>CAXKWD010000006.1:169091197-171491197 GCA_964059195.1 Ectobius pallidus
CATCTATGAAAATGCCTCGAACCGTGGCACACCTGATCGTGTCCTGCATCCGTGTGGGTAATAACGTCTCCAGCCATATCCTCAAGAGTGTTACCACACGGAAGGATTTCGGAGAGTTCTACATGTTCTTGATTATGGCCCCATACCTCTGTGTGTCGGATGGGGAACTCCTCACTCCCAACCTCATGTCCCCAACCGTTATGGATCCTAATTGTGTAGGATCCCGTAGGCTCCGGCGACGTGGAGGTAGGAGGCTCCATATCTGGGATAATATATTCCTCGGCCTGAGGAACAACCTCTTCAGGGATATCCCTGCCCATCTCCTGAAGTAGATCCTGCGATGTAGACATGGTTAAGATTTTAATGTTGACAATTAATAGTTCCATATATATATATATACGAGAGTTCGCATGCTGGGTTCTCCTACCACACGTGTCAAGGTGGGGGCTGTGTTGTGATAATAATGTCAAACAGGAATTTGTTATTGCTTTACGAAACTGATGTCTGAATGTTTGAACAATAAACATATTGCATAAATATGCTTTCCCTCCTTACAGTATGATCTACATTGAGTAAACAGTTGTCATGAAGGTAATCAACTTCCGATGTAATTAATAAGGTGATGGAATAAGGAATACTCCCCAATCAAATAAATATTGTGCCGAATGTCAGAATCACGGAGCCTCAACCTCCTGGAACCCTCAACGCCTCCATAGCATGTAATAAGGAACACATTGTAATAGGTCTATATAATATGCATACCGCATGCATGAATTTAGATTTAAGGTGACATTAAGTCAAAATAGTATGAAAGAGGAAGGGATTGAATATAGAATGTAGGTGACAATAAGTCTATATAATAATAATTAAATCCAGAGGAAAGGGATTCTGTATGAAAGAGGAAAGGAATACAATAAATACGATACAAAGTGAATCTGATTATTATTATCAATATTAATATTAGATAGCAGACACTTAACACTAATCTGTGCACATCAACTGTTCCTAAAATACCTCTGTAACTTAGGTAAACAGGCCTCATAACATTACAGTGATCTAACCATTCATCAGACATAGGTTAAACGCCTGAGAGTTAGGATATTTTCCTTTATACACTAGAAAGACATTACGTTCTCCTCTGTTTATAGCCGAGATCTCACTTTCCTCAAACACCTCTGTGTATTTTCTAGGCAAAAATACCGATAACATCTCTGCACTATCTTTCATACGAATATGAAGCAGTACACAACGTCCATATCGGGTTTCTTTTACAGATGCATATAGAATAGCGTAACTGCTGTTCTGCTCGAGGTCTGATATACTAACACAACGTGGTTGTGATGAGGTTGAATTGAATTTCTCTACCAATGATGTCATCTGTAAACATGAACGAAGTCTAATTAATTAACTTAATAACAACAATAATATAGCTTCCGCACAAAGTTTTTTTATTGCTAATGTCATAAAATACGGTAGATGTAGTGTTACCTTGTTAGTTGAAAATCAGAAGATGATGATGATGACTGTAGAGCTGTTTACACAATTATCAAGACCTCCTACATACATGTCTTTTTATACAAAACTAACCAAGCAACAATATGACGTAGTATTGGTATATGGGGTTTTTACCATTTACGATGTTGTAACAAAGACTGGAGATATCGTTAAGGCTGTTATCACACAACTATGTAAAACATATTTGAAAGCCATTGTATTATTGTTTTCAACATGCCTTTGTATTTATCCTTAATTTTACTGTCCGCGTATAACATTCCTCTCTGTTTATTGCGCCTATCATACGGTCTGAGAAATAGATTCATATGGTACTATTCCACAGATTCCCTAGTTCATATCCCTTTACTAATTAAGTCATATGGTTACAGGTACTGTAATAATGACCTAAGTACGTCAACAAGGCTGTAATGCTATGAATACCTTATTATTGACCATTATTCCTACCCTAGCCTATTAATAATGAAAGGTCTAAACACAGATACGTTTTAAATGAATTTAATATAAAGGGAAGAACTCCTATACCACCAAAGGTATGTATACCTTTGTTTAGGTAATGTTTGAACAACAACAACATAATAATAACAATCGTTGTAGGGCGTTTAGTTATAATCGCATGATATTAGTCATTGTCCGCATAGAGTATAAATAATTACCAGCAATCTGAAATCATAATTAGAAATACGGAAATTGTAACAGCATTATCAAATGAAGGATTATAACTCAAATACGAGGCAAATCAAAAGTGCTCAGATACGATTTAAATGAATTTCATATTCAAAGAATTCAACACAACTATGTGTACATGTGTTTTAGCGGAATACAAGGACACTAAAACCAATATCAGTTGCATGTTGAAAGATAACATATATGACTTAGCGAAAAGGCTGATGAATTTAAGTATATCACCCTTTGCGTTTAAGATATAGCACAGTTCTATATAATATAATCAAGACTTCAGCAACTTAGTCACGTTAATTGAAAGGCACTAGTATTTCAGGTTCACACAGACTGTGAATACCCTAGGAGGGATATTTTAAAATCGTTACGGTGCAAATGCGCATGTTGAGGTGTAGGTTTTTTTCGAAATGTAAAGGCAATAGGTTAGGAAAGGTTAGGTTATGTTAAAATTAAATAGGTTTTACAAGGTAGGCAGCTTTAAATGTTGGACGAAGGTGCAGTTAATATCTCAAATAATATAACTATGGGAAATTTAGTTTAGGTTATGTTAGGTTATTGCGAGCGCATGATGAGGTGTAGGTTTTTTTTCGAAATGTAAAGGCAATAGGTTAGGAAAGGTTAGGTTATGTTAAAATTAAATATGTTTTACAAGGTAGGCAGCTTTAAATGTTGGACGAAGGTGCAGTTAATATCTCAAATAATACAACTATGGGAAATTTAGTTTAGGTTATGTTAGGTTATTGCGAACTGAGATTTAAGAAATCATGTCTAGTTAGGTTACGGTATGTTAGGTTATCTCGGCTGAGGAAATTGAAAAAACTCGTCGCGCGCGACGAGTTTTTTCTTCAATTTCCTCCGAGATAACCTAACATACCGTAACCTAACTAGACATGATTTCTTAAATCTCAGTTCGCAATAACCTAACATAACCTAAACTAAATTTCCCATAGTTGTATTATTTGAGATATTAACTGCACCTTCGTCCAACATTTAAAGCTGCCTACCTTGTAAAACATATTTAATTTTAACATAACCTAACCTTTCCTAACCTATTGCCTTTACATTTCGAAAAAAAACCTACACCTCATCATGCGCTCGCAATAACCTAACATAACCTAAACTAAATTTCCCATAGTTATATTATTTGAGATATTAACTGCACCTTCGTCCAACATTTAAAGCTGCCTACCTTGTAAAACCTATTTAATTTTAACATAACCTAACCTTTCCTAACCTATTGCCTTTACATTTCGAAAAAAACCTACACCTCAACATGCGCATTTGCACCGTAACGATTTTAAAATATCCCTCCTAGGGTATTCACAGTCTGTGTGAACCTGAAATACTAGTGCCTTTCAATTAACGTGACTAAGTTGCTGAAGTCTTGATTATATTATATAGAACTGTGCTATATCTTAAACGCAAAGGGTGATATACTTAAATTCATCAGCCTTTTCGCTAAGTCATATATGTTATCTTTCAACATGCAACTGATATTGGTTTTAGTGTCCTTGTATTCCGCTAAAACACATGTACACATAGTTGTGTTGAATTCTTTGAATATGAAATTCATTTAAATCGTATCTGAGCACTTTTGATTTGCCTCGTATTTGAGTTATAATCCTTCATTTGATAATGCTGTTACAATTTCCGTATTTCTAATTATGATTTCAGATTGCTGGTAATTATTTATACTCTATGCGGACAATGACTAATATCATGCGATTATAACTAAACGCCCTACAACGATTGTTATTATTATGTTGTTGTTGTTCAAACATTACCTAAACAAAGGTATACATACCTTTGGTGGTATAGGAGTTCTTCCCTTTATATTAAATTCATTTAAAACGTATCTGTGTTTAGACCTTTCATTATTAATAGGCTAGGGTAGGAATAATGGTCAATAATAAGGTATTCATAGCATTACAGCCTTGTTGACGTACTTAGGTCATTATTACAGTACCTGTAACCATATGACTTAATTAGTAAAGGGATATGAACTAGGGAATCTGTGGAATAGTACCATATGAATCTATTTCTCAGACCGTATGATAGGCGCAATAAACAGAGAGGAATGTTATACGCGGACAGTAAAATTAAGGATAAATACAAAGGCATGTTGAAAACAATAATACAATGGCTTTCAAATATGTTTTACATAGTTGTGTGATAACAGCCTTAACGATATCTCCAGTCTTTGTTACAACATCGTAAATGGTAAAAACCCCATATACCAATACTACGTCATATTGTTGCTTGGTTAGTTTTGTATAAAAAGACATGTATGTAGGAGGTCTTGATAATTGTGTAAACAGCTCTACAGTCATCATCATCATCTTCTGATTTTCAACTAACAAGGTAACACTACATCTACCGTATTTTATGACATTAGCAATAAAAAAACTTTGTGCGGAAGCTATATTATTGTTGTTATTAAGTTAATTAATTAGACTTCGTTCATGTTTACAGATGACATCATTGGTAGAGAAATTCAATTCAACCTCATCACAACCACGTTGTGTTAGTATATCAGACCTCGAGCAGAACAGCAGTTACGCTATTCTATATGCATCTGTAAAAGAAACCCGATATGGACGTTGTGTACTGCTTCATATTCGTATGAAAGATAGTGCAGAGATGTTATCGGTATTTTTGCCTAGAAAATACACAGAGGTGTTTGAGGAAAGTGAGATCTCGGCTATAAACAGAGGAGAACGTAATGTCTTTCTAGTGTATAAAGGAAAATATCCTAACTCTCAGGCGTTTAACCTATGTCTGATGAATGGTTAGATCACTGTAATGTTATGAGGCCTGTTTACCTAAGTTACAGAGGTATTTTAGGAACAGTTGATGTGCACAGATTAGTGTTAAGTGTCTGCTATCTAATATTAATATTGATAATAATAATCAGATTCACTTTGTATCGTATTTATTGTATTCCTTTCCTCTTTCATACAGAATCCCTTTCCTCTGGATTTAATTATTATTATATAGACTTATTGTCACCTACATTCTATATTCAATCCCTTCCTCTTTCATACTATTTTGACTTAATGTCACCTTAAATCTAAATTCATGCATGCGGTATGCATATTATATAGACCTATTACAATGTGTTCCTTATTACATGCTATGGAGGCGTTGAGGGTTCCAGGAGGTTGAGGCTCCGTGATTCTGACATTCGGCACAATATTTATTTGATTGGGGAGTATTCCTTATTCCATCACCTTATTAATTACATCGGAAGTTGATTACCTTCATGACAACTGTTTACTCAATGTAGATCATACTGTAAGGAGGGAAAGCATATTTATGCAATATGTTTATTGTTCAAACATTCAGACATCAGTTTCGTAAAGCAATAACAAATTCCTGTTTGACATTATTATCACAACACAGCCCCCACCTTGACACGTGTGGTAGGAGAACCCAGCATGCGAACTCTCGTATATATATATATATGGAACTATTAATTGTCAACATTAAAATCTTAACCATGTCTACATCGCAGGATCTACTTCAGGAGATGGGCAGGGATATCCCTGAAGAGGTTGTTCCTCAGGCCGAGGAATATATTATCCCAGATATGGAGCCTCCTACCTCCACGTCGCCGGAGCCTACGGGATCCTACACAATTAGGATCCATAACGGTTGGGGACATGAGGTTGGGAGTGAGGAGTTCCCCATCCGACACACAGAGGTATGGGGCCATAATCAAGAACATGTAGAACTCTCCGAAATCCTTCCGTGTGGTAACACTCTTGAGGATATGGCTGGAGACGTTATTACCCACACGGATGCAGGACACGATCAGGTGTGCCACGGTTCGAGGCATTTTCATAGATGCCTTTCGCCTCGAGAGGGTAAACATAGGCATTGGAGTACTAAATGCACTAGAAAGTGTAAAGTATTCCTCACATTGAAAAGGGCTGTAAGTAGATTTCTATCAGCTACCTTAACATTTAATTCTAGTATCATATTGTGTTACTTATGTGATGTTATATTGTGTGTTTCAGACGAAGGCTGCATTTTTTCATGACTATAATTGTGGTCAAGGTAGTGCATGTCGAATGCCTGGATGTATTACCAAAAAGACTTTTGGCTCATGCCTCAAAATGTAAACCTATGGTATAGATATTATATATATATATATATAAACGTAATAGTATTGCCTTATTACTTGGGTATGTCTAGATACGTAATATAATCCTGATGTGTTACATAACCTTTCCTTACGTGTATATACTTAGTATTTCAGATTGCTATGGTTTCCTGAGTTATAACCCTTCATTTGTTAATCTTGTTACAATTTCAATAATTCTAATTCTGATTTCAGATTATTGTTAGGATTAAAGACATGGAGGCATTGAAGGTTCCATGAGGTTGAGGTTCCTAGGTTCTAGACATTCGGCACATAAAGCTGTTAATGTTGTCAGGCATACGCATATTAAGAGCTATTAGACTTCAAAATAATCCATTCGTACCACCATATAAGTAAGGTTTGTGATATATATATATATATGTTATGTTATGCTGCTACCTTTCTGTAATAATATAATTGCTGAAGTCTTGATTATATTATATAGAACTGTGCTATATCTTAAACGCAAAGGGTGATATACTTAAATTCATCAGCCTTTTCGCTAAGTCATATATGTTATCTTTCAACATGCAATTGATAATGGTTTTAGTGTCCTTGTATTCCGCTAAAACACATGTACATATAGTTGTGTTGAATTCTTTGAATATGAAATTCATTTAAATCGTATCTGAGCACTTTTGATTTGCCTCGTATTTGAGTTATAATCCTTCATCTGATAATGCTGTTACAATTTCCGTATTTCTAATTATGATTTCAGATTGCAGGTAATTATTTATACTCTATGCAAATGAGGAAAGAAACAAATGCCTGACAAGCTATAGGTATTCTTACAATATAAGAATATAACTACCTAACTGTATGACCATTATAATCATTTCCATTGTATTAGGGTTATAAACCTTCATTTGCTAATGCTGTTACATTTTCAATAGTTCTAAAACTGTTTCTTTATTTAAATACATTTGACCTTGGCATGAAGGTTACTACATTTCATTGTCAGTTAATGCAGTATTCAATGTTTTCTTTAAATGAATGCGTATAATCTTTTTATTTGCACATAAATTAATTATCTAGTGTTATAAAACACATCCACGTATTTTATAAAGTATATGAAGGATATGTTTACTCTTGCTATAACACGATTACGTAATATGTTTATTCATTACCATTCAGGCAATTGCTTCTTTATCAACAACAACATAGCAATCTGATGAATGGTATTCCATGTATAGACATTATCGCCTAAGGGAGGGAGAGAGAGTCTGAGTTTAAACTAATTCTTTGGCATGCGTTCACCACAATGACATGTTTTTATTTAAATAGAATACTTGTTTTCGGTATTAGGATACATGCGACAGTGATGAATGGTTACAAGGAAAGGATGCCAGAGATTTTTCCAGATGTTATGCATTGTAGGTATTTAACAACAACAGGCATGAAGGTTACTACATTCTTTGTCAAATTATTGCAGTCTACTGTATTCCTTATACTGACTAAATGCTAACGTTTTATTTACATATATGGTATGAATCGATCGGATGCTTTATAGACATATGCATGCGTGCAGTATTTTAGGTTTTCTTTATTCCAACAACATAGCAATCTGATGAATGTTATTCAATGTAAACATACATCGCCTACGGGGGATGGGAGTTTGAGTTTAAAACTATTTGTTATCGGAAGGATGCTGAAAGGAAGAAGAAGAATTGGTTATGTAAGTATAAGCCTATTTTATCTTTTCATAACACACCACCACCATTCTTTGACAACAGTCATTCTCTCTCTCTCTCTAGATGTTATCAGTATGGAATGTTTTTTTTTTTATGTTTTGTTTGTTGATAGTAGCATAGTTTTGTATTTAACAACATCAACAACAGGGATTTATTTCCAGATTAGAAAGTGGTTTACAGACTTGTTAAAACCTGTATTTATTGATTTCAGAATGGAAGCAGGTCTATTTCGTTGGACTAGCTCAGTTTCGCTGCAGTGTCTGGAACGCTATGTTCTCATCTTCCATGATTCATAGAGGATGTCTTCGTCATACCGAAGTGTTTAATTATATAGTTTGGTAGGAAAACATGTCTTTAATAGATATGTATACTTTTGAAATAAACCATTCAGCTCTATTATAAACCATTTGTGTATACACATTATTTCATATGAGCGTGACAGCCTTAATATAGAATAAGGTTGTGACGTTCTGAAATGAAACTATACCCTTATCCATTTCATATTCCTTGCATAATCATTCTCATTAGCTGATAGTAATAGTATTAGTGTTCATCGGATGCTGAATGGATGAAGAATTGGTTAAGTAAGTATAAACCTATTTTATCTTTTCATACCTATGTCTACCTTTGCGCAATATTACACTATCTATCTATAAACGAAGGATAGGCACAGAGCATAAAGCCATCCCAGAAGGATACACAACCCTTAAGAATCTAATTAATACATTAGGCTTATATGTTATCATTACGTTGTAACTAAAGGGAAGTGTTTCTTAGTGGGTATTTGCATTATATCCTCTGCCCCAAGCCGATATCTGTATTATCATCTAACTTGTTATTCTAACAGAGTTGTTATTGTGTTTATCTTAATTTCACTGTCGGGTATTGCACAGTACTATTTCTGTAATATGCTAATACACACACACACACACACACACACACACACACCTTCCTATAGGTTTTATTCCCATGGTTAATACAACGTATTTGAGTTAGCTGATATTAATATCTTATGTAGGCCCCGTATGAATCTAATTAATACACACACACTAGGCCTAGTTCCTCTGGAAGTAAGTATAAACCTAATTTTATCTTTCCATAACTAGGTAAAGGTATTCATGTACCCATGCGCAATATTACACTATCTAGCCATAGGGCCTAAGGCTATACATATGTTATCATTGTATTGTAACTAAAGGATATGAATAACATAGGAACGTGTTTCTTAGATGGCATTTGCATTATAACCTCTGCCCCAAGACTCGTATCTGGTGGGGGTTGTAACCAGCCCACTGGATAGGCGTCGGTTTTCGAAGTGGGTCAGATTGGGGTAGCGATAGCACGGGCTTATTGCCCACGTCTGCTTTGTTCTAAACGAATCCCATCATGTCATATAGGACCATAGTACGGGGGTTTGGGGGGCGGGCCCACTGGGGGGTAGGCGTCGGTTTTCGAAGTGGGTCAGATTGGGGTAGGGGTAGCACGGGCTTATTGCCCACGTCTGCTTTGTTCGAGTCGAATCCCATCATGTCATATAGGACCATAGTACGGGTTTTGGGGGGCAGCGTCGGTTTTCGAAAGGGGTCAGATTGGGGTGGGGGTAGCACGGGCTTATTGCCCACGTCTGCTTTGTTCGAGTCGAGTCCCATCATGTCATATAGGACCAGAGTACGGGTTTGGGGGGCCCACTGGGGGCAGGCGTCGGTTTTTGAATTGGGTTGATTGGGGTTGGGGTAGCACGGGCTTATTGCCCACGTCTGCTTTGTTCGAGTCGAATCCCAACATGTCATATAGGACCAGAGTACGGGGGTTTGGGGGGCGGCGTCGGGGGCGGCGTCGGTTTTGTTTTTGGGGCATAGCTCTTTACGGGGGCTTGGGGGCGGGTGGGCATTAGCACAGGACGAACGGGCGCCTTTCGCTTTTTCGAATCGTCACGTTTCACCTATACGTGACTCTACACCGGGGGCGGCGTCGGGGGCGGCGTCGGTTGGCGGCCATTTTCGGGAACGGAGCTTGACCCATACTACTAAGGTACACTTAAGAAGCATAAAACTAATGCAGACCGAAAGGTCAGCAGTTGCGTACCATTGCTGGACAAAAAATCACAGTGTTAAAAAGGAGATCAAACTATTAAAACACGTTAAGAAACCATCCGCGGGTTCGATTCCTGGTCGGGACAAGTTACCTAGGTGAGGTTTTTTCTGGGGTTTTTCCTCACCTTTGAGACAAATGTCGGGTAACTTTAGGCCCTTGTGGTCCCCAAATATCATCTGGCCGTCATTATCATCTTCATCCCATCCTCGCCTTGTTTGGATTGAGTGTGTGTGTGAATGGTGTGTCTCGTCCTATATGTTCGTGTTGTCTCGGAGGTGGCCCCGGCATTGGACTGATCACTCATCCGGGGAGGCACTCCATGTCCTTGTCTGGTCAAAAAAGTATGTATGTGATCCAAAGATAATCCCTCTCCCGACAGGTCGCGGCCCTGTAAGGCCCGGGCGGCTTGGGTCGCTTAAATCCTAAAAAGGGAGAGGTGAAACTACGGTAAAGAAAGAAAGAAAGAAAGAAACCATCCGAACTGAACGTATGGGAGAAAATATTCATCACTAGAAAGAAGACAAGGTTATGAACTTTGAAATCCCACCTATAGACGATGTAGTGCGACTTACAAAAACGGAACGAGAGGGCAGCATGTATATATACAAACCAACATGGCAACCAGAATAACAGTCGACCACCAGCCGATGATGGGAGCGAATAAGGCTCTCGAAACTAGTCCTGTGTTATTAAAAGTGACGTAAGTGGAGAATAAAGTGTTTTTATCATTCAGAATGTTGGTTTTTATCAGTATACTCCACTGTTTATATAACTTATTTTTATTGTGTTTTATGAAAATGTTAGTTACTGTTAATTAACTAAGGTGCACGCGTGCGATTTGTTCACGCACTGGCCCTCGTTCCCCCAAATAGTAAAAAAAAAGTAAAGTGTTCCCTATACAGGCCATGGAGGCCCAGAGGGTTCCAGGAAGTTGAGGTTCCCAGATTTTAGACATTCGGTGCGTGAAGGTGGTAAGGTTGTCAGCCTTACGAACCGGCCACCTTTACCCTCAGGATTGGTCCTGGTACTCATTTCTGTTGGAGACTGAGTCCACCCCACCAGAAGGATTAGGCTAATTGAAAAACTTCTAAGGCCTCATCGGGGATCGAACTCGCGACCTTCCGGTTTGTAGCGCAGCGACTCAACCATTCTTCCCCAAGTAGCAATTATATATCTCTATATATATAAAAGGCTTTGTCCTGACTGACTGACAGGAATCAACGTAGAGCCTAAACTATAACAGGTAGAGACTTGGAATTTTGACAGTACCTTCGTTTCATAATGTAGGTGCTCACTAAGAAAGGATTTTGAAAAATTCTGATTTTAAATGCAAAAAATCAAGTGTTTTTGAGAATACTTAATCCCTTCTTACACAGAATTATCGAATCCGAATCACATTTGACATTAAAACATATTGTTGCCAGTGGGTTTCAGATGGGTTTGGAATTAAATTAAATGGAAGTTTGACAATTACAGTTGGCTTTGTCTATTTTTGTCATACCTTGGAAATTAAACTTTCGCGATCGCTTGAATGTTGTAAGCCCTAATATGGTCAAACATTGTTTTATTTGGACGAAACTCACTATACAGGGGTTTTCTGGATCAAGGAACTCGAATCTGAGGTCGCTTTTACCAGGCGATCCTATCTAATCGTGGTATGTAGTCCACGTGATTTAGGTGTTAATAAATATAATGATTTAACTATTATGCTCTTAATTTTTAATTTTTGAAATAATTATCGCGGGCGAAGCCGCGGGCACATGCTAGTATATATATATATATATATATATATAATTATTTTGAGAATATAACAAACTCCTGCCCAACTACAATATTCTCTAAAACTAAAAACAGAAAAAGAAAAAAACAAGAAACACACACAAAATGATAATTAGGCTACACAATGAAAGAACAGATCGAAACATTAAAAAGTACAGTATAATAGTTCTGGAGGAATATACAAATATAAACAAAGATTTAAACGAAGAGAAATGACAAGGAGCGTATTTTAATTACCACTTAGTCTACAGAATTAACGTAAACAATGCTACTTTTTTTTTTAGACTGTCACTTGTTTAAAGTATTCAAATTTTGATGACAGATACTTTTAAACCGCCTATTGTTATTAATAAATATATCTATACTGCCCATTTCGTGCAATTGATTGTATATATCCATTATATATATATAAAGGAAAACTCGCATTTCTTTACACGAATATTTCGTTACATGTTATGAATATAACCTGGAAGTTCAGGCATTTATTAAGTGCCAGTATGGTACTTTATGAGATTGTGTGGTGGACGAAAAAATGTCTGTCCGTCTGTCTGTCCGTGTGTCTGTACGCACCATAACTCAAATACGCTTTTTCGGATTTTCATGAAACTTGGAAAACACATTTATAATGTCCATGGGAAGAACCCTATTGATATTGAACCAAATCGGTTCACCGGTACCGGAGTAATGCCCAATTTAGTGCCTATCACTCAAATACGCTGTATCGGATTTCCATGAAACTTGGTATACCCATTTATGACGTCCATGAGAAGTTCCCTATTGAATTTGAACCTAATCTGTTGACCGGTACCGGAGTAAAACCCAATTTAGTGTCTACTTTAAAGGCGCAATAACTCAAATACGCTTTATCGGATATTTATGAAACTTCGTATACGCATTTATAATGTCCATGGGAAGACGTTTATTGATATTGGACCAAATCGGTTGGCCAGTACCGGAATAATGCCCAATTTAGTGTTTTTATGTTAATATATAAGAAGTCGCGATAACTCAAATATGCTTTATTGGATTTTCCTGAAATTTTGTATACCCATTTATAATGTACGTGGAAAGACGTCTACTGATATTGGACCAAATCGGTAGACCGGTATCGGAGTAAAACCCAATTTAGTGAATATTTTAAAGACGCGGTAACTCAAATACGCTTTACCGGATTTTTATAAAACTTGGTATACACATTTATAATGTCCATGGGAAGACGTCTATTCATAATGGATAAAATCGATTGACCTGTTTCGGAGTAATGCTCAATTTAGTGCCTATTTTATGGTAATATACGTATTCGAAAGAATTTATAAAAAAAATGAAAATCAGTTATCTTGACAACATAGCCTATTGTTTTACTGTGATTTTATAAGGCCTTGGAAATTAAAATACAGGTAGCTATGACAAAAAACATATTAATTGACATGCGCTTATCCAAATAGACCGTTAAAATGACCCAGGTGGCCGAGATGGTAGACCTTTCTTCTTCCGTAAGCCCTGCTTAATGAATAAATCTGGAGCTTAACTTGGAAATCAATTTAAAAAAAAAACATATTCTGCATATCATAATTGCAGTCATAACTGATTAAACAAAAACATACTGGCACTTTGTTACATCAGTTTACCTGATTTTATTTTGGATAAAATAGGCATGCAAAAAAAGCACTTAAATACCGAAAATTGGCAGTAATATAATTAAAATAGGCATTTATTGAAAGTCAAAACAGAGAGTAATCACTCTCTTTATTAATGAAAATAGCTATTTAAGATATATAATAATTTATTTATAACATACAGTATTTATTTACTGTTACTTTTCTGGATTACAAAAGAAACAACAAAAAGTTTTTTTAAGGTGTTATAGTAAACCAGTCAGAGATAATTTAATCGTTTGAGGAGGAAAGTTTTGGATTGCTTATAAATAAATAAATTCAATTATGGGGAACAAGATCCTCAATAAATATTTTTGTGACGTGAATGAGATATTTCATTATTTATGTAACATTTTTTTCACTTTCATGCATTGAAATTCTTTATCTGCTTTCTAAAATGTTTAAATAAACACAGAAAAAAGCCATAACTATCCAAAAAGGCACAAAAGGCTTTAAACCTTAAAATAGGCAACAGAAGGTAAAAATGGAAAAATGAAAACTGGCCCTACCGTCCCTAAATTTACGTGTATATCTCTATTTAACTCTTTAATATATCCTATTATTTGCACGATGATTATTTATATCAATTTATTGATATTAATTCAGACATTAGCTGAAAATATTATGTGTATACATTATTGAAGATAGATGTTATTTTTTAGAAAGTGATTCGCATATGTTGGTTGTTTTGGGGACGGAATATTTGTCCTGTTAAAGCCGCCACAAACTGGGGGGTCTTGGTTCCGGCTTTCGATAAAGGCTTGTATTGTGATAGTTTTACTTACGGCACTAGTGCTTTTTGTAATTTTTACAGCACTGAGATTTCTTTTGTTTTCATATAATCAGATTACATGTAGGAATGTCAAGTTACGATCCACGGCAACAATATTCGTAAGTACCACAAATTAGTTGCATCATGCAAAAAGATATTATCTTAATTGTTATTATAGGCAAATTGCATACGACTTTTTGTTAGACCGTAATTAAGTACTGTATTCAAGTTTTGAGATTTTAGAATCATAAAAAAATCGGCTGACCACGGTAATCAGCTGTTAGCAAGTTCTCGTCTAACTTCCGGGCCCTAGATATAAATGTTGGTACTTCTCATCCAGCTTTCGTATAGGAGCTGATCTGCTGATTGGACTCGATCAACATTTAAAACATGAGAGCATTAACCCGGAAACAGAGCCGGGGTATTTATTTCTAGATCACTTTTATTTATTTCTATAACGAGCAGCTAACTGGTAAATTGCTTCCAAACGTCGCTACTTTTTATTTCAATGTGAAAGTTAATCCTTCGTCTCTTCATTAAGCTTCTGATTTGAAGTACCAGATGGCATGTAATGCACAAGTGCAAAAAATATATAACTGTCCATTTAGCTGTAAAACATAGGAAGCAAAGAGTTTTATTACAGCATGATGGCCTTGGCTTACTTCATTTTTCGGGTCTTTCTGCTAATTGTTGGCTTGAGCAACTGTAATAATTGAAGGCTTACTGATCGAGTTGCCAACCAAAAAAGCATAATTTCCGCTACAAAACGAAATTACCAAACAGATTTCAGATTACTATTCTAAGCACAAACTAAACGAAATAATTTTCGTTTTAAACATTACTATTCAAAATAGCACAAAACGTCGTACGATGTTCGATCGTCATAAAGAACTTAACAGGCTTAAACGTGCTTTGTTTTGGTAGGTTTCTTTAATTCTATTGTAAGTTCAATGGTTACTTAGAGTATTTTAGAAATTTTGTCTAATTGGGTCAAGAGACCGATCTTATATATATTTATATAATATATAATAAAATCAGGTAAACTGATGCAATAAAGTGCCAGAATGTTTTTTGTTTAATCAGTTATAATTGTAATTATGATATGCGGAAAATGATTTTTTTTTTTAATCGAGTTCCGAGTTAAGCTCCAGATCGATTCATTAAGCAGGGCTTACAGAAGAACAAAGGATTAGTGTTTTTAAAAATCAGATTAACATCGTCCAGCATCAGCAGAACTATACAGATTTGTGATACCTTGGCAATCGTACACTCACATAAAAATATAAACAAACAAACAAAAACAAAAAAACAAAAAAAGCCAAATTGGCCGGCTACGCGAATTGAATCAGCGACCTCCAGAATGCGAGTCTAAGACGTCACCATCTCGACCATCTCGCTCAGTCTAATCGTCTAGTTTGATACGCATATGTGAAAGAATAGTGTTATTTGTCAAAGCTACCTGTATTGCAAATTCCAAAGCCGTATAGTCTATGTTGTCATGATAACTGATTTGCATTTAATAAATTCTTTCTAATATATTACCATAAAATAGGCACTAAATTGGACATTACTCCGGTACCGGTCAGGCGATTTGGTCCAATATCAATAGGCTTTTTCCCATGGACGCTATAAATGCGTATACCAAGTTTTATGAAAATCCGATAAAGCGTATTTGAGTTATCGCGCTTACAGATACACGGACAGGCGGACAGATGGACAGACATTTTCCCGTCCCCCACACAGTCTTATAAAGTACCATTCTGGCATATAATGAAATTAATTATAAATCAATATAATCTGGCATAGTGTTTCATGCTTAAGATATTAGACTACTTAAAACCTCTGTTGCTTTACAATTAATTTTCGGTTAATCTCATTTCTTTAACTCGAACAGGCCGACAGTATGACAGGCATGGACTCTGGCTGAAAAATTACATCGTCTCCTCGTAGAAAAGAATTCGTTGGCAGAAAATGACCAGGAAGCGGGCGAACTGACTATCCAGTGAACAGAATTAGTTGTGAAATGTCGTCCTGCCTTATTGCTCTGACGTCCTTGCCACTAAACAAGAAAAAAAATATAAACACTCTAGAAATAAGTTTCCCTTTTTGCCAACTTCTACCGTATCCTGTGCCAAAACTGGTTATGATTCGGAATAATAAATGAGATATGAAAAACAAAATAATGCGTTCATACTAGTCAATGGAATAGAGACATATTACCTCAATTATGCCAGAATGTTACTTTCTGAGATTGTGCGGGGGACGGGAAAATGTCTGTCAGTCTCCCTGTACACGCGATAACTCAAATATGCTTTATCGGAGTTTCACGAAACTTGGTATACGCATTTATAACGTCCATGGGAAGAAGCCTATTGATATTGGACCAAATCGGTTGACCGGTACCGGAGTAATGCTTAATTTAGTGCCTATTTTATGGTAATATATTAGAAAGGCGCGATAACTCGAAAACCCTTTATCAGATTTTGATTAAACTTGGTATACGCATTTATAGCGTCCATGGAAAGAACCCTATTGAGATCTGACCAAATCGGTTGACCGGTACCGAAGTAATGAATAATCTAGTGCTTATTTTATGGTAATATGTAAATGTTAGACAGAATTTATTGTCTTACAGTGTTCATATACGGCTTTGGGAGTTGCAATACAGTTAGCTTTGACAAATAACATTACCCACGTATTCCTTCACATATGCTTATCAAACTAGGCCATTGTTCTTCCATTAGCCTTGCTTATCGAATAGATCTGGAACATTACTCGGAAATCGATTACAAAAATAACTTATTTTCTGCATATCATAATTGCAGTTATTTCAAACACATCTCAAAGAGAAACACGAACTAAAGAACAGAAAGCATTCAGTTTACATTACAAATATACATAAATTCTCTTTAATGTACCAAGCCTGGATACAAATCCGTCTTGTTTAAGCTCGGTGCATTTTAAACCGTGTTTATATGCCCACAGAAGTGAAATGTTACGGCAGTAAACGTAATGTTCTGGCATGGGACCAGTCAACAAGCTAATGCATGTCTCCACGAGCTGTATGGGCCATTTGCAAGGCGGAGTACTTTCTTTGTTGCCATGGAAACGCCAAGGCCAATGTTAATATTATACAATAATGTGTCCAGAAATATAATGCAGCAAACTGGCAAGATTTTGAACTAACCTTCGAAAGACACATTAGATTTGCCCGGTAAAATGAACAATTCATGAGCCAACGTGTCAGCCGCGTCGCTGCGATTATTATGAAGTTTACAATGCCCCCTCCTAACATAATTATAGTCAGATGAGTACTGGAATGTACTAACTCCACTTTTTACGAAAAATGTAATAAATGACGAACAATGAAAAGAATTTCGTTTGTTTGTCTGTAAACTTTCTGTTTCGGTATTTGTGAAAGTATTTTAAAAGTGTGAACTTACTAATTTGTTCTATTGTCATAACATTAAATTCAGGAAATAGCAATTCTGTTGGATGTCACATAAAACATATATATATATATATATAAATTGTCATTATTTATACCCCCACCCTCGAATTTCCGTTATATGTGGTAGCCTATTAGCAAGTAATCTCCTAAAAAACCGATTTTAAAGTCCTTTGTACCGATCTAGGTGGCCGACATGTTAACGTTCGTATTCGGGAGGTCCCAGGTTCAAAATCCCTTGGCCGGCCAATTTGACATGTGTTTTTTCATGGTTTCCCCAGTCGTAAAGGCAAATGCCGAATTGGATATTTACATACGATGAATCATCCTCGCTACAGGAAGAGAGATACAGGTCCTTGCCCGTTTTATTGCGATTTTGGTGGCGTGTTTTTTCCCTTTATATCCTAGGCCGATTTTCTCCATTTCTTTTTTCAGAGCGTTCGCCCATTTCTTAATGTAAGAATTTGATCCAGTAAAGGTATTATTTACTGACAGTATATCTGAAGTCTTGCACGGGAGGTGTTGGCTCGTCTGCACATTCCTTGCCTGCTCTCACGTGGAATTCAATGATGCGTACCTCAGCTTCCGCTATTTCTAACCACAACAACTCTAACGGACTTATCTCTCCCTGGTTAATCCATTGCATTGCTTGTGTCATCGTGTTTTAATATTTAGCTCAAGAAAATTCCCGATTCTCACATATAATAACATATTAAAAACTTTTTAACCCTATGGTCACGAATTCCAATCCCAGTGTCAAAGAAAATTGTTCTCATAAATGTTTCTTAAACAATTAAAGTTTGTCATTTTTAAACTAGTCACAACTGTGCATCGCCCCTTAGCTCAATTTAGCATACACTTTTGGGAAATCAGCCGTTAATCTACTTCTGTATTATCTAGCTACTGATTTTAAGTTAGAGTTACATTTTGTTTTATTGTGTATTTGTATTTAATTGTGTATTAATTTTGCTATGTAAATAAAATCAGGTAAACAGATATAACAAAGTGACGGAATGCTTTTGTTTAATCAGTGATAATTGCAATTATGATATGCAGGAATTAATTTATTTTTGTAATCGATTTCCGAGTTAAGTTCCAGATCGATTCATTAAGCAGGGCTTGTGGAAGAACAGAGGTCTAGTTTGATAAGCATATGTGAAAGAATATGTGGATAGTGTTACTTGTCAAAGCTAACTATATCGCAACTTCCAAAGCCGTATATGAACACTGTAAAACAGTATGTTGCCATGAAATCTGATTTGCATTTGATAAATTCTTTTTAATATATTGCCATAAAATAGGCACTAAATTGGGCATTACTCCGGTACCGGTCAACCGAATTGGTTCAAAATAAATAAGATTCTTCCCATGGACGTTATAGATGCGTATACCAAGTTCCATGAAAATCCAATAAACCGTATGTGAGTTATCGCGCGTATAGACACACGGATAGACAGACAGACGGACAGGCATTTTACCGTCATAAAGTACCATCTCTTAAAGTACCATTCTGATACTTAATAACGAACCCGAACACAAGCACTTGCTCATTTGGGTAATATTTTGATGTATGTTTGATGATTATGTAATAAAAATGCAATGATTTTCCACATCTGGAAAATGATTTGAGTATTTCTGAGTTGCATAAAATCACATAAGTGTACGGTAGCAGGAAATGGCGAAGTTTTGAAATTGGCAATCAGCGCGGACGGTTTGCTGTTCTGCAGATTTTATTATTGCCAGATGACTACATTAAACATATGTATAGACATTCTTGTTTCGCTGTTTATTTTGGAGTCATCGGTATTTCCTATTGGCAAAGTAGCCCAATTTCCCTGTTAACTTTAACAAGAGAGCTTCTCAGAAAACTTTGTTTGTTTTTATAACCTGAATTATTGGGACATTGGGAAATATGTATCTGAAATCAAAGCAATGCTGGAACTGATGGAAATATTTATGGATGCAATAAAAGTCTATGAAGTGTGTCAAAAACGACAATCTGGAAATAAGTGTTTTATCCTTATATAGAGGCACAATCAGATACACATATGTCGCGTCTTTATTGTTGACGTGCAAACGTATTATTATTATTATTATTATTATTATTATTATTATTATTATTATTATTATTTCAGCTGTGTTTATACACCTTTTAGCTGCGAGACTATATCAGGAGTTCTGGATCTATGTCTATGCAGTAGGTAGGCCATGGAACTATTGCTTGTCAATTGTTTCTATTGTCAGTGTATTTAATGGAGTAAATTTCAACTGATATTAATGTTGGGGTGAAGGGCCTCCAAGTGGAGGTTTCTGTTACCTATGTGAATTTTGTTACGCTTATTTTCCGAGAGAGGGCAGAGGGACAGGTGATAAGCCCATCGCCTCTTAACCCCCCCCCCCCCGGAAACTAAAGGTATTACTTGAACGTGAAAGGGGCGAGAAATTTTGTCCAGAGGCTCTAATTTAGGCCAGGTCGATGGCATTTATATGTGCATAAATATTTATTTATTTATTTATTTAACCTGGCGTAGTTAAGGCCATAAGGCCTTCTCTACCACTCAGCCAGGGCAAAAACATGAAATACATAATAATAATAATAATAATAAATTAAAACAAGAAATGATATACCTGAATACAAGAAACGTACATTAAATACAATGAAAAAATTCGAACATACGTATTTGAATAATATATAATACAAATGACTAAATTAAAGAAAAGGAAAAAAAAGATGAAAGACTAAACAAATACATTCTTAGTTATTACAAAATGTAATGAAATTTAAATATATATATATACAGTATATATATATATATATATATTAATTAGCATCAATTCCTAAATGTTATTGTATACTAAATTTATTAAGTGGCGATTGAACTGTGAAGTTGTTTGGCAGCTCCTGAGATTTACTGCCATGCAAAAGAACTCCTGCGGGACAAAATTTCGGCACATAGGTCTAATTTGCAGTAAATCCCCGTCGTTAAATAACTATATACCAACCAACCAAGGTCTTTTATATAACAGCAGTCTAACTCATGCCGAAGTTGCCGTACACTACTTTCATCCTTCCTATGCGGCAACTTCTCCGTTTTCTGTGTGAAGCACGTAGCCTAGTCGCGAGATTGCAGGCGCAGAATGCTCACAAAGATCTATTTATCCCGGGACAAGTTATAAGATATTAAAAGTATCACAGTGTATCAAATATGTCTTTTTTTCCGGCCTCACATAATTTATAAAATATCAAAATAACTGTATGATATCAATGCTTACACAGTATTTCATATTAGTTAATTACTCGTGTGTATGTGTGTGAATTTACAACTATCACAATTTTTCGCACAACTCTCAAGAGAATTAGAGCTGGGACAAATACATGAATAACTGCACGTACAATATTATTGTTTTCATACACAACCTTATGCCCTCGTACATAAAATTGTCTTAAGGGGGGATATACATAGCTCAGAAATAGGTGAAATTCATTTTTTTTCCCTCAGCAATGAATTAGTCTACAGCCTTGCAATCTGACATACTCTTTATTGAATAGTTCTACAATTTCATACTATCTTCAAAATTAATCAAACTGTTACATTTACGGGTAATTATCGTTTCAAAATGGCAGCCACGTTTCATGCACTGAAATGCCGTTTCCCTGATAACTTCCACGAATATGAATATTTCTGAGTGATTATTTTTCCGTGTATTGTTAATATCATATGAACAAACTATCTATAATCATTCATTTAACATTAATAGTTTATTAAAAATACATTATATTATATTCATGAAAAAGGAACTTAAAAACATTGATTTAAAAAAATACTTATACTTGTAGATACTCCATAGATTGTAAATGACGTTCATATGATGTTTACAAATAGATAGAAAAAAAGAATCACTAAAAATATTGCCATTTGTGGAAATTATCAAGGAAACGGCATTTCAGTGCACGAAACGTGGCTGCCATTTTGTAACGATAATTACCCGTAACTGTATGTGTATGATTAATTTTGAAAATAGTATGCAATTGTAGAAATAGTCAGTAAAGAGTATGTCAGATTGCAAGATTGTAGAGCAATTCAATGCTGAGGAAAAAAATAATGAACTTCACTTATTTCTCACCTATGAATTTCACCGAAAACTGTATGCCCCCCTTAATTAACTTTTCATATGCAATGTCAAAAGCTTAAAAACTATATAAGCCTATCTAAATGATTATATACGAAACGTATGTATAATATAATAAGCTTTATTTAATGTAAAAGGTATACTGAGGAATTTTTTAATTAAGACAATTTAATTGCCAACTGCCATGAAATTAATTAATCAGTTAACTGTTATTAAGTGCCAGTATGGTACTTTATGAGATTGTGTGTGGGGACGAAAAATGTCTGTCCGTCTGTCTGTCTGTCCGTCCGTGTGTCTGTACGCGCCATAACTCAAATACGCTTTTTCGGATTTTCATGAAACTTGGAAAACACATTTATGATGTCAATGGGAAGAACCCTATTGATATTGAACCAAATCGGTTCACCGGTACTGGAGTAATGCCCAATTTAGTGCCTATTTTAATAGATTATATCGGATTTCCATGAAACTTGGTATACCCATTTATGACGTCCATGAGAAGTGCCCTATTGAATTTGAACCTAATCTGTTGACCCGTACCGGAGTAAAACCCAATTTAGTGTCTACTTTAAAGGCGCATTAACTCAAATACGCTTTATCGGATATTTATGAAACTTCGCATACGCATTTATAATGTCCATGGGAAGACGTTTATTGATATTGGACCAAATCGGTTGGCCAGTACCGGAATAATGCCCAATTTAGTGTTTTTATGTTAATATATAAGAAGTCGCGATAACTCAAATATGCTTTATTGGATTTTCCTGAAATTTTGTATACCCATTTATAATATACGTGGAAAGACGTCTACTGATATTGGACCAAATCGGTAGACCGGTACCGGAGTAAAACCCAATTTAGTGTATATTTTAAAGACGCGGTAACTCAAATACGCTTTACCGGATTTTTATGAAACTTGGTATACACATTTATAATGTCCATGGGAAGACGTCTATTCATAATGGATAAAATCAATTGACCTGTTTCGGAGTAATGCTCAATTTAGTGCCTATTTTATGGTAATATACGTATTCGAAAGAATTTATAAAAAAAAATGAAAATCAGTTATCTTGACAACATAGCCTATTGTTTTACTGTGATCTTATAAGGCCTTGAAAATTAAAATACAGGTAGCTTTGACAAAAAATCACTATTGATTTACATGCGCTTATCCAACTAGACCATTAAAAGGACCCAGGTGGCCGAGATGGTAGACCTTTTTTCTTCGGTAAGCCCTGCTTAATGAATAAATCTGGAGCTTAACTTGGAAATCAATTTAAAAAAAAAACATATTCTGCATATCATAATTGCAGTCATAACTGATTAAACAAAAACATACTGGCACTTCGTTACATCAGTTTACCTGATTTTATTTGAATACGTAGTTAATAGTAATTATCTGCAGTTATCTGGATTTTTAACCATGTGTAGATGGCATGAATGCGGGCATGTGGTCAGCATGCCGACAGGCGGTCTAAGTTTAGATAACACAGGATTTAAAAAAAATTTAAATGAAGGTTGTTGGGGTGATCGTATCAATTATCCTTTTTTATAAAATTATCTGTAATCTACTGCTAGTTATCTCGGATATAGCCTATTTATTTTAAAAATGTTGTCGTATTTAATAAATAACATAACTTTTTTTTTTCCACTCAGCTCTTCGTCTCTCCTTCCTTTTCACTTTGCTCTCTTTGGACTTGCAACCGAGCACGAGCAACCTTGCTCATTCGGGCGTACTTCTTAATATTGTAAGTTATTTATGTTATACTAGCATGTGCCCGCGGCTTCGCCCGCGATAATTATTTCAAAAATTAAAAATTAAGAGCATAATAGTTAAATCATTATATTTATTAACGCCTAAATCACGTGGACTACATACCACGATTAGATAGCATCGCCTGGTAAAAGCGACCTCAGATTCGAGTTCCTTGGTCCAGAAAACCCCTGTATAGTGAGTTTCGTCCAAATCGAACAATGTTTGACCATATTAGGGCTTACAACATTCAAGCGATCGAGAAAGTTTAATTTCCAAGGTATGACAAAAATAGACAAAGCCAACTGTAATTGTCAAACTTCCATTTAATTTAATTCCAAACCTATCTGAAACCCACTGGCAACAATATGTTTTAAATGTCAAATGTGATTAGGATTCGATAGTTCTGTGTAAAAAGGGATTAAGTATTCTCAAAAACACTTGATTTTTGGCATTTAAAATCAGAATTTTTCAAAATCCTTTCTTAGTGAGCACCTACATTATGAAACGAAGGTACTGTCAAAATTCCAAGTCTCTACCTGTTATAGTTTAGGCTCTACGTTGATTCCTGTCAGTCAGGACAAAGCCTTATATATATATATATATATATATATATATAGAGAGAGAGATTATCTATACAAAATGTGTAATTTTTTGTGTTTTAGCCATCTTTTTTCCATAGTAGAAAATTTTGACCTGGAATTTTTTAATTTGAAATTTTATAATTAAAAAATATTATAACATATTACATATTTGACTTCATTGACCGAGAGTTTAACGAGACAATAACATGCCTTATTTTATAATTTATGTAATATTTGCTTGACCTATTGCTCACTTAACCCAGATCAGCGGGCAACCTTAACATAATTAATGTTAATTATAGCTGTATGTAAATCATCAACACATAATATTAACCTCTAATCCAAAAATAGCTATGTGATACAACAAATCACTTTAGCCTAGAGATTTGCACGATAGGGTAATTAGAAAGCTATTAAGTGATCGTACTTGTTCTCCCACTTATGGCAGTGCCTAAGGAGGTTGTCAAAGCCGTAACTGCTATCTTAAGGTTATCATAGACCTGGACGATAAATCAATCTTATCAAACTACAAAAGTCAGGTGGATTCAGACCACAGTTTCTTCAATTTAAAATCAATACTATGCAAAATCTAGGCCATAGGCTACATTATTTTTATTAAGGCATATATTAACGTGTCCACCCCTCCTCTCACGCAGCGGACTCGGGTTCGAATCCTGGTCGGGATAAGTTACCTAGGTGGGTTTTTTCTGGGGTTTTTCCTCACCTGTGAGACAAATGTCGGATAACTTTAGGCACTTGTGGTCCCCGGATATCACCTGGCCGTCACTATCATCTTCATGCCATCCTCGCCTGAGTGTCTGTGAGTGAGTGTGTGTGTGTGAATGGTGTGTCTCGTCCTAAGTGTTCGTGTTGTCTCGGAGGTGGCCCCGGCATTGGGCTGATCATTCATCCGGGTAGGCAATCCATGTCCTTGTATGGTTAAAAATATATGTATGTGATCCATAGATAATTCCTCTCCCGACAGGTCGCGGCCCTTTAAGGCCCGGGCGGCGTGGGTCCCTTAAAATGTTACTAAAAGGCAGAGTTAAACTAAGGAATATATATATTAACGTTTGAAATTACATTTTCTAGCCAAATATTTGTTTTTTTTTGTTTTTATTGCATAAAGAAGCTACATTTGTGTGCTTTGTGGCGAACAACAAACCTCGAACATCTTTTATTTAACTGTCCAGTGTTTGAAAAAGAAAGACACGTTTTAAAAGGACATCTAGATTATTGTAAACTTCTATACGCTAAACCATTATTTCATATATTCCTAAGAAAATGTTGTTCTAGACAATTTTATTATTTTCTTTTTTATGTACATAATCGAGTAGTTTAAAGTTACCAGGGTGATTGGGTGTGAATGCTCAGCACTGCTAGTTATAGAACGGAGTGGTATGTCATAGCCAAACAGAGATAGATAAATATCTAAATTAAAAATTAAATTTGTTAAAACTATAACCCTAATGTACCTTCGGGTAAAATAAAGTTCATAAAACTGTTTATTCAATAAATAAATATTAATCGTGTTGGAGCGTATGTGGCGGCCATCTTCAGCAATTGAGTCAGAAGATGACAATGGAGTCAGCTGATAAAGAGGCTGCATTGCAATGTTCACTGTTTTAGATTTTGGGTCACATAGATTTTACAGGACACGTACATGAATATTCTAAGAACAATGACTATTAGCAAGAAATGACAGCGGTGTTACGAAAACGCGTTAGAGTCAGACTTGGCTATTTTTAAACCCATCCCGCCCTTGCACATACCTCAGCTTCACACTGGAATGTACACAACATTTTCTCAAACAATTTGCTCTCTTCTAGACTATTACGCAATTTCAAGTTAACCCACACAATCTTAGAAAACTGATTTCTCGTACTATAAGTAATCCTTGATTTACTTTCATTAATCAAAACAGTATTTCAGTTCGCAATCTCATACCCTATACAAGTATTATCTACACAATAAGAGGAAGTGTTTGTTTGTCTGTCTGTCTGTGTGCAATGTCCAGCCAAATGTAGAGCATGCAGAGATCTGAAATTTGTTAACATAGATGGCAAAGGGTGTCCAAATGCACCTCGAAGCCGGATTTTTAATTTTAGCTTCCGTTCATGAGTTATCAGCAAAAAACTGGGAGAAAACGTCATTTTTAGCGCTATCAGAGCATCATAAATAATTCATTAATTGTAAAATTAATTGCAGAAGGTGTTGCCATAACAACTGGGAAAGAAGGGCATCGCTAAAACAATTTTTTTTCAAATAACACATCAATTTGTCGATCCCTTCGATTTTGTTAGCCGCTCTGCTTGATTCATTTGCTTATAACACTGGAATGTATACAACATTTTCCCAAATAATTTGCTCTCTTCTAGACTATTACGGAATTTCAAGTTTCTTAGAGAACATACACAAACGAATTGACTGATGTAACCAGGTACCAGAATGTTTTTGTTTAATCAGTGACAATTGCAATTATGATATGCAGAAAATAAGTTATTTGTGTAGCCTAATCGATTTCCGGGTTAAGCTCCAGATTGACTCATTAAGAAGGGCTTACGGAAGGACAAAGGTCTAGTTTGATAAGCATATGTGAAGGAATATGTGGGTAGTGTTATTTGTCAAAGCTAACTGAATTGCAAAGGGGACTGGAGAAAAGTGCATAACGACGAGCTTCAAAACCTGTAGGCCTACTAGTCACCGGATATAGTAAGGGTATCACGGAGGATGAAATGAGTTGGACATGTTGCGCGCATGGGGGAGGAAAGACATCTCAAAAATATTGACGGGGAGACACGAAGGGAAAAGACCACTTAGAAGGCCTAAACGTAGGTGGGAGAACAATCTTATGATAGATTTAAGGGAAGTCGGATTGGCGAGGGATGGAGTTAGCACAGAATAGGGTTGATGGAGGGCTCAGGTAAGCGCGGCAATAAACCTTCGCCCTTCGGGTTCGTAAAATAGATAATATTCCTTTAGCTTGCTTAGGAATTGTTTATTGTCAATAAGTAAAAGTAAAAACTGTATTGCAACTTCCAAAGCCGTATATGAACAATGCAAACAATATGTTGTCATGAGAACTGATTTTCATTTGATAAATTCTTTCTAATATATTACCATAAAACAGGCACTAAATTGGGCTCTACTCCGGCACCAGTCAACCGATTTGATCCAATATCAATAGGCTTCTTCCCATGGACGTTATAAATGCGTATACCAAGTTTCATGAAAATCCTGTAAGTGTATTTGAGTTTTCGGGCTACAGACACACCGACAGAGAGACATTTTCCCGTCAACCACACTATCTCAGAAAGTACATTCTGGCACTTAATAAATATAAAGAACTCTAGAGAGGACATACAAACAACATTTTCGGTTTTACAGTTGGAAGTAATTCTGAAACAAGCAGTGAGACATAATACAATTTGACGCCAGCACTTTTCCCCTACTGGTGTAAAAATAGTGTTTATTACTTGCCACTGAGGTACTCAGAGACGATGCCACGATCTTCTCTAGCCTACATCTTGTTAAGATTCTGCTTCGAAGAACCGTTCCTACCTTAAGTATAATTGCACTGTTTAAATCCAAAATTAATTTCAAAACAAGATTCTTCCAACCACATTAAATCGATTTAATATTCCTAAAGGGCAGTGGTATAATATTAGATATATCTGAATACCTCAACTTTGATGTACGAGGGCCATCCAAAAAGTAAGTTTCCCTAGGGTCATTTACAGAAACAAAATACAATTTTATGGAAATATTTATTGCAACAGATAGCCTACAGCAAGTCTTCAGCTATTTTTCAGCATATTCGCTACCGGAATTGAGACATATGTCATACCGTTGTACCAACGTTTGAATACATGTCTTGTAGAAGTGTTCCGCCTGGGATTTGAACCACTGTATGACAACCATCTCCGCTTCTTTGTCATTTCCCGAGGGGTAGGAAAAGATTTAATTCACTGGGAGCGAGGTGCAGGCTGTAGGGTGGATGTTTAAACACTTCCCAACAGGTCTCCTGCAAAAGTTCGGCTGGGAGGTGTTTCAACAACCACTCTACACCCTGGACCTAACTCCTGGTGATTTTCATATTTTCTTACACCTCACGAAATGATAGAGAATACAGAGAAATGGAGGTTGTTGTCACACAGTGGTTCAGATCCCAGGCGGCAGACTTCTACGACACATGTGTTCAAAGTTGGCCCCACGGTATGACAGATGCCTCATTTCCTGTGGCGAATATGTTGAAAAATAGCTGAATACTTGCTGTATCTGTTGCGATAAATATTTCCATGAAATTGTTTTGTTACTGTAAACGGCCCTCGTATATAGAGTAGCAATTTTATTAAAGCAATTTACATCAGCTTCATGTAATGAGATCAGTTTAAGTGCCAGATTGGTGAGTTTTTATTGTACCCTACTTAAAATATTTGTTTTAGGTTAGGTAGGTTAGACATTATCCTCCACATTAGCGAAACGAAATCATAATCTTCTGTCTATATAAGCGGCCTTGTCCTGACAGACTGACAGAGAATCAACATAGAGCCTGAAGTATAATAGGAAGAGACTTGGAATTTTGACAGTATTTTCGTAATGTAAGTGATTTTTAATGCCAAAAATCAAAGCTTTTCGAGGAGACGGAATACCTTTCATACTCCTATTAGCAAGACAGTATGCAATTGTGAAATTAATTCAAGATGGCCTTGCTCTGTTGCTACTTGATTTATATTTTGTTTACGATTCACATAGATATTTTTTTTACACAGGTGGACAGAAGGGGATCATGAAAGCACGTCTAAATGGGAAAACATTGAATGATTTGGACGAAACTCACTATGCGGGGTTTTTTGGGCTAGGGAACTCGAATTTAAGGTCTCCCACCCTCCCGAGCGGCACACTTTATTCGTGAACTGTACATCGAAGCCGGCTTTTATTTTTTTAAAATTATCAATCGCTATAATAAAATTGTTTATGCATGATTTAGGTAAGATTCATGAATCTATGGTTCATTTTAATCGTTTCATTTTGAATTTGCATGCCCATATGCCAACACAAGATTCGTTTTGTTCGTTTAATTATTTATTATGTATTACTTAAACAAATTTAAATAAGAATAAAATTATGTAATTCCTGCAATTTATTAAAAGCGATGTCAGTGTTAATAAATATGTTCTAATTATTTTTCTGTTAAATAATTCATTTAAATAAAACATCTAGCAGTTGAGTAAAAATCGCAGGCGAAGCCGCGGGCACCTGCTAGTTAGATGTAAATAATTAAAATGTTGAGAAGAGTTCAGGGTCTTCCTCAGGGTCTTGTCACTGGTTCAGGAATGCCGCAGGAATTGAGGCGAGGAACGCATTCCTATCAGCTTGACAAATTCACACTTCATTCTACGAGAGCATGACTGGCATAGGGACTAAAGTCACTCACTAACAAACAGAAGAACTGAGGAATCACTCGGAATAACGGTGTAGAGAACAATTTAGCTTGGAACGCATTACTAATATTTTAGTGATAGGGAAAAATCGAATAAGTCAAAAAACCAAAGTTACAGGAGAGGCAAAAAAACAATTTATTTCCACAGTATTGTTACAATATCTAGTTCGGCCCACCCAAATATTTTTACTCAGTATAAGATAGAATGTAATAATATCTGGGTGGGCTGAACTAGATATTGTAATAATGCTGTGGAAATAAATTATTTTTGTCTCTCCTGTTTTTTGACTTATTCGCTTCTTCCCTAACACTCTAGAATTTTTGTAACCTTTTTCCTATAGGACCAATTCTTGTTGCTGAAGATTTTCAAAAAAGACAGGATATATACAGAGGACACAGCCTACAAATTTTTAGTCAATTGCTATAAAAAAAAATATACTGTGTATCTGTACAAGCGATAACTCAAATACGCTTTATCGGATTTTCATGAAACTTCGTATACGCATTTATAACGTCCATGGGGAGAAACCTACTGATACTGGAGCAAATCGATTGACTGGTACCGGAGTAATACCCATTTTAGTGCCTATTTTCTGGTAATATATTAGAAAGAATTTATAAAATGCAAATCAGTTCTCATGACAACATATTGTTTGCAGTGTTCATATACGGCTTTGGAAATTGCAATACAGGTAGCTTTGACAAATAACACTACCCACATATTCTTTCACATATGCTTATCAAACTTCCGTAAGCCCTGCTTAATGAATCTATCTGGAGCTTAACTCGGAAATCGATTAAAAAATAACTTAGCCTATTTTCTGCATAGCACAATTGCAATTATTACTGATTAAACAAAAGCATTCTGGCACTTTGTTATATCACTTTACCTGATTTTATTCTTTAATTGAATCAATATTATGTAGCTTTTGTTCCTTCAATTACTGCATTTTACAACAGCACGTTCCTAGGGTGATTTTCGCTAACAATCCAATAGTCTAGACTTTTGCATACTCAGTTAGTTCGGATTATACTGTACTTCCACTCTCTATTCTGAAACATTTGGTCAATAACTGATTACATCAACCTTTCAGTTCCCTTTGCGAAATCCGACCTCTCGAAGACAAGTGAAGAATTCTCACATTAACTATTCATTTAGGCCTGTCACCCAAACAACAATCCAAAGAGTTTGATTCCTGTCCAAGCAGCCCCAGTTAATGGGTCATGTCCCATTCAAGGGCTCCACGCCGATTGACAATTACGTTATAAATAAACACTAGACTGTTGTTTACCCGGGGAAACATCAATCAAGTTCTGCATGAGAACTTACTACTCTACTTCCATTATATGACTGAAATTACAGCGTTTTACGTATTCATATTTTAGGTTTAGCGTATGAATAGCCATTTTGAAGAAAGATGCAAACAGTTATTTTTACTTCCTCTGCCCGTAAGCTACTATAGGTAGAGGAAGTAAGTTATTGTTTTCAACTCCCAAATTTCAAGTTGAGTTTTTAACATAAATACACGTTTTGAGGTCCCCTGAATAAAAAAAAAACTATTTTTGGGGAACATGCCTGTGTGTGTGCATGTCTATGAACAGTCTAGCTCCAGAACGGAAAATCGTATGAAAACAAAATGTTATATTTAGGTCAGATACCTTTTTGTAGATGTGGCCTAAAGACTGGCGACAATTCTCTTATTTTTAAGGGGAATTTACAGAAATAAATTTTTGTTTTTGACGATTTTCTCGAAAACAGCTCTAACGATTTGGTTTAATGTTTGCACATGGGTTGCTTATACTAAGAGCTAAACCTTTTATTTGATTTTTTTTTTCGAAAAACGTCTCTGAAGGGTAGTTATAAGCCACCATTCTGATTTGGCTCTCGGTGATTTTATCTTTTCCTACACCTCAAGAAATGACAGGGAATGACAGAGAAGAGGAGACGTTTGTCACATAGTGGTTCAAATCCCTGGCGGCAGATTTGTACGACACAGGTATTCTAAAGTTGGTCCCACGGTATGACAAATGTCTCAATTCCGGTGGCGAATATGTTGAAAAATAGCTGAACACTGGCTGTGTCTGTTGAAATAACTATTTACTTGAAATTGTGTTTTATTTCTGTAAACGGACCCAGGGAAACTTACTTTGTGGACGTCCCTCGTATATTTCGACCTAAGCGACTGTGCTTTCAATTTTAAATTTGAGATTGACACTCCCCAGGTCACGAAAAGCATATAGTGAAAATTTCCAACTTCTAGGTCAAAGGGTCTCGGAGGAGTAAGCGAGCAGAAACACGTCTCAGAGTTCATTTAATATAGTACAGATAATAATAGAGTCAAAGATTTAGGCTGTCTCCATAGGCTAGGCTTACTATCTAAATTTAAACCAGCCATTGTTCTACGAAGTCAGGCTTTGAAGTCTTGCACGGCGAATAATACACATTTGAAAGAAAAGCGAAACAACTGAATACGCACTCCCTACAATATGATCTCTTATTCTGCGCCATATCCCTAGACGATATTCAACTCAAATTAGGTTACTCGTTTCGTAATATTTCATCAAAATTTTGCTAACGCGTTGCCTTGGCAATAATACATTTAGAGATTATTGTGAACAAAGTCTAATCGCTTATGAAACTATGGAAATGTCAACATCGTAGCCCTAAATGATGTTTAGGCCTACAGGTTGTCTATCAGCAAAACAACAGCTCCAGTTCCCACATAAATTCTGATTCCTCGGTAAATTTTATTGGCTATCGTTCGAAGTGTGTTAATAGTCTAATTTTGTACTTTAATTTGTGTTGTGTTAGGAAGGAAGAATATTGCCATTTTCATGAATATCGACTTTCAAACGTAGTAGCTAATGAGGATTTCCAACGCCTACTATTACCTCTGTACTGGCCCATCAGAAATATTTGATATGTTAGCTACATCTTTATTACCGGTAATGTATTTTCAGCAAGATTCCGATAACGTAAAATTTATTTAAATTGTTATTGTTTATTGTGGGGACTCAAATGAATACAGTATTTAATAAATATAATAAATATTTCTCACTTAAACATTAATTTCCAACAGTTACGTTAATTATTCCTACTGGAAGATATTCTGAAAATCTATTCCGATTCTAAAAATTTACCAATGGCCTTTTCATTCCTTTATGCTATAAAACGAAATAATTGTGTTTTTTCGTGTTTCCAAAGACATCTAAAAAAGTGAGCATTTTTTGTATAGGAACAATAATTTTGAACTATTTATAATGTAGCAAACGATTCTTTTTTATTATCATCTTATTATTATTATTATTATTATTATTATTATTATTATTATTATTATTATTATTATTATTATTATACTATTCCTACTATTATTGTATTTTTATTATTGTTATATTATTAATAACATAAACTAACAATACGTACTTTTCAGGATTCTTACATAAAATTACTACGGTATTTCAACATATTATATATACTACGATATATATATATATATATATATATTATTTCATACTCTTTAAATGTAAAATCTATTTTGTCTTTGGGATTAGTCTAAGTGGTTTATGAGAAAATGAGATGAACAGTCTCCGCAGAATGGTAACGGCGCACTGCCAGATCACTCTTTCGTGGCAATGACCTTTCACTGGTATGAAAACAAAACCACTGCGTAACGAATACCTGTCTTGACATTGCCAAGTTTCATGGACTATAACGTCCAAGCATTCTTCTTTATGTTTAATTTGCAAGAATACTGGATATTTATGGAAAAAATACCATGGAAAAAATGTATTGCTTATTCTTTAATTTTTAATTTCTTCGAAAAGGGCATCACGAGGAATTACTCGATGGTTCTGGGAACAAACCATTAGGCCTACATCCATACTGTATGCATCCAGCATCTTGAAAGTGATTTTGGATGTGACCCGGATGTGCAGGGTATGGTAATAATTGCTAAGCAAGTTGCTTGCAGCCGTTGCTCTGAGATTTGTGGTGACACTCGTCCGTAATTTGTGATTTTAACTTCATTTTATATTCCACATCCTGGCTCTCAGCCACTACAAAACTGCGCTTCAAACGAGAAGAAAATTCCAGAGTACTGTACAACATCTAAAATGCAAGATTCGTAATGGTCAGGGCCCGGATTCTGATGACCTAAAATTGTTTGAAAAATGACCTATAAAATGACCCTAAATCATAAAGAAAATAACTTAATAATTCTAAAAAAAAGAACAAAAAACTTATATTTTATTTATAAAAAATTTAAATTGTACACACAAAGTTATAAACTAGTTTGTACATAATTGTAAAAACTGTAAATAACTGTAATGTTGTGAATGTTCTTTTCTCACGGAAATTTATACTGGCACTGAGGCACTGGTGAGTCAAAATTCGGCACATCCTTTTGTGGTCTGCCGGATTATATTGTTGTTTATTGAGGGTAAACAATCTAATAACAATAGTAATATAATACAAAAAATGTTGGCGTTTCTTTGATTTTCACTTCCGACTGAGACACGTCAACACTTTAACGCCGAATTTTTCCTTCTTGCATTAAAGAAACAACACTTCAAAGACAGCACCTCTGGCGACGAAAAAAAAAGTTAATACACTGAATTAAATACATGAAAATGACTAAATAAGGGAGCAAATGACACGAAAATGACAAAATAATGACCTAAAATTGAAATAAATGCCCTAAAAATATAAAATTGCATAAAATGACAAAAAATGACCTAATAAAAAAGCATTTCTATAATCTAGAGGCCATAATTAGGATTTATCCACAAGTTTGCAAAGTCTATGCAGCATCAATAAAAAGATGCATTGTCATTAGAATCCGGGCCCTGGGAATGGTGTTCTGAGCGAGATGATGTTTTATAGTAATGTACACTTTCCAGGGTGACCATAATTTGCTACCTAAAAATAGGACCAAGTCGTTAAAAAGTGGTCTGGTGACAAACTATACCACTATTTGGAGACGTAAAGATGACTCAAATCAGTCTCAGGGGAGGTCACTTGCTAACAATGCAACTAAGAAATACTCGTACATGTAACTGAAAAAGCAGGGTAGGCCATGGAACTATTGACTGTCAATTATTTCTATTATTGGTGTATTTTATGCAGTAAATTTCAACTGATATTAATTTAAATGGATACAGTATGAAACATCTCCTAACCGAACTTTTGCATGAGTCTTGCTAGGAGTGTTTAAACTTCCACCCTACAGCCCGGACCTCGCACTCAGTGACTTCCATCTTTTCCTACACCTCAAGAAATTACAGGGAATGACAGAGATTGACAGAGAGGAGATGTTTGCTACACAGTGGTTCAAATCCCTGGCGGCAGACTTGAACGATACAGGTATTCTAAAGTTGGTTCCACGGTATGACAAATGTTTCAATTCCGGTGGCGGATGTGTTGAATAATACCTGAATACTTTCTGTATCTGTTGGAATATACATGTCAAAGAAATTGTGTTTTGTTTCTGTAAACGGGCCCATGGAATCTTACTTTATGGACGGGCCTCGTACAATCTTCAACTGTTGTTCATCAAATTTGTTTTTACACGACGTAACTAATTAGTGGTACTTACGAATATTGATACCGTGGATCGTAACTTGACATTCCCACACGCAATCTGGTTGCTATGAAAGCAAAATAAATCTCAGTGCTGTAAAAATAACAAAAAGCAAAACCATCATAATACAAGCCTTTATCGAAGACCGGAACCGGTTTGTGGTGACTTTAACAGGACAAATATTCAGTCCCCATAACCAACACAAGCGAATCACTTTCTGAAATATAACATCTACCATCAATAATGTATATACATAATATTTTCAGCTAATATCTCAATGAATATAATTAAATTGATATAAATAATCATCGTGCAAAAAATAGCATGCAATACTCGTGCCGTAAGCGCATTACGGATCTCGGAAATTGAATAAAACTCTTTCCTCGATCCGTATGCATCGCTTACGGCACTTGTATCGCAATATACTATTATACTGTGCTTCTACCTTCTCTCAGTGTGCTTTTAACTTGATGAAATATTTACTAAAACCCCTCTTCCTGCATAAAAAATACAAAATTATACAGAGAAAAGTTACTGTAATTTATTGCATCTCAGTGCAGAAGAATGGTTGTAAAGCGCAGATCTACAAAACACAATGATTGGTCTCTATCTATGCCTTGACAACTCGTAATCCCTACTCAATGTAGGTAGCTCTGTTTGGCCCCTTGTGTAGTATCTTGGATGAATTGGGTAATACGCGTATGCTTCTTGAAGCTGATTATCAACCTCTCCAACATCAATCAATATGTTGGGTCCGGTGCAATAGGGGCAGATCCAGGGAGGTCCAGTGCCACTCGGAGGGTTCAAACACTCTAGATGGTAGCCATGACCACATCTTCCACACAGGAGTGTACGATATTCCCGGTCACATTCACCGCAAATCTCACAATACGTAACAACGTTCTCTTGTTGCGATGGTGATTCAACCAGAATTATTCTGGCTTCTTTTCCTTCAAGATGGTGTCGGACACGGATTAGCTTAAAAACTCGTCGATCAAGAGGGCAAGAATTTTTTCTCTTTGACCAATCTGTTAAGCATTCTAAGCAGAAACTGTGATCACAATCTTCTGGAGTTCCTACTTCTTGGGTGCTGAAGCTATTTAAGCAAATAGGACATTTGTCTGAGTCCCTATCAGAGCTGTCACCGAAGCAGAGAGAAGCAGCGTATGAAGTTGTTGATAAAGAAGCGTCTGGACAATTGGAAACTTTCTTCTCTCTCTTGCTAGCCACAGGTGATTCGGAAGATGTTCCAGCTGGTTGAGGAGAAATGACGCCTTCCTCACAGATTTGTCTGTTACCAGAATCTCTCTTGTTAGCTGCAGGTGAAGGGGAAGATGTCCCAGTTAAAGTAATATCTTCTTCACAGATCTGTTTGTTACCAGAATCTCTCTTGCTAGCCGCAGGTGAAGGGGAAGATGTTCCACCTGGTTGAGAAGAAATGTCTTCCTCACAGACTTGTCTGCTACCAGAATCTCTCTTGCTAGCTGTAGGCGAATCAGAAAATGTTCCACCTGGTTGAGAAGAAATGTCTTCCTCACAGACGTGTCTGTTACCAGAATCTCTCTTGCTAGCCGCAGGTGAAGGGGAAGATGTTCCAGCTGGTTTGGAAAATTTGATGCCTTCCTCACAGATTTGTCTGTTACCAGAATCTCTCTTGCTTGCTGTAGGCAAATCAGAAAATGTTCCACCTGGTTGAGAAGAAATGATATCTTCCTCACAGATTTGCTTCTTAACAAAATCACTCTTGCTAGCTGTAGGCAAATCAGAAAATGTTCCACCTGGTTGAGAAGAAATTATGACTCCCTCATAGATTTGTCTGTTACCAGAATCTCTCTTGCTAGCCACAGGTGAAGGGGAAGATGTTTCAGCTGGTTGAGAAGAAATTATGTCTTCCACACAGATTTGTCGCTTACCAGAATCTCTCTTGCAAGTTGTAGGCGAATCAGAAAATGTCCCACCTGGTAGAGAAGAAATGATGACTCCTTCACAGATTTGTCTGCTATCAGAATCTCTCTTGCTAGCTGTAGGCGAATCAGAAAATGTCCCACCTGGTTGAGAAGAAATGATGACTCCCTCACAGATTTGTCTGTTACCAGAATCTCTCTTCCTAGCCACAGGTAAAGGGAAAGACGTTTCAGCTGGTTGAGAAGAAATGATGTCTTCCTCACAGATTTGTCTGTTACCAGAATCTCTCTTGCTAGCCGCAGGTGAAGGGGAAGATGTTCCAGCTGGTTGAGAAGAAATTATTTCTTCCTCACAGATTTGTCTCTTACCAGAATCTCCCTTGCTAGCTGTAGGCGAATCAGAAAATGTCCCACCTGGTTGAGAAGAAATTATGACTCCTTCACATATTTGTCTGTTACCAGAATCTCTCTTGCTAGCTGTAGACGAATCAGAAAATGTCCCACCTGGTTGAGAAGAAATGATGACTCCCTCACAGATTTGTCTGTTACCAGAATCTCTCTTGCTAGCCACAGGTGAAGGGGAAGATGTTTCAGCTGGTTGAGAAGAAATTATGTCTTCCACACAGATTTGTCGCTTACCAGAATCTCTCTTGTTAGCTGCAGGCGAATCAGAAAATGTCCCACCTGGTAGAGAAGAAATGATGACTCCTTCACATATTTGTCTGTTACCAGAATCTCTCTTGTTAGCTGCAGGCGAATCAGAAAATGTCCCACCTGGTAGAGAAGAAATGATGACTCCTTCACATATTTGTCTGTTACCAGAATCTCTCTTGCTAGCTGTAGGCGAATCAGAAAATGTCCCACGTGGTAGAGAAGAAATGATGACTCCTTCACAGATTTGTCTGTTACCAGAATCTCTCTTGCTAGCTGTAGGCGAATCAGAAAATGTCCCACCTGGTTGAGAAGAAATGATGCCTTCCTCACAGATTTGTCGGTTACCAGAATCTTTTTCTGAGGTTTGAGAACTTTCTAACGACTTGGTGCTTTCATCAACTTTCTTCTCCCATTCAGAGATATTATCGAAATCTTCATCACATATGATTCTAGGAGTTTTCTTTTGTGAAACAGGTTTTGCTGAGAGGTTGTTGCTCTCGCTAGCATTAACTTCAGAATCACAGTGAACTCCAAGCTTTTTTATTCTTTCCACTGTTTCCACTGAACTTTCACCACTGGAGTCCAGATCTTTATTACATTTGTCTCTTGTCATTTTGAAGTCTGCAATTTCTTGTTCGCTGTTTCCATTCATTGCACTATTAATTCAAACGAAACGGAAATAATCCAAAAGTAGCCAAAGTCAATCCAATATAAATAAATGCCTACATTATAGTATATTATTCATCTCTGAAAACTAGAATAAATTTTACTTTTATGTCAGTGTAAATTAAGGCAGAGATGCTCGGTTCTGAAAACCGTTGACTGAAACATTTTTGGTATAATTATTCTGCTAGTATTTTCATTTTGGTAAATCCGAAAGGATGTTTTATGACCGGTAAATAAATAAACATTTTTTCGAAGACGCCTAAATTGTGCATCGCTAGGAAACAGGCAACACCTAATGTAAACGCTGTTCAGTGTGACATTGATTTTATTTTTGGAAATCTTAAAATTTTTGTTTGTTATTACCAAAATGTAGGCTAAATTGGTGGTAAGCATGTGTATTTCACTGGTAATTTAAGTAGAGGTCTGGAATTTAATGACTATTCCATTTTTACGACGCGTAATTGATATTGACCAATAAGCAATGCCTCCGATACTGACCAATCGTTTATATTTGCTTACCAAATATGCTTACCACGGTCGCAAGGATGCTTATTTTGTCTGATATTTCAGCTCGTTATTGGGCACGTACGACATCATCAATATGCAGTGATTAATATGTCACATGTCTGTATAAAAAAGTCGTTATTTTATAAACATAACTTATTCGTAAATTGAAATAATTTAAATGGCACAGTTTCGATTCGTTGCAAGCTAGTTCATGTGTTTTTATTCCGTTCTGATGTTAATATCTGAATTAGGTTAATCATTTCTCAAACGCTTTACAGGGAAACATTGGTTAGAATCTAGTAACTCGAATCGATACATCGACTGTTCATTCATTTCAGCTGACAGAATATTGAATAAACAACAAAGCAAAAAAGTAATTGAAGCGTTTAGTTTTATAAGGGTGTACGTGTCAAAAATCATGATTTTTCAGCTGATAATTTTAAATGGTTCTATGTACCCAGACCAATGCATTTCAGAAGGGCCCAAGGTCAAAGGAAAGCCACGTTAGTAGCAATAAATTCCAAGATATAGCGCTGGGTCTATCTATCTCCCGCAAGTCTTCTGTGGGTCTATGTCTTGTTTTCTACACAATCATGATTTTGGCACTTAGACCCTTATAAAACTAAACGCTTCAATTATCATTCATATAATTATCTAAGTTTTATTCATGGAATTGTCTTAATACTAGGAGGTGTCCGTGGCTTCGCCACGATAATTCTTTTAAAAATTAAAAATTAAGAGTATAATAATTATTAAAGCATTATATTTATTAACACTTCCACGCGAATCATTCATAAACTAAGCCATTAATAATTAATGAAACAGCTAAAATTCCTGTTTTAGAGTACATTCCACGACATGAAAGCGCCCCCTGGGAAAACTATATCAGAATCGATTATGCAGTTCCAAAGAACCTGTGAACACATAATACGTATTGTTTCTCAGCTGTTTATTGACATGAATATGATGTGAATTTTATTTTATCAATTCAGTGTAATTTTCAGAAATTATATAATGTTTCAAGGGAAGGAATAGTTTGTTTGGATTATTATTATCAGCGATATTTCAAGAGATAAAACCATCAATATTTTACAGCTGTTGCCCCTGGCTTCGCCCGCCATTATTCATTGACTCCAGGATTTTTAAGAAAATTACACTGGTAGATTATTAAAAATGTTTGTGGTTCAGAGCTATGAAAATTGTAAGTAAAAATAAAATTAGAATATTTGTTCATTGTGTTCATTTCACTTAGGCCTTATATAATAAAGAACCGGTTTTCCTTCCTAATTTTGTAGTCGTCATGAAAGTTTAGACTGCGAGAGACGAACATCGCCGAGTATACCCGATGTCTCACGAAGCGGGCGAGCAAGCACGCTATTTAGGGCCGTTGAATTGTATAAGAGTAGATATCCCATTCGAGATGAGTTTCATCAGATAAATTTGCTTCTGCTTAGCAATAACGAATCTATCGATAAAGTTCTCAATCGCTGCTTCACCTATCATATGCAAACTGCAAGATTGGGGGAACGTGATTCAATTTTAAGGAATTCTTCAGAACATGTGACATGATAGTATAGAAAAAGAGAGAAAAGGGAGTTATGTATCACTGCGTAGTGGTATAATTATCTTGGACTCAATATTGGGGTTAGTAAAATCATTCAGATTATTATGGTTACAAGGGAAGTTTGCCACTTCTCCATTTAAGGACTTTACAATACCTCCATAGAATGTAGGCCTATGTTGAATATTACATTTCGCAATCGTCAGAAACGTATATTAATTATCCTTAATCGTATGAGTTCTGATACATTAATAAAATATAACCAAGTGCTAGCATACTTTTGTTTAATCAGTGATACTTGCAATTATGATATGCAGAAAATAAGTTATTTTTGTTGTCCATATCCGAGTTAAGCTCCAGATCGATTCATTAAGCAGGGCTTACGGAAGAACAAAGGTCTAGTTGGATAAGCATATGTGAAGGAATATATGGGTAGTGTTAGGCTATTTGTCAAAGGTACGTGTATTGCAACTTCCAAAGCCGTATATGAATACTTTAAAACAATACTATACTGAACTATACAGATGTGTGATATCTTGACAATCGCACTGATAACATTGATATTGCCAATACTTTTGGTAATTATTTCTCTACGCATGTTGATCTTGCTGTTCAGTCCCACTTTGGTAACAATTTATCTTCTTGTACAACTGCACCATATAATTCTTATAGCTTTTGTTATGATACTGTTGAAACTAACGAAGTCATTAATATTATTAATAGTATGAAGATATCTAACAGCACTGGTTTGGATGGAATTTCTATCAAAATATTAAAAAGTATTGTTGACATCATAGCTGAACCACTGTCTTATTTGATTAACCAGTGTGTTTTTAAGGGAATCTTCCCAAGTATATTAAAAATTGCCCTCATTATACCAGTTTACAAAAAAGGTGATGCTAAGTCAGTAACTAATTATAGGCCTATCTCAATTTTAAATACTATTTCAAAAGTTATTGAGCGTCTTATTTACAACAGAATGGTAAAATTTATTTCGAAACATAATCTACTAAACTCAGCTCAACATGGATTTGTATCTGGAAGATCCACGGAGTCTGCACTTTTTGACTTCTTTAATTCAGTTTATAGGCATCTAGATGAAGGAAACCAAACTATTGGTCTTTTATTCGATTTATCCAAAGCTTTTGATTGCCTGGATATAAAATTTGTAATTAACAAACTTGAAGCTCTTGGCTTTAGAGGTGAATTTTTAAATTTTATTGAATCTTACTTAACCAATCGCAAGATTTGTGTCAAAATTAAGGATGTAATATCAGATATGTTTAGTATTACCCGAGGTGTACCTCAGGGTTCTGTCCTGGGCCCTCTGATCTTTATTTTATATATTAATGACTTACCAAATTTTATTACAGTTGGTAAGGTTTTAATGTATGCTGATGACACATCTATCATTATCAATGATCCTGATCTACAAAATCTTACTATTATGACTCAGTTGGCTGCTTCACAACTCAATTATTGGTGTCAAAGAAACAAATTATTATTAAATACTGATAAAACTGTCTGCCTGAAGTTTTTTAACAAAAGTAACAACACTGATTTTAGCTTCATCTTCAATTCCTCAATTATTAATGATCAAAAGAATTCAAAATTTCTAGGCATAAATATTGATAATTTATTAAATTTTAATGATCACTCTGATTTTGTCATTAATAAAATCAATAATGCTAATTTTGCTATTCTGAGATTGAGAGACATATTTCATAGTAAACCCCTGATAGATGTGTACTATGCATTAGTTTTTTCTTATTTAAATTATGGTGTGTTCTTATGGGGCAACAATGCTAACTTCAATAGGATTTTTATTGCACAGAAGAGAGTTTTGAGAACAATTTTTAATCTTAATAGTAGAGTGTCTTGTAAAGATTATTTTATTAAGTACAAAATTTTATCATTTCCATGTATATATATTTTTAAATGTCTGACTTTGTTTAAACTACACGAACATAATTTTTATAAACAATCTCATTATCATTCATATGAGACTAGGAATTGTCATTCAACCTCAACTTTAAGTCACCGACTGGCGAAATTTGAAAAATCGCCAGCTCATGCAGGTATAACATTTTTTAATAAATTACCGCATGAAGTTAAAGTCATGTCTTACAATTGTTTTAAAATATATATGAAAAAGTTTTTACTAAAAAAATGTTATTATTCAGTTCCTGAATTTATGAACGATTGTTTGTAAGTGTATTCTTTGTGATGTTTTTTTACTTTGACGTGTATATCCATATTATGTATGGCCATGTACAAAATAAACACTCTACTCTACTCTACTCTACTCACATAAAAATCCCCTCCCCAAAAAATAAAATTGGCCGGGATTTGAACAAGGGACCTCTCCAGAATGTGCGTCCAAGATGTTACCATCTCGGCCACCTAACGGTCTAGTTTGATAAGCATATGTAAAGGAATAATGTTATTTGTCATAGCTAACTGTATTGCAATTTTCAAAGCCGTATATGATCACAGTAAAACAATATGTTGGCAAGATAACTGATTTGCATTTCATAAATTCTTTCTAATATACTACCATAAAATAGACACTAAAATGGGTTTTACTCCGGTACCGGTAAACCGATTTGGTCCAAAATCGGTAGGCTTCTTCCCATGGACGTTATAAATGCGTATACCAAATTTCATGAAAATCCGATAAAGTGTATTTGAGTTATCGCGCGTACAGACAGACGTATAGGCATTTTCCCATCCACCACACAATCTCAGAAAGTAACATTCTGGCACATAATAACGCCTTACACATACGCAATCCGTCATTCAGAAATGAAACATTAAATATGCAATGCAGAATATTATATTTATTGAAGTCACCGTTAATCAATAATCATGATAAAACACAGATATAGGCCTATGGTACACAGAATTATATAGACCTATTACTAGGGCCTGTATTACTACCATAACAGTGAAAACCTAATCCCTGCGCCCAGAAGCTACGCACGCTAGCATATTCAACCCATTGTATTCCTCAGTGATTCAGAGAACTAAGGTTTTTTTAAATTAATTAATTAATTTATTATACTGGATGTGGGAGTCGGGAGAAAAACACTACATTTTCTTGGGGATTGCAAGGAATTTTTCTACTGAAGACTAAAACTTTCTTACTATTTAACCACGTCACAAATGTGTCACGTACTGTACATTCAGAGCTAAAAATTTAGTACGAACTGAAAATAAATGCTAGAATTTATAACAAAAAAATAACTTATTTTGAACTTTAGAGAAAAACAAGCAAAAAGGCAATATTAGGCTCTAAAGTAAAAATAGGCTGTTTTAGGCCCTATAAAAGTATCAGTTTTAGGCATAGTCACTTATGAAACAGGTCAATGACATTTATGTGTGCATAAGTGGGATAGCCCATGCCTAGGTCTACAGATCTACAGGCATGTAAAAGAACTCCTGCGGGATAAAATTTCTGCATAACGGCGTGGTTAAATAACAATATAACAAATCGTAAGTTACATTTTTGGGGGGAGGGGTCCTTTGACATTCTGCATGAAGTTTGATGTTGCGACGAGGGTTATGCGGCCCATAGATTGCCTCCCAACACTCTGATTGGCTGGCTATGATCGACTTATTTTGATTGCGAGGTACAATTCTGCCGATAGCTTTACACCTGGGATGAACAAACGCGAGGTTTGTGACAAGCACAAGATTAGTGCCAGGTTAGGTTAGCTTGGGTTGGTTTAGTGACATGTAACACCACCGTCAACATTGTCAGGTAGCCTAATCTGTTTCACGATGAGATCAATTCTGCGCACCGTTCCCCATGCCGTAACCGGTACAAATTACACCATTTTAGGTTATATAAGTGCTCACGTCACGATTTTCTTTCATTTCGCATATTTTTTTAGGAACAAACTGAGTTTATATAATGAATTCTACGGGTTTTAAAGAATATTTCAATCTCAAATATGACAGTATTTCGTATTTCTAAAAACAAACAACAACAAAATCAACATGCAGAGTGTCGAAAAATCTTCTTTTTTCCTTAGCTTCACTTCTTCCGTTGTAGGGACGTTTATGTGGCTCCCCGTCTGGGGAGAGGGGACCTTTGGATCACACACATTCTTTATTGACCAGACAAGGACATAAAACACCTCCACGGATGAGTGATCTGCCCAATGCAGGGACGCCTCCGATAATACATAATTACCGCCGGTCTTGAATTTATTGGCAATTTCTATCAGTCGTGGGATTACCTCTGAATATTCCATTCATATTGTCGCGTATTTGATACTGACCAGCAATGTTTGGGAATGTTTTGCATATCAAGGTTTGCAAGACGCAATTTTATCTGATAAAACGTCAGCTAGTTTCTGGACACGTCAGGTATCAATATAGGCCTACATACAATATCTGTATTGATGCCAGTGAAACAGGATAAAAATACATCACTTTATACAACGTAACTTATTTAGGAATTTAAATATGGGTAAAATTGCAATATAAGGGGACCCACGTCTAAAACCAACTTTCTTTTCATAAAACATCTAAAGTATTTTTATTATAGATAGATCTCTGGAGAGATTTTGACGAATTATTTGGTCTGACCGACCCGCCTGAATTATACACTTTCTTTTATAACACGATCTAGCGAAAAATAGCTTCAATTCCCTCATATTTCTATCTCCGTATGATGAAGAAACTCGTGATTGGACGTTAGAGGTGTGACGTCACACCACCAGAGCACCTAGAATTCTGGGTAAACAGGTTCAAAACACGACAAACCTGGAGGGAGATACAATATGGCACATTTACGAAACTAAATTAATATCACTGTTCATAACCTAACAGAACCAATCACTAACACTAATGTTACAGATTCTAACCTAACTACCACATGCTGGTCAACCTGCTTCGTTGAAAAAAAATCGCGAGAAGAGACCCCCTACATTGCGACTTTGCCTAAATGGTAATTGATTATATAAACACAATTTCGTTAAGGTATAAACCATTTCATGTGCATTTTACTCCATTCTTAGTTCATCTTAATTAGGTGAACTATTTCTCAAATGCACTATGGATAACATTGGTTAGTAACTGGTAACACATTCGATAATCGATTGGTAATTCCTTTAATATGCCCGTGATCTGACAGCTGACACAATGACGACTGATTTTAAACAACACAACTAAGAAAGTAATTATCATAGTTTATACAAAAATATACACTTTATTCACATTCACTGGATTAACTCGTAATCTCTTCTATGTACAATTATTATTTAAAAGTAAAAATAAAATTTAATTACATCAAAATTAAGAATTTGCTTTTCTGAAAACAACGATTTTTTAATGAACAAGCTCTTCAACTCAAATATTAAATACACTAATGAAACAATCATTTAATCAATTTATATCGAGTAAGTTAAAAGTAATGAAAGAGTACTGAGTCTCTTTCAGTGTTGACTACTCTTTCTTGAACAGGAGCAGGCCTATAATTAGGGCAGTTCCAATCCTTGGGAGGTACGGTTTCCATCAGAGGATTCAAAAACTCTGGGACGATAACTATGATCACATACATCACATAAAACATTGATCTTCCCTGCCACAATTCATCAGTAACTCCACAATAAATAATATCTTCCTCTTGCTGCTGGAAGAGGTTATTTCAAGAAATCAACTGGAATCTTTCTGACCACTTTTCCTTTAAGACTACGTCGGACGACGATTACTGTAAAAACCTGTCGATCCATCGGACATGTGTTTTCTTTTTTGCACCATTCTTTTAAACATTTTAGGCAGAAACTGTGATCACAAACTTCTGGAACTCCTACTTCTTGTGTCCTAAAATTGTTGAAGCATATGGGGCATTCTCTACTGTTGCGCTTAAGATATGCATCACTATCTGGATTTCCATGCACTGTTTTATTGGAGTTATCTTTAGGTTCGGTATACTTGAGCCTCTTTCCATTTCGAAGTTCAGTACCTAATTCTTCCCGTTTACTGGCCTCACTCATTGTATATGTATGGAATTAATCAAAGATATAAAATGTATTTATACACGTAAACAGTGTAATATAAATCGAAAGGCGAAAACTGTTGACAGCTAGACTTCTCTATAAAGCGTACGGTACACTGCACCAACTGTAAACACTGCGATTCATTCCACTTCAGAGTTTCAACGCATATAAACAAATGCACGTGACTTGACCGCAGCGCACACAAAAACAAAATAGTCCCATAATAAATTTGATTTTTGTAATGGTAAAAGTCCATAACTAGCGATTATAATTGGAAAGATTACAATATCAACGTATTACAAATTTTTCAATGTACAGAGAGACCTGTAATTCATAAGCTTCCGTCTGAATGAAGCATTGTTACGTATCACTACATAATGGCATATTATCACGGTCTATTATGGTTAGTAAAATAATTCAGAATATTTTAACAAGTTTCATTAATTTCCTGATATAAAGAAATAAGGTCTAAATATTACTGCATTTATAGCAATGCAATTTTGAAAATTTGGCAATATATATTTTCCAGTTATCATTGTATAATTTCGATCGATCGTTGTAGCACATTCGATTTACTTCGACATTCACTTATTGACCTTATCCTGTCTGATTGCAATAATAATCTCTATATATATAAAAGGCTTTGTCCTGACTGACTGACTGACAGGAATCAACGTAGAGCCTAAACTATAACAGGTAGAGACTTGGAATTTTGACAGTACCTTCGTTTCATAGTGTAGGTGCTCACTAAGAAAGGATTTTGAAAAATTCTGATTTTAAATGCAAAAATCAAATGTTTTTGAGAATACTTAATCCCTTCTTACACAGAATTATAGAATCCGAATCACATTTGACATATTGTTGCCTGTGGGTTTCAGATGGGTTTGGAATTAAATTAAATGGAAGTTTGACAATTGCAGTTGGCTTTTTCTATTTTTGTCATACCTTGGAAATTAAACTTTCGCGATCGCTTGAATGTTGTAAGCCCTAATATGGTCAAACATTGTTTTATTTGGACGAAACTCACTATACAGGGGTTTTCTGGACCAAGGAACTCGAATCTGAGGTCGCTTTTGCCAGGTGATGCTATGTAATCGTGGTATGTAGTCCACGTGTTAATAAATATAATTAATTAACTATTATGCTCTTAATTTTTAATTTTTAAAATAGTTATCGCGGGCGAAGCCGCGGGCACATGAGTAGTTATAGACGGCGTTTAATCCAAAATGGCCGCCACCCGACCCCGCCCCGGCGTCGCGACGTCGCCCCCCTTGAAACATGTCACGACATGCACCAACGCGAGGTCCTTTGCTCCATGACGTCATAGGAATTTTTCAAACAAAAGGATACGCTCTTACGTGTTATGGTATCCCCTGGTTCATACCACTTATGTCCTTTGCTCCATGACGTAGTTTATTATGCAAATACGTTCTAAGAAAAAAACGTTCATATCCTATTAGCAAATCTAGCATGTGGATGGAGTTACTGTAACAAGCACTATACATAACATCATGACTAAGAGGAAAAGAATTCCTTTCAACAGCTTATCTTTTTTTTTTTTTTTTTTTTTTTTTTTTGCGAAACAACAGGAACACGGAAGTTTTTCTTAAGGGAGAGAGAATTTTAAAGGTGTGACGTCTAAACACTATACATAACATCATGACTAAGAGGAAAAGAATTCCTTTCAACAGCTTATCTTTTTTGCGAAACAACAGGAACACGGAAGTGTAGCTTTGGAATGTATCCCTTGGCTTGTCATCATAACAAATGGTAAACCTTTTAAAAAAAATATGTGAAATTCACATAAGTTCCACTGCCCAAATAAAAGTTAGCTACTTACTATAATTATAATTATAATTATTGTGTATTACATTTTCTTCATGTAAATTGGTTGTAAAAATGAAGATAATGTCGTTACCACATCACATCGCATCCCCGAAGGATACATAACCCAAATAAAGTTTTATTAATGCACTCTCGTGAGTTTTTTTAAATTTTAAGCGTGGTCAATACATTTTTCTCACTGCACACTCTGATCTAGAGCAAGAGACCATACTGCAAAGAGCACATATTTAGAGTGGGTCTCTTATAACTACCCTTCAAATATGCGCCTTAAAACATATTTAAGAGCAACCAAGACTGAAACCACCTCCTCGGTCTTGCCCTATGTACATCCATAGGCTAATTCCTATTGACATCGAGGAGAAAGTGAAAACCGGCCGTAGGAAGAGATGGAGTTTAATATTATGTACCTACCGTATTTTACGGACCATAAGACGCTCCGGACCATAAGACGCGCCTTAATTTTAAGATGGGAATTTAAAGGAAAATAAATTTAATGTTATTCTAAACGAAAGGGAATAATATACTTCATTACATACGCCCATTATAACCATGTACAGTGAGTCCCACGCAAGAGTTGGCCAATGACGCGGGTTTCTGCGTCGCGGCTGGCACAGCTCCAACTCCCGAGCGATCGGGTGAAATATCTACGCAAATAATGCCGCGGCTGTTGTAATGATTCAGGTTATCACATTTACAGTTAAAATTACAATGAAAATAACCACGTACCTCATCACAAGAGATGATGGAAATGTTCTCCTCTTGCATCCAGACAATACTGGCACCTTTTTAGGAAATTTTCTTTCACGCGCGTAAGTTTAGCTCCGAGACAGAGTTACTTTCTCTTGTGATAGGCCTATGTGATATTGTCATCAAGTTCTTCTAACAGTATGTAAATATTATTTATGGGGAAACTTGAAAAATAAAGTGTATAGGTCAATTTCCCATACACAAGAAGAACTTAAAAGACAATATCACAAGAGAAATTAACTCTATCTCGGAAGCTGAACTTACGCGCGTGAAAGAAAATTTCCTAAAAAGGTGCCAGTATTGTGTGGATGCAAGAGGAGAACAATTCCATCATCTCTTGTGATGATGTACGTGGTTATTTTCATTATAATTTTAACTTTAACTGTGAGAACCTGAATCATTACAACGACCGCGGCATTATTTGCGTAGATATTTCACCCGATCGCTCGGGAGTTGAAGCTGTGCCAGCCGCGACGCAGAAACCCGCGTCATTGGCCAACTCTTGCGTTGGGACTCACTGTACAATGAAATCTGTGTCAATCATTTCTAACTTAAAACCTGCATTGTACGAAAATCTCTTCTGTACAGGTGGCATCGTGTAAATTTTAATTGAACTGATTTATGATGCTTTTACACCCTCAAACCCTCAATTCAGCATGCGGTAAGTGTAACGGGACAAGGCTGTTTAGAGGTCATTGACTTCATTTAAACCACCCAGCGGAGACAACTCCTTTCGTATAAAAGAACTCAACATTTCTCTCTTTTCGCATTGTGTACCTGGCTTCCAGCCACCCTCATTTTACGATTGTGACAAGTACACTGATGTACAGTCTGTGCTAAAATTTGTAAGTTAACTGTCTTATCGTTTACGATACCTTGAGTATAACTATGGTATTTCAGCAATATTTACCATAATTTTATTTTTTTAGTTTACTTCGGACCATTAAACGCACCCAACTTTTGAGGTTCTGTTTTCAAGGTAAAAAAGTGCGTCTTATGGTCCGTAAAACGGTAGGCTACTTACTTAAAATTATTTTTTTCTCTCTCTGTACCTATGTGATTTAGCTTAATTTTTTTTAAGACAGACAAATAGAGAATTTTCAAATGCAAGTATTACATGGATAACGAACTAAAATTTTATATATATTTTTGTTTAGAACGATTTTTCTGGAAGATACGTAAAATCACACAAAAATTGCCCCCCCCCCCCAACCGAAATCCTGTATCCACTTCTGGGCCAAGATGTTCCACGTACCCTACGGTTTCATACCAGACTTATTTTTACCCGTACGAAGAACGGGTAACCAGCTAGTCTTGGAGGGAAAAGCGAACAAGTTTCTTCCCCATGTCTGACTTCAACACGAACGAGAAATAATGTTGAGAAATGTTATTATCAGTAGAGAGGATCCATGTTTTTATGGGTCTTGACGTAGGCGTTAACAGCCCGTGTCAATAGGTTCCATTAAAACTGACGCTGCTTTCATTTATAGCAGACTTGCAAAAAAATCCCATGTCTTACAGCCGTGTGCACGGTTGTGGGAGTTTGAAGTGTTACTTTCAAACACATGCTTGAAACATTTACACAAACTTAATGTCGGAAAGCCACTCAAGTTTCATAAATAAAACTATATTCAGAAGCAAGAATTCTGTTTTGCATAGGTACAGATATATAACATCGACCTTCCGCAATTAAATTTAGACTAGTGTAGTTACAGTATAGGCCTAAGTTTTGTACAGTGTGTTTCAGGTGTGAGCAGGGCCGTGGAAAGAAAGCAAGGGCCCAAGGTAGGCCTACACATTTTTCCGGGCCCCTTCAAATATTAAATTCACTATCCAACTTGCCCTTTATAATATATGCAACAAAAAGAATATGTAATGATATTACATAATTATTAAGTGCCAGAATGGTGTCCGTACTTTATAAGATTGTCTGTTAACTTAGACAGGAAAATATCTGTCCGTCTGATTGTCTGTCTGTCCGTGGGTCTGTAAGCGCGATAACTCAAATACGCTTTATTGGATTTTCATAAAACTTGGCATACAATTTATAACGCCCATGGAACGAAGCCTATTGATTTTGGACCAAATCGGGCACGAAACTGAAAAATACACAAAACTATTCTAATTAGGAACAATTTTATCTGTATGTACCTGTTTAATCTTTTGAAAATTATGATTTTAAATGCCGAAAGTTAGTGAGGCCTACTGTTGAGTCCAAAAGGATTTCTGCTTCTACTTTTAAAAAATAGCAATTTTTCTTCAAGAATAATCCGTTTCAGATTAACTGATTAATTCCGTGTCACCGTTATACGACAGTATAATGCAGATAAAATAAACACATAAAACATAACTTCAGCTATGTACTGACTCATAAATCAATTTTATTTATTTTGAGGCCCGGCCCCGGGGCTGTGGCCCCGGCCTCCCCTCCCTCTCATCGGGGCTGCGTATGAGTTGGCCATTCATGCAGGATTCTGCGTAGCGGCGGCCATAGCTCTAACTCCCGAGCGATCGGGTGAAATATTTACGCAAATAAAGCCGCTAACGGTGTAATGATCCAGGTTCTCACAATTACCAAGCACCTCATCACAAGAGATGTTAGAAATGTTCTCCTCTTGCACCACACAACACTGGCACCTTTTTAGGACTTTTCTTTCCCACGCATAAGTTCAGCTTCCGAGATAGAGTTAATTTTCATTCTAGGAAATTGAGAAAACAGTTTCACAAACATTTGAAGTTCTGACATCTTCAATTTCTTCTCCCATTGTAGGAGCAGTTTATGAGGCCAAAGGCGCCCGGGCCTTACAGGACGGCGCCCTGACGGAAGGTTGTCCCGACTGGGAACCGAATCAAGGCCCACTGCGTGACCGAACGCATATCCTACGCCACAGCATGGACGAAATTATGTACATTACGATAAAGTACAAAATAATTTCTGTTGCGAAATAATTAATAGGCATTTTTACAGTGGCTACTTTTAACCCTTTACCCTTAGCTGAATCAAAAGTGTGACGTAATGGAATGAATTCATTTTACAACGTAGAATTTCGCAGAAAAGAGTGAATTAGATTTAGCTGTGGAATTTCAGTTTCTCTCTGATTCCACAACATGAAACCTGCCTCTAGATTCCTGCGAGTAGCTGTGAAACGGATCCAATTCTATTTTTGTGCATACCGACTTGTACTTCATTTTTTACCGTCTACAATCCAACCCTTTAAACTCTCTTCCTATTTATATCTCATTCAACAAAGTCTTCTAAGCCCTCTAGTACAAAGATAAACTTCTCAGCTTATACCAACACGATGTCAACATCGTCAGAGGGGGCCATGGCACAAAGAAAAATTGTAAGTGCCCCCTCTTAACTGTGAACTCTTTGCCTTTTATATGGTTCCCGGGATAATTTAGTGTTGCAATAAATAGAAATCAATAAATTCTATAAACGAGAGAAACATAAAGAATTATCGGTCTGGGATTATCGGGGAGTGGGTGTTTTTAATGGGCCGGAGAAAATGTTGTGTCATTAATTTACAGTATAGGTTCCAGGTATTAAGTAAACATAACAAGGCATTAGATAAGACATTGTCTTTATGGAGTGATAGGGGTACGCCGTGGTGCAGTTGGTTGAGGCACTGCTTTAGATACCAGAAGGCCGCGATCTCCGCTGAGGTCGTGGGGGATTTTTCAAATGGCCCTGAGGTCGACCAGGAGCTATTCTCGGGGTAGAGATGGTCGGAGCCCTAGGCTGACATCCTTCCATCTTCACTAGCCGAAAATCAAAAATCTAAAAGCCTCAACCTCCTGGAACCTTAAGAGTCTCCACGGCCTGTATAGCGATGTACCAGTATGGTATTTCTTCATTCTATGAAAGTCGTGTTTTTATCATATTTATAGGAAGTAATAGGCCTAACATTTTGATAAAGACTGTTTAAAGCAGACTAAGATTGACTGTATTCCCTATACGGGCCAAGGAGGCCCTAAGGGTTCCAGGAGGATGAGGCTCCCGGAGTTTAGACATTCGGCACGTGAAGGTGATAAGATTGTCAGCCTTCCTTTACCCCCAGGATTGCTCCTGGTACTCATTTCTGTTAGAGGATATTAGAATAGAATAGAACAGAATTTATTTAATTAGTTGTTACAGCAACTTTGTGCAGCAGGATTTGGACTCGATTCAGCGAATGTAAAGCGATGCTGCAAACTAATGCATTTGAAATTAATAGCAAATTTCTGTTGTGTACAGTGAAATCTAGTTGTTTTTATTCCAATAAACAATTTCCTACATTAATGTGAAACGTTTTAAACTATTTTGCATTTTTGTCACTAATTGAAGCTTTTAGTTTTATAAGGGTTTAAGTGCCAATATCATGATTGTGTAGAAAACATGATATAGACCCACAGAAAGACGTGCCTGAGATAAACCCAGCGCTATACCTTTGAATTTATTGCTACTAACGTGGCTTTCCCTGGACCTTGGACCCTTCTGAAATGTATTGGTTGGGGTACATAGATCCATTTAAAATTATCAGCTGAAAAATCATGATTCTGGCACTTAGACCCTAATAAAACTAAACGCTTCATTGCAAATGAGACATTAATTTAAAGAAGAATCATTCTAATCTGGTGAACTGGTGGGGGGGGGGGCTTTAGCCCCTTTAGCAGCCCCCACAGTTGCCAGTTGCACCACTTACGTTGAATACATTGTTACACATGATTGGTCTAAATAATGAACATATGAGTGAAATAGTCATTACAGGTAATTGCTTTGAAAATACCAATAAATGCATAAGTGACTGCCTTGTTAAGGAAGCTGTAATTTGATCTGAAGGTGTGCTTATATAACGACATGCAGAATGTAGCATGCAATATGCAAGCTCCATTAAATTATGCTCTATGGAAACAGATGACTGTTGCTATTTCTAGATTCACTTGTTTTAACAAATGCAAAACACAGGCTTCACTCTCTACAAGACCCAGTTTCTCAGTTTAGCTTAGCTGCATCAACCACTGAAAGTGTCTGTTGTCCTCTTTCTGAGGAGCAGAAATGGAAGCAATCCAGTTAATGTTGTGTATCAGATAAATATGACTTTATCTTCACTATGCTTTAAGCGTGTCAGCCAAATATGATTCATATACTTATCAGAGCCAACTCTTGTAATATACAGTCGAGTGCATGGAATCTTTCCGATATAATGTACAGTGCTTTATGTTTGTAAGAGAATAATATACTGCTTCCACCACGCCCACTCTCCACCCCTGACCCCACTCTTTTTTCACAAACTTGGGCATACAGCAGAGACTAAGAGCAAAGCTAGTTTTAGATTTGTTGATAGAACATGATCATTTCAGAGTCCAGAAATGTTCAAATATTTAAAGAATTTCTTATATAAGTGTATACGAGTATGACATAAGGTTAAGCATCAAACTTTAGACCTTTGCTTTTCTGCAAGCCCTGCTTAATGCATCGATGTGGAGTTTAACTCAGAAATCAATTACAAAAATAACTTATTTTCTGCATATCACAATTGCAATTGTCACTGATTAAACAAAAGCATTCTGGCACTTTGTTACATCAGTTTACCTGATTTTATTTTAAATTTAAACCTAAGAATCTGTATATGCAGCACACCCTCGTTTTAAGCCACAACTGTTGTTGCAGTAGGTGCAATTCAACTGATTTGGCCTGAACAGCAAAATAATCTAGTACTTTTGAATCCAAAACATGTAAGCAAATATGTAAGTATTCTGTATATGTAATTAATAGGGCAAGGCATTTGATGATTTTGCATCTTTTTTATACGAGGGTAAAAGGGTATGAAGGGTAAAAGGGTAAAAAATAGCTCAAACATATATAAATGTGTATCATGAAATAATTGATTAAATAAGGGCAATTTGTTTTTGCATGTTTTGGCTTTATTTTGGATTTTTCGTCATTTTCAAGAGATAGGTCATTTATTGGCAATTTTTATGTAATTTTCAGCATTTTAGGTCATATTTCAGTGGGGTTGAGAGAGGAGCTTTTCCATGTAGGCTACAAATCGTTACTTTCAGACAATAGACAAATCGTTTTTATTTGAGAATCTCCGCCAAGTGTTCATAGTTAATTTTAATTCAGATTTATTGTAAACACCATAGCAGTAAAGAACTTTTTACTTTTAAATGACACATAGGGGCAATTGCTAGGGATGTCAGTTCAGAAAGAATTTCTTTTTCGGTAAGGGTGTCCAAGTAGTATAAATTTGCTTACTCCTTTAGTAAAAAATAATTGTTTTGTATTGTAAATTCATATTATAATACACTGCATATATTAAATTGCTTTTAGCAATTCATTACTTAAAAAAAGAAAGTAATTATAAGTAATAATAGTAAGATTATTGGTCATTTTTTATAAATTTTGTGTTGTTTTTTACTATTTTAGGTCATAAATGCATTTTTTATTTTGCATTTTTTCACTATTTTATGGTCATTAAATGCCTTGCCCTAGTAATTAATTTCTTTATTGTAATTAAGCAAAGTAATTATTTTAAGTTTTATAGTATTTAAATGCTTCCAAGATTTCTTTCCAGTCTACCTAAAAGATATGTTAAACACCTGTTCACTTTTGCAATTAATTCTGTTTATTTTAAGCTGGAGAAGTAAACCATATTTTCTCACATCACGAGACTAAGATATGTTTTTCAATGTGCCAGGAGAAAGTGTTGTTTTGGCAAAACATCTGTACCATGCAGACATAAAGTTGGATATAAAAACGCAACGGGTCTGGCAGAGATATAAGATGCTTATTCACAAAGCTCTTTGAAAGCAAGTACTTTAATTTCGAAGTATAAACATTCTTAATTCAGCACAGGAAAAATGACCATATCTAAAAATGTCCCAAGTGTTGATTTAGTGGCAACATATCTGTTGAATTTGATTGAAACAGAGGAAGTTCATCCTACTTTCATCTGATATTGGTTGGATATCTAGCACACCTGAGGGCAAAATATATTTTCTCTATCATGAAATATGCCTTATTGTGGGCAAAAATTTTCCCTTTGAGAAGGAACAAGCGAGAACAGTAATTTACATCCTAGTCAATCTTCAAACCATGAAAATGATCATAAAAAGTTCACACTAATTAAAATCCAAAATAGCACTCACCGATATCTCCTGCATCAACCACATCGCTCACGAAGGATGAAACAGTTGTCTTCCAGTTGTTTGTAGCTTGCAGATCACTCTGAAGATGTCTGTATGTCCCGTATATGATATGAGAAGGCATTCCTGCAATGCAAAGAAATAAGGTTTTATATTTATTTAAATATTCATATACTTATTTATTCATATATTTATTTATTAGTATACCTGCGTGAAGCTTTTACACTTAAACCCTTTTGATAGGAAGCTCAGGAAGATTTGATATTTAGCCACGATCATAATATTTATTGTATACAGCTGCATAAATAAATGCTTTAAAATACAGTGTCGTCAATAAATCTCTCCACAGCTCTGGTTATGATCACCATTTATCCAAAGGTTGGTATTTCTCCCCATTTTCCTTTCAGACTTGTAGCAGGTATATCAGAGTAGGCCATGTTAACTAATGATGTACATAAATGTCTCCTATTGTTGATGTATTTATGGTGTCTTTTAATTTCAATTGCTATTCAATTTTAATGGATGTGATATAGGATGAAATAGAGATGAGTCATGGTAAGTAAATTTCCAATTCAGCACTAGCTTTATGACTGGGGAAACCATGAAAAAACCCAAGTCAAATTGGCCGGCCACCTCGCTAGGTAGATTTTGTGTTCTGTGTGTACGTGTAATTAGCTACATTAAATCTGTGATGGTCAGCCACAGTGGTCTAGCGGTAGTGTGCCCGATTCTTGTTCTGAAGGTCACAGGATCAAACCCAGCCATGGTCATGGATTTTTCAAGATGTAAAAATCCTAGGCACAGAGCCCTTTGGGAGGGACGTTAAGCTGGGGGGCCCGTGTCGTAGATTTATGGCACATAAAAGTACTCCAAGTCTAAATTAGAGCCTCTGGATAAAATTCCTCGGCTCTTTCATGACCATGTAATACCTTAGTTTCCAGGGGTAGTGGTGTGAGGAGATGGGCTTACCACCTGTCACTCTGCGCTCTATTGGGAAATAAGTGTAACCAAAATTCAAATAGGTAACAGTAATCTCCACTTGGAGGCCTTACACTTCACCACTGGGAAGAGTGTGAAATATGAATGAAATCTGTGATGAGAAGAACCTTAATAAATGATCTGAAAATAAATTAAAGTGAGTGAATTTGTGTTGTCGAGAAAATGATAAACATTTTCAACATCTTTTGTAAATAGGCAAGTTTAATGTTTACTTCATAAATGTGAAGGTAGTAAGATTGTCATTCTTATGCACCAGCCAGCTTTATCTCCAGGATTACTCCTGGTACTCATTTCTGATAGAGAATGAGCCAACCCCAGGGCCACAGTGCCACTAGAAGGGTTAGGCCAATTGAAAAATTCCAACGACCTCATGAAGGACTGAACCCGTGACCTTCCAGGTTATATTGCAACACTTCACTATGCTATGGCCTACCCCCAATTGTATTTTGGTTTCCATAATGTTAATCACCATCTCATCGGCTTAATATAAATCCGTGTAAAAGGTGTACCAAGTAATGGGGTCACATTTCCACCAAGCCAGGAAGAAATGCCACAAACCCTACCAGGGTAGTGGTGGCATCCGATTGAAAGAAAATTTAATGGCCTTTTGATTTCTACCACAATAGCCCGTATATGAAGTTTTGTTGCATTGATATCTTACCAGCACATTTCTCAAACTGTAGCTTGAATATAAATGCTTCAAATCACAACCACTCATTAACAATGATAACTAGAGCCCGGATTTGTATGCAAAATGCATGTTCTTTTTTATGTATTTAAAAGTATGCGTAAATGATATATTTTGTAAGTAACACTTTTCTGGACAATTTGACCAGTATTTGTTAATGCATATAAATGCATATTCTGGGGGAAAATGCATATTTTATGTTTTAAGTGAATAAATGCATGTTTTACTCTTAAATGTGGTATTAAATTGTATTTTTCCCTTTAGATAGTTAATAAGTATTGGTACTACTTAATAAAGTCTCTGCAACCAATCTGTGTATATTACCCCCTGAGCCAGTTTTATCTCGCTGGGGTACATGGTTACAGGCTTTGTCATACTACGCGGAACATTTCAGTGAAGTGAAAACAGTGGTAGATTCCTTAAATGCAGAAGATGCAGCTAGCATTACTATAGCTAAGGAATGTTTTTCTGAAGATGGCATTGAGAAAAATCTAGTATATTCATAGCCGCTCCTCCAAATTATGAAATTATAACACAGTCGAAGGCTCAAAATAATTCTTTAGAGTATTCGCCTTCTCTGATAGATAAAATTTCAAAGGCAGGCCTACTGTCTTCAGAAACTCACTGTTTTGCTAAAATTGCATTAAATAAGCTTTGTCAGGTATCAAATATAAATCCTGTTTACAAAAGAATCTGTCAAATCAGCAAAATGTTGTCTGGTGATGGTGGAAAAGTTGTAACAGAAGAGGAATTCACTGAAGAAGAGTTGTGGTGTTTTTCACATACACCTGTGACATCATGCGATGAAGAAAGGACATTTTCATCGTATAAAACCTTCTTCACTGACAGACGTAGGAGCTTCACACACAAAATCTCAGGGAAACTTTCCTTATCTGCAGTGATAGCCATGAATAAGCTAAGATTATCCCCAGAAATGGTTTATTTGATTTTTTCATTTGTTTTTTAATTTTCATTTGCATATATTGGTGCATATTTTTAAAATTATTCATGCATACTTGCATGCATATTTTATTATTTGATTGTGCATACAAATCCGGGCTCTAATGATAACAGTAGGAATCACACCTCAATTAGCATCAGAGTGAAACCAGAGAATTCTGGCATAATCTACAAGACATAATTTCATAATTATTCAAAGAGCGAAATGGAACATGAGCCAAATGTTTGCAAAATGCCACTCTTTACATCCAAGCGACCTGCCATTTGTTACTGGCTGGACACGTCTGCTTACATGAGATTATTTTTGGTATCTGTTGGATGTTGCCCAATGGAAAACCCAGAGAATGTACACTCTATCCCTTGCATACAGTCTCATATCTCTCAGGAGTTCAATTAACTGTAAGACATTGACTTTAATTGCCAGAGGTCAGGTATGGGGCTCCATGTAAATGAAATATCTTCATCTAGGATTCATGTTAATTACATTATTGAAAGTACATTACAATTGATACGTTCGTCCCACAAAGAACTTTCTGAATTTGTCTGTATACAAACACAGAAATGTGAATTAGGAAGTAAACAGAAGTATACAGCAGTTATGGGTTTTAAATTTAGAATTCTTTTGGCACGCAAGTAGAATTCCTGTCAGCACTGGATTCTGTTGCAAGCAATATAGAAGCATTTTTATTATGTAAATATTTATTGTTTGTTTTCCATTTGTGAAGGTGACACCGTTTTTTATTTTTTACTTTCTCTACGTAGAGAATAGTTGCGGTAAGGAAGTACACTGTATTAGGTTGAATCCTGAAATTCAATGTCTAGTTTTAAGGTCTCTTGAATCCAAAAATATCACTTCTGGGACATGTCTGTGTGTCTATCAGTCAGTCTTTGACCTGTTTATCTATCTGTCTTGAACAGAAAAGCTAAAAGAATTATCATGCATAGTAAAAAGAGAGGTCTGAATTTTATTTAAAAAATCAAGAGCAACAAAGTTTACTAAAATCCTGTCGTTTAGCGTTGTTTAGCACTGTAGTTTTAGCAGATCTGTTTGGAAATATGATAGTGACTTATAGAACGCTCTGAAAATGGAGTCATAATTGTTTCAAGTTAAGGTGCCATATCATTTATTTCTTTGGACTGGGCATTGAATTTATCGTGCAAATTCTGTAATGATATCTGGTACTCGAAGATTTTGTAGGTAAAAAAAATTTAATGATTTTAATGAAGGAAATGGTCAACATTTCCGGCTGTAAGCTGTTTTTTACATAACAAACATTGCACTTTGAAAACCTTAATTCTATCACCCATAGCATAATGAATAGAGGAGAAAGTGTGATGACTGAGGTAGTTCACTGGTTCCGCCGCTAGGTAGCAGTTACTCTGCTTGTGAGTCGCGGGAGCAAGATTACTACGGGCGGTATAGGAAAAATTGCAAACATTATTAAACAAAATAATACATTAATCTATTTCAAAATGACTCGCCTTATCTAAATTGAATTGTTAGATACTTCTGACAATTTTCGGGCTGCTTTACACGTCTTGGAAGATCTCATCTCCAAAAATAAACATGGCCGTGTGTAACAGTAATTTCTCAGATTCCAAGAAGCTTGACCGTAACATTTCGTTCCACATCTTTCAAAAAATCGAAGATGTTCACAAGCAATGAACAATTATATAATATAGGTATGAAACAGCTAAGGGATGATTTGATCTAATATTTTATTGCCTAGAAAATAGGGTAGATGGTATGTTAGTATAATTTGATGAGAATTTGTTAAAGAATGTACATTTGTATAGAAATAACAACGTATAATTAGGGTAGAAAACAGCTAAGGGATATTTTATAAATTAATATTAATATTACATTGTATAGAATATTACTGAGTATTAATTTGTATTAATATTGTATTAATAGAAATATTATTTATAATAATATTAATTTTCTCCTGGCCGTATGGGGTAAGTTATGTAGGTGAAACACGGTCAAAAGTGTAGATATGTGTACAAATTATGTGAACAGAGATAATATAAACTAAGGGGTGGTTTGTGAATTGCAGGGCACGGAAAATTTCATAAGCAGCACTACAAAAATAGGGCGCGTGATCTTTAAAATTGGCGTTTCAACATCCGATAAAGACGCACATACGCAAAAATTGTTTTGCAACGCATTCTACATATATCACACAATATTTCAAAGCATTTTCCCTGATTTTTTCATAAACAAATTAAATCCTCTTGCCTTAACTACAGCCCGCTATTTGCTCAAACCCTCGACCATTCGCCGTTCGCTGTAAATTATGTGCATCTTATGTTGTTAAATTGTATTATTAAAAAAAGGAACAAGATATTAAACTAATAAGACATTTGTTATGATAATTATACATAAAAATTACTAACATAAGTGAACAGAAAATATGATAAATAAATAATCCAATAAATGCATAAATAAAAGTAGTGCAGACTTACTAAGTTAGAAAAAAGCTTCATTCACTCCCTTCCTCAGCGGGTCAATCTTGCAGTATGGGTACAAGTAGTTAGTTAATATGGTATTATTATTGAGACCACGAATAAATTATGTAAATTTTTTTACGTTATTGCTGGTATTTTATGGAAAAGATGCCTGCTAATACCTCAATACCATTCTGATAGCTTTAGCTTTAGAGTATTTACTATTACTCGTTAACCATTATAGATATATAGGTGGTACTCAATTTATAATAAGATCCAAATATTTCACTAAACCTTACACCCTTAATCTCTTTCTGGACACAAAAATAAAATAATAAATGTCGCATAGTCAAATTTGCTTCACCCTCAACATTTCACGATCGTCCCACATCATTCAGAGAGCTGAGCGCCCGGAATAATTACCACTCAATTACTCGTAAACCATTCAAGATATAAAGGTGGTACTGAATTTAAAATAAAGTTGAAATATTTCCCTAAAACTTTCTCGCTTGAAGTTTTTACGGGACACAAAAATGAAAAAAATTGTCGCATAGTCAAATTCCGTTTCACCCTCCATGAATTTTGTGTAATTGGTGATGTTTATATAATGAAATAAAAACATTTATGTCCGCATTTTTTAAGTTTCTGTTTTAACCATCAGAAGGACTGTGTTGTGCAGATTATTTCTGCACAAATTTCACAGAAATAGGACCAAGGGTTAATTAAAGATTGCGAGTTTAATCATAAGATGCCAAACTATCATGACGCAGCATTGAGAAGTTGAAACGCAAACGAAGGTGCTGCCAGTGTTTCGGTGGACCGCCGCTCTCCCTATACCTACCATTGTATTAGCGGCGAAGTCATCACACTTTCTCATTCTATTCATTATGCCCATAGTGTTAATCAATTTGTTTCTCCCTTGCAATGAAATATTTAAGTGATTTAAATAAGACGTTATATCTCCAAAAAAGTGAGGTCAGCTACCCATTGTACTCTCTCGGACGCACACAATTGCAGTTGGCCATTTTCATTAAAATCATTAAATTTCTCGACTTATGAAATCTTGGGAGTACCAGACATAAAAACAGAATTTGCATGATGAATTCAATGCCCGGTTTAAAGAAATTAATGATATTGCAGCCGCTAATTGGAGATGGAGGAACAGGAGGGCACCGCTGCTGCACTGGTGTGCTCCAGCACCAAGTGCTCGAGTTGGAAAAGCCTGAACTAAAACAAACTTGGACTATATTTAAAACTACGAGGCGCATCCATAAAGTAAGTTTCTCTAGGGCCGTTTACACAAACAAATAAAAAATTTCATGGAAATATGTATTGCAACAGATATAGCACCAGAATTGAGACATTTGTTATATCGTGGGACCAACTTTTGAACACTTGTGTCGTAGAAGTCTGCCGCCTGGAATTTGAACCAGTGTGTGATAACCTCCGCTTCTCTGTCAATATCTACCATTCTCTGTCATTCACTGTCATTTATTGAGGGGTAGGAAAAGATGAAAATCTCTGGGTGTGCGGTCCGAGCTGTAGGGTGGAGACTACAACACCTCCCTGCAAGTCTCATGCAAAAGTTCAGCTAGTAGATGTTTCAACATCCACCCAACAGCCCGGACCTCCCTCCCAGTGATTTCTATCTTTTCCTACACCTCAAGAAATGACAGAGAAGCAGAGATGGTTGTTACACAGTGGTTCAAATCCCAGGCGGCAGACTTCTACGACACAATTGTTCAAAAGTTGATCCCACGGTATGACAAATTTCTCATTTCCTATGGTGAATATGTTGAAAAATAGCTGAACACTTGCTATATCTGTTGCAATAAATATTTCCATGAAATTTTGTTTTGTTTGAGTAAACATCCCGAAGGAAACTTACTTTATGGATGCGCATTGTAGTTACATTGTATATTCTGGTATAGTCTGGTTACAGTAATTCATCTAATTCTTCAACCAAACCAGAAAGACAAATACGTGCAACTCCTTCTACTTATGTGTGCTTCTTCATCTTTCATTTCACCCTCTTTGGGGTACATTGAACCAGTCATTTCTTTGTGTGTTGTTCCTTCCTAAGTGCCCAGTATTTCTTCATTCTTTCTGATCTTCGTTTCCTCTCTTCTTCAGAGATAATAGGTTTGGACTTCAGTGTCGAACTGTCTTGGAACCTTGTATTTTCGTCTTTGGTTATTATTTTAGCCGTTCGATTGAGTAGTGAATTTTCTGTAACTTTTAACTCGACTAGGTCTTTTTCAGTTTCTTTGAACCAGTTGGGTTTTGTTTTGCAGTTGCAGAAGAAGTCAAAGATTTGTTTGGTTAATCTAACAGAGTCCATTCTGAGAAGATGTCCTTAGAAATTTATCCTCCTTTTTCGCATAGTATCAGAAAGTTTTTCAATTTTCTTGTAGATGGTTTCATTCTTGATGTATATCATCTTATTGTCCTGAAATTTTGGTCCTATGATTTTGCTTAAAATCTTCCTTTCCTTTAGTTCAAGTTTCTCCATCTGACCTTTGAAATTAATGTTTATCGTTTCTGCCACGTACAGTGCTTCTGGTTTAATTACTGTTCTGTAATGTTTAATTTTTGACCCCCATGAAAGGGATTTCTTGTTGTATGTATCTTTTGTTAGTTGAAAGGCCATCTCAAGTTTGTTTTTTTCTGGATTCCATTGTTTTGCATTCCACCGCATTCCAACTGATCCATTCTCCGAGATACTTGAATTCTTTTACTATTTCTATTTTTTGTTCTTGGATTTTGAGGTATTGACGTGGGTGTTTGTTGTTTGTCATGATTTTGGTTTTTTCAAAGGAAACGTGAAGACCTATTTTAGCTGCTTGTTTAGCTAGTTCAAGTATTTGTTCTCTTGCTTCCGCCATTGTTTCAATGTGTGCATTGTAGTCCACGTGAACTTTGTTAGAAGAGATTCAGAATGACCATGGATCTGCTGCACCAGACCTAAATATAATCAATTAATAGCCTGGCATTGGCTAAACTTGTACTGCAGCCTGATTGGCATGTTAATGGCACCACCATTATCACCTGCCCGTGACACAAATGTCCCTCCACCAACAAAATCTTAACTACTGGCATAGGTCAGTTCTAAATAAACCAACTTGTCTTAACATTTCAGAAAATGTCTTCATGCAAATGCTTTTATAATAGCATAATTATGGGTATCTAATATGATATTTGAGTTGGTATTTCCCGTGTAGACCATATTCAATTGTGAAATTAATTGAAGTTGGCCTTGATCTGTTGTCATAGCAACCAGGAGAAAAGAGCATCGCTGAAATAAATTTTTTGCAATATAACACATCAATCTGTCGATTGCTTTGATTCTGTTAACTCACTCTACTTTATTCACTTGTTTATAACATTACGACATTCAGAGATCTAACTCATTTTTTACTTAAGTGGACAGAAGGGGATCAAGAAAGCACACCTAAATGGGAAAACACTGAACAATTTGGATGGAACTCAATATGTGGGGATTTTTGGGCCAGGGAACTCAAATCTGAGGTTGTTATTTCCCTGAGCAGTGCACTTTAGCCATGAAGTGCACCTCAAAGCTGTGTTTTTAGCTTTTTAATAATCAATCGATAAATTTAATTGCTTATGCATGATTTAGGTAAGGTTCATGAATCTATGGTTAATTTTAATCATTTCATTTCTAATTTGTAGGCCCATATGGCAGCATAAGATTCATATAATCATATTATATAAAATTCAATTAGGATGAGGGCCCGAAGTTATCAAGGATATGGACCCAACATCTGCATCCTACCGGAAATAATTGCTCCTGAAAAGGACCATTATTTCTTCCATGTGACGAAACCAAATCACAACAGAGCATCGAATAGTGAGATTTGATTGGCTGGGAAGGAAACCCCTATGTATACAGATGACTTTTTGTAGTGAGCTTCAGTAGCCTTGATAAAGACCACGGCAAGATGGTCAAAACGTCAGCAGACACCTTAAATATGACGCGACAGATACCCAGAAGCCAAGAAGATTTTACTGTCATTCGGACCGTGGAAGCCTACGATACAATAAGATTAATTTTGTTGGTATAATTATTTATATTTGCTACATAAAGCAATATAATTAAGAATAAAATGATGTAATTCATGCAATTCAAGTAAAAACGATGTTAATAAATATAATGTTTTAATTATCATTCTGTTAAATAAATGATTTAAATAAAACATCTTGCAGTTTAGTAAATAATCATGGGTGAAGCTGCAGATACCTGCTAGTTTTCTTATCTTCTTTGCTATGGTCTTTAAACACTTCAGCAGCCCTTCCTAATCATACTCACGAATTTCTGAGTTGAATACAACTTCTCCTATCTACAGTTTCTACGGTTTGGGAGACAAAAGTAAAAAGGTTATTGGCATATTTGCCCACACATAGGGTAAAATTAATTTTTGGAAGATATCAGTGATCTCAGAAAACAAATTACTGACAGAATCTTGGCATCTTTCACATCTTCACACCTGTGATCCTATCTATTCTGATTGCTGAGTGGAGCATAACAAAAACAAACACCACTTCCTCACATCTTCTCGGAGTATCTGACTTAAAAAACAAACATTCTACACAGCATCAATATCATAACCTATTTTAAACACATTACAGGAAAATTCAGTACTCAACAGAAACGATAAAATATTCCACTATTGAATAAGTTCCTTGGTAAAACAATCCTAGTGTTCGTGCTTACGGTGAGAGTGTAATGGGTTCAGATCCTAGTGGTGGTGATCTCAAACTTGCAAGGAGCTCATGGCAATATAAAAGCTTTGCTCGAAATGTAGGCCACAACATATTGTGGCGAGACCTAACTTCAGATGAAATTGTCATCCTTCACCTGTGCATTTCTATTACACGTTTAACCCAAAGTTCTACCCTGACTTCAAAAATAATTGCTTCTGACAAAAAAAAATGATTTTTAACATTAGTAGAGAAGCGTTTATAAAATTACTAGCAAATGCCCACGACTTTGCCCGTGATTATTTATTTAACTGCTAAATGTTACATTTAAATCATTTATTTAACAGAAAAATAATTAAAACATTATATTTGTTAACAATGATAGTTTTAATAAATTGCATACATAAATTAATTATATTGTTTAACATTAAAAGTATAAATAATTGAACGAACAAAACGAATCTTATTCTGCCATATGGGCAACCACATTCGAAATGAAACGATTAAAATGAACCACAGATTCACGAACCTTACCCAAATCATGTATAAACAATTTTATTATAATGATTGATAATTGAAAAAACTAAAGACCCAGCTTCGAGGTGCATTTCATGAACAAAGTGTCCTGCCTGAGGAAAAGAAAAAGGCCTCAGTTTTGAGTTCCCTAGCCCAAAAAGCCCTCATAGTGTGTTTCGTCCAGATCATTAAATGTTTTCCCATTAAGGCATACATTCATTCTCCCATTCTGCCCACCTATGTTTAAAAAATCAGATCTCTTCGAATCTTAACAAATTATTCAAGACAGTAACCGAGTAAGGCCATCTTGCTTTAATTTCACAATTGGATTTCGTCTTGCGAATAGGAACATTTTCCCCAACAATCAGATTGCTCATGTGTTTCTTATGGAAGATATTTCATCTCCTCGAAAACATTTCAAACGATTTCTCTTAAGGAGGACATCAAAGAAATCTCTAAAATATCAGATCTTAATAATGTGGTGCAACTAAATCTGGAGAGTCATGTTAACAGTGATTTTTAATAATGGTTTCACAGGCTATAAGGCGAGTGAAAGGATATAAAACATCCAAGCATTTGGTCGCTGACATCTCTGCAGCCTTCCTCAGGGAAATGGTCGCTACACTCCAACCTTTTCCACTAATCCCCATTTTTCATTTTACTAAAAATTTAAATATAAACTCTCTCATCGCTAACTCTCCATTTCCCTGAGGAAGGCCGCAGAGATGTCAGCGACCAAAAGTTTGGATGTTTTATATCCCTTCAGTCGGCTTATAGTCTGCAAAATTATTATTAATAATCAGCGCCGAGAAAGTCTCAAGTCTTATGTAAATAGTGATTTTATTTCTGACACTGCCACGGAAGCCTACGTACTCTTGTAACTATGGATGTACATTTTCTTTCTATTGAAACAAATGAAACATGGTAGATTCAACACCATTCTTAATTGATTTTAAAAATTTTACAAAAAGAAATTAACATAATCAATATTGCTGGCATTTTTCATGGAGGGGGCTCATGAAAGACTTGGAGGGGATGGCTTAGCTCCTGAGACACGTTTGACTTCATCACTGGAAATCTTGGCTTAATTTGGTGCATATTTTTAAAATTATTCATGCATACTAAACAAAAATATTGCTATATGCGGGTTTATTGTTATATTGATCTTCGTTAAACAGAGGTTTGACTATAATACAATTAACTTGTACGTTCTAGTGAACCTGCCAAACAATTCACACTTTCCTGCCCTTCTGTTAAACATTCGTGGTGAAGGTTAGGATTGTTACACCATTACATGTGAACAATGTCTGAGTGCACAGAATTCTTTGGGAAGACCTGTTTAAATCGAGACAAGTGTTCCCTCTCCTGAGTTATTTATAAACTACATAATAATTCACTCAATGTTTTGCTCTGCTATACCATAAGAAGCGGTTATTGTTATTCAGTCAGCATTCTATGCAAGCAAAGATGTAGGCAGTTTTCTTTCAGGATGCCTAAAATAATTATTTAATTCATTAATCTCAAGTTCAATTATTTTGAACCTATTAATTAAAATCACTTACTTGCAATGGCAATGGCAATAGACAATTCATAAGCAAGCTAAAAGAATATTATCTATTTTATGGAACCTGAAGATTCATTGCCGCGCTTACCTGAGCCCGTCATTATAATAATAATAATAATAATAAATTTAATTGTCGTTAGGCCATTACAGCAATAGACAAAGTCTAATACAAATCTAAAAATAGAATTAATATAAAACTACAGCTATATTACTAAGTTCTAAGTTACAAATAACACATATTTTAAGCTAAATTACACTATTACAATTGAAGTATTCATCCAAGGTATAAAAAGGGTTACAAACTAACCAATTATGTAATTTTTTCTAAATACAATTATATGAGTATGTTGAGTAGATACAGATAGTTTATTAAACAGTTTATGTCCTATGATTTCATGACTATTCAGAGATTTGGATAATCGTTGGAACGGAATGTATATATGACTACTGGATCTAGTATCGTGGGAGTGAATATTATTTCTATACTGCAACTCTGTCTGTCTATTCTTTATGTAAATTAAAACAGTAAATATATATAGAATGATCACTGTTAATATTTTGTGTTGTAGAAATAAAGGTTTGTAGTGTTCCCTGTGTGAGCTATTAGTGATAATTCTAATAGCTTTTTTCTGTAGTAACAGAATTCTATTTACATGACAGGAGTTTCCCCAGAGTATTATTCCATATGCAATAACACTATGAAAAAATGCGAAGTATGAAGATCTAATGTGATTCAACCCTATTCAGTGCTAACTCCATCCAGCCATCCCTCACAAATCCTACTTCCCTTCAATCTGTCTTAATATTGTCCTCCCACCTACGTCTAGGTCTTCTGAGTCGTCTTTTCCCTTTGGATCTCCCAGTCAACATTTTTGAGATATGTCTTTCCTCCTTCATGCATGGAACATATCCAGCCCATTTCATCCTCCATGATTTAATTATCCTTATTATAATCGGTGTGGGCTTGAGAGGTGATGGGCTGTCCTTCTACCCTCTCTCGGAAAATAAGCATACCCGTTTTCATCTCTTTTAGGCCCGAATATTTTCCTAAGCACCCTGTTTTCGAACACTCTCAGATTATGTTCTTCCTGAAGAGTAAGCAACTACGTCTCACACCCATATAACACAACCGGCAGGATAATTGTCTTATACATTTTTATTTTTAGATTGCTGGACAGAAGTCGAGAAGATAAGTGTTTCTAAACTGCATAAAAGCAGGCATTTCCTGAATTGAGTCTACACTTAAATTCTGCCTTAATATTATTTGTGTCTGTAATTACTGCTCCCAGATATTTGAATTTCTCCACTTGTTTGAACGATTTACCATCCATCTAATATTTTGCAGCGCATTATTTTGACATTTCATGATCATATACTGAATTAAAATAACCAAAACTTAAAATGTTCTTAAAAAACAATAGATTAGTTTACACTAGAATAAGAAGAAGAAGCAAGAAGTGAATTTTACTGATATTTTAACTCTTTTCGTGCTGTAAGCCGATTTGCTTGTATTCCCAAAGTCAGCTGGAGAGTTGCTGCCACTCTAAAGTAAAGTATCAAGACGTTTTAAGCAGAAAAAAATGCATATATGCAAAGAGACACTTAAGAATTCCTTCTAGTTTAAGGCAAACGGCATGTTCTCTTTTCTAAACTACTATATAAAAATTTGATTTACACAGGCATTTTTGTATAATTTCATTCATCCGAGTTTTCTTATGGTAGTCTCGGCCCCATCCACATAGAATTACCATGACTGTACTGAACATGCAATAGGGATAGACAAACATAATGTCTACCAGCTGAGCTAGCGGGAGTTCAATCACAATGCCTCATATTTGTAATTGTTTTGACTTGTCCCTTAACATGTTTGGAGATCTAATGTAGTCTGCAGGAAAGTTTTCTTTTTTCTTGGCAGTATCTGGAGGATGCAAGGGATGGAACTGTTGGCATTGTGCTGCAAAGCAGTAGCGCGGTTTATTTAATGTCCACATTTTGGCACCGAAACGCAAGAGGACAACACAATGAGAAGTTTCCACACTTCATTAGCAAATGACAAAGTGAATTATTATGTATTTACCTTTAATTATGCGCAAGAATGTACTTGTGAAACACAATTATTCAAATTCACTCAATTTTAATTTTGTTAAATGAGACTGATGTTCATAATATATATATTACCGGTATCTAGTTTGCTTACGCTTAGAAATAGTAATTAAAAAAGCTGTGGTAATATTGTATGTAGTGGAATTCAGGCTCTTTTGGTTGGTAACAATTTGTAAACTAAAATACTAAATTATGCTCTATACGAATAGAATATTTAATTATAATATCTAATTATTATTGATATCCTTATGTTTCTGTTATCCTTGTGCCATGGCTTGTATTTATTTTAAAATTGTAATTGAATTTTTTTTAATCAATGTGATATTTGATCAAATACCAGCAATGAGTCATGGTAAATCCTATCCAGCATTTGCCTTTGTGACTGGGGAAACCATGAAAATCACAGGTCATGGGGTTTGAACTCAGGACATGGTCATCAGACTGAGTTTTATTTATTTATTATATAAGGGTTATAAAAAATACCGTAGCCCTAATTTCAGATAGTACCTGGTATGTGTACATCTTTTACATAAGGCTGGAACAACTCTCTGCAATACGGCCTATTATTCTATATCAGAAAAGAAGTGAGAAAATTGTATTAAACAATGCTTAGAGTAAAGAAAGTTATGTGAGTTTATAACAGACTTATTAGTTCCTCTGCCCGTGCCATAGGTATATAGGTAGATTGTTTTCGACCCCCAAATTTGAAGTTGAGTTTTTAACATAATTACACGTTTTGAGGTTCCCTGAATACAAAAAACTATTTTCAGAAACATGTCTGTGTGTGTGTGAACAGTCTAGCTCCAGAACAGAAAATCGTATGAAAACAAAATTCTGTATTTGGGTCAGGTATCTTCTCGAAAACAGCTCTAATGATTTTCTTTAAATTTTGTACATGGGTTGCTTATACTAAGAGCTATTAAAGCTTTTATTTGAAACACTTTTTCGAAAGAATTCTCTGAAGAGTAGTTATAAGCCATCCACTCTGAATATGCGCCCTTTGCAATACAGACTCTTGTAACGGAAAATCATACAAAAACAAGATTTTGTATTTGAGTTCGGTACCTACTGAAGATGTGACAAGATTGGTGATTGCTTTCACTTATTTTTAAGGAACACTACATGAAAAAAAAATGTTTGTTGTGATTTTATTAGTATTTTGTTTAAATTTTACACATGGGGTGCACCTTTTATATTAAACAGTTTTTCCCGAAAAAAATTGTCTGAAGGGTAGTTATAAGAAACCCACTCTGAATACGTGCTTTTGCAATATGGCCTCTTGTTCTACATCAGAAAGTGAAGTGAGAAGATGAATTGGCCATGATTAAAGTAAAGAAAGTTACGTGAGTGCACTAATCAGATTTTATTGGGGTTATGTATCCTTTGGGGATGCAATGTCAAACATAATGAGAGAATGTCAATGAAGAGAATGTCATACAAAATAATTATACTATACTAAGAGGCTAACTTTTATTTGGGTAGAAGGAAGTTATGTGAATTTCACATCAGACTTTTTTAATGTGAAAAATATGGGGTGCTTATATTATGAGCTAAAACTTTTATTTCAAACATTTTTTCCAAAAAAAAATTATCTGAAGGGCAGTTATAAGCCACCCACACTGCATATGTGCTCTTTGCAATATGGCCTCTTGTTCTACATCAGAATGCGAAGTGAGAAAAATGAATTGGCCATGCATAGAGTATAGAAAGTTACGAGAGAACATTAATCAGATTTTATTTGGGTTATGTATCCTTCAGGGAAGCAACGTCAAACGTAATGAGAGAATGTCAAACATAATATGTAATACTAAGAAGCTAACTTTTATTTGGGAAAAGGAAGTTATGTGAATTTCACATCAATTTTTTTTAATGTGAAAAATGTAAAATGTTGCAGTAAATTTCACAAGCAGGACAGTTAGTCACAGAAGATGACACACCAAAAGTGTTGGCATGAAGATAACTGCAATTCTGTCACTTGGACTCGAACTCACAGCCTCCCACACAGGTGACAAGGAAAACATTCCTCCAGTGCCAAGCATTTGTCATGCAGCGGACGCCCAGAGCAGCACAGAAATAGACTCAAGTTATATTTAGCCAGCCCCAGAGCTCAGATGTGGGGAATCATTTCACTTGTAGTCATTGTATCTTATTCATTAGCATCTGCATGAATCACTACCAGGAATTAATACAGCCTTGCAATAATTCATGACGTTAAAAATATGCACGACTCAGATAGGTGGAAATAATGAGGTCACACCATTTCAGCAACAAAATATACTTTCCTTACAGCTTTAACATTCTTCATAACTATACAAAATTATTTTACCTTAACAAATTAAAGTAAAATAAAAGTATACAGTATTTTTCACCACCAATCACGTGTACGAGCTAATGAAGTACCGCTAGCAGTAAGGGTCTTCCCTCCGTCTCGCCGTTTCTGATTGGACCGCGTATTAATGAAATAATAATAATAATAATAATAATAATAATGAAGATGAAGATGATAATAGTGATGATGATGATGATAATGATAATAATAATAATAATAATAATAATAATAATAATAAAAAGGGTAATAATAATAATAATAATAATAATAATATTAAAAAAATCAGGTAAACTGATTTTACAAGCTGCCAGAATACTTTTGTTTAATCAGTTGTAATTGCAATTATGATATGTAGAAAATAAGTTTTTTTTTTTTTAAATCAATTTCTGAGTTAAGCTCCAGATCGATTCATTAAGCAGGGTTTATGGAAAAACAAAGGTCTAGTTTGATAAGCATATGTGAAGGAATATGTGGGTAGTGTTATTTGTCATAGCTAACTGTATTGCGACTTCCAAAGTCGTATATAAATGAACAGTGTAAAACAACATGTTGTCATTAGAACTGATTTGCATTTGATAAATTCTTTCTAATATATTATCACAAAATAGGCACTAAATTGGGCTTTACTCCAGTACCGGTCAACCAATTTGGTTCAATATCAATAGGCTTTTTCCCATGGACGTTTATACCAAGTTTCATGACAATCCAATGAAGCGTATTTGAGTTATCACATGTACAGACACACGGACGGACAGACTGACATTTTCCCATCCACCACACAATCTTATAAAGTACCATTCTGACACTGAATAATAATAATAATAATAATAATAATAATAATAATAATAATAGTATAAACCAGATCCAGTTGTGGAGAACACAGCCTACAAGTTGCATTGGGACAGATCAGTGATAACTGACAGGCCAGTGTCACACAACAGGCCAGACATTATTTTATTAGAAAAGGAAAAGAGAACAACATATTTGGTGGAGATTGGTATACCTAATAGCCATAACTTGGAAAGATATTTCAATGAGAAAATAGATAAATATACGTCACTGTGTGTAGAAGTTAAGGAATTGTGGCGACAAGATGAGGTAATAACAATTCCATTCATAATGTCTACAAATGGAATTGTACCCAAATGGACGATGACAGGACTAAAAAAACTAGGAATGGGAACAAAAGAGATTAAATTAATGCAAAAATCAGTAATTCTAGGCACAACATCCATAGTCAGAGCATTTCTCAATGTACCAATATAATGCTGCATCTTGCGAAAAACGCCGATGCAACAGAAGAACTCACAAACAAGTGATGAAAAAGAATGTGAATAATAATAATAATTGTTGATAAACTTCATTGTGAAGCTTTTGAGATTTTTTCAACTAGTACACGTTGTAAATAAATTTATGATGCAATGTTCCACCAATATATTAGTAATTATATATAGACATATAGTGACATTGTGTACTGAACATGAAAGAAACTTGGAATATAAAACTAACTATAGTTTTTATTGGTATTTCTATGATAAAAATATTTATACAAATTGCTAATGTCAATTAAGTGATTATCTGGATCTTATATGATGGATTCACAAGGTTATTGAAATATGTATGAATTCCTTTATTCATATTTCGTAAAAATCTGATGTTATGCACATACTCTTTACTCTAGCTTCACATTATGATATAGAATAAGAGGTTGAATTGGAGGGAGTGAAAATCCGGCTGCTTAACCTTGGGCAAAGGTGTATTGTTTACCAAATGATGGCTGGCTTATAATTACCATACTGTTAATTTTTTAAATAAAAGTTTTGTTATTAGAAAAGTATCTCTAGTACAAAAAGAAACAAAATCATTAAAGCCATTTTTGAAAAAATGTGAAAAGTAAAATTTTATGTTAAGTGACAGTAAAAGTAAGAGAAAGCCATTACCAAGAAAAGATCTTTGGAAACACCACGTGATCGAGGCAATGAAGAGGGGTCAGCAGAAATCAGTCTGCTTCAAGTGACAGCTGTAACTGAAACTTGGGACGTGGCAGGCCTTTATAGATCATTTGCCAGTTAAGTAGCAGAGCTTGCTTACCTGGCAGCGGACTACTGATATGGGGGTGAAAATCATGGTCAATGAACAATCTACAGTACATTACTCAATGGCAATAGACAATTCCTAAGCAAGCTAAAGGAATAGTATCTATTTTATGGAACCCGAAAGTTCATTGCCACGCTTACCTGAGCCCGCCTTTCAATCCTATTCTGTCCTAACTATATCCAATCACCCCTTGCAAATCCTACTGTACTTCCCTTAAGTCTACCCTAATATTATCCTCCCACCTACATCTAGATCTTCCAAGTAGTCTTTCCCTTTGGGTCTCCCAGTCAATATTTTTGAGACATGTCTTTCCTCCCCCATGTCCAGCCCATTTCATCCTCCATGATTTAATTACTCTTAATATATCCGGTGACGAGTACAGGTTATGAAGTTCATCGTTATGCAGTTTTCTCCAGTCCCCATTTTCATCTCTCTTAGATCCAAATATTTCCCTAAGCCCCCTGTTTTCGAACACCCTCAGATTATGTTCTTCCTGAAGAGTAAGTGACCATGTCTCAAATCCATATAATACAAGCAGCAGAATAATTGTCTTATAAATTTTTATTTTTAGATTTCTGGACAGAAGATGGGAAGATAAAGGGTTTCTGAACTGCATAAAAGCAGGCATTTCCTGGTTTGAGTCTACACTTATAATCCACAGTACAGGGAAATTTTAAATTATTTTTGTCTTTAGGATAGCTCGATAATATGTTCTCCAAATAATTAACTCATTAGTACAGAATGATTTATCACACTCAAGTAGGCATCATGGCTTGAATACATGTCACCTCCTTAAACCAGCTATATCTGTCTTTCTGAAGTCATGGTTGGGATAATTTTCTCATGATATAGTGCATTGCAAAATGGAATTGCGTCATACACTTTGTTAGTATGTACTTGAAACTTGCCGTTGGCATCAAATTGTATTTTGTGTGGCTCGTGGAACAAGTTCAAAGGAAATATGCTTAACTTTAAGGTGACCTAAGTTAGTCCAAGTGCAGACTTCTCATTAGTACATTAAGAGTAGATTTTGGGCTAAAAATTATCTAAACTAAACTCCATGATGCTACATCCCACACCTATTACCAATAAGGTAGCTCTTCAGTTTGTATCACGAGGCTGAGTGCACTCCTTTCCAGACCTCCCTTCCTCAGAAAAATATGAGGATGTACCAGGGATCAAACCCAGACCTGCGGATCTGTAGTCAGAAAAAACCACTAACTAACCACTAGACAACGCAGGCCATCACTAAAAATATCAGAACATGTTACTTTTAAGTGGATTACGAATCAAACTTCCCACACTATTTGCTTAAAAATAACTTCAGTTACAACCGCGTTATGCTCCAGATCGATTTATTAAGCAGGGCCTATGGAAAAACAAAGGTCTAGTTTGATATGTGGGTAGTGTTATTTGTCAAAGCTAACTGCATTGCAACTTCCAAAGTCGTATATGAACACTGTTAAACAATATGTTGTCATGAGAACTGATTTGCATTTGATACATTCTTTTTAATGGGGTATGCCGTAGCGTAGTGGTTGAGGCGCTGCACTACAAACCGGAAGGTCGCCGGTTCAATTCCCGATGAGGGCGTTGAGATTTTTCAATTGGCCTAATCCTTCTGGTGGCACTATGGCCCTGGGGTCGACTCAACCTCTAACAGAAATGAGTACCAGGAGCAATCCTGGGGGTAAAGGCGGCCGGTGCATAAGGCTGACAACCTTACCACCTTCATGTGCCGAATGTCCAAAATCTGGGAGCCTCCACTTCCTGGAACCCTCTGGGCCTCCATGGCCTGTATAGGGATCACTTTACTTTACCTTTACTTTACATTCTTTTTAATATGTTACTATAAAATAGGCACTAAATTGGGCATTACTCCAGTACCAGTCAACCGATTTGGGTCAGTATCAATAGGCTTCTTTCTATGGATGTTATAAATGTTTATACCAAGTTTCATGGAAATCCGATAAAGCTTATTTGAGTTATTGTGCATACAGACAGACAGACAGATGGACAGACATTTTCTGTCCACCACACAATCTCATGAAGTACCATTCTGGCTGTTAATAAAGGTATTAATGATAGTGAAGAGAGGGTTAAATGAATGAAAACAATTAGGAATTGGGTCAGGCAGGTGTTGTTGTTTCAGACAATGGTCATTTCTCAGCTATTTCTGGCGTGTGAAGTAACTAAGCGTCAGGGTATGACTCATGAGCAGTCATGCGAGAAACGATGTTACTACGCTGCCACCTTGTGTGTCACCTCTTCCGTTCAACAGCTTATTTCTGCCAGCAGTAACTCATCACAAGGCAGGCAGCCCACTTTAAATTGATTCTAGCTAAAGGAATTTGCAATTTACTCATTTCTAGAAGGAATTCTCATCTACTTGTCTGTACAAACGACAAAGTGAACAAGATCTGCCAACACTCTACATAAATTAGATGAAGATTTAATTTTCTAAGAATTCTCGGCATAAGCCTTGAGCTCAAACGGCTGTTTAGAGACATGTAACACTTATAATTAGGCCATCTGTCTTAATGTCGCTTGGTTGGCTACAGTTGTTATATAAATCTGTTTATAACCCTTTTAAATCTGATGTTCCAAAATGGGAACATATAAACATTTTTTTATATTCAGGGCTGGCTCTAGGTATTTTGGCACCCCTAAATTGCCATCTCAATTATTCCATTTGATAAAAACATGGAATTTCACGTTCTCTAATCTGGTATTGGTAATTGGTTAAATAAAATTGTTTTGAATTGGCCTAATTTGATAAAGGCTTCTTCCCTAATCTGGAAGGTGCAAGTTTGTGTTTTTAATGAAGCCAATAATGTAGGCCTACTGAATTTATTTACATAATTTTTAGCTGTTTAGTTTAGTTTTAATTATTATGCTCTTTATTTTTAATTTTTAAATAAATTTTCGTGGGAGAAGCTGCTAGCCTCAAATATGGCTCAAATATGTTATCTCAAATATGGCTCTTATGGCAATGGAACATGTTTATAATGTTGAGAATTATACAGAAAATTGAAATCTCTAAGGTGCCGTTCATACTAAGGCAATATAAGATAAGCGATATATCGTGAATGATATACAATATCTGACACACAGAGACAGATACTTGAAATCTAAAGGAAGGCGATAAAAAAGGTTCACAGCCGCATGATTGCACAACATATCGCAAGTGACATATCTCTCGAAGTACTGCTTGCCGGTCGCTTCAGCGATAAGTATCGTATGACATTTTGAGCTGTGAACATGATGGGAAGAAGAGAGGACAATTCTATAATTCCTGAAGTATCTTTTTTTTTGATGGGTTAGTAACACTAGGCTTTTCAGAACATTAAAATTTTCAGAATTCATTCGATAAAACTCCCTGAATTTTGATTCATGTTGAGACAGCTCTTGAGAAACAGCCGAGCTATGGTGCACATTGGTAAGATTTTAGGATTGTACCCAGTATTTTCTTTTTCTTCTCATTCTACGCCTTAACGAATAAGCCTCTACGTTTTCCTCACCTCAGCTCATATTGTAACTGAAGTAGCGAGAATTGTGTTCCTACCACACTTTTATCGGCCAGATCATCCCAATTTATCACCTGCTGTCATGAACCTTCCTAGTAATATATCGTCGCAATATATTCCTTACTATATATCGTTTATCTTATTTGCCTTAGTATGAATGGCGCCTTAAGGACAAATATCTCCAGATATTCTTAAAAATCATTTGTATAACATAATGAACCTGAGAAATCTTTAAAGGATCTCACACATTTAATATACTACAGGAAATTCTTAAAACATTTTCTTCTGAAATGGACTAATTTAAAGAGAAATTATTCACTTACCTGCCTCATAAAACATACACTTCTCAAATGTTGGCAGTAGAAGTAATTTTACACTTCATTTACTCTTAAAACAAGCATGCAATGAACTTCGTGCACTAGAATTCTAAGAAGAGCGAATGAGAAAGGAAGAGGAAGAGAAATATACAGTAGAAGGAGGACGTGCAGATTACAAAATATTTATTTCTTATAAGTCACCTATAAAATTGTTGCTTTTTAATTTGTTATATTTATTTATTTCAGCTTAATTGTACTCCTTTGAATATTGTCATATCAGATTCTTTATGTACACCAATAGGCCATGCAACTGTTGATGTGCAACTATTTTCTGAAATTTACCAAGGTAAATAAAGTGCGTTAAAGAAAGTGTTTTTATTCAGCTATTTACTACACAACGCTAAAGTCGGACACAAGAATGAAAAACGACGATTATTACCCAATTTGGCACTTTCCTTTCCGACTGGGGAAACCATGAAAAATCCAAATCAAATTGACCAGCTACAGTGTCTGATTATGGAACCTCCCGAATGCGAGTCAAAGATGCTACCATCTTGGCCATCTTGCTCAGTTTTAGGACTTAAAGTGGAAAAAACTTAACATTATTTTTTTTAGTAAACGAAAAACTGCATTTGAAACAAATCTATACAAAGATAAAAATCAATTGAAATTACAAAACAATTAAATGCACAAATTTGTGAACAAATTAAATTATTTGGAATTATTGCAAATATAAAAAAACTATCATATGTTGTCTTGAGCAAAGGTTGTAGATGTATACTTTCTTACAAGAAAATTAGAAACAAGTTATTAAATTTTTTAAAACGTTTAACTCTTTTTTTTTTAAATTCAGCTTTGTAATATATTCCTTTGAGCATCAGATTCTATGCAACTATTAATGCTCAATATTTCTATTGTTGGTGTTTTTATGGCGTCAGTAATTTCAACTGATTTTAATTTCAATGAATATGATAAAGGATGAAATAGCGAGGATGAGTCATGGTAAGGTATATATCCCATTTGGCATTTGCCTTTACGACTAGGGAAACCACGAAAAAAAAATATAAAAAAAAAACATGTAATATTGACTGGCCACAGGATTTGAACCTGGGACCTCCCGAATGCGAGTCCAACTTGCTCAGTAGTTTTTTGTTGTGATTATACAAGTTGTGACACTTTTGGTTCCCTATACATTAAATAGAGCAGCAAGGAACTGCAATAATGGTATTGTTGATCGAGCCACCATTCTTCTTCGTCTTCTTCTTCTTCATCTAGCACTAAGGCTCAGGGTGTGTTGGTCTCTCCAACAACAGCTTTCCTTCAGTCTCAGTCTTGGGTACCAGACCTCCAGGGTCCTATTTTCATAGCTCTTAGGTCTGTCTCCACTTCATCTCTGCATCTATTCCTTGATCTACCAAGGTGTTGTCTTCCTTCCATTCTAGCTCTATATACAGCTTTCGGTATGCTTATATCTTCCATCCTTTCAACGTGGCCTTGCCAGCATATTCTTTGCATCATCATCATCACCTACATGCAGGGATTAGGCATCAATAGCACCTGTTCCGGCCTCAAAAGTTTGCTGTGCCCGCATATTCTTTGCAATTTTATAAATCGAACAATATCTTCATTTTCGAGGATTTCCTTTACTTCCTTCTTGTTTCTTATCCTCCACTCTCCTCTATCCAAAACAGCTCCATAAATTCTTTGTACTATTTTTCTCTCAAATACTCGGAGTTTATTACAGTCGCTAACTGACAGATTCCATGTTTCTGAACCATAGGTTACCACTGGTCTAATCGAAGTCTTATATATTCTTAGTTTAGTTTTGTGAGACAATAACTGTGACTTGATTAGTTTCAGATTTTCAAAATGGTCTGTTTCCACTAATGATTCTTCTGTTTATCTCCGAGTCAAGCAAAAGGGATTGTATAATTGTATATAATTTTTTTTTTTTCGGTTTATATTCTTGAGCCACTATACTAGTAAATATGGTATCTTAAATCATAGTTTGTTAGAAGATTACTTACTTACTTACTCACTCAATGGCAATAGACAATTCCTAAGGAAGCTAAAGGAATATTATCTATTTTATGGAACCCGAAGGTTCATTGCTGCGCTTAACTGAGCCCAACATTCAACCCTATTCTGTGCTAACTCCATCCAACCATCCCTCGCAAATCCTACTTCAAGATTAGATCAAGATTTGTTTGAAGATTATTTTCACTAAATTCAATATTATTTATTTTATTTGAATATTAATGTATTGATAAAATTGTCTTAATAATGATGCATCTTCTTCATTTACAAAAAGGTTAGGGGAAACACGATCGCATTACCGAGCACTACATATACTTTAAAATTGTTAAACTTCACTAACAATTAATAACTGATATTGGGAATAATAGTGAACGTATTATTGTTAAAAAAATACACAAGAAAAGCTTCTATTAAGGGTAGCTATCGGTACCTTAGAACATGTTTCAGGAACTGTTGCTTTCATCCTCAGCTGATCTCAACTGCTGGATGCTTTGTAGTCCCTTTGGCGTTTGATCAGAGGTACATCAGAGGTTTGATAGAGGTACATCCATTCACCACCAGAGGACTACAAAGCATCCATCAGCTGAGATAAGCTGAAGATGAGAGACACAGCGCTTGAAACATATTATAATATAGTTATCTTAAAGTTAAGTTTTCAGTGTGCTTTTTAAAACAATAATTCACTAACTATGTTAGGTCTGGATTTTGCATTCTTAAAAAATGAAATACAACAACACTTCAAGCTAAAAGAATAACTTTTCCTTACCTTCTCTTTGCCTTCAAAATTGGACTATATCTGTAAAGTTAAGTAAGGAGGAGATAGGTTTTCTATTTGTTGCATATTAGGACCTCTTACGAATTTCATCCACATCTTTATTGATGACTGTTTTTGATAATTTATATATTTTGTGCAATAAATCTGTTACATTTTTATTTGTGGAATGGTCTTAATAAATCCAACTCAAATTGACAAGTTTCATCAGATAAATTCGCTCCTGCTGCGCAGTCGCAAATCTATCGATAAACTTGTAAACTCTTATAGGATTACCTATGATAATTATCCCTAACTGTAACAGTCATGAATAGTATACCTCAATATTTTAATGAAACTTTAATCCTTTTCCCAATCAATTTCTACAATTTCTATTTGAAATAGCAATCTGAAGAACCCTTTGTTAAAAACACTGAATGACAGTACAGAACACACGAAGATGTTTTACTGAATAGAAATTTAAATGTTATAAACTGAAGCATAGAAATGAAATAAAGTAAGCATTAAGATGGAGTCACGTGCTCTTTAAAATTCTGTATTCAGTAAAAAGTGTTTAATACCCGGTTTCTATAAACTCGCGAAATACCTGTGTCCTGAGTAATAACTGTTAGCTATATTATTAATATCCGCTGCAGTGGGTGAGTTGACAACAGGACTGCCAGCCATCTGGGTGGCTCGGGTTCGATTCCCGGCTGGGTTGGGGATTTTACAGAGAAGTAAAGTTTTCTTCCTGGGTCAGGAATGGACGTTGTGTCCTCATTCCCATCCCGCGAAAGGAACTGGCCACCCTACACAGTATCATCCGGCCTAGTGTCCCTCAGTCAGGCCGTGGGCCTCCCCCCATGGCTCTGTCCCAGGGCAGGACCGGCCTCCGGGCCGAGTACTTCATCATCATCATCATCATATTATTAATTTTCAGAGACTGGATTTTAATGACATGTCATCTTTTAACTGGAACATCATGGACGTTGCCCACTAGCGCAGATATTCTGATCGAAACTCTTAGATTATAAAAATGGTAATTTTTCCCCATTTTATATTTTTAGGTCATTATTTGGTCATTTTGTGGTCTTTTTTTCCACATTTCATATTTTTCGGTAAATTTTTAAATATAAAATAATTATTTTCTTATTTTATGGTGTTTATTGCATTATATAGAATTTTTGTGCATTACTTACATTGAATATCATCGAAAGTCCAAATAAGCATAAACAAATCTTGTTATTATTTTAATTTGGATACAAACAAGACGGTGTTTGCTGTTTGCATTTAACCATAAGCCTATGCACCAATTAACTAATTACAAGCCTATAATTGGGTCAACTATGTATAATTGAAAAAATCTGATGAATAAACTAGTATTTTCATACAAATTTTTGGTTCGTTTTTTTAGTTTTTTAATCATTTTTTTATTTTTTATTTTTGCAGTGATTTTATAGCTTTTTTTGAGTACTTTTAGGTCAACAAAATCTGGGCCCGTTTAATTATATTAATAATTATGAATGTGCCTATGCTTATAATTATTATATCATTTGATGTCTTTCATTCAGTTCATCATAATATTTAAATAATGCAGAACAGTTATTACTGTGCATTCTTGCATTCCGGTAGAGAGAAGGTATTCAATTGATCCTAGCTTCGATTTGCAGATATACGGTCACCTTAAGTCAGATAAAGTGAACTGACACGTCAATATAGAAATACAAATTGATTAAGCATGCGTTATCCATACTTTAAAGGAATTCCACGAATCACCTGTCACTTTTTTATGCAACCCTTGTTTAAAATTCTGTGAGAATTTGGAGGAATATTTTCAAAATAACATGAGACATAATCATCTCTTTATTTACAAGAAATAATTGCTACAATGATAACAAATGATTAAAGCACTGATTCTCTAATGTAAGCAGTATGCAAAAAAAATGACTTTTCCAAATGATAGGCGATGCTAAAATGAGGGTGCCATAAACAGAATACAATGCTGAAAGAAAAGATCTTTTGATTACAATTGTTTTGTAGGATAAACCAAAGCTGCATTGCGTAAGCCCATCAGCAGAACCCAACGTGCATCCCAACACCACTTCCACCACTGTAAAGCACTGCCAACCTCGAGAAAATGCAGTCACTCAAGCTTAAGTATAAAATTCAGTATAAAGATACATAAAACACTACTGAAGAGGCACTTAGTTCATATCTTTTAAATCACGCTGATATTCAGTATGTAGCAAGTATATTATATTAACCTCAATATGAAGTACACGATAAATAAAAATATTTGAAACAAAAATAAATTAATAAAAAGGGGGGAAAATTATTTAAAAACTTTGTTAAAAAGAAAATTCAACAGCTTTAACTTGTTATTTTAAGTACACTAAATTTAAAAATAATTGTGGACTAAAACTTAAAAAACTGATTTTAAGTAGACTTGACTAGAAGTTTGAAATCACGAAACCTAAAGCGCAGTCAGAAATACTGAATATCTGTTACTTGAGAAAAGAGAAGAGAGAGCTTCATATGCGTACAGATCGTCTCTCACCTGGCACTTGCAACGTTCCAGTAGTACCAATTGTGCCGAGCATGTTGGTTGCCGTACATGTGTATGATCCTCCATCCTCTGTAATTAAAAAAAAATATATATATATTATTATTATTATTATTATAAAACATTAATGTTTGTATCCATAGTAAAATGATAAGAGCTCAAAAATTAACATGGTCTAAATACAATAAAAAATGTCTATCGATCCAAACAAAATTAAAACATTACAAGACAGTGGTTCAACCAGAGGTGACATATGGAAGCGAAACTCTTTTTAAAATCACCCAGAAAAATAGAATAGACAAAATCCTGAAAGTAGAGAGAAGAATAGCTAGAACATGCATAAATAAAAAATACCAAAAAGATGGACAAAGGCGAATAATACCAAATGAAGTGGTGTACAGAGAACTGGAGCCTATCACAAATACTATACGGAAGAGAAGGATCTCTTTTTTTGGTCACATTATGAGGACACCAGAAACTCGACTGACAATAAAAATTATAGAGAAACTTTGGAATATGAAGCAACAAGTAGGATTACAGAAATTAGAGAGGATATGACAGAATTAGAAATTCAAGGAAACTCAAAAATATTAAAATAAGAATAATTAAGCCAAAAATAGACAGACGCCAGACAGTAAAGAGGGTATTTACACATGAGGAGTGACAGAGAAGATCGGAACGCGTGAAAAGCTACTGGGCAAATTGGAAAGGAAGAGGACCGAGAAATGATTGACTGAAGTGGTCTAATGAGGCCGTAAAAGCAGAAGAAGAAGAAGAAGAAGAAGAAGAAGAAGAAGAAGAAGAAAACATGATCAGTTAATAAATGTCCACTTATTCAAGCAATGTTTGCTGAAATTTAATATTGAAGATATCTTACGTAAAACATTAGTACATTTTGCAAACAACCTATAATGGCATTTATTAAGATACGAATATGTTTATGAAACGAGCAATGCGAGTTTTGTAACTTTCATAAGAGTATCTTATTTGGTCATAAAGCAACAAATTTAAGCAAACATGTTACTTTATTACATTAAATCTAATTATACTGACACACTTGCTTGACTAAAGTTTTAGCTTTTTAACAGGACAAATTTGTTTCTGCCACCATTGTGGCCATCGTCAGCTATTCTCGACTCGAGGGAGAATCAAATGAAAACCGCAATTAATTTTTCCCCACTATTTTACTGCAGGAAGAATGTTTGCTTGTACATTATTTTTCTACTTAGTCCCCTCCGAGTTCAACGCACTTACGCCATCAGATAGGAAGTGCTTTGATACCACTTGAGAAAAATTATTTTGGTTGATGCTGTAGCCACTCATGCACCATATAACAAATGCAAATTATTGCTGGTAGAACTCACACAGTGAAGTGAAATCATATAACTAATCAGAGATTGACTAACACACTATAAACTTCACTTACCAATTATTTTCGTAGTAGTATGCATTTCACAGGTCCTTTGCCTGCATGGGTAGGTGACCAATTATTTTGGTAGTATGCATTTTGCAGGTCCTTTGCCTGCATGGGTAGGTGACCTTGCAGGCAAAGGACCTGCGAAACGCATACTACCAAAATAATTGGTAGTGAAGTATATAGTGTGTTAGTCAATCTCTGATTAGTTAAACTCATGCACTGCCTATTGGACGTCTTTATCAGACTTGAACTTCTGCCCTCCAAGGTGATCCTTTAATGAACCAAAGATGTCTTAAGTGCGTTGAACAAGGAGGGGACTAAGCAGACAAATAATGTCCAAGCAAGCATTCTTCCTGCAGTAAAATAGCGGGAAAAAATTAATTGTGGTTTTCATTTGATTCTCCCTTGTGTATATTGTTCGTTTATTATTTATTGTATTTATGTATTCTCATTTGTCGTTTTTTGTGTTGTGGTATACTTTAGTCTGTAGAATCATTCTTCTCATGACATTAATATAAACAAATAATGATTTTTTCTATTGTTGTATCAGAGGTTATTAATGTTTTGTCATCAGCATATATAAGACAGATTCTGCAATATAATCACTTAGTCTATGTATTCGTGTGAAGCAAGAGAATATCATTACGTATGGCAGGGTAGAGAAAGTTATGTGGGTGTATCACAACAGCTTTTCACAATTATCATATTTCTTGCATTCACTTACCAGGGAAGGCTTGTGGTATTGTGAGGCGACATACACCATTCCTGTAGTGTATCTGGTAGTTCTGAGAATTCTCAATGATTCTGCCATTCTTAGACCACAGGATGTTGGGAGGGGGCTCTGCCTGGACTATGCACTCGAATCTTGCAGTCTGTCCGCTCACAACTGCTATATCTCTCAGGGGCTGTAAAACAGATAACAGTATGCAAGTCATTACTTAAAATAAATATATACACTGACCGGCAAAAAAAACCGATCACTTAAAGAAATTTTTAAAAATTAAGTTTAAATAAAAATTATATAGTAGGCCTAGTGCTTGAAATAAAATTACTGCAATTGTATACGTTTTTAAGATTAAAATTTAATGACACCTTTCACACTTAATTCCCCATTTTTCCTCTTGCACCGTGGTGAATGGTGAGCCTAAGGTTGCAGCGGCATAACGGAGGCTGCATCCATCATCAATTAGAGCAACAGCTTTGGCAAAGTCTTCAGGACTGAGAGGCATTAATTTCAACTAAACTTACTGACAGAATCACTTCGATGCGAAGGGAGACAGTTTCCGTTCAGTTTGGAAGGAAATGACGCAATACAACAATTAAACACCTTGCAATATGTACGACAAGCTAGTGCTTTTAATCATATTGGAATCACCCTATTGCGATGTTTTTTTTGTTTTGTTTGGTGATAAAGTGAAGATAAGAAGAAAGCAGATATGTTGTATCTATAGCTAATGATCCATTAAAAATAATAATTCATCCTCACCAACAACAATGTATAAACATCCAATCAAAATTATGTTTAATCTTAAAAGTACAACAAATTTTACAGTGATCGGTTTTTTTTGCCGGTCAGTGTATTTATGTTTCATATATTTTGTGGAGTATTATTACTTTCTTGTATTCTAGATTGGGACTTAAATTGTAGGAGGAATGAATCTTCACCCTCTTTCCACTTTCTGTCCATGTACGCAATGTAACTTGTCGGCCGTGGTGGTCTAGAGGTAGCGTGCCTGCCTCTAAATCCGAAGGTCACGAGATCAAACCAAGCTGAGGTCGATGGATTGCACAGTGCCTTCTGGGAGGGACTTTAAGCTGGGGATCCATGTCATAGATTTATGGCACGTAAAAGAACTCCAAGCCTAAATTAGAGCCTCTGGACAAAATTTCTCGGCTCTTTCACCTCCAAGTAATGGCTTAGTTTCCGGGGGGTTGAGAGGCAAAGGGCTTACCACCTGTCCCTCTGCCCTCTCTCGGAAAATAAGTGTAACAGAATTCAAATAGGCAACAAAAACCTCCACTTGGAGACACTTTGCCCCAACAAAGGGGATGTAGGAAACAAGATACAGATATACAGAAGCATGCATGCTTTATTGAATTAGCAAATTTTTCTCCTAAAATATTCTCATAAACAATCTTGTCAAATTAAAATAAAATTACAAATACATTATCTGGGCTTGTAGGCTGTGGTCCAGTTGACGTTTGAGTGCCAAACGTTTTGTCTGCAACTGCGGACGAAGTCAGAAGTTATGCATGGAATCACGGCCCCACCCCACAGACTATAAACACTGCTGCAGAGCATGGCACCAACTCAGTCAACAGCCAGTCGCCGACCAGAACGCTTTGCCCGAGACTCCACCACCACTGAGGATGTCCGCCGCAGTTGTGAACGAAATGTTTGGCACTCAAATGTCAACTGGACCACGGCCTACAAGCCTGGACAATGTTCCTAATATTGACTCAGGCCGTGAAAGCCTACAATCTTTTATAAAAGAAATTTAATATGAATGCTATACTAGGGTTCACTTCATTTTTGAAGATAGGAAGGATGTTAAACTTACTGTAATGAAGGTAGGGGGCTTTCTGGGCTGAGTGAGATTCCCTGTTGAGCCGTGGAGACTGCCGGGAGTGCTTGGTGTGCTGGGGGGAGTGGGGGTACTTCCTCGCCCTTGAGGTCCTTTCTTTGGACTCAGACCTTGCCATGAGCTCCCTGGTGATACTGAAAAACATAGCGCTCATTTTATACCTACTCATGATAGCGATGTACTGAAGTCTATAAATAAAAATTATTGCTGCTTAAGAATGTAACAAAAACATCACTTTATAGAAAAGTGAAAAAATTGTTCTGTGCCATAACATGAAAACAACGCAAGCTATATTTTTTATTTGTTTTGTTTATTTATTTAATGCTTTAATACTTATTTGTCCAATGCAAGCTATATTTTTTATTTATTTTGTTTATTTACTTAATGTTTTAATACTTATTTGTCCCTGTCTTGGATTCCAATCAGAGGGTTCTGCACTTTACAATTTGCAACTTATTACTTTATAATTAGGCTACATGGGTTATCTAAACTATTTATAACTTAATGTAAAGTATATATAAAGAAAGACAGAAAAAAGTTTACAATTTAAGAAGAAAAACAAAACACTGATAACTTAATAATATACTAACTACACTAACTACAGTACAGTACATGTCGAATCCGGGGTTTTTGTGGATTTTTGATGATGGATGGGAGGTCGGCCTAAGCATACCACACCTTTCACAGATGCAGTACACTCCAGCGTCCTCACTACCATCTCATCATCATCCAGGTGAGTACCAGTCATAACCAGAATCCTTAGTCTGAAAGCCAGACTTCAGGCATCGGCGTTGACCAGTAGGTCATCCTGGCACCACGAAGTCACATAACTACAAGCTATACTATACTACTAATGTATACTATAAGCTATACTACAAGAACTAGAAACACTTATCTGCAGGAAAGATTTGAATTTTTCTCAGCAAATACGAGGGCTATTTTTTTTTCAACTTCCGATGGGGCATAAAATAAAAACCACAGTGAAAATCAAACTCTTTTATTTGGAACATTTAGGTACACCTAGCTACTTCTGTACTTAGTTTCGTTCCGATTGAGACATTTGTCATAGTGTGGTACCAACTTTCCAATACCCTCTTCATAGAAGCTTGCCGCCAGCATATTGAGAAGGGTCTTCACGACATTTTGAGGTGTTATGAAATTCTTCATTGGTGTGGAAGCCAGATCTTGGGTTTGTTCGGGAAATTTGTGTTCATTCATTGTTTGGATTGTTCTTTTTATTCTGGACTGTCCTAATGAATCCACGTTTCTTTATCTGTCACAATGGATTCAAAAAACTCGTCCCCATGCTGAGTGACTTTCAACTTTTTCAGCAGCTGAAGAAAGATCTGGGAGAACAGCACTTCCACATCAATGAAGAACTTCAGAACACTTCAAAATGCCATGTAGACCCTACTCAATACACTGGCGGCAAGCTTCTATGAAGAGGGTATTTGAAAGTTGGTATCACACTACAACAAATGTCTCAATCGGAACGAAACTACGTACAGAAGTAGCTAGAAGGTGTACCTAAATGTTCCAAATAAAACAGTTTTGATTTTCACTGTGGTTTTCATTTTATGCCCCATCAGAAGTAGAAAAAAAATAGCCCTTGTACTATTGATTAGATCTTCACGGGCTATCAGCCGAGTCAAAGTTTAAAAAGTTTCCAAGCTTTCAAACTTCAGCTCTGAGTCTATCTTCTCAATCAGATCTCAGAAGATGGACTCAAAACTTTGACTCAGCTGATAGGCCATGAAGATCTCATCAATAGGATTGCATTTTGCACATCTATCTATGACACCTGATAATAAAAAATTGGAATAAACTACAGTATCAGAATCAAATTTAGTCGACAATCTGAACTGTAACATATGTGTGACTTGAAGCTTTCCCAGTGTTGAGGATGTATAATTGTTTCTCGGGCTTCCAACTGTATGAATAGAAGGGTTCATTCCAAGCTTTCAGGCAGCAACAGAAGATGGCAGTGAAGCAAGCTGTTGAAAGCTCGGAATATGGCAACGAAGCAAGCTGCTCAAAGCTAGGAACCAATCCTTCTACCCACTAATACTTCTACTCTACACTGGTTGAAGGCTGGAGAAGCAATTATACAATGTCATGGTTTTCATATTGTAAAATTTGTCATGAAAAATAAAATAAAATGAAGTGCATATTTCACAGAAACAATAATAATAATATTGGTAAGGGTATGGTGAACCAGAAATAAAGAAAAAAACACTTAAAACAAAAAATTAAACAAACAAACATACACATGAGTAAAACACAAAATGTTAAAAACCAAGAAAGTTTGTTCAAGACTTCTTAAAATGTTCTGTGAAAAGTACAAATAAACTAAATAACATAACTGCTTAGAAGCATGTACACCAGGGGAGGAAAGAAGATTGCAATATGACATCACTGCCTTCGGCTCTTCCTTCATGCGGTAAAACTTCTGCGAGGAGTTTGTGAAATGTAGGTACCACTGAACAAAGGGGAAGAGAGGGGCATTAGTATTGCAGTAGGGGAGCGCTCTTGCCTGATGTCACACACAGTGACTTGTCGTGCACTTCCTTCACAAACCTCATCACAGGATGAAGCTGTCTTCCATTGATTGTAGACAAACATTAAAAAATAATTAGATTTGTGTAATGCAGCTAGAATATTGCTCGAGTGCAGCAATTTCAGTTAGGACTACTCATATAATACCTAGTAGTTAACCATGCATCGCCACATATTTCCATATCACCAAGCTTGGTTACGAGTTAACCGACAATATCTACGAGAAATTACTAACTGATCCAGAGTGAGCGATTAAATTCCTAATCCACATATACTGGGTATCACAGCATTCAAGAAGGAATTGAACAATCTTGTGCTATAGCTTATTTAAGATATCTTAAGTGAGTTCAGCAAAGTCGAGAAGAATAAATATTGTAGAATACAAAATCATCTGTATAGAACTTAGCTGTACATTGAACTTCCCTACGATTATAAAATACCATCTCATGTCAAAAAAGAAATATACTTCCAACAGTGTTTAGCCAACTGTGTCATTTTCAATTCATAATTAATTGGTGATATCAGCAATATAGGTAAAACAACTGGTTCATCACATAAACATTAATACAGAAAGTGTTCGCAAAAGTCTGCAAACTCCAATCTTCCGAGTTCGTTACTTACAAATGTAATTAACTCTGCAAATCTAAATGTGAATTGAACTTTGACAACTTTTTTGGTAGTACATGTTTCAAGGACAATCATTAGAGAAGCAAAACTGTTAAAATCAGTGAACAAATTGAAAGATCAGAAATCTGGGAGATTTACATAAAGAAGTTTGAAAGTAGACTGATGAATATAAAATGAAAGGTTTCTCAACTTTAAAAATGTATTATTTTTTAAACTTAAATCAAAATTTTCAAGTGAAAAACATTAGAAGAAAATACGGTATTAGGTGAACCTTTTCTCAACTGCAGGTAAACATAAAGAAAGAAAGAAAGAAAAATAATAATAATAGGAAAGTAGAAGATAAAAAGGTAAAGAAAAATAGATCTAATGGGGGGAAAAAAAACAACAAAAGAAAAAGTACAGTGAATAAACACAAGAACTGTATAACAACTGCCATAAAAGTCACATAAGAATACCAGTTGACGTATGTCTATGGTAAGACGTGTTCCTAATGACATCTTGTGTTGCAGGAAAACTTAATAAATTTCCATTTCAAATACCATATTTACACGATTCTAATGCACACTTTTTTGTCCATTTGTAGTATTCAAAATTAAGGTGCGCATTATATTCGATGGTGCAATAGATTTGAATTCAAATCTGTTCCGTAGTTCGGCTGTAATTTTGATCACATACACAACAATGCATTGCTGTAATTCTCAATTTCATTACATTTATTACCGGTATGTACAAGGGACATCCATGAAGTAAGTTTCCCTATGTCTGTTTATAGAAACAAATCACAATTTCGTGGACATATATTGCAACAATTACAGCAAGTGTTCACCTATTATTCAACATATTTGCCACCGGAACTGAGAAATTTGTCATACCGTGGAACCAAGTTTTGAATACCTGTGTTGTAGAAATCTGCAGCCAGGGTTTTGAACCACTGTGTGACAAACATCTCCTCCTCTCTGTCATTCTCTGTCATTTCTTGAGGTGTAGTAGGAAAAGATGGAAATTATTGGGAGCAGGAGCAAGGTCCGGGCTGTAGGGTGAATGTTTAAACAACTCCCAGCAAGTCTCCTGCAGAAGTTTGGCTGGGAGGTGTTTAAACATCTATGCTAAAGCCTGGCCCTCTCTCCCAGTGATTTCCATCTTTTCCTACACCTCACAAAATGACAAAGAATGACAGAGAGGCGAAGATGATTGTCACACAGTGGTTAAAATCCCAAGTGGCAGACATCAACGACACAGGTATTCAAACGGTCCCAAAGTATGACAAATATCTCAATTCCGGTGGCGATTAGGTTGAAAATAGCTGAAGTCTGGCTGTGTCTGTTGCAATAACAATTTAATTGAAATTGTGTTTTGTTTTTGTAAATGGACCCAGGGAAACTTACTTTATGGACATCCCTCGTAGAAATCTAAGCAGAAGTTAACATATTATTTTGACCAAGCAGCAGGGTTTCATGTGGAGGTATCTATTGTCCCACAATCTCCTCTCTATTATACCGAGAAGTAAAGCAACTAAATTCTAATTAGGGCCCGGATTCTTAGGTTTTTACCTATTTTTTTCCTTACTTCCAAAACAAAAAGCACTCATACACTTTTTCGTATCATGTCCATAGGATTCACCCACATTAATTCTGTGGCACCTAAAAATACCTAAATGGGGTATAGAAACCTAAATATACCTAAACGGGATATAAAACCTAAAATATCTAATTCAGGGTACTTTTTTGTCTTTTTTTTTGTTTGTCAGTTGAGAAATCGATATTTTGCTGTGTATGAACAAGGATATTATAGATTTCTGTGTTTTAAAGCGCTTGATTGCCTTAGGTACCGCCCTGTGAGTTTTAAGAAGACATGTTAATTATGCCGAATTATGCAAGTTTACACAAATTTAAATCAATTTTGTTAAGTTAAACTTTACAGTGAAAGGAAACCGAGTCTTTAAGGGTCATGTAAAAGTGAAAATCTTTTCTTCGTGGTACATACCCTATAATCCAGCGTTTCTCAACCAATGGTATTGAATCCTATGTAGCACATTCAAATTCATTAAACCAATTAGTCTTCCCGAAAACGATATTTTGGACAAGAAACCTAAAAAAAACTATTTCATATAATCGAAAGCCTAAAACAGTGTTTTTAAAACCTAAAAATCCGGTCCCTAATTATAATGAAATACCCTACCACTTATGCACAATGTATTGGCCAAAAAACTCTTATTTAATGGTTCGAAATTGGGGTGCTCATAAGTTTCGATGATGCCTTAGATTCGTGTAAATATGGTATAAAGAACTGTCACATTTTTCTTATAAAATAACACCAACTGACAAACACAGTGCAGCAATGCTGTTATTTACATAATACTTGTGTACAAGTGATGTTTACATGCTTACAGAGCTAATAGTGCTACTATAAGAAACTAATGCGTAGAATGTTAACCTTTAGTATACACAACTTCAGGTGAAGAGACTGACCTGGCATTTCAGGGATGGGATATCAATATTGATATTACTGAATATTGATGTTTTGTTTATGATATCCAATATTTTTACATTGATATTTCAATTCCAATACTTTCGTGATATCAATATTGCTCTTTGATAATAGCTAACTGTATTGCAATTTCCAAAGACGTATATGATCGCTGTAAAACTATATGTTGTCATAAGAACTCATTAGCATTTGATAAAATATTCTTTCTAATATATTACCATAAAATAGGCACTAAATTGGCCATTACTCCAGTACCAGTCAACCGATTTGGTCCAATATCAATACGCTTCTTTCAATGGACATTATAAATGTGTATACCAAGTTTCATGAAAATCTGATAAAGCGTATTTGAGTTATCGTGCATACAGACACATGGACAGACAGACAGACAGACAGACATTTTCCTTTCTACCACACAATCTCATAAAGTACCATTCTGGCACTTAATAAAGATAGAAAAATCTTATCAGTTACATTTTAAAAGCAATATGCTTAGCCAGTAACATGATTATGTGGAACTAAAAGATCTAGCTTTTTGCATGACATCATTGACAAGTTAGCTGCCCTGAAAGACAGGAATCAACCTAACCTACAAGAAATTAGGTAAGATAAAAAACTGCTATCCATTTTGAGAAACTAGTTTAGCACTTGACTTCTATTCTGAGCCGTAAGATGCCACTGCTGTATCCGACTGAATACATCATGAATTTAAGTGTTAACAAAAATAACCTGATCTCTAATTGGTTAGTTTACAGAAAGCAGATAAAATACGACAAGAAGAAACAAAGTATAAAGCTGACAATCACTAAAGGTTAACATTACATCCTAGCTAACTTCATGCCTTGCATTAATGCGGTTATGTACAGTACATGGCAGCGCTCCACACAGACTATGTACCTGTGGAGTCGACACCAGGTGTGCCGCTGTGCGGACCCTGTCCAATGTAACGTGGTGACAGACTCGGTAAGCTGGGTGACAATGACACTGGGCTCGATGATGCCTGGTCCCATTTAGATGGAGGAATCAATATATGAGGAGCTTTCTGATACGTAGTGGGTGGATCATTAGGAAGATTGTAGCGTTTCTTAGCTTGCGAGCCAGAATCTCCTTCTGCTTCCGACATTTCACTCTCTGAAGGCTCCCACTTAACAGCTTTTGAATGCACGAACTTCTTTGGCTTGAACTGTGGTACTTTCCCTGCTGTTTGAGGTTCTAAAGTTTTCTGTGTGGTACTTTTCTCGTGGATCACTGGAACGTCAATGTCATCATCTCGTTTCTTTTCAATCTGTGGTCTTTTCTTTTTCTTATCACCTTCACCTGCTTGCTTTCCCTCTCCAGGAAGCACGATTCCAAACTCGTATCCGAAGTCATACTTGAAGTAAATGAGCCCAGTGTCTGGATCGATGTGTTTTGTTCCTGATTAAAACCATTATACTCATTACAGTGCAGTCTGTTAAAAGACGTTTCTAAAAAATTATTATTAAAACAGCGGATAAAGGTTAGAACACACGACGTTTCGACTGTTCCATAGAGTCTTCCTCAGGTGATACACCACACTGGGCTGCTCATAAGGAAGATTAAAATTTTGTTATGGAAACTCATTTGTCTGCCATCGATTAATGTTTTTGAAGTGAAACTTCTTTAGCCGTGGTAGGGGTAAGTCGAGAGCTTGTGTAACACTCAAAAATTGTCACAAAATTAGTGTAACGCTCAAAATCGTCACAAAAATAGTGAGGTGTGACTGAACGGAACGCACAGAAAATAATCAACTCCATAATTAGGCTTATCCAAAATTTAATAGATCCAAAAATTCAAAATTTAAAAATCCAAAATTTAAAAAACCTAAATATCCAAAAATAAATAATCGAAAATTACAAAATAAAAAAAATAAAAAATTCAAAGATCCAAAATTTAAAAAAATCTAAAATTAAAAAATCTAAAATAAAAAATTCAAAGATCCAAAATTCAAAATAAAAAATGCAAAATTTAAAAATTTAAATATTTATAAATTTAAAAAATATTAAAAATTCAAAAATCCGAATTTAAAAAAAATTAAAAATTAAATAATAACAAATTAAAAATAAACAAAATTCAAAAAATCCAAATTTAACAAAAATTAAAAATTAAATAATAAAAAATAAAAAATTAAATAATAAAAAATTAAAAAGTAAACAAAACCCAAAATTAAAAATTGAAAAATTAAAAAAAATAAAAATTTAAAGATCTGAAATTTAAAAAATCCAAAATTAAAAATACCAAAATTCCAAAATTAAAAATTAGAAGATCAAAAATTTTTAAAATCCAAAATTTAAAAAGTCTAAAAACCCAATATTAAAAAGTCCAACAATCCAAAACTGAAAAATCCAATGATGCTAAATTGGAAAAATCCAAAAATTAAAACAAGTTTCACTTCTGTCACGTGGCGTGCCACGCACACTTTTTTTAATTGATGAATGTTTTCGAATCGATGGTGGACAAACGAGTTACCATGACGAAATTTTAATCTTCCTTATGTGCAGTCCAGTGTGGTGTGTCACCCGAGGAGACTCAACGGAAGAGTCAAAACGTCCACTCTTTTAGAAATTATTATTTAAAGAGTGTTTCACACGGTGGAATTCAGGACCAATATGGATGTTTTAGTGCAGTCTGTATCCAAATCAGATAATAACACAATTTATATTGAATTGTATTTATTTTATACAACAGGAAAAAATAATATTAATGATTAGGACACTTGATGATTTTACATCTTTTTTATATGAAGGTTGAAAGACAGCTCGAATATAAAGAAATATGTATCATGATTCTAGGAAATGAAATATTTAAAAAAATTGTTTTTAATGTGTAATATCTAAATCCAGTTTGTTTTAAACAATTATATAGGGAGTTGAAATTAATACTAAACTGCACTTATGGAAAATGTATCAACCTTAAAGTCAAGGCTTTTAGTAGGGTTGTACCTTAGCAGAAGGATAAAGAAGGAAGTTCTACTCTCGAGAACCATTATTTTATTACCTATAGGTCTATCAATATCAATAAATATACTTTTGAACACACATCCTAATTCACTAGCTGACTAACTCAGTGGTGCTACATCCCTCAAGGGACTAGGCATACCACCCAACCACTGCATCATCTACCACAGGCAGATGGCAGGATTGGGGGGCAAGTGGTCAGCATGCCAACATCCATGGCCTTCACTAGGAAGTTATTTTATCTCAGAAAATATGTTTAAAGACATTCATCTCATTATCAGCAGATCTCAACTGCTGGGTGATGTGACGTCCCTTTGGTGGCAGACAGATGTACCTAGCAATGAGGTTGTCTTCTGCTGGGATGTCGAAATTAATCAATTTTCCTCTGATTTTCTGGAAGAACATTTTTCTCAAACTATTAATTAATTGTAGAAAATCTTCTCGGGTTTGCAGCCAGGTGAGAAGTTTGTTGTGGTCCAACGTTTCCGAGGCTGACGCTGCCTCCATCCTCAGGGAATCTGAAGTGTCGAGTTTTGACATGTAGGGGATATATATACCAACCCGAGTTGGGCGGAGTCGACCAATCAGGGAGCAGCAAAACTCGACACTTCAGATTCCCTGAGGATGGAGGCAGCGTCAGCCTCGGAAACGTTGGACCACAACAAACTTCTCACCTGGCTGCAAACCCGAGAAGATTTTCTACATAAGATTCGCCAGGAAAGCCTCAAATCTTACATATTAATTAATTCTCTGTGTTTTGCTGCAGGTTTCAAGAGCTTGACTTCTGTATCTGTTTCATGGTGCTCTTTGCAGTAACTCAACTACAGCAGCACACTACATTATCAGGGAATAGGGCCATTAAATAGATAAAGAAACAAACTCTTAAAACATGCAGGAAAACGCATAGAATTAATAGTTTGGGAAAATTGTTCATCCAGAAAAACAGAGGAAAATTTCACAGTCTAGGCTGTCCTGGTAGCGCCGCGTCGAGTGTTGAGAGGCCAACGTTTCTACAGCCATGTTGCTGTCTTCTTCAGGGCCATAAGGTCACTGGTCACTGGTCAGTGACCTTATGACCCTGAAGAAGACAGCAACATGGCCACTGGTCAGTGACCTTATGACCCTGAAGAAGACAGCAACATGGCTGTAGAAACGTTGGCCTCTCAACACTCGACACGGCGCTACCCGGACAGCCTAGACTGTGATGACTCCGGCCGCGGAAGCCTACAGACTTAGAGGAAAATTTATTAGTGTCAACATTCCAGCAGAAGATAACCTCATCGCAAGGTAGCCTACATCCACCACCAGAGGGACTGCCTGTCATGGCTTACGATGAAACGAATGTCTTGAAACATGTTCTGAGGTAAAACATCTATTTAGTGAAGTATGTGTGTTCATAAGTATATTTATTGATACTCATTACCAATTCATTGTGTGATTCCCACTCAATAGTTATACCCAATCAAGGTATAAACTAATATCTACTAATACACGCTCTGAGAATTCTCTTTATTTTAAATAAAGATTAGTTTTGAAAAGTATTTCTTACCATATTCTGCAACTCTTGATTCCTCTCTGTACGCCTGTGGATCATTTTCATCAGCTGCACTAGGAGGCCCGTTTTGTTTCTCAACATGTCCATTTTCCCTCACTGTTTTAACATCTGTTATGATGTCATCAACAAACTGCTGAGCTTTCGATTTGAACGTGTTTGTCATTTCACTCATGTGTTTTGAAGCGACATCTGTGAAAAGAAATAAAGTACTTTAATACTCCACCTATTGTTGTTTACAAGCATTTGTTAGGTTTACAAGAAAGGTTCAACGATATTACACTTCAAATTACTAATGTATTTTTATATTCTTGTCACTATAAGCTAATCCATTAAGGTTTTTAATATTCATGACTAGACTTCGGATTTTAGGTAAAAACCTATTTTATTCCTTAAGTGATATATGGACAAAAACTTCTATATGCATATTTCATAAGTGACTATGCCTAAAACTAATACTTTTATAGGACCTAAAACAGCCTATTTTTATGCTAGAGCCAAATATTGCCTTTTTGCTTGTTTTTCCTCTAAGTTCAAAATAAATTATTTTTTGTTATAAATTCTAGCATTTATTTTCAGTTTGTACTAAATTTTTAGCTCGGAATATGCAGTACATTACACATTTGTGACTTGGTTAAATAGTAAGGAATGTTTCGCCTTCAGTAGAAAAATTCCTTGGAATTCCCAAGAAAATGTAGTAGTTTTCTCCCAACTCCCACATTAAAAAAAAAAAAAAAAAAAAAAAAAAAAAAAATCTTGGTTCTCTGAATCACAGAGAGATACAAGGTGTTGAATATGCTAGCGTGCGTAGCTTCTGGGTGCAGGGATTAGATTTTCACTGTTATGGTATTAATAGGCCTACAAGTCCTAGTAATAGGTCTATATATTTCTGTATACCATTCTGTATACCATGTCTGCCGGCGTGGTCTTGTGGTTAGCGTCGCTGACTACAGATCCGTCGGCCCGGGTTCGATTCCCGGTACCTCCTCGGATTTTTCCGAGGTAGGGAGGTCTGGTAGGGGTGCACTCAGCCTCGTGATTCCAAATTGAGGAGCTACTTGATTGAGAAGTGGCGGCTCCGGTCAAGAAAACCACCATTAACGGCCGTGGGTGTCGGCAAGCTGACCACATGCCCCCCAATCCTGCCATCTGCCTACGGGAGATGACGCAGCGGTCGGGTGGTAGGCCAAGTCCCTCCAGGGATGTAGCGCCACGGAGTTTAGTTTTTCTATATACCATAGGCCTATATCTGTGTCTTTTTCATGATTATTGATTTTTAGAACCTATTTTCCAATTTTTAGAGCCTATTTTAGGTACCTAAAACAGCATTTTAGCGACCTAAAAGTCCGAAACTTATTCATGACATTCTGAAAACTTTTAGTTACCACCATTAGCTCAGTTAGTTCATATAGGTTAAAATCGCAATCAGTTTACAATTGTTCATACATGCATATTATAAAACACAAGTCACCTTACATGTAAAATGTATAAAACTTAAAAATATCATTGTAAAAGCTTGTCTTGAGTGGACGACATGTTTTGGACTGAATAGTCCATCCTCAAGTCTGTAGTAATCATGTTGCTTGTCCTGTTTCTATTGGCTGAGTTCTGTCACATCCGTCGAGTAAGGTACTATATAAAATTGTAAAATTGTAAAAAATTACGAAGAAGTTGTTAAAAACCGTGGCACAACTGAATAATAAGATTAAAACTTTAAAAACACTTAAGCACCACTTACGTCAAACATAAAATTAGTAGGACATGTTTCGGGAGACCTTCTCCCATCCTCGGCTACTGGTCTACTCTAGACCAGTAGCCGAGGATGGGAGAAGGTCTCCCGAAACATGTCCTACTCATTTTATGTTTGACGTAAGTGGTGCTTAAGTGTTTTTATAGTTTTAATCTTATTAAGGTACTATATCTTTACAAATAAAGTTTTGTGTTGATATCTTTCATTATTATTTAGTTATGCCAAATCGTTCTTTACTTCCTGGACGACCCTCGTAATTCATAGACTACTTGACCATCTGCTGAGTTCAGTCTGCACCAGGGTTGGAAAAAAACATGTTTCTTTTTAAAAAGAACAAAAAAAGTTTTTTTTTGTTTAAAACATGTTTTTTTGGTTCAAAACGTTTCTTTATGTGAACAACAATGTTGGCTGTTTTAAACGTGTTTTTTAAAACGTTTTTTATGTTTACAACAATGTTGTTTGTTTAAAAAAAAGTTAAAAATGTTCATTTTGTTTAAAACAACCATTTTAATGTATAGGGCCTATTATATACATATATGTGTATATAAAACGTTTTAAACAAACTTAAAAAACACAAGCACATGTTTTAAACACTTGTTTTAAACGTTTTGTTTTAAACATTCCAACCCTGGTCTGCACGTAGTCATGTTTGTGATATTGGCAACATTGTACACATGGTCCCAATCGGTGCGACCCGGCTGAGATTGTAGTCAAGGAATTTGCAGTTTAGCACACATAATTCTGCCCCAGTGCAAAATTTCACTAAAATAATTTTGTCATAACAGTCATTACAAGTCTTAAAAGTCTCGGCCTAATGCTCCCAGCCATTAACTTATTGTTACACACAAAATAGTTAACTGTGGAAAAAAAAAAACTTATATAACAATGGACATGAGGTTTAACAGACCTCTACACAAATTAATTGTTTTCTAGCATGGCTCCAGTAATATTGATCAGTAAGTGACATAAATAGGGTGATAAAGGATCTCAAGAAGGGAAAGTAGTGTAAATAACCTACTTGTCAAACCTATATCCAGGCAGCAGCACCAATTTATACTTCAATGCGGTCTCATAGACCTCACGACCATAGTTAAGGGTTAAATTGTAAGCAATGCATACTTACAAGATGCCGAAGCAGGTACAAAGCCAAACTCCGGAGGTTCTCCAGGCTTTATGTTAAACTCTTGCGATCTCGCTGACGACACTTGGTTCTGCGTGGCAATGATTTGCTTTTGGACGGATGTTGTGGAGCTGTCGCTGAATCTTCTTCTCATTTCTTCTACACGCTTCAACCTCTTTTGCTCAGACTCAATTTCCAGAGGAGTTGCTGGTTTTGACTTAGGATGACTGCTGACTGGTATAGGGCTTGGAAATTCAACAGGTTTTGTGTCAAACTGTAAAGGGGAAGGCGCCTGCATTGACGGTCTTGTAGGAACACTAGTTGACCTAGTTACAGGCGGAGGCTTTACTTTTCTGTACTTAGGTTCGTCTGTATCACTATCGCCTGGAGTCCATTTTGGCTTAAATCGGATTCCTTCAACATCACTTTCATAGTCACTCTCACGGAACTCTCCTGGTACGAACTTCTTAGGGGTTGTGGGAGGAGGACCAGTGCTTCTTCTTCTGGGACGTTCAGGTTCTTGTTTGTAAGGGAACGGTTCTAAAATGGGTTCAGGTGCCGAGTGCTTTTTCTCCTTCTCTCCGAATTTGATTACTCTAGTAGTTTGTTGAACACTAACAACTCTACGACTATGCTCAGTGGCCTCAGCAAACTTCATAACCTTAGACGTTTCCGTTTGAGTGGCATTTTGGAAAGGGCTACCTTTCGGAGGTGGGACATAGCCCATTTCTGGTGGAGAGCCTGGTTGAAGAACAACTTCTGGTTCTTTTATAGCAGGGGTTGCAACTATCATTTCAATAGGCGAGTGACGTTTAGGAGTGGGCTTAAATACTTTCTGAGGCTTTTCTGGAGTTCTAAGTACATCGTCTAATTTAACTGGCTTCTCGATTGGTTCAAACTTAGGCCTAGGAGGACCACCAAACTGTGGAGGATTGTCAAACTCTGTCGGAGGAGTGGGAGATTTGACTTCTGATGCCCGTGAGTGAATGCGGCTGCCACCAGGTGTCAGAAGTGGTCGGACGGGTTTGTAAGAAGGTTCATCAGCATCTGAGTCATATGGTCGCCATTTTACAGGAATTCTTGTATCAATATCACTTTCGTAGTCACTTTCTCGGAATTCACCTCTCACAAACTTGGACGGACTTGGAGGAGGAGGCCCCACAACACGTTTTGGCGCAGGTTGCACTGGCTCTATTTTATATGGGAATGGTTCCAGATTTGCAATTGTTTCATCCTGTCTTATTTGAGTAGCTGTCTGTGTTAGCACTGTAGTTGATGACACTTCCTGCGGAATTAAGAACACAAATAATTAAAGCACTGACTTTTGAATTTATTTGAAACTGATGACGATATATATTTAAATATCCTGATAATCTTAACCCTTTCACTACTTCAAATGCATATATGCTTCAGCATACATCACTGCTGGCCTTGCTATTGTCAAATACCATATTGGCCCGAATATAAGACAATGTTTTTTTTCCTCAAAATGTGTTTATAAGAACTATACTCGTCTTATACGTGCAGCCTAACACTTTCAACAACTCTCCATTCAGGAATGCAGCTGTGCAGTGGGAATCCCCATGCGATGACGTGCATCTGACACAAAGTCAAAGTCACGTGGAAATTCACCGAATTCGTGCTTCTGCTTGTGCTGCACCATTACTTCTCTACTCTCTACGTGTAAAGCTTTGTTTGACCACCAGTCATGGCGGACCATATGGAAATGAAAGCATTTTCATTTTCTCAATGCATAAATAAAGGTGAGAGAAGAAGTTATGATATGAACTTCAAAATTCCGTTTTTATGTGAAGCAAAATGCACTAATAAGCAATTGAATTTATTTTTTCGTAACTATCCTTAAAAAATTCATGGTCATCTTATATTCAAGGTCGTCTTTTATTCGTGCCAATATGGTATATAAAATTAACTTCTTTGCATTGGAAGAAATTCCCCTTGACAGCCATTAAATGTGTTTGAGTGTACAGTGCTGTTTGTATAAAACCTTCTGACACAATCAGTTAGCTTTTTCTATGCTTTGAACTGCTAAATATTTCACTGCACTGCATTGCATTATAATGCATTACATTGTAATGTCGTGCGAGCTTCCTTAGGGTTAAGTAAATCAGCCTCTATATAAAAAAAATATCTGCATTTTCTTGTTTTGGAGGAAACTGACAAATTAATTATTTCCAATTGTATGTCCATTTATGATTACAAAAGATATCTGCAAATTAATGCAGGACCTGTTTGCACAATGTGCCTGGAATCTTTCTTCGCAGTGGCTAAATGCAAGAGAGGGTGCTAGCAACAGCCGTTATGTTGGCAGCAGAAAGCAGGCAGGCAGAGGTCATTGGCACTTTTTACCCAACAGTGCATATTGCAGTGTGCAAACATTTAGACCAAATATTGTGACAGCGCAACAGCAAAATCTGAAATGTATAAACCAATCCGAAAATGACCGATGAACACAACGTGAGTATCATTAATTATGTGCAGCCAAATATGCAAGAAACTGGAGTGAAAATCTTTGACAATATGTGTAAACGAATTGAAGTCTGCCTGCAAGCATGAGGATAACACTTTCAGCATCTGCTATGATTGGCTGTGGTGAGTACACAATTGACGGTTTGTTTTCATAAAACATCATGCTGCCAACATAACTGCTGATGCTAGCACCCTCTTCAGCATGTAGCCGCTGTGGAGAAAGTTCCCGGGTGCACTGTATGTTAGCAGTGAAAAGGTTAAAAAATGACATATATCTATGTAAATACTGCACTTAACACATCACATGAAAATATTTCCTTTACTAACTTCTAACTAACCAACTACCTCAATTTTAATACACATTTTATTAACTGTGAAAATTTATGATAGGATCTATTAAATGAGCAATAAAACTTTTTCTAAATGATCTAAATACTTTGCAAGCTGTTTTGTTAACTTAGACTAAATACAATATTGCACACATTTGTTATGACACCTTGCATGCAATCAGATATAGGCTACTTGATTTGGTCGGGGGGATTAACTTACCAGGGCTAGGACTTACATGTAACAAATGTAGCCTACATATATATAAAATAAAATTTCTTAAAATATGAAGTAGGCTTAAAATAAGGAGAATATTATAGGAGAAAAATTTCTCTGACACTGGGATTTAAATCCAGTACCTTCAGCTACCCATGCCGCTGCTCTACCAACTGAGCTAAACCAGAGTTAACTTATCAGCACCAGAAGGAACCTCTCTATCACGACTGATTACCCTTAATCACTAATAAGTGTGCCTCACAGTACTGCATATGACATAACTTGTCTGTCAGTGAGGTAGACCATTAAGGGCAAGCAGTCATAGGAGAGAGGTTACATCTGGTGCTGCTGTTAAGTGAACTCTGACTTAGCTCAGTTGGTAGAGCTGCAGCATGGATAGCCAAAGGTCCTGGGTTCAAAACTCAGTGTCAGAGGAATTTTTCTCCTATAATATTCTCATGTAATGTCCAACTAAAACTAAACTAAACTAAACTCCTTGGCGCTACATCCCTGGAGGGACTTGGCCTACCACCCGACCGCTGCGTCATCTCCCGTAGGCAGATGGCAGGATTAGGGGGCATGTGGTCAGCATGCCGACACCCACGGCCGTTAATGGTGGTTTTCTTGACCGGAGCCGCTACTTATCTATCATGTAGCTTCTCAATTTTGAATCACGAGGCTGAGTGCACCCCTACCAGACCTCACTACCTCAGAAAAATCCGAGGAGGTACCGGGAATCGAACCCGGGCCGACGGATCTAGAGTCAGCGACGCTAACCACAAGACCACGCCGGCGTACCATGTAATGTCCAACAGAGACCATAATCTGTGGTTCATGAATGCTTATATACCGATCTTAAAATAGGGACTCAATTTTTAGTAAAAATGGTGAAAAATTACATAAAGAATATCTGTAGCCCTACGATTATCTTAGGATGATGGAGGCTGTTGCAAGAGATCAGAGTCATTAGGAGAAATTGACTAATTCTTTAGATCACATACGTAACTGAAAATTTTGTGAGGAATATGGGGATAAACATGACATTATTGGAAAAGTTAATTTCATTAATTCTCATACTACAGTTTCAAAAGCAGGTTTAGTTCACAAACAGTTAAACAGTTAACGGTTAATAATGTGAATAAAAGTCTAATGTTGCAACATTGCCCATGAAATCCATGACAAATGGCAACCCAAACATAAAATTGACACTCAATAGCAAGATGACAATACAAAATACAAAGCAATACAAAATTAATGAAAGTGTTAATTATCTAGTATCTGAAAAATATTTATAAACAAACACACAAACAAACATTATTGACAACTGAGACATCACATTTGTTTTAGGGACACACAAAATCAACACAGACTGAACCTTCTTTGTTTTATCAGGAGCTGTAGCCACTACCGGTACCACTTTCTTCTCCGAATGTTTGTGATAGACTTTTTGGGCAGGATGGGGTCTTATAGGAACAGGCTTTTCAATTCTATGTTGTTGCGGTTCAATTATTTGCTGAGAGCTCTGTTGTGACATTTGATTGTTAATTACAGTTGTTTGTTCGACAGTTGTCTTTGATGATTCTTCGTGCTTGAAATGAGAATACTTGTGTGTCATTTGTCTCAAGTGAACCGGTTCATCGGTATCAGCCATATAACCACTTTCAGGAAACTCGGATCGATTTTTCTGTTTGGACTTTGGTGAATCAGGTTTGGTTTTTGGTGGTGAAACAGGTTCTGGCTTCTTCTGCTCTGACTGTATAGGAACTTGCGCTTGTACAAATATAGGAGGAGAGCCGGGTTTGAGTGCAGGTGGAGAATGCTTTTTCTTTAACTCCGATGAGTGATGATGGTGGTGATGATGGTGTTTCTTAACCTTTGTTTCAGTTTTAGCTGTAACCTTAGTGATTTCAGTCTTAGTTTCTTTTACTTCCTTCTTACCGACTTCAACAGTGTCGATGACAGGTCGAGGTGGCCCAACAAACTGAGGAGGTTGATCGAATTTTGAAGGTGGAAGAGGCTCTGGGTCAGTTGACTTTGGTCGTCTTGATTGCTTCAACGCTGGTGGTATAACTCTTCTATAGCCTGTAACTTCTTCTGTGTCGCTTTCATAAGGTCTCCATTTGCGAGGAATGTGTACTGAATCAATATCACTTTCATAGTCGCTGCTAGCAAATTCTCCTCGGATAAACTTGGAAGGTTTCGGAGGTGGAGGTAGCTTCGTAGGTTTTGCTTTAGGTTCGTCAGGTTTAAAAGGAAATGGCTCCAAGTCTGGGAACTTTTGAAATGGCTTCTCTTCTACTACTTTTTTAGGTGCAGGTCTTGCTTCTTTTTCTTTAGGGGGTACAGGTGGTGGTGGGGCAGTTTTCTCTTTTGGAGGCAGTGGTGGGGGGATAGATTTCTCTCTTTGTGGGGGCGGAGGAATAGTCCTCACAGCTCCTGCCAGGTGACGAGATGGTTCCTTCTCCAAATCTTTCTCCAAATCCTTTTCAATTGTTTCAACATAAGACTGCCGTCGCTCAACTGGAGGCGCTGGTGCAAACCCAATTTCTGGAGGAGGTCCAGGTTCGAGGAAAGGATCAAATACTGGCTCTGGTATTGGTTCTGTCTTAGGTAATGATTCCTTCCTCGGCAACGTGTCTTTCAGAATCGGCGGTGCTTTAAATTCAAACTCTTCTTTCGGACCTGGAGGCCATAGTTTCTTAGCTTCTGATGGTCTAAGTCCTTTCTCTTCCACAATCGGAGGTGATGATTCTTTAGTAAGGGATTGCTGAGTGGAACTAAATATTTCTGACTGTTCTAAGTGTTCAGAGGTCATTTCTGTGCGCTCGATAGTTGTGCTCAGTGTTTCAAACTGACTCTCCATCATGGCCGAAGTGTGGACTACTCGAGCCTCAGCAACATAATGCTGAACATTTTGTGGAGGAGGTGTTGGTGCAGGTGGTGGTGGTACATATGTTGGTACTGGCGCTGGTTTTGGTACAGGGGATGGTGGTACATAAACAGGTTCTGGTGCTGGTTTTGGTGCAGGTGGTGGTGGTACATATGTTGGTACAGGGGATGGTGGTACATAAACTGGTTCTGGTGCTGGTTTAGGTGCAGCTTGGGGTGGCACATAGCTTTGTACCAGTGCTGGTTTTGGTACAGGGGATGGTGGTACATAAACTGGTTCTGGTGCTGGTTTAGGTGCAGCTGGCAGTGGTACATAGCTTTGTACTGCTGCTGGTTTTGGTACAGTGGATGATATTTTCTGTATAAACGAAGAGCTAGTCTTTATTTCCTCCTCCTTTTTAGTGCTCATTATAACTGTAGAACTTGGTATTTCAACCTCTTTAACTGGCAGCTGCTCTTTAGTAGTTTTGACTTGTACATCATGAACTATCTGTTCTTGGACGGAAGTCTCTTGCATCGCAGTTGCTGGTGGTTCGGAAGGTGGCCATGTCTTTTCTGCGCTTGTCTTCACTGCCCATGGGATCACTGGCTTCTCCTCTACAGACTGCGGAGGAGGCCAAGTCTTCTTCAAACCAGAGTCCGGATGCTTATGTGCCCAAATCTTATCCATTGCAAGTCCATGCTGAGATGGTTTAGGAGACATAGCCTTTTCAAAAGGCTGCGTTCCTCTAGACACAGGTCTTGCGACAATGGGCTCGGGCTCTAGGGGTTTCTGAGGTGTCCACAGTTTCTCCATAGCCACACCTTCTGCTGAAGGCCTTGGAGATGCGGCACGTCTCGTGTCTAATGTCGAGTGCATGGAAACTGACTTCGTTTCTTGCACAGATGTCGAGGTAAAGGAAGAAGACAAAAATGAATCAGTTAACTCTGAGGGTTTAGGTGATGCAGCTCTTCTTATAGGTTCTACTGGCAAACTAACTTGTTCAGGTTCTGGTGTCCTTCGAGAAGCCCATAGCTTTTCCATTGCGATGCCATCTGCTGAAGGCCTTGGTGAGGTAGGCCTTAGAGGTTCAAAAGCAGGCTTGGGTGTTCTTGGTCGAGTCTCTGGTACTGGAGTTGATGGCTTCCAAGGCGACTGAATCGCTGGTAGATGTTCAACTGGTAAATCTGGAACAGGGCTTGACTTCTGAACAGGTGTCATTGGTCGTGGTGACCAAGGTTTGGGTGTAATGGGTTCGTATTCTTTTAACGCAGATCTCACAACTGGTGCCTGATGCTGGTATGTCCATTCTCCGGTGCCTGGCAGGTGGACTTTCTTTTGTACAGACACTTCTTCAACAATCTCTTTCTTAAAAACCTCTTCCTCAACTTCTTTCTTGCCTTCTGGCTCTGGTTTAGGCGTTGCTGGTATTGAACGAGGTTCAGGAGTGGATGTTTCTGATTTGATGGGGAAAATTCTAACAGCACCAGATGGTATCTCGACTGGAGAAAGAACTCGGTGAGATTCTTCCAATTGCTTAACTCTGGTTGACATATCTAGCTTTAGTTTTGGCGGTGCATCTGTTTTGGGAATGTAACCGATCTCTGGTGGAGGTTCAGGTTGAAGGTTGAATTCCTCCAACGAAGAAGTTATCAAGCTTTGCGAGATATGTTTTTCAATCCTTGAACTACTGATATGTTCGCTGTGAACTTGAGTTGATGAGGTCTGTAAAGGAAATGTGTTATACTTAACAGGCTCCCAATGTTTTGGCTCAGGTAAAGGAGATCCTCTAATTTCAGTTTTGCTCAGAGATGAAAAATGTTCTTCTTTCTTCATGAACATTGAAGGAGAATCTCTTGATGGGAAGCCAAAGTGAGTGATGACTTCGCTGCTTTCATGTAAAACAGGCGCTGGTTCCGGATCAGGATCCTTAAGTTTCCTTTCTTCAAACTGTGATACGTTTTGCTTGACAGATGTCTGTAATGGTACTATTTCCCTAGGTTTCTCCTTTACATCATCTTCACTCTCATTCAGTTTAGAAACAAAGAAATCTAAAGCACTCTTCTTACTTATAGAGCCTCTCTCTATTCCTTCAACTTCTGGTTCTGGAGGGCTTGGTTCCGGTTCTTTTTGCTCTGGCAATCGAAGCTCCTCTTCAATTTTCTTTCTTTCATCAAGTGTTATTACATCATCTTTCTTTTCTTCTATCAAAACAGGTATTATAACTTCTTTCGTCTCTGGCTTCTTCTCAATTCTAATGGGTATTATTATTTCTTCTTTAGCAACTTTTGGCTCCTCTGCTGGCTTCTGGAATACTGGTTCTGGTGGTTTGGGGTCAGGCTTCTTCTCGATTTGAACCGGTATCTGAACTTCTTTGGCAGGTTGTGGCTCTTCTGCAGGTCTATGGAATGCAGGCGAAGGTGTGCGTTCCATTCTGATTGACATGTGCTTCTCTGTTTTCGTGCTTTCGGTTATGATTCTAGATTCTGTCACAATGGGCTCTACAAAGGAAGATGGGATGTGAGAGGTAACTATGGTAATGGGGGATGTGCTCATCTCGGTAGTGACTGGTTTCGTTAGCAGTGGCTCAGAGGGTTGTAGTTCTATCTGCTCTGTGGTGACTTTCGATGACGTGGTCTTGGTGTGGTGGTCTTGTTTCTGTACGATTGCACATTAATATGCATTATTAATTGTTTCCAAAAAGGGTAAATACAAATCAAAATTAAAAATATAAAACACAGAAATCACTTAATAGAAACTTGTTCAGAAATTTAGGAATAAACTATAGGAATTTATCCTGCTATCATCAGGGCTCAGACTAGCAGGGTGCTGCTGTATTATCTTTAGGAAATAAGTTACATAGATTACTTGAAAATACCGTATTTTACGGACTATAAGACGCTCCAGACCATAAGATGCAACTTGATTTTAGGATGGAAATTCAAAGGAAAAGAAATTTAATGTGATTCTAAACGAAAAACTTTAAACATAAACAAATTATATCCTTGTACAATCGAATCAGTGTAAATCACTTCTAACTTAAAACCTGTGTTCTATGAAAATTTCTTCTGTACAGGTGGCATCGTGTAAATTTTAACACCTGAACTGATTTCTCATGAAAGACTGAAAACAATTTTACACCCTCTAACCCTCAATTCAGCATATGGTCAAAGTAATGGGACAAGACTGTTTAGAGGTCATTGCCTTCATTTAAACCACCTGGCAGAGACAACTCCTTTTGTATAAAAGATCTCAACATTCCTTTCTTTTCGTATTGTATACCTGGCTTCCAGCTACCCTCATTTTACGATTGTGACAAGTGCACTGATGTACTGTCTGTGCCAAAATTTGTAACTATCATATTGTTTACAACACCTTGTTTATAACTATGGTATTCCAGGAATATTTACCATCATTTTATTTTTTTTAGTGTACTTCAGGCCCTTAGATGCACTCAACTTTCAAGGCTCTGTGTTCAAGGTAAAAAAGTGCGTCTTATGGTCCGTAAAATACGTATATCACAAACGTAACTTGGTAAAATATTGATATAACATAAATATATAACACTAGACTTACTACGTAAAAGACCCTGATTAATATATTGAGGGTATAAGGTAGAAACCATTACTTGACTACAGGGCCGTAGCAAGGTTCTTCTGCGCCCTTGGTGAGTCTGACAAGTCTGCGCCCTCTAAATACTGGGGGTCTGAACAATTTTTTTAAATTTCTGTAAAATTGTTTATTATTTTAATATAAAAACACTGTTATTATCAAAGATGAAAAATGTTCTTCTTTCCTCATGAACATTGAAGGAGAATCTCTTGATGGGAAGCCAAAGTGAGTGAAAATTCAATTTGAAAATAAACTAAGTGCTGGACTTTCAAGGTACATATTATTTTCAGACGACTGAACTACTTAAAAAATAATTAAATCATAAAATCTAGTATCAAAAGTAAAGTACATAATAGGCCTGAGGCCTACTAAAATGTTTAACACATTAATATAGGTAAAAGTATAATAACGTACATTTTAAGTTTTATTATCGTTATATCTTTCCATGCTGTTCATGATTTATGTTATCATACTCTGTCAATAAGAAACGTGTTAATTAAAGAATGTTGCATGACAGCTTTTTGTTTGTAGACAATCGGCATAATACTACAGATAGTTCACGTGGAGCAATTTTTATAATCTCAAAGATTTTTCCATTAACGCGGAATTTTTGCTTGATAAATTGAACCAGTCTAAAAGAGGCAGGATGTTTCATGGTTAATTTTGTGCCCTCTTTGTACCTACGCCTTTGGCGGGGTCACATCTCACCATCGCCTAGCTACGGCCCTGCTTGTCCCTAACGTAACCCCCAACAAGAAAGAATAACAAACTTACATGTATGACTTCTTGTTTGACATCCTTGAACATGGTGACATGTGTGGTCATATGCAGTTCTGGCTCCACTTGATCTGCCTTGGGTTCTGGTTCCACCACGAGGAAGTCGGCAATACACTGAGCTTCTCCGCCTGAGTTCACAGCTTTCACAGTGTATTTACCAGAGTGGCTCAATTCAGCTGTAACAACAGCCTAAGTCAGACAACTCATCTCCACATACATAAGTACCAAAACAGAAATAAAACAAAGAATAGGCCTAGCATGGAGGAAATTCTGTTCCCTGAAATTCATTTTGATGGACAAGAGACAGAAAACAAGCACTAAAGTCAATATTCTCGAGAAATGCATCTTCTCAGCCCTTCTATATGGTTGTCAAACATGGTCTGTGATGGAAAGACAAAAGCCAACACTCAGGTTTTGTCAATGAAGGATGGAGAGGAAAATTCTACACATATCGTTGAGAGAGAGAGGATCATAAATGATGACATTCGCAGACGTACGGGTATGGCTGACATAGTACAAACAGCAATGAACCAAAAGTGAAGATGGGGCGGCCATGTGGCATGGATGAACCACCAGAGATGGACACAAAGAGTCACCATGTGGGACCAAAGAACTGGATGGAGGAATGTGGGCTGACAGAGAACAAGGTGGGAAGATCACTTCACAAGCACAGCAGGAGCCCAATGGTCATGAATAGCAAAGGATAGAGAGGTGTGGAAACTCTTGAGCCACCAGCAACAGTGACAGAACGCTCAGGGATCACATGACAGCATCCAGCGTTAAAAACTGCACAAGAAAGAAGGGAACCAGTCCAGGCAACAAGTAAACCGAACAGCTTCTTAAATCTTGCTTGCTTAAGGAGCAAACAAAGAGCAATTCCTTGTGGAAACAGGAGGCCTTGGCCCATAGGGGATGTATTGTAGGCTGACTTAATTAATTTATTATATTTACTTACTAGCATGTGTCCGCGGCTCCGCCCACGATAATTATTTCAAAAATTAAAAATTAAGAGCATAATAGTTAAATCATTATATTTATTAACACCTAAATCACGTGGACAACATACCACGTTAGATAGTGTTGCCTGGTAAAAGTTACCTCAGATTCGAGTTCCTTGGCCCAGAAAACCCCTGTATAGTGAGTTTCGTCCAAATAAAACAATGTTTGACCATATTTAGGGCTTACAACATTCAAGCGATCGCGAAAGTTTTATTTCCAAGGTGTGACAAAAATAGCCAAAGCCAACTGTAATTGATTTGACATTGAAATGTATAACTGAAAACTGATGCTCCGAAAACGCAAAAAATGCACGTTTTTTGCCCGTTTTTCACTCATAATTCACGAACGAAAGCGAAAATTAAAATTCCGGCTTCGAGGTGCATTTTCCGACCCTTCAGTCCACCTATGTTTAAACTTCAGATCTCTGCGTTGAGTAGATTTCGCTGGGCATCACGGACAGACAGACAGAAGGAAAGACACACACTTCCTTTTATTAATACAGATAATGCAATTTATCCAATCTGTTGTCTTAAACAAACAGAATAGAATAGAACAGAGCAGAATAGAATAGTATTAATTTCAGCCTTGGAACATGTACATGTTATGGGACATGCTAATTATACAAACTTATACAAAGTATAGTTTTTACAGTTTGAAAATAACTTTTACAAAAGAAGAAAAAAAAAAGAAAACATTAAGAACTTATAATATAACCATGGCACGTTTCTACATACCTATTAAATCTTATGTACATTTGTTTACAATGACAACAATGCAGCATTGTGGCATTTTCTTCAAATTCATCATCACTGTATATGATACTGTTTGTTAGGAAGATCTTAATGTAGGTCATGAAGTATTTTGCTTTGAGATTTCTAATTGTGTGTGGTAAGTTATTGTATAAAACTTTGAAGGTTCTCCCGACGAATACATTGAAGAAACTGTTATCGGGTTTCCAGTCGGGTAGTTATAGAAGTACATTCTGAGCTTTCGGCGACTGTCTGCGTCGTCATCTTCGGAGAAGTGAGATCCAGAGGTTAAGGTACCTGCTATTTCTCTACTTCAATCATGGAGGGAGAGATCGTTTACTTCCACTGACCAATCAGGATCCACGACTGCATCTGACTAATCCTACCATGGGTATATATACAACACCTTAACCTCTGGATCTCACTTCTCCGAAGATGACGACGCAGACAGTTGCCGAAAGCTCAGAATGTACTTCTATAACTACCCGACTGCAAACCCGAGAACAGTTTCTTCAAGTTATTGTATAGTTTGAGACCTATGAACTTAAAACTGTTGTGTGTTCTTGATAATCTTAAATATGGGGTGTCTAGGTCTGTTTTTTGTCTTGTGTTATGGGTATTGATTTCACTACTTTCACTAAAATGATGTAAGTTATGTTATTCTTTATGCAGGGCAGAGCATGATATATATATATATACTTTACATATCCAAGCATGATGGAGAACAAAGAAAGTATAGTGAAAGGTGGCTAATAGGAAAGCTAGAAAATTGATTACAAAAACGGCGAGCTCTGATTGGTTGGAATAAAGAAGCCCAAGACACTATTATCCAAGGCAGTCCATGTTGTAACCTCGAGTATTTGCTTTACCTTTCTCAATGATGAGGGAATAGGAATTTCCTTGTATCCTTGTTCTGAAAGGCCCACCAGGAACTGCTCCCAGGACCTGTACTCCATCCTTGTACCATGTGATCACGGGATCAGGAGTTCCAGTCACTTCACAGTCCATGGAAACTCGTTCTCCAACTTTTGCAACCTGAGCTTGTAGCCGCCGTCCAAACACAGGTGGGAATATAGTTTCTGTACCAATTAAAAATATTCAACATTACAAACTTACAAAAACAATTAGATCATATGAGGAAATTGTCACTTTACACTTTAGAAAGCTGAATGCATCAACATGGATAAAATTTCTCTGTATCGTGGTTAACAAAAATATGATTAATCCATTATCTCAAATAGTAAACCTTTCAGGTTTCACCACACAGTTGGTCACCTCGGTTTTCAAAAGCTTGGTTTTTGTCTACTACTTGTCTGACCCTTAACATTTTTATAAGAGAAACCAACGTCATCTGGCAGATGTTATGTGAAACAGCAGAGAAATATGACTAATTGTACATGTTGCCAAAGGAAAGGGAACATTTACCACATGCTATCTGTCACTCGTAGTTCTACAAATGGTCATTAGATGTCTCAACAGTTGGTGCATAGCAGATAATTTAGCTTTCCCCTTAACCTTGTGCAGAAATCAATGTCATCATAGATCTCCAATTAAGATGTAGGTTCTTTTATCTATCTAGGGTGCCTTATCCTGATTTCTGCTTCATATTCCACGTCACTTTCATCATCTTTCATGTTGATCAGATGTTTCAGTCGCCTAATTGGATCTTTATGTCAGAATTAGCTTGATTTTATCATATTTCACTGGTAAAGCATTAGCTTGGATATTATCGAAAAACCAAGTTATGTAGCTCGTGAAATGCAAAATGAATGATATCAAAGCTTTTCAGCCTAAAAACCTGAATCAAACTGATTATCAGCACTGATGAAGACAGCCCTAAGAGCTGAATACACCAACATCGAGTTAAGAACTAACAGCTATAATCTTTCTAGCAAGGATTTGACAGTTGACTTAGCAGTTGAAAATGTGGGCAAAGCCCATGAAACATACCTTTTGCAAAATTGTAAGTAAAAGTGAAGTGTAAAGTGTTTAAATATCAACCATCTCACTTAATTTACATAGGATATTGCTTCACTGCATAAAAGTTCCATTATTTTATAGTGTTTTAAAATTTAATATTGATCGATATGGGAAGACACTTACTCTTGACAACAACATCAGCTGTACTACTCGCTGAACCCACAGAGTTGACGGCTTTGCATGTGTAACGACCTGCATCTTTCACTCCAACATTCCGCAGCTCAAGTTTGGCGTGGTTCAGTTCCCAGCTTATTATCACAGATCCTTCTTTAGGAACCAGGTCCTGACCATTCTTGTACCAAGTCACTGTTGGCTGAGGAAACCCTGCAAAATACAAATCCAAGTTAACATCCAGAAAAGTCAATCATTATAAACACGGCCTGGATTTTGATGACTTAAAAATACTTCGAGACTTTCTCGAAAACAGATCTAATGATTTTCTTTAAATTTTTCACATGGGTTGCTTATACTAAGTGCTAAAACTTTTATTTGAATTTTTTTTTTTTAAATTCTCTGAAGGGTAGTTGTAAGCCACCCACTCTTTGCAATATGGCCTCTTATTCTTTATTATGAGAATATGAAGTGAGGAAAATGTATTGGACATGCTTAAAGTGAAGAAAGTTACGAGAGTACATTAATCGGATTTTATTTGGGTTATGATTCTTTCGGGGATGCGATGTGATGTGGTAACAACATTCTCTTCATTTTTACAACCATTTTATATGAAGAGAAATGTCATACATAATAATTATATTATACTAAGAGGCTAACTTTTATTTGGATAGAAGAAGTTAAATGAATTTCACATCAGATTTTTTCCACTAGGATCATCTTAACTAGCTCATATTTATGTGTAATTTATTTAACCCATTTGTATCTTGACTTATGTTGCTTCTAAGTTTATAATTATGAATTCTTTTACATCTTCAAGCACTAGTATTTATATAGATATTGAAATGACTGGGTGCTGATGGGGAATTATTAGATAGCTTATAATCTGTATCTGTATCTGGTACCCTTTGATCCCCAGGTGGGGCGAAGGGGCCTCCAAGTGGAGGTTTCATTACCTATACTAATTTTGATATGCTTATTTTCCGAGAGAGGGTAGAGGGACAGATGGTAAGCCCATCGCCTCGCAACCCCCCTCTGGAAACTAAGAGATTGCTTATAATACCTATTTTAAATTATTACCATATCTTATAACATATTTGATATATACACAAGAAAATTTTTTTATGTATATGTTGTAGAAGAATCATCAAGTTAAAATATTAAAGAAATATTCTTCTATCAACAGTCACAATGTTAAAAATTAACCAGGTGTATCGCCAATAGTTAAAATATATGTATAAGATTATATTCTTCCATTAACAGTCACAATGTTAAAATTAACCATGTGTACACTATGTTATCTTGTGGAATGTGGATATAAAATCCAAAATGTACTGTTTGTTGTCTTATAGAAATTATTATTTAAAACACAGTATATCACAAAGATAATCATGCTATACATGAAGTTTTGATGTTTCTAGAATTCTTAGGAATTGTATTCTTCTAAATCTACAATATGTTATCTTGTGGAGATAAAATCTAAAGTATACTGTCTGTTGTCTTATAAGAGTCTTCTAAGACTTGCTTCCGTTTGGAAGTGTTGATAGGATGAAATAAACCTACAGTATTTGTGAAAACAAGTCTGGTAAACTTGACTTTTCCTCATGAGTATTTATAGAGGTTAACATCGCATTATATCTGTTTTATACATCAGTTCTCTTGTGTAAATGTTGTTACATTCCCCTGCTTGTGTCTGCTGGTCTCATCTTATTTTCCAGATCCTTGCAAATTGTATTTCTTTCCAGCCCACACATGCCGCTAACGCGCTCAGTGCGTATATGTGAGTGACCTGGCATCTTCACTGCATGGCTCAGCACTGTTGCCAGTTTGGAAACTCATTTATATCCTATTAATGCAGTTCAGTTTCTAAGTTTAGCTAACTTTTCAGTTTTAAACTCTGCACTTTTAAACGAATTATGCATGTCACATGTGTTTTTACACTCAACTACCAAAAACACTAATTAGAGTACAAAATCATTATAAAATTAAATAATGCCATAAAATTACTTACAGAATTAGAATACTAATAATTAGGGCCCGCATTTTCATGACTTTACAGTTCTTTTATGATGATGCTAGGACGATGTTCTGTGCAAAATGAATGTGGCTCATATGATTTTGAGTGAAAATTAAACCACTTTTATGAGTCACTTTTTCTAAATTTTTGGACAATTTATCTGTCAGGGCATTGGGTTATAAGTCATTTTAAAATAATTTTAAGGAGTTTAATAATAATAATAATAATAATAATAATAATAATAATAATAACACCAATAGTGATAATAGTAATAACAACAATATTAACAGTGATAATGATGATGATGATGATGATGATGATAATAATAATAATAATAATAATAATAATAATAATAATAACAATAATAATCCAGATCCAGCTGCTAATGGCAATTTAAATAAGAAGAGAATCTGGTGTAAAATGACCCCACATGTCAAGATGTTTGAATCAAAGCCAAATATAAATATAGGCTTAATGTGTAATAGAACAGTCTGACAGCTGATTTAAAAGGAAGATAGGAGCCATTGTTTGGCTCATATGACTGTATTGCATCTCAGACTGAAGATCAGATTTCCAGAAATAACATACGTACATTTTCAGTACTACAACTAACAGGAATTTCTAATTATGAATAGAAATATCCTTCCCAGGATGGCTGGGTAAGCAAAGGTCAATGCAGGTAAATCCGTCTCGCTGATGGCTGGTAAGGGAAGGCCATACAAAAAATTCCGCATCATTGACGGCCAGGTAAGTGAATGGGTTAATGAAAATTGAGAACTTACCATCAACTATCCCATCCAAAATCACATCTGCTCCCTGATCAACTATCTTGCCATTCAGTGGGGAGACAAATCTTGGCGCTACTGACTTCCTCGTGGGTTTGGGCGATGCAACTGGAGTGGTGGAAATTGATTTTACAGTTTCTTTACTTTCTGAAACCCCATTCATCACCTTCGTTATCGACTGCTGATGGACAACAGGCTTCTCTTTATTTTGTTGAAATATCTCTTCTGTTTTCTGACTCTGAACCTGTAGAGAAATAAAATTATATTAACAAGAGTACATGATAAAGAAAAGCAATTTTCTTAAAACAATTCATACCTGATTGAGCTATGGAAGAATATTATGTATATTCAATGCCATATTGGCTGAGTCAAGTTTGATACTTAATCTACAAGTTTATGTATAAAATACATTAGTAAAGTTATAAAGAGAGATATATGAATGAGAGAGATACAAAATATTCAAACTAAATACGAGTATATCAGCGTCCAAACAGCAAGTATACAATAAATATTCTATTTGTTAGGTATGAAGTAAATACACTAGTACAACACAATTGGGCAAAAAATATAGTGATGAAATATGAGCTAACAAAAATGATTTTATGTTATAATATAATTTAAAACAGAATAAAAGAAATGTAATGAAATAAAATGAAATGTGATGAAATAAACAAATGGAACACTTCAGCTCTCCATAAGATTCAAACTCAGAAACCCATCTGCATTAGGTGGCATGTATTCCATCAATAGTTTTTTAACTTTATTCTTGAAAGATTTTCCTGTTAATTTTTGTACATTTTCCGGTAGTTTGTTATATAGAGCAACACCCTTGTGGGAAATGCTAGATTAGATTAGATTAGATTTATTTGCCACAGACATTGTACAATGTATGCTATGTAGGCTCTTGGTGAGTCTATGAGTGTTGAGGTATATTTGGTGTGAAGATCTGGTGTCATGAGGGTGATAATAATCAGAGTTTCTTTTGAAGTAATTTATATGACTGTGAACAAAGTTAACTGTTTCTGAGATGTATTATGCAATAAGACAGAGCTTTCCAATTGCACTGAACCTGAGAATCACAACTATATTTACTATATGGCTCACACTGCATGAAGATAGGAACATTACGTAAAATCAGAGATATTAGATTAATAAAGTAATGCCGAGTGTAGATTACAAGGATTTTTACTCACAAGTTAAGATTGTCATTCAGTGAAATGTGTTAATCCAATTAAATTTTCCTCATTGATTTCAAACTTCTCTTCTTTCGGATTACTTACGGCTGGTGCCGCTTCTCCACCCCCAGTCTCCATGGAGACTGGGTTCCGTTTACCTAAGCGAATTTTTGTTATGCTTATCTTCCTAGACAGGGCAGAGGGACAGGTGGTAAGCCCATCGCCTCGCAACCCGCCTCTGGGAACTAAGGGATTACTGGGACATGAAAGGGCTGAGAAATTTTGTCCAGAGGGTCTAATTTAGGCTTGGAGTTCTTTTACATGCCGTAAATCTGCGACATGAGCCCCCCAGCTTAAAGTCCATCCTGGAGGACTCCGTGCCCAGGTTTTTTACGTCCTGATAAAACCCATTGACTGTGGCTGGATTTGATCCCGTGACCTTTGGATCTAGAGGCAGGCACGCTACTGCTAGACCTCCGCAGCCAACTGATTTCAAACTTAAAACTCTCAAATGATAATGTGAACGAGGTTAATTTTTAAACTTATCATTCACTATTATGATTAGGGAATAATATTATAATAATGAATAATACCCTCCTCTGATACACAGCTTGTATTCCAGAAGTTTCAAAACCAATATAGTCCTGAGGTTACAGAATTTCCAGTGACATAAGGTAATAAAAATCAGACAGCCCTGTAAGTGTTGTATTCAAGTTATTCAATCTTACCTGTACAGCCGGTTTGTCTCCAATTTTCTCGAATTTTTCTTCAGACTGTGAAGAGAAGCTGTGAACCTTGACGTTAGGCTCGGCATTTCCTGATGTTACTGTCGAAGAGGAAGTAACCTGGCTGGAGGAAGACTGAACAAAGACAGAGCGCTGCATCGTGAAGGATGATAATTCTTGTTGATCCGATATTACTTCAGTTTCAAATGGAGCTATCACAGTGCTCGTATCCACAGGTGTTTTTGCTGTAAGAAAAATAAAAATCCCGTTAATCTCTTTATCTATTAATAAAGAGCCTACTGCTCAATGCAGTTTCCTGGAAGATTTAAAGAAACTTGTTTAACCTGATGGGGTGAGACACCAGTTACTCAGTAGGAAGACCTTGAACTAATTTGAAATTTCTCTACCAAATGAATTCTTGAGGCTAATTTAACTCTGGAGTTAGCTGGGGGTATTTTATACACCGGATGTAAAATTTGCCCTCTAACTAATTAAACTAACTCCATAGCGCTAACATCCCAGAAAGGACAAGACCTACCACCCGACCGCTGCGTCATCTACCATAGGCAGACGGCAGGATTGGGAGGGCATGTGGTCAGCATGCCCCCCAATCCTGCCGTCTGCCTATGACATCTGACTGCATTTGATTCAAGGTCCTCAGTGATTAGCAACACGGCTTTGTAGTGTAGTCATAATTTGCCATTCAAAAAGCTTGTGACCTTTAATTAGCCATTATTCCGGTACCGGTCAACTGATTTAGTCCAAAATCAATAGGCTTCTTCCCATGAACGTTATAAATGCATATACCAAGTTTAATAATAATTGTCAAGTTTTAACTGACAAGTTAAAAATTGCGAAAATAATACCTGTCCACAAAAAGGGTGATAAACAGAACATGAATAACTACTGTCCAATATCCATATTGCCATCAATTTCAAAAATCTTTGAACAAATAATTTACAATAGGCTTGTCAGTTACTTAGATAAATATAAACTATTTCCCCCTAAACAACACGGGTTCATGAGGAACAAATCCACAACAACTGCCCTAACAAATATTGTTGAAAGTATCATTACTGAAATTGATTCTGGAAATCACACAGCGGGAGTACTATTAGACTTAACAAAAGCCTTTGATTGTGTAGACGTTAACATCCTAATGGAGAAATTATCTCATCTAGGTATAAGAGGAATAGGACATGATCTGATCAAGTCATATATATCAAATAGAAAGCAGCTCGTTTCTTTAACTACAAATGAAGGTACTTGTCAATCCCCTGTAATGGATATAACCATTGGTGTTCCACAAGGATCCATTCAAGGCCCCCTCTTGTTCATATTGTACATACACGACATTGAGAAAGTAATGCCCTATGATAATAAAATTACACTATATGCTGATGATACCACACTGACCTTTAAAAATAGAGATTTACTTGCAATGGAACTTCAGATAAATGAAACCACTGACCACATTGTAAAATACTTCACAAATTTAAATCTAAGTGTTAACCCCACAAAATGTGAACTTATATCTTTAGGACATAGGACTAATACAAATTACATGATACAACTTAACATAAATAATATCGGAGTTAAGGAATCAGATGTGGTAAAATTACTAGGATTAACAATTGACAGTAAATTAACGTGGACCCAACATGTAGAAACACTAGCCGAAAAAATTTCTAAGGGTCTCTACATTCTTAGATACCTAGGTAACATGATCCCCAAAGCAACGGCAAAAATTATTTATTTCTCACTTATCCAATCACATATAACATATAGATTAGAACTGTGGGGTTCTACTTCCCTAACTAACTTTCAAAAAATTTTTGTCTTGCAGAAAAGAGCTATTAGGTACCTGGCTAAACTCAAGCACAATGAAACATGCAGACACGCCTTTAGAGAATTAGAAATCATGACGCTAGCCAGTCTATATATCTATAAAACCATAATTTTACTAAACAAATTCGAACAGCCTGCCAAAATTTCTGATACACACAATTACAATACAAGAAAAAGAGACAACTTTGCAGCTACCACTCATAAATTAAAGCTTTTTGAAAAGTTACCTAAATACACCGGTGCCAAGCTATTCAATATGCTGCCCAGAAAGATAAAAGAAAGTGAAAGTCACAGCCAGTTTAAGAGCATGTTGGCCAAGTACCTGCTTAACAAAATATATTACAGCATTGAAGAATTTATAGAAGATACCAAATAGGTTGCGACATGCCATGTTCCTCATTTCTCTTCTCATTTCTCTCATTATTCTTGTAATATTAAATTGTGAAATTGTATATGTGGAGAAACTCTCCAAATTGACAATGTTCCCTTGTGCTATATGTATTTATGTATGTACTATATGGAACTGAATAAATATTATTATTATTATTATTATTATTATTATTATTATTATTATTATTATTATTATTTTATTTCATCCAGTGTATCAATTACATATTGATTTTGGACATGTCAAACTTAAATCTAATTACAGACTATGATCATACCAGAATACAAGATTCATTAATTAATAGATATCATAGAACTATTTACCCTAGGCCTATATCTAATTTAGAGTTCATCTATCCTGTAAAGTGCTTTTTCACAAAGGTAGCTCTTTAATTTTTGTGTAAATTTTTTCCAAGTGCACTATTTTAAAGTGTTTGGTAGTTTATTATAGAACTGTACCCCAATTACATATGGATCCCTGTTTGATGATTTTGTGTTGTATCTTTTTGTGTATAGGTTTATGTTTGATTGAGTGTCATACTGGTGAATTTCATCTATGGCAACGTTCAATTCTGGTTTAGATTTTAAAAGTAAAATTACCCTATATACATATAATGACATATAATGAAAATCCAAAAAAGCACATTTGTGTTATCGCACATACAGACACACAGACAGACATTTCCTGTCTACCATGCAATCTCACAAAGTACCATACAGGAACTTAATAACAAGATTATCTTACTTCTCTTGAACACAGATTTTCCTTCTGTTATCTGGTAGACTGCATGAACTATCTTTCCACAACGTTCTCAATGAATCCTTGAGAACCGAAAAGCATTTACATGACCACACACACACACTACACCACACCTTCCAGTTTGAAGTCTGCTACTCTACTGAGTGAGGAGGCAGAGTTTAAAATATCCACGTTATGATTACTCACACAACTTCTATATCTGAGATATGCTCCAACTGTTTCACAGTGGACACCCAGTAAACTGTGTCACATCTTGCACTAACATCACTCTGTTTTTCTATTCGGAAAAATTTAGTAATGTTCTGTCATAATGATGATGATAATGATAATGATAATAATAAATCAGGTAAACTGACATAACAAAGCACGAGAATGCTGATGTTTAATCAGTGATAATTACATTTACAATATGCATAAAATAAGTTATTTTTTATATCGATCTCCAAGTTAAGGTCCAGATCAATTCATTAAGCAGGGTTTAAGGAAGAACAAAGGTTTATTTTGATAAGCATATGTGAAGGAATAGTGTTATTTGTCATAGCTAACTGTATTGCAATTTCCAAAGCAGTATATGAACACTGTAAAACAATAGGTTGTCATGAGAACTGATTTGCATTTGATACATTCTGTATAATATATTACCTTAAAATAGGCACTAAATTGGGCATTACTCCGGCACTGGAGCAACAGGTTTGGTCCAAAATCAATAGGCTTCTTCCCATGGACGTTATAAATGCGTATACCAAGTTTCATGAAAATCCGTTAAAGTGTATGTGACTTATCATGCATACAGACAGACAGACAATTTCCCTCCGCAATACAATCTCATAAAGTACCATTCTGGCACTTAATTAAACCGAAGACAAAAATTAGGGAAGAAATAAATATTATTTTAATCCGTAGCACAGCCAGGATTTTGGTCTGGAGGTGCTAAAAATTATAAAATACTGGTACATGCTAATAAAGAATTAAATCTTCAATTTTCTTTACAATTTATTCTTATACAATGAAGATGTTATCCTTTGCAATGTTCTGTCGTCGTCATCATCATCATCATCATCATCATCATAATTTTTCATTTCATCTATTGTATATAACAAGTGTATTATTCCATTTTTAACACATCACAATACAAGGCATTTCAGTCTACTTTTGAAATACACAGTAATCATAACAGTGGGCTTAATCACAACTGAATCTGCTCGCCGAGGGTTAGAGGACATTTCCCTCCCAAACCAAAACTAGCAATGTACACTATTGGGGCGCCAACAATAATCTTCGTCTAGGTGCAGTAGACCCCAAACGTGTCCCTACTTATTGTCAGTGTGTAGAGCGGTAGGAAAGTTTGTAGGAACCACCGTGGAAGTCAGTTTAACTTCCCCTCTCGTGCACCATGCGACACATTTATTATGATAAGTGTTCCGGATTTAACACTTTTGATTTGACAGCATTATGATGCATACACAGTTGCAGACTCAAACATTAGGAAACTATTTTTCATTTTGATATAAAACGTAAGCAGTGTTGCAGTTATAATAATACTTGCTAAATTCAATATGAAATACTTACTCAACAGCAATAGACAAAAGCAAGCTAAAGTAATATTATCTATTTTATGGAACCCGAAGGTTCATTGCCATGCTTACCTGAGCCTGCCATTCAACCCTATTCTGTGCTAACTCCATCCAACAATCCCTCGCAAATCCTACTTCTCTTAAATCTATCCTAATATTGTCTCCCACCTAAGTCTAGGTCTTCCAGGTGGTCTTTTCCCTTCGGGTCTCCCAGTCAATACTTTTGAGACATGTCTTTCCTCCCCATGTCCAGCTCATTTCATCCTCCGTGATTTAATTACCCTTCCTATATCCGGTGACAAGTACAGGTTATGAAGCTCATCATTATGCAGTTTTTTCCAGTCCCCATTTTCATCTCCCTTAGGCCCAAATATTTTTCTAAGCCCCCTGTTTTCGAACACTCTCAGATTATGTTCTTCCCGAAGAGTAAATGACCATATCTCACAGTCATATAATACAACCGGCAGGATAATTGTCTTATAAATTTTTATTTTTAGATTTCTAGACAGAAGATGAGAAGATAAAAGAGTTTCTGAAATGCATAAAAACAAGCATTTCCTGATTTAAGTCTGCACTTAACTTTGGACTTAATATTATTTATATCTGTAATTATTGCTCCCAGATGTTTGAATATTTGAATCTAGAAGGGGGCATTTGTCCCCCTTGCCCTCCCCTGGCGATGCACATAGGAACTAGTAGTCATTAGTAAGCTTCTGCATTTACATGATGCGACAAATCAAAGCAGATACTAGAACATGTTTAAACAAGTGAGGCACAATGAACTCTTGCATGCAGAACAAATCAGAATGAAATGTGAGACTTTAACTCTCTAGTCTACTGAAAATATACAGAGTCTGCAAATGTTGCCAATTCCTGGTTTTACTTGCATCCCACATGGAATCTATCTTTGGGACATCTTCACACTTGCTTCATTGTTAAATGTCAATGAGACACTACAGAATAGTTGTCGTTGCAAACAAATGCAATAATAAAACATGATTCACTTTTATGAGCGAGAGATATAGAGAGGTTTGCCAAAAGTAACAAGGTTGTATGACATTACATAACAAAATATTTTACCTCTTTTGCGAAAGACTTTTCACAGTCAGACTTTTATACAGGGTGTTAATGAATAACACCGAAATATTTTACCTGTGTGTAGAAGGGACATCTAACATATAGCATGTACCCACCCCTTATATATCTTATATGTGTACAGGTATATATACCTATAAAAATACATATATACAAAGCATAGGTTAGAATTAAACGTCGAGCTTCATAACCTGTACTCGTCACCGGATATAGTAAGGGTAATTAAATCACGGAGGATGAAATAGGTTGGACATGTTGTGCCCATGGGGGAGGAAAGACATTTCTCAAAAATTATGACAGGGAGACCCGAAGGGAAAAGACTACTTGGAAGACCTAGATGCAGGTAGGAGGAAAATATTAGGTAGATTTAAGGGAAGTCAGATTTGCGAGGGATGGTTGGATGGAGTTAGCACAGAATAGGGATGAATGGCGAGCTCAGGTAAGTGCGGCAATGAACCTCTGGGTTCCATAAAATAGATAATAGTCCTTTAGCTTGCTTAGGAATTGTCTATTGCCATTGAGTAAGTAAGTATAGAAGGGACATAGACAAGAAACTTTTATTACACAGATCAATCTGATGGTTTACAATAGACATTTGGACAAAAAATTGGACTGTGGGACATCAGCCTAACACCTTCACTCCCTTGGGCGACATAATTCACCCAAGAATTATCAGTCCAACGTACCAAGGGCAACAGTTCCAGCAGCTTGGTGTTTGACTGTTGTGCGCATGCCCACATACGAAGGTGCATGCTGCGGCTGCGAGGGAGAGGGAGCACTGTCACTTCCACAGTGCCAACCACAGCATATTGGTGGAAGGTAGTGTTTCTTTTTTTAATGTGATAAATGTGAAAAAGTGTAGAATTAGATTATTATCTTGTTTCCAGCTATTCTATTTGATTAATTAATTTTATTTTTGGTTCTTTTAATTAACAGAAATTTCAACCATGGCCGATCAAGGAGAGAATTATTGATCTTTTCACAGAAATTAAAACAAGAAGAATGGATTTAATTTTTAAACAAATAGTTCAAGCATGAACTGTAACTACCTAAAATCAAGTAAAAAAAATTTGATTTTGTTCTTTTAGGATTTTATCAAGTTTCTGAATAAATTTTATTTTTATATATCTATGTTTCCTTTTACACAATTTAAAAACAAAGGCTAAAAATTGTCTGGAGCAGCACCCCCAATAATTTTAGCTATGAGCCACCACTTCCACTAGGCAGGTGGGAGTGAAAGTGTTAATACCAGAGTATGAGACTTAAAAATTAAGTTATTCTATTGCAGCAAATTTTGAAAGAAAAAAAGGAAAGGAAAATAGCAATATCCATAGCAGGAGTAGAGAAAGCCATGTGAGTGTTTCATATAGGCAGGCCCGACGAGAGGGAGGGGCAGCAGAGGCTGCAGCCCCAGAGCTCGGGCTCCAAAGTTTTATTTTTTACCAGGTTTTATTTTTTACTTTCTAAATTTACTCTAAAATAAAATTGGTTATAAGTTAAGTTATGTTTTATACGTTTATTTTATCTGTATTGTCCTGTCTGGAATTAATCAGTTAATCTGAAAGGGATTATTCTTGAAGAAAAATTGCCATTTTTTAAAAGTAGAAGCAGACATCCTTTTGGATTCAACAGAAAGCCTCACTAACGTTCGGCATTTAAAATCATAATTTTCAAAAGATTAAACTGGTACATACAGATAAAATTGTTCCCAATTAGAACATTTTAATGTATTTTTCCGTTTCATGCCCAACATCAGTTAACCGATTTGGTCCAAAATCAATAGGCTTCGTCCCACGGGCGTTATAAATGGTATACCAAGTTTTATGAAAAACCGACAAAGCGTACTTGAGTTATCGCACTTACAGATACACGGACTGAAAAACAGTCAGACAGTCCTGTCTACCAGACAATTTCATAAAGTACTGGTACCATTCTGGCACTTAATAATTACGTAATATCATTACATAATCTTTTTGTTGCATATACTATAAAGGGCGAGTTGGGTAGTGAATTTAATATTTGACAGGGAAATTTTTCCCTGGGGCCCTTGCTTTCTTTCCACGGCCCTGCATATAAGGTGTTATTTTTTTAGATTGAGAATCGATGAATCTTCTCTACACTCAAGCTTCCATTTTTAATCTGTCTATGAAATATTTCGAAACGTAAGGCTGTTTGAGTTGCAAGCTGAGAGAGTCAATATTTACAGAAGCTTGCCAAGTCTGTTTTGAGCTCTAGATGTGAAGTTTTAGTGTAAGGAAATGTATTTATGAGAGACACACTTGGCTGTATCGTTAGAGATTGTGATATATGAAGATATTATGGCTCAACACAAATAGAAATTGCATAGAAAAATATTCTTGCTGACTAAAGCTATTCAAACTAGAAGTCAGTGGCGGCTCAAGTCAAGTGGAGGCTCCGAGCGGTAAAAATATTGGGGCCCTCTAACTCAAGTCAGGAATACAAGGTGCAAGAAAACTCACATAAACTTATTAACAAAAAAGAAAAGTAATGAAAAGTTTCTTACTGCTATACATTAAATAAATTTAATTGAAACATATTTTTAAACGAACTTCCATTCAAACGAACGAACTTGTTTTATTTCTTGCAAAATCATCAATAATTACAAGGTTCGTCCAGAAAGTAAGTTTCCGTGGGACTGTTTACAGAAACAAAACACAATTGCGTTATGTAAAATGAAGTGGGGAAGTGAGGAAGTTGTGAAATTCCTGGATTCATACGTATTTCAAACGTGAGTTGGAATTTCAACAAACTGAACTTCAGAAATAAGATGAAACGTGCAACTGCATTGGAATTAGTTTTAAAGAAAATGGGTGTAGTTAGTTTCATGAAATCACTTTCATGAAAGTGGTTTCGAAACCTAGTGTCATCATGTAAACTAGTCTTAACTACTAAAGTAAAGCACATAAGCTGATGAGTCTTAGAACAAAATTAAGTTTTCCTGCTTTTGCACTATTGGAAAATTTACCAAGCACCATTTCAAGCAATGCTTGCTTGCTTTAATTGATCAGCTGTTAGTTGCTAAGCCAGCAAGTTATGCGTTCATGTCAGCTTGAGCCACTTAGATAAAAATTTGATTTTAGGCTGAATTATATTTATACATAGACAAAGCAGTAATGGCATTTCTATTTAACGCATTTCAGTAATCATGTAGCATTTCGGCAGATGTGGAACCGAACTATTTGCTACCTGAGAAATTAATACATCCTTATGTGCAAGACTTACCATATATTACGGACTATAAGACGCTCCAAACCATAAGACGCACCTTGATTTTAGGGTAGTAATTTAAAGGAAAAGAAATTTAATGTGATTCTACGAAAAATTTTGAAGGGAATAATATACTTCACTGCATAAACAAATTGTACAATAGAATCAGTGTAAATCACTTCTAACTTAAAACCTGCCTTGTACAAAAATCTCTTCTGTACAGGTGGCATCGCATAAATTTTAACAACTGAACCAATTTCTCATAAATACTTTATACCCTTTACATCCTCTAGCCCTCAATTCAGTGTAAGGTAAGTGTGACAGGACAAGACTGTTTAGAGGCCATTGCCTTCATTTAAACAACCTGGCGGAGATTACTCTTTTCATATTAAAGAACTCAACATTCCTTTATTTTTGCATTGTATTCCTGGCTTCCAGCTACCCTTATTTTAAGATTGTGATAAGTGCACTGATGTAGAGTCTGTGCCAAAATTTCCAACCAACCTATCCTTACAACACCTTCTTTATGATTATGATATTACCGGCAATATTTACCATGTTTTTAATTTTTTAGTGTACTTCAGACCATTAGACACATCCAACTTTCAAGACTTTGTTTTCAAGGTAAAAAAAGTGTGTCTTATGGTACGTAAAATACGGTAATGTTTTGGTGTGGGACTGTAGCCCCCTCAGCCCCTCTCTGGATATGTATCTGCCACTGGTTAAACCTACGTTTTAATGACGAAAAGTAAATGTGATTTAACTGTTAACTGTAGCATCCCTGTTTTAATTGAGATAGATTAACTTGATTTGGGTCAACAGAAATAAAGTTTACCAATCCAAATACTAAATCCTTTGAACACTTGCCAGAACATGTTTACAGTTTTCCTGCTGGGCATTTAGACTTTATTACTGACATCTACATTTAAATTTAACAAACAAAAAATGGATGCAATGACAGACTTCAAAGCTATTTAAGTGACATTTATTTACAGTAATTCAAAATAACATTTTTGTAGACACGATTACTGGATTTATACAGCGAGGCTGAGTTTCAGGCTGAAATAACATTTATGTGGCCTATAAATAAGCTTCATGTACTCTCTTACCATATTTTAAGTTCTTGGAAAGCGTGTCTGATTACTACACTTATCATATTACGGATATGCACATACAAAACGTGGTAATATGTTACATATGCAATACAGGTGCCCCTTCTGTAATAATAGGTTGGAGAGCGATCTATACAGAGATGAGGGAAAAACTGAATTAATAGAAATAATGTACTGTATAATTCTGCAGACAAGACGATAGTTGAATCATAAAAAAGGTCCCCAAAATCCGGGGTCGCCTTATAGGACAGATACAAAACAAAGACTGAAATTTATATAAATTAAAACCATTATGAAATTATATATTCTGATTTCAAGACTATAATATTACCTCGATATATTAAAATGTTAGGTACCATTTGCGGGGAAATGTAAGCTGAAAAATAACGCAAATTTTGTAAATAAAACCACCAACACCTTAATCCACGAAATAAAATCTACGTTTGGTATTTTTTCATTTTTTCCTATGTACTGATACGTTTATCACTTGGCTCATGCACAATGTGCATATTATTCTGTTCCATTGTGGTGCGACTGTGCTCAGTGATGCCATTTTGAAAAAAAAAGAAGATCAAGGAAGCTTTGTTTCCATAACGCTAGCCAACAGTCCAATGGTTGGCAACATTTTTGCAATCAACAAGAAAACTGAAACAAAACAAAACTTTTTGAAGTTGTTTCATAAACATAAATTAATATGCCGTTCACTGATGATGGTTTGGGGTTGTCTTATAGGACAGATTTACGCTGAAACCATAAAACTTTGACAAAATTTACACCTCATCTTATCTGAAGTTCGTCTTATCTGCGGAAATATATGGTATTTAGTTATGGCGGTGCATTTTATACACCAGCGCATCTACAGTCGAGTGCATGGAAACTTGCTGATGCTTCTGGTTTCTTTTAGTTTTTCTTTATTTAAAGTTGCCATGAATCTGTGTTCCACACCTGCCCTGGGTGAGCCAATCTCTTATTTGTTTGAATTCAAGTCCGAACATATGCATTAGCCTATGAACAATGCTCACACCAGCCCCTGAATGAATCCAACTTGTATTGGTTTGATGTCAAAAGCCTGGTACTCAAACATTAACCTAAGGACGCAGGACAATTTCAGGTTCAGGAGGGAAGGCTGAAATATGAAGCTGGGAATAGCATTTAAGTACTAGTGCAGGGTAAACGCATAGGAGGTTCTGGGTTGAGGAGTTAAGGTATATGTACACCCAAGAAACAAAAAAAAAATCAGAAAAATTGCATTTTTTTAAAATGACATATTTAGATAGACAGTCCAATCAGCAGCAGGAGGAAGTAGTATAAATATCGGCGGGCGGAGAGACAGCAACCAGTACTCAGCCGACCATCTGACTGAACACAGCTCTGAGGATGCCCGACGCAGATCGAGGCGAAACGTCAGCAACACTGACGAGACGGACCATGACCACGGCCACAAAGCCCACTAAATGTACATTTAGTTTTCGCCGGCCGTGAAAGCTTAGCTTCTTACAGTTATTTTTTCTTTAATTTTGTATATTAATTTTTTATTCTGGCTGCTAGTTCCTTAGATAGAGCCCTTTTTATAAAAAAGCTTCATTTTACCATGCCCCTCAGTCATCTATCAAATTTCAGTATTTTTATTCTTTCCTCTCTACATGAAGTTCTCATGCTGACTGTTAGTTGTAAGTTACTTACACTAGTAAGTAAGTGGAACCATTCTGGGATAAGAATCAACTGTTTGAACTTCGTATTTTCATGTTCATCCCGACACGTTTCAGTACAGGGTTTGCTTGGTATTCAATTGTTTCAAAGGCGATTTTTGTGTCATTTTTAAGCTGAAATATTCTCTAGTGCTTGACGTGGATAAATTTTTTATATATGAATATTCTACTGCATTCTACAATTTTGTTTATAAACAAATAAACTGAAAATATTTTTTTGTTCACAACGTTACAAACAAAAATTGTTTTAGTTTATATAAATCTATGTAATAATTTAAAATCTTAAGCATAAAAAAAACTAGGCACTAGAGAATTATTCAAACTACAAAATAGTGAAAATTTTATGTTTCTATCTTTCATAGTTTTTAAGTAATCATGTTTCAAGTTTATAGTCTAAATTTTCAAGAAAACAATTTTTATAAACAAATTATAAATCATTACAAAACTTTTTTCTTGTGACATGTCTTAATATGAGAATACTATAGGAGAAAAGTTCCTCTGACACTGGGATATGAACCCAGGACCTTAGGCTATACATGCCACTTCCCTACCAACTGAGCTAAGCCAGAGTTCACTTCACAGCGCCAGATGGAACCTCTCTCCTATGACTGATTGCCCTTAATGATCTACCTCACTGACAGACAAGTACATGAGAATATTATACGAGAAAAATTCCTGTGACACTGGGATTTGAACCCAGGACCTTTGGTTATCTGTGCCAATCCTCTACCAACTGAGCGAAATCAGAGTTCATTTCAAAGCACCAGATAACAGAATGGTTCATGAATGTATATGCAGTACATGAGAATACTATAGGAGAAAAGTTCCTCTGACACTGGGATATGAACCCAGGACCTTAGGCTATACATGCCACTTCCCTACCAACTGAGCTAAGCCAGAGTTCACTTCACAGCACCAGATAGAACCTCTCTCCTAGTGGTCTACCCTTAATGGTCTATCTCACTGACATACAAGTTATTTCATATGCAGTACTGTGAGGCACACTAATTAGTGATTTTTGTGACCGGGCTTCCACTGTTATTGCACAGTAACATTCACGATGGATATATATACATTCATGAACCACAGATTATTGTCTCTGTTGGACATTTCATGAGAATATTGTCTTAATATGCATCTGTATAATACATATATATACAAAAATTGAGAGTCCTAATGCTTGAAAATAAAATTTTCATACCTAAAGGTGTACATATACCTTAAAGCCATGCACTTGTGATGTCCCTGAACATGGGAGTGGAATTTTAAGAGGGGAATGACTACACATGGTTGTAGGGCAGTGACACATATACACACACAGTTTTTTACTTACACTTGACGCTGAGTGTTGCGACACAGGTTGCCTTGCCAGCTTGATTCTCTGCGACACAAGCCACTTTCCCCGAGTCGTCGAGAGAGCTCTGGAGCACTGCCAATGCATGCCTGTCACCACTGGCAGATACCACCAAGTTCTTGCCTGACACTGGCTCTTCATTCAGATACCACTGCACCTGCGTACAATTACACATTCCTCTTTTAAACACTTATGAAAACATACCATTCTTCTAAACCACTCTATAAGATAGCCCAAAAAACAGGATTTCTTTTGTGAAAATGCAACTCTAGATACTGGGATGGCATAAGATCTATACAAGTAAAATAAATTATAATTTGTTGATGTTTCCTTCAATATTTTGAAAAGTGTAAAAGCATTACACTTCTTTCTCGTGTATTTTTGCATGTCTTTCCCTCCCATTACTATTACTAATACTATTATTATTGTTGTAATTATTATTATTATTATTAGTATTATTATTGTTATGATCATTATTAATACTACTACTACTATTATTATTATTTTTATCATTATCAATTTACTATTATTATTAATATTATTATTATTATTATTATTATTATTATTGTCATTATAAGGCCTATTAATTTGTTGTAGATTTTTCATAAAGGTTCTAATGATTTTTTTTTTATTTTGTACATAAATTGCTTAGCCTCCATTGTCAATCTTGCCCAGTAAACAATAAATCTTGGCATCATGCTAAATAAAAATTGAATACACACTCCTTGCAATATAACCACTTATTCTGTATCAATATGTGAAGTGACAGAGGTGTATTGTCCCTACTTAGGATAAAGAAAGTTATGCATTAGATCAGATTTTATTTGGGTTGTGTATCCTTCGAGGATGCGGGACAAAGTCAACAACTTTTCCTTAATTTTTACAACAGTCTTAGCCTATGTTAAATGAATTTTCTCGATTTCTAAAGATTTTCTTTAAACTTCTTACACAAATTGCATAATAGGCATAATATATTATACTAAGAGCTGAGAAGGGTAGTCATAAACCTCTTATTTTTGTACAAAAATTATGTTTTAAGTGTTGTCTCAGGAATACTGCAACTTTGAATAACGCTGAAACAACTGAATGCACATTATTGCAATATAGCCTTATGACTATACTGGAATATATTATGTGTTTCACATAAGACTCTTTTTTATTGCATATTCTCTTTGTCTTGTAACATGATCCAGTAGTATCAAAACCTCTCAGTGAAAGAGAAAAAAGCAAGAAAGAAGAAGACAAAAAAAAAGCCTGACCCAAATGTTATGGAAGAAACTAGAGCAGACTGAGAGTTGAAATTGGCACTCGTACAAATGTAAGCATCCTACCCTCTCTTTCTTGAACTCTCTCTCTTCATAAACCCACACAAAATATACTGTCTCTCATAAACTGCAGAAACTATTAAGTTAGCAAGCAGGAGATGGAATCTTATCTGAATGATATCACATCATCTCCATGCTTGATGTCTGCCCCACTAACAAGGGACCTGTATGCATTATCGTGTCGAAACCCAAGATCAGTAAATTAGAGAGATTGCATATTCCAATATAGACCAACTACAGCGCTTGAGTGCATTCCAACATCTGTAGCAACTGGAATAATTACCACTCTATTACTCGTAAACCATTCAAGATATAAAGGTGGTACTTTGTTTATAATAAAATTCAAAGATTTCACTAAAACTTTCTCGCTTGAAGATTTTTCGGGATACAAACATTTTTAAAAATTGTCGCCTAGTCAAATTTGCTTCACCCTCATAAATTTTGTGTAGTTGGTGATATTTATAAAATGAAATAAAAACATTTGTGTTCACTTTACTAAGGCTCTGTTTTAACCATCAGTAGGGCTGTTGTATGTAGATTATGTCTACACAAATTAAACAGTTATCCGAACAAGGGTTAATCAAAGGTTGCGAGTTTAATGATAAGGTGTGAGCATTTTCTAGGCTGAGTAAAAGCTGGGAACAGCCCGAGCTGGAAACACGTGACATCACGCATCCTGCCTGCTTGGTGCAGCCCCATCTTAAAAAATTGCCAAAAAACACAACTTCTATTGTTTACAAGCCTTGGTCGAAACCTACTCTCAAATTTAGCACATCAATAGGTGTTCACTGCATATAGACAACTCATGACGCTGCATCCCTGAAGGGAATAGGTCTACCATAAGACCACTGCACCATTCATCATAGGCTGATGGTAGGATCGAGAGGCCATGTGGTCAGCTGTATCGAAGGCCGCTACTTCTTAATCAAGTAGCTCTCCAGTTTGAATCACCCTGTACCAGACTTCCCTACCTCAGAAAAATCTGAGGAAGTACCAGGGACCGAACCTAGGCCTGCTGATCTGTATATAGCAATGCTAACCACTAGACAACGCAGGTGGTATAGTAGAGTTTTTCATTACATACCCAGGCGGCTTCGAAGGAATAAACCATTAAGTTGGTGTTTCTTTATGTTAATTGATCTGACCAAGTCGGTCTTGGTTTCCGCTTTCCAAAACAAAAGCAACATTGCAATATTCTTTCATTGTTATCACTGACCTGTTCTTTGCTCGCTTTAATCAATTCACATGTGTTATTATTTACTGTAACCAGATAATGCAACCCCGCGTTTCACTCTACACGGAGTTGACGAGTAGCTGTCACAGCCATCACAGGACATTATTATATTTTGATTGACTGAGGTAACTAGCTGATTGGTGCAGTAAAAATAAAGAGCATGGATGTGCTGTCGGCAAACTTCAGCTCCTAACAAAAAGAAGCTGCCTGGGTATGCAAAGAATAACTGGACTATAATTGCAGACAAACCCAGCAAAAGTTAGCTGCTCAAATTAAATGAAAGTGCAAGAAAATTAATTGTGAATCCAAGAAGTTCATAATGTTGAGTAGCTTCACATAGTTGGCAAAGGAAAAAGGAAATTGCATGTCTTCCTTATCTACCACCCTAGGTAGTCAGACACAGAGCTGTTGAAAGGCAAGATTCCCATGCAGGCATATAGTTTGCCTTATCTCTCCCTGACCTCAACACAATGAAAAGGTATAATATGAACAGTGATGGAAAAAGTACAAATAGAAAGTAATTGGGCTGAATTACACTTACCTGAGACACATTTTACTTAATTACAATTACAAATTACTTTTTCAAAAAGTAATCAGTAAAATTACAATTACATTTACAATTACTTTACTAAATGGCAGTACCTAAAAATTCCTTGTTTTTGGTATGTTTTGGGCACAAGCCCAAATTATTAATGAAAAAAAAAACACACCAATGAGAATATTTTTGGAAACACTGAGTAACTTTTTGTTAATATTAACTCTAATTTGGATATTAGTTGCAAAAACAGTGGTGATGACGATAAAGCAAGCAAGAATGATACTAATACTAACGATTACTAAATTGTAACAATTACAATTTTATTTCCAGAAGTAAATTACAAGTAGAAATTACATTTTAAAAAAAGTACTGATTACAAGTAAATGGGACCAAAAAAGGAATTGTTACTGTAATCTGATTACTTTTACTCAATTACTTCCCATCACTGAATATGAATACATATATCATATATTTTCACAGATAAGACGATAGTTGAAACATAAAAAAGGCCCCCAAAATCCGGAGTCATCTTATAGGAAAGATACAAAAAAATTAGACTGAAATTTATATAAATTAAAAAAATTATAAAATTATGTATTCTGATATCAAGATTATATTATCTTGATATATTAAGATGTTAGGTACCATTTGTGGGTAAATTTAAGCTGTGAAATAACACAAATCTCATAAATAAAACCACAAACGCCATACTCTGCAACATAAATCTATTGGTATTTTTTTTTTTCATTTTCCTTATAATATACTGCTCAAACACATGTTTTTATTCCAGGACATTTTGCGCAAATTACTCTTACGTGTAAGCAAAGTGAACATTGTGTGCTTTTTCATTATTCTAGCTAACTGGCTGGATTGTGAAGAGATAGTCATGGGTAGGGCATATAACAAGAAGGAATAAACGGTGCAAGGAATGGATACCACAGAAAGGAGGAGTAATAGACTAAAGCTGTAGAAAGACAGAGAGAGATGAATTTAAACAAATGGGACAAAACTGGATAATAATAACAATACCGGTAATGTCTTTAGCACAACCAACTGGTCATATTATGAGGAATGGAGCAATGGTGGTATGATATAAGAGGAAATGGGAGCAACCTTAGAAAACCTCCCCGACTCCATTTTGTCCATCACAAATTCCAAATTTGGTTTCAAGCATATAGTTTCATCATGAATGACAGCAAGAGTCAAAAGTTAATAGAGTCTTATAGTTAAAAAAATACAGAATGTATAAGAGTTTTTAATTTTTATTTTTTTAAGATATAAAGCAGATCTTATGCCCAAATGCACCATTCTCCAGTTTTCCTAATACCAGTAATACCAGGGTATTCTAAGACAACCTGTGCAACATTGCTACAATACTGCGGTTTCTAAACACTCGGATGTATCATGGTTACTCTGCTACGAAGCCATTCCCATGGAGCAATTTGTGTTTGTTTCGTTCATGGGCACTAGTTTCTCTTCCTCTGCTTGTCTGTCAATCAAGGTGACTGAGATATCAATTCTTGGGAGCAATAAGATGCAATGTTTACAGTGTTTCTGTTCATTATTTGTGTTAATGTAATCCTCTTTAACAGTCTGTACATTTCAATAAAATAACATTTATGTTTTAAAGAATAATTCTCACATGTATGCACTCCAAGGACTGTGCCAAGGCAAAGCAACACCACGAAATCTCTGTTCTGAGTTCGACATAGCCTCAATTTTATTCCCTTTTGACTAGCGGAAATTTTAGATGCAAAGTCATGTACATAGCCATGAAAGGGTAGTTATAATTATTTTCGTGTACATGTAAGTATGATAAATTGATTACATATCCTATATACTGGTACACAGGCTATATCATGATGCATGCAGCCCTTCACTGTAAATTGGGCCTAGGTCCACTGCTTTTCCATATTTCATGTATTTGTTGCCTTGTTGTTCAGTAATAAATATAGATAAGAATAAAATAGAATATTATATTGTGTATATACGTCTGACTTTGAATTCAAACACCATAGATAGGCCTACTGTAGTAGTTGTGATAACGAGTTGGTTATGCCTACTACTGGAAGGTTCTGGTTTGGTTGAGGTAAGAAAGGAAGGTCATTTCAATTGATGTTACAGTACAGTATTTGCAAAGATATGTACCATCGTTCGTTCATTCTTCAAATAGATCCCACCTGTCTCTCGTTATTCATTATGTTCAATTAGCTTTTGGCCTAGATATTGAAAATATGATACATTATGCTGATCTCCATCTTGGAAAGAAAACTGCTATTTCCTCAGTTTACAGCTCCTTCACGGCTGGTTAACATTATACAGCGGTAAAGGTCGAAACTGAGCATGATGCAACAAAAGTATGACTTTACCTGGGTAAACTAAGCAACTTTACCGCTGTATTCTGAATACCGAGGTTGATGCTCTCGGGCATTATATTTTTTTTACTTGAGGTCTACTTTTCACAGAACTACTAGTAATAAGTGTTTAAAGAAAACCATGCAATATTTCAATCCAGATGTGTCTTACCTTAGGTGTTGGCTTTCCTGTAATGACACATTCAAATGTTGTAGGTTTGTCTTCATCAACAGATCTGTCTGCGAACAACTCAAGAAATGCAGGGGCCTCCAGCTGCTCTTCCACTTGGACCACTTTGCGCTTGATTTCAGGTGAGCTAATGGTCTTTACTATGAGGTTAGCGAAACACTTTGCCTCACCACACGAGTTCTGTGCTTTCACCGTGTACACTCCTTTGTTTTCTGGTGACACTTCAAGAATTGTCAGGGTTACATTTCCTTCTTCATCGTGCTTTTGCTGAAAACGAGAAAATGAAAATACAGAATGCAGTTGGTGCTAAGAGAGTTAAATTTGAAATCCTAATTTTATGATTTACATTTTTTCTTAGTAATTGAAGTAAACAAATGTGTTGTATAGTGTGTAAAACAATTTCACCTTTTCCCTCGAATTTTGGTTCTTATAAAATTTCCTTGTTATACTATCAGAATACTTATACTACAGAAGCGGTGTCTTAGAATAATATATCAACTGGGAAGGTTAGACAGCTGCAGAGATATATTTAGGAAGGAAAAAATACTAACAATAATGTCATTATATATATATAGGGTAATTTTACTTTTAAAATCTAAACCAGAATTATACGTAGCCATAGATGAAATTCACCAGTATGACACTCGATCAAACATAAACCTATACACAAAAAGATACAACACAAAATCATCAAACAGGGATCCATATGTAATTGGGGTACAGTTCTATAATAAACTACCAAACACTTTAAAACAGTGCACTGGGAAAAAATTTACACAAAAATTAAAGAGCTACCTTTGTGAAAAAGCACTTTACAGGATAGATGAACTCTAAATTAGATATAGGCCTAGGGTAAATAGTTCTATGATATCTATTAATTAATGAATCTTGTATTCTGGTATGATCATAGTCTGTAATTAGATTTAAGTTTGACATGTCCAAAATCAATATGTAATTGATACACTGGATGAAATAAAATTATTATTATTATTATTATTATTATTATTATAGCTTAATATAGCTTAGTCATCACTAAAAATCTATAGTCGTCAGTATTATAAAATATTAAAATATTGTAGGTTCTATATTCTGTGGGATGGATGATATACTTCGGCTTTTATTCCACTATTTTTTTTTGAAGATCCTAATTAGTTGTAAAATATATTAGCTGACTAATACTATACTAAACACAAATCAACTCTGAAAATATGATAAGCCAATACAATGTTATGCAACGTGCAGTGTTGACGACTCAGCAGTGTGCAGCTGTCTCTGTCTAACAGACAGAAAAGGGAGATACATGCCTATTCACTAAGAGGAACAAGCAAGCATTGTTTTAAGGTATTTAATTATTTTTAAATAAGCCGTTTTCTCCTCAATGGAGCGTCGTACAGATATGGGATTTGGACAGTCGGCTTCCAAATAAATACAGCTTTCCAATGGTGATTTCAGAAAAGATGTAATAGATTTTGAGAGTGCAAAGAAATAAAAGTACATATAATTAAGTGGAAGGAAAGGAAATAGACATTAAATCCATGTCTGGGATATTAATACAAGTAAGAATCAGCTTGAAAAATTTTATGTCATAACCGGGATTTGAACACGGATCTTCGGCTTAATGCACCGATTCTTACTTGTATTAATATCCCAGACATGGATTTAATGTCTATTTCCTTTCCTTCCACTTAATTAATAGTATATAAATAATAACTAGGCTTCAAAGTACCTACAAGGGTAGGACGCCATTTGGATGTGTGTTCTCGACGGAGAGAAACCTCCCGTGGTTTGCCTTGTCTTCTGAATCAGTTGAGGAATTTGATGTCAGACTGGCATGTTGTCATGGTAGCTCAATGGTAGAGCATCGGCGCGTTAAGCCGAAGATCCGTGTTCAAATCCCGGTTATGACATAAAATTTTTCAAGCTGATTCTTACTTGTAAAAGTACATATCTTTAGTGAGGCAGCACGGTCCGTTAACTGTACAACACCGCAACAACCTCATTTGCTTGCCACTCGTTACGTGATTCTGCCTGCTTTGCCACAGGTTCAGAGTTGTTCTGTGTTTACTCTAACTATTTGTATACAACCTTATGCATATTCTGTGTAGGACTCACCTGTACTTGTTCTGAAGGCTTTATTTCCTCGTTGTTCAAGAACCACTTGACTTCTGGTCTGGGATCCCCTTCTACACAGCACTCGAATGTTACTTTGTCTCCCTCTGGGGCCAACACATCAGACAGGAGTTTACTGAATTTAGGAGGCACTCCAATCAACTCCTCCACTTCAACCAGCTGAGCTCTTGTGGCCGGTTCATTATCTCCCAGAGCTGGAAATAACACAGTATTCATATATAGTTATATTTTAATACCTCTAACTAACACAATAAAGTGGAATATCATAAGTAGGGACCGGATTCTTAGGTTTTTACCTATTTTTTTCCTTACTTCCAAAACAAAAAGCGCTCATACACTTTTTCGAATCATGACCATTGGATTCACCCACATTAATTCTGTGGCACCTAAAAATACCTAAATGGTGTATAAAAACCTAAATATACCTAAACGGGATATATAACCTAAAATATCTAATTTAGGCTACTTTTCGTCTTTTTTGTTAAATTTCTCAGTTGTGAAATCGATATTTTGTTGAGAGACAATTTTTGTCGGGTTGAAATTCATACCACCAGCGTTTCGTTCAACCCATTGTCGTCTAGGATGGACAGTATCAAGAGAGAAAGTGTAAGAGTTACCGGCATATTCCTTTTCAAATATTCCTACGAACAACCATTGTTGCCGTGTATGAACAAGGATATAGATTTCCATGTTTTAAAGCGCTTGTTGGCCTTTATTTACTACCCTCTTATTCATACTGAGTGGTCACAGTGTGAGGTTTAAGAAGATGTATTATTATGCCGAAACAAATGAAGTCGAGTTTATTACTGCATCTTTTGATTGTTTATGCTTTTTTTCTTCAATTGTCTATAATATTGCCCTAAAGCAAGTTTACACAAATTTAAGTCAATTTTGTTAAGTTAAACTTCACAAGTATTATGTATTCAATCCTACGTAGCACATTCAAATTCATTAAACCAATTATTCTACCCGAAAACGATATTTTGGACAAAAAACCTAAAAAAAACTATTTCACCTAATGGAAAACCTAAAACAGTGTTTTTAAAAACCTAAAAATCCGGTCCCTAATCATAAGTAACTTGAGAAACACTCACTGTTTCACTACTAATTGATACATTTCCTTTTTGACTCCCACCATCCCCAGATCCCTCAACCATAGGCCATACTCTGATCCCAGCAACTTTTCCCTGCATTTGTTCTATTCCTCTATTTTTCATTAGTATATGTTATAAATCAGGCCTGTTGAACAGTACTCCGAAGGTGTGAAGTCATTCCCCTGCCGCCCCTGCCTTTATGACCACCAAAGCATAACGATTAGTTTGGTTGCACAAATTTAGTGTTCACGTTATTACTTCAGTAAAATTAATTTCAAATAAACCCTTTCACTGCTATCGACGGCGCAGTTCCGGCACAAAGAATGGCACTTACGTGTGCTATCGACAGAGCAGTTTCGGCTGCGAAGTTGGTGCTATGAATAAGACGATTGCGCGTGGAATGGAATTTTTTAACACGGTTTCAACGAAAGGATAGTGTCCTGCCATCTCTTGGGGTTAGATAGAACTTAATTTCATTGCTTTCCATGCCCTGTGGTGCAATCTGTAGACGAAAATGTGAGGCCTTGCACAATGTTGTGTTGTATGAACAAGCCAATGAACTGAAGAGTCTTGTGACATTTGGGGAATCATGTCAGGTCATAAAGCATATAGAATTGTATGAACCTTTTTTATGAAATCAAGAAAGCTGACTTACATTTAATGGTAAGTGTGCATTTGCTAGAAGCTTCACCTCCTGAATTGATAGCAACCACTTTGTAATCACCAGCATCTTCAAGATAAGCCTCCTCTATCACCAACGAACAGCGATCTCCTTGAAACAGCAGCTTGAAGTCAGTTGATTCTTTAACTGGCCTGTTGTTGTGGTACCATATCACCTGAAAAAATCATGTTTTTTTTTATTAATTATCTGATTTTATGACAGATGACTGGCCATCAATAGGCTTCTTCCCATGGACGTTATAAATGCATATACCAAGTTTCATGGAAATCTGATAAAGTGTATTTGAGTTATTGCACGTACAGGCACATGGACAGACAGTCAAACAGACAGATGGACTGACATTTTACTGTCCCTCGCACAAACTCATAAATTACCATTCTGGCAGATAATAAACAGCTGGAGTTTGTTGACAATGGGATAAAGACAGAATCCGGAAACATGTCCAGGTCAGTGATAAAATCTAGTGAAGTATAGTGTATAATACCTCCACTCATGTGTTCTAATAAACAGCTGCTTGACTGCTCCATTTTATTTCAGATTCTGTTCGCACTACAACATGCAAATTCTAAAAATTAAGTTGTTATCTTCTGATGTGTCTTGAGTTTTAACATTGCAGTTAATAGGTGAAATGGAAGAAAAAGCATAAAAAGAGGACTTCTGAAGTTGGTCAAATAGCACTTACCTCTGGTTCAGGTTGGCCAACAATGATGCAATCTAGCCTTATACGCTTTCCTTCAAATATGGAGATGTCTTTCAGAGGCAACTGTATGGAAGGTTTGATCGGCTCCATGTCACTAGCCAGTTCAGAATCTGACGTCTCAGCTGGTAGGCGTCCTTTCACAGAAACATTACTCGAACTAGTTGCCTGTCCTGCTATATTCTTTGCTGTGACTACGTACACTCCAGCATCTTTAGGGAAAGCTTCGGTGACTACCAGAGTTGCTGTCTTGCCATCATATTGAACCTATAATAACAAAATAGCATTTATATGTATACGCAGAGCGTTTACAGAAATTTCAAAATAAATTTCCCTGATTTTTCATGACCAGAAACTTACATTTCCCTGACCAAAAGAATCAATGTCTTCAGGGATTTTGTTGTAAACAAAACAAAAATCCAGCCTCCTCCATCCCCATGACAAAAATAAAATCAGGTAAACTGATATAACGAAATGCCAGAATGCTTTTGTTTAATCAGCGATAATTGCAATTCTGATATGCAGAAAATAAGTTATTTCTATAAATTTCTGAGTTAAGCTCCAGATCGATTCATTAAGCAGGGCATACAGAAGAACAAAGGTCTAAAGTTTGATGCTTAATCTCAATTCATACTCGTATTCGCTGATATAAGAAATTCTTAAAATATGTCAACGTTTCACAAAATGCACTGGCAAAAAACTCTGCTTAATGTAAGCAGGCGTAATTATTTCATAGTAAGATACCATCTGTATATGACAGTATTCATGTATTACCCATTTCAACTTGAACAACGAAATAAACAAACAGCTGACTACATTGGAGTCAAGGCCCTCAGTGATCAGCAACGCAGCTTTGTAGTATAGTCATGATTTCCCAATTAAAAAAGCATGTGATCTTTAATTAGTCATTACTCCAGTACCGGTCAACTGATTGATCCAAAATAAATAAGCTTCTTACCATGCACATTATCAATGCGTAAATTTCTTAACTTACACAGACTAAGTTACAGCAGACTGAAGCAAAACACATGCCCCTCATATTTTGCTCACTGGGACTAGTTGTTTTCCCTGACAATTCCATATTTTAAATGGGGGGAAAAGGTATGCACCAGCATTAATGACCAGTTTCTATCAGTTCTTTTACTCTCATTATTATCTAATAATGTTTCAGATTAGCAACATACCTTAATGTCACGAGTTTCTTTCACAGGTTTAGAATTATGACTCCAACTAAGCTCAGGTGTTGGCAGGCCTGTCACTTCGCACTCGAGCTTTATCTTCTGTCCAGCTCTTGCCATGACGTTTGACAATGGCGTGATGAAGTGTGGAATCTCTGTTGGCTCCAAAGCTGTAAAGAAAAAAATATCTTAGTGAGAAAACATCATGCTACCAAAGCTAAATAAATTAATAAATCTCCACTGTCACATTCTTCTTTTGAGAAAGGTGGCTGTAGGCCAGTTTTTTGTTAGATTAAGCACTATGACAGTTACTGCCATTTTTGTCTTTCAATGCTTGCTTTATATAAAAGAAAACATTAACATCTATAATGATTTGGGTTCTTCACATAGCTATCAAACTAGAAATAGGCCTAGATATTGTTTAGGATTGTTTAGATGTAACTATAGTAAAACACAGAAAACGTTTACTATAATATAGTTTAAACACCTCCCAGCCGAACTACTGCAGGAGACTTGCTAGGAGGTGTTTAAACATCCACCCTATAGCCCGGACTTTATTCATAGTGATTTCCATCTTTTTCTACACCTCAAGAAATGACAGTGAATGACAGAGAGGTGGAGATGTTTGTCACACAGTGCTTCAAATCCCTGGCGGCAAAATTCTACGACACAGGTGTTCAAAAATTGGTTCCACGGTATGACAAATGTTTCAGTTCCGGTGGCAAATAGGTTGAAATATAGGTGAACACTTGCTGTGTCTGTTGCAAAAAGTATTTCCTTGAAATTGTGTTTTGTTTCTGTAAACAGCCCCAGCAAAACTTATTTTGTGGACGGACCTCGTACATTCCGAATCGCCTCATATTTGAAGCTAATTTGATTTAATTGCAATTTTAGTTTTAATAAAGCAGGATTCTGTAATTACATAAATTTCAGCATAAGCTGTGTTTTATTTCACAAAAAGAGTGAAACTTTCATTTAGTGTAAACCTCAATTTAGAGAATGAATTCTGTTTCCTCAGAAAAACTTTAAATAAAGGTTTTACTATACATGTTTCCACATACCGTATTGGCCCGAATATAAGACAATTTTTTCCCTGAAAATGTGCTTTTAAAAACTATACTCGTCTTATATGCACCTAAGACTCAACTACTCTCCATTCCTGAATGCAGCGGCGATGCAGCGGGTATCCCCAAGCAAATGACGTGCGTCCGACCCAAGGTCAAAGCTGCGTGGAAATTCACCGAACTTTACTGAACTAATTTTTCCCGACTTCATGCTTCTGTTTGTACTGCACCAGGACCTTCTGATCCTGACTGCACTGTTACTTGCCTGGCGTCTCTATTCTCTATGCGTAAAGCTTTTGTTTGACCACCAGTCATGGTAGACCATGTGGAAAAGAAAGCATCTTCATTGTCTCAATGTGTAAATAAAGGCGAGAGAAGAAGTTACAACATGAACTTCAAAATTCTGTTTTACGTGAAGCAAAATGTACTAATAAGCTATTTTATTAATTTTTTCGTAACTACCCTTAAAAAAGTCAGGGTTGTCTTATATTTGAGGTCGTCTTATTTTCAGGTCAATACGGTAAATATGAAACCCACCAGTTAATTTAAACGAGACACTTACGTTCCACGGTTAAGTTAGCACTGCAAATGTCTGTGCCAATTTGATTTGTAGCTTTGCAGGAGTAATCAGCTTGATCCTCAAGGAAGACCTCTTCAAACCTCAGCACTGCCTCTCCATTATTGTAAGTAATGACATAGTCTGGAGAGTTGTCGATGCAGACGTCATTCTTGAACCACTGTACTGTGGGGAGGGGATTTCCCTCCACTTTACACTCCAGTTGAAACGTGGAGCCTTCTTGTGCAGTGCTCGATTCCAAACGTTTGATGAAGACTGGAGGAGACAACTGTTCTTCTGCTTCTGAAACAACAAAAATATGTTTGTTTATACAGAGAATACATAAAATACTGAAGGAAGGTGGAATATCAAAACTGAACTTTATCTTAGGGCTCTTATGCACTGTCGACTGGTGGCTGGTGGATTTTCTTTCAGCGACCAGAGATGACACAAATGACAAATATAAGCCAAAGAACTTACCGTATTTTACGAACTATAAGATGCTCCGGACCATAAGACGCACCTTGATTTTAGGATGGAAATTTAAAGGAAAAGGAATTTTTGAAGGGAATAATAGCACCAACAAACTGACAGCGTTATGGCTATGTTAAAAACACTAGGGTGGAAATCTTAGAATCCAGAAGGAAAATAAATAGATTAAAATGAATGTATTGTGTATACACGAAACAACCGGCATGGGAAGAGCTTCACAGCAAAATTAAAGAACCAGATTACAAAAGTAGGAAGGATCACAAATACAAAATAAGGGGTAGATCTCAGAGAACTAATATTGCAAAATTTTCTTTTTTAAATAGAGGGATTCAGGATTTTAATGATTTACCTGCAGAAATCTTCAAAACGTTTCCTGCTAACGCCAACATTTTAAAAAATATATTGAATAAGGTATATGATAATGTATAATATATATTCTTTTTTCTATAATATTCTCAGTACGTAATTTTCATATGCTATAGTTTTAAATGTTAAGAGATTTTTTTTTATCATCAGGTAAATGGAAAGCTGTTGTAATATTTAATGTGTAACTGTATGTATAGTGTGTAATTTTTATATATATCTATGGGTGGTATTTATTGCACCACTGCCACCGGGTTGTTAACCCAAATCAAATCAAATCAAATCTTTATTCACCTTTAAATACAATATATTTGTACAATAGGCTTCGTCAGTTTTTGGATAGTTTGGATAGTTTGGATAGTTTTATAAGAATACAAATTTATATCCATAATATTTTCTGGTATATTACTCTCTAAAAATTCTTCTACGGTGTATATCGCTTTGCTTTTGAACCAAATAGATAGAATATTATACAGTTGTTTTTTTTCAAGATTTCTTATCTTTAATGGAATTTTATTAAAAAAAATTATCTGTTGATAGCAGTTACTTTTTATATTTGTACTTAAGTGAAGTTGTGGTTTATCTAAATCATTTTTCCTTCGCGTGTTGTAGTTATGCATTGACGATCTAGTTGTAAATTTAGTGCTATTTTCTTTAACATATGTAATATTAGCTAAAATGTACATAGAGGTAAGTGTAAGAATGTTGTACCTTTTGAAGTATTGTTTACATGATTCTCTTGTTCCAATTCCTGCTATCAATCTGATAATTTTTTTCTGCCAGATGAAGATTTTGTTTGCTGAATGGGAATCGCCCCAAAGCATAACCCACTTGCAGTACCAGAAAATAAATATAAATATATACTTCATTGCATAAACAAGTTACTGTATAACCTTATACAATGGAATCAGAGTAAATCACCTCTAGCTTATAACCTGCGTTGTACGAAAATCTCTTCTGTACAGGTGGCATCGCGTAAATTTTAACAACTGAACTGATTTCTCAAGAAAGATTGAAAATACTTTTACACACTCTAACCCTCGATTCAGCATACGGTAAGCATGATGGGACAAGGCTGTTTAGAGGTCTCTACCATCATTTAAACCATCCAGCGGAGACAAAACCTTTAGTATGAAAAACCCAACATTCCTTTATTTTTGCGTTGTAGGCCTATACCTTCCCACTACCCTCATTTTACGACTGTGACAAGAGACACTGATGTACAGTCTGTGCCAAAAATTTTAACTATCTTATCATTTACAACACCTTGTTTATAACTATGGTATTCCAGCAATATTTACCATAATTTTAATTTTAGTGTATCCATTAGATGCACCCAACTTTCAAGGCTCTGTTTCCAAGATAAAAAAGTGTGTCTTATGGTCCGTAAAATACAGTAGTACTTGATGATGTAAATGACCATTATGAATAGCAGAGGGCAGGAACAGTCATAAGAAATTAATTGAAAGTTGAAACAGCTTTTAAGAAATTTACTTTCCATTCATTAATGCATCATAGATTTTAAAAAGTTCAAAGAACTATCAAGGTAAACTGAGAAAAACCTCGTGGAAAGAGGCTATTGTGATGCTAGATGTCAATTTGCTTTGAAGAATTTATTTTCATACTATTCCAAATCATCAAAGAAAATGTTGGAACATTCCTTTACTGCAACATGCTTAATATGAGGTCTTTTTTCTTCTGGAGTCACAAAACTACAACAATTTCGTCTACACCTTTCTTGAAGTACTGCTGGTTCCCTCCCCCTGGTCACCTTACTGATCGCTTGCATGTGGTTTTCCACTTAATGGTTACTGACAGCCATGGTTGCCAGTTTCTACAATCCAAGTTTCATATTATGCAAATTATGCCCTTTGTTATGTTTTCAAAAACAAATTGGTTTATCTTAACACACTTTAGACTTCACTTATACCTGTATTCTGCAGGATGAACTTTTGCGGACTTTTTCTGCATTTTCAACTAGCAACTTCAGAATACAGGTAGAAGTGAAGACTAAAGTGTGTTAAGGTCAACCAATTTGTTTTTGAAAACATAGTATAGTGGTTCACTGTTAAAAAGTTCCACCAAGATACCATTTATTAATGCCCTTTGTTGTTTTTCAGCATAAAAATTGAAGGTTTCAAGTTTTCTTAACCTACCTTTAACAGAGAGAATTGCATTTGTTTCTGCTGTTCCTGCAGCATTGCCAGCTCTGCATGTGAATTTTGCAGAATCCTCGGTGAAAGTCTCCTCAATGGTGAGAGTGCAGATCCCCTGGTCGAAAGTGGTCAAGTAATCTGGATTATTCTGTATAGAGATCCCATCCTTGTACCAGATCACTTCAGGCATTGGGAAACCAGTAACCCTGAAACAGAAATATTTTATAATTTATAATTTTATAACATACTTTCCACCCCAAAAAACCTGGGACATAATAATTTATTGCACACATGGGACTAAAAATGTTCCATCATATTTTGTCTCCTTTTACATGCTCAGGGCCTGGAGGTTCTCAGGAAAGGTTTCTTTCATGAACTGAAACTGTATCGGACATTGAGTCTATGTATATATGCCTTGTAGGCCTATTACCATTTAGCCATAATAAATCTAAAAAGTGAAAGAAGACTTTAAGATATTTTCAGGGAAAACGAATACAAAATTGAACTTTTGTGGAATTTTGCCATTGGTTATGAACAAAAAAGTATAAGACAAGCTCATCTAGAAGTGGGTAAACATTAATGATATATTTTATGGAGTAAATTTCAACTGATATTAAAGAATGATATTGTGAGGATGATTCATATTATGTAAATATACATTTTGGTATTTGCCTGTACAACTGGGGAAACCATGAAGAAACCCATGTCAAATTGGCCATGTACGGGATTTGAACCTGGGACCTCCTGAATGCGAGTCCAAGACAAGACATGGTCCAGTACTCTTTGTGAAGAACATAATCTGAGACTGTTCGAAAACAGAATGCTTAAGAAAATATTCCGACCTAAGAGAGATGAAAACGGGGACTGGAGAAAACTGCATAACAACAAGCTTCATAACCTGAGTAAGGGTAATTAAATCACAGAGGATGAAATGGGCTGGACATGTTGCACACATGGGGGAGGAAAGACATATCTCAAAAGTATTGACTGGGAGACCCGAAAGAAAAATACCACTTGGAAGACCTAAACGTAGTTGGAAGGACAGGAAGTAAGATTTGGGAGGGATGATTGGATGGAGTTAGCACAGAATAGGGTTGAATGGAAGGCTCAGGTAATTGTGGGAATGAACCTCTGGGTTCCATAAAATGGATAATATTCCTTTGGCTTGCTGAGGAATTGTCTATTGCCATTGAATAAGTAAGTAAGGGCCATTAACATATTCTTTTTTTTTCGACTCAAGAAAGCAAGTATTTGAACCCTGCCTACCTGCACTCGAAGGTGAACTTTTCACCTTCCTGAATGGTAGCATCTCGTAGTGGTACAGTGAATATTGGTGCTTCTGGTTTTGGAGTCTCGTCTATGAATTTGGCTTTCTTGGGTGGTGGACTTGGAGACTTCTTGCGTTTCTCTTCTTCTTCTTTCTCTGGAGCAGATGGTGGCATTGGAATGGCTTCTATGACCTCAGCCTGCAATTAATGAAAGAAGTACTTTATAGATGTTATATCTAAACATAAATTATAATATTTCATTTTATTACATTTACATTTCTGGGAGCAATAATAACAGATACAAATAAATTTTAAGACCGAAGTTAAGTGTAGACTCAAATCAGGAAATGCCTGCTTTTATGAAGTTTAGAAACTCTTATCTTCTTGTCTTCTGTCCAGAAATATATTATGGATGTGAGACACGATCGCTTACTCTTTGGGAAGAACATAATCTGTGTTCAAAAACACGATGTTTAGGAAAATATTTGGGCCTAAGAGAGATGAAAATGGGGACTGGGGAAAACTGCATAATGATGAGCTTCATAACTTATACTCGTCACCGGATATAGTAAGGGTAATTAAATCGCGAACGATGAAATGGGCTGGGCATGTTGCGCATATGGGGGAGGAAAGAAATATCTCGAAAATATTGAAAAATATTGACGGGGAGACCCGAAGAGAAAAGACTACTTGGAATACCTAGACGCAGGTGAGAGGACAATATTAGGATAGATTTAAGGGAAGTCAGATTTGTGAGGGATGGTTGGATGGAGTTAGCACAGAATAGGGTTGAATGGCAGGCTCAGGTAAGCATGGCAATGAACCTTCGGGTTCCATAAAATAGATAATATTTCTTTAGCTTGCTGAGGAATTGTCTATTGCCATTGAGTAAGTATTATACTTATAATCCTAGAATTTGAAGGAAGTTTATATAGTGAAGTTATAATCAAATTGAAACTTGAGATGGAGGTTTAACATACGTAACTTCACTTAATTCAAGCACTAACCTGAACATGTTTCGAGCAAACTTCATGCCTCATCATCAGCTATACTCCATCTGTCTGTTGTATATTGGCAGCAATCCATGGGCAGATGGAAAATTCAGGAAAGTGTTCAAGGAATACAACATTACCACAGCTCCAGTAAATAAATATAGTATAAAAAATTTACTTAAATCCAATAACCTAGATCATATTCCTCAAAACAAAAAATCTGGCATATATCAATTTAACTGTAAAGATTGTAACCAAAAATACATAGGAAAAACAAAAAGAAATTTGGAGATTAGGTCTAAAGAACACTTGAGACATGTAAAGTATGGACAAACTGATAAATCGGCGATAGCTGCACATGTATGGGAGAAAGACCATGAAATAAATGTGGAACCGGAACTTCTAAAATGTGTCCAAGGACACAAACAGCTCACAATTTGGGAAAAGATTTATATTTACAAAAATCAGGACCAACTCATGAATTTCGAAATACCCGCGGGGATGGATCTCATCAAGAAGTTCATTAAACAACCACCAGGAATTGCTGCCAATATACAACAGACAGATGGAGTATAGCTGATGATGAGGCATGAAGTTTGCTCGAAACATGTTCAGGTTAGTGCTTGAATTAAGTGAAGTTACGTATGTTAAACCTCCATCTCAAGTTTCAATTTTATTATACTTATGTTTATATAATTATATTTTATCTCTTAAGAGTCAAAATGAATAGCCTATTAATTTAAGTCCAGTTTGACCCTTCCTGTTTAATTAATTCTGTGATTATTGAGCTCCTTGAAACGCATCATACCAAAATAATGGTACGTGAAGCATAAAAGTGTGTATAGTCAACTCAAATAGTAAACTAAATTTATTATAGTTGCTTCACTGTGTTAAGTTCAACAAAATCTTTATTCTTAGGGAGTTTAATATTTGCTGTTTTGACCAGATGTTTAGGTGATCAACATTATAAGGGGCATAGAATAGAATCTAACAGAAAAATCTTCAACGCTTAGATCATTCATTGAACTCTAATGACATGAAGGTTATGCAAATTCTTACTAGACTAAGGAATGATAGTACAGAGTTAGTTTTAACACTCAACTTCTCTCAAATGGCTTTCAACCATCACTGTGCCTTTGGGAGATGACTCAGAAGTTGAATGGTAATCCCTGTCCCCAGTAAGGATGCAGCACCACAGAGTTAAGCTGCACGCTGACCTACAGATTAGTTACACAAACATTCCATTAAGTGCAGTAAAGAAACAACTAGCAGCCATCTCTGAGGAAAGATGGAAAGTAGAATGGGAATCTACTACTAAAGGGCTCCATACCAAGTCATTCTTCCATAGCGTCCAAGACAGACTAAAATGCAAACTACGGATGACACCTAACTTGACCACCCTGTTAACCGGACATGGAAGAATCAACAGCTACTTCTACCGCTTCAAAATTAAGGACAGTGCAACGTGCGTGTGTGGAACCGGGGACCAAACAGTTGACCACATAATATATGTATGTGACAAATTACAAGCTCAAAGAAAGAAGTTGATAGCGTGTGTAAATAATAAAGGTGGAAAGTGGCCAGTTTCGAAGGCCGAACTAGGAGTGAAATACATAAAATACTTAACAACGTTTGCAAGCACCATAGACTTAGACTCACTGCAATAAGAACAATATAACACGACTAATAATGGTAAACTATAACAAATAGTATCAGGTAAAGAACATTAGCTACCAAATATTATAATTACTAAGGAAAAGAAGTCAAATTAGCATGTAGTATTACTTAACTTAGTAATGGAACATGCTGTATTCTATTAAAAAAAAAAAAAAAAAAAAAAAAAAAAAAAAAAAAAAAAAAAAAAAAAAAAAAAAAAAAAAAAAAAAAAAAAAAAGAGAGAGAGTTAAGCTGCAAAATCCACCCTCTTGTAGGATTTTAATCTGAGCCAGGGAAACTCACATGAGCTCAATGGGTTAATGGTTAATATAATGAGAAAGCTTACTTTCTGGAGGAATGGAGCAGCTTCTTGCAGAGCTTTAGCAGCTGCTTCTGCTGCTTTCCTGGCTTCCTCTGCTGCTGAGGCTGCTGCTTTGGCAGCTGCTGCTTCTGCTCTAGCAGCAGCAAGACTTGCATCCACTTCTTCTTGTTCCTGTAAGAGAGAAAAATGAGTCAGATAAATATTAGAAAGATTAATACAATATAATAATACAAAATAATCAGCAACAAAATATTGATATTCACAGTTATAAAACGAGAAACAAAAATGTTTACAGAGTAACAGATTAGCTGTTTTTGAAAAGAGTCCAAATTATAAAGGGATAAACTATACAATAAACTTCCAGCAGATATAAAATCAATAAACAAATTAAATAGATTTACGAAAAACTTTTAAAGTTTCTTATAGAAAGAGCATATGAGGAGTGTCGGTTCAAAACGCGTTAAGTCCACCTCTGATTGTAATGTAGTTTTTTTTGCAGATTCGCATTCTCTGAGGTGTTCTGCATGATACTACATAACGTTTTTGTTCCAAATCACAACCTTTCCCAGTTAAAATTGAGCCCGAAATATGGGGTTCGATGCAAAACACGTTCAGTCCAGAACTTGGTTCGGTGCAAACTACGTTAAGTCCACATTTTAGACGAGATCACGTGCAAAACAGGTGGTGCGTTGAACTTTACAATGTCAATTTTTTTGCAGGTTTTCTTCTAATGAAAGCGGTATTCACCAGACGCCGAAAAAGATGTCATTAGAGGTCAGTAATAAAAGAAGAGAAGCATGGATTTTCCATGATTTAACATGCTTAAAAAAACAAAATTTTTTAAATTTTGACAATTTGATGCTTCGGCAATAGTTCACTTTGTATTAGCGCAATCAGATGTGACTGTAATTCTTAAATAAAATACTAACTTCCATCTTTTTACATGATTATTATTATAGTGTTGGGTCAAAACGCATTAAGTCCATTACTTTTGAAACTTTAACTATCAATAAAAGATGTAAATGAAAAGAACGATTTGACACACCCAATACATTTAACCGTATATTAATTACTGATTCTGATCAGAAACAAATATTGCAAATTCTTTTGATAGTTTGGCCACAAACTGTTTTTCGTCATTCCTGAAAAATCATTATTTGTGGACTAAACGCGTTTTGAATTGACGCTCCTCATATTATTCTATTGGTTAGTTCCTTAATGAACAGTAAGTAGAACACAAGACTGTAATGTAAACTGTTATATAAAATATTATTTACTAAACCTACATCTCAATATAAACTTATATCTTATACTTTTTCTGACAGGTACACTGCAAGCTAATTTTTCCATTCTTTTCAAAAATGAAAGTTGTATAATATACCGAATATTGCTAAAATTAAGTAATTTGTTTGTAGTAGTGAAACATAGACATTTTGTAAATAAGACTTTATTTTCTGCAAGTTTTTTATTTATTTATTTATTTATTTACATCCTGCGAGATCAATATGCATTGATATGGGACATGTCAATATTGTATGTCTCTCTCTGTAGTCATCAGTTTTACAACTGGTTTGATGCAATTCTCCAGTTCTTCCTATCTTGAGCCAGTCTCTTCATGTCTTCATATTTTTTACATCCAAAATCGCCAATAATCTGTTTTGCATATTCTAATCGTGGTCTTCCCTTACAATTTTTCCCCTCTATTGTTCCTTCGAATATAGTGTTGACCAAGCCTGGATGCCTCATAATGTGCCCCACTAGTCTGGCCCTTCTTCTAATGAGTGTCGTCCATAGACTTCTTTGCTCCTCTATTCTTTCTAAGACCTCTTCGTTAGATATTCTGTCAGTCCACCTGATTTTCAACATTCGTCTATAGCACCACATTTTAAAAGCTTCTATTTTATGCCTTTCACTTTTTCCTAAAGTCCACGTCTCACTGCCATAGAGTGCTATGCTCCAAACATATAATGTATGTAATATGGTTAAATGAGATAAATACTAAGCAATACAGTGTAGATCTAAGTAATCAACATAATACAATACAAAATAATACAATAATCTACAAATAATTCACCAAATAATCCACCAAATAATACATATTATAAAATGTAGAACATTAGGTATTTAATTGACGAGCCTTAGATGGAGTTGTGGAGCTTAGTGACTAACACAGACATGATTGCAGTATTCCTCAATACTATAAAAACATGCATTATTAAAAAAGCTTTTTAGCGATCTCTTAAATTTATTTGCACAATGTAGGGCCTATATTTTTCAAATGGTGAGGTAGTTTCTTGAACAGGTTGATTCCAGTATATTTTACTCCTTTCTGGAATAAGAATGTGCTATGAGAAGGGATAGACAGGTTGGTTTTGTGCCTAGTATTGTAATTATGGATAGTTTCGATTTTTTAAAGTCCTCCATGTGTTTTTTGTTCTGTAAACTCAGTACCATTATAAATGTACAGTGAGTCCCACGCAAGAGTTGGCCAATGATGCGGGTTTCTGTGTCGCGGCGGGCACAGCTCCAACTCGGTGAAATATCTACGCTAATAAAGCCGCGATCAGTGCAATGATTCAAGTTTTCACATTTACAGTTAAAATTACAATGAAAATAATCATGTACCTCATCACAAGAGATGTTAGAAATGTTCTCCTCTTGCGTAAGCACAACACTGGCGCCTTTTTTTTAGAAAATTTCCTTTCACCCGCGTAAGTTCAGCTTCCGAGATTGAGTTAATTTCTCTTCTAATGTTCTAATGTGTGGGGAATTGACCTATGCAATTTATTTTTCAAGTTCCCCATAAATAATAGTCACATAGGCTATTGTTGGAAGAACTTAAAGACAGTATCACAAGAGAAATTATTTCTATCTCGGAAGCTGAACTTATGCGCGTGAAAGAAAATTCTCTAAAAAAGTGCCAGTGTTGTGTGAAATCAAGAGGAGGACATTTATAACATCTCTTGTGATGAGGCACATGGTTATTTTCATTGTAAATTTAACTGTAAATGTGAGAACCTGAATCAATACACCGATCGCAGCTTTATCAGCGTAGATATTTCACCCAATCGCCCGGGAGATGGAGCTGTGTCCGCAGTGACGTAGAAACCCGCGTCATTGGCCAACTCTTGCGTGGGACTCACTGTAGTTTTTAGTATGTATGTATCCAACATCATTCTTGTATTGATTTTATGAACAAAATAAATCTAATTGGTATCATTCAGTTTAGGTCTGTTATTATTATACCATACATACCCTCTTCTGTCTTTCTCGCTCCAGTTCTGCAGCTTTCAGGTTCTTAGCGAGTGTGCTGAGTTCCAGACTGATTACAGTGAAAGAGTCCAACATCTCACGATTTTCATTCAGCACCAGAGTGACCTGTTTTGATCTCTCTTCACCTGCAAAAATATACACTCAATTAATTTTCTCAATTTCAAGAACAAAAACAGATATTTTATTCTCAATACTGATTTTATATATAAACTCACTCAATATGAAGAAGACATTGCCAAGAAAAATAAGCTAGAACTATAAAGACAAAAGTAAAGGGGCCCTATACAGGTCACGAAGGCCCTTAGGGTTCCAGGAGGTTAGGTCTCCCAGATTTTTAGACATTCAACACAAGAATGTCTGACACATGTCAGCCTTTACCCCAGGATTGCTCCAGGTACTCATTTCTGTTAGAGGCTGAGTTGGCCCAGGGCCATAGTGCCACCAGAAAGATTAAGCCTAATGAAAAATCTCAATGACATCATCGAGGATCAAACCCACAACCTTCCGGTTTGTAGCACAGTGCCTCAACCAACTGTGCCAGAGTGTACTCCCAAAATTATATCAATTTAATTTAATTTAATTTAATTTAGCTTCCATATTAGTTGTTAAGCATTCAGTGATGCAATAGACTTCGAAAAAAATATTTTAAAAAAATACAGGTACAATACATTAAAATACATATTATATCTAGGTAAAATATAAATTAAACATCTAATACCCTTATTTCTAGCATTTCATTAATTAAGTAAAATGGATTTCTAATCATCCAATTAAACCTTACCTCATAATCTTGGTTACTGTCATAGACGAGAGCTACTTAGAAATAATAGGCACCATAAAGTAAGATCTAATATCGCAGACCTCGTCAAGAAGAGAGGGGATTGTGAAGTGTTTGAGGAGGTGGTATGCCAGACGACGGAGGGCTCAATCAAACGTGTAGATACTGTTGTGATCAACAGGAAGAAGAACTGAGGAGTGGTTATTGATCAGACAGTGCGTTTCGAGAGGGACAGAGACCATGCAAAGGAGGTAGACATGGTAAAGAAACTTCATTATCATTCATGCTGCCAATACTTGAAGGAGAAGTATGGGATAAGAGATTGGGAAGTGGTTGGGTTGCTATTTGGGGTAAGAGGAACAATTTCGAAATTCTGTGTCAATTTTGTCCAATGTTTTGGTATACTGTCTTCAGTCACATTATAGGAATTGGCCTTAAATATATTTTAAGACTCCCTCCAAGTTGTCAATACGTCCTTTATTGGTAGCTGCTTTATAATTTTATATGAAAATATATGAATATTGAAAATTAAGAAAAAAATCTCATCTTAAAAAAATATAGTTCTTACAATTGTTTTAATTTGGCTGTGTCCTATTGGCAGCCTTAATTTAAGGCAGCTATCCTAAAAGGATTTCCCCCCTACATAATAAATTAAAAATATTACGCACCATAAAGCTCAATTGCCAATCTGGATATCTGTCGAATTCTTTCATCTTGCCTTGTTTCTCCAGGTTTCAGGAAATATTCCACTTCATTTAGCAGTTGAGTAGCCTCTTCAGGTAATTTCACTGTAGTGGATTTTCTTGCTATAGTTAAGAGTAACTTGCTGCCTTCACGGAACCATTCCTCAGCCTGTTCAGTGAAAAGATCATGAAATATTATTATGACAAACGGACAAAACTTATTTTCCTTAACTTCTTTCAACAAGCTCTTTCTGTGTGAGAAAACAAAAGTGCACTTAAAAGTTTTAAAATTTGTAAGGGGTAGTAAAAAAGAATTACGATTTTGCATTTGAGTAGAAATTATAATCTAAATGTTACTACTGTCACACTCACCTCTTCGACTAATTGGAAATACTGAATGCTCAAGTCAATGAGGCGTCGACTTTCCAGAACTTGGCTATGGAATGCAGCCCATCTTGTCTGTAAGAGCTTCAACTCCCGCTCGATATGAGATGAGGAGCCATGCTCTGAGGACAGCATCTCTTCTGCTGTTCTCACAAATGTCTGGATGCGTTGCTCCAGAAGCTGTGGAAGAAAGAATCATAGGTTATTAAAGATCTCGCACGATATCTGTGCCGATGAGACAGTTACTCGCTAGAGAGAGACATGCTATTGTGCGAGAGAGAGGTAGCTTGGCCTTTACAAATAAAAAGGAAGGTATTGTTGTGCGAGAGAGATAGGTAGCAGGCCAATCGACGGTACAGTCCCCATGAAAACATAATGCAATGATTTAGGCAATCGGCACAGATTTCGTGCGGGTTCTTTAAATTAATAAACAGTTCAAATGAGATACAGTGAATGCCGCTTAATGTAATTGTGGATAATGTTATCAGTCGGGTAATGTTATCACTTTTTTGAAGTCCTGTACAGATTAATACCGATATATTGAAAAAATGTTGTTTATTGTGATCAAAGAAGATTCAGTTTATGTTATCACACTTTCCTTTTTACAACTTTATTTCCAAGTATTGTAAGTCATTCCAAATTTCGTTTTTAAGGGTTTTGTTTCTAACGCAACTGTACTGTGTTGCACTGTCAATTCTGTTCCCAGCTCACAGGATGGCCAATTCGAGGGGGTGGCATTATATAACTTTCTCTTTTAAGCAATAAAAGATGTTTCACCCCTCAGTTAAGCTGCAACTTTTGATTTATGACAATAACAGTGTTGACATGAGTGATGGCTAGTGTAAAATGAAAAGACATAACAGACAGGCGTTAGATACTTTGCTAAGCGGTGTTCACCACAGATCAGTATAGACTACCAAAAACACTTGTAACTCGTAACTGAGTATGGGCAGTGTGCTGAGTTTGTCACTGTAACATACAGAGTGCTTCAAAAAATGTAAACACACTTTGAAATATCATAGAAAATCTTTTTTCCGTTCTACTAGGTTAAATTTCTGGAAATGGAAAGCTTAAAGTTCAATTTGAAAAATAAAATTATTTTCTGATGAAAATATTCAATGTTAAAATGTTCAAATGTTAATGTTCAAATGTTCAAAATGGTGGCCTTCAGCATCATTACATTTCTGAGTACAATTCCGTACTGAATACTGATTCTGTACATCGTACCAAAGTGTCCAATGACATTTATGCGCACACCGCTTGAATCTCATTCCAAAGTGTGTCTAGGTTACGTGGTTTACGTTTGTAGACCTCATCTTTTACTGTGCCCCAACTGTTAAACGATTGTTGAAATTATTGTTGGATGATTTTAGAAACGATTATTGGCACGATTGTTGAAATTCTTCTGCTGCCACCTGTTAAAGAAATATAACATTACTTTCTCCCTGAAATTTAGCCTTGTAGAACGGGAAGTAAATTTTCTATGACAGTTCAAAGTGTGTATACATTCTTTTGAAGCTCTCTGTATATCCACATTTTTCTCTTCTCCTCTCTCTGTGTGTCCCCTTTTCCCCTACACCTCTGTCCGATTATGTTAACTGTTTTGTTTTTATAGTGTGAAGCATAAAATCCTAGTCAGTGAGAAGTAGTGAAGAAGATGCTAATTAGGTCTACTTTGGATTTTGTGGATAATAAAGAGTTGGTACAGGTGAAACATTTATGTTAATGATGTCTGGCACGGAAGGAAGTGTCAAAGACTGCATTCAGGGGATGATCCAAGAATAACCACACTCAGAATATGATCTTTGCTATTCCTGACACAGCCCCCCAGTTTATATAATGAAGTGTTTTTAATATCTCCTCTTGCCTCTGAATAATACAATATTTGCTTGTGTAATTAAGAGGAATGGAGCATAAGTCATGGGAACTTTTTTATTTTTAAAAATGTGGGAACATTTGAAATCTTCAAATATAAAAATGGAAGGGCCGGATAAGGAATGTGTGTATGAAGCAGATTTGGGTACTAGATGTAGGATAGAGTAGGGAGCAAACACCCATAATTGTGTAGGCTATACACAACGGCATTGTGCCACTCTAATGTACTGCAGTAGTTGGAAGCATGAAAGCATGCATAGCCCAACCTATAAAACCTCGAAAATCGGTATGGAAGGTCCTTATTCACAAAGCTTCCACCAGCTCCCTGTGGCAACCTTTGGTATATTTGCTCTAAGAAAAAGCTATTTTCATGTAAGAACATTATTAAAATTTTGTCACATTCATTCTGCACGGCAGCTGACTCACAACTTAATTCCTATGTGCATATGAAACTTTGATGGTATTTTCGTATAATTTAAATTGTGAGTCAGCCACCATGCAGAATGATTTTTGGGGCTAATGTTATGTTGCAATCCTTAAAGATTTTTTGAAATTTGTAGTGGTGTTTAGGGTGGTATGCAAATTTATTGAATGCGTTTTCTTCTTTAATTATGGGAGTTAGTGTGGTATTAACTTTGATCTTTATCACTTCACTGTAAAAAAAATCTCACTTGCAACATATCTGGCATAATTTTTTAATATATTTTGCATTGCGATTAGTTTAGAACCTGATTTAATTTAATAAGTAATCTTATCTTGCATAGTAAGTCAATGATTCCTGTACAATTTACATTAATGAATTTCATTCCGATAGTTGGATATATAAACACTGAGACAGGAAAATCGTCGCTGAAAACTAGGTACAACAAAATACAACAGCAGGATATATAAACAACATCATAATAGTGGAGCCATCCACTCTTGCACTTGTATCAAACTATATACAGACAGTGACGACTATTTCCTGAACATTGTGTCATAGAATATTTCAAGACAACAAAATTGTATAATTTTAGATTTCAGTGTACAAAGTATAATTAATGAATTAAGAAATGGTGTTATATTACTTTTAAATTAACTTGACTGGTGCAAATCCATGAATAAATAATACAATCAGATTATACATACTGTTAGATCAACATACCATATTGACCCGAATATAAGATGATATTTTTTCCCTCAAAATGTGCTTAGAAAAACTATACTCGTCTTATACGCACAGCCTAACACTTTCAACAGCTCTCCATTCATGCATGCAGCTAAGCAGTGGGAATCCCCATGCGATGACGTGCATCCTACCCAACGGTCAAAGTCACACGGAAATTCATTGAACTTGACTGAATTTTACCAAACTTTATTTTTCCCGAATTCGTGCTTCTCCTTGTACTGCTGTGTACTGCACTGCTTGGCATCTCTATTCTCTACGCGTAAAGCTTTGATTGACCACCATCATGGCGGACCATGTGGAAAAGAAAGCATCTTTATTATCTCAATGCATAAATACAGATGAGAGAAGAAGTTATGACATGAACTTCAAAATTCCTTTTTATGTGAAGCGAAATGTACTAATAAGCTAATTTATTTATTTATTTGTAACTACCCTTAAAAAAATTCAGGGTCATCTCTATATATATATAAAAGGCTTTGTCCTGACTGACTGAATGAATGACTGACTGACTGATTGACTGAATGACAGGAATCAACGTACAGCCTAAACTATAACAGGTAGAGACTTGGAATTTTGACAGTACCTTCGTTTCATAATGTAGGTGCTCACTAAGAAAGGATTTTGAAAAATTCTGATTCTAAATGCCAAAAATTAAATGTTTTTGAAAATACTTAATCCCTTTTTACATAGAATTATCAATTCCAAATCACAGAATATATTGTTGCCAAATGGTATCAGGTGGGCTTGGAAAAAACAATTGAAATGCACTTTTGACAAATAAGAGAAGTTATCAAAATAATTCATGTTATAAATAAATATTACAGAATGAAATCCACTAAAATAATGGAATCACATAACTTTCTCTACCCTGGACATAGAGAAAACAAAACGAGGTATGGTAATGTGTATATTATTATATTATATCGCAGGTTTTTGGAGTTAAAAGTATGAAAGTGATAATGCTTTATGGTAACATAAGAGTGGGAAATTTCCCGCCTCGATATTACAATTTTATGTTACAGGAATTTCTGTTTCTTCTTATTTAAACCTCTACCAGGCTTGCTGTGCACTGTACAAGCGATGGGATGCAACATTCTAGATCCTCTATGAGCCATAAAACACTATATCAAGCGTTTTCTGAGGGAATAGTTTGAGTGTAATAAGTCGTTCTTCCTATTTCAAATTATAAATGCCTATATAAGGACCTAGAATTTAAAATTGAAAATCCTTCATAAGCTAATTTCCAATTACAAAATACAAAACCCGGGTGACGCCGGGTCTTTTAAGCTAGTCTTATATATGAGGCCGTCTTATATTCGGGCCAATACGGTAATTGGTATATGTGTACTTTTTAGTATTTTCTCTCTCTCTCTCTCTGTCCTATATCCCCAGTGTCGGGGCGAAGGGCCTCCAATTGGAGGTTGCTGATACCTGTGTGAATTTTTGTTACGCTTATTTTCCGAGAGAGGGCAGAGGGACAGGTGGTAAGCCCATCGCCTCACAACCCCCCAGGAAACTAAGGTATTACTTGGACGTGAAAGGCCGGGAAATTTTGTCCAGAGGCTCTAATTTATGCTTGGAGTTCTTTAACGTGCTGTAAATCTACGACATGGGCCCCCCAGCTTAAAGTCCCTCCCAGAGGACTCTGTGCCCAGATTTTTACGTCCGGAAAAATCCATCGACCGCAGCCGGGTTTGATCCCGTGACCTGCGGTTTTAGTATTTTAATCTTTTATTATACTGAGTTTCTGGACACACATAATATATAATATTGTATAAAATCCCCAATTGTTTTATATAAATATTGTAGGGGACATTTATATAATATAATTAACAGTACAATTTAAATTGGTTCACAATATAATTGAATCGGTCATTTATGAAAGGGCTTAATGACAGAAAATATAACTTTTCAGGAGAGAGAAAAAACTGTTTATTTACAGAAACATTGACAGTTAGTAAATTCTTGCATATGCAATGTCTTATTATAGGTGTTTTTAAGATATCTACATGTGATACAGAAATACAGTGTGCTTACATGATGTATTATAGTAATTGAAAATAATGGAATTGAGCCCTTTCAAAAGTATATCCCTCACACTTAACATTGGAATTGTTCAAAAACACAGTTTTAAAATAAAATAAACTATTATGATTGATTTATGTAGCATTAAAATATGATGTATGAACAACTTAATGTCTTGAATACTGAATACAGTCCTACATCAATGAAAACATACAATAAGTGTAAAATACTTTCTTCATTCGTCAGCTTCTTTGGTGCAAGTAGGCCATGCAAGAATGTCTACACAGAAATGCTTATGTTCTTTTGGTATACGTTGTAACACATTAGTTTTGACAAATCTTGCTTGGTGTAAACGGGAACATTATTTTCATAAGCACACTTCTCAGGAAGTTTCACAGTTGATGTTGCAGATATTTCAGATCAAAGGTGTGGCTGATATACCCCTAATGTATGTTGAAGCACAAATTTGTACTGGGTTCTTTGAATCATAATGACATTCATTAAACAACTTAGGTTTCAGTCTTTTTGTAATAATTTTGCCACTATGTTGAGACTTGTAGAATGTCATCAGCCAATACCAATAAAACTGTAAATCTTCCTTGTTTTGCTGATATACATATTCCATGATAGAAAGAATTCTATCTAGCTTATAGATACATCTCTTGATTAAACCGAAATCAAGGAACAATGACCATAAGTCTTACATTCACTGCTAGGAATCAGGAAGGTTCAGTATTGAAAGGACTCCATTCCTGGAGTTGAGGCATTTCTAAACTGAATGGTATATTCAAGCTGCTGTAGAACTAACATTAGTAGGTGGAATTGGGTATTTCTTTAACAGAATCATGCATCTACCCCTGGTGAATCCATTTACCTCATAACATCCATTTTTGAAAAAAGTGTCATTGAGCCCTTTCTTAAATGACCGATTCAATTGCACTGTTGAAACATATAAATCTCGTTTTCAGTCACTATTTCGTCATCTAGTTTTTGATAGTGGTTTATATGCAGATTTTTTACTAAATACATTATTTAATGTACAAACATTATCAGGCTTGCAAAGTTGCAAAACTACTCACCTCGATGGTCTTTTCGAAATACACGAAGGCCAGGGAAGTGGCTTTGGCACTTGCCAGAGACTCTCCATACTGGCCGCGGATAGCAGAGAGTTGTGTACTGAGGTCATTGAGAGCTGCATTGATCTGGTGGAGATCCGAGTCGAACTGACATAGCTGCTGGTGTTGCTCCAGCTGCACTTTGCGCTCCGTCCAAGCAAGCTCCCAGGCCTGGCGTTTCTCCTCCATCAGCACAGTCACTCTCTCTATGTCATGCCTGCCTGGTATCTCCGGCTCCTGCAAATAAAAAAATTAACAAAGATAAACCTTGCTTACTAAGAGATGATGGATGAAACAGCTAATGATTTTACTCATGTTCTCATGTTATTTATTGTATTCAAGCCCTATGGTTTCTCCTCCCTTCCACAGAAAACTATTTTAACGATACAGGACCTCTCTTATTCATAATCTACGTAAATGATCTACCTTACTCTCTACCCTCCAAAACAATCATCTACGCAGACGACACTACCTTTCTTACATCTAATCTTGACTTAAACGTATTAAATATATTAAATAAAGACAATTTTGAAAGATCAACAAAGTGGTTTCAGTCAAACCAATTACAGTTAAATGAAAGTAAAACTGAACAACTATACTTCACGCTAAGTAATACAAAAAGGATAGAAGGCGACAATAAGTCTGTGAAACTGCTAGGCATATATCTCGATGAGAGGTTAAACTGGAATGAACATACACAAAAAACCTGTTCTAAACTCACAAGAGCCCTCTATGTACTCAAAAAGCTCAAAACATGTATAAGTAGCAATCTCCTCCTGATGACATATTATGCTATCTTTCATTCTCATATACAATACGGAATACTACTATGGGGAAATTCAGTGGGAGCCAGACAAGTGTTCGTATGGCAAAAGAAAGCAGTCAGATGTATTAAGAACCTCGAACAGTCTGCATCGTGCAAACCTCATTTTATTGACTTAGGCATCCTAACAGTAACTAGTTTGTACATACTAAGTGCGCTTTTATATATTAAAGGAAATATAAAGAACCTTAACCTGAGAAATGACTATCACGAACATAATACCAGGCTTAAAGACGCTCTGGATATTCCCTCTTACAGATTAACTACAACACAAAAACACTACACCTATACTGGCATAACCTTATATAACAAACTACCACTCAAATTAAAAACTATGAACAATAAAACATTTAAAAAAGTAGTTACCAAATGGCTTAAAAAGAAAGCATTCTATGACATCACAGAGTTCCTTGAATGCAGTACAGATGATATTTGAAGACTAGTAGTATAGGAAACAATGAACTGTAAATATTTGTTAACCGTATGCATTACCTTATCTATTATCATGTATTTGTTATGATAGTTTGTAAGTAGACTTAGAATAGCATTTATACTGACGAAACCAACATCTTTATGTAAAGATATAATGGTGAATAAAGCTTATTCTGATTCTTATTCTTATTCTCAAAATCCATCTCTACATTTAAGTCTTTAGCCCATGATACACATGATACATGATAAGTGTTCATGTTATCTGAATGTTATTTGTAGTCTACTCTGTAAGTATATTATAGAGTGGTATAAATAAATAAGTAAATAAAAGAATATACAAATACAACTTACAACACCTCATGTTCAAAATTTAAACAAAACCATTGGAGACTTTTTGTTGTTGTTGAGAAAAGCGCAAAAATTTAGAATTTTGCTCTATGTAAAGTGATAGTAAAAATAAGAGAATGTATTCATTCATTCTTGAGCTGTATTTTTCACAGACAAACAGACAGACAAACATACATGTTCCTGCAAATTCACTTTTGGATGCAGTGGACCTGAAAACGTTATGATGAAAAATCAAAAAAGAATTTCAGGGTCATAAACACTCTATCTTAGAGTACTGTACCTATGGTATGGGTAGAGAAATTAAAGGAGAAAATAGATATTAACCTATGAGGGTAATTAATTGAAGGTGAGCTTCATTATAACAAAGACATATACCACACACTTTCTTCAACTGTAACATACGGGACAGAGGGATTAAAATACCACAAGAACAAAAGAATATCTTAAATTATAAAAGATTTAAATCACAAATAAAACTGTTTTTAAATTCAAAGAATAATTAAGTTCTTTGATATAGGAATTAATAGATATATTGATCACTATCAGACTATGAAACTGTGTTTCACTTCATTGTAATCAAATTGTTTCTTTTATGTTCCTATGTAATGTAGGCCTACCTCTTGTATACATTTATAAGTTACTAGCATGTGCCCGCGGCTTCGCCCGCGATAATTATTTCAAGAATTAAAAATTAAGAGCATAATAGTTAAATCATTACATTTATTAACACCTAAATCGCATGGACTACATACCACGATCAGATAGCATCGACTGGTAAAAGCGACCTCAGATTCGAGTTTCTTGGCCAAGAAAACCTCTGTATAGTGAGATTCGTCCAAATAAAACAACGCTTGACCATATTTAGGGCTTACAGCATTCAAGCGATCGCGAAAGTTTTGTTTTCAAGGTTTGACAAAAATAGCCAAAGCCAACTGTAATTGATTTGACATTGAAATGTATAACTGAAAACTTATGTTTTGAAAACGCAAAAAATGCACGTTTTTTGCCAGTTTTTCACTCATAACTCACGAACGAAAACTAAAATTAAAATTCCGGCTTCGAGGTGCATTTTCCGACCCTTCAGCACACCTATGTTTAAAATTTCAGATCTCTGCGTTCAGTAGATTTCGCTGGACATCGAGGAGAATTCCTTTTATTAATATAGATAATATGAATTATAATGATACCTTCTCTAATTTGTCAAACATCCATTTAATTTAATCCAAGCCCACCTGATACCACTGGTAACAATACGTTCTGTGAATTTGTTTTGATAATTCTATGTAAAAAGGGATTAAGTATTTTCAAAAACATTTAATTTTTGGCATTTAGAATCAGAATTTTTCAAAATCCTTTCTTAGTGAGCACCTACATTATGAAGCGAAGGTACTGTCAAAATTCCAAGTCTCTACCTGTTATAGTTTAGGCTGTACGTTGATTCCTGTCATTCAGTCAGTCATTCATTCAGTCAGTCAGTCAGTCAGGACAAAGCCTTTTATATATAGAGATTTGCAATTGGAAATTAATGTACCATAATGCATGTCATGTTATATATTATAGCCCCTTAAAAGAGCTTTGATCTTTGGGGTTTTCTTAATTTCAATAAATAAATTAAAAAAAAAAAAAAAAAAAAGCAACAAATATTTTTTCCCTACCTTTTGAAGAAATTATTGAACAATTTGCTCATTTTATTATATTCAATATTGAAAGCAGGAAAGATGCAATACAAACCATGATGATGGTGCTACAGCAGTGAGGGATCTGGAGGAGCAGGCAGACAACTGGGTAAGAATAGTAACAAATGCTAGACAGTTGGACAGGAAGGGTGGAGCATTGCAGAGTGTCTGGATTCAGCAGGGAGAATCACTTATTAACTTCCATCAAACCCCCTCCTAACATTCACACTTAACTTGGGTACAGTAATGTAGGGCAGCAATATTCAGCTCCAGTTTTCCCAGTCCTTTTGCATTTAAATTTGACATGTTTTATAAACGCTTCTTTCATATTAACAATCTTAGTACAGATTATTCGTGAATCATTGAACATCCTATACAATCACTTGTATAACATTCACTGACTAAATTAATTCTAATTTGGCCAGCCATCCTATTTCCTAAACATCGTATTCCTTTTTCTTTCTTTCTTTCTTTCTTAGCTTATTTTATTTTTTTGCATTCATCCTATTTTATTTGTCAAATATGTTAATATTTCCCTTTAATTTTGTTTATTATTCAAAATTGTCTTTTTATATATATAAACAGGCTACTTACTTACTCAATGACAATAGACAATTCCTAAGCAAGCTAAAGGAATATTATCTATTCTATGGAACCCAGAGGTTCATTGCCATGCTTACTTGAGCCTGCCATTCAACCCTATTCTGTGCTAACTCCATCCAACCATCCCTTGCAAATCCTACTTCCCTTAAATCTATCCTAATATTGTCCTCCCACCTACATCTAGGCCTTCCAAGTGGTCTTTTCCCTTCGGGTCTCCCAGTCAATATTTTTTAGGTAATGTCTTTCCTCCCCAATGCCCAGCCCATTTCATCCTCCGTGATTTAATTAACCCTTACTATATCCAGTGAAGAGTACAGGTTATGTACCACAAACGTAAAATAGGACATCTATCCAAAACTTAGATTATGTCTCCAGAAACACAATTAATTTGAAAGTACTGATGCTTTAAAAATATTATTCTTGTCTATTGTAAGGTCTAGGTTAGAATACTGCTGTGTTGTGTGGTCCCCTTTACAGTTCAGATATACAAAACTATTACAATCTATCCAAAAACAATAGTCATAATGAGTTAAGCCAGATCAATTCAATAAGCAGGGCTTACGGAAGAACAAGGGTCTAGTTTGATAAGCATATGTGAAGAAATATATGTGGGTAGTGTTATTTGTCAAAGCTATCTGTAATTCAACTTCCAAAGCCGTATGCGAACACTGTAAAACAATATGTTGTCATGGTAAATTATTGTCATTTGATAAATTCTTTCTAATATATTACTATAAAATAGGCACTAAATTGGGCATTACTATGGTACCGGTCAACTGATTTGGTCCAACATAAATCGGCTCCGTCCCATGGACGATAAAAATGTGTACACCAAGTTTCATGAAAATCCAATAAAGCTTATTTGAGTTACTGTGCGTAGAGACACATGGACATATAGACGGACAGACATTTTCCCATCCACCACACAATCTCAGAAAGTACCATTCCTTCACTTAATAATTTTTTTCCCCCCAAAATGGCTATGAACATTTTATACTCATTAATAAATTTAATATTACCTATTTTCCACTCATCCAACATGTCTAAAGAAACTGACTCACGCTTAATAACTAGGAGCAAATTTTAAATCACTTCAGCACTCTGAAGCACTATAGGTACCTCTGACATGACTGGATGAAGCATCTGTCACTGCTGGCAAATGCCACAGGATCTGATGCCAGAAAACATTAGTTTGAATCTCTGCAACAGATTCTGCCAATCCATAATTATATCGAGATGGAGTTCAGATAAATTGGCAGTCACATGCATAACATTATATAAAAATAGTTATGCAGTGATTCATAAATTTTCATAGAATAAAACAGATGCAGTGAGTGCAAGAAGCTAAATTCCTTTCTGTTCGACCATACTGTAATATGCTTTTTTTAATTTTTAATTTTGTATTTATTTATTTTTTATGTGCAACTTCTTTAGCTGCGGTAGGGGTAAATGGAGAGCTTGTGTAAATCTTCACGAAATTAATGTTACAATCAAAATCATCACGAAATTAGTTAGGTGTGACAGAACGGACTGCACAGAAAACAATCAACTCAATGATTACCGTAAAATAGGCACTAAATTGGTCATTGCTCCAATACCAGTTAACCAATTTGGTTCAAAATAAATAGGCTTCATCCCATGGACGTTATAAATGCGTATACCAAGTTTCATGAGAATTCGATAAAGCGTAATTTAGTTATCATGCATACAGACACATAGACAGACATTTTCCCATCCACCGCACAATATCAGAAAGTACCATTCTGGCACTTAATAAAAGTGATCACTTATGTCACAAACACTGGTGTGCCCAATGGAGGGTGAAAATAGCATTCTTGAAAGGCAGGAAATAAATGCATCATTCTTATGGTAACCTTGAAATTTTATTCAATAAAAAAAAAAGGAATTCCTTAAAAGCAGGAACGTTAGAACAATATTTTAAGGGAATAAGAAAATTATTTACCTGTTGCCGTATCCTGGCGATGATCTGCTCACTTTCATTCAGGGCGAACTTGAATAACTCCAACACAGCTTGTCGAGATGCCTCGTGTTCCTTAAGCAGAAGTTCCACCTCTGCTATAGCATTCGGCAGCCGAGTCACCTGATATTGCGACTGTAGATTCTCTATCATTTTCTCCATCTATGGCAGATATGAAAAGCATTAATTGACAATGTATCATATAGGATACAAGTGTTTGTATTAAACTTGTAATACAGTAACAGAAAATAAAATTGAAGAAATATTTCAATATCGTGTAAAATTAGGAATAAGGCATAAGAAATAAACTATAGGCCTAATCTTTCTGTTTACTGTCTTATTTTGTGTCCAGCATGGATTTACAAATTGTTTGAGAAAAACAGTTGAGCATGTTAACGGTTAATATGGTAGTTCAACAGGAAGCTAGATTATATTACAAGGCATCTTGGAATCGGAACTGCTTGAGCGTACCACCCAGATTAAAATAATATTAGTTTTAGGGTTGGTATAGTGTACAGAACAACTGTTTGCAATTAACTTTGGAAATGAAATTTGAAAAAAATAAATCTACAAAATTATTTTTCCAGTTTTATTCTTATTAAGCAGGCTGGCAAATATTGGAGGCAACATATCAGCACTGCCATACAAAGGGGGAATGCTATTAGTATCATGGGAACCTTTCCTCCATCTTCAGTCCTTGATGAAAATGTATTTCTTTTTAGTTATTATTATTGTATCATAATTCATTGTATTTCTTTGTTGAATTTATTAATAGTTTTGTATAATAATTCAATACTACAGTGAGTCCCACGCAAGAGTTGGACAATGACACAGGTTTCTGTGTCGCGACGTTTACAGCTCCAACTCCCGAGCAATCGGGTGAAATATCTACGCTAATAAAACAGCGATCGGTGTAATGATTCAGGTTCTCACATTTACCGTTAAAATTACAATGAAAATAACCACGTACCTCATCACAAGAGATGTTGGAAATGTTCTCCTCTTGCATACGCACAACACTGGCAACTTTATAGGGAATTTTCTTTCACGTGTGTAAGTTCAGCTTCTGAGATAGAGTTAATTTCTCTTGTGATACTGTCTTTAAGTTCTTCTAATTTTAGCCTATGTGACTATTATTTATGGGGGAAACTAGAAAAATAAAGTGTATAGGTCAATACGCCGATTGTGGATTTATTAGCATAGATATTTCACCCGATCGCCCGGGAGTTGGAGATGTGTCCGCCGCGACACAGAAACTCGCTTCATTGGCCAACTCTTGCGTGGGACTCACTGTATTAAACAGATATAATTAACATTACATATCATAAAGAATTAAATACAGTAGGCTGAAATGAAATTATAAAAATAACATGCATGGTAACAGCCAGCCGAAATCTCGCCATCTCATACATGCAGCCTACATGCTTCAATAGTCTCATTGACCATACATTAGTGACATCTTCCCTTCCTGAAAGACGTAAAACATTGATTTCTTGTAACTAATGCTTTAAAATTCCATATTTGAGGAGTCTTTTAACTACACTCTCCATTCATGAATCCAGCTGTGAGGAGGGAATCCACACGTGATGATGTGCATCCAACCCAAGGTCAAAGTCTTGCGGAAATTCACCAAACTTGACCGAACTTTCCCCGAATTAGCGGTTCTGTTTTACTGCACTGTTACTTGTTTGGTGTCTCTATGTGTAAAGCTTTGTTTCACACCAATGGACCATTTGGACAAGAACGCATCTTCTTTGTCTCATTTTCCTTTCATTACAGCCTCGCTACTCTTATACTAAACTGAAGCGTTTCTCAACCTATGGTCCGTGGACCACTGGTGGTCCGCAAAGATGGTGCAGATGGTCCGCAGATATAATTAAAAAATATAATAAAGCAAGTGGAAAGTAAAGAAGTAAAATTTTTTCACATGTTTCGTTATAATGACCTAGAATTAATACCCCAAATATTAAGAATATAGGTCTTCTTTTAAAAATGGGATGTAAAATTAGGGGTCCGTATAATTTTTTAGACATTTTAGAGGTCCTCGAGATCAAAAAGGTTGAGAAACGCTGCTATACTGTGATGCTACTACAAAGCATTGTGCTATATTGAGCCAATATGGTACAAAATGTCGAAATTCAGATGAGAGGAGTCCAGTATTCAAATAATACCTGCATCCCAGTTTTTTGTTCCCAATTTTTTTTTTTAAATATGCAGGTAGTATTCGAGTATATACGGTATTTTTCCTTATTGTCCAAAAAATTTTATGGAATGTTTGTGAAATGTGTAACAGTTATAGAAAAAACTTGAGTCCGTCTGTTTTTAACTTCTCCTGAGTATCACAATATACTATTTTAAGTTGTTATAATAGTAATTTTTTTCAGATAAGGCCAAAAGATCATTTTTTCAAGCATGCTACTGACCTCAGCCAAATTCTTGAAGAATGATATCAACATCTGCAGCAGTATCTGGTACTCTGTCATTATCACCTGCACCTTGTTGTGTAATTGCAGTAATTTCTCCATGATTGTTTCCTTCTGTCCTTGTGTGTCTCCTGAAAATAAATATATTATATTATTATTCTGAATTTAAATTACCCCTACCACATATTTCTCTGGCTATTTGTTGCGTAAAATCCAGATGAGTCTTATATTCAAGTACAACTTAATTAACATAAAATATAAGCATAGGCGTACCGAGGGGGGGGTTTTGGGGGTTTGAACCCCCCCATTGATTAAAAAAAGGAAAATTGTATAATTTTTTTAAGTCTGCCCATAAATTACTTAATACAAGTATAAAGCGTGGGAAGCTTAAAACTCGTTATTTTACGTCTTAATTTTTAAAATTTTCCGGGAGAAAACACCCAAAAGCTTAAAACTCGTTATTTTGCGTCTTAATTTTTTTAATATTCCGGGGGAGGATCCCCGGAAGCTTAAAACTCGTTATTTTGCATCTTAATTTTTTAAATTTTCCGGGGGAAGACCCCCGGAAGCTTAAAATTCGTTATTTTGCATCTTAATTTTTAAAATTTTCCGGGGGAGGACCCCCGGACCTCCCTCTACCTGAGGGGTATTCCTTTATAACCCCCCCATATGGTCGGCCTGGTTACGCCTATGAATATGAGCCTTCTTAAAATAACATGTAGACATATTTACATATACTCAGGATATCAGTAATAAACTTATAAATCCCTCCACATATCAACAATATGTTTTCAACAATTATAATTCTATTAAGTTCTATTAAGACTAACTGACTCTCAATACTCATATAATTCTTTCTGAATAAGTATTAAACAGTAACAAACAGTTTAACATTTAGTCGAACATTTAATTGCAGAGTTCTTCAGAAACTTTGAATTCAATTTTCTCAGTAAAGAAATTTGAACTTAACTCTCTTCGCCTGTGCACCCGTGATTTTTTTACCAGAAGATACTGCTGAGAGCAACAAAAACACAAGTGACACGTTAAATGCAGGCTTAGCAATTACGACTGCATAGACGTGACTGATTCAGATCCAGGCACATCCCAATTTACAATACCAACCAAGGTCCCTTATTACCATCTCAGTTCAATAGAAACACAGATCCAATAAGAATATTATAGGAGAAAAATTCCTCTGACACTGGGACCCAGGACCTTTGGCTATTTGCGCCAATGCTCTACCAACTGAGCTAAGCCTTGAGTTCAATTCACAGCCAGATGGACATACGCCAAGCCTGTGACGAACGGAAAATGACAATACTTGTCTTACTTGATATGACTAAAGCTTTCGACTCAGTAGACACAGACATTCTTATTGCTAAACTCAAGATGTTAAACCTGTCAGATACTGCTGTTCTGTGGTTTAGCTCATACCTGCACGAACGCCGACAATGTGTCATTTCCAATAATCGCTCTTCTACATGGCGCTTCGTAAAGGCAGGAGTCCCACAGGGAAGCATTCTTGGACCCTTACTATTTTCTCTATACATAAACGACATTAAAAACTGTATACAACACAGCAAATACCATCTCTACGCGGATGACTTACAACTGTACATACATTCAAATACTAACAACATCAACGACACAATATCTAGCATAAACGACGACCTTAACTCAATAGATGAATGGACGCACAGTTTGGGACTCAATCTGAATCCAGCAAAATCACAGGCAATAGTTGTGGGGCATCAGCGACTGAGAAATAGGCTGAATGAAATCAACCTTATGCCCATTAAAATCAATAATTCAGTAATTCCATTTGGCGATTCGGTAACAAATCTCGGTGTTCTGATAGACAAAAATTTAACTTGGGAAAATCACATTAACGAAACATGTAAAAAGTAAACTCGTTAATTCATATGTTTAAAAGATTAAATATGCCCTTACCTACTGCTGTAAAAAAGACTCTAACACAAACCCTGGTCATGCCCCACTTCGATTACTGTGATGTCCTGTTTACGGACTTGAGCTCTAACTTATCCCAAAGGTTGCAACGTGTTCATAATATGTGCGTACGATTCATTTGTAATGTAGGTCTGTTCGATCATGTATCGCCTTCCTTCGAAATGTTGTCATGGCTCCGTCTGAATGACCGAAGAAGGTTTCACTGTCTTTGTCTCCTCTTCAAAATTCTTCATACTTCATCACCATCATATTTATCTAGCCGCTTCCTTAACCTGTCTTCTCATCACACCCTAAATACAAGATCAGAACTTAGTCATGTACTCTCTATTCCTCTCCATCGCTCTTCATCCTATTCATCCTCATTCTCTGTATCAGTAGCTCGCCAATGGAATTCCATCCCCCGCACGGTCAGAGGCTGTCGAACTCTTGGTAAATTTCAGAGAGAAGTTAACATATTAATTTTAAACCATGTAATTTAGTTTTGTTTTTCATCGTAGTAACTAGAAATCTTAATTGGAGCTCTTTTTGATATTTGTAACCCGTAGCCTAACTTCTTGTAACTATACGTTTTTCTCTTTAGTATTAGTTAGTATAATTTTAAATATCTTAGGCTCTAATCCTAATTATTTTCTTTAGTATTTTTATATTTTGTAATTTTTTTTAGAGGTGTTTAATAATAAAGAAATAGGCATACTTATATCATTGGACATTACAGGTGCCTTTGACCATGCTTGGTGGCCTGGTATCTTATACCAATTAAAGAAGATGCAGTGTCCTCGTAATGTTTATGTCTTAATACAAAGCTATTTTAAGGAACGCAAAGTTCATTTACAGATTGGTAATGCAACTGTTGTTAAGGAAGTGAGCGTGGGTTGTCCTCAAGGATCAGCCATTAGCCCACTTTTTTGGAATATATTATATAATGATATGCTGGAACTACCACTCTCAGAAGGAAGTAAAATAATAGCCTACGCAGATGATGCATTATTGATGTGTACTGCTAAAACTGTACCTATTCTCAATAGCAATGCTAATTCAGCATTGGAAAAGATATATCAATGGGGCAGGAGTAATAAACTACAATTCAATCCTAGTAAAACAACTGCAATGATAGTGTCAAGAAAACGGAATCTCGCAGAACCAAACATTCGAATGAATAAAGAGAAAGTCAAATTAGTTAAAAAATTTTCGTACTTGGGCGTCATTTTGGATAATCACATGACATTTAGACTGCACTTTGATCATATAGCAGCTAAATGCAACAAACTCCTTGCCGGCTTGACATCGGCATCGAGGCCAACTTGGGGGATAAATTCAGATGCATTGAAAATTATATACAGAGGGGCTGTTGTACCTCTCATACTGTACTGTGCCCCTGTCTTTGCTCACTGTTTCAATAAGATATGGTATCAAATTAAGCTAACTCAAATACAAAGAGGTTTTATTCTTAGAATAATAAAGGCATATCGGACTATATCAACGGATGCCGCACTGATTATTGCGGGCATCGAACCTTTGTTCCTTACTGCAATAGCTAAAGCCGAACTTACTTTAATAAAGAGAGGAGACCAACAGGAGGGAAATTTCACAGAATTGCAAGTGGAAAAGCCTGTGCATTTCAGTAGGACTGGACATCCGGCCTTCTATCAAGAATTAGGTGACACAAACATCTGCGATGAATTTCATGAAGTTGAGATTTACACAGACGGTTCAAAAATCATTAAAGAAGGTAGTGCAAATCAAGTAGGATGTGCCTTTGTGGTTTTTCGCAATGATGTCGAAATTCATTATCAAATGTTCAGATTATCACCGGAATGCTCTATAGTGCAGGCTGAATTACTGGGCATTAAAGAAGCAATGGCTTGGATAACGACTAACACTTTGAACAGTGGCATCATCCACAGTGACTCACAGACAGCCCTTAAATCTATCAATAATAAATTTAATTTAAACCCTATAGCGGAAACAATCAGAACAAATCTTCGAATATATCAAAAACATATTTGTCTGACCTGGGTTAAAGGACACAGTGGTCAATATGGTAATGAAAGAGCTGACGAATTAGCCAAAAGTGCTGCTGCCTCTGATCTAGATTTCAACTACAGTCTGTGTCCTCTCTCATATGTTAAAAAGCGTATTAAAGAACATATTCTTGTTAAATGGAACAATAACTGGCTCAGTACCACAAAAGGATTAGTCACCAGGGAGACTTTCTTTCCGACGGTTGAAGCTCGTCTCAGATGTGTTGTTAAACCAGACTTTATAGTGACCCAATTTCTTTCTGGACATGGTAACTTTGGCTCCTACTTTGAAAGATTCAAAGTGATAAGGGAAAGTGGATACCTATGCAAATGTGGTGAACAACAAACTGTGGATCACCTTTTATTTCATTGCCCAGTATTTGAAAGAGAAAGATATATTTTAATAGGACACTTAGACTATTGTAAACTTACTTACACCAAACCATTATTTCATATTTTGTTAAAAAAATGCTGTTCTAGACAATTTTACTATTTTCTTTCTCATGTACATAATCAATTATAGGTTAGAGGCATTATGTGATCAATGATACACAGGCTTTGCTAGTATAGAGCAGATGGTATATCTTAGGTTAAATGACATGGATAATTAAGAAAACACTGTAATTTTGTAACAACTATAACCCTAATATACCTACGGGTCAAATAGGGTTTCGTTAAATTGTATATTCAATAATAATAATATTTTGTAATTTAATTTTGTAATTTTCTTTTGTAATTTAATGTTTTATAGCACTCTAGTTTATAAATTATAACTATGTTTAGTTCTTGGTATTTAAGTGTTAAGTATTAATTAATTATCTGTAATATTATGTATTTGTGTTATGTAATAGTAATGTAGTTTTTTTTACTGGTAGAGCGGAAGAGAAGGCCAAATGGCTTTAGCTCTGCCAGAATAAATAAACAGAATAAACAGAATAATGGAACCTCTCTCCTATGACTGATTGCCCTAATGGTCTACCTCACAGACAGACAGGTTATGTCATATGCAGTACTGTGAGGCACACTAAGTAGTGATTTTTGTGACTGGGCTCCCACTGTTATTGTACAGTTAACATTCAAGGCAGATATATAAGCATTCATGAACCACAGATTATTGTCTCTGTTGGACATTACATGAGAATATTATAGGAGAAAAATTCCTCCAACACTGGGACTTGAACCCAGATCCAATAGATTACTTTTTATTCTTTGATGATTACATCTTGGAATAAAGTGGAATAACTTATCCCTTTATGCCACTATTCTGGCAACTAAGTATCTCCTACTTAGTCCAGCTGTGAATATTATTTTCCAAACAATAACAATAATAGGCCTATGTGATATTGCATGTTTTTTAGGACAAATTTCCAAATTTATAGGATTTTTTTTTAATTTTAAGTAGAATCTGCCATGTACAGCCATAAAATTCACCACTTGCAAAGGGTTAATTGATATCACGAGCATTCAGTAAACTTGAAAATAAGCCAATAAAAAAATAACGAAAACAAATCAAAAGATCATTCGTATAATGGACATTTCAGATAACTGATATTCAGATAATATAATTTCTACTATAATTTGATAGTAAAGAATTTTTTAAAGAACTCCATCAACAAAGTTACTTTCATTTGCCATTACCTAGGTCTACTCACTCTAAGAATTTTATAGTTATAGAGTGCTGCTAAACTAACCTTTCTGAGCAAGTGTTTCTGCAGTCTTCATTCTGATTTCTATTTCTGTTTGAGCTCTCTTAATTTCTGGCAAGACTGTTTGCAGCTTTTCCTCCAGTTCCTTTGCAATTGCTTTTGATGACTTTGTGTCACTTGTCAGTATTGGATACAGCTGTTCATCCAACTTGGAAACCCAGTCAACAGTCTGGAAAAAACACAATAAATATTATCAGTTTTAGAAAATTAATAATAGGCCTATATATAGAGTTATTATTAATTTATTTATATATGTATATATCAGGGCTTTTTGGGATTCAAGTTGGGTAAGAAGGTTGAAGCTGTTCGAGCTTTCGGCTGCTGCTTGCGTTGCCGCCAACTTCTGCATATTATGCCAAATGTAGATGGATAGCGACTGATCAGCAGCAAAGAAACCAAACATTAAAGTGTGAATCTGAACTAGAGGTCGAGACCAATTCCTTCAAACTCAGTCTCCTATTTGACCAAAAGCATTACCTCTTTGTTAGTTCCACAGAAAATGGAATCAGAGAGTGTACATTTCATCAGCAAAATTTAATGTTAAGAATGATTTACAAATTGTGAATTCAAAGACATTAATACAAATCCAGGGACAACCTGGGACAAATTTCGTCTGAGGCAGAAAGATAAAGCTGGGGATAAAGCTGTCAGTAGGAAATGGGGAAGAAGTGGACACACAGACATTTTTCCAAATAAAGTATTTTGTACTCAGGGGATGTCATAACTAGAGACCGGATTTTAAAGGGAAAATTTTCACCCAAAAAAGGACGAAAAAAGGGAAAATTATTGCCAAAAAAAGGTAGGGGAAAAAAGGTATGTAAAAGTAAGATAGGGTAAAAACTCAACAGAGAAATACATGTTTGCTTTATGTAAAGCCTTTGCATGCTCTACAGCTGTTGATTCTGTAACATCTAATGACTGAAGAAATTTTTTGATCTTGTTGAAATTCTCACAAAGGAAAATAGCACACGAAATCCATGTTTCCCACCATGTTATAATGGTAAACTTAGGCAATGGCAAGCCTGTGATTTCCCTGTAACGCTCTATTCTGCTGGGAGGAATTATTTTGTCAATGGTGAATCAGTGAAAACAATTTTTAATGTTTTCATATTACCAAATACTGGGTAATTTACGAATTTTTCAAAATAAATTAGCAAAAAGGGTACTGGAAAGGAAAAGTTCCTAAAAAAAGGGAAAAAAGGGACGTTAAAACCAGGTCATTTGCAGTTGAAACTTACTCAGTAATGTCCTGTTCAATTTTATCACGTTTTGTGATGAAATATAAAAAAAGGAATTCCCTTTAAAATCCGGTCTCTAGTCATAACATGCATTAACCCTCAGAGCTGGTTTGACATGTTAAGCATGAAGGAGATGTATTCTATTGCTGGGGCAGTAAGGCATTCCAGGAACATGTTGAACAAGTCAGTCTTTTAACTCAAATATCTGAGTCATGTATTGACAAATGTTGAAACTATTGAAGATGCTCAGTGCATGAGCAGAAATATTTTTCTCCTGCTAACTGTAAATCTGAGGAGGGGAAAGAGCTTGTAATAGAGAGGAAATTCTTTATTTAAGAGTGCTCATACACCAACCAGTGCCAAAATTTTCGAATTTTTTTATACCCTCATATTAAAGAACACACCTTTCTGAACACACCTTTCTAAAAATTAAAGAAATAAACTTTTTGGAATTTTCCTGTGGTATACAGCCTAAAAGTTATAAGTGTACCAAATTTCAAGCTTCTAGCTCATCTGGAAGTGGATACCAAACTGTATAATAAAAGCTTTATGAATACTGGTCTATCTATGTATAATTCTCTACCAGCCTATATAAAGAACCTACCCACTACTCAATTTAACAAAACCTTAAAAAAATTCTTGTTAAAATACTGTTTTTATAGTGTAGAAGAGTTTTATGGAGGAACAAAAACTCACTTGAGTGTTGTCAACCTTTAAATTTCCTATAATTTTTGTGACTGATAATTTTCCATGTTAAAATATCCGACTGAGTCATTACTTTTTTCTATATAAAATAACTAATTAACTCATAATATGTTAAGTCAAAGATGTTGCCCTAGAGTTGTTTTGTATATGTGTATGTATTTTGTGTATATGTTTAATATGTGTATGTATTTTGTGTATATATGTTTAAATTCAAGTAGTCATTAAAATGATATAAATTTTTTTTATTTACTGTACAACTTCATTATTTTAAAAACATTATAGATAATAGAAAAATTTTAGTATTGTATCATAATCAAAAACTTTGTATGAGTGTGCATGTGTGTGTGAGAAAAATTGTGTAAGTTCTGTATTTTGTAAGACGTGTCCTATATGAATGTATTTTGATCAATGGATGAATAAACTATTATTATTATTATTATAAACATTAATGACAGTGAGTGAGTGAGTGAGTCAGCCATGTGGCTTTATGCTATAGGGATTTCTACTAAGTACAGTAGGCCTACCTATGAAAGAGACAGAAAAACAATAACCAAAATATAAGTGTGATGTCTAGGCACATCTTGACATAATGATGCATTGTACAAGACATCTTATCTGACTGCTTGTATTTTTACTACTTCGGTGTGGTCGTATTTATAATACAAGTTCAATAGCATCAAAGTGACAAGTTCATTGCAGTTCATCTTCCTACTCTTATCTAAATAACACTTTTAATGTGTAAGATGACTTCTGTTTGACATGTGTCATTTGTCGACATAAGAGATAAGGAAACACAAAAAGTAGCAACTTACTCTATTGCTCTCTATGACAGTCAACTCCCATTGCACTTTGAACTCCTTCTCGATGGTTATGTTGGATTGCCAAGTCTGCCACGACTCCGCAATGACAAGTTGTCGACCTCCAAAGTGTTCCAGCATTGTTTCCACACACAGAGTTGCACGTTTCACATCAAGATACGGATCTGCTACCTGTGATAAAAACACATTCATGATTTTAAATCATCAAAAATAAGAAAGGTTGTGCAATGAGTGAATTTTAATCTCTGGAAACACAAAACCACTAGTTGCATCTGATTTTCTCCAGTTTATCATATATAGTATGGTCATAATATGCATATGACCTGTCGTAGGTTGACCAGAAGTCTTACGAATATCTCACATAGAGGTAATAATTTTTATAATATCCTGCCAACATGTTTCACCCCTCAGTTAAGCCTTAATCTGCAGCTTTTGATTTATGAAGACTATCTCACCCATATGCAGCGTGTTTGATATTGGCCAATAACGTTTAGCAATTCCTCGGATATAGACCAATCACGGCCGTTTATCTTACAATATTCTTGTAGGAATCGTGAGGAGGCCATTTTATCGAGGTAAAATCGTGTGCTCGTTACTGGGCATGTAAGTATCAGTGTGCAGTGATTGCTGCCACCAAACGGCACAAAAAAGGTTATCTACTCTTATACAATTCAACGGCCCTAAATAGCGTGCTTGCTCGCCCGCTTCGTGAGACATCGGGTATACTCGGCAATGTTCGTCTCTCGCAGTCTAAACTTTCATGACGACTACAAAATTAGGAAGGAAAACCGTTTCTTTATTATATAAGGCCTAAGTGAAATGAACACAATGAACAAATATTCTAATTTTATTTTTACTTACAATTTTCATAGCTCTGAACCACAAACATTTTTAATAACCTACCAGTGTAATTTTCTTAAAAATCCTGGAGTCAATGAATAATGGCAGGCGAAGCCGGGGGCAACAGCTGTAAAATATTGATGGTTTTATCTCTTGAAATATCGCTGATAATAATAATCCAAACAAACCATTCCTTCCCTTGAAACATTATATAATTTCTGAAAATTACACTGAATTGATAAAATAAAATTCACATCATATTCATGTCAATAAACAGCTAAGAAACAATACGTATTATGTGTTCACAGGTTCTTTGGAACTGCATAATCGATTCTGATATAGTTTTCCCAGGGGGCGCTTTCATGTCGTGGAATGTACTCTAAAGCAGGAATTTTAGCTGTTTCATTAATTATTAATGGCTTAGTTTATGAAAGATTCGCGTGCAAGTGTTAATAAATATAATGCTTTAATAATTATTATACTGTTAATTTTTAATTTTTAAAAGAATTATCGTGGCGAAGCCACGGGCACCTCCTAGTTTTATACAACATTACTTGTTTGGAAATTGAAATAATAGAAATGTACATTGATTAAAACACAATTTCGATTCGGTGCAAGCCAACTGGTGTGCTTTTATTCTGTTCTGCTGTTAGCTTACTTGAATGAAGTTAACTATGTCTTATAAGCACTATTGGCAACACTGTCACAACATTCATGGATGGTTGATTCATGGTATGCCGTGACAACAAAGCACGAAAGTAATTATTATTTGTATAATCCGCTACATTTTTAGGCCCATTCGTGGAATAGTCTTAATAAATCCAACTCGTCAACTCTCGTGGGATTACCTATGATAACAGCTTTGGCATGCAGTGATGGCTAGTGTAAAATGAAAAGTCTGGAATAGACAGGCATTAGATGTTTTGCTATCCGGTATTTATTACAGATTAGTAGACTTCCAAAAGCACATGTAACTCATAACTGAGTATGGAGTATTGGTGAATGGACTCCTAAAGGAAAATAGATACAATTAAAAACTTTGTTACTGGTTGAAAAAATAGTTTCTTGCAATCTAATACTGTGAATATGAGTGGTTCAGTGATTCACAGTTATGTATTATCTTAGCTTCATAATGAAGTTTATTAATAATTATAAATAGTTTTTATTTCTATTTTTGCAGTGTAATATCTTATGTATGAATAAATGGCCTTCATTTAACTCCTTTGGCTACTGTTATCAATCGGTTAATGTTATCAGATTAGCTGCATCCCAAAGTGATCACAATAAGCGGCGTGCACTATATATATTTTTGGTACTGAAACATGTATATGCCCCTTAATAACTGAGCACAGTTCAATAGAGGTGGGTTAAATGGTTTAAATGTGATAGCATTTTGAATAATTGGCAATTTCAGCGAAAAGGAAGTTTTGCTCTTGCTCTGGACAGCAATCCTCAAATATTTAACGATATGAATATACATACCTGGGATGCATCTTCATTGAAATTCTTCCCAACACTCTGAAGCTGTCCATACAACTGCTGAATAGAAAGCCATTTCTCTTCAACCTGCTTTAGAGTATCTTCAGTGGCTTGAGTTTTCCTGAGTTCTTCTTCAGCTGAGTCAAACTCTTTCGCCAGTTGCACAGCTAGTTCATGGAACTTGACATAGATTAGTGCAAGGTCGATTCTTGTTTCCAAGATGGACTTGAGATTCAACCAATGAGTATGAAGCGCATCAACTTTCTGGTCTACATCTTCTCTCTGTTCGTCATCCAGGAATTCCAAAATTGGTGGCAAGGTTAACAGGAGACCATTTATCTCCACTCCTTTTTTCTGTAAAAATCATAATTTTAATTTTTTTAGTGTACTTCGGACCATTAGACGCACCCAACTTTCAAGGCTCTGTTTTTAAGGTAAAAAAGTGTGTCTTATGACCCATAAAATATGGTACATTAAACTTTTTCCACTTAAATTTAAATGCTAAAATCAAGGTGTGTCTTATGGTCCAAAAAATACGGTATATCACTTTCAATTTGTTTTTACATCACTATACTTTCTGCAATAAAATTTCATGAAATGTAATGACCTGTAAATCGTTGAGCAAGTGATGGTGCAAGTCTAGAAAGTCCTTTGCCATGGCAAGAACGCTCCCCATATCCTGATGCCCTTGTAGAAATGCCTCAGCTATGCTCACCAGCCATGAGTAGAGCTAAACAAGCAATATTACAAAGCGTTAATACAAAACAAAACAAAACATAAATTCTCATCATGTAGAAGACGACCACTTTCCAATTAACTTATAAATGTTACTGTTTGTAATAAAATAAATAAAATACCATTTGCTCAACTAAAATATATTTTATGATCTGTCGCTTAGGCCCTTCAGTGTCTCTACACCATCATCAGGGCATCTTTTACTGGCTTGGAGCTCCAATAATAATTAAAACAAAAACTGCATTTCATCACTTTTATAAAATAAGATAAAATGTATAAAATCTCATAAAATCACTGTCGCTGAACTATCTTCTGTGGCCTCCTCGCTTGCGTTATGGGGAATTATCCTAAGTTCTTCTCTGTTCCTCTTACAAAAAAAAAAAAACAATAAACATGTTTCCAAAGTATAAAATTAATTATTCAGCTGCTTAACAAAATAATGTCAATATACTCACTTCATTTTGTTTCTCAAGAAACGAGGTAAATGCTTGGCTGACACGAACATTCTCTTCCTTATGTGCAGTACACAATTCTCCGAGATGTATTTTTCGATTTTCTATATCTTCCACAGTATGTTTCACTCCCTGTAATACAATGATCAGAATGACAAAAAGAAGGCAATCAGAACAAGGACTTAGCAATAAAATTCCTATACTAATTTCACTTTAAGTTCAAAGTAGTTGTAAACAAAGCCACGTGACAAGGGAGCGCCTCATTGGCTGGTGGACGAATTGTATCTTCTGCTGCTTAGCATGCACATTCTTAAGTAAAGTGAAGTGTTCCCTATACAGGCCATGGAGGCCCAAAGGGTTCAAATCCCAGGCGACAGACATCTATGGCACATGTATTGAAAAGTTGGTCCCACATTATGACAAATCTCCCAATTCCGGTGGCAAATATGTTAAAAAATAGCTGAACACTTTCTGTATCTGTTATAATAAACGTTTCCATTAAATTATGTTTTGTTTCTGTTAATGGCATGTGGGAAAGTTACTTTAAGGACGCACCTCGTAGTATCAGCAATTGCTAAAAATGAAGGAAATGGATAGCCTAATGATTTATTTGTAGGAAAGGGAAGAGAACAGGAGTGACATCTGGTGATACTCTCAATAATTTTCGTAACAGGCCAGCACCTTTTTCTTTACACTTAAAAGGCTAGCACTTTTCTTTTACAGCTCAGCCTGCAAAATAGGACTTTACATAGAAGAGAAGTTCCGTTAAACAATGTTTGCGATTCAAAATAACATAAATTTTTTTACCAAATTATTACAATGCAAACTATACATAAAATGAACTCACTGCAATTCCTGGAGACCCCCTGCCTACAGTTTCCAGAATAGAGTAGCCTTCACGCAGAGGAGCTTCAGTAATTTCCTCGAGGGATTTAGCAATCTGCGAATGGAGCTGAATTAACTGTGGCGAAGAAGCAGACAGCTTTGTCGTCATTAACTGGACTTCGAGTTGATCCAGTTTCGTTGTAACCTGAAATTAATTAAATAAAAGGCAATGACGAAATAGTATATTGCGATACAAGTGCCGTAAGCGGAGCATATGGATCGAGGAAAGAGTTTTTTCAATTTCTGAGATCCGTTATGAGCTTACGGCACGAGTATTGCATGCTATTTTTTGCACGATGATTATTTATATCAATTTATATTTTATATTAATTGAAATATTAGCTGAAAATATTATGTATATACACTATTGAAGATGGATGTTATATTTCAGAAAGTGATTCGCATGTGTTTGTTGTTATGGGAACCGAATATTTGTCCTGTTAAAGTCGCCACAAACTGGGGGGCCTTGGTTCTGGTCTTCCATAAAGGCTTGTATTATGATGGTTTTACTTATGGCACTTTTGCTTTTTGTAATTTTTACCCATGGAGATTTCATTTGTTTTCATAGCAACCAGGTTGTGTGCGGGAATATTAAGTTACGATCCACGACAACAATATTCGTAAGTACCACTAATTAGTTACGTCGTGCAAAAAAGATTTCTTAAACATTAAAATTCCTTACAATTAAAAAAGGAAGTGATATAAACAGTAAAGCTATTGAATCATTTTTTTAAATGGTCAACTTATAAACACTTATAGTTCCACTTATGAGGAATTTACCAAATGGAATGCCAAGATTGCAATAGAATTTACATTGGACAGACAAAGAGAAATTTGGAGACCGGAATGAAAGAACACCTGTGTACCTAAATATTCAAAATAAAACAGTTTTGATTTTCAGTGTGGTTTTCATTTTATGCTCCATCGGAGATTGAAAAGAAAATAGCCCTCATACTAAGATAAATAACAAAAAATATCTGAAATAAATAAATAAATATGTTACCATGGATGTGCTTTCCATTCGCCAAATGTATGGTTCAAATTTGAGGCATGCATAAATTTCAATGACTCATCAGATTTTAGTAAATACATTATATTGTGATTTAAAGATTAAAGACTTCTTATGGAAGCTATCGCAGAAATGTCACTCAAACAAATGCATTTCAGTCATATAGTTATGTCTAGCTAGGGTGACCAACTGCTGAAGGAAAGAATGAGAAACAAGACAGTAAAAAAGGGGGACATTCCACAACTTTGGGGGACAGATACATTTTTAGCTGTACTTTAAAACGACAAAACTTTTAACATTTTCGGAAGTGTTGCCAATTGTTATTTTTTACAAAGAGTAGGGCTACTCTTACTGAAGTAATACCGGTAACATAGAAAAATACATTTCACTAACCTTTATTGTACAATTTATTTTCCAGTCTGTGGGTTGAAGACCTTTAATCTAAATGAAAACATACAGAAGTCAACAAATTCTGAGATAATGAAATAAATATTGAACATTTTTATAGTCTAAATGTTATGGAAATAGAAGGAAAATACGTATTTGTGGCACTTCTCAGTTTCATGAGTTACATGAAACACTTTCTAGCAACAGTTGTTCTAGAATTCAACCTCTAGATACAGTATAACTTCTAAGGATAGGAATAGTGGAAATCTCAACATAAGTAAAACGGAAGTTGGAAGATACATGCTTCTTCAAAGATGCTATAACCTCCTTCTTTGCACTTTCAAAGGTCATACTGTTGGCAACGGTTACGCTATGTTTATATCATATCATATTTATTTCCATAGACAATGCCGGGGTGCGCGGGCAAAGACAGTTAAGTCCACCATCCTAAAAAATTGAGATGTGTCCATAGAGTTATAGATAAAAATGTTCTCTACATTTGTGTTAAGTCCAGTAAGTTATATTCCAAATTGTACGGTAGTTATGGATGTGTGCCTCATGGGTTTATCCATCTCTAAAGCTATGTTGGGCTGGTATAGTGTGTTAAGTCACTCTAATTCTCAGTGACAAGAAAGTGGACTTAACTCTCTTTGCTCGCGCACCCCGGAATTATTACAATTGTAAAGGATCGTCAGCACATATAAAATAAGTACAGATTCTAGTATTTCCAAGGAGTCTGGAAGTAGGCCTACTCTTCTAGACTATAATAACAAAATTCAAGTAAGAATTTCTTAACCACTTTCCTGAATTTAATTTCGCTCAGTTCCTGCACAAAAGTTTGATAGAGGTTAATTTACATCCAGACTGTGATCTATTATACGAGCAGAAATAAGATCTCATCTTATGACTATTTCTGGTATCGTAATCATGCGTATCACTGTTCGTCACAAAAAGACTATGATTCCTTTTAATAAAAATAAGACATTGAAAAATGTAAATACACATTAAGGGCATGATGGACAACTTGATAAAGAACAACATGGCAGAACAGTTGCGTAATGTAAAAATCTGTACTGTACCTATGACAATAACATGAAAATTCATTCAGATAGAAAACAAAACAACTGCAGGACAAACGACATCCTATGCGGGACATTTACAAAATACCTTAAAATGCAGGACAGTTGGTTGTGAACATGTCTAGTGTAGAATCTTGGTTGAAATATGAAATAGAAATATTTCACTTACAGTGTGAGCAGAGCGGAAGAATGCGATGGCACGGGTCAGCAGTGCTTCCCTCTGTTCAATAGCATCCAGGTATTCAGCACTCAGGTTGAGAATGCTGTATGCCTGCGCTGTGGCTTCCTCCGATGCAAAATATCCCGATGATATCATGCGCTCTGTAGCTTTCGTTATTTTCAGTGCTTTATCCTGCAGATCCTGGAAAGTTATACCATATATACCTACAATGCATTTTCATATTTTTATGTGGTTTATTCACAAAGGAAGCACCGATAAGGAACATTAACAACAAATGTGATAGATAATGGAAGTCAATACATATTACTGTTATTAACCCACAGACACAAAATTATACTCAAGGAGGGGGAATAATTTTTTTTATTTGAAAAAAATGTTTAAAAATATTCTTTGATATGTGTAGAAATAGCCTACATTGCATAAAAAATTGTGCCCTAAGGGAGCATTCACACCGAAGTAGCATGCCACTTGCGACGTGCTACCTGGATGCACGCTGTACGTTACTCATTTTAAATCCCAAATAAACAAGTTCAAGTCTTCACACCAAAGTAGCGTGGCAATAGTACAGCTCGCAGAGCGCAACATTCATTTCTTCAGATAGATCTGGACTTATTTCGTGCGACGCTACTCGGGATGACGCATGCGTACAGTTGCCTTTTCAACTGTTTTCTAATTGTTAAGAAAATTCAACACATATTCGCTTGTGTAGCGGTAGATTATAGCAAAGATGTCATGAAAACTGCTAGAAAGAGAGCTATTTAACATACAATTTGTACATGCGTAGACTATACGATATGGCAATCAAAACTAGAAGGAAAAAATCCTGGATTAAAATTGCTGAAACTATATATTCTTTAGGTAAATTGCATTACTTTTAAATGGGTTTCTCAATTGTTCAAGTGAACATATATAATGTACGTTAAACTGCAGATTGCATTCGCTACTTTGGTATGAATGCAAAACTTTGAACCATGTTACTCGATGTGCAGCCTGCATCCAGGCAGTGCGATTCGCATGCTAAACTACTTCGGTGTGAATGCTCACTTAGAAGAAGCTGAGATGCAATTTTTAACACTTTGAATGCTGAGTCATTCTGTAGTAGTCTTACGTAAAATGCTTGCAAATTTTACAAAGATTTCAAAATTTAAATAAAAAAGTATAATTAAAAAAAAATGACAGTGGATATAGTTTTGAAGTTTAAAATTTTCTCTTTTAAATGGTAATTAATGTAATTAAATGCACGAAAGGAATTTTTACCTCTGATAATATAGAAACAAGACAAATTAGCGATATTTAGAAAATATATGCGTAACGATGACAAAGTAGGCCAACTTAATATTACTATCTTGTTATGGCGGAAGTCAGGGACATATTCAGAGAGTAGCCCCCCATCCCGAAACGTTAAGTCATGCTAATTTGAAGCACACCCCAAAGTAAGTTTCCCTGGGGCTGATTACAGAAACAAAACACAATTTCAAGGAAATATTTATTACAACAGACACACCCAGTGTTCAGCTATTTTTCAACATATTCGCCACCGGAACTGAAACATTTGTCTTACCGTGGCACCAACTTTTGAACAACTGCGTCATAGAAGTCTGCCACCAGGGATTTGAACCACTGTGTGACAAACATCTTCACCACTCTGTCATTCTCTGTCATTTAATTAGGTGTGGGAAAAGATGGAAATCACTGGGAGCGAGGTCTGGGCTGTAGGGTGGATGTTTAAACACTTCCTAGCAAGACTCCTGCAGAAGTTCAGCTGGGAGGTGTTTAAACATTCACCCTAAAGCCCAGACCTCGCTCCCAGTGATTTCCATTTTTTTCTACACCTCACAAAATGACAAAGAATGACAGAGAGGCGAAGGTGGTTGTCACATGGTGGTTCAAATCCCAGGTGGCACACTTGTACAACACAGGTATTAAAAATTTGGTGCCGTGGTAAGACAAATGCTTCAATTCCAGTGGTGAATATGTTGAAAAATAGCTGAACACTGGTTGTGTCTGTTGCAATAAGTATTTCCTTGAAAAACACATGCTGAATGAATTCACTTGAGAATAGGTGAGTTGTCGGGCTCCTCAGAAATAAATTCAATGAATAATAGACCCATCTTTCTTGTTCCATGAAAAAAATTACCGTGCATGTGTTCTCAAGGGTTAAAGCCCAGAATATAATAATTGCTGTGACTGGAATACCTTGGCTTCTGGCAGCAGTTTCTTATGTTCATGCAATAGCAGCTCTGCACTGGCTGATGAGTCTCCCAGGTGGTCGCTACCTCGAGATAAAGCTTCTTTACGCACAACCAACACCTCTTCCAACGCCTTCAAGTCACTGGCCAATAGTAGCAAGGCAAGACATTGCTCCAGTTGTGTTTTGCGAGTCTGCCACGCTATCTCTAACAGTCTTCTTCTGTCATGTAGGTTCTCCAGCCAATGTTCCACCTGAGAAAGAGCTGTAACAAAAAATATCACATAAGCCGATGCCACATGATCCTATTTTTTATCCAAATTTCAACACTCCACAAAATTGGATCACATGACATTGGCGACTGCCATTGCAAACGATTTCTACCTATATTTTCCAACCAATTCTATTGTACAGGGTCCGGCAGAGAAACCTGGCGGTTTTTAAATTGAAATTAGGACAAAACTGTATCCTTTGCGTACATTATTTTATTTCAGAAATACGTCTCAAAGTATTTTACCTACATCAATTACTTTTTGAAAATCATGTTCCTACATCAATCCACAAAGCTAAATAAGTCCATAACATCAAAATTATTATTATGGTTTCGTGAAAAGTTGGAATCAGCCGAAACTGCGTAGTGTCGTAACTTGTTGTTGCCAGTACATCTTGCGCTTGCGCGTTCAAGTAAAAAACAATTGCGAAACTTAGTTATGAAACCTACGTGTAAACAAGATTGCATTAGTGTCGCCGCCATTTCAATATTCATCAAAATGAGAATATTCCATGTTGGAATACCATACTGTTGTGTGTGCGCAGAATTCTGATTGGATATATCCAATTGATACGATGGACAGAATCATTGGTGACTCATACTCAGTAATGTATTGTTGCTGAAGACCACCATTTTGAACATTAATCACATTTTCATCAGTCATTTATTATTCAAATTGGACTTTAAGCTTTCCATTTTCAGAAATTTAACCTTGTACAGGGTCTTTATTATAAGTTGAGACGGGGGCGACGGAAGGCTTGAAACCGGGCGACGGAAGGCGCGTGCAGCCGGTCTGACCTTGATGCAACATCGGCACGTGCAGTTATTGTTAAAGTGTCAACATGGTGAGACCCATTTCGCTGCAGCATCGTATTTTTGTGTGTAAATATTATTTTAAGTACGAGTCTGCTGGATGTACGTACGTGATGAAGATAAGGTTTATCGAACAAATCCTCACACATTGGAGGAGCTGAAAGAAAACATTACGAATTAAATTAGGGGCATTACAGTGGAAGAATTCACTCGCGGCAGCCAGAATGTGGTTTCCAGATACAATACCTGTATAACACAGGAAGGACGACACGTCCAACATATGTTATAAGGTAAGATATGTAATACTTTATATAGCCTACACTTTAAGCAGGGAAGCCGCGCGTGCGTCACCGGCGGCTAATGCAGACTCCATAGCGGAGAGTGAAAACACCGGTCGCCCTGTCTCAACTTATAATAAAGACCCTGTAGAACGGAAAATAGATTTTCTATGACACTTCAAAGTGTGTATACGTTTTTTTGAAGCACTCTGTATAATGTACTGTAATATTTTATATTATACTACACTGGACTGCAAGACGGCAAACGAGATAAATTCCTAAGAAGAAGTAGAAGCTATTTTATGCATAACGAACAAAATGGACAGAGGTAGGTCTTCATAATTCTCAACTGGCTGCAATGCTACATCTTATGTAACAATATCGGCAACTAACATTCTTTTGAAGACTTGAAATTTCTTGCCCTACATTCAGGCCTGACGAGAGGGAGGGGCAGCCGGGGCTGCAGCCCCGGGGCCCGGGCCCAAAAGGGGGCCCGGGCGACCAGATTTTATTTTTAATTTCTAAATTTACTCTAAAATAAAATTGGTTATAAGTCAATAAACAGCTTAACTTATGTTCTATGTGTTTATTTTATCTGCATTGTCCTGTCGTATAATGGTGACACGGAATTATCAGTTAATCTGAAACGGATTATTCTTGAAGAAAAATTGCTATTTCTGAAAAGTAGAAGCAGAAATCCTTTTGGACTCAACAGTAGGCCTCACTAACGTTCGCCATTTAAAATCATAATTTTCAAAAGATTAAACTGTTACATACAGATAAAATTGTACCTAATTAGAACATTTTAATATATTTTTCAGTTTCCTGCCCGGCATCAGTTAACCGATTTGGTCCAAAATCAATAGGCTTCGTCCCATGGGCATTATAAATGATATACCAAGTTTTATGAAAATCCGATAAAGCGTTATCGTGCTTACAGACAGACAGACAGACACGGACAGCCCTGTATACCATACAATCTCATAAAGTACCAGTACCATTCTGGCACTTAATAATTATGTAATATCATTACATAATCTTTTTGTTGCATACATTATAAAGGGCGAGTAGGGTAGTGAATTTAATATTTGACGGGGGCCCGGGAAAATTTTTCCCTGGGGCCCTTGCTTTCTTTCCACGGCCCTGCCTACATTACACATTTCTTGGAAGGTAACTTACATGGTTAAGACTTAGCACTTGACACTTGACACTCGACAAGAGATTAAATCACTTGCATTCAAATTATCAGAAGGTGAATACACTCAGTTAAACAAGCACTAAGCAACAGCGGCTACTTACCTATGAAGGCTCTTCACTGAGATTCCTCATGTTCAGAGTAAAACTGTCTGTACAGAAATAGACACCAATCCAGTCTTGCTTTCACTGGGGTGCAGACTGAATGGGAGGGACTCAACAAGAAGGGAAAAAACTGAATGATATTCTTGGTTCCATCAGAACACTTTACGACCAAATGAAAAATTATATTCAGCAACGTATGCAGCAAGGAGGTTAGATGTTAGAGAGGATGGAGGGCAATCTCATTTGTCAAGCTTAGCCCAAAGAATTCTGCTACAAAACCAGTCAATTTTTATGATGAAGTAACAACATTTGTAGAGGCAAAAGCTCCCAAAAAAGATTTTTAATTTATGTATTGTTTAGTTTACTGTTAATATACTTTTTAAATCTTTGCTGTTTGGATCTTCTTTGATTTATACATAAAATATTATTGTGAAATCACATCTATTTAGTTGAAATACCTTTTCAACATAATGACTGAAGGAAGTGGATTTCCCCTGGCCACAAGTCAATATTGGTACTCTAAGCAAACTTATAGTAAAAGCATAAAGTTGCCTAATGCATAATAAACATGTTAATCCCAAATGGAAAAAGTAATCCATTACTAAATAGTTTATCAGGGTCCCAAAAATCTAATGAATTAGGCAGCTTATCATCACATAGGCCTATTTGTGTAGACTATACTTGCTTACTTATTCAATGGCAATAGAGAATTCCTCAGCAAGCTAAAGGAATATTATCTATTTTATGGAAGTCGAAGGTTCAATGCCGCACTTACCTGAGCCTGCCATTTAATCCTATCCTGTGCTAACTCTATCCAATCATCCCTCACAAATCCTACTTCCCTATCTTCTATCCTGATACTCCTAATCCGGTCATGAAAACCACCATTAACGGCCGTGGGTGTCAGCATGCTGACCACATGCCACTACATGCCACTCAATCCTGTCGTCTGCCTATGGTAGATGACGCAGTGGTTGGGTGGTAGGCCTTGTCCCTTCTGGGATGTTAGCGCCATGGAGTTAGTTAATACTTCTATCCTAATATTGTCCTCCCACCTACATCTAGGTCTTCCACATGATCTTTTCCTTTCAGGTCTCCCATTAAATACTTTTGAGATATGTCTTTCTTCCCCCATGCATGCAACATGTCCAGCCGATTTCATCCTCCGTGGTTTAATTACCCTTACTATATCCGGTGAAGAGTACAGGTTATGAAGCTCGTCGTTATGCAGTTTTCTCAAGTCCCCATTTTATCTCACTTAGGCCCAAATATTTTCCTAAGCCCCCTGTTTTAGAACCCTCTCAGATTAATTTGTGTAGACTATGATTGGTATAAAATTTATTGTGAATACTGGATAGGCTCACATATTCACTAGCACCCTAGGTCCCCATCCTTGCTGGCATGCCACAAGATGCTCTTCACTCTATTAAAATATTCTTAGAAAGAATAACAGTAAAAATGTGTTTCTTAAAACCCCGAATTATAATGTAATATAGGTATTTACCATGATCTGCAGACGACTTGATGTGACCTGGCCTGGAGTCCAGTGTTCCCTGCGTAGAGATCTCTCTCAACTTCTCCAGTAGCTGCTTGCCGTCTTGCAGTGTCACCATCAGCGATTCCAACATCAGTCGCTTCAGCTCGTGCACTTTTGTAAGAAGCTGCTTCACTGCATCTATCTCTACTGGAAGACCTGGGTCTTGGCAAGCGATTTCCAGAGCTCTCATTCTGTCCAAACAGTCCTCGGCTCGACTGGAAAGAGTAACAGGATAGTAGCCCTCTTACCTCCTTTAATGAATTTCTTTTCTGGTATCAATGTTAATAGTTACGGTAAAGCTGCAATGTATCAGGACCCAATTTAAAAACTGAGATTCTCTTCATAAATCACCTAATAGCACACGTCTTTTGTTAAAAATCGTTCTGCGGGGATATGTTGTTGTCTCGACGAATGATTCGGTCCAACCCACTAAATGATACACTTTCTTTTCTACCATGATCTAGGGAAAAGTAGTGAAATTTCCATAGTATTTACTTTATCGAATCATGAAGAAACACATGACTGGTACAAGTGTGATATCACATCACCAGGACAACTGGTTTGGAATTATGGGGAAACAGTTGACAAACGCAACAAAAATATAATATGGCATATTTACGAAACGGAAGAATGCCGTATGCCCTACTAAACTAATACCACTGTTCATATCTAACAGAACCTGTCACTAACACTAATATCACCGCTCCTAACCTCACTACAGCAATGTACATGAAGCATTGTTGGTCATCCTGCTTCAGTGAAAAACAAAAAAATCATCACATTGTGCATGCAAATCTGCGTGCCACAAGATAGGTCCTGATACATTGTGACTTTAGCATAGTTATTTGAGCGTATATAAGGAGCCACAAAATGAATGATGCAAAATTAAGAAAGCAGAACAAGAAGAAGAAGAAGAAGAAGAAGAAGAAGAAGAAGAAGAAGAAGAAGAAGAAGAAGAAGAAGAAGAAGAATGAGAAGAATGAGAAGGAGAAGGAGAAAGCTAACCAGGAACTGACAAAATGATAATACCGGTACCTTTGATATGTAACGTTGAGATCTAGAATGAGTTTCCTCTGTTCCAAATGGCTGTTGACATCCTTCCATGCCAGGCCCAAAGATTCAGCCATTGCTGCATAAACTTCAGCTCGAGGTTTTTGTGTCGAGATCAGCTGATCAGCCTGGCGAAGCAGCTCTTCGACAGGGCTCTGCTTGCTCTGAAACAAACCACAGTACAAAATTAAATTGTATTGGAAGTTAACACAGTGAAGTTATATAACATATTGGTTATATAGGGAGCTGAAATTAATACTAAATCACAATATACCCTGGGATACAACGCTGTCATCTCCACTGCACAACATATTCAGCGAAGACTGATACACAAGCGTCTCTCAGAAAATAAGCATAACAAAAATCCACATAGGTAATAGAAACCTACACCTAGAGGCCCTTCGCCTCAACATAGGGGATATAGGAAACTAGATAAATAGAAAAACTAAAAATATTGATTGGGAGACCTGAAGGGAAAATACCACTTGGAATACCTAGATGTAGGTGGGAGGACAATATTAGAATAGATTTAAGGGAAGTAGGATTTACAAGGGACGGTTGGGTGAAATTAGCACAGGAAAGGGTTGAATGGCGGGCTCATGTAAGCACAATGTAAGCAATGGACCTCCGGGTTGTAGCTATAACACAGACACCGGTAATAATTCTTTAGTTATTTTGCGAAGAAATTGTGGAGTGTCCGTGGAAAATGATATAAGTGCCAGAAAAATGTACGGTTGTTTTTTTGTGGAAATTGGTGTATTTGCCATTGTCAACAACCCAGTAAAGGATATAAAAAGCGTTCATTAGGTGTCATCTAATGAATGCTTTTTATATCCTTTACTGGGTTGTTGGCAATGGCACATACACCAATTTCCTCGAAAAAATAACCAAAAACTTTTCTGGCACTTATATCGTTTTCCACGGACACTCCACAATTATCTGTAGGCTAATAGTATTTTGAAATTTATGTCAGGTATAGCAGTGTTTATGACATTTAAAGACAGGGTAACGTGTTGTTTGTATTGAAACTTAGTCCACATATTTGTACCTTAGGTTAAGTCATACTTATAATATAATTATAACACATACTGTATTATGTGTGTGTGTGTTTATGAGGATAAATTAATGCAAATAGATGTAATATTTAGTAAATAAAAACTTGACGTACCGAGTGAGGTTGTCAAGATGGTAACATCTTGGACTTGCATTCAGGAGGTCCCAGGTTCAAATCCCGTGGCCGGCCAGTTTGACATAGGTTTTTTCATGGTTTCCCCAGTCGTAAAGGCAAATGCCAAATTGGATATTTGCATACCATGAATCATCCTCACCATTTCAAACTGTACCATATCCATTGAAATTAATATCAAGTTGAAATTTATTCCATAAAACTCACTAATAATGGAAATAATTGACGATAGTTTCTGATATGGCCTAGTACTGTAGCTAAAAGGAAATTAAACACAGCTGAGTTTTTAAAAAAATTATGCGTGTTTATGAGGATGAACGCAAATACATGTAAAATTTAGTCAATAAATACTTGACGTGTCCTTTATCATACGTAGGCCTACATTCCCGTTATAATTTTGCGAAATTAATCCCATTCCTTCCTATTATAGTGGATAGAATTATCCGCTGTTCCAGCAGGATAGTGGAATGGATTGTTGATCAGTTGTAAAATCCTCGATAAATAGGCCTATTATTTCTGCTTCAATTTGTTACGTACGGTGACGAGTGAAGGTGTGAACGCGTTACCTGCATCCATCTTGTTTTGATTGCAGATAGGTGTGATTTTTGCACTACTCTAATCAAAATAAGTCTGAATGAAAATTCAAACAAAAATTTAATCAAAAACAAAATGTTATAATCTATTTAGGCATCATCTTGGGATGTAATTGTTTTCTCTTAATATTATTTTACATAAAGAAATCGTGTATTTCGTTAAATTTCCGCGAAAACGGGCCTTTCGGGTTTGTTTATTTTTGCACACCAACTTACTGCAGTAATTGATGGCTGGCAACAATTAACAAGAAATGGGAAGATACTTTTTTTAAAATTAATTTACAAGAAATAAAGTAAGGGCCTAATCATGGTGATAACTGTTTTCTTTGCAGTCCGACACGGTTTCATAAATCGTTCCTGAAACCGAGGGTCATGCAACAAAATAACATCTAGTTCAATAGTGTCCCTTACAAAAGACGGCCGCAAACCCATATAACTAGCTAAAACTGAACTCCTTGGCGCTACATCCCTGAAGGGACGAGGCCTACCACCCGACCGCTACGTCTTCTACCATTGGCAGATAGCAGGATTGGGGGGCATGTGGTCAGCATGCCGACACCCACGGCCGTTAATGGTGGTTTCCATGACCGGAGCCACTACTTCTCTATCAAGTATCTCCTCAATTTGAATCACGAGGCTGAGTGCTGAATCCGGTTTCCATGACCGGAGCCACTACTTCTCTGTCAAGTATCTCCTCAAATTGAATCACGAGGCTGAGTGCACCCCGTTCCAGACCTCCCTACCTCAGAAAAATCGGAGCAGGTACCGGGGATCGAACCCGGGCCTGCGAATTTGTAGCCAGCGACGCTAACCACGAGACCACCAGGCGATTAAACCCATAAAACACCCCTTAATATGTCATAGCATTATTAGATAAAAGGACCGTTTCATGGTGTCAGAAACCTGGAACAAGAAGTGGAAGAAACAGAACCACAAAATGCCCTGGCCCAGGTCAATGACATTTATGAGTGCCTAAATGTGTCAGTCCCATGCATGTAGATTTACAGGCATGTAAAAGCACGCCTGTGGGACAAAACTCCGGCACACAGGCGACGATCACATGCCTAACTTCCAGTACACCCCCGTCGTTAAATAATCATAAAACCAACCGACCGACAGAAGCTTTCAGTTTAACCCTGTTTCAGAGCTGAATATCTGAATCATTACACATAATCGTTAAGAGAAATCGAAAGTGCGTTCTAAGTTTGAAATAAATCAGGAAAATTCAATTTTAAATGACAATTCTTACTTCGAATTTAAGTACCTCTACCTATAGCAGATACGCCGTAGCGTAGTGGTTGAGGCGCTGCGCTACAAACCGGAAGGTCGCGGGGTTTGTTCCCCGATGAGGTCGTTGTTCAGTTTTTCAATTGGCCTAATCCTTCTGGTGGCACTATGGCCCTGGGGTCGACTAAGCCTCTAATATAAATGAGTACCAGGAGCAATCAGGGTGAAGGCGGCCGGTGCGTAAGGCTAACAACCTTGACTAGTTCACGTGCCGAATATCTACAAATCTGGGATCCTCAACTTCCTGGAACCCTCTGGGCCTCCACGGCGGATCCTCAACTTCCTGGGCCTCCATGACCTGTGTAGGGAACACTTTCCTTATTTTTTACCTATAGTAGACCTACCTCTGGTAATTTGCATGTGGAAATACATTAAAACTTGCATGGACACTGTCACTGTCACTGTTCTTTGTGAAGAGAAAGCTCTGTTCTCGTCCTGCCTTCACTTCTAACTGCGTATCGTGTGGTGATAAAACTGCAACGGGCCCTCCACAACTAAAAAAAACACGTGCACTGCAAAGACACAGCCTTCCCATCCCAATACAGTGTTGTGTGGTGAGAGACCAATCAGATAACGCCTGGCAAGGGTGTGTGAATATGTGCTACCGTGTTATCAGAGAGAGAGAAAAAATCTGATGCACAACACATAACTTCCTCTGAACAAATACAAGTTTTGTCTTTAACAAAATATTATTTATGGTATTCTCTTCGTGTAAATTGGTTGTAAAAATGAAGAGAATGTCGTTACCACATCGCATAGCATCCCCGAAGGATACACAACCCAAATAAAATCTGATTAGTGCGCTTGCGTAACTTTATTTTCAGGGATGATGAAATGGGCTGGACATGTTGCGCGCATGGGGGAGGAAAGACATATCTAAAAAATACTGACTGAGATACCCGAAGGGAAAAGACCACTTGGAAGATCTAGAAGTAGGTGGGAGGACAATATGAGGATAGATTTAAGAGAAGTAGGATTTGCTAGGGATGATTGGATGGAGTTAGCACAGAATACGGTTGAATGGCGGGCTCAGGTAAGTGCGGCAATGAACCTTTGGGTTCCATAAAATAGATAATATTCCTTTAGCTTAGTTAGGAATTGTCTATTGCCATTGAGTAAGTAAGTAAGCATGAACTATACACCTCTCTCACTTCACATTCTGATATATAATAAAAGACCTTGAAAGAACGCGTATTCAATTGTTTCTACCTAATGCAAAGCTTTATTGTTCACCAGGCAAGACTGAGTTTCTACAAACAGTGGGTGGCTTATAACTACCCTTCAGAAAATTTTTGCAAAAAAAAGTTTAAAATAAAAGTTTTAGATTTTATTATAAGCAACTCATGTAGGCCTAAAAATAAAAAAAATCGTTAGAGCCGTTTTCAGGACCCAAAGTTAAATGCACGAATCCACGACACCTAAATCTAGCTAAACAAAAATGTCTTGCATGATAGCCAAGAATTTGTGATAATTAATATGCAAAAAATAGGCCTATGTATATTTATATATCTATATATATATATATTCTTATGCCACTTTTGGGCGTATTTCACAGGCCGTTCCCATAGGAGAAAAGTGGTAATTAAATGAAACAATCAATAGGGCGAGAATTAAGAGTAAAAATTGAATTCTGGCGATTTCAGCCAATAAAACTTACGTGTCCGGGCTTTTGATTTCTGCAAAACATCCTTCATTTGTTTCCACTGTGGACGTCTCCACGAGTCTCTTGAAAATTGGGCAAAACAACACGCGTATAAAGAAAACCATACATTGTCCAAGTTCTTGAGATTTGTGCCCAAAAGTAAAGATAGTAAAGAAATTTGTAAAATCCGAAAGCGCCATATTAATTACCCGTTTATTTGTCTACCACCTGTGAATATAAAATCGAACTAAAAATAGATCAAAACAATATATACATTTATTTTGAAAATTAACCCATAATATTTTGTAAACTCTCATAGCCTACATAAAACCAAATAATTCTATGAATACAATTCAATAATAAGAAGTTGCATACTATAGATCTATTCTTGAAATATAAGGCACATTATTCATTTGTTTCTATTTTGAGTAGGCCTATCAGCGAGTAGAATGACGTACTGTATTCCTATAAGTAAAGTCAAAATAGAAACTCTTTTAATGAGATTAGGCCTATATTAATAACGAAATATTCACACAAATAAAAATATTATGCTATTATTGTTAACCTATTAACATATATATTTGTTAAAAACTTAAAATATATGTTTTTCCTGGGAATATATTATGGGTGAAATATTATAATTTATCGTACAGTATATTGTCACCAAAATAATAATCTAAAAATCAACAGTTTTCCTGGATAAATTTGGCATTCTAAATTCCTCTCATTAAAGAGTAATTAAATATTCAAGAAAATGCAAACCATTTTATTACAAACCTTAGACAAGACCCACGAAAACTCCATTTGCAGAGCTTAAATCACTCAGACTACCGCCTTATTAATTTCGGCCATAAATGTGAACGCTCCTGCCATCTGTCAACAGATCGTCAAACTAAGTTTAGTAGGCAATTGTATCGATAATTAATCTATAATCGATAATCAATCACAAAATTATAATTTATTACAACAGAAGCCTAAATTAGTCTACTATTTTTAAAACAAGTACAAGTGAAAGTAAATTATTTATTTAATTATTTTTTTTAAATATATTTTGTTCTCTAAATCCCCCTAACCATGTGAATATGTAACATCGATCGATAAACTTATTATTCGATTGGCATCAGTGAATAATATAATCGATATTAACGTACAAATTGATAAATTTTTGGTGAAGAAAATACAATTTGTATATTTATGGATGGTCGCAAAACTTATTATTTTGCATGGTATAGTAAAACAAATAAGAATTTATGCCGGTGAAGATCTTAACGATCATAAGATTATTATTAACAAGCCTATAGTAAGTAGGCCTACAGTGAACATAATGGCGGAGATGACTGTAGTCTATTTTTTTGCTTAGAACGTCATAATAGTAAATAATTGTACTTTCGATATCCTTTTTAGTAATTATATAATGACACAATACTTAATTAATCCTCTACTTTGCTTATTTTATTAATTAAGTAATTTCATAAGTATCTATTTTGTTTGTTTTTCCCTTCTTAGTTCTGACAATCATTGGTAGATGGCTGGACAATTCACTTTTCTAGCATTAAAATTTAATAATACCGCCATTTCTGCTACTTCATCAGTCTACCCACAGGTGGCGAAAATATCGTCTGGTCAGTCCGCGTTATCAAAATGTCGGCCGTATTTTGTTTTCGGTGGGGATTCGTGTTGAAAATGCAGTGAAAGTTAAGAAGTGTTTTGTGAATAAACATTGTGTTGTGTTGAACGTGTTGTTTGGAGTTCCAGTGAAGCCCTGGTCAATCGTCATCGCCTGAGGGTAAGTCCAAATAGGCCTATCATATGCTACTGTTCTGACTGTGAAGTGACAGAGCTTCCCCAGTCAAACGATTTTGCACTTGTAATACTTTACACACGCCAAAGACGTGTATTTAGCGTGTATTTACAAAGAAATTAGTGTATACTGTCCTGTATAATTAAAACCATGTTATGCCATAGGCCTAAATTCAGCAGTTTGACACCTCTTGGTAAGCCACGTTGGCAGCATGGTGTTCTGGTGGACACTACAACCCATTTTATCGCGATGAGTCACTATATGTTACAGTGCGATTTGCAGGGTGATTAGGGGATATCTTCACCACTGGCTTGATCCATTGTATGACATACATGTACAAAACTTTAATATTCCAGCAGTGAAACTATTGTCTGCCGCCATGGATGAATTGATAAGTGACTACCTTCCATTCTGGCGGCCCGGGTTCGATTCCCAGCTGATCGGAGGCAGTGGCGTACCATGGCGGGGGGGCGGTCACACCCAGGTCCCGCTTTGAACACAGGCTTCAAAATGTTCTTTATCGGCCATTCATATTTACGGGTGGGACATTTTAGCATATTATAATAATAATGAGAATTGCGCACATTGTGCATGTGTTCCTGAAGGCTTCTTTAGTCTCATTGACAAAGTTCGCTGATTGAGCACTTCCTTGCAGTACACTTCTCCATATGATACCTTTCACACTTTTTATCGCACAATCTGCAAATACATGTGTCCCTTGGGTCATGGAACGTGTTGTCCGTGCACATCTTGTAATGAAACCCATGGACCGCTAAACCTGTCACAATGCGCCTCATCTCATAATTTGTCTCCGTCCATTCTCGATTGATCATTGCTTCCGTCGAGTAGAACTCCTCCCATATTTCAGTCTTTTTGTGTTCTAACTCTGCGAGTAGCGTTTGGTAGCTGCTCGTAGTCGGTAGTAATGTTTGATGCCTCAGATCGTCCACAAAATATGTTTCTCTCGCGAGTAGATAAACTAGTCTCGAGGGGGCATACTTTGATATTCCCAGAATCCTCTTGAGAAATCTAGCTTTAAGTCCTTCGATTGATCTCATCTGCTTCAATGTTAGGTGTTCCCATGTAAGCTCTAGTCCATAGCTGAGTGTGGGGCATACTTTTGCTTCAAACAACCTCATCGCAGTGTTCATATTTAGCATATTATGAAAACTATTTTTTGTTCATTACATAGGCCTATCATAAATAATGAACTAGAACTCTACTGCTCATTCTGTGAAATTTACTATGCTTTCTCCTCCACACTACATGCAAATCATTATTTACAATTTATTTTTAATATTTTAAATTTGTTTTTCAAAATCTATTACGGGTGGAACATCATTTGGACAATGATTTTAATGATACACAAAAACAGTTCATTTGCTGTTCTTCTAGTGTATTGGCGTACTGTTAGAATCTTAATGTTGTTATTAATGAAGATATGAGGGATTAAATACAAATTATAAACTGTTTCCAGATTGTCAGAACATTTATTTAACTCATGAATAATAATTTAACAAAAATATCACCATTAACAGGTGGGACAAAACGTTACTGTTTGCTATTTTACATAGTAATTAAGCACACATACTATTTGAAGTTAATCTTATACCAAATTGTACCTTAAGATGTATATTTTCTCAAATCAAAGTGGGCATAGCTGATTACTCATGACCAGGGGTATTAAAGAGTGTTAAAATTATGCTAAAGATGGCAAAAAAAGTAATTCATCTCAATAAATAAGTAAATCACAGATTTTACACATCAAAAAAAAACTTCAAATACACATAATTCCTGAATATTCAGTGAACTCTAGGTTTTACACTTTTATTTGACTTCCCAATTAGGCCTACACTAGTTTTATAACATCTCTCTTTGAGGGAAAAATTCCCATATTTTATGAAATGGCTGTGCAATTTTAGGAATTTCCTAGAATTATTTTGCTATTTTAACCAATCTTATACATTATTTTGCCTTTTTTATTGTTGAGAAAACGCTTTATTCACCTGTAGATAAAACTTATAGTAAAAGTGTAAAGTTACCTAAAGCATAATAAACATGTGAATCCCAAAGGGAAAAAGTTTATCCATTACTAAAATAATTTATTCGGGTCCATAAGAAATATAATGAATTAGGCAGCTTACTTACAGCTGTAGACTGTGTGAATGGTATAAATAATTGTGAATACTGGGCAGGCTCCAATATTGATTAGCGCCCCAGGTCCCCATTTCTGTTGGTAAGCCACCGAACGGAGGTTTTTCAGCAGTCCTGGGTTCAGGGCTCTCATCCCAATCTCTCGAGAGGCAATGACAAATCTCGGCGGTATCACACATACCTGAATCACCTCGGACGAGTCGTGGTCATCATCCCACGGCTTCGTCCCGCCCGGGTCTGGACCTGACTTCGGGGAGGACTCTCATCATCAGTAAAAATATTAGGCATCTTCTCTCCGGTAAAATTAGGCATATAGTTATGTCGGTCTCCTTAGTTGCGTGCTTGCCTTAGAGCCGTGGTGGAAGAGGCTGTGGGTTCGAATCCCGCCCCTGACATGAATGTTTGTGTGTAATTTACCTGGTATTTCTTTGCCAACGGGTTGTTGGCCCACTTTCAGGGTAATAAAGATAATAATAATAATAATCATAATCAGGAAAAATGGATACAAGGAAGCCTAACAGTAGCCTATGGCCTGCTAAATTTACAAGAATAAAGTAACATCCTATCCAGAACTCGCGATAGTGCGTAAAAAATAAAATTATTATAAGAGAGCTTGTGTAATCGTCACTGTACAGTATAACACTCTTGACGAAATCTTGATTAGGCCTATTATTCTTCTTCTTCTTCACCCAATTTTAGACTCTCCCCTTATATGGATTCAGAAAAAAATCACTAAGTTTTTTTCTTCCTTTCCTCTTTATTTAAAGAATAATCCATATCTTTTTTATTAATGCAGGAATGAATCCTTTTAAAGATGATTTTTAGGACATAAAAACCATTATAAAGTTATAGGATTGTGACCTGTCTGGAGATGGATTATCATTGGATTACATACATACTTTTTTGACCAGACAAGGACATGGAGGGCCTCCCGGGATGAGTGATCAGCCCAATGCCGGGACCACCTCCGAGACAACACAGTGTCCTACACTTATTTTACAACTGCCAACTGTTAAAAATTCCACCCTTTGTAGCTAATGATAATTTATGTTTTGACGATGCGTAGGCTATATCATTTTATTCTGACGGCGTAGTTGTAAAACTAATAATAAAACTAACTCCGTGGTGCTAACATCCCAGAAGGGACAAGGCCTACCACCCGACCGCTGGATCATCTACCAATCTACCATAGGCAGACGGCAGGATTGGTGGGCATGTGGTCAGCATGCCAACACCCACGGCCGTTAATGGTTGTAAAACTTGAAAAAAAACTCGGTAAGTAGTTTGCAATTGTAACCACTCTGCCGAGGGCCTTTTTATGTAAACAGTGTAGATTTATGTAGATTCAGACAGCGTAAATCGTACTAATCAGTATTGTAAAAAGTGTAAAATCGGTATTAATATTTTCTGGTGTTACTACGGACAGTAACGCAGAGCAGAACACTGCATGTTTATCAAACAGTGGGACGCCCCCTCCCTGGGGAGATAGAGAAGCCCCCCCATACGAGCATAGCAACAAATTAACCTTCTTGATAGGGCGTGTCTATTTCATTAGATACCGATTGTCACAGCCCCCTGATAACACCAATTCTTGAACCCTCGTGCTCGAAATTCATCCACAATGGTTGCTATAGAAACATTCACTGCAGTCATATGTTTGTGAATTTATGTTTTCATGGCTTAACATATTGTGTATGGCAGCCAAGACCCACTCTATTCAATCGTTTCTGGGCAAGGAATGCAAACAGCTGAATGCGACGCACAAAATCTTCAGGCAAAATATTTTCTTATCAGTGACTTAAGAAAGGTACTATGAACTGCGTGGCGCTGCAGCTCTGAACGGGCCAGGCCTACCATACAACCGCTGCATTATCTGCCATGGAAAAATGGCAGGATTGAGCTGCATGTGGCCAGCTTACCGTCAATGAAGCTTTCCGTGACCGGAGCCGCTACTTAAGTCTGAAGTATTCGTTGCTTTTAATTTATCGATAAAATCCGGACCTATCGATATATTACCTGTCATTGTGAACTAAAATAATGGGGTTCCTATATCGATAAACCATGTTTTCATATTTTTATCATATTTTATTTAAATCTCCCACACAAATTAGCCTATGTCAAATACCATAAGATTTTAGTTTCGTTAAAAGAATTTCACGATTGACAGTTACAAACAAGAAGATGAAGTTACAGGTTAATTAATTAAATAAGAAAAATCGTCGTTGGTTCAGGCAATCAGGAGTACCATGTCCGTTGGAATGATAATCTTTCACATTGGCTGCGTGTAGGTTAAGATGGAAAGGTAAAGCCAGACTGAAAAATGCAATGCCATAGCTGGGAATTGAACCAAGTTCTTCGGCTCTCCGTGCCGCTGCTCTACTATTGAGCTACCATGTCAACATGCCGGTACAACGTTAAATTCTCCAACTGACTCACGTATCCCGGTATGCCATCAGGCGTTCTCAGTATTAAAATAATCAGGTAAACTGATATAACAAAGTGCCAGAATTCTTTTTTCTTAATCAGTGATAATTACAATTATGATAGGCCCACACAGAAAAGAAGTTATTTTTGTAATAGATCTCAGAGTTAAACTTAAAAAAAGAAATAGGCTGGCAATAATCTTAATAATGCAATAGGCTTACGATTCGCTGAAATGTTTGTTTCAAGTTTAAAGCAGCCTTATGGGTTATGAATGAATAAAAAGTCAATCTGAAATCTGTCAGGAATTACATTAGGTGTATTGCTGCCAGGAAAGAAGCGTCGTGTTCAAGTCCTGGCTAAGGCATTACATTTTTTTCAGTCTGAGTCGAGTTTTCCACCATATCCGTTGTCCCAAGTCTTATCTTCCTCATTTTACAGGAATTCTAAATATCAGATTCATGGCACACCAGTAGGGCAAGGCATTTAATGACCGTAAAATAATGAAAAAAATGCAAAATAAAGAATGCATTTATGACTTAAAATAGTGAAAAAATGACACAATTTAAAAATGACCAACAAATTTACCATTATTACTTATAGTTTTGTTTTTAAGTAATGAATTGCTAAAAGCAATTTAGTGGATGGGAGTGCGTTATATATGAATTTACAATATAAAACAACTTATTAATTGTTACTGAAGAAGTAAGTAAATTTGTAGGCTACTATTTGGACACCCTTAGCGAGAAAGAAATTCTTTCTGAACTGGCTTGTCCATCAAATTGCTCCTAGCAAATATGTGTCATTTAAAAAGAAAGAAAATTTTTTTAGCATTACCAATTACCCATGAACACTTGGGGGAGATTCTCAAATAAAAACGATTGTCTGTTGTCTGAAAGTAATGGAAAAGCTCCTTCCTACCTCCTCTGAAACATGACGTAAAAATGCCGAAAATGATCTAAAAATTGGCAAAAAAAATCGCTAGAAAATTATTTAAAAAATGCAAAATAAAGGAAAAATATGCAAAAGCAAATTGCCCTTATTTAATCAATTATTTCATGATACACGTTTATATGTATTCGAGCTGTCTTCTAAACTTCACATAAAAAAGATGCAAAATCCTCAAATGGCTTGCCCTAATCGTCAGTATGGACACACTCAATGTAAATAGATGTTTGAAAATGATTGAATGACTTGGTAAAGAAGCTAAACCCTGCAAGGGCTGTAACAGAATGCATGACTGTGTACTTATCCTCTACTTATCCCATCAGCTGAACATGTAATCACTGCAAGTAGTATTACGATCCTGATTATACAGTAGGAGTCCGGGCTTCGACTATCTTTATGTTTTAATCTGCATCAGGATCAATGCAAATTTCAATATACAGTAAAAAACTGTTTGTACCCTATCTCCAGGTCGTTTAATCCAGACTTTCGGTCCGGTCGCATCTGATCCGGATTAGTCTGTCTTTTAATATTTCCTGACTAAACTCATTGTAGTAGGCCTAGTATTTTTTTAAACGATGTTTTGAACAAACATTTAAACATTCAAGTTGATTCATTAGCTAAATAATCAGCTATATATATATATATATATAAATTTTATTTTCGTTCGCGAGTTATGTTTCATTTGTTTATAATGACAAGGCCGGAAGGGGGATAATGAATATTGGCCTAAGTGGGAAAACATTATTCGATTTGGACGAAACTCACTATGCAGAGGTTTTCTGGGCCAGGGAAGTCGAATCTGAGGTCATTTTTCCATGCTGCGCTTTCTAATCTTGGATGTCACTTCAAAGCCGGATTTATAGCTGTTTCATTAATTAGGCCTATGAATGTTTCGTGTGCAAAGTGTTAATAAATATTTTAATTATTTTGCAAATCCGCGGGGATCTGCTATAAGCTATAAAAACTATATCTAGCGTTTTCTGAGGGGATAGTTTGAGTGTGATAACGTTCTTCCTTATTTCAAATTCTAAATAGGCTACCTATATAAAGACCTAGCGTTTGAAAATCAAAAGTCCTTCATAAGTTATTTTTGAATTTACAAAATACAAAACCCGAGCGACGCCGGGCCTTTTACGCTAGTATTAAATACAGTGGGCCTATTTTTTTAATATTAGAGATTTTTTTAAAAATCGAACTTTTTTTCCCCAGTGTATGTTTTCATTTAATGGCCGTTCGTCCTCTGTCGTGAAGCATGATTTTATTGTGCCAGGTTTTTTTATCACTCTTGATCAAAATCAGGCTAGATTGGTTTTTAATGCGTCACGGCTGGCTTGAAGGGAAATATGAGACTATAATCTGAGATTTTCTTCTTGAGTAGTTACAGAGAGATACAGATTCACAATGAGGACCAGATACGGGTAGCGGCGGTAACCCGATTTATTACCCCTTCTGTATTAAATTACTTCTTTCCAATCTCTGTATCTTTATATATATAAGAGACTTTGTCCTGACTGATTAACTGACAGAGAATAAAAAATATAATAGGTAAAGACTTGGAATTTTGACAGTACAGTACCTTCGTTTCATAATGTAAGTGCACACTAAGAAAGGATTTTGGAAATTTTTTATTTTAAATGCCAAAAATCAAATGTTTTTGAGAATACTCAATCCCTTTTTACACAGAATTATCAAATCCAAATCACAGTTCACATGATAACATATTATTGCCAGTGGTGTCAGATGGGTTTGGAAATAAATGAAATGCAACTTTGAGAAATTAGAGAAGCTATCAATATAATTCATGTTATAAATTGATATTAAAGAATTAAATCCACGAAAATAATGCATTCACATAACTTTCTCTACCCTTGACATAGCGAAAACAATACGAGGCATGGTAATATGTTTTGGGGAGAGAAGTGTGAAAGTGATATTGCATTTCTGTTTAATTTCATCCCCAAAACGGTTTTATTATAACATGAGAGTGAGAAATTAATATTCCGCAAAGACAATACAGTTTTATGTTACCGGAATTTCTATTTCTTCTTATTTGAACCTCTACCAGGCTTGCTGTGCACTATACAAGCGATTGGATGCAAAATTCTTCATCCTCTATGAGCCATTAAAAGCTATAGGCTATCAAGCGTTTTCTGAGGGAATAGTTTGGGTGTGATAGGTCGTTCTTCCTATTTCAAATTATAAATACCTATATAAGGGCCTAGAATTTAAAAATCGAAAGTCCTTCATGAGTTAATTTCCGATTACAAAATAAAAAACCCGGGCGACGCCGGGCCTTTTAAGCTAGTCTATAATAATAAGAGGAAGTGTTTGTCTGTCTATGCGCGATGCCCAGGGAAATCTACTGCACGCAGAGATCTGACATTTTAAACATAGATGGACTGAAGGGTGGCCGAATGCATCTCGAAGCCGGATTTTTAATTTTCACTTTCGTTCGCGAGTTTGAGTGAAAACTAGCAGAAAACGTGATTTTTTTGGGGGTTATCGAAGCATTAGTTTTTGGTAAGACGTATCAATTCTGAAATCAATTGCAGGTGGCGTTGCCTATTTTGATCATAACTTGGAAATAAAAGCATCGCGATTTTTTCGATATACTGCATGGATTTGTCGATAGCTTCGATTCTGTGAGCTTACTCTATTAATTCGTTTGTTTATAATGTGAAGGCGTGCAGACATCTGAAATTTTCAACAAACCGGTAGACGGAAGAGGGATAGTGAAAGTTGCCCAAAATGGGCAAAGGCTGATCGATTTGGACGAAATTCGCTATGCAGGGATTATCTGGGCCAGGAAACTCGAATCTGAGGTCGTTTTTCCCAGGTGGTGCTTTCTAATCGTGGAATGCACTCCAAAGCCGGATTTTTTTTAGCTGTTTCTTATAATTATTAATCGTTTAGTTTATGAATGATTCGCTTGTATGTGGTAATGAAAATAATTTTTAAATTATTTTGCTCTTCATTTTTAATTTTTTAATTCATTATGGTGGGCGAAGCCACGACGTCACTGGAAGGGGCTGAGCGAGGTAACTGGAGATGGAGGAGTGCTATATATAGTGCCTCCGAGTTTACAGTCTTTCTTATAAATATAACTAACTCCTCGCTTCCTACCACGCCCTGCATACATACTCCTTCACGTTCAGAAATTTCTTCCGGGAACCAAATAGCCTACTTACGATTGCCGAATAAAACTTTGATCAAAATTTATTTGTCAGAAGTCGGGTAGCTACCAGGGCCGTATTTCTAAACAGGCTAAGTAGGCTAGAGCGGCAAATTTTCAGGGGCGGCAATTTGACAATTTAATCAAAAGTTAAAATAAAGTATTTCAGACGTTAATAATATGTTTTAGTCCTTCTACATAGCCTACTTTCTAAAACTATAACATAATACAAAATCACAGCACGTAATTTTGTATTATAACTTTCTTAGAAGAGTTAAGAACTATCTGGGAACTAGTATTTCTGAAATACGGTTAAACTCACTTTCATTACTTTGTATTGATGCAAATACAACAAAAACACTTTCATATGAGGACATTATTAAAGAGTTTGCCATTAAGAAATCTCGAAAGAAAGTTATGTAAACTTGAACATGAAGATTATGCGGGGTGAGTTGTTTAGAGAAGTTTGTATAGTCTATTTTTCAACAAATAAACCAGTTATTAACTACATTTTGTGTAATTTCATTTCACCGTGGAGGAAAACTTAATTCAAATTGAAAGTAGTTCTTCAATTAGAGTTGGATTATTCCCACAAAGTCTCTGGCCTTGAAGACTAACCCAGCCAGCGATCTTCTCGTTACCAAGATGCGCGAATTCGGTGCGCGTAAGATCAGTAAGCTACCGCTGGGCAGAGAGTGAACATCATGCAGCATGTCGCCAGTCGTAGAAAATACTATAATAGTTGAGTGGAGGGATAATGCCGCAGCGAGAGAGACAGACAACACGTGGAGTGGGATAGGAGAGCTGAGCCAATCAGGGTGCAGCTACCTCCCCTAGCCAGGAACTCTACGAGCGGTGAGACTCGCTCCTAAGGTATATACGTAAAAACCCAGAGACGTTGTGGAGGTAATCCTACTCTACCCGAAAGATAGTCATTAGCATTAAAATATAAAAATATGTTTAAAATAGTGATCACTGATTTCCAAGAACAGATTTATTAATTAATTTCGAAACCCATTTCATTTTTTAACGAATCTTAATAGAAGTAATTAAAAAAACAAGTAGATAACTAATTTGATTATATAATTTATTATGTTAACCATTAGTATTGAAGTTTTATCTAAACTAAATGAACTTTATGTTTAAAAAAGATGAAAACACCAATGAACTCTATCCTTTTGTTGTATAAAACAAATGTATTTCGCAAATATGAACTATAAAGAGGGTAGCAAATTGACTTTAGCCTATAGGCGGCATACTCTTAAATCCGGCCCTGGTAGCTACACGTCCTGAAAAAGCGGCCTTGGAACTATTGCTTGTCAATTGTTTCTATTGTCGGTGTATTTAATGGAGAAAATTTCAACTGATATTAATTTAAATCAGGGGTTCCCAACCAACTCCTGAAATAGCCTCGATGCTAAAAGGAGTATAAACACAGCTAAAATTTAAAAAAAAAAAAAAAAAAAAAAAAAAAAAAAGACCATGTAACTGCCATGACAATGAAAAGGACAATTATGTTAAAATATCACAGTTAGCTAGCAAAGACAAAATAGATTAAAACCTAAAATTCCGGGCCAGTACAAACATATTGCCAAGAAAAAACCACACACACACACATAGGCTAAAAAATATTCATTTATTATGGAGGGAAATCGATTCAGAGTATTTACAATATACTTATCCCTCTACCAATGCTACAAACCCTTTTCAAGTACCTACATATTATTTAACCGGTATTATATGTACAGTGTGTATGTTAGAAGAGCAAAGTGAACTCCACAGGCAGCGGGGAGTAACGGAATGTTATTATTCTCCACTCCCAGAACCGGACATGCGTGATGCATGACAATAAGTAACAGGAAAAATAATTCTAATATTATGTCATGAGCAGGGTTAGGATTTTTTGGTGTGCACCTTTTTTTTCTTAGGACAAGTTAGAGCTCCTGTGAAAGAAACAACTTGTGAAATTTCTCTAGTTGAGAATGGCGACAATTTTCTAGCGCCTATTTTCCCCTTTTTAGAGCCGTTAGAAGTAAACAAGAAACTATTAGCAGAATATATCAAGCAAAACTTGCTTTCAGTAAGAAAAATAAATGATTCACATCCAATAATAATAGTTTAGAAATAAGAAAGAATTTGATGAAAACATTTGTCTGGAGCATAATGTTGTATGGATGTGAAACTTGGTCAATCCTGAAATCAGAAAGAAGAAGAATAGTTGAAACATGGTGCTACAGAAAAATGCTGAAAATTAGCTGGATCGATAAAATTACCAATGAGGAAGTTTATGAGAGAGCAAAGGCAGGGAAAGAAATTTGGAACCAAATAAAGAAAAGACGAATAAAACTCATAGTGCATTTTCTAAGGCACCATAGTATATTGCGATACAAGTGCCGTAAGGCACGTTTACGGGTCGAGGAAACAGATTGAAAACCCGAGGCGCAGCCGAGGGTTTTTAAGTTTTCGAGACCCGTAAATGCCTTTACGGCCCGTGTGTTGCATGCTATTTTATGCACGATGATTATTTATATCAATTTAATTATATTAATTGTGATATTACCTGAAAATATTATGTAAATACATTCTTGAAGAGAGATGTTTATTTCAGAAAGTGATTCGCATGTGTTTGTTGTTATGGGAACCGAATATTTAGCTTGGGGGCCGTGTCCATAAAGACTTGTATTATGAAGTGTATCGTAATGAATTATGACGTAGCGCTTGGACCGTAAGTGTTTTAACCTCATCGCAACCGGCCTTAGCAACAAGACTGTGTGGGAATGTCAACTTACGATCCATGTAAACAAAGTTCGTAAGTACCACTTACTAGCTAAGGAGTGCAAAAAAGTCTTTTAAAAATCACTATCGAAAGCACAATTGAAGGCAAGAATAGCAAAGGAAGAGCAAGACTACAGTACATGGAACAAATTAAGATCTGTGAAACGTATGAAGAATTAAAAAGGAAGGCAGAAAGAAGATCAGAATGGAGAATCGCTGCAAACCAACCCAAGGTTGAACACTAAAGAAGACTAAAGAAGAATAGAGCCGTCATCCCTTTTTTCTCCACCGAGCCCAAAATCTTTTCTCCCTCCCTGTTTTGCATTTATTTAAGCTTTTTAATAATCTTCTAAGACACGATTAATTGGTTATAGACCGCGTGGTCTTGTGGTTAGCGTCGCTGACTATAGATCCGTCGGCCCGGGTTCGATCCTCGGTACCTCCTCGGATTTTTCTGAGATAGGGAGGTCTGGAACGGGGTGCACTCAGCCTCGTGACTCAAATTGAGGAGCTACTTGATAGAGAAGTAGCGGCTCCGGGCATGGAAACCACCATTAACAGCCGTGGGTGTCGGCATGCTGACCACATGCCCCCCAATCCTCCCATCTGCCTATGGTAGATGACGCAGCGGTCGGGTGGTAGGCCTTGTCTCTTCAGGGATGTAGCGCCACGGAGTTTAGTTTAGCGTAGTTTATGTTGCTTTATTGTTACTACCTTTTCCCTTCCTTTTCCCTATGCAAATTGTACCTATAATTGAAAACTCCCCGAAATATTGTGAAAAGAAAAGATTAAGATCGTTAATGCGTGAGACACAAATTATAAATCCATGCCGGACTGCGGAGAAAACAGTTAAGGCAGTGGTTAATCTCATAGTTGATTTTTTTTTTAAATTTAACTTTATTTAAGTTATAGCCTACCCAGTAGGCTACTCGTTTTAGCATCGAGGAGTTCAGGTTCTGTGTATAATATCAATTAAACTTACTATGATACTATGATTTACTCGTATCCTGTACTCTCCACCGGATATAGTAAGGGGAATTAAATCATGGAGGATGAAATGGGCTGGACATGGGGGAGGAAAGACATTTCAAAAGTATTGACTGGAAAACCAAAGGGGAAAAGGCCACTTGGAAGACCTAGACGTAGGTGGGAGGACAATATTAGGATATATTTAAGGGAAGTAGTATTTGAGGGGGATGATTGGATAGAGTTAGCACAGAATAGGGTTGAATGGCGGGCTCAGGTAAGCGCGGCAATGAACCTCCGGGTTCCATAAAATAGATAATATTCCTTTAGCTTGCTTAGGAATTTGTCTATTGCCATTGAGTAAGTAAGTAAGTATATTGCTTTATTCTTACTATCTTTTCCCTTCCTTTTCCCTATGCAAATTGCACCTATAATTCAAAATGTCCCCGAAATATCACATTTCCAAGCAGCCTGGTACCTTAACGAAGCAGTAGAAGATCTTTATTGCTTGAGACTTAATTTGTGGGACTAATTATAAATCCATGCCGGACTGAAGAGAAAAAAATGTTGAAGTCATTGGACTAATGGTTGGTAGTAGGGGAACAATAACAAAGTTCTTCATTTCCTTCTGTAAACGTTTCTCATTGTCACAAAATCTGTACAATGAAGTGGTGTTATTATCACTTAAGGGATCCATCCAAATCTTAAGAAACCACCTGTACAATAACAACAATTAAGCTGGACAGATTTCCTTTTTTTTCAAGTTTAATGGTTTTTACTACTGATTATTTGAATTTTCCTGTTATTATGTTTATGATCTAACTGAAAGCTTGTAATTTTTGTGTAAATGTATACTTTGTTGAAAGATATTCTTTGTCTGCAAGGCAATCTGCGTTGTGCAGAAAGACTACAAAATAAACAATGATTAATCTCGTGGTTTATTCTTTTTTTAATTGAACTTTATTCAAGTTATTATACTCATTTTAGCATCTAGGTCATATCAGGAGTTCAAGTTCTGTGTGTATACCTGCAGGCCATGCTACTATTGATGCTTAGTTATTTTCTATTGTGGGCGTATTTTATGAGGTCGGTAATTTTCATCAGTTTCATCAGTTACCTATGATAAAGATGACGGACGCGTCAGACTGATAACTAGACTTCGGACTTTTAGGTACCTAAAATAGGCTCTAAAAATTGGAGAATAGGTTCTAAAAATCGTAAAATAGTCTCTTATAAAACCGTTAAGTTGCCAATTTTCTGAATATCTCAATTGCAATGCAGAATATTATATTTATTGACGTCACCATTAATCAATAATCATGATAAAACACAGATATAGGCCTATGGTACACATAATTATATAGACCTATTACTAGGGCCTGTATTACTACCATAACAGTGAAAACCTTATCCCTGCGCCCAGAAGCTACGTATAGCCTATCATACTAGCTTATTCAACCCCTTGTATCCCTCAGTGATTCAGAGAACTACCGGTACTTTTTTTGTTTTTTTGTTTGTTTGTTTTGTTTGTTTGTTTGTTTGTTTGTTACTGGTTATGGGAGTCGAAAGAAAAACACTACATTTTCTTGGGAATTCCAAGGAATTTTTCTACTGAAGACGAAACCTTCCTTACTATTTAATCACGTCACAAATGTGTCATGTACTGCCCATTCCGAGCTAAAAATTTAGTACGAACTGAAAATAAATGCTAGATTTAAAAATAAAAAATGTCTTATTTTGAACTTTAGAGGAAAAATAAATGGTGCAAAAATATGTTGCACAAACTTTCTCGCATATACGTGTTAAAGGCTAGCACAGAAAAAAGTAAATTATAGGGACAATTAAATTTTATTTATTACATTTTCATAAAACTAGGAGCTTTAACTACTAGGAACTCGAAGAAATCCAAGATACATAACGGCTTGCCTACGTTACGTGGAGTTGTATAATTATTGTTTGAGATAATAGGATTCAAGAGAGGAATCAATTGTTATTCTGTATTGTTTGGATAATAATCAATGAAATACCTAGCAAGGCCACCGGAAATGTCCTCACTATTACGTGACTTCCTCTGTTTCCCAGTTAAGCACAAGCCTTCTGAATGCACTGAATATGTTCGTTCAAATGATTATAACTTAATAAATGACCAAAGTAAGTTTTCTAGAATAGGCCTGTTCAACTTTAGATGAACTGAGAGCCCAAATTTATTTACACAAGTCTTATGGTGGAATGTCAGGTATCTTTAGGCCCTTATGGTCCTCGGATATCATCTGGCAGTCATTATCATCTTCATCCCATCCTCGCCTTGTTCGGAGTGAGTGTGTGTGTGAATGGTGTGTCTCGTCCTATGTGTTCGAGTTGTTTCGGAGGTGGCCGCGGCATTGGGCTGATCTCTCATCCGGGGAGGCCCTCCATGTCCTTGTCTGGTCAAAAAAGTATGTATGTGATCTCCCGACAGGTCGCGGTACTGTAAGGCCCGGGCGGCTTGGATCGCTTAAATCCTAAACGGGAGAGGTAAAACTAAGATCAAGAAGAAGAAGAAATAAGAAGAAGAAGAAGAAGTCTTATGGTGGGCCACACCAAAATTACTTAATATTCATATTCACCACTCACCAGCTGCCTTATCACTTAGAAATATGATCCATGATGACTATTTGGCCTATAGTTGTCACTGATTCGTTTGTACAAAAACGATTTTAAAATGGAATGGCAAAACAACAGATAAAGTACCGAGCGAGGTGGCCGAGATGGTAACGTCTTGCACTCGCTTTCGGGGAGCCCTCTTGTTCAAATCCTATGGCCGGCCACTTTGACGTGGGTTTTAAAAAAAATGGAAAATGTAAAAACTTTTTTTTAAAATTTCAGCTGTGTTTATAGGCTACTCCTTTTAGCTGAGAGGCCATATCAGCAGTTCGGGATCTATGTCTATACAGTAGGGTAGGCCGTGGAACTACCGTATTTTACGGACCATAAGACGCACTTTTTTACCATGAAAACAGAGCCTTGAAAGTTGGGTGCGTTTAATGGTCCGAAGTACACTAAAAAAATTAAAATTATGGTAAATATTGTCGGAATACCATAGTTTTATATACAAGGTGTTGTAAACAATAAGACAGTTACAAATTTTAACACAGACTGTACATCACTGCACTTGTCACAATCGTAAAATGAGGGCAGCTGGAAGCCAGGTAGGCTATACAATGCGAAAAGAAAGGAATGTTGAGTTCTTTTATACAAAAGGAGTGTCTTCGCCGGTTGGTTTAAATGACCTCTAAACTGTCTTGTCCCGTATGCTGAATTGAGGGTTAGAGGGTGTAAAAGTATTTTCAGTCTTTCATGAGAAATCATTTCAGTTGTTAAAATTTACCCGATGTCACCTGTACAGAAGAGATTTTCGTACAATGCTGATTTTAAGTTAGAAATGATTGACACAGATTTCATTGTACATGGTTATAATTTGTTTTTGCACTCCTTAGCTAGTAAGTGGTAGTTACGAACTTTGTTTACATGGATCGTAAGTTGACATTCCCACACAGTCTTGTTGCTAAGGCCGGTTGCGATGAGGTTAAAACACTTACGGTCCAAGCGCTACGTCATAATTCATTACGATACACTTCATAATATAAGCCTTTATGGCCACGGCCCCCAGGACAAATATTCGGTTCCCATAACAACAAACACATGCGAATCACTTTCTGAAATAAACATCTATTTTCAAGAATGTATTTACATAATATTTTCAGGTAATATCACAATTAATATAATTAAATTGATATAAATAATCATCGTGCAAAAAATAGCATGCAACACACGGGCCGTAAAGGCATTTACGGGTCTCGAAAACTTAAAAACCCTCGGCTGCGCCTCGGGTTTTCAATCTGTTTCCTCGACCCGTAAACGTGCCTTACGGCACTTGTATCGCAATATATTATTATGTAATGAAGTATATTTTGAAATTTTTCGTTTAGAATCACATTTAATTTCTTTTACTTTAAAGTTTCATCCTAATATTAAGGTGCGTCTTATGGTCAGGAGCGTCTTATGGTTCGTAAAATACGGTAGTGATTGTCAACTGTTTCTATTGTTGGTTTATTTTTGTGGAGTAAATTTGAACTGATATTAATTTAAATGGAATGATACAGGAAAAGTTCAGGGCTATAAACTCAGACCAGGCGATGCTCACCTGTTAAGAAATTAAGTATCTGTACGGCCTTGACTGGGGAAATATTTATCGTTATAGTGGTAGTGTAGATGTCGTAACTTCCGGCTGACATTTTTACAATCCGAGGAGAGGATTCCTTGGCACGAAAGTTGATCGTGATTGTTGATCATCAATTAAAGAGAGAGGCGATGCCAGCGGACGATCATCCAACCCTTTTTAATTCCCGTGAAAGTCTTATTTCTTCCCGATAATATAAAGAAGTTACCGACCTGAGATGGTAACTTCTTGGATTCGCATTCAGGAGGTCTCAGGTTCAAATCCCGTGGCCGGCCAATTTGACATGGGTTTTTTCATGATTTCCTCAGTCGTAAAGGGAAATGCCGAATTGGGTATTTACATAAGATGAATCATATTCACCATTTCACCCTGTATCATAACCATTTAAATTTAATGTCGGTTGAAATTTACTCCAAAATACACCAATATTAGAAACAATTGATAATCAGTGGTTCCATGGCCTACCCTACTGTACAGACACAGCTCCCGAATTCCTGATATTGCCTCGCAGATAAAAGGAGCATAAGCACTGCTGAATTAAGTTAGTATATACTTCTTTTCATATACTGTATATATATGCAAAGAAGTTCTGAGAATCAAATGCATCATGTCATATAGCTATTACCTCTAACAAGTGCTTCTTTTCTACTTTTTACACCCTAAGTTACATGTCTATGTCATAGATGAAATCTTTCTCCCCCCTTGTTAATCAGGGACGTAACCAGGATTTTGCTTCGGGAGGGGCGCACCGGAATTCTCCCCCGGTTGTTTGTAAAATTAAGCCTTCAAATTTCAACTTCTTTTTTTCATTTGCGTGCAAAATAGTTGTTTTAAACACATAAACTTACCATACTTTTTACTGTTTCAAAAAATAACATTTAAAAAAAAAGGCATTGACATTAAATTAAATGGCTTAATTTTACAATTTTAATAAGTAGTTAGATTAATATAAAATGTATAAGGAAAATAAAAAAAACTTTATTAAAGATTACTAAATTAGAAGTACATATTAATTTAGTGAGAATTTGTTAAGTTTTTTAAAAATTTAATTTATTTCCGCGGAGGGGACCAGGCCCCTCGGCCCCCTGCTGTAAATCGAATTCTGGCTAACTAAGTTGGTAGAGTTTTGGCACTTAAAGCCGAAGATCATTGGTTCGAGTCCCAGTGTCAGAGTAATTTTCTCCTAAAATATTCTCATGTAGGCTAATGTTCAACACACAAAAATATTCGGTGATTTTATGAATAAATATCATCAATGTTGTCTGAAAATCGTACAGTTTGTATGTTTTGTGAATCCGTTCATCCGAATACATAAATTAAGTTCTAGACACAGCACAATTAACGACACGTTAGCCCAGAGCATTCTGTTTGAAGTCCCCGCCCAACTTCCGCATTTCGGAGGAGTCCAGACGCGATTTGTCTTCCGTCTCGATCCGACATGTGTGAGGATTACTGTAACCATAAACTTCAAGATGCATTCGATCCTCTGAAAGCAACAGGACACAAATAAACGTGACATATTGGGCGGCGTGTGGGGTCATTTTATTAAGTGCCAGAATGGAACTTTATGAGATAGTGTGGGGGACGGGAAAATGTCTGTCCGACTGTCCGTTGCCTGAACGCGCAATAACTCAAATACGCTTTACCGGATTTTGGTATACGCATTTATTGGTGTACGCATTTGCGTTATACGTCATATGCGTATAACTTGGTATATGCAGTTATTAACGTCCATGGGAAGAAGCCTATTTATATTGGACCAAATCGGTCGACGGTACCAGAGCAATGCCCAATTTAGTGCCTGTTTTTATATTAGAAAGAATTTATCAAATGCAAATCAGTTATCATGACTACATATTGTTTTACAGTGTTCATATACAGCTTTGGAAGTTACAATACAGGTAGTTTTGACAAATAACACTACCCACATATTCCTTCACATAATATGCTTTTCAAACTAGACCTTTGTTCTTCCGTAAGCCCTGCTTAATGAATCGATCCTGCTTCGCAGTCGCGAATCTATCGATAAACTCGTTAATTCTCGTGGGATTACCTGTGATGAAACTTTGGCTCTTACTGGAAACATAAGGTATTAATATGCAGTGATTAAGGGCCGATTTACACATATAGTGCCGATTTCTGCAGTGGTTCCAAACAGTCACAAGGAGTACAGCTCAATTTGTCATTAAACTATTGCAAACTATTGCAAACCACTGCAAATACAGACTTATAGAAAACCCCGAAAGAGATGAAAGTTTCCACCGTACAAAATGGTTTCAACAGGTCTTACATATGGTGCCAAGGAATTCGAGAAATGCAGGCCTCGGTGCCAACTTACGTCACGTTTAAAATATTCTGCATATTTCATTTTTTCCCTCATGACACCTTTAAGTTGATATATTTAATAGCCATCGCTTTATTTCCCTGCCCGTCGTTTACGTTTCCTTTCTAACAGCACAGACAGGAAGGCCGTTTCATTTTTATGTGGTTTGCAGGGTAAGACATTTGTTGATTTTACATTATTAAGTAGTTATTAAGTGCCAGAAAGGTGCTTTCTGAGATTGTGTGGGGGACGGGAAATAGGCCTGACTGTTTGTCCATGTGTCTGTACGGGAGATAACTCAAATACGCTTTATCGGATTTTCATGAAACTTGTTATACGCATTTATAACGTCAATGGGAAGAAACCTACTGATATTGGGGCAAATCGGTTGACCGGTACCGGAGTAATGCCCGATTTAGTGCCTATTTTATGGTAATATGTTAGAAAGAATTTATCGAAGGCAAATCAGTTCTCATGACAACATATTGTTTTACAGTGTTCGTATACGGCTTTGGAAGTTGCAATACAGGTAGCTTTGACAAATTACATAACCCACATATTCTTTCACATACGCTTATGAAACTACAATTTTATCTTCAGTAAGCCCTACTTAATGAATCGATCTGGAGCTTAACTCTGAAATTGATTTTAAAAATTTTCTTATTTTCTGCATATCATAATTGGAATTATCACTGATTAAACAAAAGCATTTTGGTACTTTGTTACATCAGTTAACCTGATTTTATTAAATAATTTCATTTAAAAGCTTTTAATAATGCCCACACATATTAAAGCGTTTAACACTTAAAATAGAAGGTGCGAAATATATTGCACAAACTTCCTGACATATATGATACGTGTGAAGTTTGAAAAAAATAAAAGATGTGAATAAAAATCTTCCCCATAAAACGTCTAAGGGAAAAATTCATTGAATAATAACTCAAACGCAAAAAAAAAGTTATTTTAAAAAAGTGGGATAATACTGGCTGGCATCGCTCAGCAAAGCTTTTCGCCCTCACGATCTATTTTATATAGGAAATACGTCTGTACGATGGAATAAAGTTGTAAACGTAACACATATATAACAGAGTCATCTATTCTGTGTAGAATATGGCGATTTGGGTTTAAAAAGAAACTTACCTGGAGTTGAACGAGGACTTCATCGTGCGCGCGCTGCAGTTCGGTGGCCTCTTTTAGACTCGCTCCTAGCTTGGTGAGCTCTGGATGAACTTCCAGCACTTTCAATTGCAGCCATTCCCGACTCTGAAATAACAGGAAAAAACCCCGATGTTAAACACATAACTTCCTCTGCCCAAATAAAAGTTTTTCTTCTTAGCGTAATACATTAATTGTGCATGTAGAGGATTCTTGTCTATCAAAAAATCAACATACTTAACTTGAATCTGAAAAGAAATTGTTTTCAAAATTTGTTTCATTTTAACGTCTCGTTTTTTTTTTTACATATTATTTATACTTCTTATAAGTTAATACTGATTTTTAAAAGAAAAATTGAATTTTATCTCCTCTGAATTTTATAATATTAACGTGAATATTTATGAAACATTCTCCAATGCTTGAATGACAGAATTACTGACGGTTTTTTTTTTCATCTCATTTAAATACTTCTTGTTTTAAAAATTGGAAAATGAAGATTTTGAAAAAAAAAGACTTATGATGCTATTAAATGTTTAAATAGATAAGATTATACAAAAAATCCGATTAATAATTTTATTGTATACAATGTTGGTTAGTATATGGTTATTTAACGACGGGGATGTACTGAAAATTAGGCCTGTGACCGTCGCCGGTGTGCCGGAATTTTGTCCCGCAGGAGTTCTTTTACATGCCAGTAAATCTTCTGACATGGGCCTGTCGCATTTATCTCTATATATATAAAAGGCTTTGTCCTGACTGACAGGAATCAACGTAGAGCCTAAACTATAACAGGTAGAGACTTGGAATTTTGACAGTACTTTCGTTTCATAATGTAGGTGCTCACTAAGAAAGGATTTTGAAAAATTCTGATTTTAAATGCCAAAAATTAAATGTTTTTGAGAATACTTAATCCCTTCTTGCACAGAATTATCAAATCCGAATCACATTTGACATTAAAACATATTGTTGCCAGTGGGTTTCAGATGGGTTTGGAATTAAATTAAAAGGAAGTTTGACAATTACAGTTGGCTTTGTCTATTTTTGTCAAACCTTGGAAATTAAACTTTCGCGATAGCTTGAATGTTGTAAGCCCTAATATGGTCAAACATTGTTTTATTTGGACGAAACTCACTATACAGGGGTTTTCTGGACCAAGGAACTCGAATCTGAGGTCGCTTTTACCAGGCGATGCTATCTAATCATGGTATGTAGTCCACGTGATTTAGGTGTTAATATATATAATGATTTAACTATTATGCTCTTAATTTTTAATTTTTGAAATAATTATCGCGGGCGAAGCCGCGGGCACATGCTAGTACACATATAAATGTCATCGACCTGGGCCGGGTTCGAACCCGCAACCTAGGACACAGAAAGCCAGCGCGATACTAATTCTTCCAGATCAGTATCTCTATTTATGTGGAAGAAAATATATTTTGAACTTGAATAAAAAGCATGGAAATTGAAACTGAGAAAACGAGCTGTTCAAGTTCTCATGCAACTGGCTGTTTAAAGCGCGCGGTACTTAAATATGGAATCAGAAACACCTTTCCATGTGCCGAAATGTTTTAAAATTCCACAGAGTTACACTTTACGGTATGCTGGATTTTTTGTATGAATAAAAAAGATATTATTTTTACTTCCTCTGCCCGTACCATAGGTACTATAGGTAGAGAAAGTCGACCCTAAAATTCGAAGTTGAGTTTTTAGCATATATACACGTTTCAAGGCCCCCTGAATCCAAAAATACTATTTTTGGAAACATGTCTGTGTGTCTGTGTGTATGTGTGTGTGTCTGTGTGGAAAATATCTGTGAACAAGCTAGCTCCAAAACGGAAAATCGTATGAAAACAAAATTTCGTATTTGGGTCAGGTACCTTCTGAAGATGTGAGGATAAGATTGGCGACTATTTTCTCTTATTTTTAAGGGGACTTTACATGAAGAAATTTTCGTTTTTCGCGATTTTCTCGAAAACGGCTCTAACGATTTTCTTTAAATTTTGCACATAGGTTGCTTATACTAAGAGCTAAAACTTTTATTTGAAACATTTTTTCAAGAAAATTCTCTGAGGGTAGTTACAAGCCACCCACTGTTCACCCACTGTTTGTAGAAAGTTTGTCTTACGTGATGAACAACTGAATTCGCGCTCTTTCACGGCCTCTTATTTTATATAAGAATGTGAAGTGAGAAAGATGTATTGTTGGCCATGCATAGAGTAAAGATGTATCTGAGGGAAATATTCGATAAATTTCGGAAATTATATTTTACGGCAGAATAAACGTCTGCAGTCATTTTTTTTTTTTTAAAGTTTGTTATATAGACTGCGCTTTTAGTCGCATCATTGAAAGAAGAGGTATTTATAGGATAATTAGCGTAAAATTGTGTCTTGCGATTCTGTACAAGGATATGTGAATACTGCTAATTTTTATTTGGGCAGAGGAAGTTATGTGACTTTCACATCAGATATTTTACCTAATAGCTAAACCAACACTAATGCCCCCCCTTTAAGAAGGGAATCGTGACATAAACGTATGTTTACACATAAAAAGTAATGTAACGTGGTTCGTTTACCATAGGTAATCCCACGAGAGTTTACGAGTTTATCTGATGAAACTCGTCGACTCGAGTTGGATTTATTAAGACTATTCCGTGAATAAAAATATAACGGATTATACAGATAATAATTATTTTCGTGCTTTGTTGTATGAAAACAAAATCAACAGCAGCGAGATCACGGCATACTATGAATCAACCATCCATGAATCGATTCGAGTTACCATTTTGTAACCAGGGCTACCAATGGTGCATATAAGACACAGTTAACTTCATTTAGGTAAGCTAACGGCAGAACAGAATAAAAGCACACGAACTGGCTTGCACCGATTCGAAATTGCGTTTTTAATCAATGTACAGTCGGTCAAATAAAAAACGTCGGGACTCGTATGCTGTTAAAATTAAAGTTTTGACGCATTAGTTCACAAGTTCCCTATAAAAAACACAAAATACAGGTCATTTTCGGAACATATGAGGCCATGCGGCAGGAGGGAAAATATGAACAAGGAGGGAAAAAATGAACAACGCGGAAAGCGCAACACTCGATATTCAACTTAATGCATTGTCATAATTCATTTTGCTTTGTGTCATCGCCACATACAAATGCTAACGTGAGAGAAAGTGTAGTTAGGGCTGTAATTGACCTGCATTTTTCGGTCTCTGAAGCAGCGAGAAGGTTCCATATTTATGAAAGAGCAGCTCAGAGATGGGAACTTTACTATAATGCGACCGGAAGTTTTCATAGCAAACGTTGATCTGGCCGGACGCGTATTTCGATGCTAAGATTGGTTGCAGAAGTTGAGCGTAAGTTATTGATTTTGCACTAGAAGTACCGGTATTATAAAATAAAATCTTTAAAAAATGCTCCTTGAATAAACATATTCCTCGCGAATCTATTGATTATTAATATTATAAAAATTTGCAACCAAGAATATGGCGGATTTGAGGCATATAGCCACAGCCTTCTATATATGTTTGTTTTGGAACAAAACTGACTAAATAATCAAGAAAATACATGGATAGACAAGAGGCGTGTGTGAACCTAACCTTAAGTCTTCCTGCACATGCGCATATGCTCGTTCGTGATACTTAATCAAATAACGCCCGACGTTTTTTATTAGACCGACTGTACATTTCTATTATTTCGATTTCCAAACAAGTTATTATGTATAAAATAATCTGTTTTCGTGTTGTTTAATGGCAGCATGTGGTGTATTAATAACTGCACACTGATGCTTTCGTGTCCAGTAAAGAGCAGACGATTTTACCCGATAAAATGCCATCCTCGCGATTCCTACAAGAATATTGTAAGATAAACGGCCGTGATTGGTCCATATCCGAGGAATTGCTAAACGTTATTGGTCAATACCAAACACGCGGCATATGAGTGGAATAGTCAAAATAATATGGTCTCATGGCTAAGTATATGTTCTAACATGTTCAAGAAAAATAAAATCAGGCAAACTGATGTAACAAAGTGCCAGTATGTTTTTGTTTAATCAGTTATGACTGCAATTATGATATGCAGAATATGTTTTTTTTTTAAATTGATTTCCAAGTTAAGCTCCAGATTTATTCATTAAGCAGGGCTTACGGAAGAAGAAAGGTCTACCATCTCGGTCACCTGGGTCATTTTAACGGTCTAGTTGGATAAGCGCATGTCAATTAATATGTTTTTTGTCATAGCTACCTGTATTTTAATTTCCAAGGCCTTATAAAATCACAGTAAAACAATAGGCTATGTTGTCAAGATAACTGATTTTAATTTTTTTTAAAATTCTTTCGAATACATATATTACCATAAAATAGGCACTAAATTGAGCTTTACTCCGAAACAGGTCAATCGATTTTATCCATTATGAATAGACGTCTTCCCATGGACATTATAAATGTGTATACCAAGTTTCATAAAAATCCGGTAAAGCGTATTTGAGTTACCGCGTCTTTAAAATATTCACTAAATTGCGGTTTACTCCGGTACCGGTCTACCGATTTGGTCCAATATCAGTAGACGTCTTTCCACGTACATTATAAATGGGTATACAAAATTTCAGGAAAATCCAATAAAGCATATTTGAGTTATCGCGACTTCTTATATATTAACATAAAAACACTGAATTGGGCATTATTCCGGTACTGGCCAACCGATTTGGTCCAATATCAATAAACGTCTTCCCATGGACATTATAAATGCGTATACGAAGTTTCATAAATATCCGATAAAGCGTATTTGAGTTATTGCGCCTTTAAAGTAGACACTAAATTGGGTTTTACTCCGGTACCGGTCAACAGATTAGGTTCAAATTCAATAGGGCACTTCTCATGGACGTCATAAATGGGTATACCAATGGGTATGGAAATCCGATAGAAGCGTATTTGAGTTATGGTGCGTACAGACACACGGACAGACAGACGGACAGACATTTTTTCGTCCACCACACAATCTCATAAAGTACCATACGAAATAAAATGTCTTATCTTAATGTGTTTCTTCTGTCGTACGATACGACCTGTCAGAAGAAAAAATTCTGTGTCCAATAAAACCTGGGTTGTTTCTCTTTATTGCAATTGTTGAGTTTGTTGATAAAAGCTATGATTAATAGGCTATACCTTAGTATAAAATAGGCACTACTCATATTTCTCACTGAAATATTTCCTAGACCTATGTTTATTTCATCATCTCAAGTAGCTCGTAGCTTTTGTGTTTATCCAAACTAGCAAAGGAACCTTCCATCACCCCCTTAACAATAATAATTATAACGAACTTAGCTTTATTGTATGGTTTAAACTGGCGGAAATCTACTATATGAATATAACTCAATATCTCAGGCAAACTATAAATCCGTGCCGGACTGCACAGAAAATAGTTAACACAATGATTAGGCTGACAGTTTATTGCTTTACCCTATTCTGTTTAATTTTACATGCATTTTAAATTTTCTTTCTAATTATTTTCCATCCATTATTAAAATTATAAGGTGAATAATTTTATCTTGTAGAATACATTATGCATTTAATAGTTAATTTTATCGTACCCTCTAATGCTTTGGTGCTGAAAGTTTGAATAGTAATTACACAATACGTCTTCATCATTAATATGATTTTTAAATATACAGGGTGTTAATGAATAACACCGAAATATTTTAACTGCGTATAGAGGGGAGAATTTTGCTCTATGACGTAAAATGTGTATGACACAGGGCATTAAAGTCATTAATTACAATTTGGTGCTCATAAGTCAATAATGAAGCAAAATAGGGTTAAAATTTTCATTAAATTGACTTAATGTCCTCTTAGTGATCGATAAAAAACTTACTCTTAACCATTCTTTCACATCTATAGGCCTATCATAATTTAGTGTTTCCATAATCTGCAAAATTTACAGACAAATCACATGAATGGCCGCCACTGCATTAGTTTTGTATTCATAACTCCAGTGTTAACAACGAAATTCGTTTGTTTTGCATTTTTTCAAATGTTAGAAGTCATTGGCGGTCATACCCTGGGAGATTTTGTGGTGTAACAGGAAAAATTGAATCCATTGAGCAAAAATCTCTTATTAAAAATTGCTTGTCTATGTCCTCTGTATACACAGGTAAAATATTTCGGATTTCAAATTTGTTCTTCCCAGTTTCTTTTTATTGGTTTTATTCAAGATTTTAAGTTAGCTATATTTTGTATTTAATTGAGTATTGTGTAATATAAATAACTGAATACGAGCACTTCTCATTCGGGCAATCTTTTGATGTATCTCCCTTGTTAAAACCGTAGCCAGATAATATGTTTGATGACAAATACGTTTCGTTTTTAGGGATTAAATTAGATTATCAGTTGAGATGGGATGTTCACATAGGGAAACTAACAACAAGGCTCATTGTGTTTTTAATTAAACAGTTAAATAACTGTATACCGACGTCTTATTTGAGAGGTGTTTATTTTACGTTTTTTCAATCTATTTTGAGATACGGGATTATAATTTGGGGAGGTTCTAACAAGACTAATGACATCTTGCTGTTGCAAAAGAGAATTCTTAGGATAATCAAGAGATGTGATATTCGGGAGCATTGGAAACCATTATTTATTGAATTAAAAATTTTAACTGTTGTAAATCTGTATTTATTAGATCTTCTATTTCATGTACATAATAATATAGACAACTATAATTTTAGAAAGGATGTACATGTGTATCAAACAAAGTTCAACAATGAATTGAGTCTACCTAAATTTAGGTTAAGTAAAACAATGAATTCTCATTTATATTAAGGACCTAAATGCTACAAATGCCCGCCCAAGTTAGAAACTATACAAAAAATAAATTTTCAAAAGAAGTGTACAACTGGCTGAAAAATAATCCCTTTTATTGTATTGATGAGTTCCTAAAGCTTAGTTCACAGGAGATTGTATTTTAACTTATTTAGGCTAAATCTTTTAATGTATTTAAGACAATGTAGTTTCTACAGATTTCTTTTTGGACATTGTTAATGCCAATATCTGTGCCCATAGGCGTAACCAGGCCGACCATATGGGGGGGTTAGAACATCCAGGGCGAGGGGGGCCCGGGGGTCCTCCCCCGGAAAATTTTAAAAATTAAGATGCAAAATAACGAGTTTTAAGCTTCCGAGGGTCCACCCCCGGAAAATTTGAAAAAATCAAGACACAAAATAACGTGTTTTAAACTTCCGGGGATTCTCCCGGAAAATTTTAAAAATTAAGACGTAAAATAACGAGTTTTAAGCTTCCGGGGTCCTCCCCCGGAAAATTTTAAAAATTAAGACGCAAAATAACGAGTTTTAAGCTTCCCACGCTTTATACTCGTATTAAGTAATTTATGGGCAAACTTTAAAAAATTATACAATTTTCCTTTTTTTAATCAATGGGGGGGGGGGTTCAAACCCCCAAAACCCCCCCCTCGGTACGCCTATGTCTGTGCCTAACGACAAAGAATTATTATTATTATTATTATTATTATTATTATTATTATTATTATTATTATAGTGTTTCATACATGAAAAAATATTAAAATATGTTAAACCAAAGCCCCCTACATAAGTTGTTTAGAATTTTCCCACACTCGGGCCAATGGCGCTACTTACCGTCTTACTTGATCGTCCAAGCATACACAAATAGCAAGTAAATCGTTCGAACAAGTGGATAAATTCAAATGTCTGGGAACAATAATGATAGATACAAATAATATTAAGGCCGAAGTTAAGTGTAGACTCAAATCAGGAAATACCTGCTTTTATGCAGTTTAGAAACACTTATCTTCTCGTCTTCTGTCCAGAATTCTAAAAATAAAGATTTATAAGAGAATTTGAGTGAGACATGGTCACTTACTGGTCGGGAAGAACTTAGTCTGAGAGTGTTCGAAAACAGGGGGCTTAGGAAAAGATTTGGGCATAAGAGAGATGAAAATGGGGGCTGGAGAAAACTGCATAACGACGAGCTTCGTAACCTGTAGCCTACTCTTCACCGAATATAGTAAGGATAATTAAATCACGGATAATGAAATGGGCTGGGCATGTTGCGCGCATGGGGGAGGAAAGACATATCTTAAAAGTATTGACTGGGAGATCCGAAGGGAAAAGACCACTTGGAAGACCTAGACGTAGGCGGGAGGACAATATTAGAACAGATTTAAGGGAGGTAGGATTTGTGAGGGATGATTGGAAGGAGTTAGCACGGAATAGGGTTGAATGGCTGGCTCAGGTAAAAGTGGCAATGAACCTTCGGGTTTCATAAAATAGATAATATTCCTTTAGCTTGTTGAGGAATTGTCTATTGCCATTGAGTAAGTAAGAGTGAAGTACTGGTTAGTATTCCAGTCAGTACGCCACAGAGATGCCTTCGCGTGACTTGTAGTAATGAGTGGTGTTGGATGTTGTCTGGTTTATCAACTGTACCGTTCCGAAGAGGCGTGATGATGATTCCCATCGGAGTCCCAGGCATTGAAATTACTAAATAAACTAATACAGGCCTTTAATTAAAATAAAAAAACATTAAGAAAAAAAAGAAAAACTTATGTGTGAAACGTAACTTCCTCTATCCAAATGAAAGTTGTCGGCCTAGGTGGCTTAGTTAGTTTCGCGCTGGCTTTCTTTGCCCAAGGTTGCGGGTTCGATCCATGCCAGCCATGTCAGTAGATTTACTGGCATGTAAAAGAACTCCTGCGGGACAAAATACAGGCATACCGGCAACGGTTACTGGCCTAAGTTGCAGTACATCCCCATCGTTAAATAACAATATAGGCCTACCAACCCAATCCAAATAAAAAGTTATAGCTCTTAGTATAATATATTATAATTAGTAGACTTCGGATTTTAGGTAAAAACCTATTTTAATCCTTAAGTGATATATGGACAAAAACTTGTATATGCGTGTTTCATAAGTAACTATGCCTAAAACTGATACTTTTATAAGACCTAAAACAGCCTATTTTTACGTTAGAGCCTAATATTGCCTTTTTGCTTGTTTTTCCTATCAAGTTCAAAATAAGTTATTATTTGTTATAAATTCTAGCATTTATTTTCAGTTTGTATTAAATTTTTAGCTCGGAATGTGCAGTACATGACACATTTGTGACGTGGTTAAATAGTAAGGAATGTTTCGTCTTCAGTAGAAAAATTCCTTGGAATTCCCAAGAAAATGTATTGCTTTTCTCCCAACTCCCACATCAAGTTAAAAAAAAATGTAGTTCTCTGAATCACTGAGGGATACAAGGGGTTGAATATGCTAGCGTGCATAGCTTCTGGGCGCAGGGATTAGGTTTTCACTATTATGGTAGTAATAGGCAACAGGCCCTAGTAATAGGTCTATATAATTCTGTGTATCATAGGCCTATATCTTTGTTTTATCTTGATTATTGATTAATGGTGACTTCAATAAATATAATATTCTGCATTGCAATTGAGATATTTCAGAAAATTGGCAACTTAACGATTTTATAAGAGACTATTTTAGGATTTTTAGAACCTATGTTCTAATCTTTAGAGCATATTTTAGGTACCTAAAACAGCATTTTTAGCAACCTAAAAGTCCGAAGTCTAATAATTAGGCACCGTTTTTATATTTTTAAAACACTATTTTATGTTTTTCATTAAAATGTATATTTTTTCCAAAACATCGTTTTAGGCTATACTTTGGAGGCTATGTGCTGCGTGGAATTCAACACATAACAAGTAAAAAAATAAAGAATGACAAATTTTAAAAAATTAAAAGAAAAACTTAAACTAAACCATTGAGCTAAATTTGCTGAAACTTAACGCCAAACTCCAACTTAGAACGAAAGAAAGAAAACCTAAACAATCAAAAGAAGAGTGAGATGGGGTTTCTTTATGCCACCGCAAATGAGGCTTGTGCTCACATTTCACCTGTACAGTAAAAATACAAGTGTTAGAGCCAAATAAGTTAATACTACATCTAGCCTATAGACACTAGCATTTTTGGGATTCGAACCCATTGCTTCTAATTGGGTGATTCTACTTTATGTTTGGCTGTGGATAATGTGAAACTGATTGTTGCGTTGTTCCTTTCTTCAGTTGTTACGCATGCTAGATCAACAAGGAATGAAATAAATTTATTGGTTCTTAAAACTTCCTCCTCCTTTCGCAGAAAGGTAAATAATATTTTCGTGTGTGTGGCAGGCTTGACAAAATATAACTTTGCCATCTGTAGTAAAATTCAAGTCGTGTCAATCCACTAGATGCGATTTCACTTGTTTTTGCATAATAATTAACAGAATTCCAAAGCCCCCTGTACTTCCTCTAGCGCCGGTACATTTCCTTCTCTTCACCACACGCGATGATTTCAACAACTCCACGCCTTGTTTCCTGTGAATCGCCATATCTTCAGGCTAATTGTACAGAAAGCGAAATTCCACCACCCACCGCTGCAGATTTGGATGATAGCAGGAGCCGATATTCTTCTTTTTGCCCAGATATCATGACCAACTGTAAGAATGTGATTTTATACCAAAACCTTCTATAACAAATTTGTTATTAAGTGACATAATGGTATTTTCTGAAATTTTGTGGTGGACGGGAAAATATCTACCCTATCTGTCTGTCTGTCCGTGTCTGTACGCGCGATAACTCAAATACGCTTTATCTGATTTTTATGAAACTTGGTATACACATTTATAACGTCCATGGGAAGAATCCTATTGATATAGGACGAAATCGGTTGACCGGTACCGGAGTAATGCCCAAGTTAGTGCCTATTCTATGGTAATATATTGGAAAGAACTTATGAAATGCAAATCAGTTCTCATGACAACATATTTACAGTGTTCTTGTACGGCTTTAGAAGTTGAAATAGAGTTAGCTTTGACAAATAACACTACATACATATTCCTTCACATTGCTAGAATTGGATTTTTGATAGTTATACTGTACATAAACCTTGTAGCCTATGACGAAAACTTGAATGTTGTGGGGCAAAATTACCTTACTCCCCTAATGCCGTGCCTATGACATGATATTATAAATTGAAACAGATTTGAGAGAGATACAATGAAAATAGATTATTATTTTTAAAACTGAATTTGCGGGCCGCAAGAAGAGGCCTCGAGGACCACTTACGATCCACGGGCCACCAGTTGGAAACACTTGCTCCAGACAATATAATAAATTACAAAAATCGTCTCACCATTATTAAAACAAAAAATGCAAGCTTTTAAATAAGCCCTTCACTCAAAAGATGAGCACCGTACATTCTGATAAAGATTGAATTCAGAGGTGGTCATGTTATAGCCTTCCCTGATAGGTATTAATGTGTGTGGATAATGTAGACTGCTCTAAAGCATTTGTATGTTTTTTTTTAGATAAATCATAAGCACACAGGCGCGTACCGCGAAGAAGATTAATATTATAATAACAAGGACGAATGCCTGCCATTAGAGCAAGTCCTTGGAACTCTAAAACTGCAGCGTCAGGACTTCTTATTAATTCATTATAACGCCATTAGCAAATTATTACTGTTGCTTCAGATTAAATCAGTATTTCTGTAGTGAATATAAACCACACGACAAAAAGATTCACAGGAGACTCTGGAATGTAATGCACAATTTTTTTAGCAGTCAGTTTTTTCTCGTAGCTACTTATACCCTTAGCAACCAGGGAAGGGGTTGAGGCCAGGTAGATTCCTTCACCCGCATGGACCCTCACATTTACAAGGGCAGGATATTTAGGACCAACCGTAATTTCCTCCCCATGAGTCACCTAGTCTACTTCAATCAATCAATCTTAGAATTTTTTAATATGTCATTTTATCTTAAAATGTTTGTTATATATCAATTCTACATATAATTACAAGAAAAATTACACCAAACAATGTATAATTTACTTTAATAGGAACATAGGACTTGAAAGCAGTTTTCTCGTAACTTTTATTTATGTATTTGTTAGAAATGTTCCTATTAAAGTAAATTATACATTGTTTGGTGTCATTTTTCTTGTAATTATGTGTAGAATTGATATATAACAAACATTTTAAGATAAAATGACATATTAAAAAATCCAAGACTGATTGATTGAAGTAGACTAGGTGACTCATGGGGAGGAAATTACGGTTGGTCCTAAATATCCTGCCCTTGTAAATATGAGGGTCCATGCGGGTGAAGGAATCTACCTGGCCTCAACCGCCTTCCCTGGTTGCTAAGGGTATAAAGGCCGAGCAATTTTGTCCAGAGGTTCTAATTTAGGCTTGGAGTATTTTACGTACCACAAATCTACGACAAGGGTCCCCCAGCTTGAAAACTATACGTCAGCTGTTTTCTTGCGTGATTTGTTTCAAATTGTTGCCAACCAAAACAGTCTGAATTCGAAGGCCGTGGCCGACGCTGAGAATAAGAGTATAATTATTTTTCTTTCTTTCTCTCGGGAGAGCGATTGCATTTGGATCACATACATACTTTTTTGACCAGACAAGGACATGGAGGGCCTGCCAGGATGAATGATCAGCCCAAAGCCGAGGCCATCTCAAACACAAACACTTAGGACGAGACACACACTCAAACTGAACAAGATGAGGATGGGATGAAGATGATTTATTTATTCATATTTCCCTCTGGTGTATTTAAGGCCTTAAGGCCGTCTCTTCCACTAGCCATAGGTGATACATTCAAATGTTACCAAATAATCTAATTAATACACGATTATATTATATAAATGTAAATTATGTTAGTGAAAACTATAATTAAAACAATATTAAACTATAATAATGGAAATTCAACATTGTAAGTAGAACAAATTAAAGACAAAATAATAATAATAATAATAATAATAGGTAGAAAAAGAATAAAGGGAAATAAAAATAGTTATAAATGAAAACAATACAAAAACAACAATTTTTAACATGAAAGTAGTGTATAATATAAGTGTTAATGGTTGGTGGTCAAGTGGTCAACTAACTTCATCTTGAACGTTCTGAGTGTTCGGCAGGCTTTTATATCCTCAGGTAAGGAATTCCACTTACGAGCTGTCCCTAGAGTGAAGGCTGAAGAAGAATAAAATACAGATAAGATAATGACGGCCAGATGATACCCGGGGACGACAAGGACCTAAAGGTATCCGACATTCGTCTTACAGGTGAGGAAAAACTCTGAAATAAACCCCGCCTACGTAACTTGTCCCGACCAGGAATCGAACTCTGGCCCGCTGCGTTAGACGAGCGATCGCATTCCCAGCACCACAGCGGTGAATTGATTAACTTTTCATCAATACAATAAAAATAATATGTAAGATCATTCATAGAGCAGTAAAGTTATCTTTTCACGTGAGCTATCAGGGTGTTGTTGAGATAAAGTACTTTGCGTGGTTGGCAGCAGTTGCCAGAGTCGCGATTTCAATTAATTAGAGGAATGTCCATCCCTTGTTGTTGATCGATCTTCATGACTCCACCCTATCAAGTGACCACAATACAGAATTCAATCTCATAAGTGATCCCCTTGTGAGCCTGTTAAGTTCTTATGACGGTCGAACATCGTTCGACGTTTTATGTTATTTTGAATCGGAAAAAAAAAGTGTGCGTGGAACGCCACGCGACAGAAGTGAAACTTGTTTTAATTTTTGGATTTTTTCAGTTTTGGATTATTGGATTTTGGATTTTTGGACTTTTTAAAAATTGGGTGTTTGGAATTTTTTAATTTTGGATTTTTAAAAGTTTTTATCTTTTTTTATTTTTTTTTTATTTTTTAATTTTAGATTTTCGATTTTTTGTTGTTGGATTTTTTAAATTTTTAAATTTTGGAATTTTTTAGTTTTGGATTTTAAGATTTTTTAAATTTTGGATTTTTTAAATTTTGGATCTAAGCCTAATCATTGAATTGATTTTTTTTTTCTGTGCAGTCCGTTCCATCACAGCCCCACTAATTTCGTGACGATTTTGTTCGTAATGCAAGATATCTCTCGATTTACTCCTAGCGCGGCTAAAGAAGTTTCACTAAAAAAATGAAAGGAAAATAATTTCAGTTCGTTTGTGCTTACAAAAACGATTTATTAATTCCGTATATATATATATATATATATATATATATATATATATATATATATATGCATTCATAAACCATAGATCATTGTCTCTGTTAGACATTACATGAGAATATTATATGAGAAAAATTCCTCTGACATTGGGATTTGAACCCAGGACCTTTGGCTATCCGTACCACTGCTCTGCCAACTGAGCTAAGCCAGAGTTCACTTCACGGCGCCAGATGGAACCTCTCTCCTATGACTGATTGCCCTTAGTGGTCTACCTCACCGACAGTCAAGTTATGTCATATCACTAATTAGTGTGCCTCACCTATTGAATACGAAAGATTTATATTAAATTACAGTACATGAAGCTCATTTCTCACACAGTATAAGTTACAAACCCATGCCGGACTGCACAGAAAACAGTTAACAAAATGATTAGGCCCACAGTTGATTCTTTTGGCCTTATTCTATAGTTTTATGTTATTTTGAATAAATTGTAACTATTATATTCGTTGTATATTTAGGCTTCTCAATAATTCAGCTTTGATAAACTACATTTTACAGCTATAAATTGCGTATGATGAATGGCTATAAACATATGAATCTAGACCTTTATTGCCAATAAAACAAAACACAATAGCAAAGCTGAATGTAGGTTTTAAAAGGAATTCCTTTATAAGAAGGCTGAGATAACGTTCTGTTGGGCACTGGATTCTGTATCAGATGGCCAGGAGTAATTCTATTCACATAGCGAAGTTGTTATGCAAGATACGAATCGAGGTAACAAAAGAGTATGCAAATGCGAACAATATGGACACTAGCCAGTGATTGATTGAGCGATTCTTGTGGCCTACCACAGACAACAGCTGCGATAAATCTCTGTACTTGAGGCTAGGAGTACTATATTTCTATGTGCACATAGAAGTCGTTTATTAGCTTGGGAAGATTGTAGAACCGAAAGCTCTTTGTACAATAAACATGGCCAGTGTTTTCAGGTGTTTCTTGTGAGAGAAGCCAATATTTGAAATGTTCTTTCCAGTGGCTCTACATCCCTGAAGGGACAAGGCCAACCTCCCGACCGCTGCGTCATCTACCGTAGGCAGATGGCAAGATTGGAGGGCATGTGGTCAGCATGCCGACACCCACGCCCGTTAATGGTGGTTTCCATTACTTGAGCCGCTACTTCTCTATCATGTAGCTCCTCAATTTGAATCACGAGGCTGAGTGTACCCTGTTCAAGACCTCCCTACTTCAGAAAAAATCCGAGGAGGTACCGGGGATCGAACCCGGGCCGACGGATTTGAAGACAGCGACGCTAACCACAAGATCAGGCCGGTGGTCTCTTTCCTGCCTTTAGCAAAGAAATTTTTCGTCATTTTGTTTCCCATTTTGGAATATATTTCCATTTTTCGCAACTTTCTCCCTGTAAACCTTTCCCCCCTTTTATTGTTCTTCTTTTACCGTTAAATTAGTAATGAATCTTTAAGGACAAATGTGGAAAATATAACAAAATAAAATAACAAAATTAACTTTTATGTAATATTACAGGAACTGGTGAAAGAAATAAATACGGGACTAATGATTGTGGGAACTATTTTCTGTGCAGTCCGACATTTTTTACATATTGTTTGCCAAATTGAGTCTCGTTAAATAAGGGTTTATGATACGATTTTTCGATCATGGATGTCTTGTGAAAGTACTAGCTGATTTCTAAAAATACAAGATTTAGGCCTAATACAGATAAGTAACAGATAATAAACAAACTTCTCTTGAAGTCGGAACGGTCTTTTAAGGCCAAACCGTGAAGATGATGATGAATGATCTTTAACATAGTCTATTATCATGTAGGCCTGTGGCATAATTGAATTGAACAGCTTCGAAAACTCATTTTTTCTCCTAATGCTGGTTAAAAAACGTATTATTACAATGTCAATCTAAACCTCTTGACTATTTGTCTAAATTATATTTTCATTAAGTTTTTTAATTTGCACTGAGTTTTTATAAAGTTTATAAATATAGGCCTACGTTATTAAGTTACATTCAGTCCACCGCTGTGGCACAGAGTAAATGTTCGCTCCTCTCACGCAGCGGGCCCGGGTTCGAATCCTGGTCGGGACAAGTTACCTAGGTTGGGTTTTTCACCACCTGTGAGACAAATGTTGCGTAACCTTAGGCCCTTGTGGTCCCCGGATATCATCTGGCCGTCATTATCATCTTCATCCCATCCTCGCCTTGTTTGGAGTGAGTGTGTGTGTGAATGGTGTGTCTCGTCCTAGGTGTTTGTGTTGTCTCGGAGGTGACCCGGCATTGGGCTGATCACTCATCCGGTGAGGCCCTCCATGTCTCTGTCTGGTCAAAAACGTATTATATGATCCACAGATAATCCTTCTCCCGACAGATCGCGGTATTTTGAGGTCCGGGCGGCGTGGGTCGCTTAAATGTTCCTAAAAGGGACATGTGAAACTAAGCCAAAGAAAGATAGTTACGTTCATGAAAATCCAATCTTTAGATCACATCCACATCTCCATACATACGATACACGATGAAAAGAAACTCCTTTAAGTGAACCTAAACGTTTTCCTTCTGCAAGGTCAGCTCTAGCTTTGGTCCCAGATTATTTAGTTCCATTGTCAAAAATAATTGAGCTAATTAATGTGAACACTTATACATTTAAGAAATTTAGTAAGTTTATTATATAATACTAGCATGTGCCCGCGGCTTCGCCCGCGATAATTATTTCAAAAATTAAAAATTAAGATCATAATAGTAAAATCATTATATTTATTAACACCTAAATCACGTGGACTACATACCGCGATTAGATAGCGTCGCCTGGTAAAAGCGACCTCAGATTCGAGTTCCTTGGTCCAGAAAACCCCTGTATAGTGAGTTTCGTCCAAATAAAACAACGTTTGACCATATTAGGGCTTACAACATTCAAGCGATCGCAAAAGTTTTATTTTCAAGGTATGACAAAAATAGCCAAAGCCAACTGTAATTGATTGGACATTGAAATGTATAACTGAAAACTTATGTTTTGAAAACGCACAAAATGCACGAGTTTTTGCCCGTTTTTCACTCATAACTCACGAACGAAAACTAAAATTAAAATTCCGGCTTGGAGGTGCATTTTCCGACCCTTCAGCCCACCTATGTTTAAAATTTCAGATCTCTGCGTTCAGTAGATTTCGCTGGACATCGAGGACAATTCCTTTTATTAATACAGATAATATGAATTATAATGATACCTTCTCTAATTTGTCAAACATCCATTTCATTTAATCCAAACCCATCTGATACAACTGGCAACAACATGTTCTGTGAATTTGTTTGGATAATTCTGTGTAAAAAGGGGTTAAGTATTTTCAAAAACATTTAATTTTTGGCAGCTAAAATCAGAATTTTTCAAAATCCTTTCTTAGTGAGCACCTACATTATGAAACGAAGGTACTGTCAAAATTCCAAGACTCTACCTGTTATAGTTTAGGCTGTACGTTGATTCCTGTCAGTCAGTCAGTCATTCATTCAGTCAGTCAGTCAGGACAAAGCCTTATATATATATATAGAGATGTTACCGGCAATGTGTGAAATCCGGCATTCTATAGAATGCCTAGGTAATGTATAGAATGCCTAAAATCGAACGTCAAAGTATGAAATGGTTTATATTTTATACATTGCCTAGACATTGTATACTTTGCCGGATTGTCTGCCGGCAAAGTAGATAATAGCCTAATCCCGCCACCACTGTTTAATAATAAAGTCAATGATGATAAGTGATAATTGATTGATAATTGATTGAACTCAGATCGGAAGGACAAAATAGACTAAACGCATAAAGAGGAACTAATATGTCGATGGAGTAGAATTGAAGATAAATTTGTATAACAGTTTTAAAAAATGCAAACAACCAAATACCCTGAACTGAAATTATTAACAAAATCACTTTGTACGAAATAATTTCTACTTTATGTCACAAATATTTAGTGTAGAATAACCCATATTTTTAAAATGCATTTAGACTTTTTGAAATAGGATAATTAAATAGTCTGTTAAATTTGCTATGCGAGATTCGTTATCATTATATTCTGATAAAATACGTTTTCGTAAAAAAGAAACACATTTTCTGAAATCATCATTCTATATTGAAATATGGTGTAATGAAAAATTACAAATGTGATTATGTAGTAGGACTTCTTTGTATGAATAAGACAGGCTGCTGAGAAAATTAAGTTGCAATATCATTGGTAGGTGAGTATTTACTGTAACAAGCACTTCAATCTCAGTTCTGCTTTCATTGTTTTCCGGTAAGAATATCCTGTGTTTTATTTCGTAGTTTTGTTCTTTCAGTTTCAAATGCTTATTAATTAATAAAGGTTTTTCATCTTGTTCCCTTTTAACGCTTTGCCTAAACGGTACTGGTCATTCTGTATAACATTTATGTATGTAACATTTTCACAAAAACTTATATTTCATAGTTTGCCTAAAACCATCAGGCATTCTATACATTACCTAGGCGTTCTATAGAAACCGGGATTTCACATATTGCCGGTAACATTATACTTATGGTGTATCTTTCTATTATAGAAAAAAAATCCGGCTTCGAGGTGCATTTGACCACCGTTTGCTCCATCTACATTAAACATTTCAGACCTCTGCGTGCCTTAAATTTGGCTGGGTATCGTAAATAAATAAATTAAGGCAAATAAATTATATTAAATTTCGGTTTCCTTCAGTTGGCTATTTATCGTACGGATAGAGTAAGTAAAAAATCTGAGATTGCTAAATGTAAATAAATTATTCTCCACAGTACAGAACATCCGGGGCTCTTTGTATAATCTTTATGAAGTGTCTATAGCATAAACAGCATTATTACTCTATGATCAAAGCGCTCTCAGCAATTGAATAATCATACATGACGGAAGTGACAGAGACGAGTGTAGACAGAGTAGGCCATGGCCATTATGTCATCTGCTGCTTTGGTAACAATTGACTACGCCCTCGTCACAATACCAGTTTTACATGCAAATTGTCTTGATTTGGAGCTTTGCCTCCATTCAGGCTCCAAATGGGCAACCTAAATTGAATCTGTTTCCTGATACAGATGCTTTCTTCCAAAATGTCGAATGATAGGTTCCTTGGCAACAAATCTGACCCTGAAACTATAATTTAATGTGGAAAAATTTGTCCACATCCACTTCCGCACACAATACTCCTACATGAAATATGAAACACACACATCTATGTGAAGGACTCAGAATTATAACAGATTAACCACTAGTTGAAATTAAATCAGGTAAAACTGATGTAATAAAAGTGCCAGAATACTTTTGTTTCATCAATGAAAATTGCAATTATGATATGCAGAAAATAAGTTTTTTTTTTTTTTTTAATCGATTTCCGAGTTAAGCTCCAGATCGATTCATTAACCAGGGCTTACGCAAGAACAAAGATCTAGTTTGATAAGCATATGTGAAAGAATATGTGGGTAGTGTTATTTGTCAAAGCTACCTGTATTGCAACTTCCAAAGCCGTAAATGAACACTGTAAAACAATATGTTGCCATGAGAACTGATTTGCATAAATTCTTTCTAATATATTACCATAAAATAAGCACTAAATTCGGCATTATTCCGGTACCGGTCAACCGAATTGGTTCAATATCAATGGGCTTCTTCCCAGGGACGTTATAAATACTAAGTTTCATGAAAATCCGATAAAGCGTATTTGAATTATCGCGCGTACAAACACGAACAGACAGACAGACATTTTACCGTCCCCCACACAATCTCATAAAGTACCATTCTCGCCCTTAATGATGATGATGATGATGATGATGATGATAATAATAGGCCTAATTAATAAATAATAATAACATTTTTTTATTAAGGAATATTCCACAGTACAATGGTTTTCCTTCATCCCACAACAATGTTTTGCCTCCATAAGTCCCTGTCCATATCATCTTCTTCACTTAATCCTTTTCTCGCCATAGACCTACTCCTTTTCACCCCATCCATCCAGCATCTTCTTCTTTTTCCTTCTACTTTCCAATCCAAAATTTTCTTGGGTATTCTATCCTCTGTCATTCTGAGTATAATAATAATAATAATAATAATAATAATAATAATAATAATAATAATAATAATAATAATGAAATCAACAGTAATCAAATGTATGTAACAACACACCAACATGTACCGCCTTCGGGATGGGAAGTGAGGTATTGAGAGTGCAGACACGTATGTAATTACAGCGTGCCCCAAGGCGCTTTACATGTGGAGATGCCTGAAGCAATCTTTGACTTTCATAATAATGAACTCATCTCTTAATATACCGTTGTTCCTATGGGAACAGAACATAGGAGCAATTAACATTTCATTTCACTGAAGTTTTCATTAAATTATTATAAAATAACTGTCCTTAATTAATGTTTAAAAAATCCCATGTGTAACACTCACATAACTTCCCCTGTTCAGTTGGTTCAGCCTGGTACAAAGATGTACCGTCTGTCACGGAAGATTTAAAGCTATGGCTTCAGGCTCGTACCAGAGAGGGGCCAGAGTGGGTCCTGCCCATCTTCAGTTCATAACCCGCCCACCATCAAACTTTCTTTTCGGTAAATCTTAAAAAAATAGTCATCTTTTTCAATTCTGTTAATTTGCTTGCCTACTAACATTCATGGGCGTAATTTCAGCTTTCTAACTGGGGTGGCAAGGTCTTCTGGGGGATATGGAAATGTTTAAAAATTTGGCGTTAAAATGGTGTAGTTTAAGCATTTTAAAAACTTCTTTTACTTTTTTACATACCATACCAGGATAAATGTTAAATACGAGTAATTTATACCTATTGTTCTGTTTATTATTTATGTGCCTTGTTATACTAAAATGTTTTATTTTTAGTCACATCAACAACAAAATCGTTTGAAAAATAAATACCATCCATAAACAACTTTTTAAAGTTTGGTCTGTTTTTGATCATTTGAGTGCTTAACCTAGCTAGGTATAAATTAAGAAATCATCATACTAAAATAAACAATGCTTTATTGAAGTTTTACTTGATGCCACCACAAGTACAATAACTATTTTACACAAAATGAAGCCTTCTCTTTTGTTTTGAGTTAAAAACATCAATTACTTTGGGAATATCTATTTCAATACTCCTTTCGATTGCCAGAATGTTTCTGAGACAGGTTTAATAAAGAATCAAGATTGTGCCACGTTTATAAACTGTAATTTTTCACTTCATTGCAAATAACTGTTATCTTTACTGCCGATTTTTGGGGTGGGAAAAAAAGAGGGGTTTGGGAATTCTGGGGTTGCAACTGCCACTCCTTGCCACTCCGTGATTACGCCGCTGGTAACATTTCAAGTGGAGAAGATGTGAAAGTTGCAAAAGACTTCTTCTTTACTTCGAAGAGATATAAAAGGCAAGAATTGGTACCCTTTGGACACTTCTGGTGCTTTTAATTGGAGTACTCTTCACTACTTACATGAGTGAGATAGGACAATTATCTTTCAGTTATTGAATCCTGGCTACGGGCCTGTATGGCTTGCATATTAGTGACTAGCATGTGCCCGCGATAATTATTTCAGAATTAAAAATTAAGAGCATAATATTCAAATCATTATATTTAATAAACCTAAATCACGTGGACTACATACCACGATTAGGTATCTTCGCCTGGTAAAAGCGACCTCAGATTCGAGTTCCTTGGCACAGAAAACCCCTGTATATTGAGTTTCGTCCAAATCGAACAATGTTTGACCATATTTAGGCCTATATTATTATACCTCTTCCGTCTCTGTTGAAAATTTCAGATGTCTGCGTGTCTTGACAATATAAACAAATGAATCGACCAGCATGGGCTTTTATTTCAAAGGTATGACAACTGTAAGTGATTTGACATTGGAATGTATTACTGAAAACTGATGCTTCGAGAACGCAAAAAATGCACTTTTTCTTCCCGTTTTTCACTCTCAACTCACGAACGAAAGCGAAAATTAAAATTCGAAGTGCATTTTCCCACCCCTCAGTCCACCTATGTTTAAAATGTCAGATCTCTGCGTTCAGTAGATTTCGCTGGACATCGCGGACAGATAGACAGAAAAACCAGCACTCCCTTTTATTATTATAGATAAAGAAGGCCATGGCCAACCTAAACCAGATGATTTCGCAACAATTTAAACAAACAAATTGAACGACGATAATATTCCCGCTGTAAAGAAAGTCATAGATGTTTACAGAGTAGAAGTGGGCGCTGGAACGTTGTCCTTGTGTTCAGCATTTCCTGGGAATTGCTATAAATATGGGATGAACCACAATGCTTACGACAACGTGCAGAATAAATTATACGCAATGTCACCCATTCAGTGTGCCTCTTCCACAAGAGAATATGCAGCAAGCAGATAGGAATAAAGACAACACAATTCTTGTTCTTAATTGTGTCCTAAGAAAGGCATTCAGTATTGAGTTCTAACAATTCAGTATAATTTCAGCGCGGAGAAAATTAAGAAAAATCAGCCGGGATTCAAACCCACGAATATCTGAATTCTGAATGTGGGTCCTTAACATTGCCGGAGGGAAAATGTAAAACGCAGAATTTTTCTGAAAATAGAACGTATTATAAAATTTAAACTGTAAAAGAAGTCAATGCGTACAAATTTCCTGCATAACTTTCTTATAATTATATCAATGTGTACTACATTTTAAAAATAAGAAGAAGAAGAAGAACTCAGGACACTGTGCATGTCAATCTAACACTTAAACCTAAAAATCCAGTCCTGAACCCGGGAAGGGGATTTTTCATTTTTGAAAATCTCCAACCCGGCTGGGAATCGAACCCGGATCGCCAGAGTGGAAGGTAGGCGCGGTAACAATTCACAAAAATTGTCAATTTATTAAAGTTTCTAAAAAAACATTTACTTAATTTTTCGTTATTATTAAGCTTAAGACTCAGTATTTCACACAATATAAAACCCATGCCGGACTGCAAAGAAAACAACACAAATTATTATTAGACGTACCGGTAGTTTATTAATTCTACCTTATCTATCTAAGTACGTGGAACTTAAAAAATATTTCTTCCAGAGTGTTTATATAATCTACTTTATAATTATAAAACAACATTGCATGAAATTTCGTCTGTGTGATAATTCAGAGGTACTGAAATATTGTAATATAGATGAATATGATTAATGATTCAAGTTCAGGAAAATAGTTAAATTGTTTACAACTAGGAGGTGCCCGTGGCTTCGCCACGATATTTCTTTTAGAAATTAAAAATTAAGAGTATAATAATTATTAAAGCATTATATTTATTAACACTTGCACGCGAATCATTCATAAACTAAGCCATTAATAATTAATGAAACAGCTAAAATTCCAGCTTTAGAGTACATTCCACGACATGAAAGCGCCCCCTGGGAAAACTATATCAGAATCGATTATGCAGTTCCAAAGAGCCTGTGACCACATAATACGTATTGTTTCTCAACTGTTTATTGACATGAAAATGATGTGAATTTTATGTTATCAATTCAGTGTAATTTTCAGAAATTATATAATGATTCAAGGGAAGGAATGGTTTGTTTGGATTATTATTATCAGCGATATTTCAAGAGTTAAACCATAAATATTTTACTGCTGGTGCCCCCGGCTTCGCCCGCCATAATTCATTGACTCCAGGATTTTTAAGAAATTTACACTGGTAGATTATTAAAAATATTTGTGGTTCAGAGCTATGAAAATTGTAAGCAAAAATAAAACTAGAATATTTGTTCATTGTGTTCATTTCACTTAGGCCTTATATAATAAAGAAACGGTTTTCCTAATTTCGTACTCTTCGTGAAAGTTTACACTGCGAGAGACGAACATCGCCGAGTATACCCGATGTTTCACGAGTGGGCGAGCGAGTGAGCACGCTATTTAGGGCCGTTGAATTGTATAAGAGTAGATTCCAATTCGTTGAAAACTCTTCACATTAGTCAACAATGCGAAAATCGCACCACAAAGAAAAACCTGGTGGAGACTGTCAGATCAAATTAGATGTGTCGATCTATGGCTATTTGCCTAATTTTGTAGTCGTCATGATAGTTTACACTGCGAGAGACGAACATCGCCGAGTATACCCGATGTCTCACGAAGCGGGCGTGCGAGCAAGCACACTATTTAGGGCCGTTGAATTGTATAAGAGGTGATTTTTAAAATAATAATAATAATAATAATAATAATAATAATAATATGAACACAGCACAATGAGCATGTTAATCCAAGACTTAAACCTAAAAATCCAGTTCTGAACCCAGGAAAGGGGTTTTTCACTTTTGAACATCTCCAACCCGGTTGGGAATCAAACCCGGACCGCTAGAGTGGAAGGTAGGCGCGGTAACAACTCACAAAAATTGTCAATTTATTCAAGTTCTGTCTAGAACCGTTATTTTAATTAATTCTCATTTATATTAAGCTTAAGACTCAAAGAACCGTTATTTTAATTAATTCTCATTTATATTAAGCTTGAGACTCAATATATTTCACACAGTATAAAACCCATGCCGGACTGCAAAGAAAACAACACAATTATTAGACTCGTAGTTTATTTCCTCTACCTTATAAATAATAAATTTATAAATACACATAAATAATGTGTTCTTTCTGTACAATGTCTTACAGACAAAGAATAACTTACATGGACAAAATATACACTTATATAAAAATTACATTAACTTTTAGCTCAGCGGTTCCCAACCGGTGGTTCGCGGAAGGGTTACAAGTGGGTCGCGACTCGATCCTAAAACTGTCAGAAACCATCGAATAAACCATCAGAAAAGATTTTAAAAAATCTAAATAAATCAAATTGTTTATCAATCTGTATCTTCAAAAAGCATATATAAACTTGTATATTATATTTGCAATATTTGATAGTAAATTATAAATACATAAGGAAGGGATACGATACAAATAAGGTTTTTTACTCCACCGTGGGCCGATGGACCGTGGAGCTATTCCAATAAGGAAAGGTTGGGAACCACTGTTTTAGTTAAATCACCAAGGTTTTCAATAATAACAGGAAAATCAAAGCAATCAAGTAAAGCAATCAAATTTAAGAAAAGAAACCTGTTCAGCTTAATTGTTGTCATTGTCGATATTTGATGGATCCCTTAAGCGGCAAAAACGCCACTTCAATGTCACAATGAGAAACGTTTACAAAAATTAAGGAAGAACTTTGTTGTTGTTCCCTTATCACCAACATTAAACCATTGACTTCACCATTTTTCAAACCGTATTTGATCTTGAAATACTCAATGTTTTGGTTCATATACCTTCTTTTTTTCATTATCAACTGCTGCAGGTTGATCTTCTTCGATCTTTTGTACGAAATTTAATATATTCTTCCTGTTTCTTTTCGAAAATTGTATTACAAAGTGAAGACATTCCATAGGATATAACTTATTTTAGCGTTAAATATTGTATCTATATTGCTCATTTTATGCAATTTATTGTATAGACAGTGTACATTATATAAAGGATAATTATTATGACAATCTGTGCTTGCTTTTGAGAAGAAAAAATTATTTAATTTATAAGATCTATAACGTGGAATTTAACAAATACATCCAGAGTGTTTATACAGGGTGTTAATGAATAACACCGAAATATTTTACCTGTGTATAGAGGGGACATAGACAAGCAACTTTTATTAGGAGATTTTTGCTCTATGACGTAAAATGTGTATGCTACATGGCATTAAAGTCCTTAAAATTTGGTGCTCATAAGTCAATAATTGAGCGAAATAGGGTTAAAATTTTCATTAAATTGACTTCATGCCTTCTTAGCGATCGATAAAAACTTGATTCTTAATAATTCATCAACAGCTATACCATAATTTAGAATTTTCATAATCTGAAAAATTTACTGACTAATCACATGATTGCCCGCCACTGCATTATGTTTTTATTCCTAATTCCAGACCTAACAAAAATGCTTCGTTTGTCTTTTTTCCCCTCAGAGTTGTAAGATATCGATCGTCATTTTTTACAATTTTCCCGACCACTACACAATATTCACTGTTCCTTTGTTTCCCATCATTTCAAGTATTAGAAGTCAGTGGCGTGCATATCCTTGGGAGATTTTATGTTATAACAGGAAGAATTGAATCCATGGAGCAAAAGTCTCCTAATAAAAGTTGCTTGTCTATATCCCCTCTATATACAGGTAAAATATTTCGGTGTTATTCATTAACACCCTGTATAATCTACTTTATAGTTATAAAACAACAATGCATGAAATTTCGTCTGTGATAATTCAGAGATACTGAAATATTGTAGTATAGATGAATATGATTCAAGTTCAGGAAAATAGTTAAATTGTTTACAATATTAATATTTTATTAATTTATTTTTGAACAGACTATATTAATTTACTGTATTAAAATCTAATCTAAATAATCTCATACTTAAAAATTTTAGTTCCTGAACTAACTCTAAGATTTCTAAGATTTTTACAAGATGTTTAATTAATATTAATAAATTAATATCATTTTTGCACCTCGAAAAAAATATTTTATGATTTTTTAATTGTTTAATGGAAATCTGTTATATTCATTCCATTCACTTTATTCGTGAAAACACGGCCACCTTGTATATCGTTGGTTGTCATGGAGAAACAAGTGAATTCCTAATGAAGCACATCTTGTAGTTATATCCAGGAAGAAGTTTAGACGACGGACCAGACAATTGGTCGATTCTTACATTACAAGCGCACAAATTGGCGGGCCGTAAACACGTTTCCCTGTACAATCACCTTAAGTTCATTGCTGTGACCATGAACCTCACGACATTACCCTCTTCATGGTGTCAAAGGTGGCATTCTACCAAGTCAACAGTTCTCTTCCGTCGATACCAACCAAACTTCAATGGTTGCCGTCTCTCATGTATTCTGTTTTATTTTTATTTTGCGTTACATAAAGAACACGTTCTTGTGTTCCGTTCACAACGTTCCGAGGTGAGCCTACAGGCAAGGACTCAAATTTACATAGAAAAAACCGATTCATGTAAAAAAAGACAAAATTGAACATTTTTAGTCCTGTGTGCAAAGTAAATTATTGTATCCCAGATTTTTGGGCAAGAATTCTGTGTAATTGATATTGATTTTCTTTTCATTTTAGCGCCGAAAAGGTTGTATGGCAACATGAAAGTGGGAAATAAAATATCCCGTGCAGAAAATGTTCTGTTACTGGAATTTCTCTTTCTTCTTATGTCAACCCCTACGAGGCATGGTGTGTAAAAGCAATGGGTTGCAAAATTCTAAGTTCTGTATGAACGATTTGTAACCCGTAGCCTAACTTCTTGTAACTATACGTTTTTCTCTTTAATATTAGTTTGTATAATTTTAAATATCTTAGGCTATAATCCTAATTATTTTCTTTAGTATTTTTATATTTTGTAATTTAATTTTGTAATTTAATTTTGTAATTTTCTTTTGTAATTTAATGTTTTATAGCACTCTAGTTTATAAATTATAACAATGTTTAGTTCTTGGTATTTAAGTATTAAGTATTAATTAATTATCTGTAATATTATGTATTTGTGTTATGTAATAGTAATGTAGTTTTTTTTACTGGTAGAGCGGAAGAGAAGGCCAAATGGCTTTAGCTCTGCCAGAATAAATAAACAGAATAATAATAAATAATAATAATAAATAGCCGTTTTCGAAGGGAATAGTTTGAGTGTGATAAGTCGTTCTTCTTCGCTTCAAACTCTATACACCTATATAAGGCCTTACAGCTTGAAAACCAAAAGTCTTTCATAATTTAATTTTTAATTACACGTAAAATACTAAACCCGGGCGACGCCGGACTTTTAAGCTATCATAATATAAATCTAAGATTACAGAGGACAGACATATTATGCATTCATTGAAAATATCTGATAACTTTACGTTTAGTCTACCAGATTTTCATGAAACTACGGGATATTGTTTCGAATGAACATTACATCAGAGCAGAGGCGTAACGAGGGGGGTGTTTTGGGGGTTTGAAACCCCCCATTTATTAAAAAAATGAAATTGTAAAAATTTTTTAAGTCTGCTATAAATTACTTAATACGAGTATAAAGCGTGGGAAGCTTAAAACTCGTTATTTTGCGTCTTGATTTTTAAAATTTTCCGGGGGAGGACCCCCTCTCCCTAAGGGGTATTCCATACCCCCCAGACCCCCCGGATGTTATAACCCCCCCCATATGGTCGACCTGGTTACGCCTATGCATCAGATTATAAAAATTCCCCTTATACTAGGATTTGAACCCGTGCCAATGGTCTCCCAACTGAGTTCAGTTCACGGAGTCAGATGGAATCTCTTTCGCATGATTACCCTTAAGTTACTGGTCGACCTCACTGAAAGACATTTACGTCATACACAAATTGAATTTAATAGTTTTGTGACCGGGAATTTTTGCCCTAAAATATTTTCCTGTAATGTTCAACAGAAAGAACATTCTTTGGTTTCATGGCTATATACGAGGGATGGAGCATAAACCGTGGCAACTATTTTTTGTCTGTCAGTGAGGTAGACCATTAAGGGCAATCAGTCATAGGAGAGAGGGTCCATCTGGTGCTGTGAAGCGAACGCTGGCTTAGCTCAGTTGGTAGAGCAGTGGCATGGATAGCTGAAGCTCCTGGGTTCAAATACCAGTGTCAGAGGAATTTTTCTCCTATAATATTCTCATGTAATGTCCAACATAGACAATAATCTGTGGTTCATGAATTCATAGCCTATATACATATATCCATCTTGAATGACTGTACAATAACAGTGGAAGCCCGGTCACAAAATCACTAATTAGTGTGCCTCACAGTACTGCATATGACATAACTTGTCTGTCAATGAGGTAGACCATTAAGGGCAATCAGTCATAGGAGAGAGGGTCCATCTGGTGCTGTGAAGCGAACGCTGGCTTAGCTCAGTTGGTAGAGCAGTGGCATGGATAGCTGAAGCTCCTGGGTTCAAATACCAGTGTCAGAGGAATTTTTCTCCTATAATATTCTCATGTAATGTCCAACATAGACAATAATCTGTGGTTCATGAATTCATAGCCTATATACATATATCCATCTTGAATGACTGTACAATAACAGTGGAAGCCCGGTCACAAAATCACTAATTAGTGTGCCTCACAGTACTGCATATGACATAACTTGTCTGTCAATGAGGTAGACCATTAAGGGCAATCAGTCATAGGAGAGAGGGTCCATCTGGTGCTGTGAAGCGAACGCTGGCTTAGCTCAGTTGGTAGAGCAGTGGCATGGATAGCTGAAGCTCCTGGGTTCAAATCCCAGTGTCAGAGGAATTTTTCTCCTATAATATTCTCATGTAATGTTCAACATAGACAATAATCTGTGGTTCATGAATTCATAGCCTATATACATAGGCCTATATCCATCTTGAATGTTACTGTACAATAACAGTGGAAGCCCGGTCACAAAATCACTAATAACACTGGACAACAAAATTCAACTTTTTTTTTGTGACATGGATAAAACAAGGTGTACCTTATGTAAAATTTCACCAGAAAGCAGAAAATGACCTTGGATTTTCTCTATCACCCACTATTTTTTTGCTACGAAGTGTTTTGTGTTATACTGAAATATATTATTTTCGGTATGTTCTTAATATTATATTTAATTCAAAATTTTATTATAACATTTTTTTAGCTATATTCTGTCACTGCGGCATCTCGGATTGATGTCCAGCAGTAATCATCAAGCAAACTAGGACTCCATTTGCCTTGGTATCGCTTTTCCGTAGTTGCAACGTCCTGGTGGAATTGTTCCCCATGTTCGTCGCTTACGGCGCCCAAATTTTCAGGAATGAAATCGAGGTGAGCATCCAGAAAGTGAAGTTTTAATGACATGTTACATCCTATTTCGCTCTAGGCACTAAGTAATTCAGTCACAAGGTCTTTGTAGTTTTCAGCTTGGAAATATCCAAGAAAATTGGTCACAACTGTTTTAAAAGCTTTCCATGCTCTTAGTTCAGCTTCATTCAGCATGTTTCATATTTGCCATCTTTCATAACTACTCATACTTGCAGTCCCACAAATATGCCCTCTTTAATTTTTGCCTCATTAACTCTCGGAAATTTCTGTTTCAGATACAAGAACCCCCTTCCGTTCCAATCTAATGTTTTTAAGCTAAGTTTAGAAGAATCAATAAATAGGCGCAAATTGCTTGGTTCATGTTCCTGCCCCAATGCATCAAATAAGTTGTCAACATCCGTGTAGTATCCTATACCAAAATCCCTTCTTGAGCGAAATAATGTGTAAATCCTTTTTGGTGATTTCGAAAGTCAGTTATATGTACGTCACCTTCGAGGAGATTCATCCTTTTAATCTGGATGCTAGGAGTTCTGACTGTGATTTTGCTAGTTTTAAATCTCGAACTAATGCCCGGTTTCTATAAACTCGCGAAATACCTATGGGTAAATTATCCAATGGACAACTTAGTTCCAGAAGCACCCACCAGAGCACTAATGGTATAATGAGGAAATAAAAAATAATATATACTACCATGCCGGGGATCGAACAGTGGACCTCTTGAAGCGTAATCCAGCACGCTGACAATGAGCTACGGTGAACACTGAGAACACATGTTGAATAACGGAGATGTAATTGTTTCAGCCTATGATTCCACTACTGCAAGTCAAGACATGGTTTTGCAATATATATCATACTAATTAGATCGGAACAGGGTTGCCAGATCAGAAACGTAAAACAGTCGTACCAACAATTGAAAATAGTCGTACACTAGTTAAAATCGTCGTACACTTTGCGAATGGTCAGGATGATGATGATAATAATAATAATAATAATAATAATAATAATAATAATAAGACTGGTCTCTCGTAACTGTATACATATACCCATTATTGTTGGTAGGCTATTCTTTGTCACCAGCTGCCTGCAAATGTTGCAGAAATAAATACAATAATAATAATAATAATAATAATAATAATAATAATAAAATAAAATATTAATCAATTACAAACCGCAAGATTTCTACATATTATTTAAAGAAAAGTATACAGTCACTTTTGATATGCACGTGTCAACATATAGGCCTACTATTAATAATAACAATATGATTATGTTTGGTCAAAATAAAACAAAAACAATAAGACCAGCTGGTCTTTATCGGTATAATTTCTTTAGAGGTTTGGATTGCTTCGTTTTGCGCACGTGCGGCTAAAATATAAAATGTTTGGAGAAGAATAATGAGAGAAGTAGCGAGAACAAAACAACAATACAACTTAAGCAAGATGCGGCACCGGCCCGTAAAGGCCTGTAAGAAATAAAGGGACTTAGTTTTAATTTATAATTTGACAATGGCTATTATACATTCCGCCATGCATTTAGCAACATGTAGGCAACTACGAAAAAACAAAAATTTAATGTTTATCCAAGTTGAAAGTTCTGCAGCAGATTGCTAAAAAACACACAGCAAATGATAGTATAAAATTATATTAAAATAGTCGTATGAACAGGCATACGACACATGGTTGCGTCGTACGTCGTACAGATCTATGAAATAGTCGTATGTGTACGACTATAGTCGTACGTATGGCAACACTGGATCGGAAGAACATTATCTTCATATAAATACTACTACTGTCGAGATCTAATGCGTAAGAGGAAGGAAAAATGAGAAGTACGACTCTAGTTTGCAATGTTTGCACACTCAGTGCTACCAAATACCGGCAAATACAGTCATTAGCAACAATGTACGGAACATGAAAATTTCAATAAGAAATATGTATATAAATTCTGATAAGCCCATCCTATTACGGAGAAACAAAGTCAACATTACAGATCATCTCAGCACTTCTAAAACTGTATTTTACAGGTACTGCAATCCGTGCACGTCCGCCATATTTATCCTACGAGAGGTTAAATTTTATCCAGCCATCCATGAAAGGATAAATTAACCCAAAGATTTACCCTTGGAAAGATCTAGCCCTAGTTTATAGAAACATTTTTTCTCTCATTTTCATATTTACCCAGTGGACTTTTATCTAGAAACTCGCCAAAACTGTGTGTGATCGTTATCTCTAAATTATTTATGTTCGTAAGAGTTTTCCTTGTGTAAATTCTGTTCATGGGATAATTTACCCATAGGTAATTCGCGAGTTTATAGAAACCGGCCATTAATCATTCAGTTCAGCATTTGAAATCAGATGTGGCTTTGTTGAACATTTTGGTGCTTGAAAGTCTGGATCATTGTCGATTTCCTGTGCGAATTGTTGCACAACATCAGGTGGATCACCTTCGTCCAAACTCCACGGTTCTGGTGGGTTTGGGGTAGGAAGTTCTTCACTATGTTTGACGGGCCAGGCTGATAGTAAATTGGGATATTGCACAGACTTCAGACTGATGCCCTGTATTTTAGTGAGGCAAAAGTAACAATCTGATGGACGGTCTTTTGGTTCTCTCAACACCATTGGTACTGCAAATCCAATATTACGTTTTTGACCTTTCAATCAACCTGTTAACATTGTTACACAAGTCTTGCAACATATGGGAGGGGCCCATGACTTATCTTGATCTCCTACTTTAACTCCGAAATAAAGTTCGTAAGCTCTTCGCACAAGTTGGGTGAAATTACGTTTTTGCGATTTAAAAGTTATTTCTTCACACTATAACAAAAACTGTTGACATTATTTACACACTGCCTAAAACATTGTATTGACTTGTTAATTCACAGTCAATCACAGTACAATAATAAAAATAAACCAAGTATGTAGAACACACACACGTTAGTAAAGACAACATAGGGAATGCAGTAACTTCATACGCGGGTAGATGCCTACTAATGCACAATCTCATTTTGGTGCGTACTTCTTGCATTTGATATACTGGAATGAACTTGTCTTAACACACTGCTGATACATATATTACACGAATTGGTACAATATGCATACAGTGACTCACTAAACTGTTGTAATGATTGCTGTTTTTTTATGTTATATTTAAAAATAAACGCTTGTTACTAAAAATCCGTGGGTGATAGGCAATTTCTGTTTTTAGATTTGTTATTAGGGTGCCTCAATACATCGGAAACACCAAAAAATTTCCGTGTCACAAAATGTGTGTTTAACAGTGTAATTAGTGTGCCTCACAGTACTGCATATGACATAACTTGTCTGTAGGTGAGGTAGATCATTAAAGGTAATCATAGGAAAGAGATTCCATCTGGTGTAGCTCAGTTGTTAGAGCATCGGCACGAAAAGCTGAAGGTAACGGTTTCGAATCCTAAAATGTTAGAGTTTTTTTTTACTATCAATTTACCATTTCTTTTTAGTATAACTGAGACACTGGCAGGAGAGAATTCAAGTTCAATTTCCCACGTCAGAGGTCGTGCTTGAAGAAATACGGAAATAGCAGTGATAATGAAAAGCCATTATTAATGTTTGAAGTACAGGGGAGTACCACTAGAGGCGCCTGGTTTGTTCACAATGGCACCGCGTCATAACTTAAAGCAAGTCTCTCCAAGTGATTCATGTCCAGGCCAATGCCTTCTGTTTCAAGTGCTTCCCATTTTCATGGCCTACCGTGTTCTCGTTTATGTAATTCACTCCTTGGTTGCAAACGTGTTGTTCCAACCTTGGCAAAATTAGCCATGTCTCTCAAGACTATCACTCCCTAACAAACAAAACAAACAAACAAACAAAAAACAGTAATGCATGATAGGATGACCAGACTTCCATTTTTTTTTTATTGACTGGTCCCATTGTCCCTACAAAACTTCAACAGAATGCAAAAAGTCCTTTAAAAGAATAATTTCTTAATGCTCCGTTTTCATGAAATTTTTTTCTGTGTGGTCAGACAAAAAGACCAAGGGCATTAGGGCCTCCATCCAAGTGGAGGTTATTGCTACCGATGCGAATTTTGTTACACTTGTTTTCCGAGAGAGGACACAGGGACAGGTGGTAAGCCCATCGCCTCAAAAATTTTGTTTTCGTACGATTTTTCATTACAAGCACTATATCGAATTCTTCACACTTCCTGTCCTCGCTATCTGTCATCACGCTTTCAAACTCTTTCATCTCATCATAACCTAAACACTCGGTCCAGGCAATATCATATTCTCGCAATACCTAAACATCATACATCTCTTTACTCATCATCGTTTACTACTTCAGTCATCCGAATGTGGAATTCTTTACCATCTCACATCAAGGACTGCCGGTCACTGTCAACCTTCAGATCGCAGTTAACAGCACATATACGTAGTACTTAATAATCTTTTTCATGTCCTATGTTAATTTCAGTTTCTATCACTTAATGCTTTTATATAACTAAATCATATTTGTAACAATTAATTTCTTTTTTATCATTTAATGTGTCTTAATGTATCTTAATGTATCTTAATTATTCAAGTATATATGTTCTAATTTTTTCTTTGTATTTAATGTTCTTTTCTTGTATTCATGTATATCAGTTCTTTTTTAATTTATTTTTAATCATTATTATTGTTATCATTATGTATTTCATGTTTTTGCCCTGGCTGAGTGGTAGAGAAGGCCTTAACTCCGCCAGGTTAAATAAATAAATAAATAAATTATTCAGAGTGGGTGGCCTAAAACTTCCCTTCAGAGGTTTATTTTTTATTTTTTTATTATGATATTTCAAATAAAAGTTTTACTCTTAGTATAAGCAACCCACGTGGAAAATTTAAAGAAAATCGTTAGAGCCGTTTTCGAGAAAATCGCGAAAAAACGAAAATTTCTTCTTATAAAGTCCCCTTAAAAAAATAGAGAAACTTGTCGCCAAACTTCGTGTCACGTTTTGGTTGTTATATGTTTATTTAATGATGTGGATGTACTGCTACTTAGACTTGTGACCGTCGCAGGAGTTCTTTTACATGCCAGTAAATCTACTGACATGGGTCTGTCACATTTATGCACACATAAATGCCATCGACCTGCGTCGGGATCGAACCCGCAACCTTAGGCACAGAAAGCCAGCACGAAACTAACTACGCCATCCAGGCCGACGTGTTATAGCTTCAGAAGATTCCTGAGATAATTACAAAATTTTATTTTCATACGATTTTCCGTTCTGGAGCTAGGCTGTTCACAGCCATCCACACACACACACAGATATGTTTCCGAATAATTTTTGAACTTAGGGGACCTTAAAACGTGTATTTATGTTAAAAAACTCAACTTCGAATTTGGGGGTCGAAAACAATACTTCGAGGGCAGAGGAAGAGACGTTTTATTGTGGACACACCAAAACAATGGGACGAGACAGAATAGCAAATAAGACCCTCACTTTGCCAGACACAAATTTCTCACTTCAAATAATAATTCTGATATAGAATAAAATTTCTTCTTAGACGGCCTTCTCATGCTATGTTTCATCCAGTTTTCAATGCTAACAAGTATTCCGGAAAAGGAAATCACATATAGCATAGAAATGATACAAATTAAACGTATATTTTTAAATCAATAGACTAGAATGGCTTGTTTAACCCATATATGCCCAGTGTTGCTTTTTCGCAATATTACAGTGAATGTACAGTAAAGCCAATGATGGTTCCGAAATATTCGTCTCTTAATAAATGGAATGCGTTTTTATGTAATAACCAGGGCCCGGATTCTAATTACATGTCATCTTTTTATTGATGCTGCCTAGACATTGCCAACTTGTAGATAAATCCTAATCATGGCCTCTAGATTACAGAAATACATTTTTACTAGGTCATTTTTTGTCATTTTATGGAATTTTATATTTTTAGGGCATTTATTTCACTTTTAGGTAATTATTTCGTCATTTTCATGTCATTTGCTTTCTTATTTTGTCATTTTTATGCTTTTACTTTATGCTGTTACTATAATGCAACATTGTTGTAGAATCTACTTTAAAAACAATTTTCTTATTTTTCTTCTCGAATGTGCCAATCAAGAACAAAGCTTATACACTTACGATATCCTTTCTACATTTAAAGTTTTTAGAATAATGTACAAATTAGTCTATATATCTTTGTGTGCACAATAATAATTTTTATAAATAAAATATGAGTTTTTAGGTCATTCTTTGTAATTATTAAGTCATTTTCTTTAAAATTTAGGGTCATTTTATAGGTAATTTTTCAAACAATTTTAGGTCATCAGAATCCGGGCCCTGGTAATAACAGAACTTTAAAATACACAACGGTTAGGCCTATATAACATAGCCTATAGTTAATTATCATGTATTGTTATTTCAAGTTAACATTTAAAGAAGTTCCTCGTGAATTTTCCATAAAATCTGGACCTCCCGTTATATTACTTATTATAAGCCTTTTTATTTATTTTTGTTATATCTAGGGTTCGGATGTTTACTACATGTCATATTTTTATTCTGACCTCCATTCTTGCCGCAAACAGAAATTAAATATGAATCGCACATTTGATATCCTAATCGGGCCGATTTTATTTTGCATATAAAGTCATATTTTGATAATTTTCGTGGTCTTAGTCATATTTCGGTCATATTTGGAATTTAACGTCATATTTCAGTTATAAATTCGGTAAAAGAGCACAATTATGCAATATGTGCACTAAATTTTACTGTCGACTTAAATTTTTTTCCGAAAAAGTCACGAATATTTTGGTTTTACTGTAACTGAAACGTGAAGGGACAATAACAAGTAATAGCACAATTACCTCTTCCTCCTTGCTGTTAACAAACTTCCAATAGACATGTTTTTAAAAGATTTTCAGTTCACATTTGCAGTGGTATCTTGAAACATTAACAGATTAAAAGTTCTTTACAAGTAAAACTGTAAATCATCTGTAAAATTTAATTAATATGAGGTAGTAATTAAAATACTTAAATGATAGATCATACCTTATTGGTTCCGGAGCATATTTACAAGCACATATATGCCGGTTGTCGACCAAGAGCTAAGCTATGTTAGTTTAGCTTAGCTCACATACAGCGCGGGATTTCATATGTAGTTGTGCCGACAAAACTACATATGAAATCCGGCACAACTATGTAATCACTCACTGTATGTGAGCTAAGCTGAACTAACATAGCTTAGCTCTTGGTCGACAACCGGCATTAGTCTTCTGATAGAGCATTAACTTCTGGGCCTTAGTAATCAGATGAATAGACGTAATACAAATTTAAATCTTAAACAGGCACAGGTAATAATTATTGCATTACAGTTATTGTACTCTTCCTCCAAATTTAGTGTCCTATATTTCCATCCCACATAATGTCAGAGGCTGTCAAACGTTGGGACAGTTCAATAGAAAAATCAGTATATTAATTCAGAACAATGTTATTTAAATTTTTGTTTTTGTCTTAAGCCCAAAAATTTCATTAGGGTGTAATTTAGAAAATTATCATAGGTAATCCCACGAGAGTCTACGAGTTCAGGCATATCGATAGATTCGCGACTGCGAAGCAGGAGCGAATTTATCTGATGTAACTCGTCAACTCGAGTTGGATTTATTAGGACTATTCCATGAATAAAACGTATCGGATTATATAAATAATAATTACTTTCGTGCTTTGTTGTATAAAAATAAAACTAAAAGTTACGAGATCACGGCATACTGTGAATCAACCATCCATGAATCGATTCGAGTTACCTTGGTGTAATCAGCGGTACCACCAGGGCATATAAGATATAGTTAACTTCATTCAGGTAAGCTAACAGCAGAACAGAATAAAAGCACACGAACTGACTTGCACGGAATCGAAATTGTGTTCACAATCAATGTACATTTCTATTATTTCAATTTCCAAACAAGTTACGCAGGGGTGCCCCCCCCCCCAAACTTCATGACGCACCCCCCCCCCCAAACTTCATTGCTCACCCCCCAAACTTCATTGCTCACCCCCCCCCCACCCTGAGTGAGTCGACAAGGGCGCCCATATGATATTTTCTAGGGGGGGGGGGGGCAATTTTTAAATTAATTTATTTTTTGTAGCTTTAACTTCTTGGGCCACTTTTGTAACATTATATTAATAATATAAAAATATAAGTGCAACAATGATTTAGCCAGAAAATAATTGCGAAGAGGGTGGGTTGGATTACCCCTCAAAAAGGGGGTCACATTTTACTCCATTTTAGCACTGAAAAACTAGTTAGGAAATTTGTTTACCATACTCTAAGACATGCCATTGCAAATAAGAAATCATTAGGCCTACCTAATTGGGGGTCCACCCCCGGAAATTTTTAAAATATTTAACTAATGAAAATCACATTTTACGCTATTTTAGCACTCAAAAACTAGTTAGGAAATCCGTTTACCATACTCTAAGACATGGCAATGTAAACAAGAAAATGTTACCTAAGTCGGGTGTCCACCCTGGGAAATGTTTAAATATTGGACTAACGAAAATCAAATTTTAGTCTATTTTAGCTCTAAAAAACTAGTTAGGAAATTTGTTTACCGTACTCTAAGACATGCCAATGTAAACAAGAAATCATTACTTAAGTGGGGGCTCCACCCCCGGAAAATTTTTAAATATTAAACTAATGAAAATCACATTTTACGCTATTTTAGCACTCAAAAACTAGTTAGGAAATTTGTTTACCGTACTCTAAGACATGCCAATGTAAACAAGAAAATGTTACCTAAGTCGGCTGTCCACCCCGGGAAATTTTTAATTGAACTAATGAAAATCACATTTTACGTTAGCAAATTCGTTTACTATACTCTAAGACATGGCAACTTAAAAAAGAAATTGTTACCTAAGTTATAATACTTATTATCATTTATAAGAAAAGTTGAATAACACATGGAACAGTGGACATAATAGGCCTACTCATTATGTTATGAAAAGAATATAACTGCTGTATCATATTTGACACACCAACAAATCTTGTTTAATTAAATAAATATTTATTTTAAATACAAATATAGAATTTTAGGTTTTGACTTTTGGGGTCCAAACCCCCTGGACCCCCCTTTCCTAATCCACTGTGGATTCTGCTTCCATGTTGTCGATTTGGTAAAACTTCTGGAAACTTTTTATGTCTTAACTGACTTTAAAATAATTGTCATAAAAGAAAAACACCTGACTATAATAATGATTAATATACATTTTTTTCCTTGCACCTCCTCCCCCCCCCCCGCCCCTGGGTATGGGAGCCCATGGCTGTCGAAATTCTTCATCTTTATCTTGAAGAATCTGCTTGGGATTTACATCAATATACGGTTTCCATTTATCTTCGCCACTGCTTTTACTTTCAAAAAACTTCTATTTTATGTCTAAATTATGTTTCAGTGTATACGGATGTTTCTTTCTTGCCATATTTTGTCATGCCTAATAATGGCATTGCACAATAATTCTAAACACTTATATTTAGATTGCTCTTTTTTTTTTTTTTTTTTTCTTTCTTTTCTTTCTTTCTTTCTTTCTTTCTTTCTTTCTTTCTTTCTTTTCGGGATGCCGAGATGGACTGAAACCAGTAGCCATAACCTCAAGTTTCAAATTAAGAATGCAGCATTATTTATAGGCAGATTTTTCCACACCTTCCCTCCCGTTATTATAAGGTGGCACGTGCTTTTGAGTGCCTTCCGAGAATAATATTATTCTTGCAGGCGGCATTGTACAAAGACTGTAATAACCCAGTAAGAACTCCAACAAGCGAAGGAAGAACTGAGGTCAGCGATAACAATGAGAGAATATTGCAACGTTGCTTTTGTTTTGGAAAGCGGAAGCCAGGACTGATTTAGTCAGATCCATTAACATAAAGAAACACCGACCTAATGGTTTATTTCTTTAAAGCCTCCTGGCCACGCAATGAATACCTCCACTATACTAACAATGGTACAGTTCGCAGTCGCTGCTATCGGCACAGAGTGATCAATTTCGTTTCGCGGCAGTTGTTTACAAGGAAATGCGTTTCGCTAATTTGTTGACAAGAAGAAGAAGAGACCTTTTCAAGTTATCAAACTTGACCGTTTTTATTTTTAACATATAAAACGCTAATTTTGCAACAATTTTTAACCCCCCCCCCCAGAAAATTCATAAAACGATAATATTTTGCCCCCCCCCCAGAAATTTCAATGACGCAGTCTGCGTCTTAACCCCCCCCCCTGTGGGCACCCCTGAGTTACGTTGTATAAAATAATCTGATTTCGCGCCCCCTAGTGGCAGCAGTGACTATCAATCACTGCACACTGATACTTGCGTCTACAGTAACGACCAGACGGTTTTATCACGATAAAACACCATCCTCGCGATTCCTACAAGAATATTGCAAGATAAACGGCCGTGATTGGTCTATATCCGAGGAATTGCTTAACGTTATTGGTCAATATCAAACATACGGCGTATGAGTTGAATAGTCAATCTAATTTTGTATTCAATTTCGTATTCAATTTTGTATTCAAGATCATCGTGTAACTGAATTGTAATTAATTTAGTTTTAGGTTCAACTGTCTTATATTTAATTAGGCCCTATAAGTAATTGTATTTTTAACTGTAATTTTTGACTGGCAAAGCGGATGAGAAGGCCAAAAGCCAGAATAAATAAACGAATTATTATTATTAAAAAAAAAAAAAAAATTGTCAATAAACGTTTTAAATTGTAACATTTGTTATTATAAAGTATGTTCTCATATGAGGTCATATTTAGGTTTTTCGGATCATGTTTGCAGTCATATTTTCCACTTTTTTAGGTCATAAACATCCGAACCCTAGTTACAAAATAATGAAAAATCATCAAAAGCTTTGCACTGGTCCAGAGTAAGAGACCTCAGTCTGCTATTCCGAGCTGGAAAATATGACGTAAAAGTTCATGGGTGCGACTACCCACATGCTGATAGACATTAAAAAATAATAATAATAATAATAATAATAATAATAATAATAATAATAATAATAATGATAAATAAAATAATTAAAAATATTAAAAAACTCAACATGGTCTCTCTAGCTCTAAATGGAAATAAACGATGAATTGTAGACACATATGTCATATTCCCTTAACCCTTAAATGTACGATTCTCAGCTTCTCGCACAATTTATAAATTAGTGTCGGACTGCGCAGAAAATAGTTAGCAAAATGATTGCGGTCCCAGTTTCTTATACCTTATTTTGTAATTTATTTTACATGAAGATTAAATGTGTTTTCCAAATTTTTTCCGTAATTTTGTTAGAAATTTAAGAATAATCACTCTATCCTGTAAGGCAGCGTTTCTCAACCTATGGTCCGCGAAGATGGTGCAGATGGTCCGCAGACATAATTAAAAAATACCATAAAGAAATTGGAAAGTAAAGAAGTAAAATTTTTTCACATATTTCGTTATAATGACCTACAATTAATACCCCAAATATTAAAAATACAGGCCTTCTTTTAAAAATGGTAGCCTATGTAAAATTAGGGGTCGGTCCGTAAAATTTTTTAGACATTTTAGATGTCCCCGGGTTCAAAAAGGTTGAGAAACGCTGCTGTAAGGTGTAATATCAATTTAAATGTTAAAGGGAGTACATCACCTTCATAGGTAAAAATTCGGATAGGCTATGTCGGGGACGCAGCCGTGGGTACGTGAAACCTCTTGTGTGAGCTGTCCAAATCTAGCGTGCTCCATGTTATTTGCAATAGGCTGTATGTTAAAATAGGTTCATATTTGCAGTGAATAGAAAAGGTAGTGAATACACACTTCTCGCATGCTGGCCTATTAAAAACTAACTAAAGGGACTACGCCTAGACCTACCATAAACAGAGGGCATATGGTGAGTATGCCGTCATCCAAGGCCGTCAATGATTGTTTACTTCTTAAATAAATAGCTCCTCACGAGGCTGAGTGCATCTAGTTTCATACCTTCCTATTTTAGAAAAATCCAAGAAGGTATCGGGAATCGAACTTGGGCCTGCGAATTTACATCCATAGAACATCTAGAAAGCCCTGTCTACTATCTAGTTGTTTTTTTTTTAAATCAATCTAGCTTTAGTTGATTAGCTTCATATTTTTTCACGTGGTATAAAATATAAAACAACGAAAGTTGAAGCTACAAGAGATTTATCATTACATTATTCTAGAACTTCAACTCTATTCTAAGGACCACGAAACTACATTTATTTCATAACAGAGACAATCTATAATTTACTTACATAGTAATAATAGCTGCATAACACATAAGAAGAGAGCAACAGGGTATATTTTATCCAAGAATACATATTACGGACACGCATAGACATAGCCTATGTTTGATATTTTACAAGAAATGACAAGTATTTTTTATATGCTACTAGTCTAATTTTCATATATGTTTTTAATTTTTTAAATCATATTTTAGCTATTGTGTTAATGTCAACTTTGTATATATTTTTATTACTTATCGTTGCAAACAATTTAATTGACAATACATTGAGCTCAATGTTATTAATTCACTAGACTCTTTTATTAAGTGATAGACCAATTAATACAATAAAGGTACTTTTACAACAATACAATAAAAGTTAATTTCAAAACAACGTGTTTTTATTAACCGGTCTCTTATATCTCATGTAGGCTTCTGTTGTTTGTTTTCAAATATCTAGTGGTATATAGGCGGACTTTATCTAAACATCTAATCAATCTAGCTATAATTTAACAAAAGCGGTATCTTTTTGTTTTTTCATTAAATTTTCAGAGGCAAAATATACTGTACCATACTTCGTTTTCAAAGGGCATCAGTCAACAACATAATCCTGTTTACAGGAAACCATGACTGATCATTTCATAGAGATATAAGCATGTTTGTGACCTTTGGGTTTACCAGCACGCTCCTTTAATAGGCATAGGCCTATTTCATTTGTGTCATTTATTTCTATTGTTCTGTGATATCTTCATGAGTTGATCCTGTGACAATTCGTACTAATTGGTCTGGAGTGCGACGATGCTTGTATAAAGAAGGCCACGACAGAACACGTCAAGTTTGTCAGCCCTCCGTCGCTATAACAACTTGTAATGGATGTTTTAACACATTTCCGGCGGTGCGGAACCCTTCATTCTTATGTTTAAGAGTTGTCATGGTAACAGTAAACATCAAGTCTACAACTGTCGTATCACTGCCTTCTTCTAAATCTTACAAGCCATGCTGCTTGAAATCTGGCAACACAGGAGGTAGTCCTATCTGTGGTGGTCTGTGGGAAGCATTTGAATACGTTTATATTGCAGATAATTTTCTTCATCACAAATACTGACTTTATTTAGGCCAAATCAGTAGGCATATATTACATAGCCTATACTTGTGATGTGCATAATAACGTAACGCGCGGTGACTCCACATATCTGAAGGAATTCGTAGTTTTCAGTGTCTCCTCATTATACGTTATGATGTTGCGTTTTTTCTTATTTTATTGGTAATAACCTCACTTATCCTGTTAGGCCTACGAGCTCTGTTATTTGACCCACAACAGAGTCATATTTTATTAAGCTGCTACACTTCTCTGGGTCATTTTGTACCACCACTGAACTAGTTTTCTCAGGTAGGCTATAATATAACCTAGAACACTGATATCTATCTTCTTGTCATACACTTTGTGGAAGTCTGTGCCCATGACTGTCACTGAAAAGAATAACTTTGCCTGATTCCTTGGAAGCACTCGGCTTTCCGTTATTTGCTGTCTAGAAATCATCCATTCGTTATCCTTGGCTCCAGTGGTGAACTGTGTTGATTCGCCAGGTTAAGGTTTGAATCCCGTTCATTGGCTTCACCAAACTGTAGGAAAACGCTGAATCGATTTTCTAGTAGTAATATTGGGAGAATAGGAGATTGCATATACTACGATTTGGCGTCTACCAGATTGAGATGAATTAGGCCTACTGTGAGCAGCTTGATATTTTGATAAAAGTTCATACCAGTAAAAGTGACTATATTTCTCTTCAATTCTTCTTTAATACCAGACAATTCTTCCTGAAGGACACTAATATCATACCGTACCTCTTCTTGTATTCGTTTGTAGATGGTAATAGCTGATGAACATGAAAATATTCTATGAAAAACTATTCTCTGGTGTACTCAATTAGAGGTGACGGTGTATATAAATATATCATTTTGTACACGGTTTTTACCTTCTCTATGCTCTCCAGTTGGACTTCAGGTGTGTCCAGATGTTCTCTAAACCATAGGCGATGATGACTGGGATTACTTTAAGCTGAAATATGCTTAATTTGCGATGATCCTGATGGAGTTCGTTGCTTTATTTACGGCATGTTGATAGCCGATAGGACTACCGATGCGATGTTTCCAGATTTAACAACATGGCTTGTAAGAAATAAAGAAGGCAGTGGTCGTATACATGTGTGTATCTGTTACACACGTAGTTTTTAATGTTCTCCCCAAATATAAGATCCATATTGCTTATTTCGACTTCTTTTGGCACTTATAGTCTATGCCACCCTTGCTGTGTTATTTCAATCGACATTTTAACTTTTGTTGCTAAAGCAATTGAATAGTGTATTTTCAAAGTGAGGTATTTACGTTTTTTAAAAATATTTTTAGTCTACTTAACAAATGCCTAAGGAATCTACTCTTGTACAATTCAACGGTCCTAAATAGCGTGCTCACTCGCTCGCCCGCTTCGTGAAACATCGGGTATACTCGGCGATGTTCGTTTCTCGCAATCTAAACTTTTACGAAGAGTACAAAATTAGGAAAACAGTTTCTTTATTATAAAATGCCTAAGTGAAATGAACACATTGAACAAATATTCTAATTTTATTTTTACTTACAATTTTTATAGCTCTGAACCACAAATATTTTTAATAAACTACCAGTGTAAATTTCTTAAAAATCCTGGAGTCAATTAATAATGGCGGGAGAAACCGCGGGCACCAGCTGTAAAATATTGATAGTTTAACCAAGGAAGTGTCGCGGACAATAAAAATCCAAACAAACCATTCCTTCCCTTGAAAAATTATATAATTTCTGAAAATTACACTGGATTTATCAAATAAAATTCACATCATATTCATCTGTCAACAAACAGTTGAGAAACAATACGAAATATGTGTTCACAATTAGCTTTGGAACTGCATAACCGAATCTGAGATCGTTTTCCCAGGCGGCGCTTTCTAATCGCGGAATGTACTCTGAAGCCGGAATTTTAGCTGTTTCATTAATTACTAATGGTTTAGTTTATGAATGATTTGCGTGCAAGTGTTAATAAATATAATGCTTTAATAATTATTATACTCTTAATTTTTAATTTTTAAATGAATTATCGTAGGCGAAGCCACGGGCACCTCCTAGTAAGTTACATTCCTTGAACTAGAATATTTAGCATTCATGAAAGTCTGTAACTTAAAAGCAGAAAGTCTTGTTGGGAACCGGTGAGTATTTAATGGAAAATAATGGCTCAATTTCTCACACAAAATACAAACCCATGGCGGACTGCTAAGAAAACAGTCAACACAACGATTACGCCCACAGTTTATGTCTGCAATTTTACATGTTAATTAAGAGTATTCTTTAAATTTCAATTTATAATATGCAAATTTTGTTCAGTTCTTCGTACTGAGTTATATGTGAAGTTGTCTTTTTTTTCATATTAATGCTGTATCGTTCATAGCAGCTAAGTACAATGAGACTAGCTGACGTATCGCTATCAAGATTAAATTTAGGTCAGTAAAGGGAGAATTATCTCTATATATATAAAAAGCTTTGTCCTGACTGACTGAATGAATGACTGACTGACTGACTGACTGACAGGAATCAACGTACAGCCTAAACTATAACAGGTAGAGACTTGGAATTTTGACAGTACCTTCGTTTCATAATGTAGGTGCTCACTAAGAAAGGATTTTGAAAAATTCTGATTCTAAATGCCAAAAATTAAATGTTTTTGAAAATACTTAATCCCTTTTTACATAGAATTATCCATTCCAAATCACAGAATATATTGTTGCCAAATTTTATATGATGGGCTTGGAAAAAACAATTGAAATGCACTTTTGACAAATAAGAGAAGTTATCAAAATAATTCATGTTATAAATAAATATTACAGAATGAAATCCACTAAAATAATGGAATCACATAACTTTCTCTACCCTGGACATAGAGAAAACAAAACGAGGTATGGTAATGTGTATATTATTATATTATATCGCAGGTTTTTGGAGAGAAAAGTATGAAAGTGATAATGCTTTATGGTAACATAAGAGTGGGAAATTTCCCGCCTCGATATTACAATTTTATGTTACAGGAATTTCTGTTTCTTCTTAGCCTATTTGAACCTCTACCAGGCTTGCTGTGCACTGTACAAGCGATGGGATGCAACATTCTAGATCCTCTATGAGCCATAAAAAACTATATCAAGCGTTTTCTGAGGGAATAGTTTGAGTGTAATAAGTCGTTCTTCCTATTTCAAATTATAAATGCCTATATAAGGACCTAGAATTTAAAATTGAAAATCCTTCATAAGTTAATTTCCAACTACAAAATACAAAACCCGGGCGACGCCGGGTCTTTTAAGCTAGTATGAAATATGGGAAGTCTATTTACCTAATTTTGAAAATCTGTAAGAGTGAAATTTTACTGGCATTGGTCAATGGTCCTTAGACCATAATGATGAAGGGACCTTACTATGTTGTAGAAGACAAACATACCAACTGGTTGGATTACGCATTCGGCACCTCAGATTGCTACATTCTTCTCTCTTCTCCATAAATGGAAGCTAGTCAACATGGCAAACATTTCTAACGCCTGGCAGGAAATTAAAAATAAAAAACAAGGAATGTGCGATGGCCACATGACTTTAGTGACGTCAAGTTGTAAATATTTCTGTACAAACTGCTGTTGTACAGTAAACAATCTTTAGGGGTCCTATTTTATATTTTTCGATACAAAAGTTGAGTTAATTTTTATGTTATTTCGTGTAAGAATTTCAAATTAATATAAAGATAATTATGTAATACCTTTATTCTCAACTTAGTTTATTTTTCTATGCCTTTCGGTTACATGCACCATCATCAGGGCATCTGCTTTAAAAAATCAATTATTTATAAAACTTTATAACTGTTGGAAGTTAACGTTTGTGCTTTATATAAATCTACTATTTTTAATTGCTTTTTTGCAATCCTATTCTCCATTACATTTTCAACAGAATGGGCCCTTAAATTGAAAGTGTATCCTACAGGATAAGGTACTTCGTCTTAAATTTTAATTAAGAGAACTGAAAAGAATTTTGAAGAAAAATTTAAATTTCATATAAATTACAGAAAAAGGAAGCAAGAAATAATGAATGAATATAATGAAGTGGCGTAGATAGAAAATAATTTCGGGAAGGGTCAAACGTGCCTGGGAGGGTATGGAATACCCCCCAAGAAAGGGGGTTTGGGGGCTCACCCCCAGAAAGTGTTTAAATAATGATCTAGGCTTCTGAAAGTCACATTTTAAGCTAGTTTTTCAGTGCTAAAATAGTTAGAAAATTTGTTTACTACACTCTAAGAAATTCCAAGTTAAACAAGAAATCATTATCAAACTTATAACTTATTATTATTATTTGTAAAAAAGAAAAAAGTTAAATAACATATGGAACAATGGAAATAATTGGTCTATATTTACAAGTTCAGTATTTTAAGTAAATATTTGATAAAATAGAGCTTAATTACCTAACAAAATAGAATTTTAGGATTTTATTTCCGGGGAGGTTCGGACCCCCTGGACCCCTCCCTTCCCTACGCCACTGGCCAAATAATTGTGGTAACTGTTTTCTTTGCAGTCCGGCACGGGCTTAGTCTATAGCAGCGTTTCTCAACAGATATTCTCAATTCGATTTCGATTCGACCTTTTTGAACCCGAGGACCTCTAAAATGTCTAAGAGATTTTACGGACCCCTAATTTTACATCCCATTATTTTTTTTTGGGGGGGGGGGGTATCATTATAACGAAATATGTGAAAAAATTTTACTTCTTTTCCACTTGCATTATGATTTTTTTTTAAATTATGTCTGAGGACCATCTGCACCATCTTCGTGGACCAGACCACCAGTGGTCCGCGGACCATAGGTTGAGAAACGCTGGTCTATAGTATACTGTATGAGAAATTGAATCTCGCCAAAGGGCTGAGTGTCATTATGTTGCTGTTGCTATAGCAACACAGATATGACGAAACGCGAGTTATATTGTAGAATTTTCCACTCTAATTTTTTACTCAAATGGTGACCATTGTTACACGTTAAAATTGATAGTGTTTACGCCGGAAACATCTTAAATCGCATAAATGTAGTTGGCTCATTTAAATCTTACCATAAACGGGCACAATTCTAATAGGAAGAGAAAGGTTGGCGTATAAATTTGATTTTTTTTACAAGTGTTTTCATACATGGTATTGATATGTCAATGGTAGGCGAACCAGACAGAGAAACTTTCAGCTGCGAAGAACATTGCCTACCATGGGACTCAGCAGGTGTGGGAGAAAGTAATTCCAACAGTATTTCCACATAACATTTTCAAATTACCAGTTTGAAGGTTATTTGCGTAAAAAAATATAAAACATTTTTTTAATAAAAATTAAATACAGTAATTAAAACATTTAACAAATTAAAATAATTTTTTGAAGCGAAACTTCTTTAGCCGCAGTAGGGGTAAATCGAGAGTTGTGTAACGCTCAAAATCGTCACGAAATTAGTGAGGTGTGACGGAACGGACTGCATAGAAAACAATCAACTCAATGATTAGGCTTATCCAAAATTTAAAAAATTAAAAAATAAATAAATAAATAAATCAATAAATAAATAAAGGATCCAAAATTTAAAAAATCCAAAATTCCAAAATTAAAAAACTCAAAGATCCAAAATTAAAAAGTCTAAAAATATAAAAAATAAAAAATCCAAAATTAAAAAATCCAAATATCCAAAATTTAAAAAAATCGAAAATCAAAATCTAAAAAATTTAAAAATCCAAAATTTAAAAAATAAAAAATTAAAAAATTAAAATATCTGAAATTTATAAAATTCAATATTAAAAAATCCAATAATACAAAATTGAAAAGTCCAACAATTAAAACAAGTTTCACATCTGTCGCGTGGCGTTCCATGGCGTTTTTATATGGCGTTTTTTTTTAAGTATATGCTTAAGCCTACATTTTTCATCTTGCTCATTGTCACTAGAACATTTTTTGTAGGAGGAAATAAAGCTTTGTAAATTTATCACTTTGTAAACCCATTTACCCAGCAAAGGAAATCTTATTCAACCAAAATCCTTGGTTTGTTTAGAAGCAAATTAAAGACAATCTTAAGAAGCTAAGACCTACAGTTTATTCGCAGTGTTTGTTTTATACAGGGTGTTAATGAATAATGTGTATGCTGCAGGGCATTAAAGTCATTACAATTTGGTGCTCATAAGTCAATATTCAAGCAAAATAGGGTTAAAATTTTCATTAAATTGACTTCATGCCTTCTTAGTGATTGATAAAACCCTGATTTTTAATCATTCATAACAGTTATATCATAATTTAGAGTTTTCATAATCTGCAAAATTTACAGACTAATCACATGATTGGCCGCCACTGCATTAGTTTTTTTTTCATAACTATAGTATTAACAACGAAGTTCCTTTGTTTTGCATTTTTTCAAGTGTTAGAAGTCAGTGGTGGCCATGCCCTGAGAGATTTTTTGCTGTAACAGGAAAACTTGAATTCTCAGAGCAAAAATCAACTAATAAAAGTTCTTTGTCTATATCCCCTCTATACGCAAGGAAAATATTTCGGTGTTATTCATTAACACCCTGTATAAACTGTGGAAAATTAAACAAAGAATGTTCATATAGTTTTGTGGTTCAGAGCCATGGAAATTGTAAGTAAAAATAAAATTAATTGCTATATTCGTTTTAATATGTCTATTGTACGATATTATTTTAGTGATACTTAAAAAAAAAAACTTGTCTGAAAATGGTGAAAAAAAAAACTAAAATAAAACTAGTACAGGGTTTAAAAACCTAAAAATCCGGGCCTAATTATTAACATCCGTGAAAAATTCTTTTTCGTCCTACGAAGGACGGTGACAAGCTAGTATGCCACAAAAACTGTGTGAGTATGCTAACCAAAATCAAAGTCAAAGTGAATACGGGATCTTGACTGGAGGAATTACTTATAACTAGGGACCGGATTTTTAGGGTTTTAAAAACACTGTTATAGGTTTTCCATTAGGTGAAATAGGTTTTTTTAGGTTTTTTGTCCAAAAATATCTTTTTCGGGTAGAATAATTGGTTTAATGAATTTGAATGTGCTACATAGGATTCAATACATAATACTTGTAAAGTTTAACTTAAATAAATTGACTTAAATTTGTGTAAACTTGCTTTAGGACAATATTACACAATTGAAGAAAGAGAGCGTAAACAATCAAAAGAAGCAATGAAAATAAAGATTGCCTCACATTTCCTGGTTACAGTATATCACAGTGTATCTTTCAAGATTCTCAACTGTGAGTTGTATTGAATGACAACGTCTGTCATATACAGCAGGAGCAACTTGGAAAACGACAGAGCAGACGTAGAAACCCGCGGGGTGCAACGTCATAAAATAACCTCAGAAGAAGAAGAAGAATGAAAAGAAGAAGAAATTCAGGTCGTCGCCAATCCACTGCCGTAATAAACTCGATTTCATTTGTTTCGGCATAATTACCAGGTCTTCTTAAAACTCACAGCGTGACCACTCAGTACGAATAACAGGGCAGTACTAAAGACAAACAACCGCTTTAAAACAGAAATCTATATCCTTTTTCACACACGGCAACAATGGTTGTTCGTACGAATATTTTAAAAGGAATACGTCGGTACTCTTACACTTCGTCTCTTGTTACTGTCCATCCTAGACGGCAATGGGTTGAATGAAACGCTGGTGGTATTAATTTCAACCCGACAAAGTTTTGTCTCTCCACAAAATATCGATTTCTCAACTGACAAACAAAAAATACAAAAAAGTAGCCTAAATTAGATATTTTAGGTTTTATATCCCGTTTAGGTATATTTAGGTTTTTATACCCCATTTAGGTATTTTTAGGTGCCACAGAATTAATGTGGGTGAATCCTATGGACATGATTCGAAAAAGTGTATGAGCGCTTTTTGTTTTCGAAGTAAGGAAAAAAATAGGTAAAAACCTAAGAATCCGGTCCCTACGTTATAACTACTTATCTCTAATACAGTCCATTATCTTTTGTGGCATAATTCGATGGGGAGGAGCTTCGAAAACAATTCCTTACCGAGCGAGGTGGCCGAGATGGTAACGTCTTGGACTTGTATTCGTGGGGTCCCATGGTCGGCCAATTTGACATGGAATTTTAAATTCTTTTCCCAGTCACAAAGGCAAATGCCGAATAGGATATTTGGATACCATGAATCATCCTCAATATTTCATCATGTACCGTATCCACGTTTTTTTTAATGGTTTTCCCAGTCGTAAAAGCAAATGCCGAATTGGATATTTACATACCACGAATCATCCTCACCATTTCATCTAATATTTCCATTCAAATTAACATCAGTTGAAATTTACTCCATAAAAATACACCAATAATAGAGACAATTGGCAATCAATAGTTCCATGGCCTACCCTACTGTATAGACACAGATCCCGAACTCCTGATGTTGCCCCTCGAAACTAAAAGGAGTATAAATACAGCTAAATTATATATATATATATATATATATAAAACACAAAACTTTTTATTAAAATTTGTCAATCCAATCCTCTTGACTGTCCATCTTAATTAATTTCCGATGGAAGCGTGTTTCATTTGTCATTGTGCTTATAAATAATGGCTTTCTTTGTTTTCAGTATGTACCTTATGATGCTGGATTGAGGAAAAGAGACGGATGTCGAATGACCTGGTTGGTTGACATGACCTTTCATCACAGGAGTCATAAAGCAGGTCAGATTTGAGTCCTTTCTAATTGTAGTTGCATGTTTCGCCCACTCCGAGCAGTTGTCTCTGGCATAGAGTAGGCAGCACAATGCGATCTGTCATCTTTAATTTCTCCAAGCTTCCTTTATAATGAAAATGAATGCAATGCCTCCTGAATACTAACATTCCTGCTCACATTAACATATGAAGGTCGCTCTCACAAATGTAAACATGATATGTATAGTAGGCCTAGTCTGTTTTTATGAGAGATACAGAGGCCGTGTATTCTTGTTTCTCTAATTATACGTTTTTGTTTGTGGCATTTGTTTTTGTTATGTAAATGCATGCAAAAAGCAGCGAAGATGGTTCGGAGATAAATCGGTTAAAATTCATGACACGTAGAATTCCGGAAGTTTCAGAATATTTTCCTTGGCCATCTTATTTCTTTTAAAATTCAATTCACATTTATATTTCGTAAACAGTAACATATATGCCCGGTTTCTATAAACTCGTGAAAAACCTATGAGTAAATTATCCATGGGCAAATTGGTTCCAGAATAACCCACAATGATATAATGAGGAAGGCCTTGGAGTTGTACAGTTAATATAATACAGAAGGCTTTGATTCTCATTGTTTAAATTATTATTGATCCTACAAGAGGTTAAATTTTATCCAGCCATCCATGAAAGGATAAATTAACCCGACGATTTACCCTTGGAAAGATCTAGCCCGAGTTTGTAGGAACATTTTTTCTGTTATTTTCATATTTACCCAGAGGACATTATTTATCTAGAAACTCGCCACATGTGTATATGATTGTTACCTTTAAATTATTTGACTTTGTAAAAGTAGTGCTTATGTAAATTCTGTTCATTGGATAATTTACCCATTGGTATTTTGCAAGTTTATAGAAACCGGGCATTAATGCAGCAAATGCATAAAAAAACATACAAATACAATAGAAATAGTACAAAATTAAAAGACGTGGTCTAGAAATTCCAATATGGAATAAAAGCGTTTGTCAATTAGTGCAGTTTTAATTGCAGTTTTAAATTTCTTCAGGTAAATTACCAGGTAATCTAATATATAAAGTCGAATGTGTGTTTGTGGGTATGTATGTATGTATGTATGTTTGTTCCTTATACAAATCTACATTTCTTTACCAATTTACACGGAATTTTGCACACATGCCCAGTTAAGCCCGGAAAGTATAGCGGTCAACATTAAAAATGAAACAAATCAGTCCTTCCCTTGAAAATTATATAATTTCTGTGAATATTCTACTGAAAAAAATGAAATGTTGTTCAGTTCACATGGCAACAGTGAATTGTTTACTGTGATTACATAGGGCCTTGGCAACTATATAGCCTAATGCTGGACTTTAACGAATTATGATTCCATGTAATATATTGGCGAAAATAATTACTGAAAAATGAATTACACGAAAATAAAGCACAGTGTGATGCAGTCACATAACTTTCTCTACCCTCGACATAAGAAATATTTTCTCACTTCACAATTTGATGTAGAATAAGAAGTCGTATTGCAGGGATAACTTAAGTGTGTGAGTATGCTATATCAGAAGTCTGTAAATAATCCTTTCCGCTGATACGTTATCCATAGCCTTTGTATTAGTTGAGATTTATCATAGGCCCTAAGCATGGGATGGAACATTTTGAGTCCTATGCTCGGGTTTTAGGGGAGGAAAGTATGAAAGTGATACTGCATTTCTATTTTATTTCAGGCCCGAAACGGTTTAACATGAGAATGAGAAATAAAATTTTCCGTCAAATCAATACAATCTTATGTAATTTATGTTTCTTCTTATTTCAACCCCTCCTAGGCATGATGAGTAGAAGCAACGGAATGCAGCATTCGACATCCTCTATGAACCATAAAAAGCTATATCTAGCGTTTTCTGAGGGAATAGTCTGAGTGCCATATGTTGTTCTTCCTCATTTCGAATTCTACATACATTATTATATCAGGACCTAGAGTTTCAACATCGAAAGTCCTCCATAAGTTAATTTCAAATTACAAAATACAAAGCCCGGGCGACGCCGGGCCTTTTCAGCTAGTTTGTTATAAAACCTAATGCCAGCATACAATGGAGATTTCTCATATTCACCATTTTATGTTTTTCAATAGAAAAGCGAGTTCCTTGCCTTTATAGTAATTATGGAAATCTTTGCTTTTAACTAATGATAGTTCGTTTTGTTTTGTTGGTATTAAAGTATTTATGAACGCTATATGCAAGGACAAGGTTTTAAAACATCTAAAATAAGGTTTACAAGAATTTACCATTTTAAGCAAGTTGCATACGACTGTTTTTTTCCGACCATAATTAAAGTCTTAAATTTTGAGTTTTTAGAATACCTGATAAGTGATAAAGCGAACGGCTTTCGACGATCAGCTGTTAGTAGTTCTCGTCTTCTGCGATAGATGGTAGGCGACAAGGCTTCTCTTTAAATCAGGTTGCTTACTAAGCAGTCTGAATTGCTCTTTTCAAGGTTTGAAGATTTCTCCGTGTTCAATATTAGGCCTAATCGACACTAAAACAATCTTATAATGTACTAGCTTAAAAGACCCGGCGTCGCCCGGGTTTTGTATTTTGTAATTGGAAATTAGCTTATGAAGGATTTTCAATTTTAAATTCTAGGTCCTTATATAGGCATTTATAATTTGAAATAGGAAGAACGACTTATTACACTCAAACTATTCCCTCAGAAAACGCTTGATATAGTTTTTTATGGCTCATAGAGGATCTAGAATGTTGCATCCCATCGCTTGTACAGTGCACAGCAAGCCTGGTAGAGGTTCAAATAGGCTAAGAAGAAACAGAAATTCCTGTAACATAAAATTGTAATATCGAGGCGGGAAATTTCCCACTCTTATGTTACCATAAAGCATTATCACTTTCATACTTTTCTCTCCAAAAACCTGCGATATAATATAATAATATACACATTACCATACCTCGTTTTGTTTTCTCTATGTCCAGGGTAGAGAAAGTTATGTGATTCCATTATTTTAGTGGATTTCATTCTGTAATATTTATTTATAACATGAATTATTTTGATAACTTCTCTTATTTGTCAAAAGTGCATTTCAATTGTTTTTTCCAAGCCCATCATATAAAATTTGGCAACAATATATTCTGTGATTTGGAATGGATAATTCTATGTAAAAAGGGATTAAGTATTTTCAAAAACATTTAATTTTTGGCATTTAGAATCAGAATTTTTCAAAATCCTTTCTTAGTGAGCACCTACATTATGAAACGAAGGTACTGTCAAAATTCCAAGTCTCTACCTGTTATAGTTTAGGCTGAACGTTGATTCCTGTCATTCAGTCAGTCATTCATTCAGTCAGTCAGGACAAAGCCTTTTATATAGCCTATATAGAGATTTCTGTATCCTAGTGGATATTAAGTTGCTGCTACCCGTACCTTACATATAGGCCTAATGTAATTTGGTCCAAAATAAACAGGGTTCTTTCTAAGGACTTTATAAGCGTGCAAACTAAATTTCATGAAAATCTGCTAAGGAATATTCGAGATATCGCGAGTACAGACACACGGAAAGACAAACTTTCTTCCGGTACACAGATCATAAAATATGAAAATCTAGACCTAGAGGATCTAGTACAGTCAAGGCCTCCCTCTATTCAATAGCAAGCATGAAATAAAATTGAGGCTATATTAGACTCAATACGACGTTGAGCGACAAACTAGCCAAAAGAAAACTGAAATGTGAATGACCTTTGCATGCAAATAACAAGAGACATATTTTACATGTGTTATTGCTGTCACGTCTTGAAGCAGATACGCAGAAAAAGTCTTCAGCTCATACATCATCTTCTTCTTGTTTTCATCTCGTGGTGGGCAGTAAACGTCAGGAAGGTACGACAACCTCGAGGAATGTACTTCTGCATTTCATTCCATACAGAACCGTGCAGTCTCTTTCCAAAACGTACTTCAGTCAACACATTGCTGATCATTTTATCCGTATTATTAAAAATCTATTTTATAAAAACCAAACTTCGTTATACAGGGTGTTAATGAATAGCACCGAATTATTTTATCTGCGTATAGAGGGGACACATACAACCAACTTTTATTAGGAGATGTTTGCTCTATGGATTCTATTTTTCCTGCTTCGGCATAAAATCTCCCAGGGCCATGGCCACCACTGACTTCTAACATTAGAAAAAAAAAAACAAAACAAAGGAACTTCGTTGTTATTCTCTATCCCATTTAAGAACGATCCTGTTCAAAACAAAGAGGCGTGGCTGTCCGCACGTGAGAACGCATGTGTTCAACGTGTCAATGTTAGTTTGTTTATTCTCAGTACAACTCACCCGCAGGGTCGTCGTGAACAATGAATCCTTTGTTTTGTTTGCTACTTGATATATTATAATGATGACGATGCCAGTGAGAGTTTGTTATTTCATGTGTAAATGTTGATATTATTGTTGCATGAACTTACGAACACTAGTAAGCCACACCCTGGTACTGGCGCATGCTAATGACATTAACCAATCACGTTTTGTCACATGATGCGAATTTTCCGCGAACTCTCTGTGAGTTCTCCTTCCCTTTGTTTTGACTAGGATCAAACTTGCTTGGGATCAATTATAACACTGTAGTCAGTAGTTGTCAATAAATAAAAGACTAATGCAGTGGCGACCAGTCATGTGATTAGTCAGTAAATTTTTCAGATTATGAAATCTCTAAATTATGATATAGCTGTGGATGAATGATTAAGAATCAGGTTTTTATCAATCAATAGGAAGGCATGAAGTCAATTTAATAAAAATGTTAACCCTATTTCGCGTAATTATTGACTTATGAGCTCCAAATTATAATGACTTTAATGCCCTGTAGCATACACATTTTACGCCAGAGAGCAAAAATCTTCTAATAAAAAATGCTTGTCTATATCCCCTCTACATACAGGTAAAATATTTCGGTGTTATTCAGTAACACTCTGTATGTGATGAACGCACAGTCAACGCCACCTATTAACAAGATGGTATTCAACTGTGAGATTAATTGCCATAGCAACCGGGAAAAAAAGAACATTGAATGAGTTGGACGAAACTCACTATGCGTCTATGCGACTAGGGAACTAAAATCTGAGGTGATTTTCACCCAAGGCATATCACTTTAATCGTGAAATGTACATCGAAATCAGGATTTTAGTTTTAGGTAGATTTCGAAGAAAAATCTACCTATTGCAATAGATACCATGTCATGATTTTCGAAAAATTCTTTCATGTCTTTACGTTTCATGCTCCCCTAAGTACGAAACCACAGCCCGTTCAAAAAAAAAAAAAAAAAAATTGTGATATTTATATATATATATATATATATATCTTTACACGCTAGCGGCCGTAATTTTGAAGATATTTGAACCAAATTTTATTATGTTATTTCTAGGCCCAATAATTCGGACAAGTTCGTTAATGAGCAAAATTGGCCCAAAGGGGGTGGTCGGGGGAGGGGGTTGAAATTTTAAAACATTTATATCTCGGCCCCTATGAAGTATAGAGGGAAACTTTGTTTGAATAAATTAGAGTACTCCCTATGGAGTTCACAGTGACACCAACGATTCGGGGGTTTTGGGGGTACGAGTGGGGGTGGGGGGATGGAAATTATAATTTTTTTAAACTACGTCTTGTGGGGTATCATTTAAAAGCTCTTGATGAGTACTCTACAAATCAATAACTATTTTCTCGAAAGCTCTCATATAAGGCGAGATTTGAATGTTTGAAAAAGTGCTGTTTCCTCTTTTTGTGCAGTTATTATTGCGGGTTTGTCATGCCAAGGCTAAAGAAGAAGAGTGCTACGCAGCGACAATAAATTAAACCAAAAGCACTTCGCAATCTACCTCAGCCTAAAGGGATTTTTTAACATAATGTTAATGTTTTTTAACATAACCTTCGCCAAGCCAGTGGGAATACCACAAACCTTAGCAGGGTAGTGGTGGCGTTGAATAATGAAAAGAAGTTAATAAATTTTCTGTAAACTGAATCGATTGTAATCTTCTCGTCTGAGAGCTAATTTATGGCAGGTACTAATTTGCGCAATTCATAAAGTGATGTAGTTGCTTTTCTCACGGTACAAAACTATTGACATGTCTATCAGTCACGAAATCAGTTCCCATGGTAACCACTGCTATTATGAAGATGTCTCACAAACAACAACAGGTGGCTTGGGACACAGTAGCTCATTATTAACCAGTTTGTTACGTGTAGGCGGTACTGCTACCTTCCTTGTGCAATGTTTGCTGTGCCAGAGTGTGAATTCTAGCACAGAAAGTATGGTGTATAAAAATTTATTTTATCAAGTGCCAGTATGGTACTTTATGAGATTGTGTGTGGGGGACGGAGAAATGTCCGTCTGTCTGTCCATGTGTCTGTATGCGCCGTAACTCAAATAGGCTTTATCGGATTTTTATGAAACTTGGTATGCGCATTTATAATGTCCATGGGAAGTATCCTATTGATATTGAACCAAATCGGTTCACCGGTACCGGCGTCAAACCCAATTTAGTGTTTTTATTTAAAAGCGCCATAACTCAAATACGCTTTGTCGGATTTTCATGAAACTTGGTATGCACATTTATAATGTCTATGGGAAGACGTCTGTTGATATTGGACCAAATCGGTTGGCCGGTACCAGAATAATGCCCAATTTAGTGCATTTTTATGGTATTATATAACAAAAGGCCCCATAACTCAAATATGCTTTATCGGATTTTCATGAAACTTGGTATAAATATTTATAACGTCCATGGCAAGAAGCCTATTAATTTTGGACCTAATCGGTTGACCTGTACCAGAGTAACAACTAATTAAATTTCACATGTGTTTTAATTTTTGTCTACCGGTATAATTTGACAGTTAACACTATTCCTTCACATATGCTTATCAAACAACACCGTTAAACTGACTGAGTTGGCCAAACGGTAACGTCTTGGACTCGTACTCTGCAGATCCCTGGATCGAATCCAGGAGCCGGCCGATTTGACATGGATTTATTTATTTATTTATTTTTATGTGAGTGCGCGATTGTCAAGGTATCACAAATCTGTAGTTCTGCTGACGCTGGATTTTAATCTCATTAGAAAGACTTATTTTCTGCATATCATAATTGCAATTATAATTTATTCAACAAAAACATACTGGCACTTTGTTATTTCAGTTTACCTGATTTTATTTTTGTCTTTACTGTACTTCATATCCGTGTATTGCATACAGTTTTTTTTTTCATCATCATCTTCACTCCACGGTTTGGGAATTTTGACCGTTCCGGCTTCATAGGTTTCTCCAGCGTCTCCTGGGTCGTCTTCTTTCTCTCCTTCCTTTTGGGCTGTGGTTTAATAATGCGTTTTGGTGTCTACTATCTTCCATTCTTAAAATATGTTCATGCCATTGTTGCCTATGTTCTGATATTTTATTATAATAATTAAGGAATCGCGCACAATGTGCATTATCTTAACCTACCCAGTCCTGAACCCGGGGAGGGGATCTTTCACTACTGAAAAATCCCCCACCCGGCCGGGAATCGAACCCGGGCCGCCGGAGTGGAAGGCAGGCGTGCTACCGACTCACCCACGGCGGCGGACTTGGCTCAATTTCTAATTCTTTCCTGATATCTTCCTTTTTTAAGTTGTCTAATATTGTGCACCTTTTTTTTTTTTTTATAAAGTGAATTATAAAAATATCGTACGTGAAATAACTTATAATTAGGCTTAATCGTTAGAATCAAGGTTTTCGAATGATGTTCTTTTCGTAGTCGTAAGGCATAACATGGTCTTGACTCATATGTGGATTCGAAATGTTTTAGGATGAACAGTAAAGCGTGTAAAAACATGTTTCACATGAAAATTTGAATTCTTATGTCCAGTTGGCCTATAATTATAAAAGCAGAACAGTGTTTAATCTTCTACAATGCCTGGCCGGACCAAGACAAAAAAACAGGACATGTTCGGCGAAATCCGGACGTCTGGTAACCAAGACCTGAGATTTATGCCCGGTTTCTACAAACTTGTGAATTACCTGTGGGTAAATTATCCATGGACAAATTAGTTCCATTTCACCTACAATGATATAATGAGGAAGGCCTTGGAGTTGTAGGGCCTACAGTTAATTTAATTCAGAAGGCTTTGATTCTCATTGTTTAAATTATTACTGATCCTACAAGAGGTTAAATTTTATCCAGCCATCCATGAAAGGATAAATTAACCCGACGATTTACCCTTGGAAAGATCTAGCCCGAGTTTGTAGGAACATTTTTTCTGTTATTTTCATATTTACCCAGAGGACATTTATCTAGAACTCGCCACAAGTGTATGTGATTGCTATCTTTCAATTATTTGTGTTTGTGTGGTGTTATTCTTGTGTAAATTCTGTGCATTGGATAATTTACCCATAGGTAATTCGCGAGTTTATAGAAACCGGCCATTAGCGAATCAATCATGGATTAATTGTATCTATAATAATAAGAGGAAGAGTTTGTCTGCCTGTCTGTTTTTCTGTATGCGATGCCCAGCAAAATCTACTGCATGCAGAGACCTGAAATGTTAAACATAGGTGGACTGAAGTGCGGTCGAATGCATCTCGAAGCCGGAATTTTAATTTTAATTTTTGCTTTCGTTTGCGAGTTATGACTGAAAAACTGGCAGAAAACGTGAATTTTTGCGCTGTCGAATCATCAGTTTTTGGTAATACATTTCAATTGTCAAATTAATTTGCAGGTGGCTTTGCCTTTTTTTTGTGTCATAACTTGGAAATAAAAGCATCGCGATTCGTTTGTTTATAATGTCAAATATAATAGAGACGCTTTCTAATCATTGAATGCATTCCAAAGCCTGATTTTTATATGTTTCATTACAATTATTAACCGTTTAGATTATGAATGATCCGCGTGTAAGTGTTAATATAGTATATTGCGATACAAGTGCCGTAAGGCACGTTTACGGGTCGAGGAAACAGATTGAAAACCCGAGGCGCAGCCGAGGGTTTTTAAGTTTTCGAGACCCGTAAATGCCTTTACGGCCCGTATGTTGCATGCTATTTTTTGCACGATGATTATTTATATCAATTTAATTATATTAATTGTGATATTACCTGAAAATATTATGTAAATACATTCTTGAAAATAGATGTTTATTTCAGAAAGTGATTCGCATGTGTTTGTTGTTATGGGAACCGAATATTTGTCCTGGGGGCCGTGGCCATAAAGGCTTGTATTATGAATTGTATCGTAATGAATTATGACGTAGCGCTTGGACCGTAAGTGTTTTAACCTCATCGCAACCGGCCTTAGCAACAAGACTGTGTGGGAATGTCAACTTACGATCCATGTAAACAACGTTCGTAAGTACCACTTACTAGCTAAGGAGTGCAAAAATATGTTTTAATTATTTTGCTCTTAAATTTTTACTCTTCGAATTAATTATCGTGGGCGAAGCCGCGGGCACCTGCTGGTTATTTAGATATTTTAAGTCCCTTCACTAACAAAATTCTGGTAGAATATCAACTTCACCAGGCTTTAGTATTAGGTACGGTTATTCTAAAGGTTATGAACCCAGGAGCCCATTACTGAATACTAATGAACCTGGGGGTCGATGGGGTCACGCAAACCTTAACGCCATAAAGGTGTATTGCTTTGAGTAACGTGGGTGGGATATATTATTGGGGAATGTTTTATCTCGAGGGAATTTATACTTCCTTTTAAAGCGAGTAACAGGGGGATTAGTTGATTGTTTGTTCTGAAGAGGGCGTATATAAATAGCGACGCTACGTCAGCTCATCCGCTGCCAACTTCAAGACAGAAACCCTCTATACAACACTGAGTTAAATGCACCGAAATAGATTACTGTAATCTCACATGATTCACCAGCCAATGAGACTTTAAGAAAATGCACCAGTTATCTCCTTCCTGCCGAAATTTTCATTCTCAATTGAATTCAGAATAAGAAATCTCTTCTCTAACTATAGACTAGAAGTGAAAGTTATGTGACTGTATTACATTGTGCATTATTTTCGTGAATTTTATTATTTATTTACACCAATGAATTATATTGATAACTTCTCGTGCCGAAATTGTCATTCTCAATTGAATTCAGAATAAGAAAAGTCCTCTCTAACTATAGACTAGAAGAGAAAGTTATGTGACTGTATTACATTGTGCATTATTTTCGTGGATTTCATTATTTATTTACATCAATGGAATATGTTCATAGCTTCTCTAATTTGTCATAGTCCCTGGTCATTCACTTCAAAAGCTACCTGTGACCACTGCCAACAATACATTGTTGTCATGAGATCTGTTATAATTATGACTTGGATGTGATAATTCTCCGTACTACTAGAGAAAGTTATGTTACTGCATCACATTGTGCATTATTTTCGTGGATTTCATTATTTTGCTTACTCCAATGACTTATATTGATAGCTTCTCTAATTTGTTATAGTCCCGGGTCATTCACTTCCAAAGCTACCTGTGACCACTGCCAACAATACACTATTGTCATGAGATCTGTACAGTGGCGGACGCAGAAATTTTTTTCGGGGGGGGATTTGAATAGGTAGAAAGAATACTAAAAAAAATTAATCAACTTACATATACAATTAGTTTATAAAACTGGCCACTTAGAGTACTTTTTTCAAATTTCGGGGGGGGGATGTAACCCCCCTATCCCCCCCCCTGCGTCCGCCACTGGATCTGTATATGGAATTTGATTTGGATTTGATAATTCTTTGTAAAAAGGTCTTGTGTCTCCTCTAAACAATTCGATTTTTGGCATTCAAACTCAAAATTTTGCAAAATCCTTTCTTAGTGACCACTTACATTATGAAAGGAAGGTACTGTCAAAATTCCAAGTCTCTACCTATTATAGTTTAGGCTCTACGTTGATTCTCTGTCAGTGATTAAGTCAGTCAGTCAGTCAGGACAAAGAGACTTATGTATAGCGGCAATCAGTCATAGGAGAGAGGTTGCATCTGGCGCTGTGAAGTGAACTCCGACTTAGCTCAGTTGGTAGAGCATAGGCACGGTTAGCCAAAGGTCCTTGGTTCAAATCCCAGTGTCAAAGCAATTTTTCTTCTGTAATCTCTATATATATAAAAGGCTTTGTCCTGACTGACTGAATGAATGACTAACTGACTGACTGACTGAATGACAGGAATCAACGTACAGCCTAAACTATAACAGGTAGAGACTTGGAATTTTGATAGTACCTTCGTTTCATAATGTAGATGCTCACTAAGAAAGGATTTTGAAAAATTCTGATTCTAAATGCCAAAAATTAAATGTTTTTGAAAATACTTAATCCCTTTTTACAATGAATTATCAATTCCAAAACACAGAATATATTGTTGCCAAATGGTATCAGATGGGCTTGGAAAGAACAAATGAAATGCACTTTTGACAAATAAGAGAAGTTATCAAAATAATTCATGTTATAAATAAATATTACAGAATGAAATCCACTAAAATAATGGAATCACATAACTTTCTCTACCCTGGACATAGAGAAAACAAAACGAGGTATGGTAATGTGTATATTATTATATCATATCGCAGGTTTTTGGAGAGATAGGAAGTATGAAAGTGATAATGCTTTCTGTTTAATTTCATCCCCAAAACGGTTTTATGGTAACATAAGAGTGGGAAATTTCCCGCCTCGATATTACAATTTTATGTTGCAGGAATTTCTGTTTCTTCTTATTTAAACCTCTACCAGGCTTGCTGTGCACTGTACAAGCGATGGGATGCAACATTCTAGATCCTCTATGAGCCATAAAAAACTATATCAAGCGTTTTCTGAGGGAATAGTTTGAGTGTGATAAGTCGTTCTTCCTATTTCAAATTATAAATGCCTATATATGGACCTAGAATTTAAAATTGAAAATCCTTCATAAGCTAATTTCCAATTACAAAATACAAAACCCGGGCGACGCCGGGTCTTTTAAGCTAGTATTATCATATTCTGCAAATAAGTTCATGGCAATTTTGCACTTGAAGTTCTGAATGCTGACATTTAAGAAACATTCTTACCCCGCAAGCCGCTATAGATTCCTTCCTTACCCGAATTAACTTGTTACATTCGGCATCCTTTCGACCCAGTCCTAACAATAAGCAAGGTCGTGGAGGGCACAGCTTATGTCAGGCACTCTTCTTGACAGCTCAATTTGTTCTCAATAGCTTTATTCACACCGGATCAAGGCACATGACATCTAATAAAAGGGGAAGCTAACTTTACCTTTTATATGCTGTGATTCTGGAACCATGGAGATTATATTAATTTTAACTCTTCTATGCACAAGGCTCGATTTCTCAAGCAAATTATAAATTCTTGCCGGACTGCACAGAAAACAGTTAACACAGTGATTGGGCTCGTAGTTTGTGTTTTGTACCTTATTATGTAAATTGTAAATCTTAGTTGTCTTTCGAGATTTTTTTCCCTTTATTTTAATACCATTTTAAATCAAACTATTGTATCCTGGCTTTCTGTGCCCAAGGTTGCGGGTTCGATCCCGACCAAGGTCGAAGGCATTTATGTGTGCATTACTGTGATAGGTCCATGTCAGTAGATTTACTGACATGTAAAAGAACTCCTGCAGGACAAAATTCCGGCACACTGGCGACGGTCACAGGCCTAAGTTGCAGTTAAATAATCATATACCAACCAATCAAACTATTGTATTCTATAGGATACATAAGGAATAGGTTTCGGATGTTTATGGCCTAAAAATGTGGAAAATATGACTGCAAATATGATCTTAAAAATTATAAAATATGACCCAAAAATCCAAAATATGACCTCATAAAGTAACGTATTTTCTAAAAATAAACGTTTAATGACACTAAATTATTACATCACTTGAATTCAATCAGATAATCACTTTTTAACAATTTTACAGGTTATTTACAGTTTTACAGTTTTACTTATATTTTCAGATGCCACTGCAAACGTGAACTGAAAATATTTTCAAAACATGTCTATTGGAAGATGTTAACAACAGTAGGAAGAGGTAATTGTGATATTACTTGTTATTGTCCCTTCAGATTTCAGTTACAGTAAAACCAAAATATTCGTGACTCTTTTTCGGAAAAAAAAAATTCAGGTCGACAATTCAGTACAATTGTGCTCTTTTACAGAATTTATAACTGAAATAAGACATTAAACTACAAATATGACGGAAATATGACCGAGACCATGAAAACGACCAAAATATGACTTTATATGGGTATTTTGTTTGTAGCTCTGTTATGTTACTGTAATTTATTTTTTCGTATCTTTGTTCATGCATTTATTTCATATAAGAAATCTTATTTATTTTTATTCTTATTTTTTACCTAAAACTATAATATGTATATTTTTTTTATATAATTTTAGTATGACTGAACTGACCCCGAACACGAGCTATGCTCATGCGGGGCAAATAATACTCTTTTCAAATTGTACAAATTGTGTGTATATTATTTGTATTTGTAATAATTTTGTATCAATTTGTATTTTTTAATTTGTAATAAACTTAATTTGTAAAAAAAAAAAAAAAAAAAACGGTCCGATAAGATAACAAAGTGCAAATCGTGTTTAATCTGTGTTTGCGGTGAGAATGGAGGTCAGGATAAAAATATGAAGTGTCAAACATCCGAACCCTAATAATGAATTTAAGAATTATACAGTAAGAATATTATATTATGTGTAGAATCTCACGGGAGCAATCTATACAATTTTGAATTAATCCTTAACATTTCATTGATTAATCCTTAAGTGCCTAAATTATTCTATCCTGTAAGATACAATAGCTTGCATTAAATTTGTAATAAGGATTACAAAAGAAAATTAGAGATTTCTGAAAAATTTACAGAATAGGGTACTAGAAATCTCTATATATATAAAAGGCTTTGTCCTGACTGACTGAATGAATGACTGACTGAATGACAGGAATCAACGTACAGCCTAAACTATAATAGGTAGAGACTTGGAATTTTGATAGTACCTTCTTTTCATAATGTAGATGCTCACTAAGAAAGGATTTTGAAAAATTCTGATTCTAAATGCCAAAAATTAAATGTTTTTGGAAATAATTAATCCCTTTTTACATAGAATTATCAATTCCAAATCACAGAATATATTGTTGCCAAATGGTATCAGATGGGCTTGGAAAAAACAAATGAAATGCACTTTTGACAAATAAGAGAAGTTATCAAAATAATTCATGTCATAAATAAATATTACAGAATAAAATTCACTAAAATAATGGAATCACATAACTTTCTCTACCCTGGACATAGAGAAAACAAAACGAGGTATGGTAATGTGTATATTATTATATTATATCGCATGTTTTTGGAGAGAAGTATGAAAGTGATAATGCTTTCTGTTTAATTTCATCCCCAAAACGGTTTTATGGTAACATAAGAGTGGGAAATTTCCCGCCTCGATATTACAATTTTATGTTACAGGAATTTCTGTTTCTTCTTATTTGAACCTCTACCAGGCTTGCTGTGCACTGTACAAGCGATGGGATGCAAAATTCTATATCCTCTATGAGCCATAAAAACTATATCAAGCGTTTTCTGAGGGAATATTTTGAGTGTAATAAATCGTTCTTCCTATTTCAAATTATAAATGCCTATATAAGGACCTAGAATTTAAAAATCGAAAATCCTTCATAAGTTAATTTCCAATTACAAAATATAAAACCCGGGCGAAGCCGGGTCTTTTAAGCTAGTACACTATAAGCCAAATCATTGTGTTGGCTGTCCCCATGGCTGAGTGGTTAGACCGCTCGCCTTCCACCGCTGGGACCCGAATCTCGGTGGATCCATGTGGAATTTGTGGTGGGCAAAATGGAGTCGGTGCCATATATCATTCCACCGTTGTTCCATTTACCATACTATGACCATTTGATTGCAATAAAAACATATTATCAAACCATTGTGTTAAGTGTTTTCTGTGCAGTCCGCCACGGATTTATAAAATGCAATTGGCGGTTAAAGTTAGTTACTGAAATTTTGCAAGTTCCTGTATTTTGCATACTAGTCACAATCAGCTGGGTTGCTAAGTTATATATGAAGGTACAGCAGAAAAAAATGCTGGATCAAAATAAACTGTCCGATGTAGCAAAAATGATTCCTTTTTTTTCCAACTTCATGCTAAGAGGTACAGTACCAAATCCGTTTGAAATTTATTCACCGAAGTTGTTTAATTCATCACTAAACTGACCTTTTCTGGTAAATTCTCCAACGTGGATTTTTTTTTGTGTTTTTATTTTTATGTTATATAGTGCACAGGCGGAAGTGGCATTTTATTCTTCCATTACGGAGACATATATGTGATAAAAATAAAGAAAAGTACAAAGTACCCTTTTTCTGAAAATGTTGTCTTGATGGATTTCCACGTATATATTATTATTATAATAATTATTATTATTGTAAATACTATTAGGCACTTCTGCTTTAAGACAAGTATATATCCCCATTTGAAAATCCAATTTCCAACTCTTTCTATTTTCTGCTGCGTCCTTCTCTTTTCGTTTTTATGCCTCTATGCCTTATTTTTCCTTCGATAGCATCTAGCAGAAGTCCTCTTGATGTGTCCTAAATCCTTACAACTTCCAAGATACATCTCTTCTCACCCACTCTTCTTAAAACCTCTTCATTTGTTATTTCGCCTGTCTAATTCATTTTCATCCAACACCACATCTCAAAGCTCCCTAAATATTTCCTTTCCATTTTCCCGAGCGTCCATTTTTCAGCTCCATAAAAGCCACACTCCATATATAGCATTTCATAAGCTTCTTTCGTAGCTGGTCAACAGAGTTATCTTTTTGTTGAAAGCTGGTCCTAACTGTTAAGACTTTTTGGAAGTTATCTTCATTGAGATATTTCGCATTCACCTTTAACTTACTTACCAATGTTATGGTGTTTACTTCCTTCTTATTTTCCACGGGAAGTAACACTTACCTGAAACAGAAAATGAAGATTGTTAAAGAAATCACCTCAAATTCATGTTTCTCTTGTAACTTGCTTGTAATCTTAAGAAGCGGGATACATTTTTAAGATTAAAAATAATGCAATCTTTAAATGCTTTTCTTTTTGTTATACTATCTTCTTTAATTTCGTGAAAAAATATAACTTTGATTTTGAACTCGATGTTCAAAGCAGTATACAGGTAAAAAAAGGTAAAGTGATCCCTATACAGGCCATGGAGGCCCAGAGGGTTCCAGAAGGTTGAGGCTCCCAGATTTTGGACATTCGGCACATGTAGGTGGTAAGGTTGTCAGCCTTACGCACCGGCCGCCTTTACCCCCAGGATTGCTCCTGGTACTCATTTCTGTTAGAGGCTGAGTCGACCCCAGGGCCATAATGCCACCAGAAGGATTAGGCCAATTGAGAAATCTCAACGACCTCATCGGGAATCGAACCCGCGACCTTCCGGTTTGTAGCGCAGCGCCTCAACCACTACGCTACGGCGTACCCCAAGCAGTATACAGCCATTTCATAATTACGGGTTTGATATTTTAGCAAATTATAAAAACTAATTTTGTTTATTACATATCATAAATAATAAACTACTGTAGAATTGGTTCTTCACATTCTATAAAATTTACAATACCTTCTCCTTCACACTACATGCAAAGCATTATTTAAAATTTATTTACACTGATTTTAATGATTCAAATCAAAAGCTCATTTTCTGTTCTGCTGTTACTGTTAGGGTCTTAATGTTGTTATTAATGAAGGTATGAGGGATTCAATACAAATTATAAACTGTTTCCAGGTTGTTAGAACATTTATTTAACTCATCAATAATAATTTAACAAAACTATCACTGTTACGGGTGGGACAAAAATTCCCTTGTTTGTTATTTTACATAGTAATTAACCACACATATTTTTTGAAGTTAATCTTATGCCAAATTGTACCTTAAGATGTATATTTTCTCAAATGAAAATGGACGTAGCTGATTACTCTTGACTACTTGGTATTAAAGAGTGTTAAAATCATGCTAAAAATGGCAAAAAAAAAAGAGTAACTCTATGCAATAAATAAGTAAATTGACAGATTTTACACCTGAAACCACTTCAGATACACCTAAGTCCTTAATATTCAGAGAATTTGAGGTTTTAAACTTATTTTTGAACACCCAATTACAATAATTTTATAACTTCTCTCTTTGAGGGAAAAATTCCCACATTTCATGAAATGGCTGTATAAGTAAAGCTGAATAAAAAAATAAAAACAGAAATAAAAAAAAAATTAAAAAAAAAATCATAATGTCTGAAATGCATAAATTCATAACATCTGACTGTGCTGAAAGTTTTCATGGTAACGTGGTTTCTGAGCAAAAGCGTACAAACTGACATTCCCGTTATGTGCTTATATTCGGGAAAGAGGCAATAAATATGAATCTGTTGATAGCTAAGAGTGGGAACAATGTCCGAAGAAGTGAAGTTAGCGAGCGACCAGCTCCAGTCCCGGAGGCTGCGTATGCCAGAGCACATTCCTTCACATCTGCAGCACTTTCATGTTAGCCGATGTCAATAAACCGACTCCCAAATATTATAAAACCCTCTCTCTACGTGCAGATATCCACGGCCCGGAAGACGCGTGTCGTTTGTTTGGGTTAAGAAATAAACCAGCAGCTTTTATTAATGGCAGAATAATAAATAATCCTGTTTCCGTTCGTCAACATGTAAAGTCGTCTTAAAATGGATACACACACTGGATTGGTCACTGAGTAGACCTGGGATTTTAAGGCAAATGCCTATTTTGTTCCATATGAAAAAACATGAAAATGTTTAAATATGTGGATGTTTCATGACAAATCACTTGCATTTATACAGTTTTATAGTGCCCTAAAATGCCTATTTGGACCTTTAGAGCCTATTTTACTATTTTAGTGCCTAAAATGCCTAATCTTACAATCTCATAATGGACATCCCTCAATGAAAAGCAGAACAGCAGAGGTGGGTTTTTCACAGAAACTTGTTTATTCCAAACAATTGTTGCTAAAGGAATGCTGACTGACGGGGGAGGGGGAGGATTAAAAGGGAAGGACTACTATGTTAAGTCACTAGTCAAAGAACATCTGTTTAAGGGAATATAGTTCGTGATGCCTAATTTTGCATTTATTTCTGATAAGAATAGGTATACCACGTTTCTTGCAGTAAAAAAGACCATGTGAAGTGTATATTGTAATATTTTTAAGTATATTTCCTATCTATTTACACATTTTTAAAGCATATTTTAAGTGCCTATTTTCTCTTTTAAAATACTATTTACTTGTTTTAAAAGCCTATTTAAGGTGCCTAAAACTATTTTTTTAGCCTGAAATCCCAGGTCTATTCATGAGCTATATAGTCAATATATTAATTCTTACTTATTTACTTACTCAGTGCACAATAGACAATTCCTGAGCAAGATAAATGAATATTATCTATTTTATGAACCCGAAGGTTCATTGCCGCGCTTACCTGAGCCCGCCATTCAACCCTATTCTGTGCTAACTCCATCCAATCATCCCTCGCAAATACTGCTTCTCTTAACTCTATCCTAATATTGTCCTCCCCCCTACGTCTAGGTCTTCCAAATGGTATTTTCCTTTCAGGTCTCCCAGTCAGTATTTTTGAGATATGTCTGACCCTCCCCCATGCGCGCAACATGTCCAGCCCATTTCATCCTCCGTGATTTAATTACCCTTAACATATCCGGTGAAGAGTACAGGTTATTAAGCTCGTCTTTATGCAGTTTTCTCCAGTCCCCATTTACATCTCTCTTACGCCCGAATATTTTCCTAAGCCCCCTGTTTTCGAACACTCTCAGATTATGTAAGGGGCCTTGCCTCACATCCATATAATACAACCGGCAGGATAATAGTCTTATAAATTCTTATTTTTAGATTTCTAGACAGAAGACGAGAAGATAAAAAAAAGTAAAAATGTGGAAGTTAAAGATTTGTCTAGCGTCTGCATACAGCAGACAGGTACTGAGAGCAGCTAAGATTTTGCAATTCGAGCAGTGTCAAGAGGTTAACCGGCAATCACTTTGCGCATAAGCTTTGAGATCTGGGTTGTGAATGTTTTTGTGGCTTTGTCACGAGTCTGTTGACCATTCCAAGGCCGCCATTTCACTGCAGGGCACAAATACGATGAAATGTTAACAGCTACTTCAAACATCATTTTTTCCTGCATGTCACTTCATTACTTAGGCTATACTATGACGTCATTTCAAATCATGTTCCCACGGTGACCCATTTTACATACTAGAAATACATATTTCCTTGCCTAAAATTAAAGAACAGAAAAAATCCCTTTAGGCAAGCCTACAGGTTGAGGTAGATTTGGAAAGTGCTTTAGGTTTAGTTTACTGTCGCTGCGTAGCACTCTTCTTCTTTAGCCTTGGCATGACAAACCCGCAATAATAACTGCAAAAAAGAGGAAAGAGCATTTTTCAAACATTCAAATCTCGCCTTATATGAGAACTATCAAAAAACTAGTTATTGATTTGTAGAGTACTCATCAAGAGCTTTTCAATGATACTCCACAAGTCGTAGGTTCAAAGATTTCGAATTTCCATCCCCCACCCCCACTCGTACCCCCAAAACCCCCGAATCGTTGGTGTCACTGTGAACTCCATAGGGAGTACTCTAATTTATTCAAACAAAGTTTCCCTCTATACTTCATAGGGGCCGAGATATAAATTTTTCAAAATTTCAACCCCCTCCCCCGACCACCCCCTTGGGCCAATTTCGCTCATGAACGAACTTGTCCGAACTATTGGGCCTAGAAATAACATATTAAAATTTTGTTCAAATATCTTCAAAATTACGGCCGCTAGCGTGTAAATATCACATTATTTTTTTGTTTGTTTGTTTGTTTTTTTTTTGAGCGGGCGGTGGTTTCTTACTTAGGGAGGCATGAAACGTAAAGATATGAAAGAATTTTTCGAAAGTCATGACATGGTATCGATTGCAATAGGTAGATTTTTCTTCGAAATCTACCTAAAATACAAAGTGGAAAGAACAAATTTGAAATCCTGGGTTATAAACTCATAAAATGTTTCCTTAAATATCTACTAATTACAGAGTAAAGTAAATTTGCCATGAATGTTATTTGAAGCCATTAAAAACAACGGATGTGTTAGGATTCTATTAAATGCCAGAATGGTACATAATGAGGTTGTGTGGTGGTCGGGAAATGTCTGTCCGTCTGTCTGTCCGTGTGACTATACGTGCGATAATTCAAATACGCTTTATCGGATTTTCATGAAACTTGGTACACGCATTTATATCGTCCATGGGAAGAAGCCTATTGATACTGGACCAAATCGGTTGACCAATACCGTAGTAATGCCCAATTTAGTGCCTATTTTGTGGTAATATATTAGAAAGAATTTAGCAAATGCAAATCAGTTCTCATGACAATATATTGTTTAACACTGTCCATATACGGCTTTGGAAGTTGCAATACACTTAGCTTTGACAAATAACATATTCATTCACATATGCTTATCAAACTTTAGACCTTTGTTCTCCCGTAAGCCCTGCTTAATGAATCGATCTGAAGCTTAACTCGAAAATCGATTACAAAAATAACTTATTTTCTGCATGTCATAATTGCAATTATCGCTGATTAAACAAAAGCATTCTGGCACTTTGTTACATTAGTTTACCTGATTTTATTAATTTCAAAATGGTGGCCGCTTTAACTTATTAAGAGCAGAACTTAAATATTTTTACGCGACGTCTACTGAAAACAAAACTATTAGCAGTACAGCTGTACCAAAAGAATGCAACATTTTGTTTCTATTCTGCTGTTCAGTCTTCAAAGACATGCTTCTGTAAATTGTATTTTTGGATTTCGGGAACTTCAACACATGTAATTTTGCTGAACACTTCCACTATCTATAGAACCTATTGAACGGGTAGAAAAAGGAACAAATGACTGTATAGACATGTGGGATATGGCAAGATATGCCTCATTTTTCTGGAAATTCCTGTGTGTTTGGTATAGGATTACTTATGTCGTGGTGTACCACAAGAAACCAGTCCTGGCTTCGACTCGGGTGTCGGTAACTGATACCACACAACCACATTACACCTCATTACACTGAACAAGTTGAGTTTTACCCGCCACAACCCAACTTTTTTATATTAAATACCTGTTTAAAAGCTTTTACTCAATGTCATTTGATATAAAAATGCATGGCCTACTGTACTCTCTGCTCCACAAACAACTAACTCAGATTTATTACCAGTGGCGTTGTCTCAATATTATCATATGGCATACTCTTTAACTTTTGGAAAGCTTATTTAATTTAATATTTTAATTTTTGACCTACACAGAAGGATGTATTTTACCTACGGTCGTCTTCTTAAACGAATATGGCAGGTCATGCTTAAGTAAAAAGAATTAATAGCAGGCGCTGATTAGTTATACTATAGCAACAGATAATGGCGCAATGAGAATTGCAGTGCCCGCAATTATTTACTCAACTGCTAGAAGTTTTATTTAAATAATGATATGTTTATAACATACTAGCTTAAAAGGCCCGGCTTCGCCCGGGTTTTGTATTTTGTAATTGGAAATTAACTTTTGAAGGACTTTCGATTTTTAAATTCTAGGTCCTTATATAGGTATTTATAATTTGAAGTAGGAAGAACGACTTATCACACTCAAACTATTCCCTCAGAAAACGCTTCATATAGCTTTTTATGGCTCATAGAGGAAGTAGAATTTTGCATCCCATCGCTTGTACAGTACACAGCAAGCCTGGTAGGGTTTCAAATATGAAGAAACAGAAATTCTGGTAACAAAATTGTATTGTCTTTGCGGAATATTTATTTCTCACTCTCATGTTACCATAAAATTGTTTTGGGGATGAAATTAAACAGAAAGCATTATCACTTTCATACTTCTCTCTCCAAAAACCTGCGATATAATAATATACACATTAATTACCATACCTCATTTTGTTTTCTCTATCTCCAGGGTACAGAAAGTTATGTGACTGCATTAATTTCGTGAATTTCATTCTTAATATTTATTTATAACATGAATTATATTGATAACTTCTCTTATTTGTCAAACTTGCATTTCATTTATTTACAAACCCATCTGATACCATTAGCAATAATGTGTTCTGTGATTCGGATTTGATAATTCTGTGTAAAAAGGGATTAAGTATTCTCAAAAACATTTGATTTTTGGCATTTAAACTCACCACAGACTCATGAACCTTACCCAAATCATAGGCCTACATAAACAATTAAAAAATTGATGTACAGTTCACGATTAAAGTGCGATGCCCGGGGGAAAATGACCTCAGATTCGAGTTCCCTAACCCAAAAAGACCCCCCATATTGAGTTTCTTCCAAGTATTCAATGCTCTTTTTTCCCGGTTGCTATGGCAATTAATCTCACAATTGTTAATAGGTGGCGTTGGCTGTGCGTTCATGAACGAAGTTTGCTTTTTATATAGTAGGCCTAGATTTTTTTTTCTCGGATGGATGCCAATTTGAACATTCCACGTTATTTCAGAATAACCCACCGGTCCATACGATTGAGTTATAGTAGAATTGTAGCTCTTGCTGGATTCGAAAGCGAATCGGATAACTGGAAGGCAGGCTCGCTATCGGACATATTTACAAGCACGTTATAAATTATTCATAAGCAATAAATCTAGGATCGCTGGGTATCATCTGACGTTTACGTATTCGCCGAACAAACATCGTAAGTTGGTTCACAGCATTCCACAATTCCAAACAACATGCACGTATAGGAACAAACATCCACCTTGCGTTGCACGAAACCGAAATGAATTAATTATATGGTCACTATCAAGCTTCCCAGTTTCCGGTGGTTTCTTCGGGTGACTTATCTGTAGGGCAAGACATTTAATGATTTTGCATCTTTTTATATGAAGGTTATAAGTAGAGACCGGATTTTAAAGGGAATTCCTTTTTTTATATTTCATCACAAAACGTGATAAAATTGAACAGGACATTACTGAGTAAGTTTCAACTGCAAACGACCTGGTTTTAACGTCCCCTTTTTTCTTCTTCTTCTTTTTTAGGTTCATCTCCCTTTTTTTAAGAACTTTCCCTTTCCAGTACCTTTTTTGCTAATTTATTTTGAAAAATTCGTAAATTACTCAGTATTTGGTAACATGAAAACATTAAAAATTGTTTTCACTGATTCAACATTGATAAAAAAATTCCTCCCAGTAGAATAGAGCGTTACAGGGAAATCACAGGCTTGCCATTGCCTAAGTTTCCCATTATAACAAGGTGAGGAACATGGATTTCATGTGCTATTTTCCTCTGTGAGAATTTCAACAAGATTAAAAAATTTCTTCAGTCATTACATGTTACAGAATCAGCAGCTGTAGAGCAAGCAAAGGCTTTACATAAAACAAACATGTAGGCCTATCTCTCCGTTGAATTTTTACACTCTCTTACTTTTATATCCATTTTTTTCCATCTTTTTTTGGCAATAATTTTCCCTTTTTTCCCCACCTTTTTTTGGCAATAATTTTCCCTTTTTTCGTTCTTTTTTGGGTGAATATTTTCCCTTTAAAATCCGGTCTCTAGTTATAAGATAGCTCGAATAACCTATGTGTATCATGAAATAATTTACTAATAAGAGCAATTATTTTGTTGTTTTGCATTTTTCGTAAGTTTAAATAGATAGGTCATTTTCTGCATTTTAAAGTCATGTTTCAGTGGACAAATCGAAATTTCAGACAACAGACAATCGTTTTTATTTAAGAATATCCGCCAAGTGTTCCTAGTTCATCTTAATTCAGGTTTGTTTCCAGTGTTCACATAGGACTTTGGGAACTACATAATACTGGGCTTTGACACATTGTGAGGCTATCGATGTAATACATTGGTTAAATAAATCATAAATAATTAAATCCACGAAAAAAATGCACAGTGTGATGCAGTAGGCTAATGTAACAACGTATTGTAGCAATATTTTTTTCTTTTTAAATTGCACATATTTGCTATGAGCAATTTGATGGGCATGCCAGTTCACAAAGATTTTTTTTCGCTAAGGGTATCCAAGTAGTATGAATTTACTTACTTCAGTATCAACAAAGTAAGTGTTTTATATTAATTTGCTTTTGGAAATTCATTGCTTAAATAACTAATTATAAGTAATAATGGTAAATTTATTGGTCTTTTTTTAATAAATTTTGTGTCATTTTTTACTATTTTAGGTCATAAATTCAATTTTTTATTTTGAATTTTTTCACTATTTTATGGTCATTAGCCTAAATACCTTGCCCTACAGTACAGTTATCTGCCGTGGTAAATTTAATTGTGTTTATAACTGTAGCCGGGTGGTTAAACACAAAAAAAGATTCAAAATAGGTAGGCAAAACAGCAGTAAAGTATTGAAAAGATAGACATTTCAGTAGGCACTGAAATAAACCGCACAGAACGGAAATAATGTAAAAGAAGTGCTTTAACTCTGGATAGATTAATGCAGAAACCACGGCCTATACTTGAGTATGGTTTAGTTTCACTAGTATTACTCTGTCACATAGCTCTACTTTCGGTCTTCGTCTGTGTAATTCTAAAATCAAATTACATCCAGGTTTAGCCAAATGTAGTTTTGGAGTCTTTACATCTAAAATTAATATATATATATATATATATATATATATATATATAAATTATTAATTTTCATACCTTTAATTTTTTTGCCGCTTTGTCTCTCCGTCTTTCTGGTACTGCTATGAAGATAAATATTGCACTTTTTTCTAGTCTATAATAATTATTACTTTTATCATGTCAGTTCTGCCTTTGATCTCAGCTTTTGCCTTTTTTAAGCCCTGGTGCTTTGTCATGATATTTTGTGTACTTCTTAGTTTTAGGCTTAATATAAGTTAGATTATAATTATACTTCAGATGCAATACGTAAACGCTTGAATTTCCCCCTCCCCCAGCGAGAGCACCTACTCTTTCAGGGTTTTAGGACCAATATAATATGTTTTATTTATTTACGTATTTATGTCATTATGAACAAATAAATTTTACGAAGCTCGAAAAAAAAGCGTATTCTTTATATTGAAAAGAAACTTGACCACAAATGCAGTCAGATACTTGAAAATTTACTAATTCATACCTTGCTTTAAATGTGCAAATTTAATAGGAATGTATGTTAAAAGATTAACTAAACACTAAAAATAAAGTATTCCCTATACACGCCATGGAAGCCCAGAGGGTTCCAGGAGGTTGAGGCTCACATATTTTAGTCATTCGGCACGTGAAGGTGACAAGGTTGTCAGCCTTACGCACCGGTCGCCTTTACCCCCAGGATTGCTCCTGGTACTCATTTCTGTTAGAACCTGAGTCGACTCCACGGCCATAGTGCCACCAGGAGGAGTAGGCCAGTTGAAAAAATTCCACCGACCTCATCGGGGATCGAACCCGCGACCTTCCGGTTTGTAGCGCATCGACCCAACCCTACTCCGTAACTAAATAGTACGTTATAATATTTGAAGCTAATACAATAGGCTGAAAATGAGACAAGTGAATACGCATTCCTTGCAATGTGGCCTAATGTTCTAGGCCAAGAAGTGAAATGAGTGCCCATGCTTAAGGGTAAAGAATCTTATGCGAGAGTATTTAATTAAAATTGATTTGTGTTTCGTGTCACAGCTTGGTGTGAAAACCTCTGCCACATCGTGATGATTATGTAAACAAACCTGGATTGACGTGGGTACATTTCAATCAATTAAACCAAATTATACCTCACTGACATCACTGGTATAAATACTCCTGTCTCCCACACATCTCTACAATGTGTCAGACATCTGTGGATTCTTTCCATTACTTACATCAACTAATGCAGATCCGGTTACTATGGTAACGGAAAACAAATGTAGTTACTATAGCAACTTACGTAATGGGAATTTTTACTTTTTCTAACTGTACAATAGGTACTAAAGGTAGAGGAAAAGGACCCTGGTAGGTACCTCTTGAGGTTCCTGATCCAAAAATACAATTTTCAGAAAGATGTCGCAAAATATGGATTTAGGATTTCTAGGCAAATTAGATCTCCTGTGAAAGAAACTACAGTGTGATATGATGTCTCTAGAGTGGAGGCTATTTTCTACCACATTCATTCCCCTTTTTAGGATCTTTATCCCTTATTTCTCCTCCATACCCATAATCCCCTTCCCCCTTTGTGTTTTTTAATAATCTTCTAAAGCGCAATTCATTGGCTTAGTGGTTAGACCGCTCGCCTTCTTCCGCTGGGACCCGGGATCGAATCTCGGTGGATCGCTGTGGATTTTGTGCTGAACAAAATGGGGGCGGGGCAGGTTTTCTCGGGGTGTTACTGTTCCCCTGCCATATGTGTATATATATAAATATATATGGAATATGTATAAATATAAATAAATATAAATATATATATATTTACATTTATTTATATTTATACATATTCCACCACAGCTTAGTTCATCATGGGAATAAGATAATTTAGATCTTTTAATAAATAAATAACTCCTGAAAATTTAACACATTCTAATGTGGATAGAAAAAGGGGGGAATGGCCAGTCCTTTGCACTAGGGATTAGAACATCTGACTGAATTAGATCGGCTGCATTTCACTGTCAGTGGCTGAGGTATTTTTTTTTCTGCGGGGAGAGGCAGGGGTAAAGAGAGGGAAAAGAAGAAAATAACGAAGGAAAGAGAAAAATTAAGGTAGAAAGAAAAATTAAAAAAATTAAGGTAGAAATAAAGACAGAGAAATGAAGGCAGAAATCTGTTGAAAAAGAATAAGAGAGGACATTAAACAGAACATAAGAAATAAGAGAAAGTCGCTAATCTTCGTGTCACATCCCCAAAAGGTACCTAACCCAAATTCAAAAATATTGTTTTCGTACGATTTTCCAGAACAAGAGGCCGTATTGCAAAGAACGCGTATTCACAGTGGGTGGCTTATAACTACCCTTCAGAATTTTTGTTTTTCAAAAAAAAAAAAATAAATAAATAAATAAAGGTAAGATGAGATATAAGATTGGAGGAACAATAAGGGGGGAAGAAGAAGAAGAAGTAGAAGATAGAATATGTCAGAGAAAGAACTGTTTCCCTCGTTTCTCGAAGAATGCGTTAACCGTAGAAATCTCTTTTGATTAGCTGTTTATTTAAATTTTATAGTGAAATCCAACGCCTGGTATTTGCGGCTTCTTTCTTGCATCCTAGGAATTGTGTAAACAAACTGGAAAAGGCTGTACGCGTCATTTACAGCCCATTTCTGTCACTGGGTTTCGCCTGTGACTATCTCATTAATAATACTAAGATCTCCTTCCAGATACTTTCCAAATGACCCACAATCCTACTAGAAAGCAGTCTTACACAAAGGAGCACCGCCGTCATGAATGTACAATCTGCCAAGATTATGCCTTTTTAATCTACAGTGTGTTGTAAAAAGTTAAAGTTTATGATTGGGAAGTCCGGCAACACTTTTCTTAATTTAATACCCGAAAACTACAAATGGCACAGCTTTCATTATGTACTATATTAAAAGCAAACTTCATTATACCTCATGAACGTAGAGCCAAAGCCACCTATTAGCAAGACATATTCAACTGTGAGAATTGTCATAGCAACCGGGGAAAAATGACTTCAATGACTTATGCCCGGTTTCTACAAACTAGTGAATTACCTATGGGTAAATTATCCATGGGCAAATTAGTTCCATTTAACCTACAATGATATAATGAGCAAGGCCTTGGAGTTGTACAGTTAATTTAATTCAGAAGGCTTTGATTCTCATTGTTTAAATTATTATTGATCCTACACAGAGGTTAAATTTTATCCAGCCATCCATGAAAGGATAAATTAACCCGAAGATTTGCCCTTGGAAAGATCTAGCCCGAGTTTGTAGGAACATTTTTTCTGTCATTTTCATATTTACTCAGAGGACATTTATTTAGAAACTCGTCACAAGTGCATGTGATTGCTATCTTTAAATTATTTGTGTTTGTGTGGTGTTATTTTTGTGTAAATTCTGTCCATTGGATAATTTGCCCATAGGTAATTCGCGAGTTTATAGAAACCGGCCATTAGACTTAGAGAACACTCATTAGGCCTATGCGTTTTTTGTTTGTTTGTTTGTTTGTTTGTTTGTTTGTTTGTTTGTTTGTTTTTTTTTTTTTTTTTTGAGGGGGGAACTACTAGGGAACTCGAGTCTGAGTTCTTTTTTCCCCAGGGAATCGCACTTTAATTGAGAAATGTACCGGTACATCGAAACCGGGATTTTAATATTTTAATCATCAATTGTTTTAATTGTTTATGCAAGATTTGGATACGGTGCTCATGAGACTGTGGTACGTTTTAAATTACTTTTGCACTCCTTAGCTAGTAAGTGGTACTTACGAACTTTGTTTACATGGATCGTAAGTTGACATTCCCACACAGTCTTGTTGCTAAGGCCGGTTGCGATGAGGTTAAAACACTTACGGTCCAAGCGCTACGTCATAATTCATTACGATACACTTCATAATACAAGCCTTTATGGGCACGGCCCCCAGGACAAATATTCGGTTCCCATAACAACAAACACATGCGAATCACTTTCTGAAATAAACATTTATTTTCAAGAATGTAATTACATAATATTTTCAGGTAATATCACAATTAATATAATTAAATTGATATAAATAATCATCGTGCAAAAAATAGCATGCAACACACGGGCCGTAAACGTGCCTTACGGCACTTGTATCGCAATATACTATTATATCTGTTACAGGAAAAATATATAATTAAGAATAAAATCGCGTAACTGATGTATCAAACTGTCAGAATGCTTTTGTTAAATCAGTGATAATTGCAATTATGATTCGCAGGAAATAAGTTTTTTTTTCCCCCATCGATTTCCGAGTTAAGCTCCAGTTCGTTTCATTAAGCAGGACTTACGGAAGAACAAAGGTGTCTAGTTTGATAAGCATATAAATGAAGGAAAATGTGGGTAGTGTTATTTGTCAAGCTAACGGTTTTCCAACCTCCAAAGCCGTATATGAACACTGTAAAACAATATGTCAAGAGAACTAATTTACATTTGATCAATTCTTTCTAATATATTACCATAAAATAGGCACTAAATTGATCATTACTCCAGTACCGGTCAACCGATTTGATCCAATATCAGTAGGCTTCGTCCCATGGACATTATAAATGCGTATACCAAGTTTCATGAAAATCCGATAAAGCCTATTTGAGTTATCGCGCATAAGTTACAGAGAGACGGACAGACATTTTTCCGTCCATCACACATTCTCAGAAAGCACCATTCTGACTCTTAATAACAAAAAGATGGAAAATCAACAGGTTATTATAACAGTTGAACGCAGAAATTAGTCCTATCTCTAGTGACCTGTCCTCCATTAGACACTGTGAAAGAGAACACATTTAAATGTCTGTAGATAAACGACAAGGAACAATGGTTTAGACTAAATTACTTTTTGTAATTAAAACAAGGCGTTATTATTTAATTAAATCTAAATTGCGATTTTAAATATAAACTTCCGGAAGACGGCAAGTTCCACAAGAAAAAAAAATAATAATGGATTCATGTGTCAGGTATTGTCCTCGAAGAAAAGAAGTATGTCGCATGTAATTTATGTTTAATGTTTCCTGTGTAGAAACATGTTTCTTACGTCCATGCATTACATTCCTAGTGACAAGATCTGTGGAAAAGTCTGTCGTCTTAGGTGTAGCACGACTGGAGAAATTGCAATAAAATTTTACCCTTTTAGATGGCATGGCTTGTCTTGATAATAAGTAGACCTGGGATTTTAAGGCAAATGCCTATTTCGTTCCTTATGAAATAACATGAATATTTTTAAATATGTGGACGTTTCATGATACATCACTTACATTTATAGAGTTTTGTAGTGCCCTAAAATGCCTATTTGGACATTTAGAGCCAATTTTACTATTTTAGTGCCTAAAATGCCTATTTTGTACATTTAACATAAAATTCAACTTCTGTAATTTTTAAAATCTTATAATGGACATCCCTCGATGAAAAGCAGAACAGCAGAGGTGGGTTTTTCACAGAAACTCGATTATTCCTTATTTTTGCTAAAACAATGCTGACTGACTGGGGAGGGGAAGGATTAAGGGGGAAGGACTTCTGTGTCAAGTCACCAGTGAAAGAACATCTGTTTAAGTGAATATAGTTCATGATGCCTAATTTTGCAGTTAATTCTGTTAAGAATAGGTATACCACTTTTCTTGCAGTAAAAAAAAGACCACGTTACAGTTTTAGTAGTATGTATTTTAATATTTTAAAGTCTATTTTCTATCTATTTACACATTTTTAAAGCATATTTTAAGTGCCTATTTTCACTTTTAAAAGCCTATTTTCTTTTTTAAAAGCCTACTGTAGGTGCCTGTCGGCCGCGGTGGTCTAGAGGTAGCGTGCCCGCCTCTGGATCCGCAAGGCGCGGGATCAAACCCGGCCGCGGTTGATGGATTTTTCAGGACGTAAAAATCCTGGGCACGGAGTCCTCCGGGAGGGACTTTAAGCTAGGGGTCCCGTGTCGTAGATTTACGGCACGTAAAAGAACTCCAAGCCTAAATTAGAGCCTCTGGACAAAATTTCTCGGCCCTTTCACGTCCAAGAAATACTTAGTTTCCAGAGGGGGGTTGCGAGGCGATGGGCTTACCACCTGTCCCTCTACCCTCTCTCGGAAAATAAGCATATCAAAATTAGTATAGGTAATGAAACCTCCATTGGAGGCCCCTTCGCCCCACCTGGGGATCATAGGGTACCAGAACAGAACAGAACTGTAGGTGCCTAAAGCTCATTTTTTTAAAGTCTAAAATCCCAGGTCTAATAATAAGTAGGGCCCGGATTCTGATGACCTACAATTGTTTGGAAAATGACCTATAAAATTACCCTAACTTTTAAAAAAATGACTTAATAATTATAAAAAATTACCTAAAACTGATATTTTATTTATAAAAAATTATTATTGTACACACAAAGTTTTAGACCAATGTTTACATAATTGTAATGGTGTGAATGTTCAGTAAGTTAGTAATAAAAATGTTAAGGGATCGGAAATACCATGCTGGCCATATGCACCCTAATCCTGCCATCTGACGCAGCGGTCGGGTGGTAGGCCTTGTTCCTTCAGGAATGTAGCGCCACGGAGTTTAGTTTTAGTTTTATAATACATGAACGTACCGAGTGAGGTGGCCGAGATGGTAGCGTCTTGGATTCGCATCCCTGGGTTTAAACACCGTGATTTTTCATGGTTTCCCCAGTCGTTGAGGCAAATGCTGAATTAAATATTTACTCACCAGACTTACAACCGCTAATTCAACTTGTATCAAATCATTAAAATTAATACCAGTTGAAATTAACAGAAGCCATAACTCATCATTATAGGTTTCGGATGTTCATGATATGTCATATTTTTATCCTTGACCTCCATTCTCGCCGCAAACACAAATTAAACACGAATTGCATGCTTGTTATTCTAATCGGACCGTTTTTATTTCGTATACAGTGTCATATTTTGTTCATTTTTATGGTGTTGGTAAAATTTTGATCATATATGCAATTTAACATCATATTTAGGTTATAAATTCCTTAAAGGAAATTCTTTACCATCTCATATCAAGGACTGCCGGTCACTGTCAACCTTCAGATCGCAGTTAACAGCACATATACGTAGTACTTAATAATCTTTTTCATGTCCTATGTTAATTTCAGTTTCTATCACTTAATGCTTTTATATAACTAAATCATATTTGTAACAATTAATTTCTTTTTTATCATTTAATGTGTCTTAATGTATCTTAATTATTCAAGTATATATGTTCTAATTTTTTCTTTGTATTTAATGTTCGTTTCTTGTATTCATGTATATCAGTTCTTTTTTAATTTATTTTTAATCATTATTATTGTTATCATTATGTATTTCATGTTTTTGCCCTGGCTGAGTGGTAGAGAAGGCCTTATGGCCTTAACTCCGCCAGGTTTAATAAATAAATAAATAAAGGATCACAATTATTCAGTGTATGTACTACATGGTCGAGTTAAATTTGAAATTTATTTTTATTAATTTAATGTTATACCTTATTAGATAACTTAATTTTAAAATTAATCAATTATTCATATTTTATAGGGGCAAGCATGGTCTGCAAAATATTATTTGGAGCTTATGAAGCAAACAAACAGGAGCAAATTCTAATTTAATTCATTTGGTGTCATAATTTAGTGTCATTAAATGTTTTAAATTGAAACATTCATTTTTAGAAAACACGTTCTTTTACTAGGTCATGTTTAGGATTTTTGGGCCATATTTAATCATTTTTAAGGTCATATTTGCTGTCATATTTTCCATCTTTTTAGGTCATAAGCATCCGAACCCTACTCATCAACAATAAAGAAGAGATTCACATCAATAATTGCGTTGCCTATTGGTATACACACATAACCTGACTCGTGATATCATCTCGATGTTCAAAGGAGTATAGGCTAAATAAAGCTGAATTTTAAAAAAATAATTTCGGTCAGTGTTTTACTAATATTTGAATAAAAACACTTTCTTAACGCACTTTATTTTACCTTAGTAAACTTCTGGACGGCCGTTTCGCAGGTGGTGTTCCTGCATCATCAGCAGAGTTGGCACTCTGCTGATGATGCAGGAACACCACCTACGAAACGGCCGTCCAGAAGTTTACTAAGGTAAAATAAAGTGCGTTAAGAAAGTGTTTTTATTCAAATATTTGTACACAACGCTAAAGTCGGACACAAGAATGAGTGTTTTACTGTTCCGTTCCCGATAATTCGCTGTGTTCACACTTTCAATTAATGAGAACTGCCTCGTCATGTCGTCACAATTAGCTTAATTAAGGAAACCCTAAGCAATAAAACTCAGTATCGTGTGTAGCGAGGTAAAGATTGCCATCGAAACATGGAAAACGCAGTTTCACACTTTCATAAGCGAGATAATCCGTCAGGTTTTACTTCCTCTGTTACAAATTGCGTGTTCTACACCCGAAATGAAATCCATCTCGTCTGAAAACGCCAACGACTGAAGAGTATTTACTAATCTTGCTTTGCCCTTTTCCTTTTTTATTAAGTGCCAGTATGGTACTTTATGGGTAGACTTCGGACTTTTAGGTCGCTAAAAATGCTGTTTTAGGTACCTAAAATAGGCTCTAAAGATTGGAAAATAGGTTCTAAAAATCGTAAAATAGTCTCTTATAAAATCGCTAAGTTGCCAATTTTCTGAAATATCTCAATTGCAATGCAGAATATTATATTTATTCAAGTAACCTTTAATCAATAATCATGATAAAACGCAGATATAGACCTATGATACACAGAATTATATAGACCTATTACTAGGGTCTGTATTATTACCATAACAGTGAAAACCTAATCCTTGCGCCCAGAAGCTACGCATATCATACTAGCATATTCAACCCCTTGTATCCCTCAGTGATTCAGAGAACTACTTTTTTTTTTACTGGATGTGGGAGACGGAAGAAAAACACTACATTTTCTTGGGAATTCCAAGGAATTTTTCTACTGAAGACTAAACCTACCTTACTATTTAACCAAGTCACAAATTTGTCATGTACTGCATATTCCGAGCTAAAAATTTAGAAAGAACTGAAAATGAATGCTAGAATTTATAACAAAAAAAGTAACTTATTTTGAACTTTAGAGGAAAAAGAGCAAAAATGCAATATTAGGCTCTAACGTAAAAATAGGCTGTTTTAGGTCCTATAAAAATATCAGTTTTAGGCATAGTCACTTATGAAACATGCATATACAAGTTTCCGTCCAATTATCACTTAAGGATTAAAATAGGTTTTTACATAAAATCCGAAGTCTATTTATGAGATTGTGTGTGAGGACGGGAAAATATCTGTCCGTCTGTCCGTCCGTGTGTCTGTACGCGCGATAACTCAAATACCCTTAATCGGATTTTAATGAAACTTGGTATACAAATTTATAATGTTCATGGGATGAACCCTATTGATATTGGACCAAATCGGTTGACCGATACCGAAGTAAAACCCAATTTAGCGTCTATTTTTAAGGCGCGATAACTCAAATACGCTTTATCGGATTTTCATGAAACTTGGTTTACGTATTTATAATGTCCATGGAAAGACGTCAGTTGATATTGGACCAAATCGGTATGGGGTACCGGAATAATGCCCAATTTAGTGCATTTTATGGTATTATTTATTTATTGTAGGCCTACTAAGAATATTACAGGCTAATGCCCAATTACAATATTCTCGCTTACATTAATTAAATATTTAAAGTGATATTCAAAATAATTAAGCTAATGCTATAACAATAAGAAAAAAGAAACACACAGAAAAGAAAACCAGAAACACAAACAATATGACAATTACACAAGGGAACATAATATGAAAAACAAATAATAATATCATACCATAATATAAATAATAAAATCAGGTAAAATGATGTCAAAAGTGCCAGTATGTTTTTGCTTAATCAGTTATGACTGCAATTATGATATGCAGAATATGGTTTTTTTTAATTGATTTCCAAGTTAAGCTCCAGATTTATTCATTAAGCAGGGCTTACGGAAGAACAAAGGTCTAGTTTTTTTTAATGAGATTAAAATCTTCCAGCATCAGCTGAACTGTGCAGATTTGTGATATCATGACAAACACACACTCACATAAAAATACAAAAAAAAAAATCAAATTGGCCGGTTTCGGGTTTTGAACCATGGACTCCAGAATGTGAGGTCAAGACGTTACCATCTCGGCCACCGGGGTCATTTTAACGGTCTAGTTGGATAAGCGCATGTAAATCAATAGTGTTTTTTGTCATAGCTACCTGTATTTTAATTTCCAAGGCCTTATAAGATCACAGTAAAACAATAGGCAGTGTTGTCAAGATAACTGATTTTCATTTTTTTTTATAAATTCTTCCGAATACGTATATTACCATAAAATAGACACTAAATTGGGCATTACTCCGGTACCGGTGGACCGATTTGGTTCAATATCAATAGGGTTCTTCCCATGGACATTACAAATGTGTTTTCCAAGTTTCATGAAAATCCAAAAAAGCGTAGGCTATTTGAGTTATGGCGCGTACATACACACGGACAGACGGACAGACATTTTTCGTCCCCACACACAATCTCATAAAGTACCATACTGGCACTTAATAATGTAATAGCTTTGGAGGAAAATATACATATCAGAAAGATTCAAGTAAAGAAAATGACATGGAGCAAAACCTAATAATTATTATTTTAAAATTTTCAAATTTTTTTCACAGTTATATAACACAAGGCGTGGTAACTCAAATACGCTTTATCGGATTTTCATGAAACTTGGTATACTCATTTATAACGTCCATTGCAAGAAGCTTATTAATTTTGTACCAAATCGGTTGACCGGTACCGGAGTAACAACTAATTAAAGGTCACATTTTTGCACACATCAATACCATCGACCTGGATCGGGATTCAACCCGCAACCTTGGGCACAGAAAGCAAACGCGATACTAACTGCGCCACCCAGGCCGACACAAAATATTAAAAAAGAGAATCTTTCAGAATCGCAGAAAATCATGAAACTATAGACAATCCTAATTACTATTGTAGAGACAATTATCTGTAGGCCTACTAGCCTATCTCAGAACCAAACGAGCCTGACAGTTGGGCAAGTCTCAGGAGAAAGTGAATTTTACGCTTTTAGAGCTTTGCTATAAAACAAGTAGCCACATTATAATACATCGAACGAAAAAAAAAAACTTTTAATTTACAAACATTTTTTAAAATAAAATAAGTTTTTTTTTTTCTTAAATGCATTATTTATTTGAAAAAAGGACGATTTTTTTCTGAGGAAATAGTTTAAGTGTGATAAGTCGTTCTTCGTCATTTCAAATTCTGCATAGGCCTACCTATTTAAGGACCTAGAGTTTGAAAATCGAAAGTCCTTCATAAGTTAATTTCGAATGTCAAAATACAAAACCCGGGCCTTTGAATCTAGTATTAATATAAATACAGTATCATCGAGTTATAGAAATCAGTAAGTCAAATCAGCAGAATTATATTTTAAATAGGTTAAAATTCTATTGCTATGTTATCTCAACAACTTTTGTTCAAATTCTGACACGCCGGGTTCGGAGTATTTCTATTTCAGATGTAAATAACACTAATTGGTTACTTGAGTATGTATTTTAGTCTAGCATATTATTTTTTATGGGTTTAATTTAGTTATCTTTTCAGTAATTAACCAAACATATATTACAGCTAATACCATATAATTAATAGAATGTTCATATTTGAAAGTGCTAACAGTGCTTCATGACAACCAGTCGCAATCAGGCAATCAGGTGTTAGGCAACAGGTGAGTAAGGATCGCTACTTTTGCTAAGAGAAAACAAACTAAAGGATTACAGACTGTAAGCAAACACGAAAGAAAACGAAGTTAAACAAATGAGTAGCAATTAAAACATTATTTTTACCAAGTTGGCCTTGCCAATTCACCTGAACAGGGAATTGTCGCCCTGTAGCTCATCTGTTTTTCGCTTTAGGCGGCCTAGTATGAAGATTATAGTGGCTGTGACACGCATGAAACTTATATGTAAATAAACAGCGTTTTCAAGGTCGAGTAATCTTGCTTTATTATGCCTGGAGAACTAACCCAGGCAATTTCACCCAGACTGGCTATCTCAACCATATTGTGTAACATATGGCTGCCCAGGCCTGCATTATTTAATCCTTTTCATAACAATATGTCAAGGAATTAAATTATACCGAACAAGATGGCTGAAACGGTATTGTTGCGGACTGGGGAGGTCCTGGGTTCTCCAGATGTAATCACAAAATACATGTTGCAATAAATTCAGTTTCTCACACAATATACAAACTCATGCCGGACTGCAAAGAAAACAGTTAACACAATGATTAAGCTCATAGTTTATTTATTGAATCCTATTCTTTAAAAGTTTATATTAAAATATTTTAAATTTTGTTTAGACTCCTTTCCGTTACTAGAGCCTGGATTTTGATGACATGTCGTCTTTTAACTGGTGCATCATGTAACTTACTGTACGTTGCCCACTGGTGCAGCTATTCTGATCATGACTCCTATATTATTTTTTATCATATTGATCATTTCCCCCAATTTTTAATTTTTAGATCATTTTTTGAATTCAGTGACTTTTTGGCCATTTTATGGTCTCTTTTTCCGCATTTCGTATGTTTAAGTAATTTTTTTGAATTCAAAATCATTTTCTCATTTTGTGTTGTTTCTTGCATTAGGGTGCATTTATTTATATTCAATACTATCGGAACTCTAAATAAGCAAAAATACAGAAATCATGTTATAATTTTAATTTGGATGCAGAAAGACGGTGTTTGCTGTTTGCATTTAACCGTATGTACCATTTAACTAATTACAAGTCTATATAATTGGGTGAACAACATAAATGTAGAATAGACACAAATCTGACGAATAAACTAGTAATTTCGTACCATTTTTTTTGTTTTTCTTTGTTTTTGGGTCCTTTTCTTTGTATTTTTCCAGGCATTTTATATCTCATTTTTAAAGTATGTTTAGTAGGAATGAAAATCGATTAAAATTTTTAATCGAGGTAACGCTTGACTTTAATCGATTAATCGACAAACAGGTCGGTATTTTAAACGAAACCAAAATGTACATTTAATTTTGTTTTACACGTTTAATAACTAGTACACTACAGAAAATCAGAAAAAATCCTTAATTAATGAATACCATTATTAGGTAACTAGTGAAAAAATATATACAAAATTTACATTTCCGGTTACTTTTTCAGCCAAGACTTGAGACATACGAGTTTGTTGACATTTGAATATTCAAGACACGATGATAGCTTTTTTACCATAATACCGGTAGCACTAAGAACTCTCTCACTCGGCACTGAGAAAGGAGTTTGGTCATTTGACCCATTTCTCGAAAAACGTTTTTCAGAATTCGACTAAACCGATTAATCGGAAAATGTAATTGATGGACGATTAAATGTTGAATCGATTAATCGAGCCGATTAATCGGTACAGCCCTAATTTTTAGGCCATCAAAATCCGGGCCCTATAATAAACAAATTCAATTCAAACTATGATAGGCCTATGCTAACTTACAGGATACACTATGCATCTCAGGGTTAAGGTAGGCCTACATGAGGATTGTGTTCCTTTCAATAAATGTCTTTGCTTTTTACTGAGCAAGAAGGGTAGGCTTAGCAATTCAAAGGGATTTTCTATGAGTTTATTCCTCAAAACTATGTGATATAGATTTCGTCATCTTAAAATAGAGAGAAATTAATAACTATTAACATTTCATTATTTGTTTAAAAAAATGCCGATGGAATTTTATTCACAAATGGAACCAGCATAAATGTAAAAATCTAGAATTCGAGATAAAATAAAGTACATAACCGATATTTTTTATATGTACTTCTTAGGTTCCCAGCCCTTTAAGGCCCGGGCGGCGTGGGTTGCTTAAATGTCCCTAAATCAGGGAGGTAAAACTAAGGTAAAGAAAGAAAAAAAACAAGCAAGCTTCTTAGGTTTAGACCTTAGACCTAGTAATACGTTATGCATTATGGTTTCTTTGCAGCGGTCGGGTGGTAGGCCTTGTCCCTTCAGGGATGTAGTGCCACGGAGTTTAGTTTAGTTTAGTATTATGGTTTCTTAGACCTAGTAATTGTGTTCGTATTTACACAGAAAAGCGGATTCATCGAAAGCAAAATATAGAAAGTAACATAAGATGTCCAGTCAACAGACTGTGTGAAAACAAATGCCATAAAATAAGTGAATAACGAGACTTCATAAAAGAGTATACGTAGGCCGTGATGCTTTGGAGTAGTACAGAGAAGTAGAATAAGAAGTTAAAAAAAAAAAAACACAAACGACAATCAGATTTAAACTACGAACCAGTCAGCTGGCCAATGAACTAATAGCTAATATTAGTTAACAGATTTTATGAGTAGTGTATGAAACAAGATTTTATTAACTAATAAATCTCTATATATATATAAGGCTTTGTCCTGACTGACTGACTGACAGGAATCAACGTAGAGCCTAAACTATAACAGGTAGAGCCTTGTAATTTTGACAGTACCTTCGTTTCCTAATGTAGGTACTCACTAAGAAAGGATTTTGAAAAATTCTGATTTTAACTGCCAAAAATTAAATGTTTTTGAAAATACTTAACCCCTTTTTACACAGAATTATCCAAACAATTTCACAGAACATATTGTTGGCAGTTGTATCAGGTGGGTTTGGATTAAATGAAATGGATGTTCGACAAATTAGAGAAGGTATCATTATAATTCATATTATCTATATAATAAAAGGAACTGTCCTCGATGTCCAGCGAAATCTACTGAACGCAGAGTTCTGAAATTTTAAACATAGGTGGGCTGAAGGGTCGGAAAATGCACCTCCAAGCCGGAATTTTAATTTTAGTTTTCGTTCGTGAGTTATGAGTGAAAAACGGGCAAAAACGGGCAAAAAACGTGCATTTTGTGCGTTTTCAAAACATAAGTTTTCAGTTATACATTTCAATGTCAAATCAATTACAGTTGGCATTGGCTATTTTTGTCATACCTTGAAAATAAAACTTTCGCGATCGCTTGAATGTTGTAAGCCCTAAATATGGTCAAACGTTGTTTTATTTGGACGAATCTCACTATACAGAGGTTTTCTGGTCCAAGAAACTCGAATCTGAGGTCGCTTTTACTAGACGATGCTATCTAATCGTGGTATGTAGTCCACGTGATTTAGGTGTTAATAAATATAATGATTTTACTATTATGCTCTTAATTTTTAATTTTTGAAATAATTATCGCGGGCGAAGCCGCGGGCACATGCTAGTCATATTATAAGTGCTAATATTATTACAAAATCTGTGACTCTAAAAATAGTCTTACGAACTTATTATTGTAAAATCTTATAATAAGCTTTACCATCTGACTTTCCTTTCATCAGATATACAAATCAAGACAGCTTCCGAAACGTGTGGCTCAATTAAGTTAAGCGGTAGCCCGACATTGTGTAATATTAATATAACAGAAGAGAAAGTGAGATTGGTTGTTTCGTAACGCCATATGGGTGACCGCCAGGAGCGATGCGGATTCTACACTCTCCTCCGCGCGGATGCTGCAGCCATGTCCTTCCCACTGGACCGTGACGTAAACAGCTACTTATCACCTACTCCCGATTTGCATTCGCTCGACCATACAGTAAAGAGGCTGATAACTAGACTTCGGATTTTAGTAAATTTAGTAATAAAATGTCCACCTTATACCCTCAGTTCTATAAAGAAACCCACAGTTTTGTCATAAGATTTATTGTTAAAATTAAAATGTTAAAAACAGCTCTTTGGCTTACTAAATGACTTAAAAGCATTAAAATATTAATTCTCAAATAAAATAAACTAAACTAAGGAGAGCCCTAAGTTTTGTCAAATACTTCAATATATGATCTACATACAAAACAATAGTAAAGAAAATCCATCAAGAATTATTCAGTGTGCATCAGACTCCAATACATGAAGTTTCTTCAACATCCTGTTTTCATCAACAATTTTTATTCAGCAAGACTCGACTGCAAACATCAGTTTTATTCAATAGGACTCTACTGCAAACACCAGTGTTAAGTATTCTGCAATGAACATCTGAATTTTTATGACAATTATTAGTGTATTATTAATAAGACATTTTATTTCTGACTATTCTCAAAATATTTTAATTTATTTTATTTTATTTGAGAATTAATATTTTAATGCTTTTAAGTCATTTAGTAAGCCAAAGAGCTGTTTTTAGCATTTTAATTTTAACAATAAATCTTATGACAAAACTGTGGGTTTCTTTATATAACTGAGGGTATAAGGTGGACATTTTATTACTAAATTTACAAGTTTACCCTCATTGGACAATGAAGTTTATTAATATTCGGATTTTAGCTAAAAACCTATTTTAATCCTTAAGTGATATATGGACGAATACTTGTATATGCATGTTTCATAAGTGACTATGCCTAAAACTGATAATTTTATAGGACCTAAAACAGCCTATTTTTTACGTTAGAGCCTAATATTGCCTTTTTTGCTTGTTTTCCCTCTAAAGTTCAAAATAAGTCATTTTTTGTTGTAAATTCTAGCATTTATTTTCAGTTCGTAAAAAATTTTTAGCTCGGAATGTGCAGTACATGACACATTTGTGACGTGGTTAAATAGTAAGGAATGTTTCGTCTTCAGTAGAAAAATTCCTTAGTTTTTCTCCCCGACTCCCACATCCAGCATAAAAAAAACTTAGTTCTCTGATCACTGAGAGATACAAGGGGTTGAATATGCTATCGTGCGTAGCTTCTGGGCGCAGGGATTAGGTTTTTACTGTTATGGTAGTAATACAGGCCCTAGTAGGCCTAATATGTCTATATAATTCTGTGTACCATAGGCCTATATCTGTGTTTTATCATGATTATTGATTAATGGTGACTTCAATAAATATAATATTCTGCATTGCAACTGAGATATTTCAGAAAATTGGCAACTTAACGATTTTATAAGAGACTATTTTACGATGTTTAGAACCTATTTTCCAATTTTTAGAGCCTATTTTAGGTACCTAAAACAGCATTTTTAGCGACCTAAATGTCCGAAGTCTACTGATAACAGACCAACAGCCATTTCGGTGCTTTAGAATTTATACTTATTCTTGGGTATATTTACGTCGCTGATGCCAAATTTGCCATTAGTGACATCGGTGTAGCAATGATATTCCTATGTAGTCCAGGCAACGTGACTACAGATCCGTCGGCCCGGGTTCGATTCCCGGTACCTCCTTGGATTTTTCTGAGGTAGGGAGGTCTGGTAGGGGTGCACTCAGCCTCGTGATTCCACATTGAGGAGCTACTTGATAGAGAAGTAGCGGCTCCGGTCCAGAAAACCACCATTAACGGCCGTGGGTGTCGGCATGCTGACCACTTGCCCCCCCCCCCCAATCCTGCCATCTGCCTACGGGAGATGATGCAGCGGTCGGGTGGTAGGCCAAGTCCCTCCAGGGACGTAGCGCCACGGAGTTTAGTTTTTAGTCCAGGCAACGAATGAAAAATAGATGAAAAAATAATGTAGTTATGAAATTTGTCAGAGATGTGGGGGAAAGTGTCCTAAACAACACAGTAAAAGTCCCCATGGATAGGGGGTGAGCGGGGGGTGGGGGGCACTTTTGAATGTCATTTCTCGCAGTTTTCCCTAAACACACAAAAGCTATGGGTTCTAGCAAAAAACAGTTTATGCATAAAATTAAACTACATAAAAGTTCTTATAAAATTGATCTGAATGATATTTTTGTGGATTTAATAGTTCAGGAAATAGAAGGATATGAAGTATGACATAGTTCTGGAAATTCTGTTTTACATGTAGCCTACCTGTATATTATATTTTTTTAACGAAAATGAAAGCAGATGATAATGAAATTAGTATGATGCCAAGCAAGCAAACTAGTTCTTAGAAAAATATATACCTATATAAAAGCTAAAGGAACACCTCTAAGTACTTTGTGCAGTCGTAATGGGCTCATTCGCACGCACACACACACACATAGCCTATATATATTAGGGATGGGTCCTCGATACTTTCGATACCTCGATACTCTCGATACTTGCATGGTATCGGCATCGAATGATACTTCAGAAAACTCGCTCGATACTTTTTCGATACTTTTATAATTCAGTAATTCTGCAATTAAGTGAGAATGCTAGTATTTTTTAACAAAAACTTGTAAGTGGATTGTTTACAAAACTAATTTTAGTTTTAATGTAGAGTTTAAAAATAATTATAGGCTACTGATGATATTAAATTTTGTCTCATTATATATGCAAACACAGTATTCACTAAAATTTTAATTTTTAATGTACCTATTTATTGAAACTGGAAATGTTGAAGGTATCGAGTATCGAAGTATCGAGTATCGAGGAAATCTGGTATCGACCCATCCCTAATATATATAGGTATAATAATCATAATCATAATTCGTTACCGGTCATCCCACAAGTAACATAATAATTCCTTGGTGCAGAATAATACGCTCTTTTCTCCTTCTGAATAGGAACTACCCAATGTTGTCTAGAAAAGGCCCATAATGCACAAGCCAATGTTAATTGAATAGGGCCAAGAAAAGAACCTTGCGATACTGCTCATGATGAAGTCCAAGACATTGCATAGACAAGTGACGATCGTATCAGCTCAGTCTAGTGCACGACCAGTGTGTAAGAGTGAACGAGGAATTTAATTATAAGACCCAGGTTCGTGACCCAGACGCACAAATATGCAGTGTGAGATGCAGCGCGTGATTGGCTTACAAGTCAGGCAGAAACTTATTACCCGTATTTATTACTGACCATAAACAAATGCTTCATATAGGCCTACCCTTTCCTTATCACTTAAATATGCTTTTATATAAGACGAGCATGTGCCCGCGATAATTATTTCAAAAATTAAAAATTAAGAGCATAATAGTTAAATCATTATATTTATTAACACCTAAATCACGTGGACTACATACCACGATTAGATAGCGTCGCCTGGTAAAGGCGACCTCAGATTCGAGTTTCTTGGTCCAGAAAACCCCTGTATAGTGAGTTTCGTCCAAATAAAACAATGTTTGACCATATTAGGGCTTACAACATTCAAGCGATCGCGAAAGTTTTATTTCAAGGTATGACAAAAATAGACAAAGCCAACTGTAATTGTCAAACTTCCATTTAATTTAATTCCAAACCCACTGGCAACAATATGTTTTAATGTCAAATGTGATTCGGATTCGATAATTCTGTGTAAAAAGGGATTAAGTATTCTCAAAAACATTTGATTTTTGGCAGTCAGTCAGTCAGGACAAAGCCTTTTATATATATAGAGATGTTAATTAACGCTTACAACTTTTTTTTTTTTACACGAATTGCATGAATTACATTATTTTCTTCTTAAATATATTGTTGTCCATAACAATATCTTCACTAATCTTATGCTTCCGTATGGGCATTACCACAGACTCATGAACCTTGCCCAAATAATGCAAAAACAATTAAAACAATTGATAATTTAAAAAACTAAAATCTCGGTTTCGACTTGCATTTCACGAATAAAATGTGGGGGAAAAACGACCTCAGATTCGAGTTCCCTAACCCGCATGGTAAGTTTCGTCCAAGTCATTCAATGCTCTTTTCTTTCCCCGGTTGCTATGGCAATTAATCTCACAATATTGAATACTGTCTTGCTAATAGGTGACTTTGGTTTTGCATTCATCTGTATATATATAAAAGGCTTTGTCCTGACTGACTGAATGAATGACTGACTGATTGACTGAATGACAGGAATCAACGTACAGCCTAAACTATAACAGGTAGAGACTTGGAATTTTGACAGCACCTTCGTTTTATAATGTAGGCCTATGTGCTCACTAAGAAAGGATTTTGAAAAATTCTGATTCTAAATGCCAAAAATTAAATGTTTTTGAAAATACTTAATCCCTTTTTACATAGAATTATCAATTCCAAATCACAGAATATATTGTTGCCAAATGGTATCAGGTGGGCTTGGAAGAAACAAATGAAATGCACTTTTGACAAATAAGAGAAGTTATCAAAATAATTCATGTTATAAATAAATATTACAGAATGAAATCCACTAAAATAATGGAATCACATAACTTTCTCTACCCTGGACATAGAGAAAACAAAACGAGGTATGGTAATGTGTATATTATTATATTATATCGCAGGTTTTTGGAGAGAAAAGTATGAAGGCTTTATGGTAACATAAAAGTGGGAAATTTCCCGCCTCGATATTACAATTTTACGTTACAGGAATTTCTGTTTCTTCTTATTTAAACCTCTACCATGCTTGCTGTGCACTGTACAAGCGATGGGATGCAAAATTCTAGATCCTCTATGAGCCATAAAAAACTATATCAAGCGTTTTCTGAGGGAATAGTTTGAGTGCAATAAGTCGTTCTTCCTATTTCAAATTATAAATGCCTATATAAGGACCTAGAATTTAAAATTGAAAATCCTTCATAAGCTAATTTCCAATTACAAAATACAAAACCCGGGCGACGCCGCCGGGTCTTTTAAGCTAGTCTCACAATAATTGAATACTGCCTTGCTAATAGGTGGCTTTGGTTTTGCATTCATCACATGTATATCTAGGAAGTGTGCTTTTCATATAGTGTAGATACTTTTAACATTAGAATGCATTATTTAAGCTCAACTATTTTTCGAAATTAAAATTATTCTGGTTTTATTTTTCATTTAATTTAAAAATATACTGTTAATTTGTCATTTTAATTAAGTAAAATGTCTCTCAGGTAGACTAATTGTAATTCAGTCCAATTACTTTCTTTTTGTACTTTCCTCATCACTGCCTATGACTTCTGCAGTTAAAGCGTAGAAGTAGCTATTCGGAGAAACAGAATGCGACTGGCTTTTAGTGTTATCTGTAATGGACATTATTTATTGCCAGTGAATATGGGTGTGTACTCTAGCAACAGCTTATCTGATTGGAAATAAGATTATGACGTAATCATTAAGGTAACCATTGTATGAAGTACAATTAATAATTACGCTTTGAAGATAATTTGCTGTTAGTTAAGGATCTCATTGTGGAAATGTCTAACATGTAAAATAATTTATGTTCGCTTTTAAGAAGACAGCCTTGAAATCCATTCGACCGTGCCAATTCTCATGCTTGGAAATCATCTTCTAATTTCTTAATAGTAACTCTAATGCTCTGACAAGAGCAGAGAAAGGAAGAGAAGTGAACTGGAAAACGCAGCGATTGTTGTAAGAAAAACCAAATGGAATTGGGGAGGTCACGTCATCAGAATGAATCAAGAAAGATGGGCGTATGCAACAACTGTTTGGGACCAGAGGAAGGGTAAAAGAAGCAGAGGCAGACCTCGACGCAGATGGGAGGACGAATTCAGGGAGGAGTTAGGAATGAGATGGACAAGACAGGCCAAAGAAAGAGTGTACTGGAAACAAGTGATAAAACATTTAAATCATTAGGAAAACTGTGATCTAGGAAAGGAAGAAGAGTTCAGGGAGGAGGCAGAAACGAGATGTTCAGGATAGGTCACAGAAAAAGTGAACTGAAAACAAATGATAGAGCATTTAATTCATTAGGAAAACAGTGTCCTAGGAAAGTGTTGTTAATATATAGGTCTTAACTCACCAGGAGGCAAAAACCCAACTCTCCAAGGAAATAGCTCACCTTGGGAGAGTAAAACAGAGCCAGCCCTACCATGGTAGGAGGCCCTTGCCCTATAAGGGATTGTGACGGGCTTATTTATTTATTTATTTATTTAACTCTAATGCAACCGAATGATCGTATTATGAAGAATGCAACAATTGTAGAATTATCAATGGCAGGAGAAATGAAAGTACCCCGAGAATATCTTCCCAACCTCATTTTGTTCACAAACGGATTATAAGCTGGTAATTAGGGCAAGGCATTTGATGATTTTGCATCTATTTTATATGAAAGTTAAAAGATAGCACGAATATATTATACAAACGTGTAACACGAAATAATTGATTAAATAAGAGCAATTTATTTTTGCTTTATTTTTTGCATTTTTCGTCATTTTCAAGAGATAGGTCATTTGTTGGAAAATTTTAGGTCAGTTTCTGCATTTTAGGTAATTTTCGGCGTTTTTAGGTCTTTTTTTGGTATCTCCGGTAATGTTTCAGTGGAGGTAGAGAGGAGCTTTTCTGTGTACAAATCGTTACTTTCAGACAATAGACAAACGTTTTTATTTCAGAATATCCGCCAAGTTAATTTTTGTTAATTTTAATTCAGGTTTATTACAAACTTTTCGCTAAGAGTGTCCAAATAGTATAGGTTTACTTACTTTTTTAGCAATAAAATAAGAGTGTTTTATATTGTAAATTCATATATAACGCACTGTAATCCGTTAAATTGTTTTTAGCTATTCATTACTTATGCCCGGTTTCTACAAACTTGTGAATTACCTATGGGTAAATTATCCATGGATAAATTAGTCCCATTTCAACCACAATGATATAATGAGCAAGGCCTTGGAGTTTACAGTTAATTTAATTCAGAAGGCTTTGTTTCTCATTGTTACTGATCCTACAAAGAGGTTAAATTTTATCCAGCCATCCATGAAAGGATAAATTAACCCGACGATTTACCCTTGGAAAGATCTAGCCTGAGTTTGTATGGACTTTTCTTCTGTCATTTTCATATTTACTCAGAGGACATTTATCTAGAAACTCGTCACAAGTGTATGTGATTGCTATCTTTAAATTATTTGTGTTTGTGTGGTGTTATTCTTGTGTAAATTCTGTCCATTGGGTAATTTACCCATAGGTAATTCGCGAGTTTATAGAAACCGGCCATTAAAGAAAAATATATATAGCCTAAATACTAATGGAAAATTTATTGGTCATTTTTATAAAATAGGCCTACTGTGTCATTTTTTCACTATTTTTAGGTCATAAATGTATTTTTTATTTTGCATTTTTTTTCACTATTTTATGGTAGGCTAATTAAATGCCTTGCCCTACTGATAATATTCAAGTTTACCTCAATGAAAGGAGAAGCTAGGCCTATAGCTTAAAGTCATGGAAAATTATACTTGGGCCTATTCATTTATTATTTCCTCTGCACTTACCATAGGTGTTGTAGGTAGAGAAAGTATTGTATTAGAGCCATAAATTTGTGTCTGTTTGTCTGTGAACAGCCTAGCTTCAGAACGGAAAATCGTACGAAAACAAAATTTTGTATTTCGCGGTCGGGTGGTAGGCCAAGTCCCTCGAGGGATGTAGCGCCACGGAGTTTAGTTTAGAGTTTTAGTTTAGGTATCTTCTGAGGATGTGAAGATTGGCTACAACTTTCTCTTATTTTTTAAGGGGACATGAAGAACATTTTGATTTTTTTTTATATATATGAGGTGCGTATACTAAGGGCTAAAACTTTATATTAAACATTTTTTTTCGAAAAAAAAATTATCTGAACGGTAGTTATAAATCTCTCGCTGTTTATATAAACTCAATCTTGCATGGTGAACAATAAAGTTTTGATTCTGGTTGAAACAACTGAATACGCGCTTCTTGCAACACGGCCTCTTATTCTAACTTATATCAGAACGTAAAGTGAGAAGGGTGTATTGTTGGCCATGTTTAGGGTAAAAAATCTGATGTGAAAGTCACATAACTTCCTCTGCCCAAATAAAAGTTTGTTTTCGTACGATTTACAAGAAGCAGTATTGCAAAAAGCACGTATTCACAGTGGGTTGCTTATAACTACCCTTCAGAGAATTTGTTCGAAAACATGTTTCAAATAAAAGTTTCAGCTCTTGGTACAAGCAATCCATGCGTAAAATTTAAAGAAAATCGTTAGAGCCATTTTCGAGAAAATCGCGAAAAACTAAAATTTCTTCATGTAAAGTCCCCTTAAAAATAAGGTAAATTTGTCGCCAATCTTCGAATCATATCTTCAGAAGGTACCTGACCCAAATACGAAATTTTGTTTTCATACGATTCTCCGTTTCGGAGCTAGCCTATTCACAAACTTCCACACAGACAGACAGACACACACACACAGACATGTTTCCAAAAATAGTATTTTTGGATTCAGGGGGCCTTGAAACGTTTATATATGCCAAAAACTCAACTTCGAATTTTGGGGTCGAAAACAATACTTCCTCTACCTATAGTACCTATGGTACGGGCAGAGGAAGTAAAAAAGTAACGTGACTGCATTGATCATATTATATGTGGGTTATGTGTCCTTCGGGGATGCGATGTGATGTGGCGACTACATTCTCTTCATTTTTACAAGCAACTTACATTAAGAGAATGTCATACATAATATATTATACTATATTTTATTTGGGAAGAAGAAGTTATGTGACTTTCACATAAGATTTTTTCTCTGCTCATACCTTAGGTGCTGTAGGTGAAGGAAGTATTGTATCCGAACCTAGTCGATGCCCAGTTTTCAGCATTAATATAGGCCTACGTTTCGAGGTCCATTCAATCCAAAAATGTTATTTTGAGAAAAATCTGTTTTTGACGAGAACGAAAAGTCGTATCCAAACGAAATGATATATTTTGGTTAGATATCGTGTGGATGACAAGCGATGATTTTGCGTTACTTTTACTACAATTTTAAGCCTAAATGAAGAATATAAAGACATTTTCTCGAAAACAGCTCTTAGGATTTGTACACCAGATGCTTATCTAGGGGTTAAAACTTTTAATCAAAACCTTTTTTTCGCAAAATTATCTCAAAGTTAGTTATAAACCACCTTTTAAGTTTACCTTTAGGGTTTGAACAATAGGCTACATCTTTGCTTGACACTGATTCAGTTGAGTAACCTTTTCCTGGAATTCTCTCTCTCTCTCTCTCTCTCTCTCTCTCTCTTAAATTTACCTGTGTTTATACTCCTTTCAGCTACGAGGTCATATCAGGAGTTCGGGATGTGTGTCTATACAGTAGGGTAGGCTATGAAACTATTGATTGTCAATTGTTTCTATTGTCAGTGTATTTTTATGGAGTAAATTTCAGCTGATATTGATTTAAATAGACGTGATGCAGGATGAAATAGCGAGGATGATTCATGGTATGTAAATATCCAATTCGGCATTTGCCTTTACGACTGGGGAAACCATGAAAAAAAACATGTCAAATTGACCGGCCACGGTATTTAAACCTGGGACCTACCGAATGCGAATCCAAGAAGTTGCCATCTCGGCCACCTCGCTCGGTTTTTTCTGCAATTTTTAATCTTTAAGAGCATGCTAAATTCATTTATCGATAAAAACAGAACCTCTAGTTCTATTACCTTTGATAAATTAGCTGAAAGGAATTGTTTTGCATGCAAGAACAGCATCTTACTTCTGCAGAGGAAATTTCCTAATATCTAATGAACTGATTCGGCTTGTTGTTCTGTACTTTACAGATAACAAACCCCGATACGGTCTCTACAAAAGACAAGGAACAATGGAGCAGAAATTTCTTCACGACTTTCTCTATATTTAAACAATATCGTTCACTTTAATCGAGTCATTGAACTTATCTTGAGTTATTTTTATATCCTCTTGAACGCAAACGGCTCCAGCTCTATAACCCATAACTAGAACAGTTGATTGTAATATGTCTATGGTAGATGACGCAGCGGTCGGGTGGTAGGCCTAGTCCCTTCAGGGATGTAGCGCCACGGAGTTTAGTTCTTTTTTAGTTAAAACTAGCATGTGCCCGCCGCTTCGCCCGCGATAATTATTTCAAAAATTAAAAATCAATAGCATAATAGTTAAATCATTATATTTATTAACACCTAAATCACGTGGACTACATACCACGATTAGATAGCGTCGCCTGGTAAAAGCGACCTCAGATTCGAGTTCCTCGGCCCAGAAAACCCCTGTATAGTGAGTTTCGTTCAAATCGGACAACATTTGACCATATTTAGGCCTATATTGATTATCCCTCTTCCGTGTAGGTTGAAAAATTCAAATGTCTGCGGGCCTTGATAAACAAATGAATCGTCCAGGATGGACTTACAAAATCAAGCGATGACCCGCGATAATTATTTCAAAAATTAAAAATTAAGAGCATAATAGTTAAATCATTATATTTATTAACACCTAAATCACGTGGACAACCTACCACGATTAGATAGCGTCGCCTGGTAAAAGCGACCTCAGATTCGAGTTCTTTGGCCCAGAAAATCCCTGTATAGTGAGTTTCGTCCAAATAAAACAATGTTTGATCATATTTAGGGCTTACAACATTCAAGCGATCGCGAAAGTTCTATTTCCAAGGTATGACAAAAATAGCCAAAGCCAACTGTAACTGATTTGACATTGAAATGTATAACTGAAAACTGATGCTTCGAAAACGCAAAAATGCACGTTTTTTGCCCGTTATTCACTCATAACTCACGAACGAAAGCTAAAATGAAAATTCCGGCTTCGAGGTGCATTTTCCGACCCTTTTCCGACCCTTTCCGACCATTTTCCGACCCTATGTTTAAAATTTCAGATCTCTGCGTTGAGTACATTTCGCTGGGCATCGCGGACAGACAGACAGACAGACAGACAGAAGGAAAGACACACACTTCCTTTTATTAATATAGATGCCCTGTTCAAGATGAAGTAATACGGTCCACTGCTGTGGCGCTGTTTGCTCCCTTTACGCAGTGGACAAGGGTTCGATTCTGGTCGGGACAATTTACTGGGATTTTTCCTCATTTGTGAGACGATTGTTGGGTAAATTTAGGCCATAATTTGCTTTTATTTGTGACAAAATAACGGAATACAACTCGAAAGAATTTAAAATGCATGTAAAATTGTAATTTTGTATCTCCCATTTTTCGCTCCAAAATTCAATCTTACGCGGTCAAATAGTCCATTTGTCTAATAATTTTGAAATGTTGAGGGGGGGGGGGGTGTTATGTGGGTTGCGGCCCGTCCGTTAAATATAATTTAATTTAAGAAATAAACTTTGGTTCAAATCCCGGAGCCGGCCAATTTGACATGGATTTTTTTTATATATCATTTACTGAATGTTCATATTTGAATAGATTGTAAATCTGGAGAGTAAATTAAAAAAAAAAAAGAAATAAAGATATACTATGGGCATAATCATCTTGTTAACTGTTTTCTTCGCAGTCCGACAAGGGTTTATAATTTGTGTGAGAAATTGAGTGTCGTGCATTTAAGGGACTTGTTATGCAGTTTTTAATGTGGAACTCAATTTCCTTTTCCCAAATCATAGATAAAGCGATTCCTTAGCTTCACATTCTCACATAAAATAAACATTTATAGTCGAGGCGCCTTCAAAGGAATAGACCATTAAGTCGGTGTTTCTTTGTGTTAATTGACTGGACCAAGTCGGTCTTGGTTTCCACTTTCCAAAACAAAAGCAACGTTGCGATATTATCTCATTGTTATCACTGACCTCAGTTCTTCCCTCGTTTTGATCAATTCACACTTAAACTAGATGTTGCAACCCCGCGTTTCACTCCACGCGGAGTAGACGAGTAGCTATCACAGCCGTCACAGGATTCGCACGGTAAAAATAAAGAGCAAGGGTTGAGCTGTCGGAAAATTTTTCCTACTTCTCTGTCAGTGAGGTAGATCATTAAGGGTAATCATAGGGCAAAACCGGGTGACGCGCCGCACTTTTCTTGAAATTCGTCTACCTCAAAACAGGATTGAATATTTTGAAAACTCTTTTTGAGATTCCAAGCTATGATCTTCCCTCCCTTTATTTCAGCAACGAAAATATTTATTAAATAATAATTAAATGTGTAAATACAATTATTAAATTGAAAGACAAAGCGGGAGAGATGCCGCGTTGCAGGGTGCTATGCCGCACCTATGGGAGACATGCCGCATTCATAATATCAGTCTAAATTTACTTCAAAGGCACGTATAAAACAAAAGAGAACCTATCTACACAATCTCTGAATATTGGCGACTAGCCTTGTTTCATTTTCTGTACCAAATATTCCTTCAGGGCCAAGTGAGGGTTTTCCCAATTTCCTGTGTCCGTGCGCCTACGAATAGTCCTGTCTGGCATATTATAGCAACGTTCGGCTTCCCGAATGGAAATTTCCCCCGCCTTAATTCGCGAACGGCTTCTTGTAGGTCACTGTCATTCCATAGGCCACGTTGTTTAGCTCCCTCCCTTTCCCTACACCTTGTCGGCATATTTATTGCTGAAAAGAGCAGAAAAAATAATTTTGGGGGTAATTATACTGCAAAACATTGTGCGGCGTGTCACCCTTGAAAGCTATGCGGCATGTGTCCCAAAACTCAGGGACACGCGCCGCACTCATCTGTAGAGCTTATTGTTATTGTTGTTATGGCGAACTTCACTCACAATATCTTTACAACCTCTAAATAGTCTATTAAAAGTAGTACACGCAGAAAAAATGGAACAAATACAGATCAGGAAAGAATAAAGTAATGCGTCCAAAAAAGTTTCGCAGTGAAACTAGTGCACTTACCTGATAAATACCGCTATAACAATGACATAAACACCGCAAACAATGAATACACGTGATCCAGTTACTCTAGGGAGGGAACTGGAGATGGTATCACGACAATTAGCGTTACCTAGCGTCAAATGTTCGAGTTAGAGGGGGTGCGGCATCTATCCCTGTGCGGCGCGTCACCCGGTTTTGCCCTAAGAGAGAGGTTCCATCTGGCGCTGTGAATCGAACTCTGACTTAGCTGAGTTCTACCAACTCGGCACGGACAGCCGAAGGTCCTGGGTTCAAATCCTAGTGTCAGAGGAATTTTTCACTTATAATAGGCTATTCTCTTTAGGCCTAATGTTACTATTTGATTCTTTTTACCAGTTGTTTGTGGTGACTAGAAATTACTAATGTAAAACATACTTTTTAACCATGGGCAGGTTTTTAATATGGCGATTGTTAACACAGGTTAGCCACACAAATAGACATAAGCAAGTTAGCCAGCAAAAATCTCAATACATTCCCATATAAGCAGCGAATGTATTTAGCTGGGATCGGATTCAGATAGATATCAATCTCGCATGTCTACGAAGTAATTATCATAGATAATCCTATGAGAGTTGGATTTATTAAGACTATTCCTTAAATAAAAATGTAACGGATTATACAAATAATGATTACTTTCGTGTTTCGTTACATAAAAAACAAAACTATTAGCTGCGAGATCACAGCATACTATGAATCAACCATCCATCCAAGTTACCATCTTGTAACTAGGGCTACCAATGGTGCATATAAGACACAGTTCACTTAATTCAGGGAAACTAACAGCAAAACAGAATAAAAGCACACGAAATGGCTTGCACCGAATCGAAATTGTGTTTTTAATCAATGTAAATTTCTATAACTTCAATTGCCAAAGAAATTATGTTGTATAAAATAATCTGTTTTCGTGCTGCTTAATGGCAACATGTGACGTATTAATCATTGCACACTGATGCTTTCGTGTTCAGTAACGATCAGACCATTTTATGAGGTAAAATCCCATCCTGATATTAATAGCAAGCATTTTATAACATAAACGATCGTGATTGGTCTATATCCGAGAAATTGCTAAACGTCATTGGTCAATATCAAACACGCGGCGTATGAGTGGAATAATCAGGTTAATTATTTTCTGTGTGGTATGGTATGTGCATTTATATCTACAGAAAATGTCCGGTTAAATTTCCGTAGAATTAATATTGTGTTATAAAAAGACCTGGGATTTTAGGCTCAAAAAGATTTGTTTTAGGCACCTAAAATAGGCTTATAAAGCAAGTAAACAGGGTCTTAAAAGAGAAAATAGGCACTTAAAATATGCTTTAAAAATTTGTAAATAGATAGAAAATAGACTTGAAAATATTACAACATAGGCTACACTTAGGCTAAACTGTAACATGGTCTCTTTTTTACTGCAAGAAACGTCGTAGACCTATTCTTAATAGAATTAACTGCAAAATTAGGCATCACGAAATATACTGGTGACTTGACATAGTAGTCCTTCCCCCTTAATCGTCCCCCTCCCTTGTCAGTGAGCATTCCTTTAGGGACAATTGTTCGGAATAATCAAGTTTCTGTGAAAAACCCACCTCTGCTGTTCTCCTTTTCATTGAGGGATGTCCATTATGAGATTGTAAAAATTACAGATGTTTAATTTTATTTTAAATGTACAAAATAGGCATTTTAGGCACTAAAATAGTAAAATAGGCTCTAAAGGTCCAAATAGGCATTTTAGGGTACTATAAAACTCTATAAATGTAAGTGATTTAGCCTATAATGAAACATCCATATATTTAAAAAATTTCATGTTATTTCATAAGGAACAAAATAGCCATTTGCCTTAAAATCCCAGGTCTAGAAAGAAGTGAGGGTTTTCACAGTCGTGTTCTAGTGTGTGAGATTCTGCGCGATGCTGCCAGAGCTATATTATCTTGGCTCTATTGAGAATTCTAAATTTAAATCCGTACGTATAAGCGCTGCGAAGGAAATACACAATCTCTGTAGTTTGATTTAGTCTGTCTCCCTACACTATATTGCCTTGTTGTTATGTATCAGGGGTGGCCACTAACTTTAACTTTGGGAGCCGCAATGTTTGGGAAATTGACCTATACACTTTATTTTTCAAGTTTCCCCATAAGTAATAGTCACATACCGTTGGAAGAACTTACAGACAATTTCACAAGAGAAATTAACTTTATCTCGGAAGCTGAAGTTATGCACGTGAAAGAAAATTTCCTCAAAAGGTACCAGTATTGTGTGGATGCAATAGGAGAACATTTCCAACATATCTTGTGATGAGGTAGCCTACGTGGTTATTTTCATTGTAATTTTAACTATAGATTTGAAAACTTGAATCATTACACCGATCGCGGCTTTATTTGCGTAGATATTTCACCCGATCGCTTGGGAGTTGGAGCTGTGCCCGCCGTGACGCAGATACTCGCGTCATTGGCCAATTCTTGCGTGGGACTCACTGTAGAAACATCTTATGAAAAGGATAAATAATTAATTTTCCTGGTATTGGCCTATTTCTGCACCATTCGGAACATAGGCGTAACCAGGCCGACCTTATGGGGGGGGGTTATAACATCTGGAGAGGGGGGTTCCGGGTTCCCCCCGGAAATTTTTAGAAATTAAGATGCACAATAACGAGTTTTAAGCTTCCCACGCTTTAAACTCATGTAATTTATAAGCAGATTTTTAAAAAAGGTGATATATCACAATAATGAAATAAATAGTACAATTTTCCCTTTTTTAATCAATGGGGGGGTTCAAAGCCCCAACCCTATGATACGCCTATGATTCGGAAGGAAGTCACACTATTTGCTGAGCTTCAGGATCAGAACAAACAAACGTGGCGATGGGTCATGTAGTTTCCCGCTAGATGGCAGGGTATGCAGTTTTGAGATTTATCTTGGTTTTACCAGTTTTTCATTAATATGTGTCACAGAATTGTCAGTAGAATGCTGCATAAGAGTTTGAAAAATTCCACTACACTAGCAAGTCAGCAGCTGTGGAATACGTTTAATTAAAAAATTATTTGCACGTTTAAATGAGTTACTTCTATTGAATGCATTACAGTGCTATTGTGATGTACCGTGTTGGACATGTTCAAACAACGTTTTCTATCTGAATGGTCTTATAAGATTTTCAATTTTTGGAGTTGATCTACTGGTAATTGGCCATATATCAACATATTTTAATGTGATCTGACAGTTTTCGCCAGGGTTTTCTTGGTGGTGAGATTTGCGCAATATTGACTCAGGTGAAGAGTTTTTACTTTTTAGCGATCTGGAATAATTATGTAACGTTATTATTAATTACATGTAATGGGCTCCATGATTAATCCGATTCTATTTAGTAAGTACACCTTTCTAAGAATTAAAAAATAATTATTATGATGATTAGGGCAAGGCATTTAATGACCATAAAATAGTGAAAAAATGTAATTATGACCTAAAAATTGAAAAAATGAGAAAATTTTAAAAAATTACCAATAAATTTTCCACTATTACTTATACTTAGTGTTTTTAAAGTAATGAATAGCTAAAAGCTATTTAACGGATGACAGTGCGTTATATATGAATTTACAATATAAAACACCCTTATTTCATTTCTAAAAAAAAGTAAGTAAACCTATACTATTTGGACCCTTAGCGAAAAGTTTGTAATAAACCTGAATTAAAATTAATCATAATTAACTTGGCGGATATTCTGAAATAAAAACGTTTGTCTATTGTCTGAAAGTAACGATTCGTACATAAAAAAGCTCCTCTCTACCTCCACTGAAACATGACCTAAAATGCCGAAAAAGACCTAAAAACGCCGAAAATGACCTAAAAATGCAGAAAATGACCTAAAAATTGCCAAAAATGACCTATCTCTTCAAAAATTAACGATAAATGCAAAATACAGCAGAAACAAATAGCCCTTATTTAATCAGTTATTTCATGATACACAGTTATACAGAGTGTTAATGAATAACACCGAAATATTTTACCTGTGTATAGAGGGGACATAGACAAGCAACTTTTATTAGGAGAATTTTCCTCTGTGGATTCAATTTTTCCTGTTATAACATAAAATATCCCAAGGATATGCACGCCACTGTCTTCTAATACTTGAAATGATGGGAAACAGAGGAACAGTGAATATTGTGTAGTGGCCGGGAAAATTGTAAAAAATGACGATCGATATCTTACAACTCTGAGGGAAAAAAAGACAAACGAAACATTTTTGTTAGGTTTGGAATTAGGACTAAAAACATAATGCAGTGGCGGGCAATCATGTGATTAATCAGTAAATTTTGCAGAATATGAAAATTCTAAATTATAGTATAGCTGTTGATGAATTGTTAAGAATCAGGTTTTTATCGATCGCTAAGAAGGCATGAAGTCAATTTAATGAAAATTGTAACCCTATTTCGCTCAATTATTGAGTTATGAGCACCAAATTTTAAGGACTTTAATGCCCTGTAGCATACACATTTTACGTCATAGAGCAAAAATGTCCTAATAAAAGATGCTTGTCTATGTCCCCTCTTTCCACAAGTAAAATATTTCGGTGTTATTCATTAACACCCTGTATATATTCGAGCTATCTTTTAACTTTCATATAAAAAAGATGCAAAATCATCAAATGCCTTGCCCTAATGATGATATACTTTACAAATGGGCTGTGTTAGGATGTTTAGGTGCGTAGGACAAATTAGGGCATTATTAACTGAGAATTGAGACAATCTTCGAGCACCTTTTTATGGCTTGTATCTTTTTTTCCCCCTCCACCGTGACCATAATTCCCTTTCTTCCTGTTTCTATTTTACTGCAACTTATCAATGATCTTCTAAAGCATATATGGGCAACGCCCGGCCCGCGGGCCGGATGTGGCCCGCCCCGACTTTAGATCCGGCCCGCGGAACATTTGATTATCTTGTTTCTCAAGTTCAAGCTCAAGCTTCTCATTAATTTCTGCTGATTTTAAGTAAATACATAATCAGTTCGATATTGTTCTCATTCATGTATCTTTAACATTATACTGTACTTTATAAATAAGTTATAAAAAAACCGTATCACGATTATTTTTTCACAACTACCTATTATCTACGGCCCGCGACTTCGTAAATATCGTAAAGTTTAGCCCGCATCTCTCCAAAGGTTGCCCATACCTGTCCTAAAGCGTATTTAATAATTTTTAGCCTAAGACTAAGGCAATGTAATGGAATACAAAACGAACAAAAATAATCACTTTTATGTTTAGTTATTTCTCTACTGGACATATTTTAGGAAATTTTCATTCTTTCGTTGCATTTTCCCCTATTTTGTCTTCGGAATGGGCTTCTTCAACATTTTAGACAAATCTTTTCATAATTCCTTTCTTCTAGACAATTAAATGCCTATTGATTTGACATCCTTATCGTCAGACAAAAAAGTACAATATTAAATTATAAGTACAGTCAAAATAACAATAATAAGAGAAAACATATCGAGTCCAAATCCCGCTGCACAAAGTTTGCTCAGGATTCGTAATGGCAGAACATGATAAAATCTTCTGTTGATAAAGATAATGTCTAGTCATCATAGAAGTCCGAACAGTTTAATATGTATAGTTCTGTATACTCGGTCATTTATTTATTTATTTTTTGTAGATTTCGAAGGAAAATCTACGTATGGGATCGGTACCATATCATGGCTTTCGAAAAATTCTTTCATACATTTACGTTTCATGCCTCCCTAAGTACGATACCACCGCCGTATATATATATCTTTACACGCTGGCGGCCGTAATTTTGAAGATATTTGAACCAAATTTTATTATGTTATTTCTAGGTCTAATAGTTCGGACAAGTTCGTTAATGAGCAAAATTGGCCCAAGGGGGTGGTCGGGGGAAGGGGTTGAAAATTTAAAACATTTATATTTCGGTCCCTATGAAGTATAGAGGGAAACTTTGTTTGAATAAATTTCCGTACTCCCTATGGAGTTCGTAGTGACACCAACGATTCGGGGGTTTTGAGGGTACGAGTGGGGGTGGGGGTTGGGGAATGGAAATTCGAAATCTTTGAACCCACGTCTTATTCATTTGTTTATAACACTTCGATTACAGAGATCTAAATTTATTTTTATATAGGCGGACAGAATGAAAACAGAACGATTTAGACGAAACTCACAATGCAAGGGGTTTTCGGCTAGGGAACTCGAATCTGACGACATTTTCCCCTTGAGCCGGATTTTTAGCTGTTGATTGTTTATGTGGTTCGATTTAATCGTTTCATTTTCGAATCTGTATGCCCATATGACAGCACGTGATTCGTTTTAGTATTCAAGAATTTCATGATATCCAAAGAGGGTCCGTAGTAATAGTTTTTTGTTTTTTAGTACAGCCTTATACCCTCTATTTAATTTATCTTATAAAATGTTCCAGGATGAATGTATATTGCCAATATCAGTTACAAATATTTTATTAAGTATAATTGCAAGTTGTAAAAAATATTTCACTAAATTAGTTTCGTCACTATTTTAAAATATTAAAATGATCAGCATAATGTGATGTAAAGATCATTTTAACTTTTTACATCACATTATGCTGATATTGGCAATATACATTCATCCTGGAACATTTTATAAGAAAAATTAAATAGAGGGTATAAGGCTGTACTAAAAAACAAAAAACTATCGTTTTAGTAGTTTTCATTATTTATTTACTACGTCTAACATTATAATTAAGATTAAAATTATGCAATTCATGCAATTTATGTAAAAATAATGTGTTATTAAATATAATGTTCTAATTTGCGGGCTGTAAAATGACCAAGGCCTCCCCGCTTTATAAATATTCGGTTGCCATAAACAATAACAAATGCGAATCACTTTCTGAAATAAATATCAATCTTCAATAGTGTATATACATAATATTTTCAGGTAATATAGCAATTAATATAATTAAATTGATATAAGTAACCGTCGTGCAAAAAATAGCATGCAACACACGGGCCGTAATAGTAGGCCTATATTGCGATACAAGTGCCGTAAGGCACGCTTACGGGTCGAGGAAACAGATTGAAAACCCGAGGCCCAGCCTCGGGTTTTTAAGTTTTCGAGTTTTCGAGCATGTGTTGCATGCTATTTTTTGCACGATGATTATTTATATCAATTTAATTATATTAATTGTGATATTACCTGAAAATATTATGTAAATACATTCTTGAAAATAGATGTTTATTTCAGAAAGTGATTCGCATGTGTTTGTTGTTATGGGAACCGAATATTTGTCCTGGGGGCCGTGCCCATAAAGGCTTGTATTATGAAGTATATCGTAATGAATTATGACGTAGCCTTTGGACCGTAAGTAATTTAACCTCATCGCAACCGCCCTTAGCAACAAGACTGTGTGGGAATGTCAACTTACGATCCATGTAAACAACATTCGTAAGTACCACTTACTAGCTAAGGAGTGCAAAAAGGCATTTACGGGTCTCGAAAACTTGAAAACCCTCGGCGCAGGCGCCTCGGGTTTTCAATCTGTTTCCTCGACCCGTAAACGTGCCTTTCCGCCCTTGTGTCGCAATATACTATTACACAAGTTTCTTAACGCTTGCAGCTTTTTTTCCACTTTTGTCTGTTAGCTGCTGTTCTAGACCACTGGCCTCCTAGTTGCTTCTTAAAAATATCACACCATCGTGTCCTTTGTCTTCCCACTTTCCTGTTCCCTAACCTGGGTTCCCACACAGTTACAGCATATGTCCATTTTTGGGGAAAACTCTAAGCATATGTCCTTTTCAACTCCATTTTGAATGTATTGCTGTTCTCGCTGCGACTTTCAACTTCGTTGTCTTACGTATGTCTTCGTTTCTTATCCGGTCTCTTCGCGTGATGTTAAGTAACTTCCTTTCCATTTTCCTCTGGTAAACTTGTATTATGGTTATTTCCTTTTTAGTTAGTGACCATGACTGCAATCCGTATAGTAGCACCGGTAATTTATTTTATTTTATTTATTTATTTATTGTACTAAGAATATTACAGGCTAATGCCCAATTACAATATTCTCGCTTACATAATACACCAGATTCAAAAATTCAAGTGACATTCAAAATAATTAAGCTAATGCTACAACAATAAGAAAAAAAACACACAGAAAAGAAAACACAAACACAAAACAATATGACAATTACACAAGGGAACATAATATGAAAAAAAAAACAAATAAAAATAATAATATAATAGTTTTGGAGGAAAATATACATGTCAGAAAGATTCAAGTAAAGAAAATGACATGGAGCAAAATTTATTAACTATTATTTTAAAATTTTAAAATTGTTTTCACATATATTTTTAAACCGCTTATTGTTAGTATTAAAAATATCTATATTGTCCATTTTGTGCAACTGATTGTACAGTCGGAGTACATTATGAAGAGGAGAATTATTATGAGAGTCAGTGTTTACTTTTGGGATGAAAAAAAGATTATGCAATTTATGAGATCTATAACGTGGAACATAAAAATATATTTCTTTGAGAATATTAATATCATCTATTTCATTATTAATTAATTTGTATAAAAACAACAATGCATGAATGTTTCGTCTGTGTGATAATTCAGGGATATTGAAATACTGTAACATAGTTGAATATGATTCAAATTTAGGATAGTAGTTAAACTGTCTGAAATACGTATATTTTAGAAATTTATTTTGAATGGACTCTATCAATTTCTTGTATTTATTGATAGTAGGATTCCAAATTAATGAGCAATATTCTAATTTTGGTCTGACAATGGTTCTGTATAGTCTAAATAATGTACTTATACTACAATATTTTGAGTTTCTGATAATAACTCCAAGATTTTTAAGAGTTTTACAAATAATATTATTAATATGATTCGAGAAAGTTAAATTATTGTTAAATAATATACCTAAATCATTCATAGTTGTAATTTTGTTCACCTGAATACCATTAATACAATATTGCCATGCATTATTATTTTTAGATCTAGAGAATATACACATATCCATAACATTTTTCTTAACCTTCATATTAATGGATTTGTCTATACATACCCACGTTGAAATAGTATCCCTTGGCCGGTTTCTATAAACTCGCGAATTACCTATGGGTAAATTATCCAATGGACAGAATTTACACAAGAATAACACAACACAAACAAAAATAATTTAAAAATAGCAATCACTTTCCCTTGTGGCGAGTTTCTAGATAAATGTCATCTGAGTAAATATGAAAATGACAGAAAAAATGTTCCTATAAACTCGGGCTAGTTCTTTCCAAGGGTAAATCGTCGGGTTAATTTATCCTTTCATGGATGGCTGGATAAAATTTAACCTCTTTGTAGGATCAATAATAATTTAAACAATGAGAATCAAAGCCTTCTGAATTAAATTAACTGTACAACTCCAAGGCCTTGCTCATTATAGCCTATCATTGTGGGTGAAATGGAACTAATTTGCCCATGGATAATTTACCCATAGGTAATTCACAAGTTTGTAGAAACCGGGCATCAATAGACGTAATTGTCAAAATGTGTAATGTAAGCATTTTATTCCAACTGTTTCAGAATCCCACGCCACAAGATCTGCTCACAGCTTCCATAGACGACTCTTCCTAGCGGGTGGTAAGTCTTTGCACTTCTAAACATGGCAAACATTCTAACACATTTAAAATTTAATGTTCTCGATCTGTCATTTCATTTGAGCGGTGTTTGTTTTCTTCTCTCTTTTGCTGATGACCTAATCTGCTATTCATTTGGCTGTTCCAAATTGGAGACTGATATTCTTTTAAGGAGTTCTTCAACCCACAATTTTATCTAAATAGGCATGGTTCACTATGCATAGGCGTACATCAGATTTAGAAACAAGGAAATGTTGTAACTCTTGAAATCGCGAAAAGTTAAATATTTCAGCTTTTCGTCGCAAAAAATATTATAAAAGCTCTATATATTCTGTTATAAACCGCATCGTAATACGATGTCGAACAGCGATTTTTAAATTGCCGTTCGTGTTGAAATTAAAACCAGGCGTGAATTTCTTTTTACATTTATAGAATGTATATATATATATATATATATATATATATATATATATATATATATATATATATATATTCATATTCATATTCATTTTCAATCTTAAAGTTACAATTGACTGGATATGATTGCAAGGAAAAAGTGTATCTCTCTATATATAAAAGGCTTTGTCCTGACTGACTGAATGACAGGAATCAACGTACAGCCTAAACTATAACAGGTAGAGACTTGGAATTTTGACAGTACCTTCGTTGCATAATGTAGGTGCTCACTAAGAAAGGATTTTGAAAAATTCTGATTCTAAATGCCAAAAATTAAATGTTTTTGAAAATACTTAATCCCTTTTTACATAGAATTATCAATTCCAAATCACAGAATATATTGTTGCCAAATGGTATCAGATGGGCTTGGAAAAAACAAATGAAATGCACTTTTGACAAATAAGAGAAGTTATCAAAATAATTCATGTTATAAATAAATATTACAGAATGAAATCCACTAAAATAATGGAATCACATAACTTTCTCTACCCTGGACATAGAGAAAACAAAACGAGGTATGGTAATGTGTATATTATTATATTATATCGCAGGTTTTTGGAGAGAAAAGTATGAAAGTGACAATGCTTCCTGTTTAATTTCATCTCCAAAACGGTTTTATGGTAACATAAGAGTGGGAAATTTCCCGCCTCGATATTACAATTTTATGTTACTGGAATTTCTGTTTCTTCTTATTTAAACCTCTACCAGGATTGCTGTGCACTGTACAAGCGATGGGATGCAAAATTCTAGATCCTCTATGAGCCATAAAAAACTATATCAAGCGTTTTCTGAGGGAATAGTTTGAGTGTAATAAGTCGTTCTTCCTATTTCAAATTATAAATGCCTATATAAGGACCTAGAATTTAAAATTGAAAATCCTTCATAAGTTAATTTCCAATTACAAAATACAAAACCCGGGCGACGCCGGGTCTTTTAAGCTAGTATAATAATATATTTTTTTGTAAATCAATTTTTTTTATAAACGTTAAAAACCGAAACTAGAGATTTAAAAAAACATAGCAGAAAAATAATATAAACATTTTCTCTCGTAGATTTAGTCTATTGGAGATATTTGGACCTAAGAAAGATGCAAACGGGGACTGGAGAAAACTGCATAACGACGAGCTTCATAACCTGTAATCGTCACCGGATATAGTAAGGGTAATTAAATCACGGAGGATGAAATGGGCTGGACATGGGGGAGGAAAGACATATCTCAAAAGCATTGACTGGGAGACCCGAAGGGAAAAGGCCACTTGGAAGACCTAGACGTAGGTGGGAGGACAATATTAGGATAGATTTAAGGGAAGTAGGATTTGCGAGGGATGGTTGGATGGAGTTAGCGCAGAATAGGGTTGAATGGCGGGCTCTTATAAGCGCGGCAAGGAACCTCCGGGATACATAAAATAGGCTAGATAATTGAGTAAGTAAGTAGTCAGTAATTGTACTAGATGATTAGCTATTTTTTTCATGTTATAGGTGTTGGCTAGGCCTATAATATAACTTAGGCGTATATATAAACTTTTTTTGTAAAATTTAAAAACCGGGATTCAAGATTGTAGAACAGCTGAAAATAATTTAAACATTTTCTCTGGTAGATTCAGGGCCGTCGCGTGGTTTGTTGGCGCCCGGGGCGAGATTTCGTCAGGCGCCCCCCCCCCCCAAACTCAGTCCCACGTGCACCCTCCTGACATTCCCCCTATCTGTAGGGATTCAAACACAAACACACAGCGAGCGACGTGACGCGACATTATCAAATACGTATAAACATATGGGGTTAAACACGCAATGAGTGACGCGACTTGGGGCGACGTGGACTGGACAAATTCCAAGCCGCATCGCGTCCAGTCGCTCGTTAGCAAATTTGCGCGTCCGGTTGCGTCGCTGTCTGTGTTTTTGTGCCCAAAAGAGACACCTAATCGGATTACCTTAAAAAAATGCCAGAAATAAAGTTATTTAAATTTTTTAATAAGATTGTATTTAAAATCAAATTAATACAAGTTTAGTAATGTAAGAAAATCTTAATAATCATAAAAAATACTATAGGCGTTATTAATTGACTACAAATTAATAGTGTGGGAAACCTCGTTACATACATTGAATAGAATATAGAAAAGGGAACCGCGTTTATCAAATTAAGATAAGGTACTAAACATTAAATGGCATTCGCCTGGTTTTTGCACGAGCAAATGTTGTTAGAATTTCCATCAAGTCTATTTTTTGTGCTTCATCGTTTTCAATGGACAAGAAGGCCAGAGAATTCAGTCTCTTCTGTGACGTAGTTGTCGTAAATATGTCTTTATAAGCAAATATTTATTTTGAGATAACTTAGCAAATATAGGCCTTAAGTTATTGGTGTCAAATATTTATTTGTTCAATAAAAACATACAACGCAATATTCAAAATTCAGTTATACCTAACTTTAAAAAATACGTTATGTAAATCCTACTTATTGTTTCAAGTGTTGTTTTATTTTTGCCGTTCCCATGGCGCCCCCCTGGTCGCGGCGCCCGGGGCGATCGCCCCGCTCGCCCCGCCCACGCGACGGCCCTGGGTAGATTTATTCGAGAGTTTATAAGATTTTACTTAGATCACTTACAAGTTAACATGAATAGATACTGAACTATCCACAATACAACATATTATTTTAAAACTGGAGTCCTTAATGTGGAAAGTTATTAGGTGGAAGTGAGTAAAGTTTATTTCATTTCTTATTAATTGAATCGATTTTTCTTATTATTATTATAATGGTATTGAGTCAGGAATATTAGACAGAAAAGGAAAAAGTAGCGTTGACCTCCGTGGACGTTCGTGATTTGCATCGTTTCTTTTGTTTCACGATTGCAGAGGTCAGCTGTAACGGTTCAGCTTCGGCATCTCGATTTCCAACATGCTTGTTCAGTAATTGTGGTTGCTATGGCGATCAATCTCGAGCATGTGCCGTTAAATGTGAGATTTGTTAAGAACGCATTTCAACTGTCACATCTGTTGAATATAATTCAGCGCAGGCGGCTTTGTTTCATACTCATAATATTAGGAAATGCACAATAATATTAGTCTTCTGTTTCTTAGCATAATGATTAATATTATTAGTTATGAGTGCATGCTCTAAATTACTAGTAAATATTACTAATATTGTTAGTATAGTATTTCATATACTGCAAAGGTGTTACTTATACTTTCGGGTTCATATTTTGATTACCTAAAATACTCAAAAAATAAGCCCAACAATTTATATGAATTTACAAGTTTATTCATCAGATTTTTATCTATTCTACATTATCTTATGTTGTTGACTCAATTATAAACTTGTAATTAGTTAATTGGTGTATATATACAGGGTGTTAATGAATAACACCGAAATATTTTACCTGTGTATAGAGAGGACAAAGACAAACAACTTTTATTAGGACATTTTTGCTCTATGACGTAAAATGTGTATGCTACAGGGCATTAGAGTCCTTAAAATTTGGTGCTCATAACTCAATAATTGAGCGAAATAGGGTTAAAATGTTCATTAAATTGACTACATGCCTTCTTAGCGATCGATAAAAACCTGATTCTTAATAATTCATCAACAGCTATACCATAATTTAGAATTTTCATAATCTGCAAAATTTACTGACTAATCACATGATTGCCCGCCACTGCATTATGTTTTTATTCCTTATTCCAGACCTAACAAAAATGTTTCGTTTGTCTTTTTTTTCCCTCAGAGTTGTAAGATATCGATCGTCATTTTTTACAATTTTCCCGACCACTAGCCTACACAATATTCACTGTTCCTTTGTTTCCCATCATTTCAAGTATTAGAAGTCAGTGGCGTGCATATCCTTGGGATATTTTATGTTATAACAGGAAGAATTGAATCCATAGAGCAAAAATCTTCTGATAAAAGTTGCTTGTCTATGTCCCCTCTATACACAGGTAAAATATTTCGGTGTTATTCATTATAACCCTGTATATGGTTAAATGCAAACAGCAAACACACTCTTTTCGTAGCCTATCCAAATTAAAATTATAACAAGGTTTATTTATTTTTGCTTATTTAGAGTTCCGATAATATTCAATCTAAGTAAATGCACAAAAACTCTATATAATGTGAGAAACAAAACAGCATGACAAAATGATTTTCTAATTGAAAAATTACCTAAAATTATGAACTGTGGGAAAAAGACCGTAAACTGGCCAAGAAATTATTAAATAATGACGTGATTTTAAAAATAACTTAAAAATTAATGATGGGAAAAATGACCCTGAATGTGAAACAAATAATGGTGATCGTAAAACTATCGATAGAAAATGAAATTGTCATGAAAGGAATTTTAGTCATTAGATTTTCGAATTTCAGGTTATTGTTTACTGTTAAACATAAGCCTATTACTGATATCTTGAATAAGTGCTTGAAAGGTTTGTTGATTTCTCAGAACTAGCACAAAAGAAGAAAGAAAAAAAACTTACCTTCGAAAGAGAGGATTTCGACTTTAAACCACTTACCTGTAACATAGAAAATATATTATAATTTATAATACACTAGCTGACCCATCAATGCTTCGCATTGTTAGATTGATGTATATATAGGTTAAGTGAACACAATTTAAAGTCGATTCGATGTACTTCTATAAATCATCAGCCGTCCAGCCAACACGGTGGACGTATTTATATTCCACATAACTTACTCCTTCACCCGTAATTTACTCTGATTATGTCTTAAAAAATTTAATCTTTCTATTTCAATTTTGGCAAACATACAGTAAATAGTTGGGCGTAGGGGATGCGTTCGCTCGTCTCACGCAGCGGGCTCCGATTCGAATACTGGTCGGGACAAGTTACCTAGGTAGAGCTTTTCCCGGGATTTTTCCTCACCTGTGAGACAAATGTCTGGTAACTTTAGGCTCTGGTAACTTTAGGCCCTAGTGGTCTCCGGATATCATCTGGCAGCCATTATCATCCTCATCACATCCTCGCTTTGTTCAGAGTGAGTGTGTGAATGATGTATCTCGTCCTATATGTTTGTGTTGTCTCAGAGGTGGCCCCGGCATTTGGCTGATCACTCATCCGGGAGGCCCTCCATGTCCTTGTCTGGTCAAGAAAGTATGTATGTGAGCCATAGATAATCCCTCTCCCGACAGGTCGCGGCCCTGTAAGGCCCGGGCAACATGGGTCGCTTAAATGACCCCAAAAGTTTGGATAAAAACTAAGGTAAAAGATAGATAGATGATATGGTAAATAGAAATTAATCAGGAAATTATATCTATTGATATTGTATGAACTACCTGGTGGTAAAGGCGGCCGGTGCGTACCGCTGACAACCTTACCAACTTCACGTCCTATTGTCTAAAAATCCGGGAGCCTCAACTTCTTGGTACCCTCTGGGCCCGCATGGCCTGTAATAGGGAACACTTTACTTACTATCTTTTGCAATGCAGTCCTAGGCTGGCTATAAGAAAAGAGTTCAACTCTTAAGAATAGAACCCAGGACCTTCTAAATTTACTTCGTGCCAAAAAATAGTTAATAATAATTTATAGGATAGCCTTTCTCATAATTTTATATCCATTAGGTCTACATGAAATCCCAGTGTCATGCCAAGCCCCCTGTGTAGTTTAAAAAAATTATGTTGTCATGGGGATTGTATGCATGCAGTATGAATTCCTTTTGGTGAATTTCATAACTTTACAACCCTATTTTGGCCCTTATAGGCCCTTAGAGGCCAAAGATTTTGAAATCCTTTCTTAGTGCGCATCTAGAGCCTAGTAGCAATATGTGTACCAAGTTTCACGTTCCTAGGCTGTATAGTTTTTGAGAAACCGTGATCAGTCAGTGAGTGAGTGAGTGAGTGGGTTTTGGCTTTTATATATAGAGATAACAGGCCTAATTTTACAATACAAAAAAAAAAGAGTGCGTGAAACGCCATGCGACAGAAGTAAAACTTTGTTTATTATTTTTTTATTTTTTAAATTTTTTATTATTGGATTTTTTCAATTTTGCATTATTGGACTTTTTAATATTGGGTTTTTGGACTTTTTTAATTTTTAATTTTGAACTTTTTAATTTTGGATCTTTGAATTTTTAATTTTGGAGTTTTTGTGTTTTCGATCTTTGAATTGTTCATTTTTTTATTTTTTAAATTTTTGATTTTTAAATTTTTGATTTTATTATTTATTAAATTTGCACAGAAAACAATCAACTCAATGATTAGGAGTAATCAAAGGAAATTTTTCAGACCTTACTTCCTCAATGGCAATAGACAATTCCTAAGCAATCTAAAGGTATATTATCTATTTTATGGAACCCGGAGATTCATTACCGCGCAAATCCAAAATTAAAAAATACAAATTTCCAAAATTTAAAAAAACAAAATAAAAAATTATAACATCCAAAAATCAACAATTTAAAAATACAGAAATAAAAAATTTAAAAAATCAAAAATAAACAATTCAAAGATCGAAAATTTTAAAAATCCAAAATTAAAAATTCAAAGATCCAAAATTAAAAAGTCCAAAATACAAAATTAAAAAGTCCAAAAAACAAATATTAAAAAGTCCAAAAATTCAAAATTGAAAAAATCAAATAATAAAAAATTGAAAAAATAAACAAAATTAAATAAAGTTTTACTTCTGTCGCGTGGCGTTCCACGCACTTTTTTTTTTCATACGTGATCGCAGTTCTTGGAAAAAAGTATTTTAGAAGTGGTAGCCACAATATACCTTAAAACACTTCTCGGAACCGTAGAATAATTTCCTTCTGTAGTTGAATTCAGGTCATAAATAAGTGAAACTTCATTAAAATTCTCTAAAATTGGAGTGTAATTTACGCCATATGGCAAACTTTCACAACTCCTCATCATAGACTTAATTTATAGCGGAATCTGAAAACAATTGCCTAAACAACTGTCCTTATATAGAAGCTAAGAACGTAAAGAAAACAGAGTTCAAAGAAACAGGCGGCCGAGATGATGGGTGCATTCCATTGCGAGCAAGGAACCTCTAATTTCCAGGAGATATTCAACAAGCAAGAATCTTATCCAGTGCCACAATGAAACCTCTCTCTCAAGTGCAATTACCTTAAATTACTATCACAGGGGGCTCTGGATATTATAATCTGTGCCTCCTTGTGACGCGAACAATCTGGTTTCATTCATGGCAGACTGCTAGTGCATTAAACTGTCTCATACAATGATAAGATGTGGCTTGTCTTTGTTATTTATATGTCTGTACATTGTAGTGTGTTATGAGTCTATTATTGTGTGCGGTAAATTTATTAGTGTGGGAAAGGAATTCTGTGTTCAAAAGCTGTGCATAACGTACAGTGATCTCATTAATATATGATAGCGATCTTAAATGCAAAAATGAGATTCAAGAGCGTTTTTAAAACACGATATAGGCTATACACTACATCAAATTCAGTTTTCAGGATTTTTTTTTACTTCCTCTGCCTGTACCATAGGTAGACTATAGTTGGTGTAATTTTAAGAAGGCCTCGTCCCAAACCATCGTCTATCTACAAAAGAATACAATAGCATTGTTCTCTAATCCGAAAATTTGCACCGATTTCGACACCGACAAAGAACAGGTATTCTTGTAGTCGCGTGGTTTTCCCCAGTGTTGCCGCTGCCATTCACTACTTCTTAAGTAAAATAAGTGTTGTGGTACGTATTTGGAAACATTGTAGGCCTATTGGACTGCAGACAAGTGTGAACACGCCTAATTACCTTTCTGTTCACTGTTTGACAGGTCAGGGTGGCAGCAGGTAGAGGAATTCTTGGAAAAAGTCTTTAAAAAGTAGCACTCACATTATAGGCCTGTAGGCAGAGGAAGTAGATTCAAAATTGGGTTATCAGCATAAATAAACATTTTGAAGGCCCCTGAATAAAACAAAAATGCTAAATTCAAAAACACGTTTGGGTGTAGGCTATGTGAACAACTAGAAATCATATGAAAACAAAATTTTGTATTTTGGCGAGGTATCTTCTGATTTTGAGACGCGAAGATTGGCGACAACTTTCTCTTGCTTTTAATGTCACTCCACACGAAGAAAATTTCGTTTTTCCGATTTTCTCAAAAACAGCTCTAACGATTTTGTGTAAACTTTGTACATAAGATGCTTATACTTAGAGCTAAAGCTTTTATTTGAAACATTTTTTCGGAAAAAAAAATTATCTGAAGGGTAGTTATAAGCCACCCACTGTTAGCAGAAACTCAGTTAGGCCTAAGCCTGGTGAACAATAAAGCTTTGCATCAGGTTGAAACAACTGAATACGCACTCTTTGCAACACGGCCTCTTATTCTATATCAGAAAGTGAAGTGAGAAAGCCGTATTGCCCTTGCTTAGGGTAAAGAAAGTTACGTGAGTGCATTAATCAGATTTTATTTGGGTTACGTATCCTTCGAGGATGCGATGTGATGTAACGAGACTCTCTTCATTTTAACAACAAATTTGGGTGAAGAGAATGTCATACATAATAATGATCTACTCTTATACAGTTCAACGGCCCTAAATAGCGTGCTCACTCGCTCCCTCACTTCGTGAGACATCGGGTATACTCGGCGATGTTCGTCTCTCGCAGTCTAAACTTCCACGAAGAGTACAAAATTAGGAAAACCGTTTCTTTATTATATATGGCCTAAGTGAAATGAACACAATGAACAAATATTATAATTTTATTTTTACTTGCAATTTTCATAGCTCTGAACCACAAACATTTTAAATAAACTGCCAGTGTAAATTTCTTAAAAATCCTGGAGTCAATTAATAATGGCGGGTAAAGCCGCGGGCACCAGCTATAATTTATTGATAGTTTAACCCTAGAAGTATCAAAACCCTTGAAAAATTATATTATTTCTGAAAATTTATCAAATAAAATTCACATCATATTCATCAGTCAACAAACAGTTGAGAAACAATACGTAGCCTATTATGTGTTCACAGTTAGCTTTGGAACTGCATAATCGAATCTGAGATCGTTTTCCCAGGCGGCGCTCTCTAATCGTTGAATGTACTGTAGGCCTAAAGCCGGGATTTTAGCTGTTTCATTAATTATTAATGGTTTAGTTTATGAATAATTCGGGTGCAAGTGTTAATAAATACAGTATAATGTTTTAATAAATATTATACTATTAATTTTGCAATTAATTATCGTGGGCGAAGCCGCGTTCACCTGCTAGTATTATAGTAAGAGGCAAAAGGTTTATTTGGGAAGAGGAATTTATGTGTTTCATTTCAGATTTCTTCTCCTTTAGATTCAGAATCCAATACATCACGAAGTCTACATGTTCAAGGTCATGAAGCACCGTTGTTTCTACCTGCCCCAGTCGTCTGGCCCCAGAATACAGGTAATCGGGATCTGACCCGTGACCAGGAGATTGCAATCTGCTCCTCCCCCAAAACAACAATCAAAGGAGGTTTCATGTCGCCAAACTGAAGCGGTATAGGCGCCTACAAACGGGAAAGCCTCGCGAACGAAAAAAGTCTAAGATCTGCTCTTAAGGGTGGAGGAGGGTTGAAAAAAATATTTTTTAATTTGTTTTAAGGCTATATGTGCTGAAAAACAGAAAACTTTTGTTTATTAATATGCATGGTTTTGAATAGAAATAAAAATGGTTGCCATTAAAAAAAAATCAGTTCCATTACCAAAAAGGACCTGTTGTTACTTGTTGATAAATAGTTAAAATTTCATTGGAATTGATCTAATAACTTGGGGATATTTATATTTATATACAACTCCATACGAATAAATTTTTTGTGGTTAGACTGCCAGGTTTGAAGATCAAGTGTCTCCGACGTTTCAGAGGCCCACGCTGTCTCCATCCTCAGGGATACTGAAGTGTCGAGTCTGTCATGCCGAGGTGGTATATATACAGATCGCGAGTTGCGAGGAGTCGACCATACGAACTGGTGTAACCCCTTAATTTTAAAAATAAACGGATAGGAGAGGGAGAACGAAATTACAGACCAAGTTCAATGACCTGCCCCTGGGCAAAAAAAATTGTTATAAGTTTATAATAATAATACAGTAATAACAGTTAAATTAATACAGAAAAACCAAGTATATGGTCAAGAAACGTCAAATAATACTCTATAAAATATTGAAATTACAGATAAAGAAATCGAGCAAGTGGAGAAATTAAAAAATCTGGGAGCAATAATTACAGATACAAATAATATTAAGGCTGAAGTTAAGTGTTGACTAAAATCAGGAAATGCCTCAGAAATTCTTTCTGTCCAGAAATCTAAAAACAAAGCTTTATAAGACATTTATCCTACCGGTTGTATTTTATGGATGTGAGACATGGTCCCTTGCTCTTCGAGAAGAACATAATCTGAGAGTGTTCGAAAACATGGGGCTTAGGAAAATATTCAGAGAGATGAAAACTGCATAGTGACGAGCCTCATAACCTGTAGGCCTACTCTTTACCAAATATAAAATAGTAAGGACAATTAAATCATGGAGGATGAAATGGGCTGGACATTTTGCCCGCATGGGGGAGGATAAAATATCTCAAAAATATTTACTGCGATACCCGAAGTGAAGAGACCCCTTGGAAGACCTAGGTAGGTGGGAGGACAATATTAGGATAGATTTAAGGGAAGTAGGATTTGCGAGGGATGGTTGGATGGAGTTAGCACAGAATAGGGTTGAATGGCGGGCTCAGGTTAGCGCGGAAATGAACCTTCGGGTTCCATAAAATAGATTATATTCCTTTAGATTGCTCAGGAATTGTCTATTGCTATTGAGTAAGTAAATAAGTAATATATAAGTAGACCTGGGATTTTAGGCTCTAAAAAATTCCTTTGGCGACATTGTTTGTGAAAATCAAGTTTCTGTAAAAAACCCACCCTCTGCTGTTCTGATCTTCATTCAGGGATGTCCATTAAATGATTGTAAAAGTTACAGAAGTTGTATTTTATTTTAAATGTATAGAATAGGCGTTTTAGGCACTAAGATAGTAGAAGTAGGCTCCAAAGGCCCAAATAGGCATTTTAGGGCACTATAAAACTCTATAAATATAAGTGGTTTGTCATGAAATGTCAACATATTTTTAACAATTCAATTTTATTTCATAAGGAAAATATTAGGCATTTGCCCTAAAATCCCAGGTCTATATATAAGTGAATTAGTTTTATTTAGGCTAAAATAAAATGTGGGCTGGCTACACATGTACTCCACGCCCCTATTTCACGTGCCAGGCGTATTTCTCGTGGCCATGTGGTACATATGAAAATAACTCCGGAAGTCAAGAAGATGTAGTAATCCTTAGCTCATCGCTAAGACTGGCATGTCCGGAGCGATAAAACGTGTTAAATCTTATCTGAAATTACTTGGGAACAACTCCCAGAACTGACCTCATGCTCAAGTGAACTGTTCCGTTACACGAACAGGAACTATAAATCATCTCATTGAATCATTCCATCTTGATAGCTGTTTGTTTCCCTTGCGTGTTCTAAATCAATGATAAATAGGCATGCAGTACGGTCGCCTCAATAGCTCGTAGTATGTCTGATCTGCTACATAGCAGTGGTGGATGCAGAATTTCCTTTCGGAAAGATATTTTTTTTTAAATTCAGCTGTGTTTATACTCCTTTTTGCTGCTAGGCTACTGATATATGGTATACTAGCTTAAAAGACCCGGCGTCGCCCGGGTTTTGTATTTTGTAATTGGAAATTAGCTTATGAAGGATTTTCAATTTTAAATTCTAGGTCCTTATATAGGCATTTATAATTTGAAATAGGAAGAACGACTTATTACACTCAAACTATTCCCTCAGAAAACGCTTGATATAGTTTTTTATGGCTCATAGAGGATCTAGAATTTTGCATCCCATCGCTTGTACAGTGCACAGCAAGCCTGGTAGAGGTTTAAATAAGAAGAAACAGAAATTCCTGTAACATAAAATTGTAATATCGAGGCGGGAAATTTCCCACTCTTATGTTACCATAAAGCCCTTTTGGGGATGAAATTAAACAGAAAGCATTATCACTTTCATACTTTTCTCTCCAAAAACCTGCAATATAATATAATAATATAGCCATTACCATACCTCGTTTTGTTTTCTCTATGTCCAGGGTAGAGAAAGTTATGTGATTCCATTATTTTAGTGGATTTCATTCTGTAATATTTATTTATAACATGAATTATTTTGATAACTTCTCTTGTTTGTCAAAAGTGCATTTCAATTGTTTTTTCCAAGCCCATCATATAAAATTTGGCAACAATATATTCTGTGATTTGGAATTGATAATTCTATGTAAAAAGGGATTAAGTATTTTCAAAAACATTTAATTTTTGGCATTTAGAATCAGAATTTTTCAAAATCCTTTTTTAGTGAGCACCTACATTATGAAGCGAAGGTACTGTCAAAATTCCAAGTCTCTACCTGTTATAGTTTAGGCTGTACGTTGATTCCTGTCATTCAGTCAATCAGTCATTCATTCAGTCAGTCAGTCAGGACAAAGCCTTTTATATATATAGAGATATACGAGGGTGGATCGAAAAGTAACGCTCAATAATTTTTCTTACAAAAAGTTTAATAGGTACAACTACAAACAAATGCACACATGAAGGGATATCCTTTGTATTTTTTTCTATATAGTCGCCAAGGTTCTCAACATATTTCTTCCATCGTGATACCACTTTCAAAATACCCTATCCATAGAAGTCCGTTCGGTTGGAGTATAGCCATCTGCGGACTGCTGTTTTCACTTCTGCATCTGACGCAAACCGTTTACCGGCCAGGAATTTCTTCATGGGACCAAACTAATGAAAGTCCGACGGTGCCAGGTCTGGACTGTAACATTCATGCTGATGATGTCAAACTTCTTCACGACAATGCTCGCCCCCATGTTGCTGCAGCTATTCGTGACAAAATCAACAAATTTGGTTGGGAGGTGCTCCAGCATCCAAACGATATGAATTCTCCTTTAAAGGTATTCACCCAAACGATATACAGTTTTAGTTTAACTGTATTCATACACATGTGTGAGGTTCTGTGAGTATATCAATACACCATATTGCTATTGATGTGGATCTGTTTTCTATTGTTGAATGAGTATGGGTTTCGTTAGTTTCAACTGATATTAATTTTTTAATGATTATGGAACAGAATGAAATAGTGGTGTGGTAAGTAAGTAGTAAATTCGGTATTGCCCTTACGACTGGAGAAACCATGCAAAAACCCAACTCAAAGTGGACGGCCACGGGATTTGAACCCGGGACCTCCCGAATGCGAATCCATAACATATTTTAAGACCTTTCTCAAATGAAAACCCCTGCTCAGACTCCCTAAGCGCCTAAGCCAACTCGTCCCCCGGGAAAATTAACCTGCATAGGCCTACTTTTAGGTGTGAAATGGCCGACCTTTATTCCTGTCATTTGCATGTATTAATTTTACATGTTATAGATCTAATTAAAATATTTTTCACTCATTATTAAAATTGTCTCAAGAGGAAAGCATTGCCAACTACATCATTAACATTCGTTTCTGAATAAGGAACTAGCACAATCTTGTTATAGTTCCACATATTTCCTTTGCAATTAAATTAATGTATGCTCATGCCAGAAGTCCATTATTTTCTACACAGAAAAAAAGGAGTTCATTGTTCTGTTAGCTACATTATATATAAATTGTTGCTCTATGCTTAGGTATTTCTTCTATGGAAGGAATTTTGTTGTTTCCGTGGTTTTTAATCTCATCTTAGCATTCCTTTATTAGTCTATAGGAGGCCATGATGGTGGGAAAATATGAAATATGGAGGCCGTATAAGTTATAATTTCACTTGATATGAATGGAAATGAATTCATGTTTACATTTTTGTACATGAGAGTGACACTGTAAACAGTAGTTCAAGTCATTATAGCGAAGACATTTTGAGAATAGGTCAAAGATACTGTTTTCTCATGTCATTATAACATTCTGAGCCGTTTTAATAATAGTCTCTGACAATTTCTATTTATAACACGGAATGTGTATTTTAATAACTGCCAACATAAGCTATATGAGAAATTAAATATCCATAACAATGACTTGTTTCAAAAGAGAACAAGCAGGCCATGGAAACATTCTCAAATAGTTATCATACAATTTGGAATTCGTTGATGTAGGTTATAATAATTAAGGAATATGAAATCAACTAATCTTCTTCTTCTTATTATTATTCTTCCTTTTTGTTCTAGCTTAGGCATGTTCAGCTTTCTTGTCTGTTTGTCTGGATATCTGACACGGCCTCAATTAGGCCCAAATTCTGCCCGTAAATAAACCTAGGAACAGTTCGTAAACTACATTTGCACATTCCAGACGTAGGCTATAATAAATTTATGCACCCCGGAAAGTCTAATAGATTATCATAAGTCCATTATATTAAAATGTTCCCTATGCGTAGATTATCTCCAAAAATCTGCAATGTTGTATTGCATTTTGTGATAATCATTGGTTAATTGTTTATATCTTTAAGTATTATTGAATGTTATGTAGTAATATTATTCCATTATTTTATGATAATTGCTGCATTTTCTAAAAGTCGTAAACGAAAAATTGGCTACAGAACACAGTATCCTAAAACTCGCCAACTGAATTTGCCAAAATAACATACAAATTAAAGACGACCAAATCAGTGTAGTCGTACACATACGACTATTTCATAGATTTGTACGACGTACGACGCAACCATGTGTCGTATGCCTATTCATACGACTATTTTTAATATAATTTTATACTATAACTTTTTGTATATTTTTTAGCAATCTATTGTAGAACTTTCGATTTGGATAAACATTAAGTTTTTGTTTTTTCGTAGTTGCCTACATGTTGCTAAATGCATGACGGAATGTTATAATAGCCATTGTCAAATAAGTCCCTTTATTTCTTACAGGCCGCATCTCGCTTAAGTTCTCTCATTATTCTTCTCCAAACATTTTATATTTTAGCCGCACGTGTGCAAAACGAAGCAATCCAAACCGCTAAAGAAATTATACCGATAAAGACCAGCTGGTTTTATTGTTTTTGTTTTATTTTGACCAAACATAATAATCATATCATTGTTATTATTAATAGTAGGCCTATATGTTGACACGTGCTTATCAAAAGTGACTATACTTTTCTTTAAATAATATTTAGAAATCTTACTTTCTTATGGTTTGCAAATTATTAATATTTTATTACTAGCTTAAAAGGCCAGGCATCGCCCGGGTTTTTATTTTGTAATCTAAAATTAACTTATGAAGGACTTTCGATTTTCAAACTCTAAGGCCTTGTATAATATTATGTAGGCCTACATGCACGTTATAGAACATGTAAAAACACATTTTAACCATCAAGCTTGCATTTATAGAAAAAATGTCTGTATAGAGTAGGCTACCTCACTTGGCAATTATTATTATTATTATTATTATTATTATTATTATTATTATTATTATTATTGTTATTATTATTATTATCATCATCCTGACCATTCGCAAAGTGTACGACGATTTTAACTAGCGTACGACTATTTTCAATTGTTGGTACGACTGTTTTACGTTTCTGTTCTGGCAACCCTGGACCAAATATAATTGCCAAAAGCAATTTCTATTGGTTGAATTTTGGCCGCAAGAACTCTGTTAAAACACCTTGTACTTCAAAATATCGCTTATCATACTTGTAAAGAGGGTAACTTATAGTGATCCTGAAAAGAATCGAAATTTTTTTTCACAATTAATGGGCTCTTATTCGAGGACAATGACTCATCGTAACCTCGAATATGATTAATTAAAACAACACATTATAAAGATAGTAAAAGGCTAAGCAATAAATGAAAATCACTTCTTCCCGTGGACGTTATAAATGTGTATACCAATATTTACGAAATTCCGATAAAGCGTATTTGAGTTATCGGGCGGACGAACAGACATTTTCCCACAATATCATAAAGTACCATACTGGCACTTAATCACTACACTTTACTACAAAATAGATTATGAATAGGGGGCGGATTTCTATGACATGTCATATTTTTCCCCTATGCATTATTTCAGGTTTCCGATTAATTTAAACCCGATTCCAAGCATCCTGGTGAAAATGGAACGGCTTTTATTGTGCATATAACTGCATTTTTAGGACATTTTCAACTATTATAGCATTTTTAGTATGAATATGCATATTTAGGTCATATTTTTGGCTTATTTGTGTGCATATTAATGACATTTTGAAGTTTCATATCATATTTTGTAAATTTTGCATTATAATGATACTTTTGAGAATTTACAGATATTTTAAATAATTAACACTATATTTTAATAAAATCTGTTGTAATGAAACTTAAAGAAAATATACACAATGTGTAACTTTTCATTTTTCTTTCACATTTCTTTCTTAGTAATAGTTAATATTTTAGTAAGTTTAAACTTAGTTTAAATCTTAGTAAGTAGCAAACTATTTAACATATTGTGTTTGTGTATTGTATAATCTCTAGAGAACTAGTTCTTAAGCCTTAAATGATAATAGTATAATCATGTTTCTGTGTATCTGTAACTGTGTATTGTACTTGTATCAATACTTGTTCTATTGTAATATTGTAAAGTTCAATTGTTTTTATCCTGGTTGAATGGAAGAGAAGGCCTAAAGGCCTTAATTCCACCAGGTAAAATAAAACAATTCTAATTCTAATTCTAAGTTGTAAAGTCATATTTTAAACTTTACTGGTCATATTTTAATGTTTTTTAGGTCATAAATGCATGCATATATCCTACTTTTAGGTCACAGAAATCAGCCCCCTAATTATGAAGAATTACTACATCAGAGAATGATAATAAAAGTGTAAGCTGCAGTGTTAATTTCCATATAGACGGGAACAGACAGAACAATTTTAATGAAATCGCGTGCGTGTCAAAAAGAACTGCATGTATTATTTGGATGTGAGACAAGATTGAGCTAATTTTATGGCACAATGTCTGATTATTTTCAACACGGATTAGTTCTCCGACATGACACTAAAGATGTTTGCGTGTTTCCTTTGTTGTATTCCTTCATTTGTTTCTCACGAACCTAGGAATTAATACAATGTGTAGGTTATGTAATGCCAATATTCACACCAAGAAATTTCCCTCGCAGCACATAAAATTGAAACTCTTAAAAATTCGTATCGCCATTTTAAATGTTAAATTTCTCACGCTTGCCACAAATGTCGTAATATTTGGTGTTTGAAAAGTTTTGTCGACTCCATTCCTTATATTGGTAGGCGTGCACCAGAAAATCAACAACGGTACATAATTATACCCTTAGCAAACAGGGATGGCGGTTGAGGCCAGGTAGGTTCCTTCACCCGAAAGCACCCTCACATTTACAAGGACAGGAGATTTGGACCAACCGTAATTTCCGCCCCATGAGTCACCCAGTCTACTTCAATCAGTCTATCTTAGATTTTTTTAATATATCATTTTATCTTAAAATGTTTGTTATATATCAATTCTACACGTAATTACAAGAAAAATGACACCAAACAATGTATAATTTACTTTAATAGGAACATTTCTAACAAATGATGAAGTGAGTCACTGCTTTCAAGTCCTATGTTCCTATTAAAGTAAATTATACTTTGTTTGGTGTCATTTTTCTTGTAATTGTGTGTAGAATTTATATATAACAAACATTTTAAGATAAAATGACATATTAAAAAAATCTAAGATTGATTGATTGAAGTGGACTAGGTGACTCATGGGGCGGAAATTACTGTTGGTCCTAATCTCCTACCCTTGTAAATGTGAGGGTGCTTTCGGGTGAAGGAACCTACCTGGCCTCAACCGCCATCCCTGTTTGCTAAGGGTATAAATAGAATAGGCCTATATCTTAATTACTTACTCAATGGCAATAGACAATTCCTCAGCAAGCTAAAGGAATATTATCTATTTTATGGAACCCGAAGGTTCATTGCCGCGCTTACCTGAGCCCGCCATTCAACCCTATTCTGTGCTAACTCCATCCAACCATCCCTCGAAAATCCTACTTCCCTTAAATCTATCCTAATATTGTCCTCCCACCTATCTTGGTCTTCCAGGTGGTCTCTTCCCTTCCGGTCACCCAGTCAATACTTTTGAGATACGTTTTTCCTCCCCCATGCGCGCAATATGTCCAGCCCATTTCATCCTCCTTATTTAATTACCCTTACTATATCCGGTGAAGAGTGCAGGTCATGAAGCTTGTCGTTGTGCAGTTTTCTCCAGTCCCCATTTTCATCTCTCTTTGGCCCCAATATTTTCCTAAGCCCCCTGTTTTCGAACTCTCAGATTATGTTCTTCCCGACCAGTAAGGGGTCTTGTCTCAAAATCCATATATAAAACAAGAGAATATAAGTAGTATTTATCATTATTTCACAAATAATAACGCCTGTCTAAAAAATAGTGTACGATACTCGTGGTAAAATGATTTTATTTTGCAACTAGGCTTGCTTACACTCGTTTTTACGGGCTCGTTTCGCAAACATAGGTACTCGCAAACTGTTTTTACCATTTGTATCATAATCATGAATAACTATTGCTATCTCAACAACCGTTATCTGTTACAGTGTAAGGCATGTCATATAAGATGACTGTATTGGTTCATGGAGGTCAACAGCGCTGATATCACTTTGCTGATATTATGTCATCGAGAAATATAACATCAATATATTACAGCTTCTCACATTTCATATCACAGCTTGCATAAATAAATTGAGACATAGTGATACAATTTGCTTTCAATTAATTCTAGCCATGAAACTGTTTTTCTGTAAAGTTTACTGCAATCTGACGGACTCCATTCTAGCTTTTTAATATTCCTGAAAGGTAATCAGGCAAAATGCAGAACGGATGTTTGCTGAATAATATGCCGGCATTTTGTAATAAGTCTGTACGCGGTGCCCAGCGAAATCTACTGAACGCAGAGATCTGAAGTTTTTTAAATAGATGGACTGAAGGGTGGCCGAATGCACCTCGAAGCCGGCCTTTTAATTTTCGCTTTCGTTCGTGAGTTATGAGTGAAAAATAGGCAGAAAACGTGATTTTTAGCGCTATCGAAGCATCGGTTTTCGGTATTACAATTCAATTGTCTAATCAATTTCACGTGGCTTTGCTTTCTTTTGCCATAACTTGAAAATGAGAGCATCGCGATCGCTTGAATTGTGTAAGCCCACCCTGGTCGATTCATTTGTTTATAATGTCAAGGCACGCAGACATCTGAAATTTTCAATGTAGACGGAAGAGGGATAATGAAAGTAGGTCTAAATGGGCAAAAATTGTTCGATTTGGACGGAACTCGCTGTGCAGGGGTTTTCTGGGCCAGGGAACTCGAATCTGAGGCTGTTGTTACCAAGGGGTGCTTTCCAATCGTGGAATAAACTCCAAAGACGAATTTTTAGCCGTTTCATTATAATTATTAATCGTTTAGTTAGTTTATGAATGATTCGTGCGTGTTGATAAATATAAGGTTTTAATTATGTTGCTCTTAATGTTTAATTTCTAATTAATTATCGCGGGCGAAGCTGCGGGCACCTGCTAGCATTATAATTAGAGACCGGATTTTAAAGGGAATTCCTTTTTTTTTAATATTTAATCACAAAACGTGATAAAATTGAACAGGACATTACTGAGTAAGTTTTAACTGCAAATAACCTGGTTTTAACGCCCCTTTTTTTCCTTTTTTAGTATCATCTCCCTTTTTTTAGGAACTTTCCCTTTCCAGTACCTTTTTTGCTAATTTATTTTGAAAAATTCGTAAATTACCCAGTATTTGGTAATATGAAAACATTAAAAAATGTTTTGACTGATTCACCATTGAAAAAATAATTCCTCCCAGCAGAATAGAGCGTTACAGGTAAATGACAGGCATGCCATTGTTTAAGTTTCCCATTATAACAAGGTGGGGAACATGGATTTCGTGTGCTGTTTTCCTTTGTGAGAATTTCAACAAGATCAAAAAATGTATTCAGTCATTATATGTTACAGAATCAGCAGCTGTAGAGCAAGCAAAGGCTTTACATAAAACAAACATGTATCTCTCTGCTGAATTTTTACGCTCTCTTACTTCTATATCCCTTTTTCCCTACCTTTTTTTGGCAATCATTTTCCCTTTTTCCCCCACTTTTTTTGGCAATAATTTCCCCTTTTTTCGTCCTTTTTTGGGTGAAAATTTTCCCTTTAAAATCCGGTCTCTAATTATAATATATCCAGGCAGTGAAGACTCCAATAGAGCATGATGCAAAGTCTCAGAAAAGCTTGAGCTGAACTGTTTGCTAGAAATAACTCTGCACTGGCTCTAATGCACCTAATTTTTAACGCATTAGCGAGTGTGGCCATAAAAGCTTCACGCTTAAACAAAACAAGAAACCTCACAGGAAGTTGTCTAATACGCTATACGTGGTTTGAGACACAAACATTCTATTTGCAGTCGTGAATCGCGAAATGTTAAGTTTAGAAAACGAGCTTCAGTACCAGAAATTCTGGAACCTCTGAAATCAGAATCATCGGAGAATATGAACACTAAATGGCAAGTATTTTAATACATCCATATAATGAGTGTTGGAAACAAGTGGAAAAATTTAAATATCTGGGAGCAATCATTACAGTCACAAATAATATTAAGGCAGAAGTTAAGTGTAGACTCAAATCAGGCAATGCTTGTTTTTATGCAGTTCAGAAACTCTATCTCAGTGACCGGCATGATCCGTGCTCCGTGACGTCATACTACAGAGCAGCGACGCTCTTTGCTCGGCAATATCTCCGTACTGAGCACAGCGTGGAGAAATGGTTCTCCTGGCCAGTGGCGGTACGACGTCTATGCACTGACAGAGTGCGCTCCGTTTTCGTAGAAAGTATGGGAATAGCACAATTACAATACATTTGTACGAAAACAAAAGAGTACAACTGTGATAAATCAATGTAACAGAACAGTTTTGTTTGTAATGAAATTTAATATAGGCCCTACTTACAATAATCTGAAATGCATAATACATTCAGGTGCGGAAGCGTCCGCATATTTAAATGAGGCTCCGAAACTGCTAAAAACTACAAATACATAAAACATGAGAATACTTTAAGCAGCACTGCAAAACTTTGTCTACTCGGAAACTCAAAAATGTTAAAGTATACAAAATATACAAAATACACAAAATATACAAACTACACAAAATATACAAATTAAACTATACACCTTTGTGAGAAAAGTAGCCTATAGGCCTATTCAGATTTGTGATCACTATCGTGCCCAAGCTGAAGGCATTGTCGAGATTTTTTCCCCTCTTTTCTCGTCCACTGATTTTGCAATATTTGGCGTCATAGTCTGGCTAACACACAAACGAAGAACATTTTTTGAGTTCTGATCAGATAGGTGATTTCTATGTTGTGGTTTGTAGACCTTCATACACGAAAAGAACACATACATAGGCCTACGTCGATCCAAATATACTCAACATTCTATTATTCATCCCATTCTAGTTTGATCCTAGTCAAAACAAAGGGGAGGAGAACTCACAGAGAGTTCGCGGAAAATTCGCATCATGTGACAAAACGTGATTGGTTAATATCATTAGAATGCGCCATTACCAGAGCGTGGCTAACGAGTGTTCGTAAGTTCATGCAATAATAATATCAACATTTACACGTGAAATAACAAACTCTCACTGGCATCGTCATCATTATAGTATATCAATTAGCAAACAAAACATAAAGGATTCATTGTTCACGACGACCCTGCGGATGAGTTGTACTGAGAATAAACAAACTAGCATTGAACATGGTGAACACGTGCGTTCTCACCTGCGGGCTATGACAGCCACGCCTTTTTGTTTTGAACAGGATCGTTCTTAAATGGGACAGAGAATAGCAGCAAATATATGTAATCGATGGAATCTTGCCTGGGGAAATCTTCTATATATAAAAATGAATGTATGTGTGTGTGTCTGTCCTTTATGCATTACTACACCATTCATCCGATCGCCATGAAACTTTGGGAAGTTGTTAAGCACATTCCCGGGAAGGTTTCTGGCATATTGCATTTTTAATTTTTGCTTCCGTTCGTGAGTTATGATTGAAAAACGGGCAGAAAACGTGTATTTTTTTCGTTTTCGAAGCATCAGTTTTCAGTAATACATTTCAATGTCAAATCAATTACAGTAGGCTTTGGCTATTTTTGTCATACCTTGGACATAAAACCATCGCGATCGCTTGAATGTTGTAGCTCACGCTGGTCGATTCATTTGTTTTTAATATCAAGGCACGCAGACATATGAAATTTTCAACCTAATCCCGAAGAGGATTATTATTATTATTATTATTATAAGTGGGATAATCAATATAGGCCTAAATATGGTCAAACGTTGTTCGATTTGGACGAAACTCACTATACAGGGGTTTTCTGGGCCAAGGACCTCGAATCTGAGGTCGCTTTAGCAGGCGACGCTATCTAATCGTGGTATGTAGTCCACATGATTTAGGTGTTAATAAATATAATGATTTAACTATTATGCTCTTAATTTTTAATTTTTGAAATAATTATCGCGGGCGATCGCTTGATTTTGTAAGTCCATCCTTGACGATTCATTTGTTTAGAATATCAAGGCCCGCAGACGTATGAAATTTTCAACCTACACGGAAGAGGGATATTCAACATAGGCCTAAATATGGTCAAACATTGTTCGATTTGGACGAAACTAGTGAGGGGTTTCTGGGCTAAGGAACTCGAATCTGCGGTCGCTTTTATCAGGCGACGCTATCTAATCGTGGTATGTAGCCTACTCCACGTGATTTAGCTGTTAATAAATATGATTTAAGTATTATGATCTTAATTTTTAATTTTTGAAAAATAATTATCGCGGTCGAAGCCACGGGCACATGCTAGTCTTCTATAAAATATAGATAAATCCTTTTTGTTTTGAAATCGGTCTTTCATTTTAATATCACTTTGCAAATCAATGACTCCTAGTTGCAATGACGTTGAAACACTGTCAATATCCACAGAAAATGGTGTCGCAAATATGCAAATATCGGATTGGAGGTTTGCAAAATCTTGAAATCGGCAATCAAATTCCTGATCCAGTTCTTCTAATATTTGCACATAATTATTTATGTCTGTAATTCGATGACATACTGTAGACAACTTTGGAAAATGTGACGTGTCTCTGAGGGTGAGGTGACGTTTTCATAAGTCTCGTTTTACTTTGAATGCACTAAATTTACCATACATTTCTACTGCTGCACTGAACGCCACTGCGCTGAAGCGTATTAACAGCAATACAACTCAACTGCTCTCTCTCTGAAGCTCTTGCGAGATGACTGGCTCTTACGTCACAACTGCAGCATCTGCCGGACACTGCTCTATCTTGTCACCTTCTGTCCAGATATCTAAAAATATAGATTCATAAGACTATCTGCCGGTTTTATTATATGGATGTGAGACATGGTCGCTTATTAATCACGGTCATAGACAATTCCTTAGTAAGCTAAAGGAATATTAGCCTATCTATTATATGGAACCCGAAGATTCATTGCCGCGCTTACCTGAGCCCGCCATTCAACCCTATTCTGTGCTAACTCTATCCAACCATCCCTCTCAAATCCTACTTCTCTTAAATCTATCCTAATGTTGTCCTCCCACCTACGTCTAGGTCTTCCAGGAGGTCTTTTCCCTTCGGGTCTCCCAGTCAATATTTTTGAGATATGTCTTTCCTCCCCCATGTCCAGCCCATTTCATCCTCCGTGATTTAATTACCCTTACTATATCCAGTAAAGTGTACAGGTTATGAAACTCGTCGGCATGCAATTTTCTCCAGTCCCCATTTTCATCTCTCTTAGGACCAAATATTTTTCTAAACTCCCTGTTTTCGAACACTTCCCGAAGAGTAAGCGACCTTGTCTCACATCCATATAATACAACCGGCAGGATAATTGTCTTATAAATCTTTATTTTTAGATTTCTGGACAGAAGACGAGAAGGTATATAAGAGTTTCTGAACTGCATAGAAACAAGCATTTCCTGATTTTAGCCGACAATTAACTTCTGCCTTAATATTATTTGTGTCTGTAATTATTGTTTCCAGATATTTGAATTTTTGCACTTGTTCCTACGATTTACCGACTATTCTAATATTTTGTAGAGCATTATTTTTATGACCTATGAAAAAAATGAATCTATAAAAGTATGACTATGACAGTTTACTTGCATATGTTGGCAAATATCGTAAGACACATGCATTCTTATCTAAGATGCGTACAATACCATTGTCTTGTGTGGTTACTGTATGCATACATGACGACTTCAGTTCATTGCTATGAGTGGCTGTGATGAATGCATTCATGCGGACTACAGAACAACATATCTGAGAATCACTGAAGCACATGTAGATGTGTGCACCCACCCACGTGTGTCATTCAGGGGAACGAGGTGATTTCGCAGCGAGATAGGCAATTGTTAACAAGCCACCCACCCACTGACTCTGCTATATTATTAACACGTGCTTATTTTGACATTTTTTCAGTCACTCATGAGATATGAATTATTATTTTTGGAGAGTCCAAGTATAGAATTGGAGGTAGTAAACTGAACGTTAATCACAGCGCCTTCAGCAAAGACTGCTCCAGATTACAAAGGATCCAATCAATAATAATCAACAAAACCGAATACTAGAATGGGCACTTTCCGTTGTGCTCAGCTCAACACTCATCACTGTAAAGCTGCTATGGCGCATCTAAATCTATGCCTGGTTCAGTATGATGTTGACTTTCTCTTCAACCAGGAACCCTATTGCTACAACGGAATACCTTGCTTCATTCCTTCTGACTACACCTCCTTTCACGTGGTCTCCGACACAATACCTAGAGTCTGTATCCTAATCAAGACCAATATAGCTCATAAATTCACGCTCCTTCACAAATTCTCTACTCCTGACAACGTAATCGTCACATTATCATCAGATCCCCCTCTATACATGGCCAGTTCATACCTTCCACCTTATGATACCCTTGAGCAGGATCTATCACCCATTGAAACCTTCCTAAATTCAATAAAATAATTAAGGAATCGCGTACAATGTGCAATAAAACCAGCCCACTTCAAATGGAGTCTCGATTCAAATTGTAAACACCCAATGTGGTTTAGCCCGGTCACTGATGCCAGAGGAAGAACGTTGGTTCAGTTCCTAACAGACCACAGCCTTATCACTGTAAACGAGAAGGACGGCCCCTCCTTCTCAGGGGCCCTGGGAAATAGCTGGATCGACCTTACAGTCACCACGTTCAATTCTGCCCATAAATTCCAGAACTGGCTCGTCAGCGAAGAAGATACGCAATCAGACCATAACCTGATACTCTACGACTTCTCGCACCACATAAGTACTACAAATCTCACACGACAAGCCAGTAGCTCTACCAGGAAATATGCCACTCAGGTCGGGAAGTGGCATTTATTCCAGAACAAAATCAAAGAAACAAGCGAATTATGGTTGCAGCAAATAAACAACGCTACCACAAAAACACAACTGGACGACGCCATTACAACTATTTGGAAGCAGTTAAGTGAAATAAATGAAAAATGCTTCCCCCCTTTCCTCCCCACAAATAAATTCAAGCCATGGTGGTCCACAAATCTCTCTTTTCTCAGAAAACAGGTAAACGCAGCCAAGCGCAGATTCAAGAGGTGCAAAAACGCAGTACTCAAAGAAACAAAATTAATTACATAATTTTTCAATGATGACATATATTTTAAATTAATATTAAAAGGTTGTTACGGTCTGGACACTTCAGGCCCACTTTCTGTGCAATGGCTGCAATGTATTTATATTACATGTTCACATATATAATTATGTTAATAAAATAAACAACAAACTGTTGAACATCTTTTATTTAACTGTCCAGTGTTTGAAAGAGAAAGACATATTTTAAAAGGACATCTAGATTATAAACTTCCTTACGCTAAACCATTATTTCATATATTTCTAAGAAAATGCTGTTCTACACAATTTTATTATTTTCTTTCTTATGTGCATAATCGATTATAGTTTAAAGTTACCAAGCTGATTGGGTATAATGCTCAGCACTGCCAGTTATACAACGGAATGGTATGTCATAGCCAAATAGCGAAAGATGAACACGTAAATTGCAAATTAAATTTGTTTAAACTATAACCCTAATGTACCTTCGGGTAAAATAGGGTTCATTAAACTGTATATTCAATAAATAAATAAATAAATAATAAAATAAACATAGCTCTTTGTGAAAAATGACATAGGCCTAAGGCAATTTTTAAAAAGGTATATATTCCTCTATCTCTTGGTATATAAAAGGCTTTGTCCTGACTGACAGGAATCAACGTAGAGCCTAAATTATAACAGGTAGAGACTTGGAATTTTGACAGTACCTTCGTTTCATAATGTAGGTGCTCACTAAGAAGGGATTTTGAAAAATTCTGATTCTAAATGCCAAAAATTAAATGTTTTTGAAAATACTTAATCCCTTTTTACACAGAATTATCGAAACAAATTCACAGAACATATTGTTGCCAATGGTATAGGTGGGTTTGGATTAAATTAAATGGATGTTTGACAAATTAGAGAAGGTATCATTATAATTCATATTATTATCTATATTAATAAAAGGAACTGTCCTCGATGTCCAGGGAAACCTACTGAACGCAGAGATCTGAAATTTTAAACATAGGTGGGCTGAAGGGTCGGAAAATGCACCGCGAAGCCGTAATTTTAATTTTAGTTTTCGTTCGTGAGTTATGAGTGAAAAACGGGCAAAAAACGTGCATTTTTTGCGTTTTCAAAACATAAGTTTTCAGTTATACATTTCAATGTCAAATCAATTACAGTTGGCATTGTCTATTTTTGTCACACCTTGAAAATAAAACTTTCGCGATCGCTTGAATGTTGTAAGCCCTGAATATGGTCAAACGTTTTTTTATTTGGACGAATCTCACTATACAGAGGTTTTCTGGCCAAGAAACTCGAATCTGAGGTCGCTTTTACCAGACGATGCTATCTAATCGTGGTATGTAGTCCACGTGATTTAGGAGTTAATAAATATTATGATTTTACTATTATGCTCTTAATTTTTAATTTTTTAAATAATTATCGCGGGCGAAGCCGCGGGCACATGCTAGTATGAAATATATTAGATTAATAAAGTCCATGGAATACTAGATTTTAGATTTTAGTCTCGTAGTAACCATAGAACAAGTGTCACTTAGATTCATGTGCTCGTGTCCATAATCCTATAAAACCCAAGAGAAAGGAATGTGGTTAAAGAATAGGCTCATCAGCTGAATCAACAAAAGCGACCCCTCTTCAGTTTTTTTCCTTGTCTGTCACTGCAGGTAGCCGAGTAAAATAATGCCACCGCCTGCTAGGTATGACATTTCCGTTTGTACAAAGCCTCCTGTACTTATATAACATGCTGCAGGGGGCCGAGATGTTGAAGTCAGATTCATTTGACTTGCAACAGGCAAAGCGATGGATGTCTTTCAAAACAGCTTATAAACAAAAATGATAATATTATAGGAGAAAAATTCCTCTGACACTGGGATTTGAACCCAGGACCTTTGGCTATCCTTGCAATGCTCTTACCATCTGAGCTACGCCAGAGTTCAATTCATAGTGCCAGATAGAACCCATCTCCTATGACTGCAGGTACCTAGTTTATGGATCAATTCTCAATGCGGAAATAGTTTTTCTTATGATATTTTGAAATCAATCATTAAAATGTATACGATAATAGTAGAAGTAGGAATAATAGTATTTGTAGTGGTTAAAATGAAGGAAATAGATAATTATTTACTTGTACTAAAAGGAAGAGAACGACAGTGACATCTGGTGATATCCTGTATAATCGCTATAACGTGCTAGCACCTTTTTCTTTACCCTTAATAGTCTATAGATGAAGAGGGTTCTATTAAGCAATGTTTATGATTCAAAATAATATGAACGCTTTTAATCTCACAACGCATTTTTAGTTCCTATTGTCTTATCTAATAAAAATCCAAACAAACCACTCCTTCCCTTGAAAAATTATATAATTTCTGAGAACTACGCTGAATTTATCAAATTAAATGCACATCATATTCATCTGTCAACAAACAGTTGAGAAACAATACATATTATCAATATTCAAAGTTAGCTTTCGAATGCATAATCTAATCTGAGATCGTTTTCCCAGGCGGCGCTTTCTAATCGTGGAATGTACTCTAAAGCCGGAATTTTAGCTGTTTCATTAATTATTAATGGTTTAGTTTATGAATGATTCTCTTGCAAGTGTTAATAAATATAATGCTTTAATAATTATTATACTCTTAATTTTTAATTTTTCAATTATTTATCGTGGGCGAAGCCACGGGGCACCTGTTGGTAAGTAACAACGAGGCAATTCACGGCACCCTTACACATTCTGCAGCATCGAGAAAGGAGGACAATCATGCATGCCCCAGGCTGGGTTCGAATCTGCACCCATTCAGTTCAAGGCTGTGAGAGTGGTACGCCCCGAAAAGACCTTGCCTCTCGGGTCAGCTGTTTATAATGGCCATATATGACCATAAATTCCTCCTGCTTTACCCACAGGTGTTCGTTAGAAAATCAGAGCGAAATTTACCACTACTTTATTGGATTTTGAATACGTATTGTGAAAAATCAGTGGTAAACATTGTGAGTAGCCTATATTCCTCTTAAATGCGATGCAATCACATAATTTTCTTTCAATTTTGCATAGATGTTTCTTGAAATTATTAAAATTGACGTACGTGCAAGGGTTTAAAAAAAATTTGTTTCGAGATAGTGGTTCGGTTTCATAACACAGTCTCGACTAAACACATTTGGTTTTCTTCCAATTTGGCATTAATGTTCCTTGAAAACACTAAAATGGACATAACTTCGTCGCTCTTCAAGGTTTTACGAGTCGTCTTATGCCCGGTTTCTACAAACTTGTGAATTACCTATGGGTAAATTACCCATGGACAAATTAGTTCCATTTAACCTACAATGGTATAATGAGCAAGGCCTTGGAGTTGTACAGTTAATTTAATTCAGAAGGCTTTGATTCTCATTGTTATTGATCCTATGAAAGGTTAAATTTTATCCAGCCATCCATGAAAGGACAAATTAACCCAAAGATTTACCCTTGGACAGATCTAGCCCGAGTTTGTAGGAACATTTTTTCTGCCATTTTCATATTTACCTAGAGGACATTTATCTAGAAACTCGCCACAAGTGTAAGTGATTGCTATCTTTAAATTATTTGTGTTTGTGTGGTGTTATTCTTGTGTAAATTGTGTAAATTCTGTGCATTAGATAATTTACCCATAGGTAATTCGCGAGTTTATAGAAACCGGCCATTAGTGACTTACTTTTTCATTTGTCAGAAATGTTCCTATTAAAATAAGTTGTACATTGTTTGGTGTCATTTTTGTTGTAATTATGTGTAGAATTGATATATAACTAACACTTTAAGACAAAACGACATATTAAAAAATCTAAGATTGATTGAAGTAAACTAGGTGACTCATGGGGCGGAAATTACGGTCGGTCCTAATCCCCTGCGCTTGTAAATGTGAGGGTGCTTGTGGATGAAGGAACCTACCTGGCCCCAAACGCCATCGCTGTTTGCTATGGGTATAAATAGTTGTCTTAAGTTTTGAATCCGAGCCACGGGTTGCCGAACACTGAGGTGTGGATGTTAACAGTCTCTACTACAGCTATTAGTTAACAGTATATTAGCACTTATGTAATCCGCCACATTTAGAAGTTCCTATGCCGTAACACTCTTTCCACATCAGACATTCACAGCGGATTCAAATTGAACTGAATAACAAATGAATTTCGGAATCATTTCCAAGTTCTCGAACGATTTGTAAGAGAACAGTCAAATTTTGTCTTGTGGAACGGCCTCCTATTAATTTTTCTTCCAGTCGATGCCCACTGCACGAAAGGTAATTACTAGAAAGATAGCAAAAGCCAAAACTGTAGTCATAATGATTAATGGCCGGTTTCTATAAACTCGCGAATAACCTATGGGTAAATTATCCAATGGACAGAATTTACACAAGAATAAAATCAGGTAAACTGATATAACCAAGTGCCAGTATGTTTTTTTTTAATCAGTGATACACGCAATTATGATAGGCCCATGCATAAAAGTTATTTTTGTAATAGATGTCCGAGTTAACTCCAAAAACAAAATGTGCCGGCAATAATAATAATGATGCAATAGACCTACGATTCGCTGATATCTCTGTTTCAATTTAAAGCAGCCTTAAAGGTTATGAATGAATAATAAGCCTATGAAATCTATCTGTCAGGAATTACATTAGGTATATTGCTGCACAGGAACGATAAGAAAAATACTCACAGTAAAATATAGCCTAATGTAAATATCGGTAGTCTACATAACCATAGAATACACATTATAATATCAATATTCAACGGCTAGTTGTTATAAATCGTTTATTTAAGTTATTATTTAGCCACACTGACATCGTTATGAAGAAACAAATCAATGAAGGCTGCTAACAATATGAATAAACGATTGGCAATTTGTTAAGTTTTTTTAATACATTGTGGGCCTTGAAAGAATATTGATTACAAAATTAATATTGATATACGCGTTACTTCGGTACCGATCAACCGATTTGGCCCTAATTCAATAGGCTTGTACCCAAAAACGTCATAAATTCGTATACCAAGTTTCAAGAAAATCCGATAAAGCGTATTTGAGTTATCCACGCCTTTGTGATATATTACCATAAAAAGGCACTAAATTGGGCATTATTCCGGTACCGCCCAACCGATCTGGTCCAATATCAATAGACATCTTCCCATGGACATTATAAATAGGTATTCCAAGTTTCATGAAAATCCGATAAAGCGTATGTGAGTTATGGCGCCTTTAAAATATACACTAAATTGGGTTTTACTCCGGTACCGGTGAACCGATTTGGTACAATTTCAATAGGGTTCTTCCCATGGACATTATAAACGCGTATACCAAGTTTCATTAAAATTCGATAAAGCGTATTTGAGTTAGAGCGCGTACAGACACACGGACGGACGGACGGACAGACATTTTTCGTCCCCCACACAATCTCATAAAGTACCATACTGGCACTTAATAACACCACACAAACACAAATAATTTAAAGATAGCAATCACATACACCTGTGGCGAGTTTCTAGATAAATGTCGTCTGGGTAAATATGAAAAAGAAAAAATGTTCCTACAAACTCGGGCTAGATCTTTCCAAGGGTGAATCGTCGGGTTAATTTATCCTTTCATGGATGGCTGGATAAAATTTAACCTCTTTGTAGGATCACTAATAATGTAAACAACGAGAATCAAAGCCTTCTGAATTAAATTAACTGTAAAACTCCAAGGCCTTACTCATTATATCATTGTGGGTGAAATGGTACTAATTTGTCTATGGATAATTTACCCATAGGTAATTCACAAGTTTGTAGAAACCGGGCATAAATAAGGCTAATTTTTAACTCTTTGAAAATATTTACTTAACTAAAATAGTCTTAGGCCTAAACAAAATGATAAAATATTGTTTTAGCCTACCAAATTTATCAAACCGACAATTTAATTTACAAAATTAAGATATTTAAAAAAATAACTTGGATAATGGGCCTAAATAATGATACATTTTAAAGCCAGTAATACTAATAAAAATTACGTGTTAAAAATCTAAAATGTCGAAAGAAAGGAAAAAAAGAAAACTTTGAGTGTAGGCCAACTGTATAATTTTTCAAGTTAACAATCCTATTTTTTACCGTATTCAAGTGTATTTTCATAAGTTTTTATTTTTTAATTCGGGTCCGCGCCTCTTCCCCGGGTACGTCCCTGATGGCGGCGAGAAATACAATCCAAGTTATTACAGAGCATTGTTTGGTAATATTCATTAAAAAAAGAGCCATTTTGACTTATTTCATTAAAAAATGCAGTAATTCCGCCTTGTCAATAATAAAGTTTTTTAATCAAATATATTTCGACCAACTTGTGCTCATCCTCAGTGATACATAATATTATAATATAGGCTTAGGCCTATGTTATTTACTTGGCCAGCTATGAATTGAAACTTCATTTTATGAGCACAGATAGACACAATACAGGGTGTTTCAAAATGAATCTCGGGGTTTTAAGGCTTTGTAGAATTTAGTACATTTAACATACAATTATAAATAATACATCAAATAAAAGAGCAACTCAAACAGTTTTTCCTATAAGTATTCAATGTGAGCACCATTCATCACATGGCACACATGGAGTTAATAGGCGAGTTCTTCCCAAACCTTGATCAGTAATTGTTGCAACAACTGCTTCAACCCTGTGTCTTAAGTCGGGTAGGTCAGTTGGTAGTGGCGGCACATACACTTGATCCTTTATGAATCCCCAAAGATAAAAATCACATGGCGTCAGATCGGGTGAACGTGGAGGCCATGCGAAACAAGCTCTGTCATCTGGCTCCTTCCGGCCATCCATCGGTCGGATACAACATTGTTTAACCATTCGCGTACTGAATGATGCCAGAGAGGTGGTGCACCATCTTGCTGCCAAATACCACGTTCTCTGGTTCAGCTTCTTCCAATTGAGGAAAGAGCCAAAGTTGTAGCGCATCAAGATAAGAATTTCCAATTACACTTGCTTCAAGGAAAAAGAAGGGCCCATAAACTTTCCGCCGGGATATGGCACAAAAAACATTCAATTCAGGGGAATTTCGTTGCAACTGTACCATCTCGTGGGGATTTTCGGGTCCCCAGATGCGAACATTATGAGTACCAACAAAACTGTTTGAGTACCAACAAAACTGTTTGAGTACCAACAAAACTGTTTGAGTTGCTCTTTCATTTGATGTATTATTTATAATTGTATGTTAAATGTACTAAATTCTACAAAGCCTTAAAACCCCGATATTCATTTTGAAACACCGTGTATAATGCTTCAGAATGTTAAGGTGCGTATACATTTGCGCTCTGTACGCGTACTGTACGCGTACAGAGCGCAGATTGGGACGGCATTTGAGGTATTCGTGTGACGACACGCGTACAGAGCGCAGACAGTACGCCGCGATCCGTCTCCTGTCGGTTTTTTCGACGAACACAAAGGATTTCTGATTTCATATTGGGACGTGTTTTTGGTAGTTGCGCTCCGTCCGCGTGTCATTTTCCTCCTTGCTCTCTCTCTGCTCAAGCATGTTGTTTTGATTTTGAACACCAGCAACAATAACATCCGGCAGCTGTGCACACAATGTTTATACAAAGTTCAATATTAATATCATTAGTGCACGGATTTTTATGTGCTTAAAAACTTACAAATATTTATTTTTTATGTGCTAAAAATGTTACAAATATATGGTAAAATTTTAAAAATATGTGCTAAAACTATATATTTTTTTTCTGAAAAAGGAATAAAAACACCAGAATGTTCGTAACTTACTAGAACAAATTATACTGAAAATCACCAATTGCAGCTAAATATCATATGTAAAATGCTGACTGGAGTTGCAGTGCACAACAAATGTCATCTCCAGATTATGGATCACAAATCCTTGCCTATTATACAAGAATAATGCCTTTGAGAAAAGGAACGTTCTACATCACACGATGTTAACCTTGTATATTTCAAGAGGTGTACTGTATATCACTAACACACACACACGATCAAGTTCACTTATGATTTGACCTTCCAAAACTTGAGCGACTTTGCAGAGGGTTTGGTAGCCACCATTTTTCTCAAACATACCTTTAAATTTTGTTCTTAGAACCTTTATTTTCAAACCTGAGATAGTGTTAAGTTGCCTTTCAACATATTGTATTTCTTTAACTGAATTACGCAATGTTGAGATTGAGTTCTGTTCTTCCCCGACAAGCAAGTGCAAGTGAATCACTTTCACCTCATTGCAATTTCTGTTGAATTCTTTCGAGATAGATATTTGTGTTGTAAAATGTTAAAAGAGATTGAGGAAAAGTACTAAAATATTTATTTGTGGAGAAAAAAGCGAAAATATTTATTCACATAACTTTTTTTTGTAAATCGTGTGTTTTTATGTAAAATAAAATAGGAATTTGCGGTTGTCGGACCTTGACAAGAGCATCAGAAAAAAAAATTACATAAAAATCCGAAAAAGTAGGCTACTAAAATATATATTTATGGAGAAAATATCGAAAATATTTATTCACATAACTTTTTTTGTAAAATATGTGTTTTTATGCGAAATAAAATTTGTAATTTGCGTTTGTCGGACCTCGATTTGGATATTGAACTTTGTTTTAGGAATGTACGCATCAGGAAAAAAAAACCTTTTATTACATACAAATCCGAGCCCTAATCATTATTATTATTGTTATTAATTTCATTATTATTATTAAGTTAAATCCCTATAATATAAAGCCACATGGCTGGCTGACTCACTCACTCACTCACTCACTGACATTAATGTTTGCCCACTTCCAGATGAGCTAGAAACTTGAAATTTGGTATACATATAGCTTTTAGGCTGTAAACTGCAGAAAAATTCCAAAAAGTTTATTTTTTTATTTTTAGCCCTAAAAACCCCCGAAAAAGGGCTCACTCACCGACATTAATGTTTTCCCACTTCCAGATGAGCTAGAAACTTGAAATTTGGTACACATATAGCTTTTAGGCTGTAAACCACAGGAAAATTCCCAAAAAGTTTTTTTTTTTATTTTTAGCCCTAAAACTCCCGAAAAAGGGCTTGGTTTCCATGGGAACGGTTTTATCAAACTGTGTTCACGTAGGGCTCTGACAGATTAAATACACGCACTCTATCTCCCATAGATCTTTTAAAAACCTCTCCCGAGAACCTCAGTGGAGGTTTGGGGGCTCCGCCCCCCAGCGAAGCTAGTTTTAATATAAAGATGTTGTGGGCCCTATATTAGGGTTATTGGGCTGTGATATGATTTTTATCACAATAATAATAATAATAATAATAATAATAATAATTATTATTATTATTATTATTATTACAAAATGTTCTAGTTATTACAAATCACAAAAATACAAATTATTACAAATACAAATATAAATAACACAATAATAATAATGATGCTGGTGGTTCGCAATATGTTCGTCGCTTTCCTATGGATAATTTCAACGTACTGTTCGCGTACTGTACGCGTACTGTACGCGGACAGAGCGGAACGCGAGAGGAGCGCAAATGTATACGCAGCTTTAGCCAACGTATTGGCAAGTTTTTTTTATTATTATTATTATTTGGCAATGCAAATGAATTTTAGTTTTAGAGTTAAATGTATTTTAACCACTGGCTTATAAATTCGTCTCCACAAAAAGTTACATAAAAGCAGAATTATTAGTTTAATAGTTTATTGATTAATATTACAATACATGTGGATTTTTATTTTCTGTTACAAGTTGTCTTTCATGGAAGTCATTTATTCTACTGAAATTTTTTGTACTGGCTTCAAACTTATAAACCACTGATGAGATTAGTTGAATGCTTACATTAATATGCAGCCTACAATCGGGTCTGAAAGGGAAGTCAGTACAGTGAGTTTACATATGCCTAGAATAGTATTGAGATTTTGTACAACTTCAGTTTTCTTTGTAATCTAAATGTTATTGTTTCTTGCCTTATTGTGTCCGTGCGGTAGCTACTAATAAGCCAATAAGGGAAGTTTTTGTTAACAAAAATAGCCATTTGCGAATGTCAATCACATTCTACACACACTGATTCTCCCAGTTTCACATCAACATATAATGTGGCCTGCCCAAGTGGTGCATAACTCCAAAAAGGGCCACACTATCGCCATCTAAATTAGGGCGGACCCCAATTAATGCGTTAGGGCAACGGGGTTGGCATTTGCCCTGTAATATATCTTATTCTATGAGAATGTATAGTGAGAAAGTAGTATTGTCCATTCTTAAGGTAAAGAAAGTTATGTGAGTGTGAAAATATGAGATTTTGTTTATCTGCTCTTGTTTTCCTAGAAACTGTAATTTTTTTTTATCGCTGTTTGCACAATGCAGGCCAGTATAATGGTAAGTTTATTGAATAAAATATAGAGGACATTGTATGTATGTAGGCCTACAGTAGTTTGTGATGTCAGTAACCGGCGAAAAATGGGCGTACACACACGGCCAAGATTCTTGTGACGAGCGTTTGTGTAATCAGGCATTTATTGTGTAACAGCCTTCTAAGTACCACTTTACATAACACTTCGCGCATGTGTAATAGATCGCAGCAATTCTTGTCTTCGTTTTACTTTTTCATTTAAACAAAGTTACTGCTAATTACAGACCAAAGGCTGCAAATATTAGTCTAATAATCTCAGCCCATAAATACACGAGACTCACTCATGCAGATTATAAAACCGTGGCGGACTGCATAGAAAACAGTTAACACAATGATTAGGCTCATAGTTTATTTTTTTGTACCGTTTTCTGTAAAATATTACATGCATTTCGAAATTTCTTGCAAGTTATTTTCCATTTCCTTATTGCAAATTAAGGCAAACTGTTGTATCACATATGCATTTAAAGTTTAAGAGGAAAATGCCCTCAGAAGGGAATCGAATTCGAGACTCTTGCTAATAGAATATGGCTAAATTCGGCCTCAACTTGTGAAGTATCCATGCTACCAATTCCTGCCTGTTGTGTCTTTCAACAATAATTAATAACTAGACCTGGGATTTTAAGGCAAATGCCTATTTTGTTTCTTATGAAATAACATGAACATTTTTAAATATGTGGACGTTTCATGATAAATCACTTACATTTATAGAGTTTTATAGTGCCCTAAAATGCCTATTTGGACCTTTAGAGCCTATTTTACTATTTTAGTACCTAAAATGCCTATTTTGTACATTTAAAATAAAATTCAACTTCTGTAACTTTTACAAACGTTTAATGGACATTCCTGAATGAAGGGCAGAACAGCAGAGGGTGGGTTTTTCATAGAGACTTGATTATTCCAAACAAATGTCGCGAAAGCAATGCTGACTGACGGGGGAGGGGGAGGATTAAGGGGGAAGGACTACTATGTCAAGTCACCAGTGAAAGAACTTCTGTTCAAGTGAATATAGTTCGTGATGCCTAATTTTGCAGTTAATTCTGTTAAGAATAGGTATACCACGTTTCTTGCAGTAAAAAAATGGACCATGTTACAGTTTAAGTGTAACTTATATTGTAATATTTTAAAGTCTATTTTCTATCTATTTATACATTTTTAAAGCATTTTTAAGTGTCTATTTTCTCTTTTAAAAGCCTATTTACTTGTTTTAAAAGCCTATTTTAGGTACCTAAAACTATTTTTTTTGGAACCTAAAATCCCAGGTCTATTAATAAGACTATTGGTTTAAAAGTGTTTTGGTCTTTTGGTTTAAGGGGATCATACACAGCTACGGTAAGACATCATTTCTTTAAATCAGTGATACATTCATATATATAATATATATATATATATATATATATATATATATATATACACACATACACATATATATACAACATACGAGGCGCGTCCATGAAGTAACTTTCCCTAGAGTCGTTTATAGAAACAAAATTAAATTTCGTGGAAATATTTATTGCAACAGATATAGCAAGTGTTCAGCTATTTTTCAACATATTCGCCACAGGAATTCAGACATTTGTCATACCGTGGGATCAAGTTTTGAACACTTTTGTCGTAGAAGACTATCGCCTGGGATTTCAACCATTGTGTGATAACCTTTTCCGTTTCTCTGTCAATCTCTATCATTTTCTGTCATTCACAGTTATTTCTTGTGGGATAGGAAAAGACGAAAATCTCTCGGTGTGCGGTCCAAGCTGTAGGGTGGAGACTTCAACACCTCCCTGCAAATCTCCTGCAAAAGTTCGGTTAGGAGATGTTTCAACATGCACCCTGCAGCCCGGACCACGCCCCCAGTGATTTCCATCTTTTCCTACACCTCAATATATGACAGAATGACAGAGAAATGTTTATTTCACAATGTAAACATTTTCTTGGAGGTTTAGCTTCTAAAACATGTTAAACGAAGTGAGCCTGCAAAATTTCATGAAAATTGAACCAATAGTAGTTTAGAAACATAATGTTTGACGTTGCCAAAAAGCAAACAAACAAAACAAAACACATTTTCAGGAAATTCGAGTTAAAAATCAAGTAAGTTAAAATTACACATTATCTGACATAAATGTTTTTAACTCCCACTCCACCCCCGCCAAAAAAAGCTAATTTCGCAAACAAACTTTACAGATATGTTCAGAAAGAAATGCTCTTTCTCAAAAGCCAATGAAAACAGTGTAAAAAATTACCTCTAGGCCTAGTGGTGTATAATCCGCCTTAAAATAAAAATCAGGTAAACTGATGTAACAAAGTGCCAGTATGTTTTTGTTTAATCAGTTATGACTGCAATTATGATATGCAGAATATGCTTTTTTTAAAATTGATTTCCAAGTTAAGCTCCAGATTTATTCATTATTCAGGGCTTACGGAAGAACAAAGGTCTAGTTTTTTTAATGAGATTAAAATCTTCCAGCATCAGCTGAACTGTGCAGATTTGTGATATCATGACAATCGCACACTCACATAAAAATACCAAAATAAATTCAAATTGGCCGGTTTCGGGTTTTGAACCATGGACTCCAGAATGTGAGGCCAAGACGTTACCATCTTGGCCACCGGGGTCATTTTAACAGTCTAGTTGGATAACCGCACGTAAATCAATAGTGTTTTTTTGTCATAGCTACCTGTATTTTAATTTCCAAGGCCTTATAATATCACAGTAAAACAATAGGCAGTGTTGTCAAGATAACTGATTTTCATTTTTTCTAATAAATTCTTTCGAATACGTATATTACCATAAAATAGGCACTAAATTGAACATTACTCCGAAACAGGTCAACCGATTTTATCCATTATAAATAGACGTCTTCCCATGGACATTATAAATGCGTATACGAAGTTTCATAAATATACGATAAAGCGTATTTGAGTTATTGCGCCTTTAAAGTTGACACTAAATTGGGGTTTACTCCGGTACCGGTCAACAGATTAGGTTCAAATTGAATAGGGCACTTCTCATGAACGTCATAAATGAGTATACCAAGTTTCATGGAAATCCGATACAGCGTATTTGAGTTATGGTGCCTTTCTATTAGAAAGGAGCCATAATCTTTTAAAATAGGCACTAAATTGGGCATTACTCCGGTACCGGTGAACCGATTTGGTTCAATATCAATAGGGTTCTTCCCATGGACATTACAAATGAGTTTTCCAAGTTTCATGAAAATCCGAAAAAGCGTATTTGAGTTAATGGCGCGTACAGACACACGGACGGACGGACAGACGGACAGACATTTTTCGTCCCCACACACAATCTCATAAAGTACCATACTGGCACTTAATAAAAACGTGATATAAAAATAGTTTGCTAGCGTTTAGATGGCATAATTGGGTAGATTGGTGATATCAATGCATGCATAGGACAGTATTTTATACGTTTATTTATGTAATGTTAGGGGCTTGCTCTTCAATAAGAAAATTCAATTCAATTTATTATCGCCTTTCTTTAACACATTCTCAATTTAAGTTTATTTTTAACTGGCTACTTTGTTTTAATTTCATATGAATTCAGGGTGTCCACCAAGTAATGCTGAAGAAATTCCCGGCTTATTCCCTGATTTTCATTGTTCATTTCAGAAATTCCCGACCAAAATATGAAGCACTTTCTAATAACTGTAAGAAAAATTATAGGATTATACATACTTTAAATAAGAAAAACTTTTAGTAACAAAAGTAATTGCAAACAATAATTACTTAGGCTATAACAGATACAAAAATTACGAACAATAAAATAAATTAAATATACTTTCATTAAGGCCTATTATTGTCTAGAAGTATTTTTTATCACACTATGCAATTTTTCGAATTTTCCCGGATATTTTAACAAATTCATTGACTTTTCCCGGATTTTCCAGACCATACGAAATTCCCGGCCTTTTCCCGGATTCCCGGATTTTCACGACCAGTGGACACCCTGGAATTACATCCTGCAGTCAGATAGTTTTTAGCAATTCGTTAATTAAAAAAAAAACTAATTATAAGTAATAACGGTAAATTTATTGGCCTTTTTTTTAAATTTTGGATAATTTTTCACTATTTTTGGTCATAAATGCATTTTTTATTTGGCATTTTTTCACTATTCAGCCATCCCACGGAAAGTGAGCCTGAAGTGTCCAGACCATAACAACCTTCTAATATTAATTAAAAATATGTCATCACCAGGGCCCGGATTCTGATGACCTAAAATTGTTTGAAAAATGAACTATAAAATGACCCTAAATTTTAAAGAAAATTACTTAATAATTATAAAAAATATTATTGTACACACAAACTTATAGACTAATTTGTACAATAATGTATTGTAAAAACTGTAAATAGCCTAACTGTAATGTTGTGAATGTTCTTTTCTCACGGAAATTTATACTGGCACTGAGGCACTGGCGAGTCAAACTTCGGCATTTCCTTTTGTGGTTTGCCGGATTATAGGCTATTATTGTTTATTGAGGATAAACAGTAGTTGGCACTCTCAAATCCAATCAGGTGGCAGACTCTGGTGCCAAGTCAATAACAGTGCTAATATAATACAATATTTTGGCGTTTCTTTGATTCTCATTTCCGACATGACAACACTTCAACACCGATTTTTACTTTCTTGCATTAAACAAACAACACTTCAAAGACAGCACCGCTAGCGACGAAAAAAAGTTAATACACTCAATGTAAATACATGAAAATGACTAAATAAGGAAGCAAATGACATGAAAATGACAAAATAATGACCTAAAATTGAAATAAATGCCCTAAAAATATAAAATTGAATAAATTGAGAAAAAATGACCTAATGAAAATGCATTTCTATAATCTAGAGGCCATGATTAGGATTTATCCACAAGTTGGCAATGTGTATGCAGCATCAATAAAAAGATGACATGTCATTAGAATCCGGGCCCTGGTCATCACTGAAAAATTATGAAATTAATTTTGAGAATTGGTTCTTCAGTAGACTAGTACTAAAAATTAATTTCTTAATTTTTCAGTGATGACATACAGTATACTTTAAATTAATATTAAAATGTTGTTACGTTCTGGACACTTCAGGCTCACTTTCCGTGGAACGGCTGTATTTTATGGTCATTAAATGCCTTGCCTTAGTGATAAACTTTTTATATTTACCTTACACAGACAAGAAACTACGTCATAGATAAGTTTTTTCCCCCCCCCACGAGGTTGAAGTTGAAAAAAAAATATAAATAAAACTAACAATCCTAAAGGTACTTTTTTTGCTTTAATTTTGTCAAAGTTCATTTAAGTTTTTTTAAGTAGCTTTCGAAGAAAAATCTACCTATTGCAATCGATACCATTTCATGATTTTCGAAAAATTCTTTCATATGCCTCCCTAAGTTCGAAACCACCGCCCGTTCAAACATTTTTTTGAAGATATTTGAACCAAATTTTATTATGTTATTTCTAGGCACAATAGTTCGGACAAGTTCGATAATGAGCAAAATTGGCCCAAGGGGTGGGTCGGGGGAGGGGGTTTAAATTTTGAAAAACTTATATCTCGGCCCCTATGAAGTATAGAGGAAAACTTTGTTGGAATAAATTAGAGTACTCCCTATGGAGTTCAAAGTGACACCAACGATTCGGGAGTTTTGGGGGTACGAGTGGGTGGGGGGAATGGAAATTAGAAATTTGTGAAACCACGTTTTGTGGGGTATCGTTGAAAAGCTGTTGATGAGTACTCTGCAAATCAACAACTAGTTTCTCGATAGCTCTCATATAAGGCGAGATTTGAATGTTTGAAAAAGTGCTCTTTCCTCTTTTTTGCAGTTATTATTACGGGTTTGTCATGCCAAGGCTAAAGAAGAAGAGTGCTGTGCAGCGACAATAAATTAAACCAAAAGCACTTCGAAATCTACCTCAGCCTGTAGGCCTGCCTAAAGGGATTTTAAAAAAAGTCTAAATGTTGCCACCCCTAATTGTTTTTAAAAAATTTCCCGCCCCAGGTGGCTGCCTAGTTCGCCTATATGGATATGTCGAGCCTCATTATAGGTGTTAGAAATGTTCACGCACGCCGTAGATTTCTTTTTACACTTGAAGGTAACACTTTATAATAAAAAGATGAAAGACATACTTGTAATAGCGCGATGACAAGTCTCGTATCACCACTATGGACGGAGATGGTGCTGATGGTGGTAGTGGGCGCCCGGGGTTGCTGATCCCCCGCCCCCGGCTGCTGAGGGGCGGCTTCTTCCACCTCCATCACTTTTTTTTAAATAAACAAACTTCACTTATCCGCACTACGTATAACGCACTCGCCACATGCTCTTGAGTATACAACTAACACTTCTGCACTGTATGGCAGCTCAGCCCACACTGTCACTGATATCTCCGCGCTCCGACCGCGGCGCCACTGTCGCGTTACGTAATTCTACAACACTCATATGTTTACACGAGATGAAGACGATTTGCTAATTAATGGATAGCTGTCAACAAACCCGATACGAGCAGACTTTGTATGTGGAGTTATTAGAGCACTATAATCAGACAGGAGGTGTTAAAAGCGGGCGTTGCTAGGAGACTGAAGGAACGTGTCTGGTGTCTTGAAATTTGGATTTCCCCTCTTCTATATTTAAAAGTGGGTCACAGTGCTTCTTTTCACGCCAATTCTTGGAACATACGGCTGTTTATAGAGGCCGACGAATATGAAATTCCTAGAGATCCGTGAAAATGGTTTTGTATTTAAGGGAAATTTTAAAATATTTCAATATTTCATATTGAAATATTCTCTCTTTTCTCTTTCGTAGTTATACCTCTCCCTTGTAGGGACCTTTATGCGGCCCGGGCCTTACCGGGCCGCGACCTGTCGGGAGAGGAATGAACTATAAATCACAACACAGACAGACATACTTTTTTGACCAGACAAGGACATGGAGGGCCTCCCCGGATGAGTGATCAGCCCAATGCCGGTGCCACCTCCGAGACAACACGAACACATAGGACGAGATACACCATTCATACACACACTCACTCAGAACAAGGCGAGGATGGAATGAAGATGATAATGACGGCCAGATGATATCCGGGGACCACAAGGACCTAAAGTTACCTGACATTTGTCTCACGGGTGAGGGAAAACCCCGGAATAAACCTCACCTAGGCAACTTGTCCCGACCAGGAATCGAACCCGGGCCCGCTGCGTGAGAGGATTGGACGCATCCCCTGAACCACAGCGGTGGACATATTCAAATATATCATAAGTTTAATACAATCATAAAATATCGCATTTTTAAATTTGATATTACAGCACAGTCCCGCTATTCCGAAAATCCGCCTATTCCGAACAGAGTTCAGAAAAAATTCCGATATTTTAAACTTGAAAACAGGAGAAATATTGTTATACAAAAAAGTTAAATAGAGACATATATAGACCCTAAACTTGATGAAAACGCCTGAAACCAAGTTGGAATGAAAGTTGGCACTTAATTTATGCCTTAACAAGTCAATACATTGATACTGTATTGTTCATGAAATCCGCCTATTCCGAATTCCCGCTAAACCGAACGGTGTTCTGTCCCAATTAGTTCGGTAAAGCGGGACTCTACTGTATATCATATTTATCATATAATATATCATATTAAAATACGATCTTCACAACACAGATTTTATAATTCACTCAGTATCAGTTATTTAATAAGTGCCAGAATGGTACTTTATTGAGATTGTGTGGTGGACGGGAAAATGTCCGTCCGTGTGTCTGTACGAGCGATAACTCAAATACACTTTATCGGATTTTCATGAAAGTTCCTATATGCATTTATTAACGTCCATGGGAAGAAGCCTATTGATATTGGACCAAATCGGTTGACCGGTAACGGAGCAATGCCCAATTTAGTGCCTGTAATATATTAGAAAGAATTTATCAAATGCAATCAGTTCTCATGACAACATAATCCTTTCTACAGTGTTCATATACGGCTTTGGAAGTTGCAATACAGTTAGCTTTGACAAATAACACTACCCACATAATCCTTCACATATGCTTATCAAACTAGACCTTTGTTCTTCCGAAAGCCCTCCTTAATGATTCAATCTGGAGCTTAACTCGGAAATTTTTCATTCTTTCTTTCTTTGTCGTAGTTTTACCTCTCTCCCTTTTAAGCGACCCAAGCCGCCCGATCCTTACAGGGCCGCGACCATTCGGGACAGGGATTATCTTTGGATCACATACATACTTTTTTGACCAGACAAGGACATGGAGGGCATCCCCGGATGAGTGATCAGCCCAATGCCGGGGCCACCTCCGAGACAACACGAACACATAGGATGATACACACCATTCACACACACACACACACTCAGAACAAGGCGAGGATGGGGATGAAGATGATAATGACGGCCAGATGATATCTGGGGACCACAAGGGGCCTAAAGTTACCCGACATTTGTCTCAAAGGTGAAGAAAAACCCCAGAAAAAACCCACCTAGGTAACTTGTCCCGACCAGGGAATCGAACCCGGGCCCGCTGCGTGAGAGGATTGAACGCATCCCCTGAGCCACAGCGGTGGACTAACTGGGAAATCGATAATAAATAAAAAATAAAAAACTTATATTCTGCATATCATAATTGCAATTATTACTGATTAAACAAAATCATTCTGGCACTTTGTTACATCAGTATTAAAGTAGGCTATATTTCCCCTTAAATGTCAGAGTTGAGTTTCAAGCTTGCCAGTCTGTAATATAAATAGCTGTACATCGAACTGGAGACCTCGCCAGTGTTAGAACAGGTACGTGGACCGTTGTCAAATCATTGTTGCGATGCTGATAGCCAGAACGTGACTTGAAGGCAGATAGAGGTGCCATGGAACTCGAAATATAATCTCCATGGAAACTCGTTTATTTTCCTGGTTTAAATGCCCCAGCAGGAGGTTAACGTTTATATTTATGGTGTGCAAATGTGGACGAAACGAAAGCACTTATTTCGAGCATAGTTACTGTGAACTGAATATAGCCTAGCCTAATTAGACTATTTCTACTGGAACAGTATCTTGTAGTTTTATATTTCTACTGCCATCTGCCTATGGTAGATGACTAGACCTGGGATTTTAGGCTCTAAAAAATTAGTTTTAGGCACCTACAATAGGCTTTTAAAACAAGTAAATAGGCTTTAAAAAAAAGGCACTTAAAATATGCTTTAAAAAATGTGTAGATAGACAGAAAATATACTTTAAAATATTAAAATATGCTCGAACAATGGTCCTTCCCCCTTAATTCCCCCCCTCCCGTCAGTCAGCATTCCTTCAGCGACAATTGTTTGGCATAATCATGTTTCTGTGAAAAACCCACATCTACTCTTCTGCGTTTCATTGAGGGATGACAATTATAAGATTGTAAAAATTACACAAGTTGAATTTTATTTTAAATGTACAAAATAGGCATTTTAGGCACTAAAAGAGTAAAAATAGGCTCTAAAGGCCCAAACAGGCATTTTAGGGCACTATAAAACTCAATAAATGTAAGTGATATATCATGAAACATCTACATATTTAAAAATTTTCATGTTATTTCATAAGGAACAAAATAGGCTTTTGCCTTAAAATCCCAGGTCTATAGATGACGCAGCGGTCGGGTGGTAGGCCAAGTCCCTCCAGGGATGTAGCGCCACGGAGTTTAGTTTTACTTCCTTATAGCATTGTCCTTAACATTGACGTTGTAGCATTTTTGCGACTATTTTCGTCCTTTTTTGTGCCCCAGCAAGTCTTGTATGATTTTTTAAAAATATTAACCTACGTAGGCTACTTAAAAGGCATTAACAAATATAACTACTGGCCTTTGATGCTCATGCGCATTATGAAAGAAATTTTTTTTCCAAAAAGAATTTGGCTATTATCCCTTGCTTGCATCTTAATTTCTCACAAAAATTATAAATCAGTGTCGGACTGCATAGAAAACAGTTAACACAATGATTAAGCTCCTAGTTTTGTTTCTGTAAATTTTATACGCTTACCCTTCGGGAAGAATATAATCAGAGAGAGTTTGAAAATAGGGGGCTTAGGAAAATATTTGGACCTAAGAGGCATGAAAAGGGGGACTGGAGAAAACTACGTAGCGACGAGCTTCATGACCTGTACTCTTCACCGGATATAGCAAGGGTAATTAAATCATGGAGGATGAAATGGGCTGGACATGGGGGAGGTAAGGCATATCTAAGAAAATACTGACTGGGAGACGCGAAAGGAATTAGACCACTTGAAAGACCTAGACGAATGTGGTAGGACAATCTATAGGCCTAATAATAAAAGGAGCTGTTTGACTCGATTGTATAATTGGATTTTTTTTTTCAAAATTAATCAAACCATTACAGACAGTTACGGGTAATTATCGTTACAAAATGGCAGCCACGTTTCATGCACTAAAATGCCGTTTCCGTGGTAATTTCCATAAATATAAATATTTCTGGGATATTATTTTTCTATTTTTTAATATAATCTGAACACTAATAGTTCATTTTTTAAAAATATTTTAATGCAAAAGAAGATGTATAAAAATCACTCTTTGTGGATTTATTTGTTATACTGTTGGTGTTCAAAGATTGTAAATGATGTTGTTCATATTATATTAACAAATATAGATATTCATATTTGTTGAAATTATCACAGAAACGCCATTTTAGTGCACGAAACGTGGCTGCCATTTTGTAACAGTTTTATTGATTCTTTTTAAAAAAAGTATGTAATTGTAGAAGTGTCAATAAAGAGGGAAAAATGAATTTAACTTATTTCTCGGTACCCAAACCTGTATGCCCCCTTAAAGTGAGAGAGGGTTAATATTTATTAGTTTGAAAGGGACGCCATTTAGTTCCGGAGGGTGAAGATAAGGGCGGCACTTAGCTCTCCAGCTTTCCCTTATTCTCTCCACTTAAACCCGCCATATGCTTTCAATATAATTCGATCACGTCTGATCTGCTACAAGACGATATTAACAAATTACAGTTACCCATAAACCAGTGCGTGACTCCCTAGGGGTCGATTCAAACTCAGATAAATACTGATCCTAATTCTCAGGAACAATTTCTTCTACTGGGTTCCATGGCCATGTTTTTACTTCACCTATCTGCACCTTACCTAGAGTTTCTATTGTACGTTTAATAAAAGTGTAAAATTTCAGTAAATAAGTTTGGTTAATTTTCTTGATACAGTAGAACCCCGATAATTCGAGCTAATTGTGGCTGAGGCTACCTCGAATTGCAAAAAACTCGGATTATACGGAAATAACACTAAATCAATGGGTAAGTCATAAATAAATGTTTAATGAGCACAATAATGGTTTAAAAAATAAATAAACAATATACTAGGCCTACATACCTGTCTTACGCCTGTAGGCCTATGTATATTGGCAAACATTTCCAATTAGCTACATCGGCATCCTTTAAGGGTTAGGCCTAAGTCATTGTCTGACCATTGTCGCTGAATAGGGATTTCTGTAACAATACAGTATTCTTTTCTGAAAGGATGGGGAAATATGCACTGTACAATTGATTGACACGAAAAATCGAACCTAACGGTTTCTGTCAATCTGTAATAGAAATGCATTAGCAGTCTGAAGCCAAGGTTATTTCTGTGTATTATGAACAAAACCCTAAGTGGGACAGTTTTACCTGCATTTTTGTACATGGAAAAATTGAAAGAAAGCTCAAAATGTAACACATTCGGAACTGCGTAAAACTTACTTGCGGACACCGTATAAAAACGGGATTTTACTCTAGTTTTATGGACAATTTTAATTTTCTTAAGACCAGCTCGAATTATACGGAACCTCGAAATACCGAGGCTCTACTGTATTTCGCAAAACAAATAGTTGTTCAGACAGCCGAAGGAAAAGGAAGCAGGGAAAAAGGTAGAATCGGGCTATTAACAGTAAATGATATGACGAGGGTCGACCATAAACTAAGTTTCCCTAGGGCCGTTTACAGAAACAAAACACAATTTCAAGGAAATATTTATTTCAACAGACACAGCCAGTGTTCAGCTATTTTTCAACATATTCGGCACCGGAATTGAGACATTTGTCATACCGTGGGACCAACTTTTGAATATTTGTATAGTGGAAACCTGCCGCCTGGTATTTGAACCACTGTGTGACAACCATCTCCGCTTCTCTGTCATTATTTGTCATTTCGTGAGGTGTAGGAAAAGATGGAAATCACTGGGAACGAGGTCCAGGCTTTAGGGTGAATGTTTAAACACCTCCCAGCCGAACTTCTGCAGCAGACTCTACCAGAAGACTGAAAAACTCTCAGAAACAATGAGGGAAGGAAGAATTGATTTTTATGGACACATCCTCAGAATGAACCCGAATAGACTGTCCAATAAAATCTTTGAATATTTCCGCAACAAAAAGACCAAACTAAATTGGTTTAAGGAAACAGAGAAGGACTTTAAAGAACTCAAAATCACAGAAAAAATGCTCGTAGATAAAACTGCAAAAAAAAATAAAATCAGGTAAACTGATATAACAAAGTGCCAGTATGCTTTTTTAATCAGTAATAATTGCAGTTATGATATACAGAAAATAAGGTTTTTTTTTTTTTTTTTTTTTTTTTTTTTAAATAGATCTCCGAGTTAAACTCCAGATCGATTCATTAAGCAGGGCTTACGGAAGAACAAAGGTCTAAAGTTTGATTCTTACCCTTAATTCATATTGGTATACACTGATATACTAATTCTTAAAATATGTAAACATTTTACAAAATGCATTGACAATGAAATAGTACAGTAAGCCAATAAGAAGAGGATAGTTTCACCTAGCGGTATGCAGTTTTGTTCTGAGTATAGGCTTATGCAATTTTAACGCAACGCAATAACTTTAAAGCTAGTTTCTGTTCGTGAAATAACATTTATAGGCTTATGTTATTCTTTAGGAATGATGTAGGTCAATGAAAGACAATGAATTCCCAGTTTTTTTTAAAGAAAAATGCAATACTTATTTAAGCACATTGACAAAATCGGACACAAGAATGGAATAGGCTCAATTTAACACAATTGATTATAATAAAAAAAAAAATCTTGCTTCAGGGTGGACTCGAACGTGATATCTCTTGATTACTAGACAAGCATCTTACCCCAAGACCAAACTACACTGCGACTTTTCAGTGTCCAATACCATAGAATACTATTTCGGTGTAGCTCACAGAAAAGAAAAATCATCGTATTTCGAAATTAGGCTATATTTCGAGCCTTCTAGTTATCTTATGTTACAATATAGAATAATTTCATTCATTGGTAACATAATATTCGCGATATTCGATGCGATGCGAATTTGGCCCTCACTAAAGCAGAGTAGGCCTACCAACTTAAGCAAATTCTCAGAAGTTAATGTTTTTATTTATTAAGAGGTCAGGGATTATAAATCTGACATAGGCTGAAGTAAAATTCAATGCTTTAATCTAATTGTAATCAATTTTAGCAAAATAATTAGTCATTATACAACAGCATTTCGTCTATAATCGTACATATGGGAACATTTGTTTTTCATGTAGGTGTCAACTGTCCATGGCAACTGAAGGAAGCTTTATAAGCTGTCATTAATTGATGACGCTATAAGAAAGAACCGAGAATTTGATTTTGCATTTGAAGAAGGTGCCTTCTTTTTACCCTCCTTTACTAACGAAGGTTTCGACAGGAATTGAAGGGTTGTACCAGAATTACCCTTTATTTACCTTAGCTACGGGACTCGCCCGCTGATTGGTTGGCCGCGAGCCAATCAAAATGCTTCGAAATGAACCAAAATATTATAATTAATTTGACTGATAATTACTCTTTATTTCGGTACTGGACAACCGATTAGGTCCAAATTCAATAGGCTTATTGCCATGATTGTTATAAATAAGTATACGAAGTTTCATGAAAATCCGATAAAGCGTATTTGAGTTACCGCGCCTTTTCTTATATGATACCATAAAAGGGCACTAAATTGGGTATTATTCCGGTACCGGCCAACCGATTTGGTCCAATATCAACAGACATCTTCCCATAGACATTATAAATAGGTATTCCAATTTTCATGAAAATCCGATAAAGCGTATGTGAGTTATGGCGCCTTTAAAATATACACAAAATTGGGTTTTACTCCGGTACCGGTGAACCGATTTGGTCCAATTTCAATAGGGTTCTTCCCATGGACATTATAAACGCGTATACCAAGTTTCATTAAAATTCGATAAAGCGTATTTGAGTTAGAGCGCGTACAGACACACGGACGGACGGACGGACGGACGGACGGACGGACAGACGGACAGACATTTTTCGTCCCCCACACAATCTCATAAAGTACCATACTGGCACTTAATAACCGAAGTCAAGAAAGAGAGGTTCCAAGACAAAATCAAAACCAAACGAATGGTCCAGATCAGTGAAAACCAAAGAAAAGCAAGATCAGAAAGAATGAAGCAATACTGGGCTAAAATTAAGACAGAAAACACTGCAGGCTTGTTGTTATTATTATTATTATTATTATTATTATTATTATTATTAAATGCCAGTATGGTACTTTATGCGATTGTGTGGGGGACGAAAAAATGTCTGTCCGTCTGTCTGTCTGTCTGTCCATACGTCTGTACGCACCATAACTCAAGTACGCTTTTTCGGATTTTCATGAAACTTGGTATAAACATTCATAATGTCGATGGCAAGAACCCTATTGATATTGAACCATATTTTAAAGACGCGGTAACTCAAATACGCTTTACCGGATTTTTATGAAACTTGGTATACACATTTACAATGTCCATGGGAAGACGTCTATTCATAATGGATAAAATCGGTTGATCTGTTTCGGAGTAATGCTCAATTTAGTGCCTATCTTATGGCAATATACGTATTCGAAAGAATTTATAAAAAAATGAAAATCAGTTATCTTGACAACATAGCCTATTGTTTTACTGTGATCTTATAAGGCCTTGGAAATTAAAATACAGGTAGCTATGACAAAAAACACTATTGTTTTACATGCGCTTATCCAACTAGACCGTTAAAATGACCCAGGTGGCCGAGATGGTAGACCTTTCTTCTTCCGTAAGCCCTGCTTAATGAATAAATCTGGAGCTTAACTTGGAAATCAATTTAAAAAAAAAACATATTCTGCATATCATAATTGCAGTCATAACTGATTAAACAAAAACATACTGGCACTTTGTTACATCAGTTTACCTGATTTTAATATTATTATTATTATTTTGGTGATGTTCAAATTTTGTACATTATTGACCAGTCTGAGCTAATGACGTGGTTCTGAGATCGAATCTCCGTCCAGAATATTATGTGAAGTATTGTTTTGTTGACGGAAACCACAACATTGCAAAAAAGAATCTTAATAATAATAATAATGATAATAATAATAATAATAATAATAATAATAATAATACTGTAATAATAATAATAATAATAATAATAATAATAATAGGCTATCTATTATACAGGAAATTTAGGTTTTAAACTGAAATTGCAGTAAGCATTCAAGGTAGAATGCTACAGGACATACGACTGGCAGTAAAATGGTCTTCAAGGTTTATTTGTTGCGTCTGTCGGCAAATTGCACACCTTGTGGAGTGTAAATGTGTTCTCTTACAATAATACAATAACTTATTCTTCTTCACACGATGATTTACGACGCGAATGTCCTTCAAAAGTTTTTTCCGCAGAAGAACTTTTCTCCTGTCTCTCTTACAGTGTGCCCATTAATTCGGTACTACGTTTAAGGGAAAATGCTACACGTGAGAAAATATTTTTACTGGGATTATTGCTTTTATTTAGATTAGATTTTCCCCATTACTTATCTGTGGATATGGGGTACGCCGTAGTGTAATGGATGAGTCGCTGCAGGTTCGATTCCCGACGAGGTCGTTGGAGTTTTTCAATTGGCCTAATCCTTCTGGTGGCACTATGGCCCAGGGGTCGACTCAGCCTCTAACAGAAATGAATACCAGGATCAATTCTGGGGGTAAAGGCAGCCGGTGCGTAAGGCTGACAACCTTACCACCTTCACGTGCCGAATGTCCAAAATCTGGGAGCCTCAACCTCCTGGAATCCTCTGGGCCTTCATGGCCTGTAATAGGGACCACTTTACTTTTATCCGTGGAATCGATCTTCACTAGGGCAAAGCATTTGATGATTTTGCATCTTTCTTATACGAAGGTTAAAAGATAGCTCGAATATGTATATATACGTGTGTATCTCTTCTCTATATATATATAAAAGGCTTTGTCCTGACTGACAGGAATCAACGTACAGCCTAAACTATAACAGGTAGAGACTTGGAATTTTGATAGTACCTTTGTTTCATAATGTAGATGCTCACTAAGAAGGGATTTTGAAAAATTCTGATTCTAAATGCCAAAAATTAAATGTTTTTTAAAATACTTAAGCCCTTTTTACATAGAATTATCGAAACAAATTCACAGAACATATTGTTGCCAATGGTATAGGTGGGTTTGGATTAAATTAAATGGATGTTTGACAAATTAGAGAAGGTATCATTATAATTCATATTATCTATATTAATAAAAGGAATTGTCCTCGATGTCCAGCGAAATCTACTGAACGCAGAGATCTGAAATTTTAAACATAGGTGGGCTGAAGGGTCGGAAAATGCACCTCGAAGACGGAATTTTAATTTCAGTTTTCGTTCGTGAGTTATGAGTGAAAAACGGGCAAAAAACGTGCATTTTTTGCGTTTTCAAAACATAAGTTTTCAGTTATACATTTCAATGTCAAATCAATTACAGTTGGCTTTGGCTGATTTTGTCATACCTTGAAAATAAAACTTTCGCGATCGCTTGAATGTTGTAAGCCCTAAATATGGTCAAACGTTGTTTTATTTGGACGAATCTCACTATACAGAGGTTTTCTGGGCCAAGAAACTCGAATCTGAGGTCGCTTTTACCAGACGATGCTATCTAATCGTGGTATGTAGTCCACGTGATTTAGGAGTTAATAAATATAATGATTTTACTATTATGCTCTTAATTTTTAATTTTTGAAATAATTATCACGGGCGAAACCGCGGGCACATGCTAGTCATGAAATAATTGATTAAGTAAGGGTACTTTTTTTTACATTTTTTTGCATTTTTCGACATTTTCAAGAGAGAGGTAATTTTTTTGGCAATTTTAAAGTCGTTTTTGGCGTTTTTAGTCGTGTTTATGTGGAGGTAGACAGGAACTTTTCCATGTACAAATCGTTACTTTCAAACAAAACACAATCGTTTTTATTTGAGAATCTTCGCCAAGTGTAGGCCTACATAGTTAATTTTAATTCAGGTTTATTGTAAACACCGTAGCAGTTTGTCTTGTAGCAATACATATATTCTTTCTAATTAAATGACACATATTAGCTAGGGACAATTTGATGGGCATGCCAGTTCAGAAAGAATTTCTTTTTCGCAAAGGGTCTTTAACTCCAAGCCTAAATTAGAGCCTCTGGACAAAATTTCCCGGCCTTTCACGTCCAAGTAATACCTTAGTTTCCTGGGGGGTTGTGAGGCGATGGGCTTACCACCTGTCCCTCTGCCCTCTCTCGGAAAATAATCGTAACAAAATTCACACAGGTATCAGAAACCGCCAATTGGTGGCCCTTCGCCCCGACACTGGGGATATAGGACAGAGAGAGAGAAAGGGTCTTTAGCAGGGCCATAGCAAGGTCCTTCTGCGCCCTTGGTGAGTCTGAAAAATCTGCGCCCTCCAATACTGGGGGTCTGAAATTTTTTTTGTAATTTCTGTAAAATTGTTTATTATTTTAATATAAAAACACTGTTATTATCAAAGAAAACTTCAAACTCAATTTGAAAATGAACTAAGTGTTGGACTTTCAAAGTACTAAAACCTTATTTTCAGACGATTGAACTACTTAAAAAATAATTAATTAATAAATTCTAGAATTTTTATTGCTTGATAAATTGCACCAGTCTAAAAAAGGTGGTATTTTTCATGGTTAATTTTGCGCCCTCTTTATATCTGCGCCCTTGGCGGGGGCCCATCTCACCACCGTCTTGCTACGGCCCTGGTCTTTAGTAACAAAATAAGAGTATTTTATATTGAATTTCATCTGTCATCAATTAAATTGTTTTTAGGAATTGATTACTTAAAAAAGTAATTATAAGTAATAACGGTAAATTTATTGGCTTCTTTTTTTTTAAATTTTGGGTCATTTTTTCACTAATTTTAGTTCATAAGTGCATTTTATTTTGCATTTTTTCACTACTTTATGGTCGTTAAATGCCTTGCCTTACTAATAAGGCAACACATCCAACGCACTTGTGAGAAGTGCTGCATAGAACGAGTGGCGCTCTCATAACGCCGCAGATTTGAAGACTGAATGAGGCATTACCCTACAAATCAAGTTCGATCCCCGATGAGGTCGTTAGGATATTTTGCACGACTTAACTAATTAGTGGTACTTACGAATGTTGTTCCCGTGGATCGTAAGTTGACATTCCCACACGCAATCTTGTTGCGGTAAGAGTTTCCGTGCTGTTTTGAATTTACTTACGCCACACCTCATAATACAAGCCTTTATGGACACGGCCCCCCAGGACAAATATTCGGTTCCCATAACAACAAACACATGCGAATCACTTTCTGAAATAAACATCTATCTTCAAGAATGTATATACATAATATTTTCAGGTAATATCACAATTAATATAATTAAATTGATATAAATAATCATCGTGCAAAAAATAGCATGCAATACTCGTGCCGTAAGCGCATAACGGATCTCGGAAATTGGAAAAAAAAACTCGGCGCAAGCGCCTCTTTTTTTCAAACTGTTTCCTCGATCCGTAGGCATCGCTTACGGCACTTGTATCTCAATATACTATTTTAATCGGCCTAATTATTCTTATGGCACTGTAGCCCTGGGGTAATATTAGCCCCTAACAAAAATCAGTGCCGGAAGCAATCCTAGGCGTAAAGACGGCCGTTACGTAAGGCAACAACCTTTTTCCATTGCTAAAAGTCTAGGAGCATCTACCTTGAATAACCCTAAGGGCTTCCTTGGTTTTTATGAGCTTCACTTTACAAATTTACATAAATATTATTAATAGGGACCGGATTTTTAGGTTTTTAAAAACACTGTTTTAGGTTTTCCATTAGGTGAAATAGTTTTTTTTTAGGTTTTTTGTCCAAAATATCGTTTTCAAGTAGAATAATTGGTTTAATGAATTTGAATGTGCTACATATGATTGAATACATAATACTTTTAAAGTTAACTTAACAAAATTGACTTAAATTTTCGTAAACTTGCTTTAAGACAATATTATACAATTGAAGTCACTAGACACTACCCTTCTCTGGATTTGAATCCGATGCTTCTAATTTAGTTAGTAAAATACTTTATGGTTGGATGTGGATAGTGTGAAACTGATTATTTTCCTTTTTTCCGGTTGTTACTCATGCTAACCGCACAACAGATAAACTAGGGACGAAAACTTCCCCTTTTTCTAGAAAGATAAATAACACTTACGTGTTTCTGGTAGGCTTGACAAAATATTAATTTGCCATCTGTAGTGATATTCAGATAGTCGCCAATCCACTGCCGTAATAAACACGATTTCATTTGTTACGGCATAATTAACATGTCTTCTTAAAACTCACAGTGTGACCAATCAGCGTGAATAACAGGGCAGTACACAGCAACAATGGTTGTTCGTTCGAATATTTTAAAAGGAATTCGCCGGTACTCTTTTCCTCTATTGATACTGTCCGTCCTAGACGACAATGGGTTGAATGAAACGCTGGTGGTATTAATATTTCTATCCGACAAAAATTATTCTCTCCCCGCAAAATATAGATTTCTCAACTGACAAACAAAAAAGACAAAAAAGGAGCCTAAATTGGATATTTTAGGTTTTATACCCCGTTTAGGTATATTTAGGTTTTTATACCCCATTTAGGTATTTTTAGGTGCCACAGAATTAATGTGGGTAAATCCTATGGACATGATTCGAAAAAGTGTATGAGCGCTTTTTGTTTTGGAAGTAAGGAAACAAATAGGTAAAAACCTAAAAGAATCCGGTCCCTTTTTTATTAAGCTCCCCTGTAACCTCAGTCTTCAAATAAGAGCGCCTGTCGTTCTATGCAACACTTCTCACAAGTATGTTGGATGAGTTGCCTTATTAGTAGGGTAAAGCATATAACGGCATAAAATAGTGAAACAAAATGCAAAATAAAAATATACATTTATGACCTAAAAAAACCTGTTCCTCTACCATCTCTCGGAAAATAAGCATATCAAAAATTAGTATAGGTAATGAAACCTCCATTGGAGGCCCCTTCGCCCCACCTGGGGATCATAGGGTACCAGATACAGATACAGATGACCTAAAAATTGTGAAAAAATGATCAATGGAAGGCAGTTTGTTTGTTTGTTTGTTTGCTAAAAGCAGTGCGTTTATATGAATTTACAATATAAAACACACTTATTTTGTTACTAAAGAAGTAAGTAAATTTATACTTCTTAGACATCCTTAGTGAAAAAGAAATTATTTCTGAACTGGCATGCCCATCAAATTGCCCCTAGCAAATATGTGCCATTTAAAAAGAAAATAAACATTCTTTCTTTATTGCTACAAGACAAACTGCTATGGTGTTTACAACAAACCTGAATTAAAATGAACCATGGACACTTGGCGGAGATTCTCAAATAAAAACGATTGTCTGTTGTCTGAAAGTAACGATTTGTCCATGGAAAAGCTCCTCTCTACCTCCACTCAAACATGACCTAAAATGCCGAAAATGACAAAAAATTTTCCAAAAAATTACCTATCTCTTGAAAATGACGAAAAATGCTAAATAAAGCCAAAAAAAAAATGCAAAAACAAATTGCCCTTATTTAATCAATTATTTTATGATACATATTTATTTATATTTTTAGCTTTCTTTTAACCTTCATAAATTGGATGTATGGGATAGGATGAAATTCTTTATTTGACGAGATTTTATTTATAGCCTACGTTATATAAACCCGTGCCGGACTGCACAGAAAACAGTTAACGCAGTGATTAGGCCCATCGTTTATTTATTTCTTGCTATCTTATTTTGGAAATTTACGTAATGTTTACATTTACCTTCTGATTTCTTTTTTTCGACCTTTTCCTGTTCATGCTATCGTGGTGGAAATCAGAATTTCCTTCGCCCAATGCAGGGATAGTCAGTAGGTTTCCTTAAACAAATTGTAATTGCAAGGAGTACGCATTCAGTTGTTTCAGCCTGACGCAAAGATTTCTTTCTCACCAGGCCAAACTGAGTTTCTATGAACAGTGACTGGATCAGAGTTTTTTTTACAAAGAAGTTTCACAATAAATGTTAGCCTTTAGCTTTTACCATATGTAGGCACCTCATGTGCAAAACCAATGCTTGCTATTCTAACCAGCCCATCAACGGGATATTTCACCAACCCAACCAAGTTCATGTTGAGAAACGTCAAATTTACGAACCGACAATTCCCTATTTTAAGGAAAATTATAACCTCTATACAATTTCAGTAAATAGGACTAGGACTTGGCCTATCCTCAGATTCCCTACATTACCATAGCAGTGTCAGGAGTCAAGGAATCTCTCTGAATATTAAAGAACCACGTGTATCCAACTGTTTCCTAGGTGACAAGATTGTTGTTATTTTTTTGCACTCCTTAGCTAGTAAGTGTTACTTACGAAAGTTGTTTACATGGATCGTAAGTTGACATTCCCACACAATCGTGTTGCTAAGGGCGTTGCGATGAGGTTAAATTACTTACGGTCCAAGCGCCACGTCATAATTCATTACGATACACTTCATAATACAAGCCTTTATGGACACGGCCCCGAGGACAAATATTCGGTTCCCATAACAACAAACACATGCGAATCACTTTCTGAAATAAACATCTATTTTCAAGAATGTATTTACATAATATTTTCAGGTAATATCACAATTAATATAATTAAATTGATATAAGTAACCGTCGTGCAAAAAATAGCATGCAACACACGGGCCGTAAAGGCATTTACGGGTCTCGAAAACTTAAAAACCCTCGGCTGCGCCTCGGGTTTTCAATCTGTTTCCTCGACCCGTAAACGTGCCTTACGGCACTTGTATCGCAATATACTATTTACATACTTTATTAGAATTGGAAGCAGCATATCTCAAATGAAAGGAAAATAGTAGGCCTAATTATTTGGGCAAGGCATTTAATGACCATAAAATAGAGGAAAAATGCTAAATAAAAAATGCATTTATGCCATAATAGTAGTAAAACATTAAAGGTAATAAATGTACATGTTATATACCGTTGAGCTCGATCAATAAAATAAAATAGACTTAATACCAGCAACTCAATAATATTTTATTTTAATATTTGTCTAGGCAAACTCTTATTCTACCTAAAAATGTGAAGTGAAAAAATGATAAGTTATTCTTTATGTCCAGGATAGAGAAAGTTATGTGGCTGTATCACATTGAGCATTATTTTCGTGGATTTAATTCTTTAATCTTTATTTACACCAATGAATTCTATCGATAGCTTCTCTAATTTGTCAAAGCCCAGGGTCATTTATTTCCAAAGCTACCTGTGAACACTGTCAACAATACCCTGTTGTCATGGGAACTGTATATGGAATGTGATTTGGATTTTATAATTCTGTGTAGAATGGTATTTCGTATCCTCGAAAACATTTGATTTTTGGCATTTAAAGTAATAATTTTGCAAAATTCTTTCTTAGTGTGCACTTACATTACGAAACGAAGATATTTTCAAAATTCCAAGTCTCTCCCTTTTAGACCATAGTTTAAGCTGTAGGCCTACGTTGATTCTCTGTCAGTCAGAGCCGCTTATAATATATACATATTATGTAATATATACATATATATCAGAGATATGTCAATTTTTGGGGCATTTTACGTCATTTTCGAATTTTAATAATATTAAAAAAAATAAAGTGTTACATTACGCTGTATTTTAAATTTTTCATTATTATTTCTGTTTTTATTATAAATTTATAAGCAAGTAACGGCCGTAGAAAACAAAGCAGACTTTGAGTATAAGTGGTATATCAGAAGGACTTTCATTGTGTCATTCATTTGTGTGTAAAAGTTGAGTGAGGTATTTGCTAGTGGCCTGCCTGTTCAGAAGTAATTTTTTTGCAAAGGGTGTCACAGTAGTAACTTAATAATCTACTTATTTCTTTAGTAACAAAATAAGAGTGTTTTATATTGTAAATTTAAGTGTAACACACTGTCATCCATTAAATTACTCTCTAAAATGAACTCGTTAACTCTTAAAAACTAATTATAAATAATAATAGATAATTTATCGGTCATATAAAAAATTCTGTGTCATTTTTTCACTATTTTACTGCCATTAAATGTTTTTCTCTACAAATGAGGTTTGGGATACGATAGATTGTTGATGATGCTGTTGAATGACATTTAGTGTTGTTTTATCTACCTTTTTTCCATAGTAGAACATTTTTAACCTGAATTTTTGTAATTTGAAATTTTGTTAGATTTAAAAAAAAAAGTGTGCGTGGAACGTCACGCGACAGAAGTGAATCTTGTTTTTATTTTTTTATTTTTTCAATTTTGGATTATTGGATTTTTTCGATTTTGGATTGTTGGACTTTTTAATATAAGGTTTTTGGACCTTTTTAATTTTGGATTTTTTTTATTTTTGCTCTTTTAATTTTGATTTTTTAAATTTTAGATCTTCGAATTTTTAATTTTTTATATATTTTTATTTTGAATTTTTTAGTTTTAAATTTTGGATTCTTTTATTTTGAAATTTTGAAATTTTTAATTTTTGGATTTTTAAAATTTTGGATATTTGGATTTTTTAATTAGAGTTTTTATTTTTAAATTTTGGTGTTTTGGCTTTTTTAATTTTAGATCTTTAAAATTTAAAATTTTGGATTTTTTAATTTTGGATTTTGGATTTTTTAATTTTTGGGTTTTTTAAATTTTGGATATGCTTAATCACTGAGTTGATTGTTTTCTGTGCAATCCGTTGCGTCACACCTCACTAATTTCGTGACGATTTTGAGCGTTACGTAAGCTCCCGATTTACCTCTACCGCGGCTAAGAAGTTTCATTTCAAAAAGTGACAATAAAAGTGGCAAATGCCTAAATGGGATTAAATTAGTTTTCGAAAATGGAGAACTCTTTTATAACCAAACTGGATGTGCCTACAGTATATGTGCGCGACCAATAAACACTCGTCTATCATGAGACTGATAACAGCTACTGCAATTGTTTACTGTGCGGTTCGCTTCAAGTGTTTAAAATTGCTGTGACATTTTCCCTATTAAACTGGTCTGGCATATCCTTTTATGTCTCTATGACAAATATTAGCGTCTGACTGACTGACGGACTGAATGATCGAACGACTGAATGGCTGACTGATTGACTGACAGAGAATCAACGTAGAACCTAAACTACATTTGGTAGAGACTTCGTTTCATAATGTAAGTACACACTAAGAGAGGATTTTGCGAAATTTTGGTTTTAAATCCCAAAAACCAAATGTTTTCGAGGAGACGAGATACCTTCTTACAAAGAATCAATCAAATACAAATCACATTGCATGTACAGTTCTCATGACAACAGTGTATTGTTGGCAGTGTTCACAGGTAGCTATGGAAATAAATGATACGGGACTTTGACAAATTAGAGAAGCTATCAATAAATTCGTTGGTGTAAATAAATATTGAAGAATCCGAAAACAATGCAGAATGTGATGCAGTCACATAACTTTCTCTATCCTGCACATAGAGAATACTATTTTCTCACTTCACATTTTGATGTAGAATAAGAGTTTGCCTAGGCAATTATTAAAATAAAATATTGATGAGTTGCTGGTATTAAGTCTATTTTATTTTATTGATCGACGGTATATAACATGTATTTCAATAGCTTTAATTTTTTACTACTATTAGGGCATAAATGCATTTTTTATTTTGCATTTTTCCACTATTTTATGGCCATTAAATGCTTTGCCCAAATAATAAAGAAGGGGCTAGTTCCATAAGGGCGTAAGGCACAAGAGCATAGTTGAGATAAATCTTAATGTTTTTAAACTCACAAGCACAGGTCTTTTCTTATGACTGAGCAGAGGTTTTAGGCACAAGTATAAATTGTTCACTGAGTATTTAAGAGATATGAGGAGAAATGTTAAAAGCTCAAAATTCTAGATGTGCCTTACGCCATTATGGAACTAGCCCCTTCTAATGATTTTCTTTTCATTTGGGATATGCTACTTCCAATTCCAATAAAGTACGTAAAAAATAACAACAATCTTGTCACCTAGGAGACAGTTGGATACACGTGGTTCTTTAATATTCAGAGAGATTCCTTGACTCCTGAGAATGATATGGTAATGTAGGGATTCTGAGGAAAGGCCAAGTCCTAGTCCTATTTACTGAAATTGTACAGAGGGTATGGCTTTTCTTAAAATAGGGAATTGTCGGTTCGTAAACTTGACGTTTCTCAACATGAATTTGGTTGGGTTGGTGAAATATCCCGTTGATGGGCTGCTTAGCTTAGCAAGCATTGGTTTTGCAAATGAGGTGCCTATGCTAAGAGCTACAGCTTTTATTCTGAAACTTCTTCTTCTTCTTTTGTTGTAAAAACTCTCTGAAGGGTAATTATAATCCAACCGCCGTTCTTAGGTACTCAGTTTGACCTGGTGAAGAAACCTTGAACTTCATAAAATAATCATATCAACTTCTTAAAATTGAAATTTCATAGGCCTCAAAAGGAAAAAGTCGAAAAGAAGAAATCGGAAGAAAAATGTCAACATGTTGTAAATGTCCAAAATAAGATTAGCTAGAAATAAACTATGGGCCTAATCACTGTGGTAACTGTTTTCTGTGCAGTCCGGCACGGGTTTATATATCGTGTGAGAAATAAAATCTCAGCAAATAAAATATAGCCATTTCGGAATTGCCAAAATCTCTCTCTATATAAAAGGCTTTGTCCTGACTGACTGACTGAATGACTGACTAACTAACTGACTGACTGACTAACTGACTGACTGACAGGAATCAACGTACAGCCTAAACTATATCAGGTAGAAACTTGGAATTTTTACAGTACCTTCGTTTCATAATGTAGTTGCTCACTAAGAAAGGATTTTGCAAAATGTTGATTTTAAATGCCAAAAATTAAACGTTTTTGAGAATACTTAATCCCTTTTTACACAGAATTATCAATTCCAAATCACAGAATATATTGTTGCCAATTGTATCTGATGGGTTTGGAAAAAAAATGACATGCAAGTTTGACAAATAAGAGAAGTTATCAAAATAATCATGTTATAAATAAATATTACAGAATGAAATCCACTAAAATAATGGAATCACATAACTTTCTCTACCCTGGACATAGAGAAAACAAAACGAGGTATGGTAATGTGTATATTATTATATTATATCGCAGGTTTTTGGAGAGAAAAGTATGAAAGTGATAATGCTTTCTGTTTAATTTCATCCCCAAAACGGCTTTATGGTAACATAAGAGTGGGAAATTTCCCGCCTCGATATTACAATTTTATGTTACAGGAATTTCTGTTTCTTCTTATTTAAACCTCTACCAGGCTTGCTGTGCACTGTACAAGCGATGGGATGCAAAATTCTAGATCCTCTATGAGCCATAAAAAACTATATCAAGCGTTTTCTGAGGGAATAGTTTGAGTGTAATAAGTCGTTCTTCCTATTTCAGATTATAAATATCTGTATAAGGACCTAGAATTTAAAAATCGAATGTCCTTCATAAGTTCATTTCCAATTACAAATTAAAAAACCCGGGCGACGCCGGGTCTTTTAAGCTAGTACTCGTATATAAGAGGCTTTGTCCTGACTGACTTAATGACAGAGAATCAATGCAGAGCCTAAACTATAATAGGTAGGGACTTGGAATTTTGACAGTACCTTTGTTTCATAATGTAAGTGCTCACTAAGAAAGGATTTAGAAAAATTTTGATTTTAAGTGCCAAAAATCAAATGTTTTTGAGTACACTTAATCCCTTTTTACACAGAATTATCAAATCCAAATCACAGTTGACATGGCAACATACTGGTGCCAGTGTTCTCAGATGATTTTGGAAATAAATGAAATGTGGCTTTCACAAATTAGAAAAGCTATCAATATAATTCATGTTGTAAATAAATATTAAAGAATGAAATCCACGAAAATAATGCAGTCACATAACTTTTTCTACCCTGGACATAGAGAAAACAATATGACTTGGCTAGTGTATCCAACTGACTCCTAGGTGACAAAATTGTTATTTTTTTACATATCCCAAATGAAAAGAAAATCATTATTATTTGGGCAAGGCATTTAATGACCATAAAATAGAGGAAAAAATGCAAAATAAAAAATGCATTTATGCCATAAGTTAATAGTAGTAAAATAATAAAGGTAATAAAGTACATGTTATATACTGTTAAGCTCGATCAATAAAATAAAATAGACTTAATATTAGCCTAGGCAAACTCTTATTCTACTTCAAATATTATATATTATGTTCTCCACGTCAAGGGTAGATAAAGTTATGTGAATTATTTTCGTGGATATCATTCTTTAATATTTATTTACACCAATCAATTATATCGATAGCTTCTCTAATTTGTCAAAGTCCGGTAACACTTATTTCCAAAGCAACCTGTTAACACTGTCAACAATACACTGTTGTCATGGGAACTGTACATGAAATGTGATTTGTATTTGATAATTCTGATTAAAATGGTATTTCGTATCCTCGAAAACATTTGATTTTTGCATTTAAAATAATAATTTTGTAAAATCCTTTCTTAGTGTGCACTTTTATTACGAAACGAAGGTATTTTCAGGTTTCTACATGTTATACTTTGGGCTCTAAGTCGATTCTCTGTCAGTCAGTCAGGAAAAAGCCTCTTATATATAATAGGCTATATACATATAGGCCTATATATCACAGATATGTCAATTTTCGGGGCATTTTAGGTCATTTTCGAGGTTTTAAAAATAGTTTAAAAAAATAGAGTGTTACATTACGCTGTATTAAAAAATTTTCATTATTATTTATGTTTTATTATAAATTTATAAGCAAGTAACGTCCGTAGGAAACAAAGCAGACTTTGAGTATAAGTGGTATATCAGAAGGACTTTCACTGTGTCATTAATTGTGTGTAAAAGTTGAGTTAGGAATTTGCTAGTGGCCTGCCTGTTCAGAAGTAATTTTTTTCGCAAAGGGTGTCCCAGTAGTAACTTGGTTATTTACTTACTTCGTTAGTAACAAAATAAGAGTGTTTTATATTGTAAATTTAAGTGTAACTCACTGTCATCCATTAAATTTCTCTCTAAAATCAACTCGTTACTTCTTAAAAACGAATTATAAATAATAATAATAATAATAATAGTAATAATAATAATAAAATAATAATAATATTAATAATAATAATATTAATAGATAATTTATTGGACATTTAAAAATCTATGTCTTTTGTACTATTATTAGGTCATAAATGCATTTTTTCACTATTTTATTGTCATTAAATGCCTTGCTCTACAAATGAGGTTTGGGATACGATAGATTGTTGATGATGCTGTTGAATTACATTTTGTGTTGTTTTATCTATCTTTTTTCCATAGTAGAAAATTTTTAACCTGAATTTTGTAATTTGAAATTTTATAACATTAAAAAAAGTGACAAATGCCTAATGGGATTAAATTAGTTTTCGAAAATGGAGAATTCTTTTGTAACCAAACTGGATGTGCACAGTATATGGGCGAGACCAATAAACACTCGACTATCATGAGACTGATAATAGCTACCGCAATTGTTTACTTTGCGGTTCTCTTCAAGTGTTTAAAATTGCTGTGGCATTTTCTCTATTCAACTGGTCTGGCATATCATTTGACGTCTCTATGACAAATATTAGCGTCTTTCTTCTGAGTGACTGACGGACTGAATGAATGAACGACTGAATGGCTGACTGACTGACAGAACCAACGTAGAACCTAAACTACATTTGGTAGAGACTTCGTTTCATAATGTAAGTACACACTAAGAAAGGATTTTGCGAAATTTTGGTTTTAAATCCCTAAAACCAAATGTTTTCGAGGAGACGAAATACCTTCTTACAAAGAATCACTCAAATACAAATCACATTGCATGTACAGTTCTCATGACAACAGTGTATTGTTGGCAGTGTTCACAGGTAGCTATGGAAATAAATGATACGGGACTTTGACAAATTAGAGAAGCTATCAATAAATTCGTTGGTGTAAATAAATATTGAAGAATCCGAAAACAATGCAGAATGTGATGCAGTCACATAACTTTCTCTATCCTGCACATAGAGAATACTATTTTCTCACTTCACATTTTGATGTAGAATAAGAGTTTGCCTAGGCAATTATTAAAATAAAATATTGATGAGTTGCTGGTATTAAGTCTATTTTATTTTATTGATCGACGGTATATAACATGTATTTCAATACCTTTAATTTTTTACTACTATTAGGGCATAAATGCATTTTTTATTTTGCATTTTTCCACTATTTTATGGCCATTAAATGCTTTTCCCAAATAATAAAGAAGGGGCTAGTTCCATAAGGGTGTAAGGCACAAGAGCATAGTTTTGAGAAATCTTGATGCTTCTAAACAATGTTACCACTCACAAGCACAGGTCTTTTCTTATGACTGAGCAGAGGTTTAAGGCACAAGTATAAATTGTTCACTGAGTATTTAAGAGATATGAGGAGAACGCATAAATGTTAAAAGCTCAAAATTCTAGATGTGCCTTACGCCCTTATGGAACTAGCCCCTTCTAATGATTTTCCTTTCATTTGGGATATGCTACTTCCAATTCCAATAAAGTAGGCTACAGTCGGTCAAATAAAAAACGTCGGGACTCGTATGCTGTTAAAATTAAAGTTTTGACGCATTAGTTCACAAGTTTCCTATAAAAAACCACAAAATACAGGTCATTTTCGGAACATATGAGGCCATGCGGCAGGAGGGAAAATATGAACAAGGAGGGAAAAAATGAAGAACGCGGTAAGCGCAACACACGATATTCAACTTAATGCATTGTCATAATTCATTTTGCTTTGTGTCATCGCCACATACAAATGCTAACGTGAGAGAAAGTGTAGTTAGGGCTGTAATTGACCTAAATTTTTCGGCCTCTGAAGCAGCGAGAAGGTTCCATATTTATGAAAGAGCAGCTAAGAGGTGGGAACTTTACTATAATGCGACCGGAAGTTTTCATAGCAAACGTTGATCTGGCCGGACGCGTATTTCGATGCTAAGATTGGTTGCAGATGCTGAGCGTAAGTTATTGATTTTGCACTAGAAGTACCGGTATTATAAAATAAAATCTTAAAAAAATGCTCCTTGAATAAACATATTCCTCGCGAATCTATTAATTATTAATATTATACAAATTTGCAGCCAAGAATATGGCGGATTTGAGGCATATAGCCACAGCCTTCTATACATGTTTGTTTTGGAACAAAACTGACTAAATAATCAAGAAAATACATGAATAGACAAGAGGCGTGTGTGAACCTAACCTTAAGTCTTCCTGTACATGCGCATATGCTCGTTCGTGATACTTAATCAAATACCGCCCGACGTTTTTTATTTGACCGACTGTACGTAAAAAATAACAACAATCTTGTCACCTAGGAGACAGTTGGATACACGTGGTTCTTTAATATTCAGAGAGATTCCTTGACTCCTGAGAATGATATGGTAATGTAGGGAATCTAAGGAAAGGCCAAGTCCTAGTCCTATTTACTGAAATTGTACAGAGGGTATGGCTTTTCTTAAAATAGGGAATTGTCGGTTCGTAAACTTGACGTTTCTCAACATGAATTTGGTTGGGTTGGTGAAATATCCCAATGATGGGCTGCTTAGTTTAGCAAGCATTGGTTTTGCACATGAGGTGCCTATGCTAAGAGCTACAGCTTTTATTCTGAAACTTCTTCTTCTTCTTTTGTTGTAAAAACTCTCTGAAGGGTAATTATAATCCAACCGCCGTTCTTAGGTACTCAGTTTGACCTGGTGAAGAAACCTTGAACTTCATAAAATAATCATATCAACTTCTTAAAATTGAAATTTCATAGGCCTCAAAAGGAGAAGGTCGAAAAGAAGAAATCGGAAGAAAAATGTGAACATTTTGTAAATGTCCAAAATAAAATTAGCTAGAAATAAACTATGGGCCTAATCACTGTGGTAACTGTTTTCTGTGCAGTCCGGCACGGGTTTATATATCGTGTGAGAAATAAAATCTCAGCAAATAAAATATAGCCATTTCAAAAAGGCCACAGCCAGGAATAAACAATTAAAACAGTTAATAATTTAAGAAAAACTAAAATCACGGTTTCGATGTTCTTTTCTTGATTAAAGTGCGATGGCCGGAGAAATAAATAACCTCACATTCGAGTTCCCTAGCCTCTCCCCCCAAAAAACACCCATAGTGGGTTTCGTCCAAGTCGTTCAATGCTCTTTCATTCCTGGTTGCTATGGCAATTAATCTCACAATTGAATACTGTCTTGTTAATAGGTGGCTTTGGCTGTGCGTTCATCGCTTCTCTCTCTATATATAAGAGGCTTTGTCCTGACTGAGTGCAATAATGACTGACTGACAGAGAATCAACGTAGAGCCTAAACTATAATAGGTAGAGACTTGGAATTTTGACAGACCTTCGATTCATAATGTAAGTGCTCACTAAGAAAGGATTTTACAAAATTTTTATTTTAAATGCCAAAAATCAAATGTTTTTGAGAATACTTATCCCTTTTTACACATAATTATCAAATCCAAATCACAGTTGACATGACGACCTATTGTTGCCAGTGGGTCTCAGATGGGTTTGGAAACAAATGAAACTAGAATTTGACAAATTAGAGAAGATATCAATATAATTCACGTTATAAATAAATATTACAGAATGAAATACACGAAAATAATGCAGTCACATAACTTTCTCTACCCTGGACAAAAAAAAAAAAAAAAAAAAAATACGAGGTGTGGTAATATGTTTTGGGGAGAGAAGTATGAAAGTTATATTGCTCATCTGTTTAATTCCATCCCCGAAACGGGTTTATGGTAACATGAGAGTGAGAAATAAAATGTTCCGCAAAGACATTACAATTTAATGTTACCGAAATTTCTGTTTCTTCTTATTTGAACCCCTACCAGGCTTGCTGTGTACTGTACAAGCTATGGGATGCAGAATTCTAGATCCTCTATGAGCCATAAAAAGCTATATCAAGCGTGTTCTGAGGGAATAGTTTGAGTGTGATAAGTCGTTCTTCCTATTTCAAATTCTAAATACCTATATAAGGACCTATAATTTAAAATTTGAAAGTCTTTCATAAGTTAATTTCCAATTACAAAATAGAAAACCCGGGCGACACCGGGCCTTTTAAGCTATATATATATATATGTATAGCTTAAAAGGCCCGGTGTCTATATATATATATATATATATATATATATGATATTTCTAGATCTGAAGGTCGCGGATCAAAGGCGGCCGCTGTCGATGGATTTTTCAGGACGTAAATATCCTGGGTCCGGAGTCCTCTGGGAGGGACTTTAAGCTAGGGGAACGTGTCGTAGATTTACGGGACGTAAAATAACTCCAAGCCTAAATTAGAGTCTCTGGCCAAAATTCCTTGGCCCTTTCACGTCCAAGTAATACCTTAGTTAACGGGGGGTTGTGAGGCGATGGGCTTACCACCTTTCACTCTACCCTCTATCGGGAAATAAGCGAAACAAAGTTTCAAAAAGCAACAGTCCTACGCTTCACTACTGTGGGAGCAACATGAAATATGATAATGGTATCGAGGTTACGTCTCTTTCATGTTTATAACCAAATTTCAATAATGATTGAGTACAACAAATCTGTGTTTCATACTCTTATACGATATTGGTCAAAATCGAAAGAAGATATATACAGTACGTGGCATTTTTTCTTTCTTTCGAAGACGAATACAATGTAGAAGTATCATTCTATATGTAGAATTTTCCTTCTACATGATTTGTTCTGAAAAACTGGAAACATAACTATTTCCCATGGTCACTTGAAATTACACTGTAGGGTAGTGAGAAATTAAAGTGGATGGAGGTAGAAATGAGGAGATAGTCAACCATTCAAGTTACGGCATCGCCTGCCGGTATTACAACGACCACTTCTCTGACACCAGAGTACTGCGTGAAGTCTAACTTAACTCGGCAGGACAACCAAAAACGACAAAAATGATTTAAACACGCAATCAAATCAACATTCAAATCTTTTTACTTTCTATACCTGTACCATAGGTACCATGGTAATGATTAGACTTCGGATTTTATGTAAAACCCTATTTTAATCCCTAAGTGATAATTGGACGGAAACTTGTATATGCATGTTTCATAAGTGGCTATGCCTAAAACTGATATTTTTATAGGACCTAAACCAGCCTATTTTTACGTTAGAGCCTAATATTGCCTTTTTGCTTGTTTTTTCCTTAAAGTTTAAAATAAGTTACTTTTTTGTTATAAATTCTAGCATTTATTTTCAGTTCGTACTAAATTTTTAGCTCGGAATGTGCAGTGTAGGACACATTTGTGACTTGGTTAAATAGTAAGGAATGTTTCGTCTTCAGTGGAAAAATTCCTTGGAATTCCCAAGAAAATGTAGTGTTTTTCTCCCAACTCCCACATCCAGTAAAAAAAAAAGAAGGAAAAAAAACAAACAAATAAACAACGTAGTTCTCTGAATGACTGAGGGATACAAGGGGTTGAATATGCTAACGTGCGTAGCTTCTGGGCGCAGGGATTAGGTTTTCACTGTTATGGTAGTAATGCAGGCCCTAGTAATAGGTCTATATAATTCTGCGTTTTATCATGATTATTGATTAACGGTTACTTCAGTAAATATAATATTCTGCATTGCAATTGAGATATTTCAGAAAATTGGCAATTTAACGGTTTTATAAGAGAATATTTTACGATTTTTATAGCCTATTTTAGGTACCTAAAACAGCATTTTTTGCGACCTAAAAGTCCGAAGTCTAGTAATGATAATGAGAGGAAGTGTTTTTCTGCCTGTTTGTCTGTGCGTAATGCCTAGCGAAATCTACTGCACACAAAGATCTGAAATTTTTAACATAGATGGACTGAAAGATGGCCAAACGTTTTTCATTTTAGCTTTCGTTCGCTATCTGCTTATGGCCGGTTTCTATAAACTCGCGAATTACCTATGGGTAAATTATCCAATGGACAGAATTTTCACAAAAATAACACCACACAAACACAAATAATTTAAAGATAGCAATCACATACACTTGTGACGAGTTTCTAGATAAATGTCCTCTGGATAAATATGAAAGTGACAGAAAAAATGTGAAAATGACAGAAAAAATGTTCCTACAAACTTGGGCTAGATCTTTCCAAGGGTAAATCTTCGGGTTAATTTATCCTTTCATGGATGGCTGGATAAAATTTAACCTTTCATAGGATCAATAGTAATATTTAAACAATGAGAATCAAAGCCTTCCGAATTAAATTAACTGTACAACTCCAAGGCCTTGCTCATTATATCATTGTAGGTTAAATGGAACTAATTTGTCCATGGATAATTTACCCATAGGTAATTCACTAGTTTGTAGAAACCGGGCATTAATAATATAGATAATAATCCCATTGTGAAAGATAGCTACCATCTAATATTTTTTGAAATCTTGTTACTTAATACTACAAACATATTACATAAGCCATGCATTCTGACCTTATTAGAATAATTGAGTTGTGCATTATTTATAGGAAGGGATAAAAACAAAGGAATCAACAATACAATTTGTGTAAACATTTTATTGTATTTACAACACACAATAAACAATACATTTTATTATCTACCATGCCATGCATCCAGGCAAACAACACAAAGGCAGTGTCATCATGAATACCAACTAGTAAAGACAAAACAAATGAATGCTGTTTATTAAGTTTAATTTGTAATTTTAATAGTGGTATACTTGATGGTTCATAGTTGACTTTGTAATGATAGCCAAAATTAATATTTTAAGCATGTCTAGAATATTAAATAAAATTAAACGAAATCATTATAAGCATGTTTTCTGAGATCTGTTGGTTACAGTAGGTCATGTAAGAACTTATATTTCTGTCTGAAACAAAATACTGAAAATATGCTTTGACATCAGGGAAAAATACAAGAACATACAAGTTTTTAATAATAAAAAAAATATACAAAAATGTAATTTTTAAATCAGCTGTGTCTATACGTTAGGGTAGGCCATGCGAGTAGTGATTGTCGGTTGTTTCCATTGTTAGTGTATTTTATGGAGTAAATTTCAACTGATATTAATTTAAATGGATATGTTACTAGATGAAATGGTGAGGATGATTCATGGCATGTAAATATCCAATTCGGCATTTACCTTTGCGACTGGGGAAACCATGAACAGCCCAATTTAGAGCCTATTTTGTGGTAATTTATTATATAGAATTTATCAAATGCAAATCAGTTCTCATGACAACATATTGTTTCACAGTGTTCATATACGGCTTTGGAAGTTGCAATACAGTTAGCTTTGACAAATAACACTACTGACATATTCCTTCACATATGCTTATCAAACTTTAGACCTTTGTTCTTCTGTAAGCCCTGCTAAATGAATCGATCTGGAGCTTAACTCGGAAATCTATTACAAAAATTACTTATTTTCTGCATTTATCAATGATTAAACAAAAGCATTCTGGCACTTTGTTACATCAGTTTACCTGATTTTATTTAAGTAAAAATTAATTATATTGTTTGTGTCTTTACCAGTCGGTTCTTTTATTTAGGATACTAATATATATAAAAGTTGTTACTAGCTGAACTACAATAACTAACAGAAAACACAACACAATAAATATTAAATTCAGGCTTTCTACAATGGCACTCAGAATTACCAAATTCACACAACTCTATAAATAACTAACCTACAAACAAAACTAAATCAAACAGCTTCTATAAATAAACACTTCATATGGATTACAGAATATGATTAGTATATTCTAATTAAAATATTATCTGTCTTAATAATAATAAAAACAATAACAACAATGAGCAAAATTCGATTATAATACTTCAATCATTTTTTTGATTTCCATTGGACATTCGTTTCAACTAAGGTCTAAACTCATGAACAAAATTTTGGGCTAAAGTCGAATTTGCAAAGTCGCCATTTTATTTTCACAATCGAACCTTTAAAGCGTTCCCTATTACAGGCCATGGAGGCCCAGAGGGTTCCAGAAGGTTGAGGCTCCCAGTTTTTTTAGACAATCGGCACATGATGGTGGTAAGGTCGTCGGCCTTACGCACCGGCGCCTTTACCCCCAGGATTGCTCCTGGTACTCATTTCTGTTAGAGTCTGAGTCGACCCCAGGGCCATAGTGTCGCCAGAAGGATTTGGACAATTGAAAAACTCAAACGACCTCTTCGGGGGTCGAACCCGCGACCTTGTAGCGCAGCGCTTCAACCACTACGCTACGGCGTACCCCACAATCGAGATTTGACGAACGTAAATGAAATTGTAGCTTTGGTTCGAAGTCACATGTAATTAAATTTTGACTTCGACTTTGGTATGTTCATGTTTTTATTATTACACCAGAAATTGCTCACGACTGCCTGTGTGGACTCGCGGTTAGCATCACTGGCTATGGACCCGCAGGCCCGGGTTCGATTCCCGGCACCTCTTCAATATTTTCTGAGGTAGAGAGGTCTGGAACGGTGTTCACTCAGCCTCGTGATTCAAATTGAGGAATTACTTGATTGAGAAGAAGCGGCTCAGATCACGGAAACTATCATTAACGGCCGTGGGTGTCGGAATGCTGACCACATGCCCCCAAGCTTGCCACGTGCCTTTGGTAGATGACGCAGCGGTCGGATGGTAGGCCTAGTCCCACAAGGGAAGTAGCGCCATGGAGTTTAGTTTTTAGCAGTTGCCCACAGCTTTGCTCGCGTTATGAACCTCCTACAGTTGGTGCGAAAGTACTTCCTAATTTCCCCGGGGCTATATTTTCTATATATTTTCAAACAAACGGTGTCGGTTCTCTTGTTTTCTACTAGCCTACGTCTTGTATGTAAATGTTACAAATTGTCATTCGTAGTCTATCAGTGGCGTTTTCTTCTTTTTCTTCCATATCTTAATAATTATTTTACACAAAATTGGACAGACAATTTTCGCAATACACAATCCGATTAGGGTGGCCATTTCTTAAATGTCAGAAAGGAGGACACACATCTTCGGTAATCTAGCATAGTATAACTTCGGGCATGGACGGCTGGACAGCAGATATTATATGGTATAGGCCTAACCCTGCCTAAATTTGCTTAATAACTGCATTTATATGAAATAAATGATTTTACACGGCAAAAAGGGATTTCATCTCTATTTATGAATGTACAGTACAAATGAAGACTTGAACAACAATCAACAGTACGGCCAACGCCACGTACTGGACCAAACAAATGATAGTACGCTATCGTATGGACAAGCGTGCCAACCTTGGCAGAAAGGTACGGGAAAATACAAATTTTACTAATACGCTTTACCGATCCATCAGAGTCTCGAAAAGGGGGACAAATCAACGCCCGGCATAAAGCCGCGCCGGATGGAGGACTCCTTAGCCAAAAGCCTTACAGTCCGGCCAAAAGCCGGACGTCTGGCCACCCTAAATCCGATTTTGTTTTGTTTCATATTGTTGCAATAATGTCAGTGTGCAAGGCCTCCTACATTTCAACTGCTGGTAAATTTAATTCGTTTAGAGGGCAGTGGCTCAGATTGCCATAGCAACAATCTAGTCAAATCTCCACTTGCTAAAGTTAAGAAGTCTCAAAAGTAAAGTCTATGAATAGGTCTTTCTACCAAGTCTAACTTTGCTAAGAGTCATCTTTCAAAATCTTGTTTATGAATATGGCCCTTACTTGCATTCGGATTCAATAGTAAAGAACCCTAGCTCCTCTTTCATAGCTTAGAGCTGGGGATCTTTACTTCTGAATCCAAGTATAGGCTATACTGCTGCTTGTGTATAAAATAAATTACCATGAATGTCAAATAAAGGCCAACCTAGCATGAAAATTTGGTTTAGACCAATGTAGAAATTTCACTTGATGTTTGGGGTAAGGCTGCTGTCCTATCTGTCTTTCTTATCATTGTCAAAGAAAATTATTAATTTTTGTAAGTTTGGGATGTACCGAGTGATCCGTTTGGTTGTGGATAAAATTAAATGTTGTTATAAAAGCCAATATGATTGTAGGACAAATTTCTTGCTGGTCATATTATAGTTAAAAGATGGGAGATTCCATCTACTCTTATACAATTCAACTGCCTTAAATAGCGTGCTTGCTCGCTCGCCCGCTTCGTGAGACATCGGGTATACTCGGCGATGTTCGTCTCTCGCAGTGTAAACTTTCACGACGAGAACAAAATTAGGAAAACCATTTCTTTATTTTATAAGGCCTAAGTGAAATGAACACAATGAACAAATATTCTAATTTTATTTTTACTTACAATTTTCATAGCTCTGAACCACAAACATTTTTAATAATCTACCAGTGTAAATTTCTTAAAAATCCTGGCGTCAATGAATAATGGCGGGCGAAGCCGGGGGCACCAGCAGTAAAATATTGATGGTTTAACTCTTGAAATATCGCTGATAATAATAATCCAATCAAACCATTCCTTCCCTTGAAACATTATATAATTTCTTAAAATTACACTGAATTTATCAAATAAAATTCACATCATATTCATGTCAATAAACAGTTGAGAAACAATACGTATTATGTGTTGACAGGTTTCTTTGGAACTGCATAATCTATTCTGATATAGTTTTCCCATGGGGCGCTTTCTAATCGTAGAATGTACTCTGAAGCCGGAATTTTAGCTGTTTCATTAATATTATTAATGGCTTAGTTTATGAATGATTCGCGTACAAGTGTTAATAAATATAATGTTTTAATAATTATTATACTATTAATTTTTAATGTTTCAATTAATTATCGTGGGCGAAGCCGCGGGCACCTGCTAGTATATGACAATCAACAATGCATAACCTGAAAGGACAAATGAAAATGATAGATGATTAAAATGGATACTCCAAATCAACAGCGGGCACAATGTGTTTTTTGGCATGCTAAATTTGAGAGTGAAAAGAGTTCAAAGGAAATTTTGACATGAATATGGTGTGCGTATTCCAGCAAGATGGTGCACCCCCTCAGTGGACAAGGGAGGTTCGTAATTTTATAAATGCCATTTCGGCCGTGGTGGACCCCATTGCTTGGCCCCTAAACTCCTCAGATCTAACCCAGTCTGACTTCTTGTGTGGGGTTTTGTTAAAGGCACTGTCTATGCACAGAAACTCAGGAACATTGATGATCTGCAGGGCCGTGGAAAGAAAGCAAGGGCCCCAGGGACAAATTTTCCCGGGCCCCTTTAATGTATGCAACAAAAAGATAATGTAATGATATTACATAATTATCAAATGCCAGAATGGTACCGGTACTTTATGAGATTGTCTGGTAGACAGGACTGTCTGACTGTCTGTCTGTGTATCAGTAAGCGCGATAACTCAAATACGCTTTATCGGATTTTCATAAAACTTGGTATACCATTTATAACTCCCATGGAACGAAGCCTATTGATTTTGGACCAAATCGCTTAACTGATGCCGGGCACGAAACAGAAAATACATTAAAATGTTATAATTAGGAACAATTTTATCTGTATGAACCAGTTTAATCTTTTGAAAATTATGATTTTAAATGACGAATGTTACTGTTGAGTCCAAAAGGATTTCTGGTTTTATTAAAAAAAAAAACAGCAATTTTTCTTAAAAAATAATCCGTTTCAGATTAACTGATAATTCCGTGTCACCGTTATACGACAGGACAATGCAGATAAAATAAACACATAAGCTGTTTATTGACTTATAACCAATTTTATTTTAGAGTAAATTTAGAAAGTGAAAAATAAAACCTGGTCGGCCTCTCGTCGGGCCTGATGATCTGAAAGTAAAAATTACTCAAGCTTTTCAGCAAAACACCCCTCTTGTGTTACAATGGACATCACCGTTATGAGTTATGCAGAGTGCGCTATGGGGGTCAAATTGAACCCTGAGGAATCTCCCATCTTTCAGTATTGTATACACAAAGTTTCAATAAATAAAGTTCGGTAGTAAATGTTTTACAATGTTCGTATTTTATCCATACCCAAACGGATCACTGCAATATTCAATGACTTCGAGATCAATTATTTGTTCGAATTTTCGGATGTTTGTTTATGTTTATTAATTTAAGAAATCAGCCAATAGACCTTCTGAATTGTCCATCTTGAATTTATTTGAATGCTAGTACCAGGGAAACATACCTACACGACAGGTAATTGTCAGAGAATGCCCTTGACAGCGTGTCGTGTTATATGCTGATGATATGAGTATTTCTGCTCTGCCTGACTTACTTCTTCCTCAGCTTGCCTTACCTCCTTCAGTTGGCTGAGCAGATGCTCGTCCGTCTCAGAGCTTGTGGCAGCGCTGTCTGAGGAAGTTGTTGGCTTTTCAGCGCTCCTGATTCCTTCTCCTTCGCCGCTCCGAACTGTCTCCGTTGTCAGGAGGAAAGATGTTGTTCCCGTGGTGTCTCCGTGAGACAACTTCAGCCGAGTTGTCTCCGTTACTTCATGTATCACAACGTCGGTAGTTACCTGCAAAATTGTAATTATCCCTTTAATGCACGACACTCATTGAATCGGCACATGCTAAAAGGGCCTCAGTCCAAGCAACCCAGTTTGGAGAAGAACGAAAAGAACTTCTTGTACGCAACCCTAATTTTCTTTTAAAACTAATTAACTTTTTAGTACACGCTCTCTAAAACAGCTGCTTATCGGACTGATAACACGCCGAAAAGGTGCACTTTAAAGGACAAGTCCGCTAAAATTGCATAAAAGTGCATTCAAACTGCATTCAAAATGCAATTTTAGCGGCCTTGTCCTTTAAAGTCGTCATGGCAATCTATAAACAAAACCCAGACGGCATTGACCAGTCACAACAACTTTAACATGGATTTACGCATATAATTGGTCATAAAACAACAAATTTAAGCCAACACGTTTCTTTATGATAATCAGAAACTTTACCAGGATTTTTCGCAAAACACGGTAGCCCACTTCATCACATGACAACAAATATAAGCCAACAACTTTTCACATTCTGGTTCACATGAAAATCATTCCTCACCATGGACGAACAACATTTAAATGCCGTAATATATCCCTTCTCATAGCCTATTTCTGCCGTGAAGTTGCTGGTAGCAGCTCCAATTCAATGTTTCTGGCTTGGATTGAAATTTCCTCGGTATTATCATTTATATTTTCACAAGCTTTTCATAAATACTAGTTGGTATGCAATATTGTTTACAAACAAGGAACTCATAAATTATGCACCTACACTACCACATTTGTTATTGCTACGTACGGTCATTGTTGTTTTATGATCTAGATGACCATGACCAGATAACTTAAAGAAATGACTGACTGCCTTTCATTATAATTAATTATACGGTATTTTTGTTTTATTTCATATAATTTATAGAACTTTTACTAAAAAATATTGTATGCACCACGTACGCAAAAACTTTAGCGGACTCATCCAGTATTTCAGCCTCGGCTTTCGCCTCGGCCGCTATACTAGATTCGTCCGCTAAAGCGTTACTTTGCGTACTTGATACATAAATAGCTATTACTGGAAGGTATTACTTACCTCAACGTTACCCTTTTTTACTATAATAACATTTTTACATGAGAGCCTTCCCTATAATATAAAGCCACATGGCTGACTCACTCACTCACTCACTGACATTAATGTTTGCCCACTTCCAGATGAGCTAGAAACTTGAAATTTGGTACACGTATAGATTTTAGGCTGTAAACCACAGGAAAATTTCAAAAAGTTTATTTTTTAATTTTTAGCCCTAAAACCCCCCGAGAAAGGGCACGGCTCGGCACACCGATATTAATGTTTGCCCACTTCCAGATGAGCTAGAAACTTGAAATTTGGTACACATATAGCTTTTAGGCTGCAAACCACAGGAAATTTCAAAAAGTTAATTTTTTAATTTTTAGCCCTAAAAATCTCGCGAGAAAGGGCTCGGCTCAGCTCACCGACATTAATGTTTGCCTAATTCCAGATGAGCTAGAAACTTGAAGTTTGGTACACGTATAGCTTTTAGGCGACGAGTATCAATATAAAGGTCAATACGCGAAGAGAACAATGACCTATGATGCATAAACAAATATAAACAAACAACATGTGTTCGTAAGGGCATGGCGTTATTAATTAATTAGATGCACCGATCAGAGTGGCCGTGATTTTAAACGTATTTATGTGATATATACTGTGGAATTCAACAGATGAGTTACGAAGTCATGGAACAGGAGGCCTTGACCAATAAATTTAATTTCCCATACTTTCTCATTGTACATTTGTTTACTAGCTAGAACAGAATAATAAAACATATTTATTAATACTTACATCTCTCTCTCTCTCTCTCTCTCCCTCTCTCTAATCCTGTTCCCCCGTGTTGGGGCGAAGGCTCTCCAAGTGGAGGTTTCTGTACATATGTGAATTTTGTTACGCTTATTTTCCTAGAGAGGGCAGAGGGACAGGTGTTAAGCCCATCGCCCCTAATACTTACATAGTATTTAAATAAATTGGATGAATTACATAAATTTATTCTTAATTATATCGTTTTTCACTCAATGGCAATAGACTATTCCTCAACAAGTTAAAGGAATATTATCTATTTTATGGAGCCAGAAGGTTCATTGCCGCGCTTACCTGAGCCCGCCATTCAACCATATTCTGTGCTAACTCCAACCATCCCTCGCAAATCCTACTTCCCTTAAATACAGGGTGTTAATGAATAACACCGAAATATTTTACCAGCATATAGAGGGGACATAGACAAGAAACTTTTATTAGCAGATTTTTGCTCTATGACGTAAAATGTGTATGCTACAGGGCATTAAAGTCATTATAATTTGGTGCTCATCAATCAATAATTACGCAAAATAGGGTTAAAATGTTCATTAAATTGTCTTCGTGCCTTCCTAGTGATCTATAAAAACCTGACTCTTAATCAATCGTCAACAGCTATATCATAATTTAGAGATTTCATAGTTTGCAAAATTTACAGGCTTATCACATGACTGGCCACCACTGCATTAGTATTCTTTCATTCATAATTACTTACTACAATGTTAACAACGATGTTCCTTTGTCTTGCATTTTTTTTCTAATGTTAGAAGTCAGTGGCTGCCATGCCCTGGGAGATTTTATGCTGTAAGAGGAAAAATTGAATCTATAGAGAAAAATTCTCCGAATAAAAGTTGCTTGTCTATGTCCCCTCTATACACAGGTAAAATATTTCGGTGTTATTCATTAACACCCTGTATATCCTAATATTGTCCTCCCCTTTACATCTAGGTCTTCCAAGTGGTCTTTTCCCTTCGGGTCTCCCAGTCAATATTTTTTAGATATGACGTCTTTCCTCCCCCATTTCATCCTCCGTGATATAATTACCCTTCCTATATCCGGTGAAGAGTACAGGTTATGAAGCGTCGTTATGCAGTTTTCATTTTTCTTAGGTCTGAATATTTTCCTAAGCCCCTTTATAATGCTTTGTTTAACTTTTTATAATAATAAATTAATACATTAGAATGTATTAGGCCTATTGTGTCCCAAAGACAAAAACAAGATCTGATGTCTAGCACAAAGTAACCAACTGGTCCACATAAATCTCAGCGTTTATGCGTTCTGCTGTTTACAGTTTAAAAAAAAATGGATTAAAAATTACATGTGTTCAATCTAATTAATATAATTTACCTATAATTAATTAAATATTTCCATTTAATTGTAAAATAAATCAGAAAATTTATATTTAATGTTGATAACCGCTGATAAAGTTCCACGTGATTTTCTTATTATTCCATGGATCCGTTTAATCAGCGAAACCGTGCATCAATAGTTATTATTGTATATTTTTTGTAATCGATCTCAGAGTTAAACTCCAGATCGTTTCTGTAATGTAATAGCTCATAATACAGGGTGAAAGATTTCAACAGCTTGTTCCTTCCGTAGAAACAAACAAAATCAAATACCATAGGCCTATTTTTCCTATGAGTATTTTTATCATAGGTAATCCCACGACAGTTCACGAGTTTAGCATATAAAATGCAATTTTCATGCTTAACTCAGTTTGTCATTTTTTGTGAATGAGGGCCTTTTAGCATGTGCCGATTCCATTTTCTCACGCAAATTATAAATCCTTGCCGGACTGCAAAGAAAACAGTTAACACAATGATTAGGCTCAAACTTTAATACTTGCACTCCATTCTTGTTATTTTATAAAGCAAACTATTGTATCCTCTAAGATGCATTATGCAATTAAGGTCTAAACTCAGTGGATGTTGCGTTTCCAGTTGGGTACTATCCCAGTTAGATGTACAGCGAAGTCTGCCGCCAGGGATTTGAACCATTGTGTTACAAACATCTCTTCCTCTCTGTCATTTCTTGAGGTGTAGGAAAAGATGGAAATCACTAAGGGCGAGGTCCGGGCTATAGAGTGGATGTTAAAACACCTCCCAGACGAACTTTTGCGGGAGACTTGCTAGGAGGTGTATAGACATCTACCCTACAGCCCGGACTTCGCTCCCATTGATTTCCATCTTTTCCTTCACCTCAAGAGATGACAGAGAATGACAAAGAGGCGGATACGGTTGCCAGGCGGTGGTTCAAATCCCAGGTGGCAGACTTGTACGACACAGGTATTCAAAAGTTGGTCCCACGGTATGACAAATGTCTCAATTCCGGTGGCGAATATGTTGAAAAATAGCTGAACACTGACTGTGTGTGTTGCAATGACTATTTATCTGAAATTGTGTTTTGTTTCTGTAAACGGACCCAGGGAAACTTACTTTGTGGACGTCCCTCGTAGATTTATGGAAATTAAATCTGGCATGCTTAATCTGCACTAAATTTACATTACTAATGCCCGGTTTCTATAAACTCGCGAATTACCTATGGGTAAATTATCCAATGGACAGAATTTTCACAAGGATAACTTTTACAAACTCAAATAATTTAAAAGTAACAATCACATACACTTGTGGCGAGTTTCTAGATAAATGTCCTCTGGGTAAATATGAAAATGACAGAAAAAAATATTCCTACAAACTCGGGCTAGATCTTTCCAAGGGTAAACGTCGGGTTAATTTATCCTTTCATGGATGGCTGGATAAAATTTAACCTCTTTGTAGGATCAATAACAATGAGAATCAAAGCCTTCTGAATTAAATTAACTGTACAACTCCAAGGCCTTCCTCATTACATCATTGTGGCTAATTCTGAAACCAATTTGCACATGGATAATTTACCCATAGGTATTTCACGAGTTTATAGAAACCGGGCATAAATAATTTTTATAATTTAAAAAAATATAAGATAGAAGTGTGGCTATAGGAGCACTAGAATAAAGAGAATCCATGGCCTCACCTCAGTGGTTGTCTTGACAACGGCCTTTTCTACGTCGCTTTGAGAGGACGGCTGATCACTGCTGACTTCCTCCTTAGGCCGATCCTCCACTTCTCCATCAGACAGGGGGTCCACTTCCCACCAGGGGGACTGTCCCCCGCATTCTGACGCGGTGTGAAACGAGGAAGATCTGGACGGAGGAGTGCAAGTACATTCGGATGCTGTCACGAAGTCGTCCTCAGATTTACTGTCGTCACCTGAAGCTGTTTTTGAGGGCGTCTTCAGGTTGGAATACCATTCCTGCGAATAATCCAAGAAATCTTATTAATACGAGGGTTGGAAGTTCGATAGTGGCGACACATCTAAAGGGTGTTAATGAATAACACCAAAATATTTTACCTGTTTGTATAGGGTACAGTCGGTCAAATAAAAAACGTCGGGACTCGTATGCAGTTAAAATTAAAGTTTTAACGCATTAGTTCACAAGTTTCCTATAAAAAACATAAAATACAGGTCATTTTCGGAACATATGAGGCCATGCGACAGGAGGAAAAAAATGAACAACGAGGGAAAAATGAAAAACGCGGAAAGCTCAATACACGATATTCAACTTAATGTATTGTCATAATTCATTTTGCTTTGTGTCATCGCACCACATACAAATGCTAGCTTGAGAGAAAGTGTAGTTAGGGCTGTAATTGAACTGCATTTTTCGGGCCTCTGAAGCAGCGAGAAGGTTCAATATTTCTTAAAGAGGTGGGTAGTTCACTATAATGCGACCGGAAGTTTTCATAGGGAACGTGGATCTGATTTCGATGCTAGATTGGTTGCAGAAGTTGAACGTAAGTTATTGATTTTGCACTACATGTACCGGTATTATAAAATAAAATCTTTACAAAATGTTCCTTGAATAATCATATTCCTTGCGAATTTATTAATTATTAACATTATAAGAATTTCAACCAAGAATATGGCGGATGTGAGACATATAGCCTTCTATACATGTTCGTTTTGGAACAAAAAAGAATATACATGGATAGACAAGAGGCGTGTGTGAACCTAACCTTAAGTCTTCCTGTACATGCGCATATGCTCGTTCGTGATACTTAATCAAATACCGCCCGACGTTTTTTATTTGACCGACTGTACATACACATGCAACTTTTAATTGGAGATCTTTGCTCTATGATGTAAAATGAGTATGCTACAGGGCATTAAAGTCATTACAATTTGGTGCTCATAAGTCAGTAATTAATCGAAATAGGATTACAATTTTCAATAAATTGACTTCACGCCTTTTTAGTGATCGATAAAAACACAATTTCATGGACATATATAGCCTACTGCAACAGACACAGGAAGTGTTCAGCTATATTCCAACATAATCTCCACCGGAATTGAAACACGGTAGAGCCATCTTTTCAATACCTGTGTCGTAGAAGTCTGAGTTTCTCTGTCATTCTGTGTCATTTGTTGAGGTGTAGGAAAAGATGGAAATCACTGGGAGCGAGGTCCTGGCTGTAGGGTGGTTATTGAAACATCTCCTAACCGAACTTCTGCAGTAGACTTTCTAGGAGGTGTTGAAACATCCACCCTACAGCCCGGATTTCGCTCCCAGTGATTTCCATCTTTTCCTACACCTCAAGAAATGACAGGGAATGACAAAGAAGAGAAGATGTTTGTCACACAGTGGTTCAAATCCCTGGTGGCAGACTTGTACGACACAGGTATTCAAAAGTTGATTCTACTTTATGACAAATGTTTCAATTCCGGTGGCGAATATGTTGGAAAATAGCTGATTACTTGTATCTGTAAATGTACATGAAATTATGTTTTGTTTCTGTAAACGGCCTCAGGGAAACTTACCTAATGGAAGCGCGCCGTATAAATAGGCTATAAGCTCCGTGAAATCTTGAAGCACACAAGGCAGATGAGACGGATATGAACAGACGTGCTTAAAGTAAATTCTCAGCAACATTATGAGTGTTTTGAGTGACATCTCACAAGCAGATTCCTTGAACCCAACTGGCTGCGGACTGATATGTTTACCATAGGAATGCGGGTTCATTGCTGGAATTCACGCGTTTTATGACATACAAGCTAAGTACAGCGTGTTCCAAAAGCACCGTCCAGGAATGAACGAATTTGAGGACTGATAACACGCCGTAAAATTCCATTTAAAATTGACTTACGGCGCTGAAGTTGTCATGGCAATCTAAAGCATTCACCAGTCACACATACTTTAACATAGTTTTAAGCATATAGGCCTATTTGGTAAAAAAAAAACAACAAATTTAATCCAACCTGTTTCTTTATGATAATCAGAAATTTGACCATGGTTTTTAGCATAAAATGGTAGCCTATTTCATCACATAACAACAAATATAAGTCAAAAACTTTTCACATCTTCGTTCACATTGCTTAGCATGACGGATGCACCAACATTTAATTGCAATATATTCTTTCTCATAGTCGTGCCGTGGCACCAGCTCCAATTCAATGTTTCTGGCTTGGATTAAAATTTCCTCACTCATATTTTCTCAAGCTTTTCACAAATACTAGTTCATATGCATTATTGTTTACAAACAAGCAAATCATAAGTAATATGCATCTATACCGCATTTCGCATTGGTACGGTTCATTGTGATTCAGGTGGCTGTGAGAATATGACGTCAACAAAAGGCTGACTATACTTTTTATTAAAATTAATTATACGGTAATTTTATAACACTTCATATCATTTAGAGAGTTTTTACTAAAAAATATTGTATGCACCACGTACATCGGACTCATCCAGTATTTCAGCCTCGGCTTTCGCCTCGGCCGCTATACTAGATTCCTCCGCTAAGCGTCATTTTGCGTACTTGATACATAAATAACTATTTTAGTACACGCTCTCTAAAACAGCTCCTTATCGGACTGGTAACACGCCGTAAAATTTCATTTTAGCAACCTAGGTCGCTAAAATTGCATAAAACTGTATTTAAAATAGCATTTTATCGGCCTAGGACGCTAAAGTCGTCATGGCAGTCCATCAACAAAACCCAGATGGCATTGACCAGTCATGCGTTTTATGAAAAAGGTCCTTGCTTCATACCTCCGGAGTGGTCGTAGCGGTTCCATCCAAGATGCGCTTGATGTTTGATCCGTGCTGAGCCCCACATAGCGACGCGTCCAGCTGCTCAGCCAGGCTTGTCACCTCAGACAACTTCTCTGAGATTGCCTCCACTGCCGTTGCATTGCTTCCACTCTCCATGGACCTGAAAACACCAGTCATTGTTATGATCAGGGCCGGATTTCGATGATCTGAAAATACGTACTTTAAAAATGAGCTATAAAATTACTACAAAAAATACGAAAAAAAGGCCTGAAAATTATAGAAAGACCAAAAAATGTATATGGAAATACTAGTTTATTGATCAAATTTTCTCTAAAACGGCTCTGACGTTTTTATTTTAATTTTGCACATGAGGTGTTTATACTAAGAACTAAAACTTTTATTTGAAATTTTTTTTTGTAAAAATTTTCTGTTTGTAGAAACTCAGTGAACAATAAAGCTTCGGATCGGGTTGAAACAACTGAATACGCGCTCTTTCACGGCCCCTTATTCTATATCAGAATGTGAAGTGAGAAATATGTATTGTCCATGTTTAGAGTAAAGAAAGTTATGTGGGTGCATTAATCAGATTTTATTTGGGTTATGTATCCTTCGGGGATGTGATGTGGTAACGACTTTCTCTTCATTTTTACAACCAATTTAAATGAAAAGAATGCCATACATAATGCATTATACTATGAGCTAAAACTTTTATTTGGGCAGAGGAAGTTATGTTTCACGTAAAATTTCCTTAAATTAAATTATAAGAGACCGTTCAGATTCTTTATTAGTCCTCTGAAGATCAAAGAACGTTCTATAGGTTTGCCAGAGTAGGCCATGTAACTATTGATGTGCATCTGTTTGCTATTGTTGATGTGCTATGGCTTATTAATTTAAAGCAATATTGAATACTGACGTAAAAATCTTGAACACGGAGTCCTCCGGGAGGCACTTTAAGCTGGTAGGCCCGTGTCGTAGTTTTTTGTCACGTAAAAGAACTTCAAACCTAAATTAGAGCCTCTGGACAAAATTTCTGGCCCTTTCACCTCCAAGTAATACCTTATATTCCGGAGGGGGTTGAGAGGCGATGGGTTTACCACCTGTTCCTCTGCCCTCTCTCGGAAAATAAGTGTAAACAAATTCTCATACGTAAATGAAACCTTCAACTGGAGGCCCTTCGCCCCAACATAGGGGATATAGGAAACCAGATACAGATTGAACATTAAATGTTAATGGATATATAAGCATTCATGAACCACAGATTATTGTCTCTGTTGGACATTACATGAGAATATTATAGGAGAAAAATTCCTCCGACACTGGGACTTGAACCCAGGACCTTTGGCTATTCGCGCCAATGCTCTACCAACTGAGCTAAGCCGGAGCTCAATTCACAGCGCCAGATGGAACCTCTCTCCTATGACTGATTGCCCTAATGGTCTACCTCACAGACAGACAATATTCTCATGTAGTGTCCAACAGAGACAATAATATGTGGTTCATGAATGCTTATATATCTATATTGAATGTTAGCTGTACAATAACAGTGGAAGCCAGGTCACAAAAATCACTAATTAGTGTGCCTCACAGTACTGCATATGACATAACTTGTCTGTCTGTGAGGTAGACCATTAGCCCAATCAGTCATAGGAGAGAGGTTCCATCTGGCGCTGTGAATTGAGCTCCGGCTTAGCTCAGTTGGTAGAGCATTGGCGCGAATAGCCAAAGGTCCTGGGTTCAAGTCCCAGTGTCGGAGGATGTTTTCTCCTATAATATTCTCAGTTAATGGATATGATACAGGACGAAGCAGCGGCGATGGGTATCTTTTGTAATATTAAAAATCTTGATAGATATTATCAATTTTAAAAAGCCCTGATACAACGAAGAAATTAACTTATAACGTAGCCTTGTATAAGAAAAGGCTAAATCGAAATGTTCTGTAAATAAAAGCTCAGTTCGCCACGCGACATATGTGAGCGTGGGAAGAAATAAGAGATGACGATTCTAAAAATGAGAAGATAGGCTGGTTGCCAACGCGACCAGCTCTCACAATATTTACGACTTCTTATTCTCAATAAAAATGATAGCCGAGTCTTAGGTGATCTGTAGGTCATCCGTGAAGTAGCACACTTCTCACACCGTCTGAAACTCTGGTACTTCACTCGCAGACTGTATTCTTTATGGACAAAGTACTGGTGGAGAATTTGGAATATTAACCCCACCTTATTCTCTCAAAGACCTGTATAGCCAATCTCTCTCTCTCTGTATAAGAGGCTTTGTCCTGACTGACCGAATGAATGACTGACTGACTGACTGACAGGAATCAACGAAGAGTCTAAACTGTAATAGGTAGAGACATGGAATTTTATACAGTACCTTCGTATCATAATGTAAGTGCTCACCAAGAAAGGATTTTGGAAAATTTTGAATTTATATGCCAAAAATCAAACGTTTTTGAGGAGACATAATACCTTTTTGCACAGAATTATCAAATCCAAATCACATTGCATGTACAGTTGTCATGACAACAGCGTATTGTTGGCAGTGTTCACAGGTAGCTTTGGAAATAAATTAAACGGGACTTTGACAAATTAGAGAAGCTTTCGATATAATTCATTGGTGTAAATAAATAATGAATTCCACGAAAATAATACACAATGTGATACAGTCACATAACTTTCTCTACCCTGGACATAGAGAATCCCATACGAGGTATGGTAATCTATGTATATTATTATATCTCAGGTTTTTAGGGAGGGAAGTAATATTAAGTGATATTGATTTTGTTTAGAATTTCATCCCCGAAACAGTTGTATGGTAACATGAGAGTGAGAAATAAATTATCCCGCAAAGACAATACAATTTTGTGTTACTGGAATTTCTGTTTCTTCTTATTTCAACTCCTACTAGGCTTGATGTGTAGAAGCGATGAGATGCAAAATTCTACACCCTCTATGAGCCATAAAAAGCTATATCAAGAGTTTTCTGAGGGAATAGTTTGAGTATGAAAAGTCGTTCTTCTTCATTTCAAATTCTAACTACCTATATAAGGACCTAGGACTTGAAAATCGAAATAGGCATTTTAGGGCACTATAAAACTCTACAAACGTAAGTGATTTATCATGAAACGTCCACATATTAAAAAAAAAATCCCTTTAGGCAGGCCTACAGGCGGAGGTAGATTTCGAAGTCCTTTTGGTTTAATTTATTGTCGCTGCATAGCACTCTTCTTCTTTAGCCTTGGCATGGTAAACCTGCAGTAATAAGAACTGAATTCGGTAAAGAGGAAGAGCCTACAATCATTTGTTTTGACAACAAGAATAGGATATAATATTCTGGGAGGCCGTGCGCAAGATCAGCAATGAATAAAATTAGCAAAGCCGCTAGACAAGACAAAATTATGATATTATAATAATTCTTTTAAGTGTTATTATTTTCAAACATTAAAATCTCGCGTAATATGAGAGCTATCAAGAAACTATTTATTGATTTGTAGAGTACTCATCAAGAGCTTTTCAACGATACCCCACAAGACGTGGTTTCAAAAGTTTCGAATTTTCATCCCCCACCCCCACCTCCACCCCCACCCTCACTCGGACCCCCGAATCGTTGGTGTCACTGTGAACTCCATAGGGAGTACTCTAATTTATTCAAACAAAGTTTCCCTCTATACTTCATAGGGGCCGAGATATACATTTTTAAAAATTTCAACCCCCTCCCCCGACCACCCCCTTGGGCCAATTTTGCCCATTAACGAACTTGTCCGAACTATTGGGCCTAGAAATAACATAATAAAATTTGGTTCAAATATCTTCAAAATTACGGCCGCTATCGTGTAAAGATATATATATATATAAATATCACAAATAATTTTTTTGAACGGGCGGTGGTTTCGTACTTAGGGGAGCATGAAACGTAAAGATATGAAAGAATTTTTCGAAAATCATAAAGTGGTATCCATTGCAATAGGTAGATTTTTCTTCGAAAATCTACCTAAAATCATGTTATTTCATAAGGAACAAAATAGGCATTTGCCTTAAAATCCCAGGTTTAGTCATATTTGCAAGTATCACTGATTAAACAAATGCATTCTGTCACTATTTTACGTCAGTTTACCTGATTTTATTTTTTTTCCTAAATTTGACCGTAATACTTGCAATATCTACGACAACATAATAATACCGGTATAGGCCTATTATTTGTATAGTTTTTCTTTGTTCTGCAGGCGAAAATAACAACTTACAATGGCCACATGTTAGACAGACCTGATTTAAAGAGTGAATAAACTATCACTTGTGAATAAAACAGTAGGCCTATTTAACAGACTCCACGGCTCAAAAATATCCACAACAAATGTTTCGCTTCTTGCAAGTACATTCTCACATATAAAAGCTTTGTTGTAGAACAGGGCTGCCCAAGCCAAGTTTACACGTACAAATTACGCACACAATACTTAGATAAAGTCCGCCTCTGTGGGTGAGTCGGTAGCACGCCTGCCTTCCACCCCGGCGGCCCAGGTTCGATTCCCGGCCGGGTCGGGGATTTTTCAGTAGTGAAAAATACTTTTCCCGGGTTCAGGACTGGGTGTGTGTGTGTCCTTAGGTTTAAGTAGGTAGGGGACTGGCGCACCCCGGTAACAAATATGCTGAGAATATCCTCTTACGGGATCACCAGGGGTCGCTCGCGAACCTGAGGAATAACTTTTAACTTAGATAAAACCCATCACCTTCACATAAAATATTGCGTATCTTATTGGTTATTTCTGGACGAGTAACTACACCTTTTCAACCTCAATTTCGGAAAAAGTAATTTCAATTTCGGAAAAAGTAATTTCAATTTCGGAAAAAGTAATTCCAATTTCGGAAAAAGTAATTTCAATTTCGGAAAAGGTAATTTCAAATTCGGAAAAAGTAACTTCAATTTCGGAAATACGAGGGCTATGAAGAGGGTATAGTAAAGTTGGTACCACGCTAGGACAAATGACTCAATCGGAGTGAGATTATGTAGAGAAGTAGCTAGAAGGTGTACCTAAATGTTCCAAATAAAACAGTTTGGATTTTCACTGTGGTTTTCATTTTATGCCCCATCGAATGTTTTAAAAAATAGCCCTCGTATTTCCGAAATTGAAGTTACTTTTTCCGAAATTGAGATTACTTTTTCCGAAATTGAAATTACTTTTTCCGAATTTGAAATTACTTTTTCCGAAATTGAAATTACTTTTTCCGAAATTGAGGTTGAAATGGTGTAGATTCCACGAAAAAAGAAAGAAAAAATAAACACGATTAATTTTATTGTTTTTTGCACGACGTAACTAATTAGTGGTACTTACGAATATTGTTGCCGTGGATCGTAACTTGACATTCCCGCACGCAATCTGGTTGCTATGAAAACAAAAGAAATCTCCGTGCGGTAAAAATTACAAAAAGCTCAAGTGCCGTATAAAAAACCATCATAATACAAGCCTTTATGGAGGCCCCCCAGTTTGTGGCCTCTTTAACAGGACCAATATTCGGTCCCCATAACAACCAACACATGCGAATCACTTTCTGAAATATAACATCCATCTTCATCAGTGTATAAACATAATATTTTCAGCTAATATCTCAATTAATATAAATAAATTGATATAAATAATCATCTTGCAAATAATAGCATGCAATACACGTGCCGTAAGCTCATAACTACATTTAAGGCAAATGCCTATTTTGTTTCTTATGAAATAACATGAACATTTTTAAATATGTGGACGTTTCATGATAAATCACTTACATTGATAGAGTTTTATAGTGCCCTAAAATGCCTATTTGGACTTTTAGAGCCTATTTTTACTCTTTTAGTGCCTAAAATGCCTATTTTGTGCATTTAAAATAAAATTAAACTTCTGTAATTTTTACAATCTTATAATGGATATCCCTCAATAGAAAGCAGAACAGCAGAGGTGGGTTTTTCACAGAAACTTGATTATTCCAAACAATTGTCGCTGGGAGGGGGAGGATTAAGGGGGAAGGACTATTGTGTCAAGTCACCAGTGAAAGATCATCTGTTTAAGTGCATATATTTCGTGGTGGCTAATTTAGCAGATAATTCTGTTAAGAATAGGTGTACCACGTATCTTGCAGTAAAAAAAAAGAAGAAAATATTACGGTTTATGTGTATATTGTAATATTTTAAAGTATATTTTATATCTACTGTATTTACACATTTTTAAAGCCTATTTTAAGTGCCTATTTTCTCTTTTACGAGCCTATTTACTTGTTTTAAAAGGCTATATTAGGTGCCTAATACTAATTTTTTTAGGGCCTAAATTCCCAGGTCTACTCATAACGGAACTCGGAAATTGAAAAAACTCGGCGCAAGCGCCTCGTTTTTTCAAACTCTTTCATCGATCCTCTTTCCTCGCACAGCTTACGGCACTTGTATCGCAATATAGGCTACTATTATAATGTACAGTAGGGTAGGCCATGGAATTACTGCTTGTTAATTGTTTCTGCAGTCGGTGTATTTAATGGAGTAAATTTCAACTGATATTAATTTAAATGGATATGATTCAAAATGAAATGGTGAGGAAGATCCAAGTTATGTAAATATCCAATTCGGCATTTGCCTGTGTACGACTGGGGAAACCATGAAAAAACTTGGCCGGCCAGGGGATTTGAACTTGGGACCTCCCGGATGCGAGTCCAAGAAAAATTAATTGTTGCATATCTTAGACAAATGATATAGAAATAATTAAACATAAAAGTGATTATTTTTGTTCGTTTTTCATTGCATTACATTGTCTTAGTCTTAGGCTAAAAATTATTAAATTCGCTTCAGAAGATCATTGATAAGTTGCAGTAAAATAGAAACAGGAAGAAAGGGAATTATGGTCACGGTGGAGGGGGAAAAAAGGATACAAGCCATAAAAAGGTGCTCGAAGATTGTCTCCATTCCCAGTTAATAATGCCCTAATTTGTCCTACGCACCTCAACATCCTAACACAGCCCATTTGCAAAGTATTTTATCATTAGGGCAAGGCATTTGATGATTTTGCATCTTTTTTATATGAAAGTTAAAAGATAGCTCGAATATATATAACTGTGTATCATGAAATAACTGATTAAGTGAGGGCTATTTGTTTTGGCATTGTTTTGCATTTTTCGTAATTTTTGAAGAGATAGGTCATTTTTGGCAATTTTTAGGTCATTTTCTGCATTTTTAGGTCATTTTCGGCGTTTTTAGGTCTTTTTCGGCATTTTAGGTCATGTTTCAGTGGAGGTAGAGAGGAGGTTTTCTATGTACGAATCGTTACTTTCAGACAATAGACAAACGTTTTTATTTGAGAATATCGGCCATGTTAATTATAGTTAATTTTAATTCAGGTTTATTGCAAAATTTTCGCTAAGGGTGCCCAAGTAATTTACTTACTTTTTTTAGCAATGAAGTAAGGGTGTTTTATATTGTAAATTCATACATAACGCACTGTCATCCGTTAAATTGCTTTTAGCTATTCATTACTTTAAAAACACTAAGTATAAGTAATAGTGGAAAATTTATTGGTACGGTAATTTTAAAAAGAAATTGTAATTTTTTCAATTTTTTAGGTCATAAAAGCACTTTTTATTTTGCATTTTTTCACTATTTTATGGTCATTAAATGCCTTGCCTTAATCATCATAATAATTATTTTTAATTCTTAGAAAGGTGTACTTAGTAAATAGAATTGAGTAATCACGGAGCCTATTGCAAGTAAATAATAATAACGTTACATAATTATTCCAAATCGCTAAAAAGTAAAAACTCTTCACCTGAGTCAATAATGCGCAAATCTCAAAACCAAGAAAACGCTGCCAGGTGTCAGATACTCAGATCACATTAAAATATGTTGATCTATGGCTATTTACCAGTAGATCAACTCCAAAAATTGAAATTTATTTGGTATATCCAACACTACGCCGCTGATTAAACATGTCCAACACGGTACAATCACAAAAGCACTGTAATGCGTTCAATAGAAGTAACTCATTTAAACGTGCAAATAAATTTTAAATTTCAAGTATTCCACATATGCTGACTTGCTAGTGCAGTAGAATTTTTCAAACTCTTATGCAGCATTCTACTGACAATTATGTGACACATATTAATGAAAAACGGTAAAACCAAGGAAAATCTCAAAACTGCGTACCCTGCCATCTAGCGGGAAACTCAGTGCCGTATATAAGTCCAGGCAGACTAGGCAGCTGACTAGGGCGGCAGATTTGAAGGGGCGGCTTTTAAGCTGTTAATATATTAAACATTTTGTTCATAACTCTTCAAAATAGTAAAGTAATGTAACGCACAATGAAATAGAAATGAATAAAATTGACAACAATACGCACCTGTTTATTTATTTACTTATTTATTTATTTATTATTATATATTATTATTACTATTATTATTAGCCTACTATTTCAGTTACAATAATGCTTATTGTAGGTTACTTTATCACTTGAGAACGGCTCGACCGATTTGGCTGATTCTTTTTTTGTTGTGTTCGTAATTGTCAGGACAAGGTTTGTATGAAAGAAAATTTTTGTAAAATCCACGGGAAAAGTCGGAAATGTGATGAAATGAGGCAAGTTAGAGAGTTCTTCCTTCAATTGTTTACATAACGAAAGTGTTGTTTACGGTTTTCACATGGGGCTTTGGAATTATAATACTGGGACTATAATACTGGAACTACATTATATACTGGAACTAAATATAACTATATTATATTAACTTATATTGTATATAACTATAATTATAATACTGGGCTTTAACAAATTCTGATACTATCGATGTAATTAACACATTTGTGAAGATAATTCTTGAAGAACAAAATCCACGAAAATAAAGCAGTCACATAACTTTCTCTACCTTCGACATGGAAAATATTTTCTCACTTCACATTTTGAGGTAGAATAAGCGGTTGTATTGCAGGGACAACTTAAGGGGAGATGGTAGTTACCGCTAGCAAAATTATAGAAAATATAGCGTATGTTCAAGAAGCCGTAACTCAGGTGTTTACAGTCAGATTTAGTTGAATTTTGTTATTGTTATTATTATTGTTATTATTTAGTTAAGTATATGTTTTACAAGTGCACTCTGTACTTTAAAATAAGCAGAGAATGGCTGTTCTAGAACTCACTGTTTGGTAGGAAAGAATTTTAACACATAAATGATCATTTATTTTTACAGTTACTTCCCTTGACATAGGTACGCTTTATTCAATTTCTGTAACTTAGATTTTTGTGAAACTTTGGGAACTTACTAACAATAGGTACTACTATCTACCGTAGCACAATCAGTCTAATATGTACAATATTACTGCATGAAAACTTCATGACGAAAAAAAAAAAACTTTTGTTTTTAATAAAAATAGTTGAAACTTCTGTATAGTCAAGACTTTTCCCATAATTCTGCTAAGGGAGATTTGTCATCCATCTATAATGAATTCCTGAAAGTTTCATTATTTTAGCATGAATAGCTTTTCAGAAAATGGTACCTGAAGTACAAAAAATGTAATTTTACAGGAGAGCGGAAAGTAAATGACGTGCCGTATGGTATTTTATCCATTTTAGAAAGCTCCAGTTCGCTCTGCTTGGCTTAATAATAACGCAACATATAAGACCTATATATCAAAATGTTCACAAAACTATGCTCTATTACATGATCCTAAGAAAAAAATCTATTTTTTTGACACTGGTAACTACCATCTCCCCTTAAGCGTGTGCCAGTGAGTATGCTGTATCGGAAGTCGGTAACAAATCCTATCCACTGATACGTCACTCATAGCTGTAGGCTTCGTATTAGTTGAGAAATAGGCCTGGGGGTGTTGATCAGAGGCCCTAAGCATCTAAAAGAAGACAAAATGGGATGGAACATTTTCAGTCCTACGCGCGCAGTATATTATGTCCCACGTTTTTGGGAAGGAAAGTATGAAAGTGATATTGAATTTCTTTTTTACTTGTATGTAGTGATGAGCGAGACCAGTCTTGGTCTTGCAGTCTTGGTCTTGGTCTTGCAGAAAATGCAAGACCAAGACCAAGACCAAGACCGCATCTGCGTTAGCAAGACCAAGACCAAGACCTAGTGTGCAAGACCAAGACCAAGACCGAGACCAAGTCTGCAAGACTCGGGCAAGACCAAGACCGAACTGCAAGACTCTTGCAGTCTTGCTATATTGAAAATGTTTTAAATGCTCGATTGTGTACGCAGCAAGCCAGCAACCACTACTGAAAGGTGCCGTTACCGTTACCGGTAGAGGTGGGAAAATAAGCTGTTTCTAGATAAAGGTTGTAGCCGAAACTGTTACGCGCACATAACAGTTTTATGAAACGGTTGCAAAAGACCGGTTTCACTTGCATTTTTGTTGGAACTGTTTCGGCTAGGCTGGCAAGGACGAGAGGGGGAGCAGCCGAGACTAAAGACTTGGGGCCCCGGCCCGGCCGACCAGGTTTTATTTTTTACTTTCTAATTTACTCTAAAATTAAATGTTTTATAAGTCAACAGACAGCTTAAGCTATGTTTTATGTGTTTATTTTTTATCTGCATTGTCCTGTCGCATAACGGTGACACGGAATTAATCAGGTAATCTGAAACGGATTATTCTTGGAGAAAAATTATTTTTTTTTAAAGTAGAAGCAGAAATCCTTTTGGACTCAACAGTAGGCCTCACTAACGTTCGGCATTTAAAATAATAATTTTCAAATGATTAATTTTGATACATAGAATACATATAAAATTGGTACATATCTCTGCAAAATTATCCCCGGGATTCCTAGGAAATTCATTACCTCTTATAGCATTGACGTTTTTGGAGATATCTTTGCTAGACAACTGAATTATAATAGTATATTGATACTTTTGCAAAGTAAAAAGCTAGGAAAGCTATTTTTTAAGACGGTGGATTCTTAAGACATTCTTTTAATAATTACTTTATAGTATAGCCTATTACATGTCTCAGTAACAATAACATTTTTCCTTTTGAATACTTTATTAGCTCAACCTTTGTCTGATATCGGCATAAGATAGACTGTGCCATAATATAATAAAAAATCAGGTAAACTGATACAAAAAAGTGCCAGATGTAGTTAATTGGTCTTTTTTTTTCAGAAACTATATAGTTTTAGACCGAACTCTTGAGAAAGTTCGTTAAACACATGTGAAGGAATAAGTGGGATAACAACAGAACGAATGCCTCACATCTAAAGCAAGATGTGTTATAATAAATTTACAAACATCTGACTGCATTGTGGTGAAGGCCCTCAGTGATTAGCTAAGCGGCTTTGTAGTATAGTGATGATTTGCCATTTAATAAGCATGTGACCGTTAATTAGTCGTTACTCCGGTACCGGTCAAGCGATTTGGTACAAAATTAATAGGCTTCTTTCTATGGACGTTATAAATATGTATATCAAATTTCATGAAAATCCGATAAAGCGTATTTGAGTTATCGCGCATACAGGCACACGGACAGACTGACGGACAGACACGGACGGACAGCCATTTTCCCGTCCCCCACATGATCTCAGAAAGTACCATTCTGGTACTTAATAAGAGTTCTTATGTCATTGTGTCAAGTTTTATTGTCAATCGTATATGTTTATCTTATCTTCAGTTTATGTTGTTCAAAACAAGCGAATTTTTCATAGTGATTAAACATAGTTGGGTACCGATATATAATTTAAATGTTGTTATTTATAGTTGAAAAGTAAGACACTAGTTGTACAGTGATTAGTTTTTATGATTATTGATAGCATTTTGCCAAAACACGTATTATTACCTCTGTGTGCACAACTGAAAAGCTTTTAAACTTACATGGTTTTATTTTTTGTAAAATATGACTAACTTTTTAGTGATTAACAAAAATATCATATGTCTTCAAGTAATAGGATACTTACATACCATTACATACATTATATAATAATTATGTAATATTTTTATACAATCTTTTTGCTGCATACTTTGGGTTTCAGTGGTGAAATTAATATTTGACGGGGCCCGGGAAATTTTTTCCTGAGGTCCTTTGCTTTCTCTCCACGGCCCTGCAGAGAACTTGTTTTAAACTACTTCTTGGGGTAGGAACAATACATTCCTCCCTCACAGTAAGAAATAGCAAAGAGGAAAATTGTCTCCAAGGACAATTGTAAATCACATACCTTCATTTGAAAGATATGCTACGCCGACCCTTCAGAAATTTATGACATGGTGTAATGCCGACACTAAAGTCTGTTTGTTGTAAGTGGGCACGGATCAGAAAATTGAGACAGAAGATGTTTGGCAGAAGTCAGTAATTGAACAGAAAGAGATAGAAACATACTATTGTGAAAGGTTACTCACTCCACGAATTTGTATAATCAGGACTTAACATAAACACCATTTACAGTAAGAAGCCGCCACGTCTCTTTCCTAAACGACAATATGACTGCTTAAACACATCTGGCGATTACTTAAACCTCGAAATTCTGGTTTTCCCCCATTTTTTCTATACACCCTACTCCACCCAGTGGGATAGTGGAGTGAGTAACTAACTTTTGGCTACCTGCTGAATAGTGGAAGGGTAGTTTTATGACTTCAGTGCCAACATAACCCACACAGCCCATAGTCCTTTGGGGTCTTTCTAATTACTTGGAAAAACTGTTACAATGTTTTCTCACATTGATACAAGCATAATAATGAATCTTCTTGATTAGTACTTTAAGTGAAATTACTTAATAAAAAAGTGAAATACATTGAAATTCTTAACCAATACCTAAATTAATGTTTACATGTAACAGAAAAAGAACAAGTCACTATAAGAAAATAAAATGCTAAGTAAAAATCCAACACGTTTTAAATGCATTCGGTACTGTTAATACCTTTTTAAGTTTTACCCAAAAAATATATATTACGTTTCAAATGACATTGTACTTAATTTTTTGTTATTGTTAATATTTATATATAAGAAATTTCAGACACCGGTCGACGGATAGTTTTAATGCTTGTATAAAATCAACTGCTCCACCTATTCCCAATTAAAATATTTTTAAATTCTAAAATATGCATATCAATGGCAATAAAACAGCAAAATTTGATAGGTATAGACCAACAATTTTTTATGAATTTAAAATAGACAACATCAGGAGGCAAGGACGTGGGTCCGGACCGCACCCCTCCCCCACCCAAATATGAGATTTTTAAAGTATTAGTTAAAAAAATATTTTTTGTATTACTTAGGAAGAGAAGATGTCAGCAATTTCTGGTTCATCAGTTTAGGACACCCGGGAAACTGATTTCTAAATATGTACTTGACCGGGACATTAAATGGGCCTTGCTGTGTGGGTGGCTTAATCCTACTATACTGTAGCCTGAACTCTTCAAATTTTAAAATAAGAACGGGACACAAACCATTTTAATGGTATATCCATTTACAGTCATTTTATAAAATTGATCTCTTACATGTAAAGTAACGCCACACAGACCTTGTTTTGTTACGGTTACTCGTTTTTGTTTCATGTTGAAACACTACGTTACAACAATCAACAACACAACGAAACGATAGCTGTTTCTACTTTCTAAGGAATGAAAACGTGTAACTCGTCTGTGCGACTGCTTGCAAGTTGAAAGGAAGGTATTTTGCTAATCACTTGCAGGGGTTGCAGCCAGTAGAAACGCAACAGCGAAAATAAATAGACTTCTTCCTATGGATGTTGTAAGTGCGTATACCAAGTTTCATGAAAATCCAATAAAGCGCATTTGAGTTATCGCGAGTACAGACACATGGACAGACAGACAGACGGACTGACATTTTCCCGTCCCCCACACAAATTTCATAAAGTACCATTCTGTCACTTAATAACTAATGGCCAAAGATGAAACAGCTTTCAGTTGTTTTGTTACTGTTTTCACGGTTCAAGCAACTAAAAGCAATTAGCTTTCGTTACTTTCGCAAGCAATAACACACATGTAATCGGTGTAACTGTAAATCACGTAAACGCCATCAATCACAGTAAGATGCGTAAAAGAAAAATGCAAGACTCTTGCAACAAGACCAAGACCGAGTATGCAAGACCGAGACCAAGACCAAGACCGCCTTAGTCTTGGTCTTGGTCTTGCATTTGCTCATCACTACTTGTATGGTAATATGAGAGTGAGAAATACAATTTTCTGTCAAGACAATACAATCTATATCCGAGGAATTGCTGAACATTATTGATCAATATCAAACAAGCAGCATATGAGTGGAATAGTCACAAACATAGGCGTAACCAGGCCGACCATATGGGGGGGGGGGTTATAACATCCAGGGAGAGGGGGGTCCGGGGGTCCTCCCCCGGAAAATTTAAAAAATTAAGATGCAGAATAACGAGTTTTAAGCTTCCGGGGGTGCCCCCCGGAATATTTTAAAAATTAAGACGCAAAATAACAAGTTTTAAGCTTCCGGGGGTCCTTCCCCGGAAAATTTTAAAAATTAAGACGCAAAATAACGAGTTTTAAGCTTCCCACGCTTTATACTTGTATTAAGTAATTTATGGGCAGACTTTAAAAAATAATACAATTTTCCTTTTTTTAATCAATGGGGGGGGGGGGGTTCAAACCCCCAAAACCCCCCCCCTCGGTACGCCTATGGTCACAAACACATCGATAAACTCGTGATCTATCGTGGGATTGCCTATGAAAAATCCATAATGATAATCTGATAACATAATTTGTGTCTGATTGGTTAACTCTGAACGAGATCTTGACTATGTTGGTGCATAAGATATGGTAGAACACATTTTAATGAAGAAAAAAATCACACGCCCTAGATGCCTGGATTTAGAATATGAAGAAGTTAGCAACACTTAACACTAATGAAGGCACACACATTTATTTAATATAAAACCAGCTAATGACAGAGATGACGGAATTAAGTGGGCCATGACGTTACTTACATGGGAGCGTTGCCGGTCGTTGCTACCGATGTTCGTTACTCCATCGCCAACACTGAGCATAGAGCGACGTCTCCCGGGTTATATTGGGACCTGCACTCAGCTGCCAAGTCAGTTTCTTCACCTCTTCATTGTTGCCCTCTCGTCTATATAGCTTCCTCCTTCATTACTACGTACTCGCAAAAATGTTGAACTCAACAATGCACTCCATGGCCACCCCATAATAACGCAAATATCTGAACTACTTTCGTATCCTTAGCATCGTTTAAAAGCTAATTAATTATAAGAATAGTATATGCCCTTAAAGGGCAAAAGGCCTCCCCCAGAAGGAGGGTTTGCTCAAGTTCCTGACCCACATTTGAGCTAGGTATGTGGGTTAATTAATTATACAGAGTGTTAATGAATGACACCGAAATATTTTACTCGTACTTGGATGTAATAGAGACATTGACAAGCAAATTTTATTACGATTTTTTAGCTCTATGACGTAAAATGTGTATGCTACAGGGCATTAAAGGCATTACAATATGGTGCTCATAAGTCAATAATTGAGCGAAATAGGGTTAACATTTTCATTAAATTGACTTCATGCCCTCTCAGTGATCGATAAAAATCCGATTCTTAAACATTAATCAAATGCTTCATTATAATTTAATGATTCCGTAATCTGAAAAATTTACAGACTAGTCACATGACTGGCCGCCACTGCATTAGTTTTTTTAAACCATCACTACAGTGTTAACACTGAAGTTCCTTTGTTTTCCATTTTTCTAATGTTAGGAGTCAGTGGCGGCCATACCCTGGGAGATTTTATGCTGTAACAAGAAAAATTGAATCCATAGAGAAAAATTCTCCTAATAAAATTTGCTTGTCTATGTCCCCTTTATACTCGTAAAATATTTCGATGTTATTCATTAACACTCTGTATAGGGATAAGATTAATGTGTAATAAAAAACTCCTGAATGCATATGGGCTGAAAATATGCAGTAAAATATGAATAGTTTTTTATGGTCCAAAATAATGAATAATACGAGTATAAAACATATTTGTATATAATCAACCTTGCGCAGTTATAAAATGAAGACTTATTGCTTTAATATGAAATCCACAGAACATGTCTCAACAATTTAAAGGAAAATATCAAAGCAAACCTTCTTACATATACGGTGGATGGGGCATAGGTCATAATTTTTTTTGTTTAATGTGGGATCATTTTAAAATTTTGAATTGCATAAATAAAAGGGCAGGACATGGAATGTATGTATAATGCAGACTATGGGTACTAGATGTAGGATAGTGAAGGGAACAGACACCCATAAACATCCATATGCGACTGCATCGTGCCACTCTAATGTATTGCGGTAGTTGCAAGGATTAAGTTGTGAGTCAACCGTCGTGCTGAACTGATGGGACAAGATATGAACAGCGTTCTTACATCAGAATAGCTTTTACTTAGAGCGAAAATTTTGACCGAACTTGACTGTGCTATCGGGATGAAATTTGAGAAACACATTCCCCATGCCATGGGGAACGTATGGTGAAAATTTCAGACCTCTAGGTCAAGGGGTCTCGAAGGAGTACATACATCTAAAGGCACATTCAGTACAGATATAGTGGGATGGATGACATCTTGATCCTGTCACTCTGTAGCATAGGTTGAGGACGAGAAAGCGAATAAAAACGGAATTTTGTATTTGGGTTAGAAATGTTTTTTGTAATGTGACACACAGATTAGAGACGACTTTCTCTTACTTTTACTACAATTTTGAAAGAATAAATAGTAACTTATATTGCGATACAAGTGCCGTAAGCGGTGCATACGGATCGAGGAAAGAGGTTGAAAAAACGAGGCGCTCGCGCCGAGTTTTTTTCAGTTTCCGAGATCCTTTATGCGCTTACGGCACGAGTATTGAATGCTATTCTTTCCACGATGATTATTTATATCAATTTAATTATAGTAATTGAGATATTACCTGAAAATATTATGTTTATACACTATTGAAGATGGATGTTATATTTCAGAAAGTGATTCGCATATGTTGGTTGTTATGGGGACCGAATATTTGTCCTGTTAAAATCGCCACAAACTGGGGGGGGGGGGGGCCTTGGTTTCGGTCTTCCATAAAGGCTTGTATTATGATGGTTTTACTTACGGCACTTGTGCTTTTTGTAATAATTACCGCACGGAGATTTTTGTTTTCATAGCAACCAGATTGCGTGTGGGAATGTCAAGTTACGATCCACGGCAACAATATTCGTAAGTACCACTAATTAGTAACGTCGTGCAAAAAAAATCTTTATTCGCGTTTTTCTTGAAAAGGGCTCAGACGATTTTGTTTAAATTTTTTACACGTGATACGTACACTAAGAGATAAATATTTCAGTAAAAAATACTCTCTGAAGGGTAGTTATAAGCCAGGCATTGTTTGTACAAATGCAGGGTTTGTCTTGCTTGTCTTATCTTTGCAATTGAATACGCAATCTCTGCAATATGACTTCGTATCCTATAAGCAGAATTTGAATGGAAGAAAGCTGTATTGGCCAAGCTCAGGGTAAAATTTCTTTCTTAAATGCTGCGCTTAATCTTCCGTAAAAGAGGTGGGTGTTCTGTACATAGTGAAGGTCAGAGAGGCTGGATGCAGTTAGCGATGATGCAAGCGCAGAGAAACAGACGAAAATATCACCCTTCTTCATACTCTGCAGTCATACCTCACAACAAACATAAACTTACTAGTTCCACATCCCGAAGATTTATAGATTGCAAAGAAAAGGCCCACTGTTAATAATTATTAATATAATATAATATTCGAGCTGTGGAGATCCAACGCCACCTATTAACAAGACAGTATTTAATTGTGAAATTAACTGAAGGTGGGCTTGTTATATTAGGCTACCATAGCAACCGGGGAAAAGAGCATCGCTGAAATCGATTATTGCAATAATTATAACACATCAATTTGTCGATTGATTCAATTTTGTTAACCCGCTCTACTTGATTCATTTGTTTTCGATTCGCAAAGAGATGATTTTTTTATACATAGATGGGCTGAAGGGATAAAGAATGTACGACTTAATGGGAAAACATTGAATGATTTTCATGAAGCTCACTATGCGGGGGTTTTTGGGCTAAGGGACTCAAATTTAAGGTATTTTTTCCCTCGATGACTCACTCTAATTGTGAAATGCAATTCGAAGCCGATTTTTTTTACTTGTTAATTATTAATCCTATGTATGCATGGATTGGGTAAGGTTGATGGATCTGTGGATCGTTTTAATCGATTCATGCCCACTCTATTCAATATCGTTATGATGCATCCAGACGAAATTCTACCTGCCAAACGCGTAAGAACATCTCTGGAGTCTCAAATGTTATCGCTTCATTGATTCGGCGTTGAAAATCTGTCAAGACTAGCACAGTTACATGATAATAAGTTCCCACAAAAGTAAGTTTAGTGTTGTAAAGTCGGGCGATCTTGGTGGCCATGCTGTAAGTCCGCCTCAGCCGACCCAGGAACCAAGAGAAGTGCGTAGGATGTTGGAATAATAAGGAGATGCTCCGTCCTGTTGGAAATGATTTCTGGTGGCAACTGCGGAATGGCTCCAGCATGTCCAGATAGGAGGTAGGCTTGCCGAAGAAAAGCGGCCCAACGACATAATGCAATAATTGTTCATTGGAATTAAGACTTAATCAGAGGTCGTAACACAAGTTTTGCAGCTTCTGGTTACATCTAGTTTTAGCTGAGAAAAACAGACTATAGTGATACTCACGCTTGTTCTGGACACAGTGGTTCCCTCAGCCTGGTTCTGAGGAGCCTGCCCAACCGCACCATCCGCCCCACTTCCAGCAGGAGCCTCTCTCTGCTCGTGAGGAACTTGTGTAGCCTGGAGCCTGGACAAAGAGCCTTCACAGAGCTCATCAGCTCTCTCAACTGTCTGCAATGCTGCAACAATATTATAATGTTGCTATAGTAACTCTGGCAAGAATCAGTCTCCATTACTTAAGCAAAGCCTCCTAAAATTACAAGCCGGAGGATGATTTTGGCAACATTGTAGCAAAGTCCGATAAATAAAGTTACTGAAGTATTGAATTTTAATTAATAAACCCAATGGTAATTTGATACATCTTATACAGTCGTACACAGACACATCTGAAACCTTAAACATGCAACAGCGTATTAAAAAAAAAAAAAAATAGTACTGTATATTGCGACACAAGGGCGGAAAGGCACGTTTACGAGTCGAGGAAACAAATTGAAAACCCGAGGCGCCTGCGCCGAGGGTTTCCAAGTTTTCGAGACCCGTAAATGCCTTTACGGCGTGTGTGTTGCATGCTATTTTTTGCACGACGGTTACTTATATCAATTTAATTATATTAATTGTGATATTGCCTGAAAATATTATGTGTATACAGTCTTGAAGAATGGTGCTTATTTCAGAAAGGGATTCGCATTTGTTATTGTTTATGGCAACCGAATATTTATAAAGCGGGGAGGCCTTGGTCATTTCTGCTCGCAAATAAGCATTTGCGGGCGGTAAAGTAACTTTCTGCCCGTCGCCCCTAGCAACAAGATTGCGTGTGGTAATGTCAAGTTACGATCCATGTAAACAACTTTCGTAAGTAACACTTACTAGCTAAGGAGTGCAAAAAAATGTTTTTGCACTCCTTTGCTAGTAAGTGTTACTTACGTAAGTTGTTTACATGGCTCGTAACTTGACATTACCACACGCAATCTTGTTGCTAGGGGCGACGGGCGGAAAGTGAATTGTTGCTAGGGGCGACGGGCGGAAAGTTACTTTACCGCCCGCAAATGCTTATTTGCGAGCAGAAATGACCAAGGCCTCCCCGCTTTATAAATATTCGGTTGCCATAAACAATAACAAATGCGAATCCCTTTCTGAAATAAGCACCATGCCTCAAGACTGTATTTACATAATATTTTCAGGTAATATCACAATTAATATAAGTAAATTGATATAAGTAACCGTCGTGCAAAAAATAGCATGCAACACACGGACCGTAAAGGCATTTACGCCCTTGTGTCGCAATATACTATTAAACTACTCTAGTATACCACTTGGAGATTCATTTCGGGATTTGTGTGAATAGCTTTGAGAAAATTTTTAGGGTCCCTAAATTCTGGTAATAATTATTTGTAAATTACCTCTTCAACACTCCTGTGGAAAACAGCTGACACTCGTAGCCTTGTCATTTGTTCTTGTCCCACTGTCTGCAACCTCTTCCAAGAGTTCCAGAGGTTCTGGGACAGCAAAGTGTTGCCCTCTGTGGGCAGTTTGCAGGATTGTCTGAGGGCCAGGGCGGCGTTCAGTAACTGACAGCCGTACTCGTATGTACCCTATTAACATGTGATTAAATACAAATTAATGTCAACACCTCCAGTGAAAAACAAATTCGTCATATATCTTCGTGTTATTCTACCTTTCTTTATTAAGTGCCAGTATGGTACTTTATAGGATTGTGTGGGGGACGGGAAAATGTCTGTTCGTCTGTCTGTCTGTCCATGTGTCTGTATGCGCCATAACTTATAATCGCCTTATAGGAATTTCACGAAACTTGGTATACGCATTTATGGCGTCCATGGGAAGTAACCTATTGAATTTGGGCCTAACCGGTTGACCTGTACCGGAATAAAACCCATTTTAGTGTCTATATTAAATCCGCGATAACTCAAATGCGCTTTATCGGATTTTTATGAAACTTAGTGTACGCATTTATAATGTCCATGGGAAGACGTCTATTGATATTCGACCAAATCTTTTGGACGGTAGAATAATAATGCCCAATTTAGTGCCTTATATGGTAATATATTATAAAGAATTTAACAAAATTTGTTACATTTAATGTAAATCTGTTAACCTGACAACATATCGTTTTACATTGCTCATATACGGCTTTGGAATTTGCAATAGTTAGCCATGACACATCCCTTCGCATTTGATTATCAAACTAGTCAGATCTTTATTTCGTTCATCAAGTTGAATACTTTTACATACAGAAGATATATTACCATGAAATAATTAGGCCTACATACATTAAGTGGAGTTCTTCGCCAGTGTATTTTGTGAAATGTTGAAATATTTTAAGAATGTCTTATATCACTGTATAGGCTACGAGTTTGAATTAAGGTTAAGTATCAAACTTTAGACCTTTGTTCTTCCATAAGCCCTGCTTAATGAATTGATCTGCACCTTAACTCGGAAATCGATAACAAAAATAACTTATTTCCTGCATATCATAATTGCAATTAACTTTTTACTGATTAAACCAAAAGCATTTTGGCATTTTGTTATATATCAGTTTACATGATTTTATTAACTATGGGTTCTTTGTAAACTAGGTATTCTTTCTTCGAAATATAAATAAAATAATGTAAGTGTACGTTACCTTCGCCGTCTCCTGGAAGGACTGGTGCTCTTCTTTCTGTGACTGGATCTCATAAACATTGCAGCCAACATGAACATGAGCTTTCAACATCACCTAAAACATGAAAAAATGCATATTAACCTTTTCTCTGCTACTAACGTAGCCTATAAATGCGTCACATAACTGTGATACAAGATTAATATAGTATACTTAATGCTGTATGTAAAATGTGAGTCTTTAGGCATATACGGAAACAATATGAGTGTAATATTAATCTTATGTAATACTCTATGAATTTCATACGCTGTTTTATTTGTTTGGATAAAATTCTAATCATCTAATAATACAGTACAGCCTCGATTATCCGAAGTAATGTGAACCGAGGGTACCTCAGATAAGCGAAAATTCGGATAACACGGACTCTGTCAAAACTCGAGAGGGAAACGTTTGGTAAACTGGTGAAATGATTGAAAACGTGGTCAAAGATGTGAAAAAAGCCATCTATTGTATAATCAAATGAAAAAATAACGTACAAATAAAAATAAAATACAAATACGAAATGATAAAAAGACATACATAGGCTACAGTACATGTTCCAGTTAAAAATATTATTTCTTGAAGAAGTCCATAAGTGTTTTATGTTTTACGGAACTAGCTTTACTTTAACGCATCTACCGCAAACCCAACTTCCTATCTTTTTTTTACTACTACTACCTCGGTTAACCCGGAACTCGGTTAGTCGGGGATCGGATAACCGCGGCTCTACTGTTCTGGAGATATAATTTCAATTACGATAGGCCTAGGCCCATGCAGAAAAGAAGTTATTTTTGTAATAGAGCGAATAAGAAAACTACATTAAAATAAAATATAGATATCGGTAGCTGTACATATCGAAGGAAGGCACGATTTTATATCAATATTCAACAACTAATTGTGTTTTAAATCTTTTATTTACATGTATTTACACTGATATCGTTATGAAGAAATGAATCAATCAAGGCGGGCTAGCAATATCAATAATCGATTGGCAATTTGTTACCGGTACGTTATGTTTAACTAGCTTAAAAGGCCCGGCGTCGCCCGGGTTTTTTATTTTGTAATTAGAAATTATCTTATGAAGGACTTTCGATTTTTAAATTATAGGTCATTATATAGGTATTTAGAATTTGAAATAGGAAGAACGATTTATCACACTCAAACTATTCCCTAAGAAAACGCTTGGTATGGCTTTTTATGGCTCATAGAGGATGTAGAATTTTGCATCCCATCGCTTGTACACAGCAAGCCTGGTAGGGGTTCAATTAAGAAGAAACAGAAATTCCGGTAACACAAAATTGTACAGCCTTTGCGGAATATTTTATTTCTCACTCTCATGTTACCATAAAGCCGTTTTGGGGATAAAATTAAACAGAAATGTAATATCACCTTCATACTTTTCTCTCCAAAAACTTGTGATATAATAATATACACATTACCATGCCTCGTATTGTTTTCTCTGTGTCCAGGGTAGGGAAAGTTATGTGACTGCATTCTTTTCGTGGATTTAATTATTTAATATTTATTTATAACATGGATTATATTGATAGTTCTCTAATTTGTCAAGTCTCGTTTCATTTTTTTCCAAAGCCTTATGTGAAGACTGCCAACAATACTGTTGTCAAGTGAACTTTGATTTGGATTTGATAATTCTGTGTAAAAAGGGATTAAGTATTCTCAAAAACATTTAATTTTTGGCATTTAAAATCAAAATTTTTCAAAATCCTTTCTTAGTGAGCACCTACATTATGAAACGAAGGTACTGTCAAAAATCCAAGTCTCTACCTGTTATAGTTTAGGCTCTACGTTGATTTTGTGTCAGTCAGTCGGTCGGTCAGTCAGTCAGTCAGTCAGTCGGTCAGTCAGTCAGTCAGTCATTCAGTCAGTCAGGGCAAAGCCTTATAGGCCTATATATATATTGTGGGCCATGCAATAGTATTGTAGCGTCTTACATCCATTACAAAATTTATATTTATATTGCAGCTTAATCTGAACACATATATTTTACTCACTTGAAACAGGTCATCGAGCCACTGAACCGCCTGAGCCGCGTCGGTTTCGTAGGCGCGTATGTGAGTCACTTGAGCCAGTGTCAGCTTGTGGAGCTCAACGCTGTCGCTGAAGATGTTCTTCCGGGCCGTGGCAGCGTCCAAGATCTCCAGGACGTTCGCGATGTCGCTCTCGTAGTTGACCTCTACATCTCTGCCCAAAGCGTCCTTCACGGGCATCGAAAGCATATCCGCCAGCTTCTCGCCCTCCTTCATCACCTCTCTTCCCAGGAGTTCTGTGAAAACGTCATGTCGGCTATGAATTTTCCATAGACTGATCAGATTTTTTCTTCTCCAACAGGTGACAAAGGCAATTTCAACATCCGAATTAGTTAAATATTGAACAGGCATGCATTAACTGTGGTACAATATGCAAATTAAAAATTCCCTTTATGCAGGCCTACAGGCTGAGGTAGATTTCGAAGTGCTAAATCTCGCCTTATATGAGAGCTATCGAGAAACCAGTTATTGATTTGTAGAGTACTCATCAAGAGCTTTTCAACTATACCCCATTAGACGTGGTTTCAAAAATTTCGAATTTCCATCCCCCCACTCGTACCCCAAAACCCCCGGATCGTTGGTGTCACTGTAAACTCCATGGGGAGTACTCTAATTTATTCAAACAAAGTTTCTCTCTATACTTCATAGGGGCCGAGAATTTTGCTCATTAACAAACTTGTCCGAACTATTGGGCCTAGAAATAACATAATAAAATTTGGCAAAAATATGTTCAAAATTACGGCCGCTAGCGTTTAAAGATATATATAGATATCACATTTTTTTTTTTTTGAACGGGCGGTGGTTTCGTACTTAGAGAGCCATGAAACGTAAAGATATGAAAGAATTTTTCGAAAGTCATGACATGGTATCGATTGCAATAAACGAACAGTTTTACAAATACTTCTCAAAAATCAGTTTTCAAAAAGCTAAATCAGGGCAAGAAATTTTTAAGTCCAAAAACAGTAGCTACTCCAAGAAAAAAGTAACTATTATTTTACATATATTATAGAGTTAAAGTTTTTGAGAATTATGTTGCTTCATTAGAAATAAAATATCACAGCATATATCCCTTTTAAATAAGCAAAATTTAATTTAATTCTTTTATTATTTCCACCGCAAAATAGCGTCTATTTCTTGATATTACCTTGGTCATAAACTTTTCCGCAATATGCTACAAAATAATTCAATACAGTAGTACAATATAATACAAAAATACAACATCCAATACAAGAAATACAAAATTCAATACAAATTATAATATGTCCAAAATTTCAGGTTTTAGAAAATATTTTACCCGGAAGAGCAAAATACTCGGGCTTGGTGCAGTTCCTTTCCAAAATTTAATTTGAAAAAGTACATAATGCAAAATATAGGCTAAGAGAGCTAAAAACACACATGAAATTTAAAAAAACAAACACAAGAAAATATATAATTACTCTATGCACATGACTTTTAGTGTTTAATTATAAAAGTGCATCAAGAAAAAGAGAAAACGTATTTTAGAATAACAATTTTTCTATCCTGATTTTTTTTTTAACTCGGCTGTATTTCTACTTCTTTGGGCATCTGTGTCTTTACAGTAGCCAATGCAACTATTGATTGTCAACTATTTCTATTGTTAGTGTTTTTGCAAAACTACTCAATACATTGCCCATGACTAGGGGGTGGATTTCTATGACCTAAAAAATAAGATATATGCATGCATTTATGACCTAAAAACATTAAAATATGACAAATAAAATTTAAAATATGACTTTACCACTCACACATTGTGTATATTTTTTTTAAGTTTCATTACAATACATTTTAATAAAAAAAAGTGTTAATTATTTAAAATATCTGTAAATTCTCAAAAAGTATCATTATAATGCAAAATTTACAAAATATGATACGAAACTTCAAAATTTCTTTAATATGCACACAAATATGCCAAAAATATGACCTAAATATGCATATTCATACTAAATATGCTGCAATAGTTGAAAATTTGATAAATATGCAGTTATATGCACAATAAAAGCCGTTCCATTTTCACCAGGATGCTTGGAATCGGGTTTAAATTAGTCGGAAACCTGAAATAATGCAAAGGGGGAAAATATGACATATAATAAAAATCCGCCCCTACCCATTACTATGGAAATGTGTATGAACTTACCTATATTAATCTGACTCTCTTGCAGTTCTATCAGCATCGTATCTGCAGACTCCAGATCTTCCACGTTGTCGCATTTCAACAAGGATTCGAAAACTTCATTCGTTCGGTCAAAGTACTGAAAGAACAACATTTGTTTTATTAAAAAAAAAAACAACTAGAGGGAAAAATATAACATTAGGTCGGGGTTTTCCCCGTAAAACTAGCAAAGCAATAATGTTAGCCAAAAAATTAATTATCTAGATAATAAGATGAAGTCATTGTCTTTCTGTCTGTCTGTGTGCGATGCACAACCGAATCTACGTCATGTTTCTCAATCTGTATCTGTACACAATTTTCAACTTAATTATGTAGAATTAGGCCTATATTTTGTACAGGGTGTTAATAAATAATACCGAAATATTTTACCAGTATATAGAGGGGACTTAGACAAGCAACTTTTAAGGGAGATGGTAGTTACCAGTGACAAAAAAATCGATTTTTTTTCTTAGGCTCATGTTTTGTGAACATTTCGATATATATGTTTTATACGTTGCGTCATTATTAAGCCAAGCAGAGCGACTGGAGCTTTCTAAAATGGATAAAATACCATAAGGCACGTCATTTTCTTTTCGCTCTCCTGTAAAATTACATTTTTTGTACTTCAGGTACCATTTTCTGAAAAACTATTCATGCTAGAATAATGAAACTTTCAGGAATTCATTATAGATGGATGAAAAATCTCCCTTAGCAGAATTATGGGAAAAGTCTACAGAATTTTCAACTATTTTTATTTTTAAAAAAAGTCTTTTTCTAAAGACGTGACGTTTTCATGCAGTTTTCATGCAGTAATAATGTAGATATTAGACTGATTGTGCTAGGGTAAATAGTAATACCTGTTGTTAGTAAGTTCCCAAAGTTTCACAAAAATCTAAGCTACAGAAATTGAATAAAGTGTACCTGTGTCAAGGGAAGTAACTGTAAAACAAAATTATCACCTATGTGTTAAAAAATTCTTTCCTACCAAACAGAGAGTTCTAGAACAACCATTTTCTGCTTATTTTGAACTGCAGAGTTCACTTGCAAAGCTTAAAAAAATTCAACTAAATCTGACTGTTAACACCTGAGTTATGGCTTCTTGAACATACGCTATATTTTCTATCATTTTGCAAGCGGTAACTACCATCTCCCCTTTAATTGAGAGATTTTTGCTCTGACATAAAATGTGTATGCTACAGGGCATTAAAGTCATTAAAATTTGGTGCTCATAACTCAATAATGTAGGGAAATAGGGTTAAAATGTTCATTAAATTAACTTCAAGCCTTCTTAGCCATCGTTAAAAACTTGACTCTTAATCATTCGTCAACAGCTACATCATAATTTAGTGTTTACATAATCTGCAAAATTTACAGACTAATCACATGACTGGTCGCCACTGCATTAGTTTTTTTTTTCATAATTACTGACTACAGTGTTAACAACGAAGTTCCTTTGTTCTGCATTTTTTCTAATGTTAGAAGTCAGTGGCGGCCATGCCCTGGGAGATTTTATGCTGTAACAGGAAAAATTGAATCCATAGAGCAAAAATCTCTTAATAAAAGTTGCTTGTCTATGTCCTCTCTATACACAGGTAAAATATTTCGGTGTTATTCATTAACACCCTGTATATCGTGCAATGCAAGTGGGTCAACAACCCGGTGACAGTGTTGCAATAAATACCAGCTATAGCCTACATATACACAAAAATGACACACTAGGCCTATACATACAGTTACACATTAAATATCACAACAGCTATCTACATACCTGATAATTAAAAAAAAATCTCTTTCCATTCAAAACTATAACATATAAAAATTACATACTGAGAATATTATAAGGGAAAAAATATATCTACTCTTATACAATTCAACGGACCTAAATAGCGTGCTTGCTCGCTCGCCCGCTTCGTGAGACATCGGGTATACTCGGCGATGTTCGTCTCTCGCAGTCTAAACTTTCATGACGACTCAAAATTAGGTAAACCGTTTCTTTATTATATAAGGCCTAAGTGAAATGAACACAATGAACAAATATTCTAATTTTATTTTTACTTACAATTTTCATAGCTCTGAACCACAAACATTTTTAATAATCTACCAGTGTAATTTTCTTAAAAATCCTGGAGTCAATGAATAATGGCGGGCGAAGCCGGGGGCAACAGCTGTAAAATATTGATGGTTTAACTCTTGAAATATCGCTGATAATAATAATCCAAACAAACCATTCCTTCCCTTGAAACATTATATAATTTCTGAAAATTACACTGAATTGATAAAATAAAATTCACATCATATTCATGTCAATAAACAGCTGAGAAACAATACGTATTATGTGTTCACAAGTTTCTTTGGAACGGCATAATCGATTCTGATCACCGCCGTATCGAGAATTACAGTAATACAGTTTAGACGGCAGTGATTCTGATATAGTTTTCCCAGGGGGTGCTTTCTAATTTTAGAATGTACTCTGAAACCGGAATTTTAGCTGTTTCATTAATATTATTAATGGCTTAGTTTATGAATGATTCGCGTGCAAGTGTTAATAAATATAATGCTTTAATAATTATTATACTCTTAATTTTTAATTTTTAAACGAATTATCGTGGGCGAAGCCACGGGCATCTCCTAGTATTATACATTATCATATACCCTATTCAATATATTTTTAAAAATGTTGGCGTTAGCAGGAACGATTCGAAGATTTCTGCAGCAGAGGCGGATCCAGAGAGACATTTTTTTTTGGGGGGGGGGGGGGAACCAAAGTAGAGAGGGAAGTTTTTACTCATAAAAATTAATTATTCCCGGTACACAATTGAAATCAAAATGAACATTTCGGCATTTTATTACAAATGTATTTCAAAATAATGAATGTCGTTGCTTTAATTTAAGTATTTGGGTTATGTTGTCTTTACAAAATTTATTAGAAGGCTGACCGTTTGAATAATCTGCGCTTAATGCTACAAATTTTGGGGTAGTAAATTTCTCCCATTTCCTCCCCCGTGGATCCGCCCCTGTTCTGCAGGTAATTTCCTTGTAAGCCTACGATGTGTTATTCACTAGTTTCATAAATACATATTATACACATGGACGATTAAACTGTTAGGTTTGTGACGCATAATACTGAAAAGTACACATATATTACAGTCTGAGTCAAAGAGTTTTGAAAATGTGAAAGATGAAACAGAGAAAGGAAGATGCGCAACATTTCCGTCTAAATATTCCATTTAGTGGTAATGATAACTTAAGTTGTTTACTCCGCAGTTCGTCTCAAGTGTTCAAATAACTTATGGGCATCATATGAATTAATTAATTTACATACATTGATTTTCTCTGCCTTAGGGCGAATTTCACCAAAATTATGGTAAAGCATCTTTAGCTAATGGTGATTTAGTTTAAAGAGAGAAATTAAAGTAAGTTTTATTTGTAGCCTATGCATTTCACCACAGTAATCTGTCTTTAGTTTAAAGCCAATTAGCTAAGTCTTTTTTAAGATTCCATGGCCTCCTGGTTCCATGGTAAAATCGTAATACAAGAGGCCATGATTCTGTAAAGTAGGCCTATCTGATCGTCATTTGTCATACACAGGTTCACCATATTACCCATTCCATGTCAAGTCTTTTAAAATAATAATTTAGGTGAAGAATGTATATAATTTCTTTAGAATTGCATCGTTTAGCGTATTTTATAACTCATGTGACTGAAAATGTGATTTATTGATGTGAAAATAAAAGCGATTAATGGAGATTGTGATATGGAATATTAGCGACACTAGCAGAAGTTCGTGCTTGTGCTGCCATAAGTGCCAGAAGCTGCATTTCTGAAACAAATGATTCTCTATCCCTTCTCATAGATACATGAATAACATAACCTCTATTATCAAGCCAGTTTCACTGACTATCTAGGCCTATGCTTTATAGATTATGAAGAAAATCAATTAGTTATAATAATGTAGACTAGCCATGCAAATGTTATTATGGTAGATTCTAAAAACACATCACGTCTCGTTTAATGGAAATTCCAAATCCTCTTCAATGTTTTCCAAAACATTCAATGTAGACGCTTTGCTAAGCTGAAATCTCATTTCGTATTCTCTATCGTCCATTAAATTAAAGAAAGCAGGCCTTTCAGCAAGTTTTCTTGCAGCCTTGGAATTGAATCAACCTTTAAAAACAGGCATGTTCATCATTCTTTGTGCCATTGTGATTTCATGCTAAAGCACCTTTAAGAAATTAAATAGTCAATAGTTGACCACTTAACTTAAAGACAGTATAAAGAGATATTAAGGAGAAAATAGTGATGGCGAAATGCAAGTGATCTTTTAGTTTCATTTAGAACAACTTTAGTGTCTCATTTAAGTTAAATGTGCCTGGTGAAATTGGCCCTTAGGGCCAATTTCACCAGGCACAATTAACTTAAATGAGACACTAAAGTTGTTCTAAATGAAACTAAAAGAACACTTGCATTTCACCATCACTATTTTCTCCTTAATATCTCTTTATACTGTCTTTAAGTTAAGTGGTCAACTATTGACTATTTAATTTCTTAAAGGTGCTTTAACATGAAATCACAGCGGCACAAAGAATGATGAACATTGCTTTTGAAGATGAATTCATTCCAAGACTCCAAGAAAACTTGCTGAAAGGTCTGATTTCTTTAATTTAATGGATGATCAAGATTACGGAATGAGATTTCAGCTTAGCGAAGCGTCTACATTGTATATTTTGGAAAACTTTGAAGAGGATATGGAATATTCATCAGACGTGACGTGATTTGATATTAGAATCTACTATAATAAAACTTGCATGGCTAGCCTACACTATTATACCTAATTAAATTTCTTCATAGTCTATAAAACATAGGTCTAGCCAGTAAATCAAACTGGCTTGATAATAGAGGTTATGTTATTCATGTAACTATCAAGAGGGGTAGAAAATCATTTGTTTCAGAAATGCATTTCTCTTCTGCTACGATATTACGCTACTGGCAGTACACTTATGACAATACAAGCACAAAATTCTATCAGCAAATATTCCGTATCAAACCTGAAGTGATTGCTTTTATTTTCACATTTTCAGTCACATGAGTTATAAAATACGTAAAATTAAGTAATTCTAACGAAACATATATATTTTTCAGCTAAATTATTATTTTAAGAGACTTTAATTAGTATGGGTAATGTGGCGAACTTGTGTATAACAACTGATGATTAGTAACTATACAAAATCATGGCCTCTTTATTACGATTTAACCATGGAACCAGAAGGCCGTGGAATCTTAAAGGAGACTTAGCTAAATGGCTTTAAACTAAAGCCAGATTACAGTGGTGAAATGCATGCAAACTAAACTGGCTTTAATTTCTCTCTTTAAACTAAACCACCATTAGCTAAAGACGCTTTACGTTGTGACTGGTGAAATCGGCCCGGGTATTAAAGAAGTTTTAAAGCTGGCATGAATATAACTAATTCATGGAATTTTATGACAGAGCTAGTCTCTTCCTTTACTAATAATACAACACCAAAGAAAACGTTCTGACATTCATGGCTCATCTTGTAAAACGTATTCTGTCTCTGAACAATAACTCCATGCTTGGCTGACCTGTTAAAACCTTCTTCCTGTTGTATGGAGCCTTAAAACTATTTCATAATTGAAATATACTTCTTTCTTGTGACAGACATAGCGCTGTTCTGAAATCACTAAATTAAAAGATAATTTTTAAGCTCGATTTTATTTAACTTGGTAAACTTTCTGGGTTGTCTTCCCGCATCTTCAGCAATCTGTAGCATTGGTTTGTATCTGGTAACACTTTCGATTATAATCGATTGTTCATTCTTTTGGAATTCTCCCGTCGGTTATAGGCGAAAAGCTGTCATAAATTCAATTTTCTAGCTCATCTAGAAGTGGATAAACATTAATGTCAGTGAGTGAGTCAGTCAGTTAGCCACGTGCCTGCATAATATAGCCTAATAATCAAGATCCGGATTTTGATGACCTAAAAATACTTTAAACTGAGCTATAAAATACAAAAAAATGACCCCAAAATTAATTTTAAAAATACCCAAACATCTGTATGAAATTGCTAGTTTATTCTTCAGATTTGTGTTTATTCAGATTTATGTTGTTCAATTATAGGCTTTTTTTTTTATCCCTATACAGGCCATGGAAGCCCAGAGGGTTCAGGAGGTTGAGGCTCCCAGATTCAATTATAGGCTTGTAAGTGCTAAATTAGTACATACGGTTAAATGCAAACAGCAAACACCGTCTTTCCAAATTAAAATTATAACAGGATTTATTTATTTGTCCTTATTGAGAGTTCTCATAATATTAAAAGTAAGTAAATGCACAAAAACACAAAATTAGAAAATAATGACTTTAAAATAAAATAAAAATTGCCTAAAAGTAAGAATTGTGGGAATAAAAGATCACAAAATGGCAAAAACTGAAAGACGGGGAAAATGACAAAAAATACCCTAAAATAACCATTTTTATAATCTAGGAATAATGATCAGAATATCTGCACTAGTGTGCAACGCCCATGATGTTCTAGTTAAAAGATGACATGTCACCAAAGTCCGGGCCCTGCTAATGATTCTGTATCATAATGGATAGGGACATTTAACCGACCCACGCCGCCAGGGCCTTACAGGGCCGCGACCTGTCGGGAGGGGGATACATACACATAGGCGTAACCAGGCCGACCATATGGGGGGGTTATAACATCCATGGGGTCTGGGGGGTATGGAATATCCCCAGGAAGAGGGGGGTCCGGGGCTCCTCCCCCGGAAAATTTTAAAAATTAAGATGCAAAATAACGAGTTTTAAGCTTCCCACGCTTTATACTTGTATTAAGTAATTTATGGGCAGACTTTAAAAAATTATACAATTTTCCTTTTTTTAATCAATGGGGGGGGGGGGGGTTCAAACCCCCAAACCCCCCCTCGGTACGCCTATGTACATACATACTTTTTCGACCAGACATGGACATGGCCTCCCCGGATGAATGATCGGCCCAATGCCGGGGCCACCTCCGAGATAAACACGAACACATAGGACGAGACACACCATTCGCACACTCCGAACAAGGCGAGGATGGGATGAAGATGATAATGAGTCCAAATGATATCCGTGGACCACAAGAGCCTAAAGTTACCAGATATTTGTCTCACAGTTGAGGAAAATCTCACCTAAAGTCTGACTGTTCTAAGGAGACCTGATGTGAACAAAAACCAGCATATCTGTCTCTAGCACATTACTCGTATGACTTAAGAGTGAGACAGACATACTTTTTTTTTTTTTTTTTTTTTTTAACTTCAGTTTTCTTTATTAGCTTGTCTCGGGTATAGGTAACTTGTCCCAACCAGGATGCGAACCCGGGCCCTCTGCGTGAGAGAAGTGAACGCATCCCCTACGCCACAGCGGTGGACTCATGTCCTATATCACTTCAGAAAATTAGTAGTAGTTATTCTGTAACACTCTGTATCCTTACAAGAAATACACCGTGTCCGGGAAAGACCTGACGAAAAAGAAATAATTATATATCAGAAACTATTACAGTTACTACCTAAGTATTTTCACAGTTAGAAAGACAAACTCAAAAAGTTTTGTTTTGTAGCATCCCGTAATGCGCATGAGCATGCACATTGTTGTTGCACGAGGAGAAACGAGAAAAAGCTTGTTCTGTGCAGCGTGTGTAGTCAGGGCCGTATTTCTAAATAGGCTAAGTAGGCTGCAGCCTAGAGCGGCAAATTTTCAGGGGCGGCAGTTTGGAAATTTATTTAAAAGTTAAAACGAAGTATTTCAGACGTTAATAATATTTTCCATACGAATTTAAGAATACATGTTAAGTTACTTAAATTAAAATATAAAAACATGTTTAAAATAGTGATCGCTGATCTCCAAGAATAAATAAATAAATTTTGAAACCCATTTCATATTTAACGAATCTTAAAAGAAGTTTAAAAAAGTAGATAACTAATTTGATTATATAATTTATTATGTAAACCATTAAAATTGTAGTTTTATCTAAACTAAATACTCTTTATGTTTTAAAAAGATGAAAACACCAATAAACTCTATCCTCTTGGTGTATAAAACAAATGTATTCAGCAAATATGAACTATAGAGGGGGCGGCAAATGGACTTTAGCCTATAGGCGGCATACTCTTAAATCCGGCCCTGTGTGTAGTCAGTCTTATTCTGAGAACTGGGAAAGCAAGTTGTGCGTAGGCTACAACGCCGTTTCCAAACACACAAAGGCCGAAATCCTCCCGCCCGAAACAGCATCCTTCAATGGCACAAGCAATTTCTGGAGATAGGTAATGTTGAGTCACAGCAGGAAAAGGCAAAGAAATCGCGCATAAACGACAATGACATTGAAAGGGTACGGGCTGCTTTTGTAAGAAGCCCGAGGAAATCCATTCGTGAGGCGGCAAGACAACTGCAAATGCCAAAATTCACAGTCCATGGGAGAGAAGGACCTATATCATGGCCACCAAGGTCACCTGACATGACCCCACTGGATTTCTTTCTCTGGGGTTTTGTGAAAGACAAACTGTATCGCACGCCTGTGACCGATAATGCAGATTTGCGTGGCCGAATGTACGATGCAATAGCACTAGTCACACCGGAGATGCTTTCGCGTGTGTGGCACGAAATTGAGTATCGGGCCACAAATGGTGCTCACATAGAGGCTTATTAAAACTCATCGTGTTTCTCTTTGTAACCGTGAAAACATCACGTCTATAAATGCAATAGTTTCAGATATATAATTATTTCTTTTTCGTCAGGTCTTTCCCGGATACCCTGTACTTTCTTCCGCGTTCTTATTCGCCTCTTATATTATGTCGCTGTCAATTTCAAAAGATCTTAAAACAAACAAGACTGCCTTGGGTTCAATATTATCTGCGATCACTTACCTCTGAAACGAGTCTAAAGAATCTAAGTGACGTAATGAGGACATTCCTGCGTCTCTCCAGGCGGGTGGCGAAACTTCTGCACACGAAGTCCATGAAGTCCCTCTGTGATTTGAGGTCCTCAGGCAGGGCGATGTTGCAACGAGGGAGGCAGTCTATCTTATGTAACAGCTCTGCATAGTGGCCGTATGTGTCCTGTGGCGGCAAGAAATTATTATCCTATTAGTACGAGGGAGAATCAAATGAAAACTGCAATTAATTTTTTCCCACTGTTTTATTGAAGTGAAACTTCTTTAGCCGCGCTAGGAGTAAATCGAGAGCTAACCCAAACTTGCGCTAAGAACAAAATCGTCACGAATTTAGTGGGGCTGTGACAGAAAAGAGTCAACTCAGTGATTAGGCTTATCCAAAACTTAAGAAACAAAAAATCCAAAATTTAAAAAATCTAAAAATCCAAAATTAAAAAATCCAAAAATCCAAAATTTAAAAAATCAAAAAATTCAAAATTACAAAATTGAAAATTTAAAAAAATATCAAAAACTAAAAAATCGAAAATAAAAAATAAATAAACAATTCAAATATCCATAATTTTAAAAATCTAAAATTAATAAATCCAAAATTCAAAAATTAAAAGATAAAAAAATTAAAACATCCGAAAATCCAAAATTAAAAAGTAGTGAAAAAATAGAAGTTAAAAAATGGTCAATTTATCACACATTATACAAACCTATGGCGGACTGCAAAGAAAACAGTTAACACAATGATTACGCTCATTCTTTATTTTTAGCACAATGGGTCAAGTGAATAAACATGTATAGTGCGTTTCATGCTAAGAATGCAGCATTGGCCTTATGGGGCTATTCCAGGCTTTGTTACAATGCTACCTGCAGGCAGAGTTTGAAGGACAAGGTTACACTATTCTCGGAAAAAGGGATTTCCCTGCACTGTTGAACTCTTTTCTATCCACAGAGTACAGTCTCCCTCATGAATCATAGAGCACATTTTTATCTAAAGGTCTTTATCTAAGAATGCAGAATGATTATAACTTAACAAAACATATGTTAGTGTTATTTGAGAAAAAAACTAAATTATAGGCCTAAAGGATTGAAATAATGATATAATCAATTGCTAAGGGACATTAAATCAATAGCAAATGTCAATAGCAATTCTGGGACCAATATTATATCTAATAGCCTATATATAAAACAGATCTGAAGAAATATAATGGTGTCTCGTATTGTTATGCTGGTGATACGGCAGTGATCTTCAGTGAATTAACGTGGGAGAATGCCTACAAGATTGTTAATCCGGGTATAAATAAGATTTAAAAAGTGGTTGGATGTTAACTTTCTCTTAATGTAACTCAAACTGTTTTAACGCCTTTCTCCCTAACAGTTTCTGGATTAAAACAATTCCACTTGAAAATTTAATAATAATAATCCATAACTCTGATTGTGAAGACCTTCTCTGAAAATATCTACAGAAGTGAAATATTGGGGATTGTTATTGATCAATGATCAGTATTTGAAACGGGATAAGCACATTTCATATATGTATAGTAAAATACGAAAAGGAATATATCAATTTGTAAATCTCCGTAACTGTATGGGCATTAATGCTCTAAGAGTAGTTTATCTAGCCCTAGTCAAATCCATTACTCAATATGGTATTATTGGATGGGGAAGCATTTCTAAAACTATTCTTGATCCATTAACAATTTGTTTAAAATAGCGGCTGGGCTAAACCACTGAACTAATCTATTGCGAGTTTGATGTACAGGAATTTAACGTTCACCAATTTATAGATACTCTTTATTAAAATTCTACAATAAAAGTAAGACAAAATTGCTTACTGTTTCACATGAAAACAGCACAGGACGAAATAAAACAAGTACTTTAGTAGAACCCAAATGTTTCACTTCTGCTGGTCTATCATATAGCTCTGGTTTCGGTCCTTGTCTTTATAATTCTAAAATCAAATTACATCCAGGTAAATGTAGTCATAAATTATTTAAATCTAGAATTTTAAAAATCATAAAACTTTAATTTTCAGCTCTTAATTTTTTTCATTATTACAATTATTATTACTATATCACTTGAATCATGCCATTGCTCTAAGCCTTTCCCTTTTTCATCTGTTATTTTTTCAATATATTTTGTCTACTTCTTAGTTTTAAGATAATTTTAGTTTAACATTACACTTCTAATGTAAGACATAGGCCTGTATAAATGTAACAATTGAACTGCCCCCCGAGCATGACCTCCAGCGCTTTCGGAGTTTCAGGACCAACATGTGTATTATTTAAGTATTTATGTAATTTTGAAATGATTTTGAAATGTGTTAAGAAAGACTGTGAATTTTTAGTTATCATAGTGTTTTATTCAGTTCATGAATTTATTGTAAACTAGCATGTGCCCGCGGCTTCCCCCGCGATAATTATATCAAAAATTAAAAATTAAGAGCATAATAGTTAAATCATTATATTTATTAACACCAAAATCACGTGGACTACATACCACGATTAGATAGCGTCGCCTGGTAAAAGCGACCTCAGATTCGAGTTCCTTGGCCCAGAATACCCCTGTACCGTGAGTTTCGTCCAAATCGAACAATGTTTGACCATATTTAGGCCTATATTGATTATCCCTCTTCCGTGTAGGTTGAAAATTTCATATGTCTTCGGGCCTTGATATTCTAAACAAATGACTCGTCCAGGATGGACTTACAAAATCAAGCGATCGCCCGCGATAATTATTTCAAGAATTAAAAATTAAGAGCATAATAGTTAAATCATTATATTTATTAACACCTAAATCACGTGAATTACATACCACGATTAGATAGCGTCGCCTGGTAAAAGCGATCTCAGATTCGAGTTCCTTGGCCCAGAAAATCCCTGTATAGTGAGTTTCGTCCAAATCGAACGATGTTTAAACATATTTAGGTCTATGTTGATTATCCCTCTTCCGTGTAGGTTGAAAATTTCATATGTCTACGGGCCTTGACATTCTAAACAAATGAATCGACCAGCATGGGCTTACAACATTCAAGCGATCGCGATGCTTTTATTTCCACGGTATGACAAAAATGGCCAAAGCCAACTGCAATTGATTTTACAATGAAATGTATTACTGAAATCTGATGCTTCGACAGCGCTAAAATCACGTTTTCTGCCAGTTTTTCACTCATAACTCGCGAACGAAAGCTAAAATTAAAAATTGGGCTTCGAGGTGCATTCACCCACCTTTCAGTCCATCTATCTTTAAAATTTCAGATCTCTGCGTTCAGTAGATTTCGATGGGCATCGCGGACAGACAGACAAACACGTCCTTTTATTATTATAAGATAGCATGTACGCGCGGTTTCCCCCGCGATAATTATTTAAAAAATTAAAAACTAAAAATTAAGAGCATAATAGTTAAATCATTATATTTATTAACACCTAAATCACGTGGAGTGCATTCCAGGATTAGGTAGCGTCCCCTGGTAAACGCGACCTCAGATTCGAGTTCCTTGGCCCAGAAAACCTCTGTATAGTGAGTTTCGTTCAAATCGAACAATGTTTGACCATATTTAGGCCTATGTTGAATATCCTTCTTCCGTGTAGGTTGAAAATGTCATAGCCTATGTCTGTTTGCCTTGACACTCTAAACAAATGAATCGTCCAGGATGGACTAACAAAATCAAGCGATCGCGTTGCTTTTATTTCCGAGGTATGAGGTATGATGACAAAAATAGCCAAAGCCAACTGTAATTGATTTGACATCGAAATATATTACTGAAACTGATGCTTCGAAAACGCAAAAAATAAACGTTTTCTGCCCGTTTTCCACTCATAACTGACGAACGAAAGCGAAAATTAAAATTCCGGCTTCGAGGTTCATTTTCCGACCCTTCAGTCTACCTATGTTTAAAATTTCAGATCTGTGCGTTGAGTAGATTTCGCTAGGAATCGCGGACAGACGGAGGACAGACAGACAGACGGAGCACAGACACTTCCTTTTATTAATATAGAAGATATGTAATATCATTTCCTGTGATCGAAGTCCGCGATTGTTCAGCCCGCGTGCAAGGCAGTGATTGCTGATTTGTGACATTCCTTACACATCCGGGAATTGTCTCTCTTGCGCGTGGCTGCCAGGCAGAGTCAGTATCAGTTAGATCATTTCATACTATGGACGTGTTTAGTTAATATTCGGCAATTTACCCCCGGAGGGATGGCTAGGGGGTGGACAAGAATCAAGTCACGGAAGATATAGAGTTAGGGGATTATTGTAGTATAGGAACTGTACATAGTCAACATTGTAAATAAACGGCAGCAACTGGGGAAACTGCATATCATTTCTATGTTAAGAACTTCCTTGCACCATCCCGTAAATTACAGGAGGGTGCGGACGGCACCATGGACATGCTGCACACCCGCTAGACGGATGTATTCACCACGGCACGAAGACGTAAGGGGATAAGACCCTTACAAATGGTGTCAGAAGATTTGGGAACCGGTGCACACGTGCCACGTAGCCAGGAGGCTACCTTTTCGTTCCGAGGGGGGATATCATCCGTGTCGAACGTGGTCACGCAGCAGCTATGAAGAGAGAAGATGGTGGTGTAAAATATATATACGACCACGGACTTCGCATTGGTCGTTCGTGAATATATAAATGTGTAGCCGAAGAAATAAAATTTTCTCCAGTTTTCGTGTGAAGTGTATTCGAAATTAGCATTCAGCATGACAGAAGTAACGCTACCGGAAGTGTTCGACGCTTTGGCACGTCGGGTGTCGCAACTGGAGGCACGAGAAATTGCTATGGAACGGGAAAGTACGCAGCCAGCTCCAAGAACTGATAATGGCAAGTTCAATGCTAACCTGCTATCTGTAGTGCCAGTGTATAGTGGAGATAATAGAGAAAATATTCGCACTTTTTTCTCTAAGTTGGAAGAGGTGGCGACAATATCACAATGGTCAGAGCAGGATAAGTTAAGGGTTGTTCGTCTCAAGCTCGAGGACCGGGCGTTGGAATTTGCGACTACCAGTGAAATGTGTAGTGCGGCAACATCATACGAGGAATTAAAGGCAGGCCTCATCGATCGGTATCGAAGTAAGACGACAGCAAGGTACCATAGAGAAATGTTATCAAATATCCGCATACAGCAAAATGAAGAAATCGAAGTGTTCGCTGACAGAATTACAAGAATAAACTCATGTACTTACGAACTTACAGAGGATCAAGCGGTAAATAAAGTGTTAAGACAAGAGGCAGACATGAGAGCCCTGGACGCTTTCTTAAACGGTCTAAAGGGAGAAATTGGACGTTTAACCAGATTGCAATTTCCTACTACATTTCAAGAAGCAGTACGTAAGGCAGTGAGTATCCAAGAAGCGGATAGGAGGGTTCCACGGGTGGTGGAATCACAACAGATCTTCTCAGGGCGACATGGGAGTGAAAATGCTAGTGGTGTGAAGAAGCCTGATACGCATCAGAGATCTGTATGGCATGGAAACGGACAGTGGCAACCTATTCAGGGGGTGAAGCAGGAACCGAGGCAGAGTGGACCGAGTCAACGGGAGTGCTTCCGGTGTCATAAGAAGGGGCACATCGCCAGAAACTGTAGGGTTAAATTGTCCCACCCAAATGGAACAGGGGTGGCGAGGACCACGGATCGTGCACCCCAGTAGAGAAAGTGGATTGGGCCCCAATGCTGCCGGGGGACTGCGTGTTATTATTGCCAGTGACATACAAGGGCAAACAGTTTCACTTTATGGTAGATACGGGAGCCCAATCCACGATTGCGTGGAATCCTACTTTCAAAAAATGTAAGTTGGAAAATCTGACTGTTAGTTTCATAGGTCTTACGAAACAAACATTGAGAAGTAGGGGAGCTGCTCAGATCACAGTGCAAATAGCCGGAAAGAACTACGATCTGTATGTGCATATCACTACGCCTGTTACGTCCAGTTGTGACGGGATTTTAGGCATGGACTTCCTGAATAAGTACTCTGCTGTGATCTCGCTAAGGCCGAACCAATTAGGATTGAAGAAATATGAGAGTAATGAACCGGAAGAGAAGAAAGAAGTGGAAGTTACAGAGGGAACTTTGAAATTGGAAAAAGAAGTGCATATTCCTCCTAATTCCGAAATTCGATTTTGTATACCAATACCAAGGGTGAGTAAGTTGAAGTCTGGAAGAATTTCGTCTCGTTTATGTCTGGTAGAGCCGATCGTGGACACTGAATTAGAGACAAAGAGAATATATGCTGCTAGAAGCATTAATAAATGTGAAGGGAGTCTGGAAGGGTGTGCCCTTGTGAGTCTAATTAATCCTAGTGAGGTAGAGGTGAGCTTACCTAAAGGCACTCGAGTGGCAGATTACGAGCTGCTGGAAGATCAAGGGGGTGAGAGTCAACATTGTAAATAAACGGCAGCAACTGGGGAAACTGCATATCATTTCTATGTTAAGAACTTCCTTGCTTTTACTTCATATGCCGGTATCAAAGGCAAGGGCGCTCATGTGATATTTTATAGGGGGGTCAATTTTGTCGCTTTCACTTCTTGGGCCACTTTATAACATTATATTAATCATATAATAAGTAGCCAGAAAATAATTTCGGGGAGTGTCGAAAGTGAGCGGGGTTTGGAGTATGGAATGCCCCCCAAGAAAGGGGTGTCGGGGTGGGACCCCCGGATCATTTTTAATTATTAAACTAATGAAAATCACATTTTATGCTATTTTAGCACTGAAAAACTAGTTAGCAAGTTTGTTTACTGTACTCAGGTATCTTTATACGTTTCAAGTGAAAATCTGCATTTTTCAAACAGGATTTCTGATTTTTTTAGAGTGAATTAAATATCATTCAACTAAGTTAATGCAATATTAGTTAACCAAAAAATAATATTATTGTGGTCTAAAAAAATTATTTTGAAAAATAAATATGCAAATATTTAAAAAATTCTGGTTTGCTTAAAAGACATGCAAACTATGTGTAAAAATTATGTGATGATTCCTCATAATGTAGGTTAGATCCTGAACCTAAGTTATTGCTAGCATGCCCTACAATAAATAATAAAAAAAAATTCTTAGAACTTTGGCGGGTGAAAAAATTATTCATTGTTCCTTTTAAACTCCTCACAGCTTCAATTCTCAACATATTCTTAACCATTTAGGTTCAGGCTCTGACTGGTTTTATTGGCTTTCATTTGGTGCAAGAATGAAGCCTCTAGGTCAGTTCTAAGTGTTTTTATCGTTTTTTGAATCCTAAAAAATTGCGAGAAATAAAGTTTTGAGAAAAGGGGAATTGAAGTTTACGGATACTTTTAAAACTTAATATTCTTATTTGGAACTTTCAAAATGCCCCTGCAGCATAGGAACTTGATATTGGACTGCCATCTATTAGAGGAAGGCAGTACTACATCCTCAGCAGCTATGAAAAATATTACAGCTAGAATGGAAAGGGAATTTTAAAAAGATCAGACAGAATATGAAGAAGAATGCCATTACCTTTTCAGGCCAAGAAGGCTTGCACCAACCCTTTAAATGGTGATTTAAATACATTTATGACCTATTAACCCAAACAAATTTAACATTTTCTGAAAATAGAGACTTCAATCTTTTATTCTAATATAATTTTTTTTTTTTTGAAATTTGTAAAAAATTTACATTTCAAACGTATATAGATACCTTTGACATGCCACCTTAAAGAAGAAATCGTCACCTAAGTTATAACACTTATTACTATTTGATTAGACTCCCATGAGTCAAAGCCACTAAAAATATACCATATAAAAAAATAAAAGTAGAACACATAGAACAATGGAAATAATAGCCTACTCATTACGTTATGTAAACAAAATAACAGCTATATATCATATTTGACACACCAATAAAACCTGTTTAATTTAATATTTTTAAAAAATACAAAAATAGATTTTAGGTTTTGATTTTTAGGGGCTCCGGACCCCCTTTACCCCCTTTCCTAATCCACTGTAGATTCTGCTTCCATGTTATCGATTTGGTAAAACTTGTGCAAACTTGTTATGTCTCTACTGACCTTTAAGTAAGTTAATTGCCCTAAAAGAAAACACCTAACTACAATAATTGTTATTATACATTTTTCCTTTCCCTGAGAGTTGGGTGGGGGGCCGCGGCCCCCCTGCCCCCGGGTATTTGCGCCCATGACCAAAGAAACTATAGGGAGAGGAAGTATTGTGTTTTCCTGAAATTTGAAGTAATTTTTAACATAAATACACGTTTTGAGGTTCCCTGAACGCGAAAATGTTATTTTCATTAACATATCTGTGTGTAGAACTTTGGAAGAAAGTAATTTGATCATTAAAAAGGTTCATTGCCGCGCTTACCTGAGCCCGCTATTCAACCCTACTCTGTGCTGACTCTATCCAATCACCCCTCGCAAACCCTACTTCCCTTAAATCTATTCTAATATTGTCCTCCCACCTACGTCTAGGTCTTCCAGGAGGTCTTTTCCCTTCGGGTCTCCCAGTCAATATTTTTGAGATGTGTCTTTCCTCCCCTATGCGTGCAACATGTCCATCCCATTTCATCCTCCGTGATTTAATTACCTTTAAGAGTAGAGGTTATGAAACTCGTCGTTATGCAGTTTTCATATATTCTCTCTTAGTCCCAAATATTTTCCTAAGCCCCTGTTTTCGAACACTCTTAGATTATGTTCTTCCCGAAGAGTAAAGGGCCATGTCTCACATCCATATAATACAACCGGCAGGATAATAGTCTTATAAATCTGCGAACCTATCAATACCAATGACAAAACCTTCATATTTCCATTTTTCCGCTTTGGGAAAAGTTTACAAGCAGACCTGCCGCATCTTACTCTACGTTATAAAAAACAAACACAGATCACAATTTTATAATTTGTGAACTCACCCTACATTGCAACTCCAGTGTCTCGTGTTCCTGCCTCAATTCCTCAGCGGATATGACGTCAAATCCGACTTCCTGCATTCCGTTGAGCATGGTCTCTGCAGGCCCTAGTATCCAGTTCGTGACCCGGGTGACACCTTCTTCTAACGTGTGTATCTCCTTGGCATCTACGAAGCTCTTCTCCATATCTATCCAGGCCTCTTCTATGAGCTCTTCCTTGCCGTGCATGATCTCCAGAAGTCTCTCCACCCGATCCTTCGTGTCCAGGACATCCTGTGGGATCGCCTGTCGTCTGTTGTCTTCATACACTATCTGCTGTAGCAGCTCCTTGCCTATGCAAAGAAACATTGTCTTTTATCGTCGTGATGGATTTTGTTTTAGTCATGGCCTCCTTCTTAATTAAAGTCTTAGAAGGCCAAGTTTAAATAGTATAAAAGATCCAAGTATGCACTGATTATCGTTGCTATAGTAACAGGTAATGACTCAAGTGTTTAGGAGAGCAGGGGGTTAGATTTTTCTACAGGGTGTTTATGAATACCACCGAAACAATTTCTGTATATAGAGGGGACATAGATAACCAATTTTTATTAGGTAATTTTTGTTCTATGACGTAACATGTGTATGCTACATGGCATTCAAGTCATTACAATTTGGTGCCCATAAGACAATGATGAAGGGAAATAGGGTTAAAATTTTCATTAAATTGACTTCACGCCTTCTTAGTGATCGACAAAAACCTGATTCATAATCATTGATCAAAAGCTATGTTATAATTTTGAGTTTTCATAATATGCCAAATTTACACACTAATCACATGACTAGCCGCCACTGCAATAGTTTAAATTTAATCATTACTCCAGTGCAAACAATGAAGTTCCTTTGTTTTGCATTATTAGATGTCAGTGGCGGCCATGTCCTGGGAGATTTTATGCAGTAACAAGAAAAATTGAATCCATAGTGCAAAAATCTCTTAATAAAAATTGCTTGTCTATGTCCCATCTTTACAAAGGTAAAATATTTCGGTGTCATTCATTAACACCCTGTATAAGAAGGACAAAAACGGAAAGACATGGCGATGGAATAGTTGCTTTATTTCTTATCTTCCTTTTCTGCGGATGTTTTATGATATGCCATTTTTTTTAGCGGATTGCTGATTAATAGCTAACCTATTAGCTAAATTTTGTGTACGGTTTTTATGTTGGCTTACATATCTTTTATGTAATTCATAATTAGACCTATAATAATCAGGAAATCTGAAATAAACAATCAGATTTGAATAATTTTCGTGATTTTACATGCCTGACTAGTATATTTGATAAATCGTTTTCCTATACAAATGAATAATTTACCTGCTTGGAGAACCTTGTGGGCCAGGTCCTTGGTGTTCTCGAACATCTCTCTGTTGAGGCTGAGGGCTTCCTCGACGCTGCTGACTCGAACCCCGGACCTGAACCTCGTGAGCCGTTGCCTCAACTTCTCGAGATCGGACACCGCGCCTTCTGCATCCTTGCTGAAGGCCTCCACATACTGAAACATCATCTCCTACCTACATAATGGAGTTTGGCTATAGTCAAACATTAGAAACCCACTCAATTGTCATTATATCTCTTATCTCTATAGGCTACATACAAGAAGCTTTGTCCTGACAGACTGATTGAGAATCAACGTAGAGCCTACACTATAATAGGTAGATACTTAAAATTTTGATAGTACCTTCGTTTTATAATGTAAGTGCTCAGTAAGAAAAGAATTTTGAAAAATTTTGATTTTCAATGCAAAAAATTAAATGTTTTTGAGGAGACATAATACCTTTTTGTACAGATTTATCAAATCCAAATCACATTCCATGTACAGTTCACATGACAACAATGTATTGTTGGCATGTTGGCAGTGGTCACAGGTAGGTTTGGAAGTGAATGAAACGGGAATTTGACAAAAGAGAAGCTATCATTATATTTAATGTTATAAATATGTATTAAAAAACGAAATCCACGAAAATAATACACAATGTGCTGCAGTCACATAACTTTCTCTACCCAGGATATAGATAATTTGGGGAGGGAAATATGAAAATAATATACGGTTGTGTGGTAACAGATGAATTTCATTATTTTTTCTCTCAGCAATGAATTGCTGTACAATCTTGCAATCTCACATACTCTTTATTGACTACTTCTACAATTGCATACTATTTTCAAAATTGATCAAACTATTACAGTTATGGGTAGTTATCATTTCAAAATGGCAGCCACGTTTCATGCACTGAAATGCCGTTTCCTTGATAACTTCCACAAATATCAATATTTCTGAGTGATTATCTTTCTTTGTATTTGTTAATATCAAATGAATAACACTATCTACAATCATTCATTTAACATTAATAGTTTATTTTGTAAAAAAAATATATATTTTAACGAAAAAGAAAATTTAAAAGAAAAATTATTTTAAAAAAATACTTATACTGTACATATTCCAAAGATTGTACATGATGATGTTCATATGATGTTTGCAAATAGATAGAAAAAAAGAATCACTCAGAAAAATTTCCATTTGTGGACATTATCACGGAAACGGTATTTCAGGCACGAAACATGGCTGTCGTTTTGTAAAGAGTTATTGACCATAATTATGACAGTTTAATTAATTTTAAAAATAATATTAAATTGTAGAAGTAGTCAATAAGAAGCATGTCAGACTGCAAGGTTGTATAACAATTCATTGCTGAGGAAAAATAGTATATTGCGATACAAGTGCCGTAAGGCACGTTTACGGGTCGATGAAACAGATTGAAAACCCGAGGCGCAGCCGAGGGTTTTTAAGTTTTCGAGACCCGTAAATGCCTTTACGGCCCGTGTGTTGCATGCTATTTTTTGCACGATGATTATTTATATCAATTTAGTTATATTAATTGTGATATTACCTGAAAATATTATGTAAATACATTCTTGAAAATAGATGTTTATTTCAGAAAGTGATTCGCATGTGTTTGTCGTTATGGGAACCGAATATTTGTCCTGGGAGCCGTGCCCATAAAGGCTTGTATTATGAAGTGTATCGTAATGAATTATGACGTAGCGCTTGGACCGTAAGTAATTTAACCTCATCGCAACCGCCCTTAGCAACAAGACTGTGTGGGAATGTCAACTTACGACCCATGTAAACAACGTTCGTAAGTACCACTTACTAGCTAAGGAGTGCAAAAAATAATGAACTTCACCTATTTCTCATCTATGAATTTTACCGAAAGCTGTGTGTCCCCCCTTAATAAGATTTTATTTGGGTTGTGTATCTTTCGGGGATGCGATGCGATGTGGTAACGACATTATCTTCATTTTTACAGCCGATTTATATGAAGAGAGTGTGGCGGTAGAAGGTAAATCGGGAAAATCAGTCACACTAAAACCGTCACGAAATCAGTCACAATCAGTCACACTAAAACCGTCACCGGTGCGGACTGCACAGAAAACAATCAACTGAATGATTAGGAGTAATCAAAGGAAATTTTTCAGACCTTACTTCCTCAGTGGCAATAGACAATTCCAAAGCAATCTAAAGGTATATTATCTATTTTATGGAACCCGGAGGTTCATTACCGCGCAAATCCAAAATTAAAAGTCCAAAATTAAAAAATACAAATTTCCAAAATTTAAAAAACAAAATTAAAAATTAAACATCCAAAAATCCGAAATTTAATAAATAATAAATTCCAAAATTAAAAATAAAAAATACCAAATTTGACAAGATTTAAAAATCCAAAATTAAAAAACTAAAATACAAAATTAAAAAATCCAAAAGATAAAAAATTCAAAGAATTAAAATTTAAAAAATCCTAAATTAAAAGAATTCAAAGATCCAAAATTTAAAAACCAAAAATCCAAAATTAAAAAAATTATAAACCCAAAATTAAAAAATACAAATTTCCAAAAGTTAAAAAAACAAAATTAAAAATTATAACATCCAAAAATCCAAAATTTAATAAATAATAAAAACAAAAATTTAAAATTTAAAAAATTAAAAAATCAAAGAATAAACAATTTAACAAATCCAAAATTAAAAATTCAAAGATCCAAAATTAAAAAGTCCAAAATCAAAAATTAAAAAAGTCCAAAAACCCAATATTAAAAAGTTCAATAATGCAAAATTGAAAAAATCCAATACCGGTAATCATAAAATGAAAAAATAAAAAAAATAAAATAAAGTTTTACTTCTGTCGCGTGGCGTTTCACGCACTCTTTTTTCTTTTTTTTTTTACAGTTGGGGAGAATATAGCCGCGTTGTCTGTTCTGAACTTTTCACCTGACTTGGTTTAATAAACAAAGGAACCAGTTCATTGTGTGGGGGCCGTGGCGGGCGCGATGTTAGCAAAAATGAATGAATAAGAGAGATGATGCAAATAGCGCACACCACCTCGGTGTGGGAGCCCGCCATTTCCACTTAGACGACATAACAAAGTGGCTACGCCCCTCTAAGTCGCGACAATGTAGTTGATTTGCAAACATTTTACTTTCCCTACCTGTGCCATGTCGCGTTTTCATAGGTAATCCCACGAGAGTTTACGAATTTATCTGATGAAACTCGTCACCTCGAATTGGATTTATTAAGACTATTCCATGAATAAAAATGTAATGCACTAAACTAAACTACACTCCGTGGCGCTACATCCCTGGAGGGACTTGGCCTACCACCCGACCGCTGTGTCATCTCCCGTAGGAAGATGGCGGGATTGGGGGGCATGTGGTCAGCATGCCGACACCCACGGCCGTTAATGGTGGTTTTCTTGACCGGAGCCGCTACTTCTCTATCAAGTAGCTCCTCAATTTGAATCACAAGGCTGAGTGCGCCCCTACCAGACCTCCCTACCTCAGAAAAATCCGAGGAGGTACCGGGAATCGAACCCGGGCCGACGGATCTGTAGTCAGTGACGCTAACCACAAGACCACGCCGGCGGACCTGAAAATGTAATGGATTATACAAATAATAATTACTTTCGTGCCTTGTTATATAAAAACAAAACTAACAGCTGCAAGATCACGGCCTACTATGAATCAACCATCCATGAATCGATTCGAGTTACCATATTGTGACCAGTGCTACCAATGGTGCATATGAGACATAGTTAACTTCATTCAGGCAAGCTAACAGCAGAACAGAATAAAATCACACGAACTGGCTTGCACCGAATTGAAATTGTGTTTTTAATCAATGTACATTTATATTATTTCAATTTCCAAACAAGTTATGTTGTATAAAATTATCTGTTTTTGTGTTGCTTAATGGCAGCATGTAACGTATTAATCACTGCTCACTGATGCTTACGTGTCCAGTAACGAGCTGACGATTTTTGCTATACAGTTGGGGAGAAAATAGCCGCGTTGTCTGTTCTGAAAATATGATTTGAGACATAACTTCCTCTTCCCAAATAAAAATGTGGCTGTGAGAATATGACGTTAACAAAAGGCTGACTACCTTTCATTATATTTAAAATACCTTGGAATTACAATGCAAACAACAACAACATCGTTCAGGATGCACATTCAAGAGAGAGCGGCAGCAGCCATCAGAGCCTCATACAATATCCCGAATATAGCCAACCTATCGACAAACACAGCAATGAAACTATTCAGAACGACAGTGGCGCCAATCGCAACATATGGAATAGAGATCATATGGGAAAGACTGAAAATAGGAGACCTGATAACGATAGAAAAAGTCAAATCAATGTTCATGAAACGAATACCAAGAGTAGGACGAACAGCACCATCCCGTTTGGTATATGAACTCTTGAGGGAGACCTATTTCATAGAGGACATAAGATCACAGCACTGGCTGCCATCCGCAGGACCATACCAAGAGGTAATAAACATAAGAAGCAAGAAGAGAAGGGAAATAGACCTCGATTTCTACACCACATCAGCCATGCTGGAAGACAGCTGGACCAAAGAATGCAAGCCCCAGAGACACGTTACAACAAGACTCGCAGTACGCGGGTTTCACCACAAAATGTGCACAAACAAGAAGTTCCACGAGCCGTCTGGAACCTGCATATGTGTTTTATGTGATAAAAAGTGCGGGAAATACCACATCGTAGAGTGCAAGAAAAGAACGAAAACAATAACAGACTACAGCAAAGACTAATCTATATCTAATGCTCAACTCGAGCGCACCTTTCCACTATTATTATTATATTTAATTATACTGTATTTTTGTTTCATTTCATATAATTTAGAGAGCTTTTACTTAACAATATTATATGCAAGACGTATGCAAAAACTTTATCGGAGCTAAGCCGGAGTTCAGTTCACTTCATAATATTATAGGAGAAAAATTCCTCTGAAACTGGGATTTGTATCCAGGACCTTTGCTCTACCAACTGAGCTAAGCCAGAGTTCACTTCAAAGCGCCAGATGGAACCTCTCTCCTATGACTGATTGCCCTTAATGGTCTACATCACAGACAGACAAGTTACGTCATATGCAGTCCCGGTCTCAAAAATCACTAATTAGTTTGCCTCACAATACTGCTTCTGACATAACTTGTCTGTCAGTGAGGTAGACCATTAAGGGCAATCGGTCATAGGAGAGAGGTTCCATCTGGTGCTGTGAAGCGAACTCTGGCTGCGCTCAGTTGGTAGAGCAGTGGCATAAATAGCAGAAAGTCCTGGGTTCAAATCCCAGAGTCAGAGGAATTTTTCTCCTATAATATTCTCAAATATGTTTCAGTTATTTTGCTCTTAATTTTTAATCTTCCAATTCATTATTGCGGGCAAAGCTGCGGGCAGCTTCTAGTATTTAATAAAATAAATTCAAGATACCAGATTTATATATATTCGAACTATCTTTCAACCATCATATAAAAAAATGCAAAATCACCAAATGCCTTGCCCTACTAGATAAATACTTTGGTCAAGAATAACGAAATTCAGTATTAATATAGTGTTCACCTTAGCAGCATCAAACAAGTGTCGGTTTTAGACAGGATTTGAACTGGTTTAACTCACGTACAATGCGGTTCTGGATCCACTGGTTGTGGTTGTAGTGCCAAGCGCCTCCCAGTTCTTCAGGCAGTTGAGAAGTCTCCACGTATTTGTGCAGTCTGCACATGGGAATGTATACGGGCTGAAACAGTCAATGTACCTGTCTTATATTTATATATTTACTTCTCTCTGATGTAGTTAAGGCCTTTTCTACTAACCACAGGTGGATACATAACCAATAATCTAATTTAAGTATAGATAGGCCCAAGTAAAATATATTATACACACACACACACACATATATATATACTGTATATACTGTATATATACAGTATATATATGTATGTATATGTATGTATACATATATATACTGTATATATATGTATGTATAGATATATATACTGTATATATATATATGTATACATATATAGCCTATACTGTATATATGTATATATATATATATATATATATATATGTGTGTGTATACATAAGTAGGAGAAATAATTTTCTTCTAAAATATTTTCATGTAGGCCTAATGTTGAACAGGAAAAATATCCTATGGTTTTATAAACACATACATCGGAAACATAAATTTTCTCATTTGAATTGATCCAACTTCACAAAATTCTGTGCATTCCAAAATAAATAAATAAACAAACAAAAATTGATGTTTCTATGAATTTTGAAACTTCATTTCTAAACAAAATGTAATTTATGGCATTTGATTTCCAAAGATAAGGAACTTTTCCGTGTTCTAATTTTCAAACTTCAGTTTCATAATACTCTTATACCTTGCTAAAAGTAGTTTGGCTTAAATTTATAATAAAGTGATAAAATAATTTAAAGGGAAATTTAACTGTAATGTAAAATGTACAGAATACGGTACAAAAAATAAGCCATGCGCCTAATCATTGAGTTAGCTGATTTCTATGCAGTCCGGCAAGGGTGTGTATATTGTGTTAGAAACTGAGTGTCGCACATATAATGGGTAAAAACTATGATAATTCTTGGTCATCAATGATGAGTAATGTTCGATGTGTGGTGTTATATTTTGTGCCCTCCTAGATATTTTGCTGCCCCGATTACCTCGCCTTCTTTCTGGGTGCGGGCGCAGTTGTCCATCCTCTGTTTGTCCCAAAACGCTTCCGGCCTCAGCACGATGATGGCGGCGGCGTCACCGCCCAGCGCCACGCCCACCTGGCGTATGCACGCGCGCGCCATGCGCCATGCGCTGCGCTGAGCGTCCAGGATCACTGCCAGTCCGTTGCGACGCGTATCAGGACTGAAACACAAATTATTGTTTCTATCTTGATTTCACAGTATTGTTTCTATAAATTTTGCAGGTAAAATCCAGTGATACTTGGCCCATTTTTAAAAACCAAGTTCCCTTCATAAAACACCTAATATCACACATATTTTAGGCTACAATACATCTCAAGTAAGTTTGATCCTGTTCAAAACAAAGAGGTATGGCTGTCATAGTCCGCACGTGAGAACGCATGTCATCACCGTGATAATGGTAGTTGGCTTATTCTCAGAACAACTCAAGGGGGATATTCTAAAAAAGTAAGCATAAAGTATGAGCGACTTCTTGCTGAGCAGTGTTGTCTCTCACAAGTCCTATGCAAAATAACACCGCAACGACAGAAAGTCTGACTCACCGGCTATCACTTTATGCTCACCCAACCCACACGAAACATGCACCTGCATAAACAAACTTACGAAAATAAACAAGGGTCTTCTCGCAGTGGGAGATGCCAGATCAGCATTATGAAGAGGAAGACAATTAATTATTTCTGCTCTCTCTGAAGGGACTGCATGGAATGGTCATTTACATCATCATATCAGATACCGCAATGGAAGAAGTACAGGATCACATAATCTATAATATTTTAGGATTAAATTAGTTTAATGAAAATTCATAACATAATTGCAACATTTAATATAATTAGTATTTTTAAATGTGATATGAAACATTCATATAACTCCCTCTACTCTTCATATAGCCTATTCTAGTGTAGAGTACACGGCTGTATTGCAGTAGTGCGCATTCACTTGTATCTGCCTCGTTTCCAAGTCGCATTATTCGCGAGGCAAGACCAAAAAATCCAAGTCTACATTGTATAAAATGAATGGCTTATAACTAGCCTTCAGAGAATTTCTTGGGAGAAGTTTTTCAAATAGTACTTATTACAATATATTATAGTAGGCCTACATAATAAGCCTATAAAATTGTTAAAACTATTTCGAGAAAATTAAGAAAAATTAAATTTTCGTCAAATAAAGTGCTTGTAAAAATGAAAAGAAAGTCGTTGCCGTACCTCGTGTCGCATCCCTGAAGGATACACAATCCAAATAAAATCTTAATAAATGCACTCGAATACTTTTGTATAACCAAGGCGTGGCAGTACACCTTTCTTCAAATTCTAATATAGAATAAGAGGCCGTGTTGCACAGAATAGGTATTCAGTTGTATTAGCCTGATGCAAAGCTTTACCGTTCACCAGACAAGATTGAGTTTCTGTGAACGATGCCTGCCTTGTAACTACCCGTCAGAATTTTTTTTTCGAAAAAAACATTTCAAATAAAAGTTTAGCTCTTAGCATAAGCATCTCAATTACAAAATTTAAACAAAATTTTTAAACCCCTAGTACCTAGTACTGATAGACGGATTAAAACTAAAAATTTGTAGTTTTCATTCTTTCTGGAATGTCCATATATTCCACGCGAATCATCCTAATAGCATGCTGTGAGTGAAGTGAGTGTGCTGTTTTGGTAGCTCACAAATCTCCTACTTAATACTCCCGCCGCTCATTCTTATAGCATGCGGAATTGAAGCGGGCACTAAGCGACAGAGTACAAAGAGCATCATGTCACGTGGGCGCAGTGGGTGGGGGAGTCCTCAGGCTTTTTATGCATACGACTGCAAGTGCAAACTTGAAATCTGCCAGTAAGAACTGCATACTCTTTTTTTTAGAATATCCCCCATTTCCTCTCTATCTTGAACAAATAAACATCAGAGGAAAATACAAGTACGGAGAAAGGAGTAAGATATGCGTGGGTGTCCTGCACGGTCATCGCGAACAATGAATCGTTTATGTTTTGCTTGCTAATTGATATACGCCTACTATAATGATGACGATGCCAGTGAGGGTTTGTTATTTCACGTGTATTGTTGCATGAACTTATTAACACTACTTCTCCACTAGCAAGACACACCCTGGTAATGGCGCATGCTAATGACATTAACCAATCACGTTATGTCACATGATGTGAATTTTCCGCGAACTCTCTGTGAGTTCTCCTCCCCTTTGTTTAGAACAGGATCAAACTTACTTGAAACAGAGAATAATACATACTGTAGTTACGTGAAGATGAGATGTTGTCTTGGTAAATGATTTGGTCCGACCCACCCACTCTAAACGTTACACTTTCTTTTATACCATGAACTAGCGAAAAGTAGTGAAATCACCGCCAAATTACCTTCCCAAAACTATACAAATTTGGACGCCAGAGCTCTGACGTCACACCAGCAGAGCAGGTAGACTTCTGGGTAACAGGTTGACTAACACACTACACTAGTATCGCTGTTCATAACCTAACCTAACATAACTGCCACTAAAGTATAATCTACCTGTCACTACTTACCTTAATGCAGAGGTGGGTCTGTCTCTGTTGGTCAGAAAAAAAAAAAAAAAAAAAAAAAAACATCGCATCGCCCGTACAAACATACATGGGTCAAGCGTGTATGGTTTATGCCATTTTTAATTATTTCAATTAAACATAAGATTTGTATCCCTTGTTTTCAGGTCCCACCACTATGGGTAGCATCGCTGGCTCTCTTCAGACACGAAAACTCCGTAGAAGAGTAAGTACTAAGTCTTTCAGTATACTTAGTTACTTACTTACTTACTCAATGGCAGTAGACAGTTCCTAAGCAAGCTGTTGGTGGATGGACATTCATAACTAAGGTGTCACACCACCGTCCTCTTAGAATAATTATAATATATTTTTTGCACGACGTAACTAATTAGTGGTACTTACGAATATTGTTGCCGTGGATCGTAACTTGACATTCCCGCACGCAATCTGGTTGCTATGAAAACAAAAGAAATATCAGTGCTGTAAAAATTACAAAAAGCACAAGTGCCGTAAGTAAAACCATCATAATATAAGCCTTTATGGAAGACCGGAACCAAGGCTCCCTAGTTTGTGGCGACTTTAACAGGACAAATATTCAGTCCCCATAACAACCAACACATGCGAATCACTTTCTAAAATATAACTTCTATCTTCAATAATGTATATACATAATATTTCAGCTAATATCTCAATTAATATAATTAAATTGATATAAATAATCAACGCGCAAAAAATAGCATGCAATACTCGTGCCGTAAGAGCATAACAGATCTCGGAAATTGAAAAAACTCTGCGCAAGGGCCTCGTTTGTTAAAACTCTTTCCTCGATCCATATGCATCGCTTACGGAACTAGTATCGCAATGTACTATAAATATCCTCCTTCTACCCCCGATTAAGATGGAAATCACCCTCAATGGAAAATGAAATTCATTAATACTCAAGAATATCATAAGAAATCCTATCATTAATAAACTCTACTTTCTTAATAGCTGAATAGATTCTTCTTTGTATCAAGAACTCGGTCCGTAATTATCATTCCCTTTCTGTCTGTATTGAACCTTCACCCTCCCACCTAACTTCCTGTACTGCTACTACATCTAACATGTATTTATCTGATTCTCTAGTTACTGGATATAAGGGCCCCAGGTTTATAAAAGCTCCTAATATTCCACGTTCCCAATCTATAGTTCCTACGAATTTTAGACTCCCTCAGTTTACTCCCTACCCGGAGATCCGAACGAGGGACTGTTTTTTCCCCGGAATATTTTACACTGACATGATCCATAAATTAAGTAAACGTTTCTTAACAATATTTTTTTATTATGAGAGGTTGTTAATCTCACGCCAAACCCCGAAGCTGGAATAGATATTTATGTATCAAAGGCGCAATGGAGATGTTTATAGCGAGGAAGATGGTGTATCAAACCCTAGGTTTAAACATGGTCAAGCTTTGAAACATACGCAATTGTAGGGTTTAGTTCTTTATTACTGAGGGAAATGCAATTTTGGAGCATTAATTGTAAAATCTTAACATATATCCGTCACGGGTGGTTTTAGCAATTTGCCTCACCATTAGACCGATTTTAACAGGTATTTGTGTATCAAGTGCGCAAAATAGGTGCTTACAATATTTTTTAGTAAAAGTTCTGCATATTCATCCAGTATTTCTATACTAGATTCGTCCGCTAAAGCGTTATTTTGCGTACTTGATACATAAATAGCTATTTTAGTACACGCTCTCTAAAACAGCTGCTTATCGGACTGGTAACACGCCGAAAAGCTGCACTTTAAAGGACAAGTCCGCTAAAATTGCATAAAAGTGCATTCAAACTGCATTCAAAATGCAATTTTAGCGGCCTTGTCCTTTAAAGTCGTCATGGCAATCTATAAACAAAACCCAGACGGCATTGACCAGTCACACCAACTTTAACATGGATTTACGCATATAATTGGTCATAAAACAACAAACTTAAGCCAACACGTTTCTTTATGATAATCAGAAACTTTACCAGGATTTTTCGCAAAACACGGTAGCCCACTTCATCACATGACATCACATAAGCCAACAACTTTTCACATTTTGGTTCACTTGAAAAACATTCCTTACCATGGACGAACAGCATTTAAATGCCGTAATATATCCCTTCTCATAGCCTATTTCTGCCGTGAAGTTGCTGGTAGCAGTTCCAATTCAATGATTCTGGCTTGGATTGAAATTTCCTCGGTATTATCATTTATATTTTCACAAGCTTTTCATAAATACTAGTTGGTATACAATATTGTTTACAAACAAGGGACTCATATATTATGCATCTTTACTACCACATTTGTTATTGGTACGTACGGTCATTGTTGTTTTATGATCTAGATGGCCATGACAATATAACTTAAAAAAATGACTGACTGCCTTTCGTTATAATTAATTATACGGTATTTTTTTGTTTTATTTCATATAATTTATAGAACTTTTACTAAAAAATATTGTATGCACCACGTACGCAAAAACTTTAGCGGACTCGTCCAGTATTTCAGCCTCGGCTTTCGCCTCGGCCGCTATACTAGATTCGTCCGCTAAAGCGTTATTTTGCGTACTTGATACATAAATTGCTATTAAAGACATAGTTAAGATAGCAATGTTGATTAATTAAACTAAATATATTTACATCAATTGACATTACGCGTCATTTTTCTTTCATATTTTCCGCAACGAAACTTATTATGCCTTGTTAAAAGAAGCAACCGTAGAAGAGGCTCATCGCTTCCTTCAACTAGCACTCTTGGTCTAGGGCAACGTTTCTCAACCTTTTTGAACCCGAGGACCTCTAAAATGTCTAAAAAACTTTAGGGACCCCTAATTTTATATCCCATTTTTAAAAGAAGGCCCATATTCTTAATATTTGGGGTATTAATGATAGGTCATTATAACAAAATATGTGAAAAAATTTACTTCTTTACTTTCCACTTGCTTTATAATATTTTTAATTATGTCTGAGGACCATCTGCACCACCTTCGTGGACCACCAGTGGTCCGCGGACCATAGGTTGAGAAACGCTGGTCTAGGGGACTAAGCGTTGGCTTCGTAATGTAAAATTCGTGCGTTCGCGTCCTCCTTAGTCATAAAAAAATATAAAAAGTTATTATTATGGAACTTACTTCTTAAATTCAAGTTTTCTAAATGACAAGGTTTACAGCCATTTCATAATTACGGGCGGGACATTCTAGCAAATTATAAAAACTATTTTTGTTTATTACATTTCATAAATAATAAACTAGAATTGGTTCTTCACATTCTGTAAAATTTACAATGCCTTCTCCTCCACACTATATGCAAAGCATTATTTAAAATTTATTTTTAATATTTTAAATTTGTTTTTCAAAATCTGTTACGGATGGGACATAATTTGGACACTAATTTTAATGATGCAAAACAAAAGCTCATTTGCTGCTCTGCTATTACTGTTAGGGTCTTAATGTTGTTGTTAATGAAGGTATGAGGGATTAAATACAAATTATAAACTGTTTCCAGTTTGTCAGAACATTTATTTATCTCATCAATAATAATTTAACAAAGCTATCACCATTACGGTTGGGACAAAAAGTCACTTGTTTGTTATTTTACGTAGTAATTTATTAACCACACATATTTTTTTAAGTTAATCTTATACCAAATTGTACCTTAAGATGTATATTTTCTCAAATGAAAATGGACATAGCAGATTACTCTTGACTACTTGGTATTAAAGAGTGTTAAAATTATGCTAAAAATTGCAAAAAAAAAAAAAGTAACTCAACACAATAAATAAGTAAATCGACAGATTTTACACATGAAACCACTTCAGATACACCTTAGTCTTTAATATGCAGTGAATTTGAGGTTTTAAACTTATATTTGACCATCCAATTACAATAATTTTATAGCTTCTCTCTTTGAGGGAAAAATTCCCATATTTTATGAAATGGCTCTTTAATATTCTTGTTAGAGTAGGATTACTCCCACAACGTCTCTGGCCTTGAAGACAAACCCAGCCAGCGAGCTTCTCGTTACGTCTCGTTACCAAGATGCGCGAATTCGCTGCGCGTAAATCAGTAAGCTACCGCTTGGCAGAGAGTAAAGATCATGCTCCACGTTGGCAGGGGTAGAAAATACTGTAATAGTTGAGTGGAGGGATAATGCCGGAGGGACAGAGACAGACAACACGTGGAGTGGGATAGGTGACCTGAGCCAATCAGGGTGCAGCTACCTCCCCTAGCCAGGTACTCTAAGAGCGGTGAGACTCGCTCCTAAGGTATATACGTAAAAACCCAGAGACTTTGTGGAGATAATCCTACTCTTAATAGACAATGATCAATAAACATGTAAATTTGAACTTGCACTGGGAGACACTGTAGAGTCATCTAGGAGGCATAGTTGGAAGTACGTCCACTAGGGGTTACCATGGCAACTTTATCGGCCCAGTATGGTAAAGTGCTACTTTACGGCGTGTTAGCAGTTCGAGAAACAGCCGCTTTGGAGAGCGTGTAATGCACTAAAAAACATTTTCACGTCAATATCCAATAAAGTGGAGTGTTGTGAGGTCCGTGACCTTCTGTTAACACAGAAACACGTATTGTTCGGTCACGTGCTTGGATAATAATAATAATTGTTTATGCGCATGCTTCCTGAAACCAATTTAGTGCCAATGGAAACCATGCTTTATGGATGCGACTTATTTCTTCTTATACAAGTGCCTGCTTTCGCACCTCTTCTGAAACTCGAGTTCAAATTCACTTCCCTCTTCGTGCGACCTCAATTCAGACTAAGGGCCTGTATTACCACCTGCCGACAATTCCTCCCGATACGTGACTTCCAGATAGCTTAACTAGAAGATGTCTTGTAATACCACCGCTGAACTGCTATGGGCAACAACGCAGTAAAATTTTGTAAAATGATCCTTAGCTCTTTGAGCAAAGAGGTGTGTTTGTTGTAATTCGGTAGGCGTCCGCTAAGTGCGGCAGATCGGATTTGTATTTGTACAATTAAATTACACAAGAACATATCGTTTTAAGTGCATTAATCGATTTGTGCAATTCTATTTCATTCATATGTGAGCCTAAAATTACATTTTTGTGTAAATTAAATCTTCCGGCTTCAATTCTAAAATTCAGGTGGCCAGGATGCTTCGGAGTGCTGCCATCTTGTTTCCACCAAGCTTCCCTAACTAGCAGTTGGAAATTTGTCAGCCACTCCATCCTCCTGCTAGCTTATCTGGGAGTTGTCTTGCCAGACAAATTTCCGCATGGTGAGGTCAATGCGATTGTTCCAGTAAAAAAGAAAAGAAAAAAAAAACGCAGTTCTTTGAGGATTTGTTGTACTGTGTATGTGTCATGTATAGGGCAAGGCATTTGATGATTTTGCATCCTTTTTTTATATGAAGGTTAAAAGATAGCTTGAATATACTGTATATAAATGTGTATCATGAAATATTCGATTAAAGAAAGCAAGTTGTTTTTGCATTTTTATGCTTTAATTTGCATTTTTCGTCATTTTCAAGAGATAGTCATTTATGGCAATTTTTAGGTCATGTTTCAGTGGAGGTAGAGAAGAACTTTTCCAAGTACAAATCGTTACTTTCAGACAACAGACAACCATTTTTATTTGGGAATCTCCGCCAAGTGTTCATAGTTCATTTCAATTCAGGTTTACCAGTTCGTCTTGTAGCAATGAAGATTTATTTTAATTTTTAAATGGCACATATTTGCTAGGGGTAATTTGATGGCCTGCCAGTTCAGAAAGATTTTTTTTTCGCTAAATCTGTTGAAGTAAGTGTGTTTTATGTTGTAAATTCATATGCAAAACGCACTGTCATCCAATAAATTGCTTTTAGCAATTCATTACTTAAAAAAATTACTATAGGTAATAATGAAAAATTTATTGGCCATTTTTTAAAATTTCTATGTCATTTTTTCACTATTTTTAGGTCATAAATGCATTTTATATTTTGCATTTCTTCACTATTTTATGGTCATTAAATGCCTTGCCCTAGTCATGTGTTAACAGGTAGGCTACCTAGTAAACTCTGATTCTTGCTGGAACGATATCGAAAGATGGGAAGTGAATTACGATTTAAGATGTTGGACATGTTGAAAATAACGTGTGACAAACATATTCCATGGAAAACGTTGCCAGTTACTCTTTCAACAAATATATACCGTATTTTACGGACTATAAGAAGCTTCGGACCATAAGACGCACCTTGATTTTAGGATGGAAATTTAAAGGAAAATAAATTTAATGTGACTCTGCGAAAAATTTTGAAGGGGATAATATACTTCATTGCATAAACAAATTATAACCATGTACAATGAAATCCGTGTAAATCACGTCTAATTTAAATCTGCGTTGTACGAAAAGCTCTTCTGTACAGGCGGCATCGCGTAAATTTTAACAACTGAACTGATTTCTCATAAAGACTGAAAATACGTTACACCCTCTAACCCCAAAGTCAGCATACAGTAAGTGTGACAGGTCACGGCTGTTTAGAGGTAATTTCCTTCATTTAAACCTCCCAGTGGAGACAACTCCTTTCGTATTAAAGAACTCAACATTCCTTTATTTTTGCACTGTAGGCCTACACCTGGCTTCCAGCTACCCTCATTTTAAGATTGTGACAAGTGCACTGATGTACAGTACAGTCTGTGCCAAAATGTGTAACTATCTTATCGTTTACAACACCATGTTTATAGTTATGGTATTCCGGCAATATTTACCATGATCTTAATTTTTTAGTGTACTTCAGACCATTAAACACACCCAACTTTCAAGGTCTGTTTTCATGGTAAAAAAAGGGCGTCTTATAATCCGAAAAATATTTAGTTTCCTTAAACACTGTATTTTACCTGAATATGGACAGGAAGTATCTGAGGACTATGTCGAGATGGTCCTTGTTCCAAGGCTGGGTCTCTGGGGGCACCGCTACGACCAGCAGAGGCCTGCCCTCGATGTCTCGACCCCCTGGTAGCATCGCTATGCGGGCCTGCAGCGCTCCCAGGATGTCTGCCGCCTCCATCCTCTGCAATATACGTCACATGATTACATTTCGCCGCCCCCAACTCATTTTGCTTTCAGTTATTGTATAGGAAGGCATCGGCTAGTAAAGTAGCAAAGATCTCCAACTTTAAGAATAGCCTAATCGTAGGAAAGATTCCGTGAGTCGAACTCTGGCTACTTTAGAGTGACCAGACGTCCGTGTTTTTACTGACGTAACTTTAACGGGACGCCAAATGTCCCTTTTTAAAAATTAATTTCTTGATGAATTTCATGAATTTTTTATTCTGTGTGGTCAGAGAAGATGAACAAATACTTTAAAGGATATGGTTATGTCAAAACACATTTCGGCGACATATCTTCCATAAGTTTCTATAATTTTCTGCTAGAACGTCCAAAATATTTGCAGGAAATACAGAACTCACAGAAATACCAAAGAAACACTGATTCATATCTCGGATACAATGAAGAGTAAATCAGATTTTGTTTAAAAAGACTTCAATTAAGCTAAAATTTAAGAAAGGGATGAAAATGGGCACTGGAGAAAACTGCATAATGACAAGTTTCATAACCTGTACTCTTCAACGGATATAGTTAGAGTAATTAAATCACGAAGAATGAAATGGGCTGGACATGGGGAGGAAAGGCATATCTAAAAAATATTGTCTGGGAGACCCGAAGGGAAAAGACCACTTGGAAGACCTAGACGTAGGTGGGAGGACAATATTAGAATAGATTTAAGAGAAGTAAGATTTGCGAGGGATGGTTGGGTGGAGTTAGCACCGAATAGGGTTGAATGGCGGGCTTAGGTAAGCCAGGAAATGAACCTTCGGGTTCCATAAAATAGATAATATTCTTTTAGCTTCCTTGGGAATTATCTATTGCCATTGAGTATGTATGTATTTAATAAGGTAAACGTATTTTTGGAATGTATTTGTGAGTTTACCATATATATATTTTAGAATAAGTTTGACAGTGACTGTAGTGCTGAATTTAAAGTTGTTCACTTTATTGGTTTAAATTAAAATTTAATAATCGAATAAATATTTGTGTAATTTTCGTAATTATGGTAATCGATAATCCTCACGACACGCCTGAGGGTCCCGCTATTTCATTTTTGAAGTGAAACTTCTTTAGCCGCGCTAGGAGTAAATCGAGAGCTAACCCAAACTTGCGTTACGAACAAAATCTTCACGAAATTAGTGGGGCTGTGACGGAACGGACTGCAAAATTTAAATAATCCAAAAATCCAAAATTTATAAAGTCAAAGATCCAAAATTCCAAAATTTAAAAATTCAAAGATCCAAAATTTTAAAAATCCAAAATTTAAAATATCCAAGATTAAAAAATCAAAAATTCAAAAAAAATTTAAATACAAAAATTAAAATACAAAATAGCAAATTAAAAAAGTTCAAAAACCCAATTTAAAAAAGTCTAACAATCCAAAATTGAAAATTCCAATAATCCAAAATTGAAAAAAATCCAAAAATTTAAACAAGTTTCACTTCTGTCGCGTGGCGTTCCACGCACACTTTTTTTTTAATATGGTCATTCAAAGCTAGTTCAGTTGGTTGAGCATCGGTAAGTAAAGTCGAAGGTCACGTGCTCGAATCCCGGTGTGTGAGGTATTAAACAGTATTTTTAATCTTTAAATATTCTTTTTGAAATAGGATAAGTTATTGGTGTCGTCGAACTAAAACAGAACCTTGCTTGGCTCAGTCAGCTTGCATACAAAATATCCATTAGGCCTACAGGATTAAAAGCAGGAGGTTATTTGTAAATACGGTACAACACATGACCTTCGATCTGCCCTATATTCAGTTACCTTAATTGTTCCTTGTACTGACCTCGCATTCCCAGCTCGCTAGCCTTCGCTTTTAACCTCCGGTTTCAAATATTCCAGGAATTCTTCACCTTTGTTAATATATTGAGTTTATTTGTTGACGCTTTACTATTTTTTCCATGCGTAAAATAGGTACTGCAGTCTTCTTCTGTAGTCATCACTCAAAGCCCACCCTGTAATACTTTAGTATTAGATACAAATTTAGTTACATGCCAAATTTAAAAACTCCGGAATTTCTTTCACTTCTTTTATTTAATTTGACTGGGGTAAAATAGCTATTGACCGCTGGCGTGGTCTTGTGATTAACGTCGCTGAATACAGATCCGTCGGCCCAGGTTCGATCCCCGGTACCTACTCGGATTTTTCTGAGGTAGGGAGGTCTGGAACGGGGTGCACTCAGCCTCGTGATTCAAATTGAGGAGCTACTTGATAGAGAAGTAGCGGCTCTGGTCATGGAAACCACCATTAACGGCCGTGGGTATCGGCATGCTGACCACATGCCCCCATTTCTGCCATATGCCTATGGTAGATGACGCAGCGGTCGGATGTCCCTTCAGGGATGTAGCGCCACGGAGAAAATAGCTATTAAGTGTTATAATATCGGACTTGAAAGGAAGAGAAAGATTCGTATCTGACCGAGGCACATCTTCATGATAGTTCAGCATTCTTGTAGAATGTCAGACTGGGATGTGTGTAAAATATGAGATTAGAGCTGGAGCATTGCGACATCTATGTGACGTAACTCGGTAAAAGCTTTCTGTGGTTACCTCAAGAGGTTATCTGCCTCACGCCATCTGCAACCGGTCGCTGACTACTGTACCAACCTGCTCTGGGCGCAAACAAAGATATCTGTCTCTCAAGTCGTGTTGTTATTTCATTGTGTCACATAATGTTCGTAGGTGACTTTAACTCGAGGGAGTATTATGACAGATATTGAGTATTCAAGCCCTGAAACCTTCGTCATAAAACTTGCTAATAATATTAGTTAATATTATTAGTACTCATAAGATTATTTATTAGTTAACAAAATCTTCTTTCATAGAGATATGAACACTACTCATAAAATCTCTTCACTAATATTATTAGCTCATTAGTCAGCTGATTGATTTGGAGGTTATGTCTGGATTGTTGTTTCTGTTTTCCCTTCTTAGTCTTTTTGTCAATACTATTTCAAAGCAGCACTGCCTCCATATATCTTCTTAGGCTAAATGTAACAAATAATAACTAGCTCTAAGATGCTAAAGGAATATTATCTATTTGATGGAACCAGAAGATTCATTACCGCGCTTACCTGAGCCCACCATTCAACCCTATTCTGTGCTAACTACATCCAACCATCCCTCGCAATTCCTACTTCCCTTAAGTCTATCCTAATATTAGAACATTATAGGAGAAAAATTCCTCCGACACTGGGACTTGAACCCAGGACCTTTGGCTATTCGCGCCGGAGTTCAATTCACAGCGCCAGATGGAACCTCTCTCCTATGAGGTTCCATCTGGCGCTGTGAATTGAACTCCGGCTTAGCTCGTTGGTAGAGCATTGGCGCGAATAGCCAAAGGTCCTGGGTTCAAGTCCCAGTGTCGGAGGAATTTTTCTCCTATAATGTTCTCATGTAATGTCCAACAGAGACAATAATCTGTGGTTCATGAAAGCTTATATATCTATCCTAATATTGTTCTCCCACCTACGTCTATGCCTTCCATGTGATCTTTTCCCTTCGGATCTCCCAGCCAATACTTTTGAGATATGTCTTTCCTCCCCATGCGCGCAACATGTCCAGACCATTTCATCCTCCGTGATTTAATTACCCTTACTATATCCGGTGAAGAGTACAGGTCATGAAGCTCGTCGTTATGCAGTTTTCTCCAGTCCCCATTTCCATCTCTCTTACATCTGAATATTTTCCTAAGCCTCCTGTTTTCGAACATTCTCAGATTATGTTCTTCCCGAAGAGTAAGGGACCATGTCTCACATCCATACAATACAACCGGCAGGATAATTGTCTTATGTTTTTTAGTGTTAGATTTCTAGAAGATGAAAGTTTCTGAATTGCATGAAAACAAGAATTTCCTGATTTTAAACGATAATAACTAGCTATTGGCCGCATTTTCGCTCGCATAAATTTCATAAAACTGATAGAAATAATCCTTCCTCGGCGCTCCAATTCTTAGATTTCTTCCGATTTTCTAAAAATATCATATACGCCTAATATATGATATACCAAATAATATCATAAATAGGTTTCGGATGTCTATGACATCTCATATTTTTATCCTGACCTCCATTCTCGCCGCAAACACAAATTAAACATGAATTGCACATTTGTCATCCTAATGGGACCGTTTTTGTTTTGCATTTAAAGTCATATTTTGCTCATTTTTATGGTCTTGGTCATATTTCACTTATAAATTCAGTAAAAGAGCACAATAATTATGCAGTACGTGCACTAAATTGTCGACTTAATATTTTTCCGAACAACAGTCACGAATATTTTGGTTTTGCTGTAGGCCTAGCTGAAATGTGAAGGGACAATAACATTTAATAGCACAATTACCTCTTCCTCTTTGTTGTTAACAACTTCCAAAAGACATGTTTTAACACATTTGCAGTGGTATCTGGAAACATTAACAGATTAGAAATTCTCCAAGTAAAACTGTAAATCACCAGTTAAATTGTCAAAAAGTGATTATCTGCTTGAATTAATGTGATGTAATAATTTAGTGTCATTAAACGTTTTAAATTATAACAATTATATATTGAAAATACGTTATTTTTATTAGGTCATATTTTGGATTTTTTGCTCGTATTTAGTCATTTTTAAGGTCATATTTGCAGTCATATTTTCAAATTTCTTTTGGTCATAAACATCCGAACCCTAATAATAAATAATAGTATATTATGCTTATAAATAGAGATAAACTGTAAATTATAATAATTCTTAAACCTTTTCTTTTAAACATTTTCCTTAATTAATTTTCTGAAGGGTAGTTATAAGCTACTCATTTCACACTCATTTAAATAAAGGCAACTGAATGCTCACTACTGCGATACAGCCGTGTTCTATACGCTAGAATATATTAAAGGTAGAGGAAGTTATGTATTTCATTTCAGTTTTTTTTTTTTTTGTTACCGTTGTTAGGCAGGTGTTTTCTAACCCATAGTTTGTCAGTATTTAAATGAGAAACGTGAAGTCAAATTTAATGGAAAGTATTCCTGTTGCTTCTGTCAAGATTTCACTTGAACTCTTGTACAGAAGGAGCTTCTTGGTACGTCACGAAATCTCTTCGTGAAGATTTTAAAATTCAAAACGTCGTTTCAATTCTTACCTGACTTGCGAGTGAAAACGCTTCCTAATATTAATTTATTAGCTTAAAAAGCCCGGCGTCGCCCGGGTTTGTGTATTTTGAATTCGAAATTAACTTATGAAGGACTTTCGATTTTCAAACTCTAGGTTCTTATATAATTATTTAGAATTTGAAACGAGGAAGAACGACTTATCACACCCAAACTATTCCCTCAGAAAACGCTTGATATAGTTTTTTATGGTTTATAGAGGATGTAGAATTTTGCACCCCATTGCTTCTACACACCATTCCTTGTAGGGGTTCAAATAAGAAGAAACAGAATTTCCAGTAACCTAACATTGTATTGTCTTTACGGAATATTTTATTTCTCACTCTCATGTTACCATACAACCGTTTCGGGAATGAAATTAAAAAGAAATTCAATGCCACTTTCATACTTCCCGCCCCAAAAGCCTGGGATTTAATATTATACATATTACCATACCTCGTATGGTAGTCTCTATGTCCAGGGTAGAGAAAGTTATGTGACTGCATCACATTGTGCATTATTCGTGGATTTCAATCAATATTTATTTACACCAATGAATTATATTGATAGCTTCTCTAATTTGTCAAAGTCCCGTATCATTTACTTCCAAAGCTACCTGTGAACACTGACAGCAATACACTGTTGTCATGACAACTTTACACGAAGTGTGATTTGGATGTGATAATTCTATGTAAAAAGGTATTAAGTATCCTCGAAAACATATGACTTTTTGCATTTAATATCAAAATTTTGCAAAATCCTTTCTTAGTGTGAACTTACATTATGAAACGAAGGTACTGTCAAAATTTCAAGTCTCTGCCTATTACAGTTTAGGCTCTACGTTGATTCTCTGTCAATCATTAAGTCAGTAAATTTTGCAGCGATTTCTCACTGTTTATAATGGCTGGCTTCGAAACCAGACCTTTAAAACAAGACTGTTGCCTGGCGACCTGATCGGCAATTTAAAAACAAGCGAAGATCGTGACCACTGAGGGACCACAGATTTCCTGCATGAAACCAATGCACTTCTCAAGGCCGACTTCAACTGTCCGAGTTTAAATTTAATTCAGGACAAGCCGATATTCTCTGTCTTCCACGGTCTTACGTGAGGATTTAGAAAACGGTTGCATGTCACTGCTATAATTGCTCGAAATAACAGCATTGGAAGATAACAGTAAGCCGATGTGTTACATGTGATTCGTGTTAGAGGATGACGTAAATTGCGTTTGTCATATTTAAAGTGGATTCTTCATTTCAGCGAAGTGGGCTTTGGCTAGATGTGCATATCATTCGAAAAGTAATGACTAGGGCAAAACATTTAATGACCATAAACAAATGAAAAAAAAAACCATTCATGAAGTAAAAATATGAAAAGTGACACAAAATTTAAAGAAAATCGTTCGAGCTGTTTTCGAGAAAATCGCGAAAAACGAAAATTTCTTCATGTAAAGCCCCTTATAAATAAGAGAAACTTGTCGTCAGTCTTCATGTCACATCTTCAGAAGGCACCTGACCCAAATACAAAATTTTGTTTCCATACGATTCTCCGTTCTGAAGCTAGGCTGTTCACAGACATCCACACAGACACACACACAGACATGTTTTTGAAAATAGTATTTCTGGATTCAGGGGACCTCAAAAATGTATTTATGCTAAAAACTCAACTTCGAATTTGGGGGTCAAAAAGCAATACTTTCTCTAACTTTAGTACCTATGGTACGGGCAAAGGAAGTAAAAAAACCTCTGCTAGAATTGTTCAGAGATCTCTGTTAATTTCTTGCAACTATATTCAATAGCGACTGAGTTATTTCGCCTTGAAGAATGAACTTTGAGTTCACAATATAAAAGACTAGGAGATCCTCGCGGCTTCGCCCACGATAATTAAACATTAAGAGCAAAATAATTAAAACATATTTATTAATACTTACACGCGAATCATTGATAAGCCTAAACTAAACGATTAATAATTAATCAAACAGCTAAAAATCTGACTTTGAAGTGAATTCCACTATTAGAAAGCGTTACCTGACAAAAGCAACCTCAGATTCGAGTTCCCTCGCCCAGAAAACCCATGCACAGTGAGTTTCGTCCAAATCGAACAATGTTTGGCCATTTAGGCTGATATTTTATCATCCCTTTTCCGTTAGCTTGAAAATTTCAGATGTCTGCGGGCCTTGACATTCTAAACAAATGAATCGACCCGGGTGGACTTACAAAATCAAGCGATCGCCATGCTTTTATTTCTAAGGTAGGCCTATGACAAAAATAGACAAAGCCAACTGCAACTGATATGACAACTGAAATATATTACTGAGAACCGATGGTTCGAAAGCGCAAAAAAATGCACGTTTTCTGCCTGTTTTTCACTCATAACCCGCGAACGAAAGCTAAAATTAAAAATCCGGCTTCGAGGTGCATATTCCCACCCTTCAGTTCATCTACGTTTAAATTTTCAGATCTCTGCCTTCAGTAGATTTCGCTGGGCATCGTGGAAAGACAGACAAACACTTCCTTTTATTATTAGGCCATTAGATTTTATTATTCTCTTTTGAAGTATAGTTTTAAAGAAGTCACGCTTCACAGAGTTATACCAACTTCCTTCTCTGATAACTGCAATATTTACCTTGTGCTTAAACACAGGCAAAGGAATGAGGTCGCCCTTTGTTCACTCGCAAGTGTACGAACTGTTCAAACATGGCCGCCTTCACAAAAGTAATTCCGCTACAGATGTAATGATAAATGTTTTATGAGCGACATTAAACTAGAAGGACGTTTTTGCCAGTGGCTTCGCCCACGTTAATCAATTCTAAGTTTAAAAATTAAGAGCAGAATAATTAAAACATTATATTTACTAACACTTGCATGCGAATCATTCATAAAATAAAAGAAGAATAATTATAATGAAACGGCTAAAAATCTAGCTTTGGAATGCATTCCACGATTAGAAAGCTTTGTTTGGAAAAAGCGACCTCAGATTCGAGTTCCCTGGCCCAAAAACCCATGAGAATATTATAGGAGAAAAATTACTCCGGCACTGGGACTTGAACCCATGGTTCATGAATGCATATAGGCCTATATCTATCAAAAACCCTTGCATAGTGAGTTCGATCCAGGTTTGCCCATTTAGGCCTACATTCATTATCCCTCTTCCGTCTGTGTGGAACATTTCAGATGTATGCGTGCCTTGACGTTATAAACAAAAGAATCGACCAGGGAGAGCTCACATAATCGAAGCGATCGATAATTCCATTCGATATATTTTAAAAATTGCGTTGCTTTTATTTTCTAGTTATGAGAAAAAAAGCAAATCCACCTACAATTAATTTGACAAACAAAATGTTTTACTGAAAACTGATGCTTGGATAGCGCAATAAATCACATTTTCTGCCAGTTTTTCACTCATAACTCGCCAACGAAAGCTAAAATTAAAAATCCTGTTTCGAGATGCATTCGGCTACCCTTCAGTCCATCTGTGTTTAAGATTTAAATCTGAGTGCAGTAGATTTCGCTGGACATCGCGCTCAAACAGACAACAGAAGTTTCTGGTATTGCTGCGCTATGAAGGGAGTGTGATTCGAACCCATGACCTACTGTGTTCCATGCCATTGTTCTGCCAAATTAATTGAACGAAATCCGCATTTACTTAGGCAATGTCCGCTCAATTTGGAGCAGCTTCGTTCCGGAATTAATTAGCCAAAGGTCTATTCACAGCGCCATAATTATAGAAGCTGTCTCCTATAATAATTGGTTAGTGACTACCAAAGATAGAATTTTTAGGTGCTCCTGTGAAAGAAATCACAGTGTGGAAGGTTGTCTCTAGTTTGGTATGGAGGCAATTTTCTAGCACCTTTTTCCCCTTTTTAGGGCCTTTATCCTTTTTTATCCACTCTCCTATAATCCCCCTTTTTACCCCATTTTGGTATTTTACTGTTGCTTTTTCATAATCTTGTAAAGTGCATTTCATAGTTTGTAGCCCATGACGTTTAGTTTCCTTGATTTTGAAGTGAAACTTCTTTAGCCGCACTAGGAGTAAATCGAGAGCTAACGATTTACGTAACGAACAAAATCGTCACGAAATTAGAGGGGCTATGACGGAAAAGACTGCACAGAAAATAATCAACTCAATGATTAAGCTTATCCAACATTTAAAAAATTCAAAATTCAAAAATCTAAAAATCCAAAATTAAAAAAAAACAAAAAATCCAAAATTTAAAAAGTAAAACAATTCAGAATTAAAAAATCCAAGCATCCAAAATTTAAAAAATTGAAAATCCAAAATTTAAAAAATTGAAAATTAAAAATTTTAAAAATTGAAAATATAAAATTTTAGAATCTAAAAATCTGTAATTAAAAAATCGAAATCCAAAATTAAAAAATTAAAAAAAATAAAAATATTCTAAGATCCAAAGATCTAAGATCCCAATATCCCAATATTAGTCCAACAATCCAAAATTGAAAAAAGACAATAATCCAAAATTGAAAAAAATCCAATAAACCAAAATTGAAAAAAAATCTAAAAACTAAAACAAGTTTCACTCCTGCCACGTGACGTTCCACGCACACTTTAAAAAAAAAATTATACTTATTAGTTTCATTCGATATCTAATTACTTGCAGTGAACGTTGGAATAGGGGTCCTGTCTGTTTTTAGCAAACACGGGACTAAAGGCATACCTGCAACAATGAAAAATAGTTACTAAATATTCCATTTTATGTTTCAATATCACTGGAATTAGTATCCTGTCGTTCATGAATGTAAGTTTTTTTAACATAGCCTAACGAGTTTGGTTAGCACCTTTTTGTTCCCTATTTAGCTTTAGTTTAGCACCTTTCCTCTTCCTTTTTCCATATGGAAATTGCACCTAAAAGTTATAATCCTGTGCCTAATCACTGTGTTAATCGTTTTCTGCGCAGTCCGTCACGACTGTATAAATTGAGAAACTGGAGGGAATGATACTAATTTAAAGGATAAGATTAATACTAATCAATATACTATTTCCAACTAAAGAATGAAGTAGATGTAAACAAACACACTGATATGTATCACTCCGCGACCACGTGTTCGTTGACACATTGCAGACGACGCAATTTCAATGCAAGAGGAACTCGTTAATATTGATCAAAGTAAGCTAGCATCTACAGAAAGAAAGCTGGATTTCACAAATATTACATATGCTTACATTTAAAATGCTAATGCATTGTAATATTTCAAGTCATAATGAAAATCTACCTACTGCAAAATGTATTAAAAACAATCAAGATCACAGTTTTTTCGCCACTATTTAACTGCTTTCCCCGCTTGTGCTTAACAACACGAGGTGGTGAGACCTGATTAGCTTCAGCCATTGAACTGCATTGCTGTCTTTTATTATTTATAATAGCTGTGGTAAGCTTGTTTTCACCGTATGAATTATACGTTAACTGTCTTCGAGGAATACATGACAAGTGACTGTGTTATTTTTTCATACCTTTGTTGTGTTCAGGCATGCGCGTCGCATTACATTCTACCGATAATATCAAATAATAATATTGATATTGCTTAAATCACATAGAAAGGGTTGCTACGAACTTCAGAAACGTGCTTAATTTAGTCCTACATCAAATACATTACTTACTTTTTATGTTTTGAAGAAACTACATTAATACTCGGAAGAAGACGACAAGCAAGAGCCTGAAGGGGTTGTGCGTCCAACTGCCAATCAGAACCCATCATGTCACGTGGTTTTGTTTACATCTACTTTATTCTTTAGTTGGAACTAGTATAGGTGAGCACAAGAGGTAAACATGAAATTAGTATTGAAGTGCCCATTAACAGTACCATTATAAGGGCACCTAATAACGACGCTTGAAGTTTATTTTCTCCCAAACTGTGGGAAAGCCAGAGAGAGTTTATAAGTATGGTATAATATTGTTATAAAATATTCCTCAAGATAGCAGCCGTTATGTTTGTAGAACGCGGGCCGGAATTTATGAACCGTGCCGTTAATATCGCCTGAAGGAATTTGTCTGGTTCCTAAGAAGGAACACTCGAGACAAGAAAAAGTTTCCTCTTCTATTTGGTGGATATGAAATACAGACCAGTATCATTTCGCTATGAATTTTAGTAAGCACTTAGGTAAAATAATTACATGATACCGGTACCTTATTTTTTATTCAAATTATGATATTTATTTGTGCTATCCTCTTAAACCTACATACACAATAGTATATTGCGATACAAGTGCCGTAAGCGAGGCATACAGATCGAGGAAAGAGTTTGAAAAAACGAGGCGCTTTCCGTTATGCGCTTACGGCACGAGTATTGCATGCTATTTTTTGCACGATGATTATTTTTATCAATTTATTTATATTAATTGAGATATTACCTTAAAATATTATGTATGTATACACTATTGAAGATGGATGAAATATTTCAGAAAGTGATTCGCATGTGTTTGTTGTTATGGGAACCGAATATTTGTCCTGGGGGGGCCTTGTCCATAAAGGCTTGTATTATTATGAGTGCCGTAAGTAAATTCTTACCGCACGGAAATTTGTTTTTTTTCCATACCAACAAGATTGCGTGCGGGAATGTCGACTTTCGATCCACGGCAACAATATTCGTCAGTACCACTAATTAGTTAAGTCGTGCAAAAAATAAATAAATAAATAAGTAGGTCATTATGGTTTTGAAAGATTTACAATGCACTCGTAAAAGGCGAAAAGACAAAAAGCTGATCGAATTCGTTTAATGAAATTAGAACTGAATAACTGAATTCAAGATAGATCAAGTCGGACTGCAAAGAAAATACCCTTATATTTACTTCGACATTCAGCGATGACGAATCAGTACGGGTTATATGAACCAACGAGGATATTTTATGGGGGGGGGGGGGGGGGAACTACTGCGTTCCGCGTGTTACTATTTGTTTTCATATTTGCAATAAAATCAGGTAAACTGATATATAACGAAGTGCCAGAATGCTTTGTTTAATCCGTGATAATTGCACTTATGATATGCAGAAAAGAATTTAAACTCTAGGTCCTTATGTAATATGTATGTAAAATTAAAAATGAGGAAGAACGACTTATCACACTCAAACTATTCCCACAGAAAACGTTAGATATAGCTTTTTTATGGCTCATAGAGGATGTCGAATCTTGCATTCCGTTGCTTCTACATACCATTCCCGATAGGGGTTGAAATAAGAAGAAACAGAAATGCCGGCTATATAAGATTGTATTGTCTTGACGAAAAATTTTATTTCTCACTTTCATGTTATCATACAACCGTTTCGGGGCTGAAATAAAAAAAAAATCAATATCACTTTCATACTTTCCTCCCGAAAAACCTGGGACATAATATACACCGGGCATAGGACTGAAAATGTTCCATCCCATTTTCTCTTCTTTCAGATGCCTAGGGCCTATGATAAACATCCCTGTTTCTCAACTAATACAATGCCTGTAGCTATGAATAACGTATCAGTGGATAGGATTTTTACAGACTGCTGATATAGCATACTCATTAGCAAACACTTAAGCTTATTCTACACCAAAATGTGAAGTGAGAAAATTATATTTTCCATGTATTACATCGATAGCATCAGAATTCGTTAAAGTCCAATATTAGGCTATGTAGTGCTCAAAGCCCTATGTGAACTGTGTAAACAATACACTGTTGTCTTGACAACTGAATGGGATTTCATTTTTTCAGAATAATATTCTCAGAAATTATATAATTTTCAAGGGAAGGGCTGGTTTGTTTCAATTTTAATGTTGACCGCGTTACTTCCTGGGCTTTACTGGGTATGTGTGCACAATTTCGTACAAATTGGTTAAGAAATGTAGATTTGTATAGGGAACATACATACATATCCACATACCCACAAACACACATTCGACTTTATATATTAGATGAATGAATAAAAAGTCAATCTGAAATCTATCTGTCAGGAATTACATTAGGTTTATTGCTGCACAGGAACGAATACATTAAAATATAATGTAGATATCGGTGTCTAAAGAATGCACAATATAGGGCCTAATATCAATATTCAACGGTTAGTTGTGTTTTAAATATTTTATTTACACTTTTATTTACACTGATATCATTATGAAGAAATGAATCAAACAAAGCGGTCTAACAATGTAGTAAATGATTGGCAATTTGTTACGTTATGTTTAATACCTAAAGGCCTATTCTAGGCCATGGAATAATATTATGATTTTTTGCATCCATTACAAAATTAATATTGATATACTCGCTATTTCGGTACCAGTCAACCGATTCGGTCCAAATTCAATAGGCTTGTACCCATGGATGTCGTAAATGCATATGCCAAGTTTCATGAAAATCCGATAAAGCGAATTTCAGTTATCACGCTTTTCTAATATATTACCATAAAAATAGGCACTAAATTGGGCATTACTCCGGTACCGGTCAACCGATTACATCCAATATCAATAGGCTTCTTCCCATGGACATTGTAAATTCCTATACCAAGTTTCATGAAAATCCGATAAAGCGTATTTGAGTTATCGCGCGTACAGGCAGACGGACAGACATTTTCCCGTCCCGCACACTATCTCATAAAGTACCATTATATCGTAAATTGATAAACATCTGACTGCATTGTAGTCAAGGCCTCTGTGCCATATTGAATAGGGAATAAGTCTACTGAGGCCGTGATTTTTATATTCATTTGTCCAGACATGAGTATTTCCGTTCCATGCTGTTTTAGCAAATGAAACCCCCCCCCCGATAAGACCTATTTTAAATATTGCCAAATTTCTATGGTAATTCGTCAAATTATACACAGCCTTCATGACTACATTTGTTTTAATTTTATTACAAGAGGGCTATGGAATTGCATTACGAAACCGTTATACATTACCCATAGGGTTCAATTAAAGGTAAGGCGGTCAGTCGGATGTAGAGAAAGGCGACAACAATAATGTGGACCGGGTTCATGACCCGAACAGCCTTAGCATAAATCCAGAAGATCTCGTCTTAACCAAAGGGTGACGCGGCATCCCATTTGTCTTCGTGACCGAAATGTAATAACATTTGAGTTTTTTTTCCTTAAAAATAAGTTTCTTTTCTTACAAATTCTTTCTTACTTACTTACTTACTTACTTACTTAGCCTACTTACTCAATGGCAATAGACAATTCCTAAGTAAGCTAAATGAATATAATCCATTTTTTGAAACCCAGAGGTTTATTGCCGCGCTTATCTGAGCCCGCCATTCAACCCTATTCCGTGCTAACTCTATACAACAATCCCTCTCAAATCCTACTACCCTTAAATCTATCCTAATTTTGTCCTCCCACCTACGTCTAGGTCTTCCATTTCCCTTTGGGTCTCCTGCAATATTTTTGAGATGTGTCTTTCCTCCCCCATGCGCGCAACATGTCCAGCCCATTTCGTCCGTGATTTAATTACCCTTAACATATCCGGTGACGAGTACAGGTTATGAAGCTCGTCGTTATACAGATTTCTTCAGTCCCAATTTTTATCTCTCTTAAGTCCAAATATTTTCCTAAGCCCCCTGTTTTCGAACACCCTCAGATTATGTTCTTTCTGATCAATAAGCGGCCATGTCTCACATCTATGTAATACAACCGGCAGGATAATAGTCTTATAAATCTTTATTTTTAGATTTCTCGACAGAAGACAGAAGACAGGGGGCTTAGGAAAATATTTGGGCTTAAGAGAGATGAAAATGGGGACTGGAGAAAACTGTATACTCTTCACCGAATACAGTAGGGTAATTAAATCACGGAGGATGAAATGGGCTGGACATGGGGGAGGAAAGACGTATCTCAAAAGTATTGACTGGGAGACCAGAAGGGAAAAGTCCACGTGGAAGACCTAGACATAGGTGGGAGGACAATATTAGAATATATTTAAGGGAAGTAGGATTCGCGAGGGATGGTTGGAGTTAGCACAGAATAAGGCTGAATGACGGGCTCAGGTAAGCGCAGCAATGAACCTTCGGATTCCATAAAATAGATAATATTCCTTTAGCTTGCTTAGGAATTGTCTATTGTCTTTGAGTAAGTAAGTAATGCCTTATTCATTGCTGTAGGTTTTGTAAAAACTGAAAAAAAAACTGCTAAATTTTTCGCATGGGTTTACTGATAAATACTTATTTCAATATTATTGTATTAAAAATTACTCCAAGCTCTCACGTTTGTAGTACATTTTTGACTCCTTGTCGGAGTTGTTCTTGAAATACAAGTATTGTAGCCTGGTATTAAACAATTTGACAAGTAATTTATTATGGAAATCTCTTAGAGTAGTTCCTCACGCCATGTAGAAGTTTCTACCTTTTAGCTACGTCACGATCTGGAATATATATGTAACCTGTACACGATCACGAATTAACAGAAACAACAATAACAGCTTTTATACGTGACTCAACGGTTAGTTAGTTTGCTATTTTTCTTAAGGATATGCTTCTGGCGAGGGTGAATGAAATTGAGTTTAGTGAATTTTTTAGTGTCGAGATCCATTCCTTAGTGATATAAACGACATCATAAAACATCAGCCATCTATTGTGGGTGCCATTCTTTAAATGTTCTACCTGCTGCCACCCTAATCCTTTTCGACCTAAAATCAGTTAATAGAAAGCAGGGATGGGTTCTCGATACTTTCGATACCTCGATACTATCGATACTTGCATGGTATCGGCATCGAACGATACTTCAGAAAACTCGCTCGATACTTTTTCGATACTTTTGTAATTCTGCAATTAAGTGAGAATGCTAGTATTTTTTAACAAAAACTTGTAAGTAGACTGTTTAAAAAACTAATTTTAGTTTTAATGTAGAGTTTAGAAATAATTATAGGCTACTGATGATATTAAATTTTGTCTCATTAAATATGCAGACTTAATCTCACTAAAAATAACGTTGCCCCTGGTACGGACGGAATAACAAACAACACCTTGAAAACAATTTCTAAATACATATCGAAGCCCCTCGAACATATTTTTAATCTTTGCTTATCACAAGGAACTTTCCCAGATGATCTTAAAAAAGCTGTGGTAGTACCTATATACAAATCCGGAAAAAAGCATAGTTTAAATAACTATAGACCTATATCCTTACTCCCTAGCCTATCTAAACTGTTAGAAAAATGTATAATAAATAGACTGGTGGACTTCTTAAATAAAAATAATGTATTAAATTCAAATCATTTTGGTTTTCGAAATAACTTGAGCACAGATGATGCCATAATTAATGTTACAGGAAAAGTTATCGAAGAATTAGATGCGGGAAATAAAAGTCTAGGTATTTTTTTGGATTTGCAAAAGGCTTTTGACACTGTAAACCACAAGATACTTATAGAAAAATTAGAGCAAATTGGAGTAAGAGGTACTGCACTAAATTTATTTCGGTCTTATTTACATAATAGAACGCAGATTACCAAAATTAAGGATCAGTTTAGTGATATCAGAGAAGTGGATACTGGTGTGCCACAAGGAACAATTTTGGGTCCAATTCTTTTCATTATTTACATAAATGAGTTGCTGCATTTGGACTTAAATAATTTCCATGGCTGTCTTTACTCTTATGCCGATGATACCGTATTGCTATTTTCCGCTCCAACTTGGCAGGATACTTACAAATGGGCTAATAAGGGATTAAGAGTAGTTAAAAGTTGGCTTGACTGCAATAGGTTAGTATTAAATATAGATAAAACAAACTGTGTTCCATTCTCATTAACAACTGCTGGTACTCCACAATTAAAAATGGATCAAAACTTGTGCGTAAGACTACATGATATCAACTGTGAATCTGACTCATGTACCTGCCAGGTTGTGAAGGAGACAAATCAGGTCAAATACATTGGTATTATTATAGATCGTCATCTGAAATTCGACAAACACATCACATATTTATGTACCAGATTAAGAAAAACATTATACAAATTTGTCTGTCTAAAACAATATTTACCGACTGAAGTCTTAAGGACAGTCTACTTAGCTCTAATACAATCTGTCCTCCAATATGGTATCATTGGCTGGGGAGGAAGTGGCACATCTGTATTGACTCCTTTGATTCTAATACAGAAGAGAATTATAAAAATTTGTTTAAAAAAGCCTATAGAATATCCAACAGAATTGATATTTCCTGAATTGAATGTGATGACTGTAGAACAAATTTATAAGCTCACACTTTTAAAATACTTTCACAAATACCGCAACGTACATGTATCGGATCCTCATAATTACAATACTGGAAGAGATAAAACATTGCCTTTAATAGAACCAAAATACTTCACCTCTTCTGGCTCTAAACATAGCATTTATTATGGTCCAAGACTCTATAACTCTATAATTAGGTCACATCCAGAAATAGTACATATGAAGAACAAAAAATTCAATAAGTTTATCAAAAATCTTATTTCATAGTTCAAAAGTTACTTCACTCTGTACCTAGTAGACAATTAAGGAACTATTTTATTTGTAATAACTCAAGGTTTCAATTTTTGTTCTTACTACTTTTCCTTTTTTCTTTTTACTATTCTGTTCTTTCTTTTTTATTATTATTTTTTAGGTATTGATTTAATATTATTATATTTTCTTTATATATTTGTAATTTGTATTTTGTAACGTAAATGGCTGAACTGTGCCCGAGCACGAGCGCTTGCTCATTCGGGTGGTCTTGTTTTGTTTTGTATATTTGTATAAATTTGTATAAATAAATAAATAAATAAAATAATAATTAATTTAGTTGGTATTACACAGTTCTCTCAAATTTTAATTTTTGATGTACCTATTTATTGAAACTGATCCGTCGCCGTGGGTGAGTCGGTAGCGCACCTGCCTTCCACTCCGGCGGCCCGGGTTCGATTCCCGGCCGGGTCGGGGATTTTTCAGTAGTAAAAAATCCCTTTCCCGGGTTCAGGACTGGGTAGATTAAGTCTTAGGTTAAGATAATGCACATTGTGCGCGATTCCTTAATTATTTATTGAAACTGGAAATGTTGAAGGTATCGAGTATCGAAGTATCGAGTATCGAGGAAAAAATCAGGTATCGGTATCGAGTATCGAGAAAATCTGGTATCGACCCATCCCTAATAGAAAGGTAATTAGGCGTACTGTATTTTACGGACCATAAGAAGCACTTTTTTATCTTGAAAACAGAGCCTTAAAAGTTGGGTGCGTCTAATGGGCCGAAATACACACAAAAAAAAAATTATGGTAAATATTGCCGGAATATCATAGTTCACACAAGGTGTTGTAAACAATAAGACAGTTACAAATTTAGCACAGACTGTAGGCTACATCAGTGCACTTGTCACAATCGTAATATGAGAGTATCTGGAAGCCAGGTAGGCTATACAATGCGAAAAGAAAGGAATGATGAGTTCTTTTATACAAAAGGAGTGTCTTCGCCGGGTGGTTTAAATGAATGCAATGACCTCTAAACAGCCTTGTCCCGTTACACTTGCCGTGTGCTGAATTGAGGGTTAGAGGGTGTAAAAGTATTTTCAATCTTTCATGAGAAATAATTTCAGTTATTATTATTAAGTTATATATTTTATTGAACCCGAAGGTTCATTGCTGCGTTTACCTGAGCCCGCCATTCAAATCTTTTGTACTAACTCCATCCAACCATCCCTCGCAAATCCTACTTCCCTTAAATCTATCCTAATATTGTCCTCCCACCTACGTCCAGGTCTTCCAAGTGGTATCTTCCCTTCGGGTCTCCCGGTCAATACTTTTGAGATATGTCTTTCCTCCCCCATGCGCGCAACATGTCCAGCCCATTTCAGCCTACGTAATTTAATTACCCTTACTATATCCGGTGATGAGTACAGGTCATGAAGCTCGTCGTTATGCAGTTTTATTCTCTCTTAGGTCTGAACATTTTCCTAAGCCCTCTGTTTTCGAACACTCTCAGATTATGTTCTTCCCGAAGAGTAAGCGACCATGTCTCACATCCATAAAATACAACCGGAAGGATAAAATATGTCTTATAAATTTTCATTTATACATTTTTGGGCAGAAATCGAGAAGATAAAAGTTTCTGAAATCATAAAAACAACTTTTTCTTATTTCAGTCGACACTTAACATCTTCCTTAACCTTTTTACTGTGGAAAGTGTTGGTGCTAAATTATTTTGCAAATTTCTTTTGATATCCTTTTCATAAAATGGATAAAGAATCAGTTTGTCCAAAACAAGAGCACAGTAAGTATTTCTTCTTGTTTAGACTGATTTGCCCAACCCTGAACTGCATGCCGTCTGTGTTTCAATGGATAGTGCAAAACATCGCCTGAAATATTTAGCTACAGATGGCAGCCAAAGGCAGAGAACAGGGAACTGATGGTATCAGGATGTAGACAACAGATGACACTGTACGCTGACACACTTGGAATCCCTCTCACTGAGAATATCTTTCATCTCTTGGCATGCAAAGTGGTGCATCGGATATATAGGCCGATGCATCAGTAGCACAGACTGTTGCGATGCACTCTGACAGATGTACGGCTGTATCAAATGGTCCGAAGCCCGAAGTAATATTAGAATAGATTTAAGGGAAGTAGGTCTTGCGAGGGGTGGTTGGATGGAGTTAGCACAGAATAGGGTGAATGGCGGGCTCAGGTAAGCGCGGCAATGAACCTTCGGGTTTAATGGTTATGTAGGAAAGAAAACCACGTAAGTGAGATAAGTGATGAGAAGTAAGTTACATCACTCTAATCACTTTCTAACGCTCTCATGACTAGCCGATACCCCCAGGCTGTAATTTGGCTTCATATCCCAGTGCTGTCAGTCATTTTCCATCAACTGGCAGATCATGGGAAAAATCTCATGCTTTTCATTCACCCAACTTTCTGCACCCTATGCAAGGAAAATACAAATTTCTCACTTTACATCCTGATGTACGAGTAGAATGAGGCTTCATTTCAGCTTCAAGCAAAAGTGAAGAATTAATATCTTCGTATTATGGAAATGATGATTGGCTTATAACTTTCCTTTTTTGAATCTACATGGAAACGTTTCACATAATAGCTTTTTTATTAAGTGCCAGTATGGTACTTTATGAGATTGTGTGGTGGACGAAAAAATGTCTGTCCGTCTGTCTGTCCGTCTGTCTGTCCGTGTGTCTGTACGCACGATAACTCAAATACGCTTTTTCGGATTTTCATGAAACTTAGAAAACACATTTATAATGTCCATGGGAAGAACCCTATTGATATTGAACCAAATCGGTTCACCGGTACCGGAGTAATGCCCAATTTAGCGCCTATTTTAATAGATTATGGGGCCTTTCTAATAGAAAGGCGCCATCACTCAAATACGCTGTATCGGATTTCCATGAAACTTGGTATACCCATTTATGGCGTCCATGAGAAGTGCCCCATTGAAGTAGAACCTAATCTGTTGACCGGTACCGGAGTAAAACCCAATTTAGTGTCTACTTTAAAGGCGCAATAACTCAAATACGCTTTATCGGATATTTATGAAACTTCGTATACGCATTTATAATGTCCATGGGAAGACGTTTATTGATATTGGACCAAATCGGTTGGCCAGTACCGGAATAATGCCCAATTAAGTGTTTTTATGTTAATATATAAGAAGTCGCGATAACTCAAATATGCTTTATTGGATTTTCCTGAAATTTTGTATACCCATTTATAATGTACGTGGAAAGACGTCTACTGATATTGGACCAAATCGGTAGACCGGTACCGGAGTAAAACCCAATTTAGTGTATATTTTAAAGACGCGGTAACTCAAATACGCTTTACCGGATTTTTATGAAACTTGGTATACACATTTATAATGTCCATGGGAAGACGTCTATTCATAATGGATAAAATCGGTTGACCTGTTTCGGAGTAATGCTCAATTTAGTGCCTATTTTATGGTAATATACGTATTCGAAAGAATTTATATAAAAAAAATGAAAATCAGTTATCTTGACAACATAGCCTATTGTTTTACTGTGATGTTATAAGGCCTTGGAATTTAAAATACAGGTAGCTATGACAAAAAACATATTGATTTACATGCGCTTATCCAACTAGACCGTTAAAATGACCCAGGTGGCCGAGATGGTAGACCTTTCTTCTTCCGTAAGCCCTGCTTAATGAATAAATCTGGAGCTTAACTTGGAAATCAATTTAAAAAAAAACATATTCTGCATATCATAATTGCAGTCATAACTGATTAAACAAAAACATACTGGCACTTTGTTACATCAGTTTACCTGATTTTATTTATTTATTTATTTATATTTCCCTCTGGTGTAGTTAAGGCCTTATGGCCTTCTCTTCCACTAACCATAGGAGGAAACATTCAAACGTTACCAAATAATCGAATTAAGAATAAATAAGAGAGACATGATTATATTATATAAATGTAAATTATTCTAGTGAAAACTATAATTAACACTATATTAAACTATAATAATGAAAATCCAATATCATGAGTAGAAATAATGAAAAAAATAGGTTAAAAGAGAAAAACGTAAAAGAAAAATGAATGGGCTACAATGGCTGGCTTCTGTATTTTTTTGGGGGGGGGGTTTATCAATAAAGACCCCAAAGAACATTAATGCTTATAACTAGGGGCAGTACATTATAATACACAGAGAACAACAATATATTTACTAAGAACTAGGAGAAAGGCCAATTATTGAAAAAAGCTAATTAAACATGGCGCATCACTAAGATTATCACATAAGCCATAAATTTAATAGAAAAAATAGAAGAATAGGAATCATGAAAGTAGTTCTGACCGGAAATAAAATTTAGTCTTTGAGGCAAAAGTCTTTTTATTTCTAATATCCTTAATATCTTAGACTTATCTTCGTTATAATTCTCGCAAAAGGAATGACGAATTCCCCTAATACCTCATTTGACTGAGGTATTTTGAAGTAAGTGTATAAAATTATAATTTCTAGTGAAATAGTTGTGAACATCACCAATAAACCTAATATGAGGATAAAAATTCCCACATTTCACATAAAGCATTACTCTATTAGTCTAAAATATGGTTTAATCAATTGTTCGAAGAAACGCATTTATACACGAGTAGCAGTGGAAAGGTCTTTGCTTTGATGAATGAAAATTCCGTTTTATGTCCATATTTGTACTCCTTAATAAATAGACCTGGGATTTTATGGCAAATGCCTATTTTGTTCCTTAAGAAATAACATGAACATTTTTAAATATGTTGACATTTCATGATATATCACTTACATTTACAGAGTTTTATAGTGCCCTAAAATGCCTATTTTGAGCCTATTTTTACTATTTTAGTGCATAAAATGTGTATTTTGTACATTTAAAATAAAATTCAAATTTGTAACTTTTACAATCATTTAATGGACATCCCTGAATGAAGGGTATAACAGCAGAGGGTGGGTTTTTCACAGAAACTTGATTTTCCCAAACAATTGTCGCCAAAGGAATGCTGACTGACGGGGGAGGATTCGCTCAAAACAACAAGTAGCAGGTATCCTAGTAAGAAGGGACATACTGTGTCAATTTTTCATATAATCCAAAACTGTTTTTGATAAATGTATTTTTAATTCTGTCTTAATTTTGCAATTATTCCTGTTAAAAATAGGTATAGGCCTACCACGGGGTACGCCGTAGCGTAGTGGTCGAGGCGCTGCGCTACAGACCGGAAGGTCGCGGGTTCGATTCCCGATGAGGTCGTTGGAGTTTTTCAATTGGCCTAATCCTTCTGGTGGCACTATGGCCCTGGGGTCGACTCAGCCTCCAACAGAAATGAGTACCAGGAGCAATCCTGGGTGTAAAGGCGGCCGGTGCGTAAGGCTGACAACCTTACCACCTCCAAGTGCCGAATGTCCAAAATCTAGGAGCCTCAACCTCCTGGAACCCTCTGGGCCTCCATGGCCTGTATAGGGATCACTTTACCTTTACCTTATAGGCCTACCACGTTTCTTACAGTAAAAAAAAAGATCATGTTACAGTTTAAGAGCATATTGTAGTATTTTAAAGTCTATTTTCTGCTTGTTTACACATTTTTAAAGCATATTTTAAGTGCCTATTTTATCTTTTAAAAGCCTATTTTTCTTGTTTTAAAAGCCTATTTTAGGTGCCTAAAACTAATATTTTTAGAGCCTAAAATCCCAGGTCTATTAATAAACTAATTCCTTATCCATGTAACCTCCTATCTGGTATTACCTTTCAGCATTGCCTTTAGCAAAATAAATATTTCCATTATCGTCTGCGTTTTTCGTTTGTTTTTAACAAGTTATGGGAAAATAGTTTGAAGTATTGTTTTTTTTCTTGGAAACATAAAATTGTTTATGAGATTCCGTTCAGGACAGGTAATTTCTGAGAATTACCCCGCAGGCCAGGTGCCATAATTACCGGGTAAGCAGCAGTGGGTCGGGTATCGCCCTCCAGTCACTCGATTACCCATCAGGGGGGGGGGGGAAAACTTGCTTTATGGCAGAGAATTTCATTGGAATGTGGAAGGCAGATCGTAAAGGAATAAACTATATTAGAACGGTTTTATTGAAAATAATGCTGTTCGGCGGTAATCGGTAATCTTCGTGAAATAGCGTAGACGTTATTTCTTGAAACTTCTTGAAATTTATTGGTTGGTTGGTATATGATTATTTAACGACGGGGATGTACTGCAACTTCGGCCTGTGACCGTCGCTAGTTTGCCGGAATTTTGTCCCGCAGGAGTTCTTTGACATGCCAGTAAATCTACTGGCATGGGCCTGTCACATTTATGCCATCGACCTGGGCCGGGATCGAACCCGCAACATTTGAAACTTTGTTAAACCTACCAATATGTATATAGGCCTACATATGGTAGCAGGCCTGCCTGTAAGACCGACAAAATAACTATTTCTTGTACTCAAAGTAGTTTTAATTTTCCTGTGAACTTTAATTTTTTTTTTTTTTATTGTTTACCATTCATGAAGTACTAGGCTATATAGAGTTCAGAATAGGTATTGTGTATTACACTCTTGTTTTAAATAATAAGCCCTGGAAAAGAAAGATGTCTAAACATAACCACACTACTAAGAAAAAACATGATAGCTAGTGATTCCATTTAAAAAGAAAACCTTAAAATCAATATTTCAAAAACGAAAATAAAAGCATTATTATTATTAGGCCTATTATTTTTACTATTACTATTATTATTGCTGTTATTATTATTATTATTATTATTATTATTATTATTATTATTATTATTATTGACATTGAAATTATTACTAAATCAGAAGGCCAAGGAATTTCAAAATCTTCTTAAATTATCTGACCGAGAATTAAAAAGTCTCATAAATTGGGGTAGAATTTTCAAAACACTCAGAAATCAACTGATCGAGAATTTCCAAAACTGTCCTAGCCTGGCCTCCAGTAAATTCGAAATGATTAGCTCTACTAAAACAGGAAGCCAAGGATTTTCAAAATATCCCAAAATTACCTGGCCGAGAATTAAAAACCCATAAATTTGGTAAGTTGAAAAAGGATTTCCTAAATTCTCATAAATCAACTGGCCGAAAATTTCCAAAACGCCCCTAAATTCCCTAACCGACGGAGAATTTCCAGAATTCTCATAAATCAGCTGGTCGAGAATTTGCGAATCTTTCCTAGGAGGGCAAGATTTACAAAAACTCCTAAAACGTGCAAAAAAAATAAATCTTAATCGTACTTACTGACTGATAATTTCCAAAGCCTGCTTTAATCAGGTAGCCGGAAACTTCCACGGCTGAATCTAGAAGTCGAAAATATCACTCGAAATCAACTGGTTTAAAAATTAATTAATTAAATCTTTTCCAACGAGGGGTTAATATTACAGTAGCTAAAATATGAACAGCTCCACCTTATACCCCTGTTAATGTTTGAAAATGTTTTCTAAAATACTCCCAAATCAGATGGTCAGTATTAAAAACCTTTCCGGAATTAGGTGAACGAGAACTTCCACAATATTCCTAAATAAAGTAGTTCCAGCAGGCTCCTAAATGAGCAGTTCGAGCAATTTTAAAACTTCCCTAGCCAGGTGGCCAGTGAATTCAAAATTAATCCTGAATCAGGAGGCCAAGGATTGCCAAACCGCTCCTATATCAAGTAATCATGGATATGGAAGACACTTGTATACCAGGTGGCCAAGTAATTTGGTGTAATGTGATTGTTGTACCTGTTGCTGGGTTCGTCATGGCCCCATAGCGACACACCAACACTACACTACCACACAGACCACGGGCAACTCGATGACTGATGAAGCGTGGTACGGGAGAGGCGCTTTCTGATTGGCTGCCTCCTCCCCCACCCCGCGCATTCCGAACGGGATCTTCGCGGGGTCATGTCGAGTCCGTGGACCCAGCATCAGCATCTGCAACAATCACACGTGGTTATCAAGTTGTTTTTTAAATTTGCAATGTCGGTGCTGCCATCTTCAATTATTTCGAGATCATCCTTGATGCCATCAATACTTATACCCTCTGTCACTCTTCTTCTTTTTATGCCCGTTCATTTTGTTCTTTTTTCCTTGGTCTGTTTTTTTTTATCTTTGTTTTTCTTTCAATTCTTCATCATAGACCTGTTGCAGTTCTTTTCTGTTTTCTTCATCTTTTTGTTTGGTTTTTGTTTAATTTCTGTTTTTGTTTTAGGCAGGGACGTAGCCAGGGAGAGGCCAGAGGCCCCCCCCCCCCGAAGTTAAAAAACTACGAAAATACAAAAATTGAATACGGTAAATATTTAAGTTTTGAAATAGAGTTAAATTGAAAAACTTTACAGTGTTCACAACAACGAACAATATTACAATATTTAACACTGCAGTTATTTAGTGCCAGAATAGTACTTTCTGAGATTGTGTGGACGGGAAATGTCTGTCCGTCTGTCTATCCGTCTCTCCGTGTGCCTGTACGCGCGATAACTCAAATACGCGTTATCGGATATTCATGAAACTTGACATATGCATTTATAACGTCCATGGGGCGAAGCCTGGTGATTTTGGACCAAATCGATTGACCGGTACCGGAGTAATGCCCAGTTTAGCACCTATTTTATGGTAATATATTAAAATGTATCAAATGCATATCAGTTGTCATGACAACATATTGTTTTACAGGGTTCGTATACGGCTTTGGAAGTTGCAATACAGTTAGCTTTGACAAATAACACTACCCACATATTCCTTCACATATTATGTTTATTAAAGTAGACCTTTGTTCTTCCGTAAGCTATGCTTAATGAATCGATTTGGATCTTAACTCGGAAATCGATAACAATAATAACTTATTTCCTGCATATCATAATTCCAATTATCATTGATTAAACAAAAGCATTCTGTCACTTTGTTAGATCAGTTTACCTGATTATATGTTTACTATTTTTATAAGACTAACTTTGATAAGTATGTTTTGAAAGAGTCAAAAAGGTACTTCTCATTTAGTAATTGTTATAGTATATTGCGATACAAGTGCCGTAAGGCACGTTTACGGGTCGAGGAAACAGATTGAAAACCCTCGGCTGCGCCTCGGGTTTTTAAGTTTTCGAGACCCGTAAATGCCTTTACGGCCCGTGTGTTGCATGCTATATTTTGCACGATGATTATTTATATCAATTTAATTATATCAATTGTGATATTACCTGAAAATATTATGTAAATACATTCTTGAAAATAGATGTTTATTTCAGAAAGTGATTCGCATATGTTTGTTGTTATGGGAACCGAATATTTGTTCTGGGGGCCGTGTCCATAAAGGCTTGTATTATGAAGTGTATCGTAATGAATTATGACGTGGCGCTTGGACCGTAAGTAATTTAACCTCATCGCAACGCCCTTAGCAACACGATTGTGTGGGAATGTCAACTTACGATCCATGTAAACAACTTTCGTAAGTAACACTTACTAGCTAAGGAGTGCAAAAAATAGTTTTATTACACTTAACCAATTTTTATTAGACTAAGAGTAGCCTACTTATCAACATTTGTAAAATTTAACTTTCATATTTCATTTTGGAACACTTTTTTGTTGTTGTTATTTTGAAACAGTAAAAGATATCTTGTAACTGAAAAAAATAAGTTAAAATAAAATTTGAATGCTTAATATTATGGGGGGGGGGGGAGGCCGAGTACACCCAATAACAAAATCCTGGCTACGTCCCTGATTCTAGGGTTTTTTCGTCTTTTCTTCTCGTTTTTGTTTTTCTGCTCTCCATCATCTTTGTCTTTTTATCTTGTTTAGCTCTTATTCTCATCCACATTCTTCTTATTCTTCATTTTTATAATTGACTGTATTTATCATTCTTTCTTATTATTAACTAGCATATGCCCGCGGCTTCGCCCGCGATAATTATTTCAGAACTTAAAAATTAAGAGGGTAATAGTTAAATCATTATATTTATTAACATCTAAATCACGTGGACTACATACCACGATTAGATAGCGTCGCCTGGTAAAAGCGACCTCAGATTCGATATCCTTGGCTCAGAAAACGCCTGTATCGTGAGTTTCGTCCAAATCGAACAATGTTTGACCATACTTATTTAGGCCTATATTGATTATCCCTCTTCAGTCTATGTTGAACATTTCAGATAGGCTATTTGCGTGCCTTGACATTATATACAAATGAATCGACCTGCGTTGGTTTTATGACAAAAATAGCCAAAGCCAACTGTAATTGATTTGACATTGAAAACCGATGCTTCGAAAACGCAAAAAATACACGTTTTCTGCCAGTTTTTCACTCATAACTCACGAACGAAAGCGAAAATTGAAATTCCGGCTTCGAGGTGCATTTTCCGACCCTTCAGTCCACCTATGTTTAAAATTTCAGATCTCTGCGTTGAGTAGATTTCGCTGGGCATCGCGGACAGACAGACAGAAGGAAGACAGACACTTCCTTTTATTAATATACTAGCATGTGCCCGCGGCTTCGCCCGCGATAATGATTTCAAAAATTAAAAATTAAAAGCATAATAGTTAAATCATTATATTTATTAACACCTAAATCACGTGGACTACATACCACGATTAGATAGCGTCGCCTGGTAAAAGCTATCTCAGATTCGAGTTCCTTGGCCCAGAAAATCCCTGTATAGTGAGTTTCGTCCAAATCGAACGATGTTTAACCATATTTAGGTCTATGTTGATTATCCCTCTTCCGTGTAGGTTGAAAATTTCATATGTCTTCGGGCCTTGATATTCTAAACAAATGAATCGTCCAGGATGGACTTACAAAATCAAGCGATCGCCCGCGATAATTATTTCAAGAATTAAAAATTAAGAGCTTAATAGTTAAATCATTATTTTATTAACACCTAAATCACGTGAATTACATACCACGATTAGATATCGTTGCCTGGTAAAAGCTATCTCAGATTCGAGTTCCTTGGCCCAGAAAATCCCTGTATAGTGAGTTTCGTCCAAATCGAACGATGTTTAACCATATTTAGGTCTATGTTGATTATCCCTCTTCCGTGTAGGTTGAAAATTTCATATGTCTACGGGCCTTGACATTCTAAACAAATGAATCGACCAGCGTGGGCTTACAACATTCAAGCGATCGCGATGCTTTTATTTCCACGGTATGACAAAAATAGCCAAAGCCAACTGCAATTGATTTGACATTGAAATGTATTACTGAAATCTGATGCTTCGACAGCGCTAAAATCACGTTTTCTGCCAGTTTTTTACTCATAACTCGCGAACGAAAGCTAAAATTAAAAATTCGGCTTCGAGGTGCATTCGCCCACCTTTCAGTCCATCTATCTTTAAATTTTCAGATCTTTGCGTTCAGTAGATTTCGATGGGCATCGTGGACAGACAGACAAACAGCATGTGCCCGCATGTGCCCGCGGCTTCCCCCGCGATAATTATTTCAAATTATAATTATTAACACCTAAATCACGTGGAGGGTCGGCCGCGGTGGTCTAGAGGTAGCGTGCCCGCCTCTAGATCCGCAGGGCGCGGGATCAAACCCGGCCGCGGTCGATGGATTTTTCAGGACGTAAAAATCCTGGGCACGGAGTCCTCCGGGAGGGACTTTAAGCTGGGGGTCCCGTGTCGTAGATTTACGGCACGTAAAAGAACTCCAAGCCTAAATTAGAGCCTCTGGACAAAATTTATCGGCCCTTTCACGTCCAAGAAATACTTAGTTTCCAGAGGGGGGTAGCGAGGCGATGGGCTTACCACCTGTCCCTCTACCCTCTCTCGGAAAATAAGCATGTCAAAATTAATATAGGTAATGAAACCTCCATTGGAGGCCCCTTCGCCCCACCTGGGGATCATAGGGTACCATACATACCATACATACAAATCACGTGGAGTGCATTCCACGATTAGGTAGCGTCCCCTGGTAAAAGCGACCTCAGATTCGAGTTCCTTGGCCCAGAAAACCCCTGTATAGTGAGTTTCGTTCAAATCGAACAATGTTTGACCATATTTAGGGTTGATTATCCTTCTTCCGTGTACGTTGAAAATGTCATATGTCTGTGGGCCTTGACACTCTAAACAAATGAATCGTCTAGGATGGACTTACAAAATCAAGCGATCGCGTTGCTTTTATTTTCAAGGTAGGCTATGAGGTATGTTGACAAAAATAGCCAAAGCCATCTGTAAGTTATTTGATATTGAAATTTATTACTGAAACTGATGCTTTTAAAACGCAAAAAAATGCACGTTTTCTGCCAGTTTTTCACTCATAACTCACGAACGGAGGCGAAAATTAAAATTCCGGCTTCGAGGTGCACATTCCGACCCTTTAGTCCGCCTACTTATAAAATTTCAGATCTCTGCGTTGAGTAGATTTCGCTGGGCATCGCGGACAGACAGACGGAAGACAGACGGAAGACAGACGGAAGACAGACAGACGGAGGACAGACACTTCCTTTTATTAATATAGATAAGATTTTTATGTAGGCATATTATGTTTTTCTGGTCACGGACACCATCATTAACGGCCGCAGATGTCGGCATGCTGACCAAATTGCCCTCAATCGTGCTATCAGCCAATGGTAGATGACGCAGCGGTCGGCTGTTTCGAATGTTTCACCTTGCGCTCGTTTCATAAAAATACTCGCGTCCTAAGAAATATCATTACAGACCCGTTGCATAAGCTAGACTACTGTTCTTCTATTGCTAAGTGTATTGTAATCAAAATACCTGGGATTTTAAGGCAAATGCCTAAATTTTGTTCTTTATGAAATAACATAAAAATTTTTAAATAGGCCCTATGATGAAATTTCATGATAAATCATTTACATTTATAGAGTTTTTAGTGCCCTAAAATGCCAATTTTGACCTTTGGAGCCTATTTTTAATATTTTAGTGTGTAAAATGCCTATTTTGCACATTTAAAATAAAATTCAACTTTTGTAACTTTTACAATCGTTTAATGGACATCCCTGAATGAAGGGCAGAACAGCAGAGGGTGGGTTTTTTTACAGAAACTTCATTTTCCCAAACAATTGTCGCCAAAGGAATGCTGACTGACGGGGGCGGATTCGTTCAAAACAACAAGTAGCAGGTAAATAGTAAGAAGGGACATACTGTGTCAATTTTTCATATAATCCAAAACTGTTTTTGATAATTGTATTTTTAATTATGTCTTAATTTTGCAATTATTAAGTGCCAGTATGGTACTTTATGAGATTGTGTGGTGGACGAAAAAATGTCTGTCCGTCTGTCTGTCCGCCTGTCCGTGTGTCTGTACGCACCATAACTCAAATACGCTTTTTCGGATTTTCATGAAACTTGGAAAACACATTTATAATGTCCATGGGAAGAATCTTATTGATATTGAACCAAATCGGTTCACCGGTACCGGAGTAATGCCCAATTTAGTGCCTATTTTAATAGATTATGGCGCCTTTCTAATAGAAAGGCGCCATCACTCAAATACGCTGTAGCGGATTCCCATGAAACTTGGTATACCCATTTATGACGTCCATGAGAAGTGCCCTATTGAATTTGAACCTAATCTGTTGACCGGTACCGGAGTAAAACCCAATTTAGTGTCTACTTTAAAGGCGCAATAACTCAAATACGCTTTATCGGATATTTATGAAACTTCATATACGCATTTATAGTGTCCATGGGAAGACGTTTATTGATATTGGACCAAATCGGTTGGCCAGTACCCTAATAATGCCCAATTTAGTGTTTTTATGTTAATATATAAGAAGTCGCGATAACTCAAATATGCTTTATTGGATTTTCCTGAAATTTTGTATACCCATTTATAATGTACGTGGAAAGACGTCTACTGATATTGGACCAAATCGGTAGACCGGTACCGGAGTAAAACCCAATTTAGTGTATATTTTAAAGACGCGGTAACTCAAATACGCTTTACCGGATTTTTATGAAACTTGGTATACACATTTATAATGTCCATGGGAAGACGTATAATTGATAAAATCGGTTGACCTGTTTCGGAGTAATGCTCAATTTAGTGCCTATTTTATGGTAATATACGTATTCGAAAGAATTTATTTAAAAAAATGAAAATTAGTTATCTTGACAACATAGCCTATTGTTTTACTGTGATATTATAAGGCCTTGGAAATTAAAATACAGGTAGCTATGACAAAAAACATATTGATTTACATGCGCTTATCCAACTAGACCGTTAAAATGACCCAGGTGGCCGAGATGGTAGACCTTTCTTCTTCCGTAAGACCTGCTTAATGAATAAATCTGGAGCTTAACTTGGAAATCAATTAAAAAATATATATATATTCTGCATATCATAATTGCAGTCATAATTGATTAAACAAAAACATACTGGCACTTTGTTACATCAGTTTACCTGATTTTATTTCTGTTAAGAATAGGTATGCCATGTTCCTTTCAGTTAAACATTTAAAAAAATCACGTTACAGTTTAAGAGCATATTGTAGTATTTTAAAGTCTATTTCCTGTTATTTACAAATTTTTAAAGCTTATTTTAAGTGCCTATTATCTCTTTTAAAAGCCTATTTTAGTTGCCTAAATTACTTTTTTAGAGCCTAAAATTCCAGGTATAGTAATCAAGTAAACTCTTTCTCTTCTACAGGAAGTTGCGGTTCATTGTGACTTTAATAGCATGATAGCAAGTTTTTATCACAGAAGAAAGTATGAAACTTGCATTTGTTTTATTGCCGTGCATTACTGGTCTGTTCAACCCGAGCTAATTGCAAACCAGTGTAAGACCTGTATTACACTGCAATAAAACCTCTGTATAACGAACATCGATATAAGGTAAACTCGCATATAGCGATATTTTTCTTTGGTCTTGGCAAATTTCCATCTTAATAAAATCAGGTAAACTGATGTAACAAAGTGCCAGAATACTTTTGTTTAGTCAGTGATAATTGCAATTATGATATGCAGAAAATAAGTTTTTTTTTAATCGATTTCTCGGTTAAGTTCCAGATCAATTCATTAAGCAGGGCTCACAGAAGAACAAAGGTCTACTTTGATAAGCATAATTATGTGAAGGAATATGTGGGCAGTGATATTCATCCAAGCTAACTGTATTGCAACTTCCAAAGCTATATACAAACACTGTAAAACAATATGTTGTCATGTGCTGATTTGCATTTGATAAATTCTTTCTAATACATTAACATAAAATAGGCACTAAATTGGGTATTACTCCGGTACCGGTCAACCGATTTGGTCCAAAATCAATAGGCTTCTTTCCATGGACGTTATAAATGGGTATACCAAGTTTCATGAAAATCCGATAAAGCGTATTTGAGTCATCGCGCTTACAGACACACGGACAGACAGACAGACGGACAGACAGACAGACGGACAGACATTTTCCCGTCCACCAGACAGTCTCAGAAGGTACCATTCTGACACTTAATAAAGCAAAGATAGGCTAATAAAATAAAAGAATACTGTGCTTGGAGGATTCTCCAATAAAAGAAAAGTGGTTTTTGCGTTGAGTGCGCAAGCGCGGGCATTAAACCGACCAAGGCCAGCTTCAGGTAGAAGCAACCTGTCTATTAGAGTACAATTATTGCATTTATAGCACTGTTCATTTCGAATCCCGATTATTCAAAGTAGTAACAGTGGTTGACAGTTTTAATTAACCCCACTGAAGAATCGGTAGGCCTATTACACTCTGTAGAGGAAAATTTGTCCTGGGTAGGAATCGAACCCAGTTTTAACTTGGTAGTACAGTGAAATCTCCGTATAACGATATTTGTGGGCCCTATTCTCTATCCCATTTAAGAACGATCCTGTCCAAAACAAAGAGGCATGGCTGTCATAGCCCGCACGTGAGAACGCACGTGTTCACCGTTTTTATGTTAGTTTGTTTATTCTCAGTACAACTGACCCGCAGGGTCGTCGTGAACAATGAATCCTTTGTTTTGTTTGCTAATTGATATAGGCCCTACTATAATGATGACGAAGCCAGTGAGAGTTTGTTATTTCACGTGTAAATGTTGATATTATTGTTGCATGAACTTACGAACACTCGTTAGCCACGCCCTGGTAATGGCGCATGCTAATGACATTAACCAATCACGTTTTGTCACATGATACGAATTTTCCGCGAACTCTCTGTGAGTTCTCCCCCCCCCCCTTTGTTTTGACTAGGATCAAACTAGAATGGGATCAATTATAACAGATTGTAGTGTTATATGAGGGTTATTGTTATATCGAGGGGTTGTAATTGTTTTTAAAGTACCTTAGATCCTACAAAAATGTTGCATTATTTTAACGTAGTAATTTATTTAAATGTATATGAATATACTCATTGTAAATGTATGAAAATGACTAAATAAGGAAGCAAATGACACGAAAATGACAAAAAAAGACGTAAAATTGAAATAAACGCCCTAAAAGTACAAAATGGCATAAAATGACAAAAAATGACCCAATAAAAATGCATTTCTATAATCTAGAGGCCATGATTAGGATTTATCTACAAGTTGGCACTGTCTATGCAGCATCACCCTGGTGATAACATTACCCGAATGACAACGTTATACACGATTACATTAAGCGGCGTTCTCTGTCATAGATGATTAGACAGTTATTAGTAGACTTCGGATTTTAGGTAAAAACCTATTTTAATCCTTAAGTGATATATGGACGAAAACTTGTATATGCATGTTTCATAAGTGACTATGCTTAAAACTGATACTTTTACAGGACCTAAAACAGCCTATTTTTACGTTAGAGCCTAATATTGCCTTTTTTGCTTGTTTTTCCTCTAAAGTTCAAAAAAATATATATTTTTGTTATAAATTCTAGCATTTATTTTCAGTTCGTACTAAATTTTTAGCTCGGAATGTGCAGTACATGACATATTTGTGACGTGGTTAAATTATAAGGAATGTTTCGTCTTCAGTAGGAAAATTCCTTGGAATTCCCCAAAAAATGTAGTGTTTTTTCCCGACTCGCACATTCAGTAACAAAAAGAAAAAACGTAGTTATCTGAATCACTGAGGGATACAAGGGGTTGAATATGCTAGCGTGCATAACTTCTGGGCGCAGGGATTAGGTTTTCACTGTTATGGTAGTAATACAGGCCCTAGTAACAGGTCTATATAATTCTGTGTACCATAGGCCTATATCTGTGTTTTATCATGATTATTGATTAATGGTGACTCCAATAAATAATATATTATGCATTGCAATTGTGATATTTCATAAAATTGGCAACTTAACGATTTTATAAGAGACTATTTAACGATCTTTAGAACCTATTTTCCAATTTTTATAACCTATTTTAGGCACCTAAAACAGCATTTTTAGCGACCTAAAAGTCCGAAGTCTAGTTATTAGTAGACCTGGGATTTTAGGCTCTAAAAAAATTAATTTTAGGCACCTAAAATAGGCTTTAAAAACAAGTAAATAGGTTTTTAAAAGAGAAAATAGGCACTTAAAATATGCTTTAAAAATGTGTAAATGGACAGAAAATAGACTTTAAAAATACTACAATATGCTTTTAAACTGTAACGTGATTTTTTTTTACTGTAAGAAAGGTAAAATACCTATTCTTAACAGAAATAACTGCAATATTAAGACAGAATTAAAAATACATTTATCAAAAACAGTTTTGGATTAAATGGAAAATTGACACAGTATGTCCCTTCTTACTACATCCTGCTACTTGTTGTTTTGAGCGAATCCTCCCCGTCAGTCATCATTCCTTTTGCGACAATAGTTTTGGAAAATCAAGTTTCTCTGAAAAACCCACCCTCTGCAGTTCTGCTCTTCATTCAGGGATGTCCATTAATTGATTGTAAAAGTTACAGAAGTTGAATTTTATTTTAAATGTACAAAATAGGCATTTTAGGAACTAAAATAGTAAAAAATAGGCTCCAAAGGTCCAAATAGGCATTTTAGGGCACTATAAAACTCTATAAATATAATTGCTTTATCACGAAATGTCAAAATATTTAAACATTTTTATGTTATTTCATAAGGAACAAAATAGGCATTTGCCTTAAAATCCTAGGTCTAGTTATTAGTATTCTCGCATGTGTCATTCCGATTTGAGCCAGAAGAGAGACTGAATGCCCAATGTAAACAAATCGTCACGTAGAGATGGCATTGGGTGGGGTGAGCACTTGCGACCTTCTGGCTGGAAGTGTTACACCGACTCGTCTGACAGCTTCTCTTGGTCAACCTCGGCCGTTGACCTCAACTCCAGCCTCCTTAACCTGATGGTCCCCTGTTCACATCACAACTGCTACTGTATCTCGATAATTCAACTCGAGATTGAATCTCACTAGGCTCTATTCTGGGCTAGTAGTCAGTCCACCACAAGTAAAGCATTTAATGTCTCTGGTAAAAAACGGGATGGGTGACCGCGTCTTTTATTGAAGTAAAACTTCTTTAGTGGCGATAGGGGTAAATCGGGAACTTGTGTCACGCTAAAACCGTCACGAAATAAGTGTCACACTAAAACCGTCACGAAATTACTAGAGTACTACTAGCGTACTGCACAGAAAACAATCAACTCAATGATTAGGAGTAATCAAAGGAAATTTTTAAGACCTAGTACGAGGACCTGCAATTGGGAATAGTAGTAGTAGTAGTAGTAGTAATAATAATAATAATAATAATAATAATAATAATAATAATAATAATAATAATAATAATAATAATAATAATAATAATACTTACTTGCTCAATGGCAATAGACAATTCCTAAGCAATCTAAAGGTATATTATCTATTTTGTGGAACCCGGAGGTTCATTACCGCGCTTAAAAATTCAAACAATAAAAAAAAAATATCCAAAATTAAAAAATCCAAAATTTAAAAAGTTCAAAAACCCAATATTAAAAATTCCAATAATGCAAAATTGAAAAAAATCCAATAATCAAAAATTGAAGAAATAAAAATTAAAACAAGTTTTACTTCTGTCGCGTGGCGTACCACGCACACTTTTTTTTTTCATCTAGCAGTTCTGATTTTTAATCTGTATCTGAATGTAGAATGAGAAAAGTGTATTAGGGCAAAGAAAGTTATTTGCGTTTATTACATCATACTTCATTTTGGGTAGTGTATCCTTCGGGGATTCGACACTCAGCGTGGTTACGTTTTTGTCTTCATTTTGAAGACGATTTTGCACGAAGATGATTTCATTTTGCTAGATTTTTACGAAAACAGCTTAACGATGTTGTTTAAATTTTCTACAGGAATAAGATAATAAATTATATTATATACTACTTACGTACAATAGAACTTCATTATCCATGCTCCAACTATACGAAATGCCAGTCATCCGGATCGCTTTTAGGGTATAGCCTACTCAATTAGTTTTTGAAGCAGCGACGAATCATTTTTATTTGCTTTCATAATACACTAGCTGACCTATCAATGCTTCGCATTGTCAGATTTTGATATATGACACGGCTTCCATGACACGTCGACAGATGGATAGGCATAGGAGGATCAGTTCCATGGCCTGCACGTTCTCCCGACCTCAATCCTTTGGATTTTAATCTCTGGGGGCACCTTAAATTATTGGTTTATGGAGCAGACATCCCGGATGAAGAAACATTTCTTCAACGTGTCATGGAAGCCTGCGAAACTATTCGACACCCTCACGGAGTATTTGAATGGTTGCGAAAGTCCATGATTCGACGAGTGCTTGCATGTCTAGAAGCAAGAGGAGGACATTTGGAGCATTTCTTACGAGTTTCGTGTGTTGACGTGTTATGAGTGTACCAATGTATTTAACAGTTCCTAAAGAGAAAACAAGGATTATGGGACATGTTCATATGAACTTTTTTCCTTCTTTTGGTGTAAGGAACCCATGGCCGAAGTTGTAAAAGTATTTTTGAAACACTCTGTATATTAATACTGATGTCTTCCACTTTGCAATGTTATTGAATTACACAACGCACAGTATCATTGTTGAATTTAATGTGACACCTGGCACTGTTTATTTGGCATTGTGGTTAATAAGTATGTGTTTGCGGGCCGCCAAGAATTAAGTCACGGGCCGCGGGTTGAAGAATCAAGAATCGCGAATCAAGAATCTGTTATTGTCGTCCCACAACATAGGCGTAACCAGGCCGACCATATGGGGGGGGGGTTATAACATCCGCGGGATCTGGGGGTCTGGAATACCCCCAGGGAGAGGGGGGTCCGGGGGCCCTCCCCCGGAAAATTGTAAAAATTAAGACGCAAAATAACGAGTTTTAAGCTTCCCACGCTTTATACTTGTATTAAGTAATTTATGGGCAGACTTAAAAAAATCATACAATTTTCCTTTTTTTAATCAATGGGGGGTTCAAACCCCCAACCCCCCCCCTCGGTACGCCTATGTCCCACAATATAGGCTACACTGTATTGACAGAGTCCATTTTGTTAAAATAGATATAAAAAGGTCTTAATTTGCTAGTTTAAACTTGATTATCATGAATCAAAATAAAATCAAAGTAAATAAATTAAGTAAAGTCGCAATAGGCTTATCAACAAGGTAAAACATTTAAAACTTGTTAAAAATTTTAGGTCGTCTATATTAAGTGCTAACATTTCTTCAATTGAATAAAAACACTTCTTTTTCAGATATTTAATAAAAACATTCTTAAATTGTTATAACGGGGTGTGTCTAGCCCAAAGAGGAAGTTTATTAAACAGTTTGACTCCGATATAGCCTATACATAACTTTGCCGTGTTTTCCTTAGTCTACATTTTGGTATCTGGTGTAATGAGTACACTTCGGATTTTAGGTAAAAACCTACTTTAATCCTTAAGTGATATATGGACGAAAACATGTATATTCATAAGTGACTATGCCTAAAACTGATACTTTTATAGGACCTAAAACAGCCTATTTTTACGTTAGAGCCTAATATTGCCTTTTTGCTTGTTTTTCCTCTAAAATTCAAAGTAAGTTATTTTTTGTTATAAATTCTAGCATTTATTTTCAGCTCGTACTAAATTTTTAGCTCGGAATGTGCAGTACATGATATTTGTGACGTGGTTAAATAGTAAGGAATGTTTCGTCTTCAGTTGGAAAATTCCTTGCAGTTCCCACGAAAATGTAGTGTTTTTCTCCCGACTCCCACATCCAGTAAAAAAAAAGAACTTAGTTCTTTGAATCACTGAGGAATACAAGGGGTTGAATATGCTAGCGTGCGTAGCTTCTGGGCGCAGGGATTAGGTTATCACTGTTGTGGTAGTAATACAGGCCTTAGCAATAGGCCTATATAATTCTGTGTACCATAGGCCTATATCTGTGTTTTATCATGATTATTGATTAATGGTGACTTCAATAAATATAACATTCTGCATTGCAATTGAGATATTTCAGAAAATTGGCTACTTAATGATTTTATAAGAGACTATTTTACGATCTTTAGAACCTATTTTTAAATTTTTAGAGCCTATTTTAGGTACCTAAAAAGCATTTTTAGTGACCTAAAAGTCCGAAGTCTAGTTATGAGACTTGAGAGTGCTCTGATTATTTCGTAGGCCTATTATTTCGTAACTCTTTAGCAAACAGACTAAGAATATTTCAACGTACTCGTTCAAGGACGAGTGTTCAGTCATTTTTTTCATTAATACACAAATATATTTTCCACTTAGCCGATGATCTCTTCCGGAAGCGAGTCTTAAAATAGGCAACACACTTAACCCCGCACGCGAAGCTGACGATCTTAATGAACCAAAGGATACTTTGTTCTTCTCTTTTCTCTAACATGGGGTTCCCCAAACTTTGTGTCTGGGACCGCATCAGCATATCGCATGCATGTCCAATGTGTAAGGATTTTTATTTTTTATTTTGTTTCAAGATGATGACCGTGAGCTATATCTGTATATAGCCTATAGGTGTTAATGAACAACACTGAAATATTTTACCTGTGTATAGAAAGGACATAGACAAGCAACTTTTATTAGGAGATTTTTGCTCTATGACGTAATATCTATGGACTAATTACACGCGTGCGGCATATATATATATATATATATATATATATATATATATATATATATATACACATATATATTTGTACGCAAGGTATACGTCTAGTATATTCCTATACTTCTAGGATAGTCTAATAATCAGGGCCCGGATTCTAATGACATGTCATCTTTTTACTGATGCTGCATAGACAGTGCCAACTTGTAGATAAATCCTAATCAAGGCCTCTAGATTACAGAAATACATTTTTATTAGGTAATTTTATGCCATTTTAAATTTTTAGAGCATTTATTTCAATTTTAGGTCATTATTTTGTCATTTTCTTCCTTATTTAGTCATTTTCATGTATTTACATTGAATGCATTAAGTTTTTTTCGTCGCTAGCGGTGCTGTCTATGAAGTGTTGTTTGTTTAATGCAAGAAGGAAAAATTCAGTGTTTAAGTGTTGTCATGTCTCAGTCGGAAATGAGAATCAAAGAAACGAGAAAATTTTGTTCTCAATAAACAACAATATAATCCGGCAGACCACAAATGAATGTGCCGAATTTTGACTCGCTAGTGCCTCACTGCCAGTATAAATTTCCATAAGAAAATAACACATTCACAACATTACAGTTATTTACAGTTTTTACAATTATGTACAAATTAGTCTATAACTTTGTGTGTACAATAACAAATTTTTATGAAGAAAATGTCAGTTTTCAGGTAATTTTTTATGATCATTAAGTAATTTTCTTTGAAATTTAGGGTCATTTTATAGGTCATTTTTCAAACAATTTTAGGTCATCGGAATCCGGGCCCTGCTAATAATAATAATCCAATATCAAATTACTTATTAATAATAAGGTATTAATGTTATTATTAGGTTATTAATTACGCTATAATTAGGCTATTATTAATCATGTTATTAAGTTTTATATACCCTTATAGAGATACGGCCATCAAGCCCTTTCTTCCCCTCTGTCTGTCTGTCCGTCCATCCGTGTGTCTGTACGTGCGATAACTCAAATACGCTTTATCGGATTTTCATGAAACTTGGTATACGCATTTATAACGTCCATGGGAAGAAGCCTGTTGATATTGTACCAAATCGGTTGACCGGTACCGGAGTAATGACCCATGAAGAACCTATTTTCTGGTAATAGATAAAAAAGAATTTATCAAATGCAAATCAGTTATCTTCTCAACATATTGTTTTACAGTTTACCCTACATATTGTATATGGCTTTGGAAGTTGCAATACTGGTTAGCTTTGACAAATAACACTACCCACATATTCCTTCACATATGATTATCAAAGTAGACCTTTGTTCTTCCATAAACCGTGGTTAATGGATCGATCTGGTGCTCATCTCGGAAATCGATTACAAAAATCACTTATTTTCTGCATATCATAATATTTATTGCAATTATAGGCCCACCTGATTCTGGCACTTTGTTACATCAGTTTACCTGATTTCATTTTCTAATGAACATGTGGAAGAAATAAAACTAGCTAACTTACTTACTTACTCAATGACAATAGACAATTCCTTAGAAAGCTAAAGGAATATTATCTATTCTATGGATCCCGGAGGTTCATTGCCGCGCTTACCTGAGCCCGCCATTCAACCCTATTCTGTGCTAACTCCATCGAACCATCCCTCGCAAATCCTACTTCCGTTAAATCAATCCTAATATTGTCCTCCCACCTACGATTAGGTCTTCCACGTGGTCTTTTCCCTTCGGTCTCTCAGTCAATACTTCTGAGATAGGCCTATGTCTTTCGTCCTCCCAGCCCATTTCATCTTCCGTGATTTAATTGCCCTTATTATATCTGGTGGCGAGTGCAGGTTATGAAGCTCGTCGTTATGCAGTTTTCTCCAGTCCCCATTTTCATCTGTTAGGAACAAATATTTTCCTTAGCACTCTTTTGCAAATAAAAATTGAATGTAGTGTAAGTTTCACCTTTATACGTTTCTCCATATTAGGTAGATTTAGAAGAAAAATTTACCTATTGCAATCGATATCATGTTATGACTTTCGAAAAATTCTTTCATATCTTTACGTTTCGTGCCTCCCTAAGTACGAAACCACCGCCCGTTCAAAACAAAACAACCCCCCCAAAAAAGTGATATATATATATATATATATCTTTACACGCTAGCGGCCGTAATTTTGAAGAAATTTGAACCAAATTTTATTACGTCATTTCTAGACCCAATAGTTCGGACAAGTTCGTTAATGAGCAAAATTGGCCCAAGGGGAGGGTCGGGGGTTGAAATTTTGAAAAATTAATATCTCGGCCCCTATGAAGTATAGAGGGGAACTTTGTTTGAATAAATTAGATTACTCCCTATGGAGTTCACAGTGACACCAACGATTCGGGGGTTTTGGGGGTACGAGTGGAGGTGGTTGGTGGGGGGATGGAAATTCGAAATGAACAAATTAGAGTAGGCCCTACTCCCTATGGAGTTCTCAGTGACACCAACGATTCGGGGGTTTTGGGGGTACGAGTGGGGGTGGTTGGTGTGGGGGATGGAAATTAGAAGATTTTGAAACCAAGTCTTATGGGGTATCGTTGAAAAGCTCTTGATGAGTACTTTACAAATCAATAACTAGTTTCTCGATAGTTCTCATATAAAACGAGACTTAGCACTTCGAAATCTACCTCAGCCTGTAGGCCTGCCTAAAGGGAATTTTTTATTATTCCGGTTCCTTTTTTCTTCATTTGTTTACACGTAGAGTGGACGCCGCGTTCCTAGTGGCGCGGCCAGGAAGGTAGAGGAGCTAAATCCGGCATTCGGGAACACAGGCATGTAGGAGACGGGAGCAGACCGCAGTCAGCTCTTGTCATGGGCAACGCCCCGACCAAGGGCCTCCTCATATCGCACAAACACAGGGGCCACAAGAAATATGTGCATTGGGACCAAGCAGGTAATTAGTGAGTGACAGTGCAGTGATAGTGATAATTTCTGTGATTTTCCTAAGGAAAAATTATGTTTTGTCCGCTGGATCGGGCTTCTTCCATTGCTATAGGCCAGGGATTTTAAGCTAGCGGCCCACGAGGCCTTTATGCGGCCCGCGAAGTCGGGGGACGTACAGTTTCGAGTGAAATTCACAGGAGAGAAATAGGTGAATTTCAATTTTTTTTTTTTGTGCGCTGGGAACAGTACTGTTACATCCAATACAACACAATACAGTTTACTTAGAAACGAAATCCTTAAAAACACAATTTTTAATAACTTACAGTAGGCCTACTTGGAAATAAAGCCTCAAAAAGAAAAATGTGATAACATAAACCGAATCTTTGATCACAATAAACAGCATTTTTTCAATGTGTCGGTATTAATCCGTACGGGACTTCATATAAGTGATGACATTACCCCACTGATAACATTATCCGCGATTACATTAAGCGGCGTTCACTGTACTTTTAATTAAAATATGCTGTCAAACCTTGGTATAGCGATTGTCTGTGTTTTTCCTAAGGAAAAATTATGTTATATATGCTGGATCGGACTTCTTCCATTGCCATAGGCCAGGGATTCTAAGCTAGCGGCCCACAAGGTCTTTATGCGGCCCGCGAAGTCGGGGGCAATTAATTTAAGGGGGACACACAGCTTTGAGTGAAATTCACAGGTGAGAAATAGGTGAATTTCAATTTTTTTTTCCTCAGCAATGAATTACTCTACAATCTTGCAATCTGACATACTCTTTATTGACTACTTCCACAATTTCATGCTCCTTTCAAAATTAATCAAACGGTTACAGTTACGGGTAATTTTCGTTTCAGAATGACAGCCACGTTTCATGCACTGAAATGCCGTTTCCTTGATAACTTCCGCAAAGATCAATATTTCTGAGTGATTATTTTTCTGTGCATTTGTTAATATCGTATGAGCAACATTATCTACAATCATTCATTTAATATTATTAGTTAATGTTTTTTAATATATATACTTTAATGCAACCGGAAGGTCGCGGGTTCGATTCCCGATGAGGTCGTTGAGATTTTTCAATCGGCCTAATCCTTCTGGTGGCACTATGGCCCTGGGGTCGTCTCAGCCTCTAACAGAAATGAGTACCAGGAGCAATCCTGGGGGTAAAGGCGGGCGGTGCGTAAGGGTGACAACCTTACCATCTTCATGTGCCGAATGTCCAAAATCTGGGAGCCTCAACCTCCTGGAACCCTCTGGGCCTCCATGACCTGTATAGGGATCACTTTACTTTACTTTACTTTACTTTACTTTATACTTTAATGAAGAAGAAAGTTTTAAATAATTGACTTTTTAAAAATCCTTATCTTACTTTTCTTCTTTTTCTACCTATTGTTATTATTATTATTATTATTATTATTATTATTATTATTATTACTGTCGGCCGCGGTGGTCTAGAGGTAGCGTGCCCGCCTCTAGATCCGCAGGGCGCGGGATCAAACCCGGCCGCGGTCAATGGATTTTTCAGGACGTAAAAATCCTGGGCACGGAGTCCTCCGGGAGGGACTTTAAGCTGGGGGTCCCGTGTCGTAGATTTACGGCACGTAAAAGAACTCCAAGCCTAAATTAGAGCCTCTGGACAAAATTTCTGGCCCTTTCACGTCCAAGAAATACTTAGTTTCCAGAGGGGGGTTGCGAGGCGATGGGCTTACCACCTGTCCCTCTACCCTCTCTCGGAAAATAAGCATATCAAAATTAGTATAGGTAATGAAACCTCCATTGGAGGCCCCTTCGCCCCACCTGGGGATCATAGGGTACCAGATACGAGATACAGATTATTATTATTATTATTTCTCTAATTTGTTCTACTTACAATGTTGAATTTCCATTATTAGAGTATAGTTTAATATAGTTTTAATTATAGTTTTCACTAACATAATCTACATCTATATAATATAATCATGTTTCTCTTTTTATTATTATTATTATTATTATTATTATTATTTATTCTTAATTCGATTATTTGGTAAGTTTTAAATGTATCCACCTCTGGTTAGTGGAAGAGAAGGCCTTAAGGCCTTAACTACACCAGAGGGAAATATAAATAAATAAATAAATATTCCAAAGACTATAGATAAGGTTGTTCATCTGATGTTTGCATATAGATAGAAAAAAGAATCACTCAGAAATATTGCCATTTGTGGAAATTATCACGGAAATGGCATTTTATTGCACCAAACATGGCTGACAGATTACAAGGAAATTGAGATTGTAGAGCAATTCATTGCTGAGGAAAGAAGTGATAAAATTCACCTATTTCTCACCTATGAATTTCGCCGAAAGCTGTATTTCCCTCCTTAATATAGTTTTTGTTAAAATACGAGGGATGTTCTGAAAGTAAGTTTCGTCATTTTTTTTTTCACATGAAAACTTTATTACCAAAACAAATACACCATGCACTCATGAAAAATACCCCTTGCACTATTTTTCAACATAGTCTCCACCGACATTGAGACATTTGTCATAGCTTGCAATCAGTTTGAAGAAACCACTCTGGTAAAACTTGGTGCCCTGCTATGCAAGGAATTGTCGCACAGCCTTCTCCACCTCAGCATTGTTTTGGAAGTGACGTCCCGAGAGTTCGGCTTTCATTGCATGGAACAGGTGCCTTCCTTCACTGAACATGCAACACCAGCGACCAACAATTTGATGAGACATGACCTCTTGACCATACACAGTCTGTAGGCGTCCATGGGTGATGGACACACTAGTCCTACATGCCCATTCATACCGGATAACAGCATGTACTTCCATTGTCGACCACGTTTTCAGTACACGTCCATCTGCCATCGTGATTTGTACTCAAATAACCTCGGGCACGCCAGTCTACTGCTACTCTCTCTTCTTCGGGACTCTACTCATGCATCGTTTCTCCTCTGCTGACGCTCTTTCCGTCGTTGAACCAGCAATAGGTGTCGATTCTTATGGCAGTTGTTTGCTTCATCTGCTTTACCATCTTCACTTTTTAAAAAAACGACGAAACTTACTTTTGGAACATCCCTCGTATATAACAACCGGAAAGCGATATTTGTGGACCCTAGCAAATCATATTGTTATATGGGGTTATCGTTATATTGAGGTCCTGTGTTACACCACACATGAGGGAGGTTGCATGAAGAATACTGTGTGATCTTTAAGACGTGCTAAGAAGCTAAAGAAAATCTTATGTGAAACATATAACTTCCTCTGCCCAAATAAAAGTTTGATATTTTATAATGTATGACATTCTTTTCATGTAAAATGGTTGAGGAAATGAAGAGAATGTCGTTACCACATGGCATCGTATCCCCGAAGGATACACAACATAAGTAAAATTGTATTAATGTACTCACATAACTTTCTTTACTGTAACATGGGCAATACATATTTCTCGCGTATTCAGTTGTTTCAACCTGATGCAAAGCTTTTCTTTAATCAGTTATAATTGCAAATATGATATGCAGAAAATATATACCTTATATATTTTTTTAAATTGGTCTCTGAGTTAAGCTCCAGATAGATTCATTAAGCAGGGCTTACGGAAGAACAAAGGTCTAGTGTTTTCTAAAAACCAGATTAACATCGTCCAGCATCAGAAGAACTATACAGATTTGTGATATCTTGATAGATGCACACTCGCATAAAAATACAAAAAGAAAAACCTATCTATTAAATTGGCCGGCTACAACCATGGACCTCCAAAATGCGATTCCATCTCGGCCACCTCGCTCTGTTTAACTGCCTAGTGTAATAAGCGTATGTGAAGGAATAGTGTTATTTGTCAAAGCTAACTGTACAGCAACTTCCAAAGCACTGTAAAACAATACGTTGCCATGAGAACTGATTTGCATTTGATAAATTCTTTCTAATATCTTACCATAAAATAGGCACTAAATTGGGCATTACTCCGGTACCGGTCAACCGATTTGGTACAATATCAATAGGCTTCTTCCCGTGGACGTTATAAATGCGTATACCAAGTTTTATTGAAATCCCATAAAGCGTATTTGAGTTATCGCGCGTACAGACACACGGATAGACTTTTCCGTCCCGTACACAATCTCATAAAGTACCATACTGGCACTTAGTAATTAATCTATACTAATAAAAGGAAGTGCCTGTCTGTCTGTCCGCGATGCCCAGCGAAATCTACTCAACGCAGAGGTCTGAAATTTTAAACATGGATGGACTGAAGGGTCGGAAAATGCACCTCGAAGCCGGAATTTTAATTTTCGCTTTCGTTCGTGAGTTATTAGTGAAAAACGGGCAGAAAAAGTGCATTGTTTGCGTTTTCGAACCATCAGTTTTCAGTAATACAAAATTATTTCAATGTCAAATCAATTACAGTTGACTTTGGCTATTTTTGTCATACCTTGGAAATAAAAACATTGCGATCGCTTGACTTTGTAAGTCCATCCTGGACGATTCATTTGTTTAGAATGTCAAGGCCCGCAGACATATGAAATTTTCAACCTACACGGAAGAGGGATAATCAATATAGGCCTAAATATGGTCAAATATTGTTCGATTTGGACGAAGCTCACTATACAGAGGTTTTCTGGGCCAAGGAACTCGAATCTGAGGTAGCTTTTACCATGCGACGCTATCTAATCGTGGTGTATAATTCACGTGATTTAGGTGTTAATAAATATAATGATTTAACTATTATACTCTTAATTTTTAATTTTTTGAAATAATTATCGCGGGCAAAGCCGCGGGCACATGCTAGTAATTTATATGGCATCGGTTTGTAAATTCTTCCAATCGGCGTAGAAAAATCTTTCGAATGTTACGTCATTCAAGAGCACTGATAGGCTATTGTTTTTTCTTTAAAAGAAATTAGTTCAAACACAAATCATATATTACAAATTATTAGTCTATACAGCAATAAAAACATAAAATAATTTTATATGATACATTCAGGTTTTACGCTTCGCTAAAATTACGTCGTGTTGTTAGGTACAGAATTTAGTGTCCATTTCATTACGAGAAATCCCCAGGAGAGCTGTTGATTTCGTTTTCTTTCATTGCCAGGCTATAAATAGTGAAGCTAAACAAAGGGAAAGCCATTCCTAAGTCGTTTGTAAGAGAAGAACAAGAAGAAAAATATCCAGTCACGTGGTTTGTATATGAGTGACGTATTTCTCATAGGATATGAACGTCAGTTTCATCTGATTTATTATATTTTCAAAGAAACTGAACAGGCCTGGTTAAGATCCCCATGCAGTGCTAAACAAACCTGTACGTCTATTTTCAGAGACCTCTCGTTCTTGCCAACAACACCGTCCATTGTTTTATTTTATTTTGTAAAATCTAAGACACCAGTTTTGTTCGAGTTATGTTCTTTATTTAAAAAAATTAATGTTTATAGTATAAAATGTGTCTCATTTGTAAAATTGATAAACACAAATACATTTTGAATGCCTGCAGGAATGTTGGATTGGAAATTAATACAGAAAAAACGAAGTACATGGTCATGAAACGTCAAAATAATGCCTACAAAATATTAGAATAGCCGGGAAATCGTTCGAACAAGTGGAGAAATTCGAATATCTGGGAGCAATAATGACAAACACAAATAATATTAAGGCAGAAGTTAAGTGTAGGCTCAAATAAGGAATTGCTTGTTTTTTTGCAGTTCAGAAACTCTTATCTTCTTGTCTTCTGTCCACAAATCTAAAAATAAAGATTTATAAGACAATTATTCTGCCGGTTGTATTATATGGATGTGAGACATGGTCGCTTACTCTTCGGAAAGAACATAATCAGTGTTGGAAAACAGGGGGCTTAGGAAAATATTTGGGCCTAAGAGAGATGAAAATGGGGACTGGAGAAAACTGCATAACGACGAGCTTCATAACCTGTACTCGTCACCGGATGTAGTAAGGGTAATTAAATCACAGAGGATGAAATGGGCTGGACATGGGGGAGGAAAAACATATCTAAAAAATATTGACTGGGAGACCCGAAGGGAAAATACTACTTGGAAGACCTAGACGTAGGTGGGAGGACAATATTAGGATAGATTTAAGGGAAGTAGGATTTGCGAGGGATGGTTGGATGGAGTTAGCACAGAATAGGGTTGAATGGCGGGCTTGCGCGGCAATGAACCTTCGGGTTCCATCAAATAGATAATATTCCTTTAGCTTGAGGAATCGTCTATTGCCATTGAGTAAGTAAGTAAGATACAAGATGAAATGGTGAGGATGATTCATGGTATGTAAACAACCAATTCGGGATTTGCCTTTACGACTGGGGAAACTATGAAAAAATCCATGTCAAATTGGCCGGCCAGCGGATTTGAACCTGGAACCTCTCGAATGCGTGTCCAAGACGTTACCATCTGGGCCACCTCGCTCAGTTGTACTGGAATTAAAGCGTTATCCAAAATTTTGCTTATCTCAAATCATCGCCCTATGCAATATTGTGTCGTATAAACAGGGTTCTGCTGTACCTCCCTGGTATAAATAGCTGATATCATTCTAGTCATTACAGGTGATTGACCTGCACTCTTTTGGCAAGTTGCATAAGTTCAGTTGCATAAAAGAGAGGCCTACGTCTTGCAAGGTGACACATTATCTACACAATATGTAGGCCTATCTTATTACTAGACCTGGGATTTTAAGGCGAATGCCTATTTTGTTCCATATGAAATAACATGAAAATTTTTAAATAGGCTATGTGGACATTTCATGATAAATCACTTACATTTATAGAGTTTTACAGTGTCCTAAAATGCCTATTTGGACCTTTAGAGCCTATTTTATTATTTTAGTGCCTAAAATGCCTATTTTGTACATTTTAAAATAAAATTCAACTTCTATAATATTTACAATCTTATAATGGACATCCCTCAATGAAAAGGAGAACAGCAGAGGTGCGTTTTTCACAGAAACTTGATTATTCCAAACAACTGTAGCTAAAGGAATGCTGACTGACGGGGGAGGGGGAGGATTAAGGGGGAAGGACTACTGCGTCAAGTCATCAGTGTAAGAACATCTGTTTAAGTGAATATAGTTCGTGATGCCTAATTTTGCAGTTAATTCTGTTAAGAATAGGTATACCACGTTTCTAGCAGTTAAAAAAAAGGCCATGTTACAGTTTAAGTGTATATTGTAATATTTTAAAGTCTATTTTCTATCTATTTACACATTTTAAAGCATATTTTAAGTGTCTATTTTCTCTGTTAAAAGCCTATTTACTTGTTTTAAAAGCCTATTTTAGGTTCCTAAAACTAACTTTTTAGAGCCTAAAATCCCAGGTCTACTTATTACATTTCATATAATAATAGGTTTAAGTAACTACATTTTTAAGGGGGTAAATGGTGAAATGTCCACAATTTTTTGTCAAAATTAGGCAATTTAAAGCAAGGAGTGTGATATTTTAACTGTAAGTTCTACAAAGTATCACTAACAAATTATCTCATGTGATTTTTCAATATGTCAATAGTTTTTAAAATAAAATATTTATGGAGACCGTTATTTTTTCTTAAATAGAGATTTGTATTTAATATTTTAGTTAGACTGATCAAATTGTGTCTAAATGAAACCTATAGCAGAGTCAAGGTAGGGAAATTGCAATTAGAAGCGGTTTGAAGCAAGGAGGTGCACTATCACCTTTACTTTTTAATTTCGCTTTGGAATGCGCCATTAGGAAAGTTCAGGAAAACAACGTAGGCCCAGAATTAAATGGCAGTCACCCGATTTTAGCTTATGCAGATGACGTTTGCTTGTTGGGCGATGGCATGAACTCAATCGAATGTAACTCTGAAAGTCTTTTCGATGCCTGCAGGGATGTTGGATTAGAAATTAAAGAAAGAAGAATAAGAAGAAAAAACTAAGTACGTGGTCGCGAAACTTCAAAATAATGCTCTACAAAATTTTAGAATACCCGGTAAAGGTTCGAACAAGTGGAGAAATTCAAATAGGCTACCTGGGAGCAATAATTACAGACACAAATAATATTAAGGCAGAAGTTAAGTATAGACACAAATCAGGAAACGCCTGCTTTTATGCAGTTCAGAAACTCTTATCTTCTAGGCTTCTGTCCAGAAATCTATTAAAAAAAATTATAAGACAATTATTCTGCCGGTTGTATTATATGGATGTGAGACATGATCGCTTACTCTTCGGGAAGAACATAATCTGAGAGTGTTCGAAAACAGGGGGCTTAGGAAAATATTAGGGCCTAAGAGAGATCAAAATTGGGACTGGAGAAAAGTGCATAACGACGAACTTCATAACCTGTACTCGTCACCAGATATAGTAGGGGCAATTAAATCACGGAGGATGAAATGGGCTGGACATGTTGCGCGCATGGGGGAGGAAAGACACATCTCAAAAGTATTGACTGGGAAACCCGAAGGGAAAAGACCACTTGGAAGACCTTGACGTAGGTGGGAGGACAATATAAGGATAGATTCAAGGGAAGTAGGCATTGAGAGGGATGGTTGGATGGAGTTAGCACAGAATAGGGTTGAATGGCGGGCTCAGGCAAGCGCGGTAAAGAACCTTTGATCATATTCCTTTAGCTTGCTTAGGAATTGTCTACTGCCATTGAGTAAGTAAGTAAGTTTTTTTTTGCACTCCTTAACTAATTAGTGGTACTTACGAATGTTGTTGCCGTGGATCGTAAGTTGACATTCCCGCATAGCAATCTTGTTGCTATGTGCGGTAAGAGTTTCCGTGCTGTTATGAATTTACTTACGCCACACCTCATAATACAAGCCTTTATGGACAAGGTCCCCCAGCACAAATATTTGGTTCGCATAACAACAAACACATGCGAATCACTTTCTAAAATAAACATCTATCTTCAAGAATGTATATACATAGGCCTAATATTTTCAGGTAATATCACAATTAATATAATTAAATTGATATAAATAATCATCGTGCAAAAATTAGCATGCAATACTCGTGCCGTAAGCGCATAACGGATCTCGGAAATTGAAAAAACTCGGCTCGTTTTTTTTCAAACTCTTTCCTCGATCCGTAAACACCATATACTATTTTTGTAGTAAAGCTACAGGAAAATAATGTGGTAATAATTCTGAATGGTACATTCTGGTAACCTCAATAATATAATTTGTATGAGAAATAGCGTTGCCACCTGTCCCGAATTTGGCGGGACATCCCGCATTTTAAGAACATTTTCAGCGTCCCGAATTATGCCTAAGAGGGACGCATTATATATTTTTTTATTATTTTGCTAAGCTTTTCTTACATACTTCTTGCTACTGTTACATAGCCTATTCAGTTTTGGCTTTGTAACGAATATATATATATATATATATATATATATATATATATATATCATCTTTCTCTTATTAATAAATTGTTCCATGTACAAATTTAGGTATGAAGATCGGCGATATGCATATATTCGATAATTGTCCCGCCTTAGCCTTATCAAAAGGTGGCAACCCTGATGAGAAACTATTTAATCTGCCTTAAATGAATGAGACTCAGTTTCTCATGTGCAAGTTAGCTATAAACCAATGCCGGACTGCGAAGAAAACACTTAACATAATGATTAAGCTCCTCAGTTTAATCCTTGTATGCTGTATTTTACATGAATGTTAAATTTTATATCGAGTTATTTTCCTTTATTTTATTAATAATTAAAAAGAAAAAGTATTGGCATTTTAAATTTTAGGGTTAAATTGAAAGCAAACATCTTTGTTTTGCAAAATTTTAAACTGCAAGTGCATTTAAAGCGTCATATCCAGGGACCGGAAGTTTATGAAAAATTATATTACTTCCTCTGCCCGTACCATAGGTACTATAGGTAGAGGAAGTATTGTTTTCGACCCCAAAATTCGAAGTTGAGTTTTTAGCATATATACACGTTTCAAGGCCCCCTGGATCCAAAAATACTATTTTTGGAAACATGTCTGTGTGTCTGTCTGTTTGTGAACACTCTAGCTCCAAAACGGAAAATCGTATGAAAACAAAATTTCGTATTTGGGTCAGGTACATTCTGAAGATGTGAGGATAAGATTGGCGACTATTTTCTCTTATTTTTAAGGGGACTTTACATGAAGAAATTTTAGTTTTTCGCGATTTTCTCAAAAACGGCTCTAACGATTTTCTTTAAATTTTGCACAAGTGTAGCTTATAATGAGAGCTAAAACTTTTATTTGAAACTTTTTTCCGAAAAAAATCTCTGAAGGCAGTTACAAGCCACCTACTGTTCACCCACTGTTTGTAAAAAGTTTGTGTTGTGTGGTTAACAATTGAATACACACTCTTTCACGGCCTCTTATTCTATACTAGCATGTGCCCGCGGCTTCGCCCGCGATAAAAAAGAGCATAAAGTTAGAGCTTAATAGTTAAATCATTATATTTATTAACACCTAAATCACGTGGACTACATGTCACGATTAGATAGCGTCGCCTGGTAAAAGCGATCTCAGATTCGAGTTCCTTGGCACAGAAAATCTCTGTATAGTGAGTTTCGTCCAAATCGAACGATGTTTAACCATATTTAGGTCTATGTTGATTATCCCTCTTCCGTGTAGGTTGAAAAATTTCATATGTCTACGGGCCTTGACATTCTAAACGAATGAATCGACCAGCGTGGGCTTACAACATTCTAGCGATCGCGATGCTTTTATTACCACGGTATGACAAAAATAGCCAAAGCCAACTGCAATTGATTTGACATTGAAATGTATTACTGAAATCTGATGCTTCGACAGCGCTAAAATCACGTTTTCTGCCAGTTTTTCACTCACAACTCGTGAACGAAAGCTAAAATTAAAAATCCGGCTTCGATGCGCATTCGCCCACCTTTCAGCCCATCTATGTTTAAAATTTCAGATCTCTGCGTTCAGTAGATTTCGCTGGGCATCGTGGACAGACAGACAAACACGTCCTTTTATTATTTTAAGATAGCAGGTGCCCGCGGCTTCGCCCGCGATAATTATTTCAAAAATTAAAAATTAAGAGCATAATAGTTAAATCATTATATTAACACCTAAATCATGTGGACCACATATCACGATTAGATAGCGTCACGTGGTAAAAGCGACCTCAGATTCGAGTTCCTTGGCCCAGAAAACCCCTGTATAGTGAGTTTCGTCCAAATGGAACAACGTTTCACCATATTTAGGCTAATATTGATTATCCCTATAATAATAATAATAATAATAATAATAATAATAATAATAATAATAATAATAATAATAATAATCCTCTTCATTGTAGTTGAAAATTTCATATTATGCCTTGACATTAAAAACAAATGAATTGACCAGCGTGAGCTACAACATTCAAGAGATCGCGATGCTTTTATGTCGAAGGAATGACAAAAATAGCCAAAGCCTAGTGTAATTGATTTGTATTACTGAAAACTCATGCTTCGAAAACGAAATAAATACACGTTTTTTGTTCATTTTTCACTCATAACTCACGAACTAAAGCGAAAATTAAAATTCCAGCTTCGAGGTGCACATTCCGACCCTTTAGTCCGCCTATGTATAAAATTTCAGATCTCTGCGTTGAGTAGATTTCGCTGGGCATCGCGGACAGACAGACGGAAGACAGACAGACGGAGGACAGACACTTCCTTTTATTAATATAGATAGGAATGAAGTGAGAAAGACATATTGGAGGGAAATATTCGATAAAGTTCGGAAATTATTCTTAACGACGGAAGTTTCAATAAATGTCTGCAGTCACTTGTTTTTGTTTGCTATATAGTCTGCACTTTTATTAGTCGCATCATTTGCAAAGAAGAGGTTATCAGGTATTTATTGTATAATTAGCGTTAAATTGTGTCTTGCGTTTCTGTACAAGGATATGTGAATACTCCTAATTTTGTTTGGGCAGAGGAAGTTATGTGACTTTCACATCAGATTTTGTTTAATGATGACCACTCTACTAAACCCTAGTGTTAAACTGTGTAGGAAATTAATGGTTTAATTTTGAGTATTGTCGCATATTTTGTTAGTTTTGCGATAATGCATCAAATTTGCTTTAAATAGAAATATTTGTGCATATTCTATTAATTTGTCATATGTTTAATTTCAGATCTTTGACAGATTTTAAATATTGTACATATCTCTCTTAATTAATACATTTATGGGATATTTGGCTAAGGGAATGTTTAGAGAACCTACTGTACAATAATTGACAGAACACAGCCTAATGTTTTCGGAACTAATTGTATATATTTTTTATTTAATATTTTAACATTACAAAATTTCAAATTACAAAAATCCAGATTAAAATTTCTCTACTATGGGAAAAAGATAGATAAAACACAAAAATTACAAATTTTTGATACATAATATAATATAATATTAAGAAATACACCCAAATGAGCAATGTTGCTCGTTGAGATGTTTGTTTTTAATTTAACCCTTAAATGCATAATGTCAATAACTTTTCTTAATTTTGTAATAAAATAACGTAAAATAACTCAAACATAACATTCTTCCAAAAGACATCTTACAAGCATTAAACTTAGGAGCCTGATCATTGTGTTAACTGTTTTCTTTGCAGTCCGGCATGGGTTTGTAACTTGCACATGAGAAGTAATGTAATTTATAAAAACTTTTATTTTTTGAAAATGAAATTGTTTCTTGATTCACACAGTGTCAACATTTTACTTCTTACTGAAACAAAATTGGCCTCTAACATACATTTTGCAATGCCTGGATATGTTATATATAGAGCAGATCATCCTAGTGATGAGAGGAAAGGTGGCTCAGCTGTTCTCGTTAAAAACCATATAAATCATGATGGACTTCCACCAATAATAGAAGAGGAATTTCAGATTTCTAGAGTGTTGGTTACTTTAAATGGTGTAAAATATCAAATAGGCTCATTTTATTCAGCACCGGCTAACAAGATGTCTGTAGTAAATTTTTGGGACATTGCTCACATTATGGGTCATCATTTTCTTCTTGGAGGAGATTTTAATGCAAAACACCCCCGATGGGGTTCAAATATAATTAATCCAAGAGGCCAAGTACTTATTTATGCAGCCACTCAACTATTTCTGGAATTCTCCTACCCCGTAGAACCTACATTCTACCCGCCTGCAGGTCAGACACCTGATGTACTGGACTTTTTTATTGGTAAACATATCAATGATATTTGCTCAGTCCCATACGTATATACTCATGAACTCAGTTCAGACCATTATCCAGTATCTATCACTATATCTTCTGATACTGTCTACCAAAACAAATGCAATTCGTTAATTAAATATCCTTTTGATTGGGATTACTATAAAAATACTCTTGATGAAATTACTGATTTAAAAGTTCCCTTAAAATCACCTCAAGATATTGACAAAGCCGTCAGTATGCTAAACAGATATATCCATCATGCAGCAAATCTGGCTAGTGCTAAAGTATATCGCCCAAGAAACATGAAATACATTGCGTCACCAAGAATTAGACAACTCCTACAAGAAAAGATAAGCTGTCGACGATTATGGGAACGCACTAGATACCCTTCTTACAAGACAAACTATAATCGGGCATCAAGAAATTTAAGTCAAGCAATTAAGGAAGAAAGGGATAATGCTACAATGAATCAACTACGTAGCCTCAACGTTCAAGATGGTTCGCTATGGAAGAAAACTAAATTTATCACCAAAACGTATGAGCGAATTCCACCACTAAAAGTGGGTAATGAGTGGCACAGTACATCTCAAGATAAAGCTGACTTGTTTTCACAAATACTGGAAAGTCAATTTAAAACAAATCCCACTTTAGATCCAGTTTTTGACAGCATGATAAAAAATGAAGTAGATATCCCCCTGCAGTTGTCACCATTATCGATCCACATCACTCCTGGTCAAGTTCTGAATGCAATTAAAAGAACCTCCCCTAAGAAGACTCCTGGAAACGACTTGATTACTCTGCCACTTCTTAAAGCTTTCCCCAGAAAAAACTCTCGTGTATTTAACACAGATATTTAATGCAATTCTTAGACTAACTTATTTTCCTAAAAAATGGAAATACGCCATTGTTGTTATGATTCCTAAGCCTGACAAACAGAAGAGTGATACTCACAGCTATCGGCCTATCAGTCTACTTCCTCTATTTTCCAAACTATTTGAACGCCTTCTTTTACCTCATCTTCTGAACTCTCTGGATTCAGTTATTCCGAATACGCAGTTTGGATTCAGGTCTGCACATTCTTGTTGTCAGCAATTACACCGGGTATTGGACACATTATTAGACACTTATGAAGAGAAGTCTGTGTGTCTTGGATTATTCTTAGATACAGAGAAGGCGTTTGATAAAGTATGGCATGATGGTCTGCTGTACAAGGTTAAATCTCGACTGTCAGACACATTATTTAGAATACTGCAATCGTATCTATCTTGTAGAACTTTTTCTGTGAAACTCGAAAATTCTCAATCTTCCGTCAAAACCATAACTGCGGGTGTGCCACAAGGGAGTGTTCTTGGCCCGCTGTTATATCTTATTTATGTATCTGACTTCCCAGCAGACAATAGCCTGACAATAGCCCAGTTCGCAGATGATGTTGCTGTCTTAAGTAAAGGGTCCTGTGAGACAACTCCTAATCAAATTCAGGAATTTGTAAATCGGATTGATGATTGGTGTGTTAAATGGAAAGTTAAAATGAACCCAAGAAAATCCAAAACTGTTCTCTTCACTTATAAACGGAATGTACGTCATCACCCAATTTACTTACAAAATGAAGAAATACCCCAGGCTGATAAAGTAAGATACCTTGGTTTAATTTTAGACAAAAAACTTACATGGAATTCCCACATTACTCAACTAATGCAGAAACTCAGATACAGAATTCATCGGGTCAAACATCTCATCAAAGGATCTTCTTCATTGCAGCTTCAATTCAAACGACTTATTAATATATCTTTAATCCGTCCTGTATGGTCCTTTGGGTGTGCTCTATGGGGATCTGCCTCCAAAACACAAATCAACAGAATTCAGACTCTACAGAACCGGGTTTTACGACTCGTCGCGGATGCACCTTGGTATGTCCGCAATGCTAACCTTCATGCCGATCTGCATTTATCCACAGTGGAAGCTACAGTCCAGTCCTGCTACAAAAGACTTTATAAAACATTCACTAATCATCCAAATGAACTAATTAATGAGATCCCTCACCATCTACCACCTGACCGCCACTTACGTCGACTTAAGAGGAAACGTCACAGCGATTGTTTATGTTAATTTCAGCCTATACCTACTTTACTTGAGGACAATCATTGGATTGCGACCTCTCCTCATGTTCCACTAATGTTAACAAATCACTATATTTATGAGCACAATTGAAATATGCATTTGTATAATAAAATTTTCTTAAATTAAAAAAAAAAAAGGTAAATATATTTGTGTCCTTAGGTTTAAGTAGGTAGGGGACTGGCGCACCCCAGTAACAAATCCGCTGTGAATATCCCCTTAAGGGGTCTCTCGCGAACCTGAGGAATATCTGAAAATATATTTTAATTCAGCTAACAAGAGAAGGGAACTAAAATTACTTAAATGATAAAGCATTAGTTATTAGTTCCCGAGCATATTTTACAACATTTGGAGCATATTCCATTCGTATTTCGTCTTCTGATAGAGCATTAATTTCCGGGCCTTAGTCATAAGTTAATTTCGCTATTTTCTAAACCTATGTCATACTTGGATACCTAAGATACTTCTGTTAACCAAATTCTATTCTTCATTCACTAAAAATTCCATGCCTATAATTTTAAAAAGGGGGAAACCTACTTTTACATTTTTTACATTTGAAAATGTCAGTGTACCTAGGTGTTGATTAGTACATAATTATACTTTAAAATTTCTCTTAAGTAAAGTAAAAAGTAAAGTGTTCCCTATTACAGGCCATGGAGGCCCAGACGTTTCCAGGAGGTTGAGGCTCCCAGATTTATACATCGGCACATGAAGGTGGTAAGGTTGTCAGCCTTACGCACCGGCCGCCTTTACCCCCAGGATTGCTCCTGGTACTCATTTCTGTTAGAGGCTGAGTCGACCCCAGGGCCATAGTGCCACCAGAAGGATTAGGCCAATTGAAAAATTCCAACGACCTCATCGGGGATCGAACCCGCGACCTTCCGGTTTGTAGCGCAGCGCCTCAACCACTACGCTACGGCGTACCCCTTAAAATTTCTCTTAGGCATCAAAAATGATTTTCGGCTCAAAATAACCAACATATAAGGGGGGACATCCAGCTTTCTATGCTGAAAAATAGGTGAAGTTTCATTATTTTTTTCCTCAGTAATGAATTGTTCTGTAGCCTTGCAATCTGGCATGCTCTATATTGACTAGTTTTACAATTGGATACTATTTTCAGAATTAATTTAACTATTACAGTTAATGGGTAATTATTATTACAAAATTACAGCCAAATTTTGTGCACTGAAATACCGTTTCCCTCATAACCCAACATTTATTAACATATTGCAGTGAAATTTTAATGCAAGTATATTTGATATTATTGACCAACACTCTAGAATCATTGAAGTAACTTTAATAGTTTTTTTAAGATATTTATGATGTAAAAATTTGTAAAAAAAAAAAACTAACAAGTGATGAATTAATTTAAAAAAAATATTTTTACTGCAGATAATCCAAAGGTTCTAGCTTATGTTCTTCATATGATATTTACAAATAGCCTATATAGAAAAAAAGTGTGCGTGGAACGCCACGCGAGAGAAGTGAAACTTGTTTTAATTTTTTTTTTTCAATTTTGGATTATTAGAATTTTCAATTTTGGATTGTTGGACTTTTTAATATTAGGATTTTGGACTTTTTTTACTTTTGGATTTTGGATTTTTACATTTTTTATCTTTTAATTTTTTAATTTTAAAATTTTTTATTTTTATTTTGGATTTTTTAAATTTTAGATCTTTGAATTTTTTATTTTTTGGAATTTTTATTTTTTAAATTTTGGTTTTTTTTCAATTTGTTTAATTTTGAATTTTTCGATTTTTTAATTTTTAATTTTTGGATTTATTAAATTTTGGATAAGTCTAATAATTGAGTTTATTGTTTTCTGTGCAGTCCGTTCCGTTACACCTCACTAATTTCGTGACGAGTGACGATTTTGAGCGTTACACAAGCTCTCAATTTACCCCTACCGCGGCTAAAGAAGTTTCACTTCAAAAATAATCACTCATAAATATTGGTGATTATGAAAATTGTCAGGGAAACGGCACTCCAGTGCACAAAATTTGGCTGCCACTTTGTAATGATAATTACCCATAACTGTAACAGTTAAATTAATTTTGAAAATAGTATGTAATTGTAGAACTAGTCAATATAGAGCATGTCAGATTGCAAGGCTTACAGAACAATTCAATGCTGAGAAAAAAAAATGAACTTCACCTATTTTTCAGCATCGAAAGCTGTATGTCCCCCCTTAATAATTTCATGAACATAATGTATAAACTGTAGAAACCCTATCTCATTAAACTGTCTGCTGAGTGCACATAGAAATTTTCGTTCAACTTAATAGAGACGGTGACTTGGCAAGGTGTCCTATAGACACGAAGCCAGCCAAGGTTTTTATAAAGGTTACGTCTCTCAGTGAAATAATGGGAAACACAGTTGGCCAGCTGAACTTGAAAACACAGATATTGATAAAGAATTGCAAGGACGAACATTAATAATACGTCTGTTGTAACCAGTACAAAACATACGCCACTCACTGGCTGTGTAGTGAGGTCCTGATTTTTTTTTTTAATTAAGCCATTAACTTACATTTTATTTTAAAGTCTTCTTTCAGTTACAAACAAAATAGCTTTTTTGAAACTATTAACAAACTTTATATTGTTTCGAAATTATAACATTAAAATGAAATTTGAAGGCCTAATTTTAGAACTGTTAATAACTTCTGTTAGTCTAGTACAAAAAGTCATAAGGGCAATACACTTTATTTAGGAATACTAAATTATTTTTATTTAGTGAAATGAAAAGTGGTTTCACAATTATGCATTATTATACATTAGCTTAAAAGGCCCAGCGTCACTCGGGTTTCGCATTTTGTAATTCGAAATTAATTTATGAAGGACTTTCAATTTGTAAACTCTAGGTCCTTATATAATAATAATAATAATAATAATAATAATAATAATAATAATAATAATAATAATAATAATGTTTTATTTTGCCTGGCAGAGTTAAGGCCATAGGGCCTTATCGGTATTTGAATTTGAAATGAGGAAGAACGACTTATCACATTCAAACTATTCCCTCAGAACTGTGAACACTGCCAACAATACACTGTTGTCATGATAACTGTACATGGCATGTGATTTGGATTTGATAATTCTTCTGTGTAAAAAGGTATTTCGTATCCTGAAAAAAACATTTTATTTTTTGCATTTAAAATAAAAAAAATTCAAAGTCCTTTCTTAGTGAAACGAAGGTACTGTCAAAATTCTTAGTCTCTACCTACTATAGTTTAGGCTCTACGTTGATTCTGTCAGTCAGTTATTCATTAAGTTAGTCAGGGCAAAGCCTCTTATATACATAGAGATAGATTTAGCTTTATTATTATACACTTAGCTTAAGCAATACTTTATTTAAAAATGAAACACTTGATTCATAGTGACCAAATAAGATTAACTTTTAAATTCTTCCAAAATATTAACTTATATAAAACAGTATACGAAATGGCCAAAAAATTGTTTTAAGCTAAGTTTATGCAATTAAAATGACAATTTAATTCGGGAAAATAAAAACAGTTTTAAAAAATAACTAAAAAACTTAAATGTCCGATACAAAAACAAACAGTTTTGTGTATGAAAAATTCAATGCACTCAATGTACTGTAAAATTTTTCAGCTTAACAGTGCCATTTTAAATATTTAACGCAGTATTCAATTTTTGTATTTTCGTAAGATTTTTTTATTTTATTTTTTATTTATTTCGGGGTTCCCGGCCCTCTTAGGTCTCTGATTTAAAGTGCTAAGTGCAAGTAAATGACGCTTACACGGTCGTAGTTCCGAAAATAATGAAGATATCACATAGCTCTACTTTCGGTCTTCGTCTGTATGATTCTAAAATCACATTAAATCCAGTTTTAAGCAAATGTAGTTATGGTGTCTTCAAATAAAAAATTAAAAAAAAAAACTCATATAACTTAGATTTTCATCCCTTTTAAAATAGGTTTATCTTTTGGTACTTACTATTATCATGATAATTTATTTTTCATTGATATAATTATTTTTATATCAATTGAGTCATGCCTTTACTCTCAGCTTTTGTGTTTTCCACTATTTTGTCTATTTAGTTTTAAGTTAATTTTAGGGTAACATTATAATTAAGTAACGTAAAAACATGTAAATATAAGCATGGAACTGCCCCCGAGCACGAACTTCTGCTCTTTTCGTGGTTTCAAGGCCTAATTATTAGGCTAACTTATGTGTTGTATTTATGTAATTTTAAAATAAAATAAAAAAAATATATAAAAATATTAAAAAATCAACTAAATTATTTCACTAACGTAAATATCAATGTTAAATATTGATTAAAAAAAATTAAATGAAAAATGAAAAATAAAATTTTTAACCCTCAAAACCTTTAGGCTTTGCCCCGTAAGTGATTTCCTTCGTCAGGTAACTGAAATGGCTGGTGTAAACACAGTTTGTATTAGAATAGGATTGTTCGTGAGTGACTAGCAGAGAGGTTTGTGCATGGCTGAATCTGCTAGAGCTGCCAAACTTGTGTTTATTTTGGGATTGTACTGGACCCATCAGTATAATGCAAGAAATTCCCTGCTTATTGACTCATCGTGCTGTCTCCACGCTTCATTTAAACAGAAAGCGAATTCTTTTGTTTCAATTAATCCCGTCTTGATAGACAAGATTTCTAAGCCCCCTTCATATTCACAAAGCTAACAAATGAAAACCGTTTCTCTGCTGGTTATCTCTATTTATCTCTAAGTTCTACATTGATTAACAAAACAATTAAATAAATAATTAGTATTTAATATTAAACAATTAATATATAACAATTAATACATTAACATGTGTTTATTTTGGTTATTATTATTATTGTATCATAATTAATTGTATTTATTTGTTGAATTTAATAGTAGAAATTAATACTCAAGTACTGTATGTGCTATTATTTATGTAGGCCTACTGTATGCACCAAAATATATCAACAGAAAATTGTGATCTTAATAAAATGCACATTTAAATTGTAAAAAAAAGTCATAGTTTTACATTATGTTAATTGTTTATTAACATGTTGAAATATATATGTAAATGTTTCTTTTGTTTACACTGTGATTTGACATAAGTTTAACACTTAATTTAAAAATTGAGTTAACTTTCTTTTGTTGTTCTTAAGGAAGGTGCATTTTATTACATTAACAATGGATACACGTTTCTGTTTTATTGATTTAGCAACATTTAATGTGCTCAGAAGTATCTAGTATGGTTACTTCTTGAAAATCTCTTAGTGCCATTATATAAAAATATTAGGTGTCCCCCTTAAAATAACAGAGTTGGAGTTATTTCCGGTCAAACCGGAAGTACATGTACGTAATTCAGTTTTTGAGTTCTGAGTATACGCTACCCCAACACGCCGACTTTCTATTGAAAAGAATATTACAGCAGCATATTTCAAGAATAAAAAAAAAAAAAAACTTGAAGTAGGGCTACTATTAAAATACATATATGAAAAACTCAGTGCACTAAAAATGTACTGTAAAATTTTTCAACTTAACTTAGAAGTTTATACCACATTCCTAAAATAAATTTCAGATTAATTTCTAAATTATTACAAATTAGTATAATAAGTAGGGCAAGGCATTTGATGACTTTGCATCTTTTTTATATGAAGGTGAAAAGATAGCTCGAATATATATAAATGTGTATCATGAAATAATTGATTAAATAAGAGCAATTTGTTTTTGCATTTTTTGCTTTATTTTGCATATTTCGTCGTTTTTCCAGAGATAGGTCATTTTTTTGGCAATTTTAAAGTCATTTTCGGCATTTTTAGGTATTTTTCTGCATTTTAGGTCATGTTTCAGTGGGGGTAGAGAGGAGCTTTTCCGTGTACAAATCGTCACTTTCAGACAATAGACAATCGTTTTTATTTGAGAATCACCGCCAAGAGTTCATAGTTCATTTTAATTCAGGTTTATTGTAAACACCACAGCAGTTTCTCTTGTAGCAATAAAGATTTTCTTCTTTTTAAATGGCATATATTTACTAGGGGCAATTTGATGGGCATGCCACTTCAGAAAGATTTTTTTTTTCACAAGGGTGCCCAAGTAGTATAGATTTACTTACTTTTTTAATAATGAAATAAGTGTGTTTTATATTGTAAATTCATTTATAACGCACTGTCATAAATTGATTTTGCAATTCATTAATTAAAAAACTAAATATAAGTAACAATGGTAAATTTATTGGGCATTTTTTTAAATTTTGGGTCATTTTTTCACTATTTTTAGGTCATAAATGCCTTATTTATTTTGCATTTTTTCACTATTTTATGGTCATTAAATGCCTTGCCCTAATAATAAGTAAAATAGGACTATAATGTAGCCAGTTTCAGTTGTGGATTTCCAAAATTAAAGCATCACATACATAAATGAAATTCGACTGATATAGGTTATAGCGTAAAGCTTTTGTTTTTCAAAATCACGTTAAATATGATGCATATTATGTAGGTACCATTAATAAGATGAAATTTAAGTAACGATAGATTTTAATATTACATCCTGTTTTTTAAATGAAGGAAATATGGAAGGTTTACAGAGCTAAAATCTCTCGATGACACAGTGTTTTGTTCATTTCAGTAATACGACCTTTTCAAAATAATAGTTCAATGATACCGTTAAACTCTACGTCTCTTTTTGCCTGGCTGGTAACTTAAACGACAGTTTTTATTATATTAAATGTAAATACAAATAAAAGAAAATGATGTAAAACCAGTGTTGCCATACGTACGACTATAGTCGTACACATACGACTATTTCATAGATTTGTACGACGTACGACGTAATCTTGTGTCGTATGCCTATTCATATGACTATTTTTAATATTAGCAATTTATGCTACCATTTCGTGTCTATTTTTTTAGCAATCTACTGCAGAATTTCAATTTGGATAAACGTTAAGTTTTTTTGTTTTTTCGTAGTTTATTTCGTATGTCACTAAGTGAATGGCGGAATGTTATAATAGCCATTGTCAAATAAAACTCATTCCATTTATTTATTACAGGCTTTTACGGGCCGGTGCCGCACCACGCAAAAGTTGTATTGTTATTGCTACTTCTCTCATTATTCTTTTCCAAACGTTATATTTTAGCCACACGTGTACAAAACGAAGCAATCCAAATCTCTAAAGAAATTATACCGATAAAGAGCAGCTGGTCCCATTGTTTTTTTCTTTTTATTTTGGCCAAACATAATAATCATATCATTGTTATTATTAATCTCTATATATATAAAAGGCTTTGTCCTGACTGACTGAATGAATGACTGACTGACTGACTGAATGACAGGAATCAACGTACAGCCTAAACTATAACAGGTAGAGACTTGGAATTTTGACAGTACCTTCGTTTCATAATGTAGGTGCTCACTAAGAAAGGATTTTGAAAAATTCAGATTCTAAATGCCAAAAATTAAATGTTTTTGAAAATACTTAATCCCTTTTTACATAGAATTATCAATTCCAAATCACAGAATATATTGTTGCCAAATGGTATCAGATGGGCTTGGAAAAAACAAATGAAATGCACTTTAGACAAATAAGAGAAGTTATCAAAATAATTCATGTTATAAATAAATATTACAGAATGAAATCCACTAAAATAATGGAATCACATAACTTTCTCTACCCTGGACATAGAGAAAACAAAACGAGGTATGGTAATGTGTATGGGTCATTCTACAGAAAACCTGCATTTTAATGTCACAGGACAATATATTGGAAACTAGTAGTAGGTATAAAACGTGCACATCAAAAGTGGCTGAAAAATCTTCTTTAAATAATATTTAGAAATTTTACTTTCTTATGGATTGTGATTTATTAATATTTTATTATTATTATCATCATCATTATAATCAAGTGTACGACGATTTTAACTAGCGTACGACTATTTTCAATTGTTGGTACGACTGTTTTACTTTTCTGATCTGGCAACCCTGATGTAAAACTCACATAACTTCCTCTTCACAAATAAAAGTTTTCGTCTTAGTGTAATGTTTGACATTCGAGGGAGAATCAAATGAAAACCGCAATTAATGTTTTCCCACTATTTTACTGCAGGGAGAACGTTTGCTTTTACGTTATTTTTCTACTTAGTCCCCTCCTAGTTCAATGCACTTACGCCAACGATTAGAAAGTGCTTTGATACCGCGTGAGAAAAATTATTTTGGTTGACGCTGTAGCTACTGGACTGTTTTGAGAAGAGACCGGAAAAGAATTGATGCATTCGAACTCTGGACGTGGCGCAAACTCCTGAGAATTTCTTGGACAGAGAAAAGGACGAACAAGTCGGTCCTGGAAGACATAAAACCCACAAGGTCGCTGGAAGCCATGGTAGTTAGAAGGAAGCTTCAGTACTTTGGGCATGTCATGAGAAATCAAGGATCATTGGAACATGACATCATGATTGGACTTGTCGAAGGATCTAGGAAACAAGGAAAACCTCGAACACGCTGGATAGATGATGTGAAGAAAACCGTCAATTTAAGTTGGGAAGCCGTTACCCACATTGTAAAGGACAGGAAAGAATGGCGGAAATTGACAGAAGTGAGAACCAGGAACAGGGAACGCACAAACATCCACTAAGCACGGGAGAAGGCAATGGCAAACCACTCCTGTATTAAACATAATGCCTAGTAAATCCAAATAAGGATCACCAGGAGTCTACACCCAGACTCGAAGGACTACTACTACTACTACTACTGTAGCTACTCGTGCATCTCCGATTGGACGTCTTAATCAGACTTGAACTTCTGCCCTCCAAGTATGCTCCTTTAATGGACCAAATATGTGGAAGTCTGATGGTGCCAAAGCGAAGGGGTTTGCTAAGTGCATGTGTTTTGCTTCAACAGTATAATACCCGTCCTCATGCTGCTCGTGCAACCATGAAAACCATCGATGAGATTCGCTTCAAGTGCCTCCCACATCCGCCATACTCGCCAGATTTGGCACCATCAGATTTCCACATATTTGCTCCATTAAAGGAGCACCATGGAGGGCAGAAGCTCTAGTCTGATGAAGACCGACCAATCGGCAGTACACGAGTGCCTACAGCGTCAACCAAAATATTTTTTCTCACGCGGTATAGAAGCACTTCCTATCAGATGGCATAAGTGCATTGAACTGGGAGGGGACTATGTGGAAAAGTAATGTACAAGCAAGCATTCTTCCTGCAGTAAAGTAGTGGAAAACAATAATTGCAGCTTTCATTTGATTCTCCTTCGTAGTTATAAAAATGAAGAGAATGTCGTTCCATATCGTATCACATCCCTGAAGGATACACAGGCCAAATAAAATATGATTAATGCACTCACGTAACTTTCTTTACTTTGAGCATGGCCAACAATACACATTTCTCACTTCACATTCTGATATATAATAAGAGGCCGTGAAAGACCGCGTATTCAGTTGTTTCAACTTGATGTATAGCTTTATTGTTCACCAGGCAAGACTGGTGAATCTAACATTTGCTTTTTTTTTCAGTGCCTCCTTGGCCTCCAGGCAAGCCGCACCTCGTGCCTGGAAGTCCAAACTCGCAACCCGACGTCGTGACGATTCGCTGGGATCCACCCCCTGACGATGGTGGAGCTCCGATTACAGGTATGTAACAAGTGATATATTGCAACTACCCCCGACAGTGCTCTATAACAGGGGAGAGACTCTTTACGTCATTGTATTTCATACTATTTTTTCTACGATGGTGAATAATAAAAATATTAGTTACGTGGAAAATAATTATTCGCTAACAGCGGGTACAAGATGATGGTCATTGTATGAGGGTACCAGCCTTAAAAATTAGCTCTTATTTTAATTTATCTAATTTTTGTTCCCCCTACCAATATATATTATTATTATTATTATTATTAGGGCAAAACGTTCGATATTTTGCACCTTATATATTATTGTTGTTCTTGGAATTAGATTATTATTATTATTATTATTATTATTATTATTAATATTATTATTATTATTATTATTATTATTATTATTATTATTATTATTATTATTATTAGTGCAAGATATTTGATATTTTGCATCTTTTTTTACTTGACGGTTATAAGACATCTCAAATATAAATAGATATGTATCATGAAATAATTGATTAATTAAGGGAAATTTGTTTTATTTTTATTTTTTGCCTCATTTTGCATTTCTCGTCATTTTTAAGAAATAGGTCTTTTTTTGTGGCAATTTTTAGGTCATTTTCGGCATTTTAGGTCATGTTTAAGTGAAGATAGAGGGGAGCTTTTCCATGCACAAATCTTTACTTTCAGACAACAGACAATCGTTTTTACTTGAGAATCTCCGCTAAGTGTCCATAGTTACAATTTGATGGGCATGCCAGTTCAGAAAGAATTTATTTTTCGCTAAGGATGTCTTAGTAGTATAAATTTACTTACTTCTTTGTTAACAAAATAAGTGTATAACGCACTGTCATCCATTAAATTTATTGTAGCCATTCGTTACTTTAAAGAAACTAATTTTAAGTAATAATGGATATTTTATCTGATTTAAAAAAAATATTTTTACACAATTATTTTGTGACTATTCCACTCTTCCGCCGCGTGTTTGATATTGACCAATAAATTTAGCAATTCCTCGGATATAGACCAATCACGGCCGTTTATCTTACAATATTCTTGTAGGAATCGCGAGAAGGTGTTTTATCGTGATAAAATCGTCTGTTCGTTACTGGAGACGCAAGTATCAGTGTGCAGTGATTAATAGTCAGATGCTGCCACTAATCGGCACAAAAACAGATTATTTTATCCAATATAACTTGTTTGGAAATTGAAATAATAGAAACGTACATTGATTAAAAACACAATTTCGATTCGGTGCAAGCCAGTTCGTGTGCTTTTATTCTGTTCTGCTCTTAGCTTTCCTGAATGAAGTTAACTATGTCTTATAAGCACCATTGGTAGCACTAGTCACAACATGGTAACTTGAATCGATTCATGGATGGTTGACTCATAGTAGGCCGTGAACTCGCAGCTGTTAGGTTTGTTTTTATACAAGAAAGCACGAAAATAATTATTATCTGTGTAATCCGTTACATTTTTAATCATGGAATAGTCTTAACAAATCCAACTCGAGTTGACGAGTTTCATCAGATAAACTCGTCAATTCTGGTGGGATTACCTATGAGTAGTAATAGGGCCGGCATACCGGGTCCAAGATGGCGTCGCGACGCCCCAACTTCATTTTCAACTAATTGCAGTTAGGCCATCCTGGCCCTCTTGGCTATCATATGAAACCACCCCATCCCTCTATCATCCCCCTAACCAAAGTTATGCCCATAAAAGATTTGGTCGGTAATACAGAGAGCTGCAATACCAACATTGAAACAAAACAATAAAAAAAACATTTAGGTCATCTTGACAACACCTCCACCCCTCTATCATCCCCTATGCCCAAAATAAGATACGGTCGTAAAACAAAATTAAAAAAAAAAAACATTTTAGATTTTCTTGAAACAAACCCCAACCCCCTATGCCCGAAATAAGATTTGGTAGGTAATGAAATGCCAATCATAAAACAACAGGGCTGTCAGACACCAAAAAATAAATTATTAGAATGTTTTGAGATCATTTATCATTAAAATAAAATATAACCCACATATACTACTCCTATGGTAAGTGCATTTTTTATTTTAAATTTTTTCACTGTTTTATGGTAATCAAATGCCTTTCCCTAATTATTAGTATTGAATTAAAACACACTTGAATGTGAACAAGCTAGCCACGTGTTTGAGTTCTGTGTTTACATTTCCGTGTTTCCGGAAGCACTAACACGCAGTGTGTGGGAGAAAGCACCTGTTCACACATTTAAAGTTATCCCGTGGTATAATTATATTAGCTGCCCAGTCACTCTTCATATCTGCTCTGTCTTTAAATGCTTGCATCTCTCCCGAATTCTTAACACCTTTCAAAATGCTTATATCTCGTCAACTATTCAAAGAATTACAAAAACTACAAAATTTCTACGAGTCGTGCTTTTAAAGTTAGTACCAATATTTTTTTTTTTTAAGATACAGAGGCGCCTCCATTAGGTAAGTTTCCCTGGGGCCGTTTACAGAAACAAAACACAATTTAAATTAAATAGTTATTACTAGAGACCGGATTTTAAAGGGAAAATTTTCACTCAAAAAAGGACGAAAAAAGGGGAAATTATTGCCAAAAAAAGGTGGGGAAAAAGGGGAAATTATTGCCAAAAAAAAGTGGGAAAAAAGGGATATAAAAGTACGAGAGTGTAAAAATTCAACAGAGAGATACATGTTTGTTTTATGTAAAGCCTTTGCTTGCTCTACAGCTGCTGATATGTAACATCTAATGACTGAAGAAATTTTTTGATCTTGTTGAAATTCTCACAGAGGAAAATAGCACACGAAATCCATGTTCCCCACCTTGTTATAATGGGAAACTTAGTCAATGGCAAGCCTGTGATTTCCCTGAAACGCTCTATTCTGCTGGGAGGAATTATTTTTTCAATGGTGAATCAGTGAAAACAATTTTTAATGTTTTCATATTACCAAATACTGGGTAATTAACGAATTTTTCAAAATAAATTAGCAAAAAAGGTACTGGAAAGGGAAAGTTCCTAAAAAAAGGGAGATGAGCCTAAAAAAGGGGAAAAAAGGGACGTCAAAACCAGGTCATTTGCAGTTGAAACTTACTCAGTAATGTCCTGTTCAATTTTATCACGTTTTGTGATGAAATATAAAAAAAGGAATTCCCTTTAAAATCCGGTCTCTAGTTATTACAATAGACACAGTCATTGTTAGCTATTTTTCAACATATTCACCACCGGAATTGAGACATTTATCATACCGTGGGACCAACTTTTGAACACCTGTGTCGTAGAAGTGTACCCCCTGGGATCTGAAGCACTGTCATTCTCTGTCATTCCTTGTAATTTCTTGATGTGTAGGAAAAGATGGAAATCACAGGGAGCGAAGTCTGGGCTTTAGGGTGAATGTTTAAACACCTGCTAGCTGAACTTTTGATGTTGGAATTGTCCTTCTCTTGCATCCACACAATACTGGTACCTTTTTAGCAAATTTTCTTTCACATGCCTAAGTTCAGCTTCTGAGATAGAGTTAATTTCTCTTGTGATATTGTCTTTATAATCTTCCAATGTATGAATGTTTGACCTATACACTTCATTTTTCAAGTTCATGTTCTGGTGAAATATCACAAGTATCTATCTTGGAAGCTGAACTTATGCACGTGAAATAAAATTTCCTAAAAAGGTGCCAGTTTTGTCTGGATGCAAGAGGAGGACATTTCCAACATCTCTTGTGATGAGGTTATTTTAATTGTAATTCCAACTGTAATCGTGAGAACCTGAATCATTACACCGTTAGCGGCTTTACTTGCATAGATATTTCACACGATTGCTCAGAAGTTAGAGCTGTGGCCGCCACGATGCAGAATCCCGAACGATTGGCCAACTCTTATGTGAAATGCACTGTACTATTCTATCTCTATGTAACTTACATTTTTGCTACCAATATCCATTGCCATTGTAATATTTATTGTATCAGGCTACCTGGTGGAGCATCGCAAGACAGGCTCACCAAACTGGGTGCCAGCTACGAAAGACCTGGTTCTGGAACCTGAGCTGAGACTGAGCGGATTGGAACCAGGATGGCGCTACCAGTTCCGAGTGACTGCAGAGAATGCAGCGGATCTCCTGTCAGACCCGGGAGAGATCTCGCAATCTCTGACTGTGGCACGAGCCTACAAACCTGCCACCATGGCACCACAGTTCAGCAAGGACCTCAAAGATATCACTGTCATTGAGAACGAGAAAGTAAGTTCAGACCATGAGATGAATAACTTTACACATTTCATCTGAATAGGGCTTTTTTTTTTTTTTAATAAGTTTAAAAAATCGCCCAGCAACATCAGTGCTTTACAGATTAGTGTTAACTTAACAATCACACACATACACACATACAACAAACAAACAAACAAGACCTGAGGTCAGCCAATGGCCCCTCTGTAACAATATACATATTTCTGGTTTAAAGATAAAATGATGCTTCAGGTACTCTCTTCGTCCGATGTTTCTGGTGTTGACAGGAGATTGTCTTGAGGTAGTCTGCTTTTAATTCTAGTTTGTTGAGATGTTCTATGGCCAAGATTGAAGTGTACTGCTCCTGGAACTTTATACAAATCTGCGAAGAACTTTTTAGCTTGTTTGCGAATAAATTCATGGATACTTTGCAGACCAAGTTCTCCGTGAATTTGACTATTTCGCACAAACCATGGAGCGTTAACAGCAATACGCAGTGTTTTATTCTGAAGAGCTTGTAATCTCTTAATTTTACTTTTAGCAGCAGTACCCCATACTGGGCAAGCATAGGTTATTAAAGGTCTTATTAATGATGTATACAGTAGAATTGCATAGTCACATTTGAGTGAGGAATTTCTGTTGAGAATAGGATATAGTTTCGAAAGTCTAGCATACTGAATAGGGCTGAAGATGGCATAACTCAGTGCCAGAAGCAAATTCATTTGACACAATAAGTTACTTTTAGTTTTTAATATCTTGACTTTGTTTGCTAACAAGGGAACCATTAATAGCTATTTATGTATCAAGTATGCAAAGTAACGCTTTAGTGGACGAATCTAGTATAGTGGCCGAGGCATAAGCTGAGGCTGAAATATTGGATGAGTCCGATAAAGTTTTTGCGTATGTGGTGCATACAATATTTTTTAGTAAAAGCTCTCTAAATTATATGAAATGAAACAAAAATACCATATGTAATTAATTATAATGGAAGATAGTCAGCCATTTCTTAAAGTCATATTCTCAAGGCCATCTGAATCGCAGAACAACAATGAACCATACATCTCTCTCTGTAGTCATCAGTTTTACAACTGGTTTGATGCAATTCTCCAGTTCTTCCTACTTGAGCCAGTCTCTTCATGTCTTCATATTTTTTACATCCAAAATCGCCAATAATCTGTTTTGCATATTCTAATCGTGGTCTTCCCTTACAATTTTCTCCCTCTATTGTTCCTTCTAATATAGTGTTGACCAAGCCTGGATGCCTCATAATGTGCCCCACTAGTCTGGCCCTTCTTCTAATGAGTGTCGTCCATAGACTTCTTTGCTCCTCTATTCTTTCTAAGACCTCTTCGTTAGATATTCTGTCAGTCTACCTGATTTTCAACATTCGTCTATAGCACCACATTTCAAAAGCTTCTATTTTATGCCTTTCACTTTTTCCTAAAGTCCACGTCTCACTGCCATAGAGTGCTATGCTCCAAACATATAACTTTAGAAATTTTTTTCTGACTTTTAGGTCAATATTTGACACCAATAGACTTTTCTTGTTAAAGAAAGCCCTTTTTGCTTGTAATATCCTGCTTTTCACATCATCTTTGCTTCGTCCATCTTTAGTAATTTTGCTCCCCAAGTAGCAGAATTCATTCACCTCCTGTATTTTGTCATTTCCGAGTTTAATGTTCTTCATGTTGCTTATGGCATTCTTGCTGCATCTCATCACTTTTGTTTTGTTTTTATTAATTTTCAGTCCAAAATTATTTTCTAACAGTCCATTCATACCATTCAATAATTCACTTAGGTCTTCCTCATCTTCAGTTAGCAGAACAATATCATCTATTCTATTTTGAACCATACATACCAATACAAAATGCGGTCTAGATGCATTATATATGAGTAACTTTTTGTAAACAGTAATGCATATGAACTAATATTAATGAAAAGCTTATGGAAATATGAATGACAATCCCAAGGAAATTTCAATCCCTGCCAGAAACATTGAATTGGAGCTGGTGCCAGCAACATCACGGCAGAAATGGACTATGAGAAGGAATATATTGCAAACAATCCATGGTAAGCAATGATTCTCTTGTGAACAAAGATGTGAAAAGTTGCTGGTTTATATTTGTTGTTATATGATGAAGGAGACTACCATGTTTTGTGAAAAACCCTGGTAAAGTTTTTGATTATCATAAAGAAAGCTGTTGGCTTAAGTTTGTTGTTTTATGACCAAAAAAATGCTTAAATCCATGTTAAGTTGGTGTGACTGGTCAATGCCATCTGGATTTTGTTTATAGATTGCCATGATGACTTTAAATTACTACGCCGATAAAACTGCATTATGAATGCAGCGTGTTATCAGTCTGACAAGCAGCTGTTTCAGAGAGCGTGTACTAAAATAGCTATTTATGTATGAAGTATGCAAAATAAGGCTTTAGTGGACGAATGTAGTATTGTGGCTGAGGCTGAAATACTGAATGAGTCTGCTAAAGATTTTGCATACAATAGTTTTTAGTAAAAGTTCTGTAATTTTACTACTAATGAGCTCAATTTTTCAGTGGAAGGAAAGGAAATAGACATTAAATCCATGTCTGGGATATTAATACAAGTAAGAATCAGCTTGAAAAATTTTATGTCATACCGGGATTTGAACACGGATCTTCAGCTTAACGCGCCGATGCTCTACCATTGAGCTACCATGACAACATGCCAGTCTGACATCAAATTCCTCAACTGATTCAGAAGACATGGCAAACCACAAGGCTGAAGATCCGTGTTCAAATCCCGGTTATGACATAAAATTTTTCAAGCTGATTCTTACTTGTATTAATATCCCAGACATGGATTTAATGTCTATTTCCTTTCCTTCCACTTAATTAATAGTATATAAATAATAACTAGGCTTCAAAGTACCTACAAGGGTAGGACGCCATTTGGATGTGTGTTCTCGACGGAGAGAAACCTTCCGTGGTTTGCCTTGTCTTCTGAATCAGTTGAGGAATTTGATGTCAGACTGGCATGTTGTCATGGTAGCTCAATGGTAGAGCATCGGCGCGTTAAGCTGAAGATCCGTGTTCAAATCCCGGTTATGACATAAAATTTTTCAAGCTGATTCTTACTTGTATCAATTTTTCACTCATTTTCAATGATTCTGTGTAAAGAAAGCGAAGATAATGGTAATTGTATCAGTATTGCCTGTTTATAAACTTTGCTTGCTGTGTATTGTTTCTTTTCCTTAAAAAGAAACTTTTAAAGACATCGTTTAGATAATAATGTTAATTAATTAAACTAAATATGTTTACATCAATTGAAATTACATGTCATTTTTATCATATTTTCTGCAACAGAACTTATTATGCCTTATAAGAAACAATCATACAAGATGCTCATCTGATGCCGTTCCTTTCAACTAGGACTCATGGTCTAGGGGACTAAGCTATGGCTTTCTAATGCAAACTTGATATGTTCTCATCCACCCACAGTCATATAAAATATAAAAAGTTCTTATTATTATCGAATTTATTTCTTTAATTCAAGAATTCTAAATGACAAGGTTTACTATGCTTGTTAATAGACGCAAAAATAGTCCCCATCGCCACATATGCAATAGACATAGTATGGGAAAAACTAAGCGTTAGAGACCTAAGAACATTGGAAGCTGTCAAATCACGCTTCCTGAAAGCTGCCTTAGGAGTATCAAAGCATACAAGATCCAGACTAGTTTACGAACTTGCCAAAGAGCCTTTCTTCATGGAAGACCTACGAATTAAGTTAGCCCTACCATCCACGGACAGCTGGAAGAGGTTGATGCAAGAAAGACAAAATAAGAGAGAAGAGATCTGGCCCAGCTTCTACACGATGGAGGCCATGACGAGCAGAACATGGACAGGAACCAACCAAGAACTCCGACGCCTGGTAAACTCGTTAGCAGTGCATGGTTACCACCATAAAATATGTAAAACTAAGAGTTATCACGACCCTGACAGCAACTGTGTATGCGAACTGTGCGATCAACTTTGTGAGAGATATCACGTCGTCACGTGCAAACAAAGGCATAAGAACCTAGTGGAGTTTTGTAAGATGTAAGATGTTATAACTCTTAAAAACTTGCACAATTTGTGCGCATTTCTGTTTAATTAAAAAATTAATAGACAATGAACAATAAAAACCCTTAACATATAAAATTGAACTTACACTGGGGGCCACTGTAGAGACATCTAGGAGCCACAGTTGGAAATACGATCACTAGGGTTACCATGGTTAAAAGTACAACAGCAGCAGTTTTTGTGCTTTGTTGATACCTTAATCTTGAGCTATTGTGCCGACCCCATAAACTATTGAGGAGGGTTAAAACTGATCCCAAAGGTTTGAAAAGAATCCAGAAATTGTAGTAAAGCTGAGAAACTCTGTGCATTTTAAAACTCTTTATTCTTTTCTTCATAGGCTGAATTCACAGTCCACTTCCATGGAATCCCGACACCAAAGATCTCATGGTATAAAGACAGCTTTGAGATCTTCAGCAGTCGGCGGATGCGAGTTTCGACAGAGAATGACATGAGCTCCCTGGTCATCTTCCAGGCAGCCTTCAGCGATGAGGGCGAGTACAAGTGCACTGCTACCAACCGTGCTGGCTACATCATCTCCAAGGCTAGACTCAAGCTTGAAGGTACAAGCATTTCTTATTGATAGCAGATTCTTTAAGTGTGACTTGAGTTTTCCCTGATATTGAGAAATTTTTATTTGTTTATTTATTCATCTTATGGATGCAATCAATATCCATGGCTTTGTCATCAAACTAATTCTGAAATACAAGCATAAAATACATACTGTATAAATACAAAAAAATAAAAAATACAGTTTTCTGTACCTGAAATTATAGAAAAAATCTTGATAAAATTGTATGGACCAATAGCAATGTAGAAAATACAGTGCATTTCATGTAAGAGTTGGCCACTGCTCTAACTCCCGAATGATCGGGTGAAATATCTACACAATTAAAGCCGCTAACGATGTAAAGATTCAGGTTCTCACAATTACAGTTAAAATTACAATGAAAATAACCAATTATCTCATCACATGAGATGTTGGAAATGTCCTCCTCTTGCATCCATACATCACTGGCACCTTTTTAGGAAATTTTATTTCACATGCATAAGTTCAGTTTCCGAGATAGGACTAATTTCTCTTGTGATATCATCTTTAAGTTGTTTTAATGTAGGCCTATGGAGGTTTGAACTTGAAACTTTATTTTTCAATTTCCCCCATAAATAATAGTCATATACTGTTAGAAGAACTTACAGACAATGTCACAAGAGGAATATGCACTGATCGGTGCAAGACAAAACACTCATTGATAAAAGTGCCAATGACCTCTTGGAAGCTAAACTTAAGCCCGTGAAACAAAATTTCCTAGAAAGGTGCCAGTATTGTGTGGTTGCAAGAGGAGAACATTTCCAACATCTCTTGTGATGGGGTGCGTGGTTATTTTAATTGTAATTTTAACTTTCTGTTAGCGGCTTCATTTGCATAGATATTTCACCTAATCGCTCTGGATTTAGAGCTGTGGCCACCGTGATGCAGAAACGCACGATTGGCAACTCTTACATGAAACGCACTGCAGAAGGAAAAACATAAGATCCAAATTACCACAATCTTTAGTGATATGGTACAAAATTATAGTAGTAAAAGGGAAAACAATTAGTGTTTATCACAGTGGATCATCCATCAGTTATCCAAATTCATTGGGTCTGAGGGTGGTTTGTATTTTCATTTTGTTTTGATTATTAAGTATGTACAAAAATAACATGTTGAAACTTGGAGAAAAGTACAGTGCGCCTGGGAACTTTCTCCACAGCAGCTACATGCTGGAGAGGGTGCTAGCCACAGCGGTTATGTTGGCAGCACGAACTTTTATGAAAACAAACCATGAATTGTGTACACAATATTCGGTTTAAATGCTTGCACACTGCAATATGCACTGATGGGTGCAAGACAAAACACCCATTGATAAAAGTGCCAGTGACCTCTGCCTGCCTGCATTCTGCTGCCAACATAACTGCTGTTGCTAGCACCCTCTGCAGCAAGTAGCCGCTGCGAATAGCTACTGCATGTAGCTGCTGCTGATAACTTCCAAAAATTATTCTTTTCATTTTCTTGAAAAATAGAGTAATAACATCTGCTTTGTATCATTTATTGAAAAAACCGCTAAACTTGAGAATAAGGTGACCGCCGTCACAACCGGGCTGTACCAAGCAGGACCAAGTCTACAATGTTGCCAATATTACGAACATGATTACATGTCGATTGAATTCGGCAGATAAACGATTGTTGTAGCAATGTTTTATGAAAGATGTGGAAGGGTAAAAAAGCTTCTGCATTAAGAATTCTAGGTCCGTAACAGATTACGTTAGGTTAGGAACAATCATGTTAGTTTAGCAGCAGTATTCTGCATAGTGCAGGGTTCGTGCCATGTAACGATGTTTTACGAAAGGCGTGGAAGGGTAATATGGCTTCTAGAAGTAGTGATAGCCAAATTCTAGGCCAGTGACAGGTTATGTTAGGTTAGGAGCATTTGTATTAGTTTAGGAGCAATATACTGAATAGCGCGGGGTTTATTATGTCTCACATCTGCAACAGGAAATTTTACCCTTGCACCGATCGTTTCTCTTTTGTTCCCCATGGCTCGGAGGGGCACGGTCGCTAATGGCAGAGCATGGCTAGCTACGCTATTCTGAAGGAGTTCCAAAAGAACTACAATTCCAATTCAAAGTTCCTCCCATGGTGCATTGTATTGCACTGACACTTGACAAGAGTGAGAGTACTTTGTGGGTGACTCACATACTTCCTTTTGTTTATGGAATTTGGCTATTCTGTTATTTATTAATTCTTTGCCGGAACCATTCATTTCTAAAGGTTTCTTTTTCTATGTGATTATATTCCTTGTGTATTCTTTCTATTTTAAGGTTATGTTTATCAATCTGTGTGGGGGATCTATTTTCTTTTATGTAGATGTCTGCAGTGATGGGAAGTAATTGAGTAAAAGCAATCGGATTACAGTAACAATTCCTTTTTTGTCCCCATTTACTTGTAAGCAATACTTTTAAAAAAATGTAATTTATACTTGTAATTTACTTCTGGAAATAAAATAGTAACTGTTATAATTTAGTAGTCGTTAGTATTAGTATCATTATCGCTTGCTGTATCGTCATCACTACTGTTTTTGCAACTAATATCCAAATTAGAGTTAATGTTAACAAAAAGTTACTCAATGTTTCCGAAACTGTTCTCATTGATGTGTTTTTTTTTTGTTTTTCATTAATAATTTGAGCTTGTGCCCAAAACAAACCAAAAACAAGGAATCTTTAGGTACTGCCATTTTGTAAAGTAATTGTAATTGTAAGTGTAATTTTACTGATTACTTTTTTAAAAAGTAATTTGTAATTGTAATTAAGTAAAATGTCTCTCAGGTAATTGTAATTCAGCCCAATTACTTTCTTTTTGTACTTTTCCCATCACTGGATGTCTCTTGCTGAATATTTCAAACAAATGCAGGTTGATCTGAAAGGATTATTAAGAGAGAGAGGGTACCAACATTTCTGATCTGAATTTCTCATTTTCAGCACCTCCTTGTATTCGTATTCCCCGCCAATATGAGGATGGCCTGCTGTTCGAGAAGGATGAAGTCATACGCTTGAAGGTCTCTGTGTTGGGGCGACCCCTTCCTCGAGTAACATGGTACCATGACAATGACCTTATTCCGTTTGGAGGACGATACGAGGTGACAAACACAGAAAGGTCATCAGCACTAAGGATATCAGAAGCTCGGCGCTCTGACCGTGGGGAATACCAGGTCAGAGCCACCAGTCGGCTCGGAGAAGACATTGTGGCCTTTCTGGTCACTGTTACTGGTAAGAGTTTGTTCTTTAACTTTAGGGTAGAGATAGGTCAATATTTGGCTTCTTAGTTCAAATTTTCTTGTTAATATTACACAGTTCAGCCATAGGAGGAGCTACCATTTAATTCCAAATGATGAATCCTATTTATTAAGAATAAAAATGTTATATTTTTGTGTTATTTCACATCATTTTAAAAACAGTATGAGGAGGTACGTTTCAAAACGTATTAAATCCACCTATGGACAAAAGTGAGTTTTATATGATTTCGTATAGTTCTGAGTAGGCCTATGCTCTATCATCCTGTGAAGGCAGTTTTCATCTAACTTAATTAAGTCCCCTTCGAAAGAGTGCATAAAATTTTATAAGTGTTCAAGACAAACCATATTATGTCCAAAACCAAATAATATTAATATTAATATTAGTTGGGAATCTACAGTGGAGTGTTGATATCTGTAGCAAGATTGAGATAGGAAATATACACACTAACTTCACTAAAAGGTATATTTACCCAGGATGATCATTTCAATGGGTCTTCCCAATAAACAATATTAACCGAAAAATCTCTTAAACTTCGACACTTTAGTTGGCATACAAGGAACTTTGATCAACAAGTTCATTCACTAGAGGACCAGTCAGAATCAGCTGATGATGGTGGGAAGCCCCATTGAAATAATCATCTTGGGTAAATATACCTTTTAGTGAAGTTTAGTGTGAATATTTTCGATGTCAATCTTGCTACAATTAATATTAATTTATTCTAAGCTTGTGTGTGAACAGTCAAGTTTCTTACATTGAGAACAATTGGCTCCAATTTACTGCATTGACCATTGTCAACATAAGTGCAGTCCATTTGTGTGTGTGTGATATTTATAAAAATGGAGGGAGAAGTGTCTGTAGGTGAGGTCAGCAGAGGAAGCAGGAAAAGAATGAAGAAGAAAACAACAAAACATCAATGAAGTGAACTATGGAATGTACATAATAAAGGGACAAGTAATATATCAGTCATGGGCAAACCCCTATCTATTGACACGCAACCCATAAAGTTGGTTACTGCAAATAAATTGAAAAGAACGGGTAGATGGAGACACAAAAAGACAATAAGTGCTCATTCTTAGGGAAACACTAATTTCACTTTATAATATACACCACAAGAAACAAACAATACAAACAATTTTGTATTTTTAATTATTCTTTTACATGTGCAATTATTTCATTATACAAAGGCTTAGAATGTGCCATAACGCCTTTCCAATCGGAACTGTGTCGAGGCCCATCACTGTTTGCAAAGAGATTATGACACATGCATGGGAATAATTCACACTGAATGTGCGCAATGCCATCTTGCGTCTTATGTGGGCGAACCAGTAAATTTATTTAGATTTATTTATTTAGATTTGTTCATCATAACATAGTACAAAATACATGTTTATGAACATCTGCATTTGCACTCTTGCATTCATAACAAGCACTCTATAAAAAACTCAATATTCACAATACAAAGATATGCATAATAAATGTTACATAATATACAACATATTTACAGACGTGTACATTATGTACATTAAGATAAATCATCCTCCAAGAATTCCTCGACATCATACCGGTAGTATGCTTTACTTATGAGGAAGCTTACAAGTAATTGTTTGAATTTTTTCTTTGGTTCAGTATTTCTCATGTATGGCGGGAGTTTATTGAAAAATTTAGTGCCGATGTAGCTTGGTTTTTTTTCAAAAAGCTTAAGTCTATGCCTGGTGATAGCCAGGTTATTAGCACCTCTAGTTTGGTGATTGTGAACATCCGAGTTTTTTGCTACCGGGGTTGAGTTATTATATTCTAAGTACAATATGGATCGTAGAATTAATATCGAAGGAACAGTCAACAGCGATAGTTTTCTAAATGTTTCCTTACAAGCACTATTATATGGCAGTTTACCCATGTATCTAACTGCTCTCTTTTGCAATGTAAGAATTTTCCTAATGTTTTCCTTAGATGTATTGCCCCATAATTCAATCCCATATGTAATGTGTGAGTAAATGAGTGCAAAATACACAATCCTAGTAGTATCCATTGGGAGGTATTTGACAATGTTTCTTAATACAAATAGTCCTGAACTGATTTTACTTTCGATTTTGTTGACATGACTGTTCCAAGAAAGGGATTCATCAAGAGTTAGACCCAAGATGTTTACTTCGCTGACTCGTTTTACCTTATCATCACCAATCATTAACTGTGGTTCGAAGGATGCATTTTTACACTCAAAATATATAAATTCACTTTCATTAGCATTAACTGATAGTTTTATATTATGGAAGTACTGAACTGAAAATGCCCATGTATGTAATATATTGTTAAGGGGAAGCCATGGAGGAGTAGGTTAGTGAGTTGTGCGAACTTCTAGAAAAGTTCAAGGTACCAAGAAATGTTTCAGTTTTGAGTTCTTTGCTGCACTGACAAATACAGAAATATACATGTAGTTTAAACGAAGTGGTTTTATTATTTTGTCACAAAAGACCTCATAACCTGGAATAAACCGTATTTACCTCAAACCACAAGAATTGTGTTTTGGTCTTTCCAGAAGAAAAATAGAAAATTTGTAGGTGAACACCATAGGCTAGTCAGAAAATATTGGTAATAATTATGTACTAATTTTGATTTATGAACAAAATATGAACATTGTGAGTCATTATTTTCTAGGAGTAATTCAAATATTGTTATCTACTACTTGCACAACATTATTTTGTTTGAATTTTCACGATATTATTGAAGTCAAAATGCCTCTTTATTTCCTATGTTCATGTCAAACCATATTATGTCTAAGATATTTTCTGAATTTCAGGGCAATCTGATGTGAAAATGATTTCAAACAGAATGAATTCTGATAAATGAAGTTGTTCCCGTAAATAAAAATTTTAGTATTTTAATTTACCTCCCTTAGCTTAGATTTAAACAGTTTTTTCTTCTCTCCTGAAAAATTTACATAAGTGGATTTAATACAGTTTGAAACGTACCTCCTCATATTATTAATTTCATAATAAATTACATATATGGCACATCTAATGCAATAAATTGCATGTTTCTGTAAACTTATTCACATACATTACTGCAAGCAACTGTATAAGAGTGTATTTCATTATTAGCTATATGTCCATTTTTCCTGGGTTTTTTTGTTGAAATGTTAAAGTGCGAATGCTTTGCACATGTTTACTAGTCATAAATAAAAATATAAATAAAATTATTATTACTCACTGTACTTATTGTTATTACTTGCAGATCGACCAATGCCTCCGGGAAGAGCGAGAGTGGTAACAATCATGGGGCGCTCCGTAACTCTGACCTGGTCCGAACCCAACGATGATGGAGGCTGCAAGATAGGGAACTACATTGTGGAATACTACAGGGTAAAGTGGATATCATTTGACATTATATAATATATTTAATTCATAAAATATCCCAATTTCATTCTGTAGTTCTTTGGTCTAAAGCTCATTAACCCATTGGAGACCGAGTCTGCCTCGTGAGCAGGTAGGAAACCCAAACAGCTCCACCACCAATTGTTAGACGATATTGTGTCTTTCCTTAGCGGGCAGCTCAGTTTGTGTGCAATAAGCCTTCAAACAGGAATAAACGCATTCCAATTGATAAAACAGAACAAGTAATAAATGATGTTCTATGCAGTGTCATATAGGTCAAACATTCCACTAGCAGAGACAAATTAACTACATGTCATTGTGAGCGAGCATAAATCAGTACAGCCAACCTACAAAAGATTAAGCAAAAAGTGTGAATACTTATTGACTTAGGCCGCTGGCGTGGTCTCATGGTTAGCATCGCCGACTACAGATCCGTCGGCCCGGGTTCGATCCCTGATAACTCCTTGGATTTTTCTGAGGTAGAGAGGTCTGGTAGGGGTGCACTCAGCCTCGTGATTCAAATTGAGGAGCTACATGATAGAGAAGTAGCATTGGCTCCGGTCATGGAAACCACCATTAACGGCTGTGGGTGTTGGCATGCTGACACATGCCCCCCAATCCTGCCGTCTGCTTATGGTAGATGACTAGACCTGGGATTTTAGGCTCTAAAAAAATTAGTTTTAGGCACCTAAAATAGACTTTTAAAACAAGTAAATAGGCCTTTAAAAGAGAAAACAGGCACTTAAAATATGCTTTAAAATGTGTAAATAGACAGAAAATAGACTAAAATACTACAATATGCTCTTAAACTGTAACGTGATTTTTTTTTACTGTAAGACGCATGGTATACTTATTCTTAACAGAAATAACTGCAAAATTAAGACAGAATTAAAAATACATTTATCAAAAACAGTTTCTGGTTTTTTATGAAAAATTGACACAGTATGTCCCTTCTAACTATATACCTGCTACTTGTTGTTTTGAGCTAATCCTGCCCCATCAGTCAGCATTCCTTTGGTGACAGTTGTTTGGGAAAATCAAGTTTCAGTGAAAAACCCACCCTCTGCTGTTCTCCCCTTCATTCAGGGTATCCATTAAATGATTGTAAAAGTTACAGAAGTTGAATTTTATTTTAAATGTACAAAATAGGCATTTTAGGCACTAGAATAATAAAAATAGGCTCCAAAGGTCCAAATAGGCTTTTTAGGGCACTGAAAACTCTATAAATGTAAGTGATATATCATGAAATGTCCATATTTAAAAATTTTCATGTTATTTCATAAGGAACATAATAGGCATTTGCCTTAAAATCCCAGGTCTATAGATGACGCAGTAGTCGGGTGGTAGGCCTTGTCCCTTCTGGGATATAAGGCACCATGGAGTTAGTTAGTTAGTTACTTATTGACTTACCTTCATTTGTAAACATTTCGCATTACAAAAATTGTGTAGACTAATTTGCAATGGTTTTGACAGCTTGGTTGGAATGTGTGGCTGAAAGCAGCGACATGCAGACAAATGACAACTACACTAGGGGACCTCATAGAGGGGTCTGAGTATAAGTTCAGGGTGAAGGCAGAGAATCCTTACGGAGTCAGCGATCCTAGCAATGAGTCTGATGTCATCTTTATTCCAGATCCTAAGAGGGGGTGAGTATGGATATATTTACATTCCAGATGAAAACTTAGGTAAACATTAGTAACAAGAAGTAAATTGATAGATTTAGAGATGAAACTGTAAACACACTGGTACAGAATTCGCTTGTGTATTGTTCATGTGTTATGAGAAACGGCAAGAGAAAAAAATATCACCAAGTTTCCATTATTAAGTGCCAGAATGGGAAAATGTCCGTCTGTCCGTCCATGTGTCTGTAGGCGGAATAACTCAAATACGCTTTATCGGCTTTTCATGAAACTTGGTATATGCATTTATATCGTCCATGGGAAGAAGCCTATTTATATTAGAGCAAAATCAGTTGACCGGTACAGGAGTAATGCCCAATTTAGTGGCTATTTTGTGGTAATATATTTGAAAGAATTTATCAAATGCAAATCAGTTCTCATGACAACATATTGTTTTACAGTGTTCATATACTACTTTGGAAGTTGCAATACAGTTAGCTATGACATATTCCTTCACATATGCTTATCAAACTAGACCTTTGTTCTTCTGTAAGTCCTGCTTAATGAATCGATCTGAAGCTTAACTTGGGATCGATTACAAAAATAATCATAATTGCAATTATCACTGATTAAACAAAAGCATTCTGGCACTTTGTTACATCAGTTTACCTGATCTTATTTATTTAGTTTATTTTGCTTCAATAAATTTTCTTAGCTGCTGTTATAAAATTACTTCTTCCTTCAGAGTAATTCTGGAACTAACCAAAGGAAATTGACATTGACTGTTCCATTCAAATGCCGTGTATTCGATATTGATCAGTAACATTTAGCAATGCCTTGGATATAGGTTAATCACAATTTTTTTTATCTTATAATGCTTCCTAGAATAGCAAGGATGCAATTTTATTTGATAAAATGTCAGCTCATTAAATATTTTGAGATAACTGCCAGAATCAGAAAATTTTCATGATTTCAATGTTGCTGAAATAGTTATTAATACAAAATGTATTGAAATCAAAGTACTATTTGCATGAGAGCATAAATGCAGAATTTCATGGTGTTTGATCTGTACTGCTTTTATACTAGGATACTTGAACGACCGGTTCGAGGAGCGAAGAGTCAATCTGACATCCCAATACCTGAGTCTAAACCTGAGAAATCCCGTGGACGCTCTAAAGATTCCTTAATGTCAAGAGAGGCAGTGGAAGTTAAAAAGCGAAAAGAGGTGGAGGTGAAGCGACTTTCTGAGAAAGACATTAAAATTAAGAAAATAAAGAGTGAAGAAATCAAGAAAATAGAAGAGCGCCCAAAGGATATTTATGCTGTTCCGAAAAAGAAACCAAAAGACTTGGAAAAGAAAAGATCGGTAGAGTTCCTTCCGGATGAAGCACCTGAGATTGTGAAAAGGAAGAGAAAGTCCAGTTTAGAAAGGAAGTCTAGCCTGGAGAGGAAGTCTAGTTTCGAGAGGAAAGAGACGGAGAGTGTGCCGAAGACGTTGCCACGACAGTCAAAGGTGCAGGATAGCGAGAAGGGGATGAAGGCGACGTTGCAGTTTTCAGTGGCAAAGAGGAGAGAAAGTTCCGGGGAGAGGGATTCTGGAGTGTCTGAGGGAAGCTTCACAACTGGCACTACCGGCAGCAAACAGAGCTTCACGTCGCCGCTGATGCCTAGAGAGGATGACAGTCTTCTGCACGGCAGCTCTGAACTCATGCTAGTGCTGCTTCCTCACACTGGAGAACAACAGGGTGAAAAAGGTAAAACTTTTGACAATTTTATCCATTACTGGCATATATGAGTGCAATTCGCTGGTGTGCGGGCAAAGAGAGTTAAGTCCGCCATCCTCAAAATTTGAGATATGTCCATAGAGTTATAGATAAAAATGTTCTCTACATTTGTGTTAAGTCCAGTAAGTCATATTAAAAAAAGTACGGTAGTTATGGATGTGTGCCTCATCGGTTTATCCATCTCTAAAGCTATGTTGGGCTGGTATACTGTGTTAAGCCACTCTAATTCTCAGTAACAAGAAAGTGGACTTAACTCTCTTTGCCCGCGCACCCCCAAATATTTTTTTAACCTCTGATGGGGCATAAGATGAAAACCATGGTGAAAATCAGAACTGTTTTATTTCGAACATTTGAATACACCTTCCAACCACTTCTCTACATAGTCGCTGCTTCAATTGAGACATTGTCATATCACAGTACCAACTATCCAATACCCTCTTCATAGAAGCTGGCCACCTGTGTATTGAGAAGTGTCTTCACGGCATTTTGAAGTGTTTTGAAGTTCTTCGTTGGTATGGAAGCACTGTCCTCCCAGATATTTGGTGTGCTCGAGAAATTTGTGTGCATCAATTGTTTGGATTGTTCTTTTAAATCTAGATTATCACAATGAATCCACGTTTCATCCCCTGTCATGACGGATTTCAAAACTCCATCTCCATGCCGAGTGACTTTCATTTTTTTCGGCAGCTGAATAAATATCAGGAAGGACAGCGCTTCCACACCAACAGTGAATTTCTAAACACTTCATAATGCCATCAAAACCTTTGAAGCCATCAAGACCATAATGAAGAGGGTATTGGAAAGTTGGTACCAAATGTCTCAATCGGAGCGGCAGCTATGTAGAGAAGTAGCTGGAAGGTGTATCTAAATGTTCCAAATAATACAGTTTTCATTTTCACTGTGGCTTACATCCTATGATCCAACAGAGGTTGAAAAAAATAGCCCTCGTAAAACACAATTTATTCTTTTTGTTTGACCATACTATAGAATGCATATTACATGTGACGTAACTGTATCATATTGACATACACGAAAGTACAGTCAACCCTTGATATAATGAGAATATTTTAGGAGAAAAATCCCTCTGACACTGCTACTTGAACCCAGGAGCTTTGGCTTCGTGCCTATGCTCCACCAACTGAGCTAAGCCGGAATTCAATTCACAGCGCTAGATGGAACCTCTCTCCTATGACTGATTGCCCTAATGGTCCTGGGTTCAAGTCCCAGTGTTGGAGGAATTTTTATCCTTTAATATTCTCTTGTAATGTCCAACGGAGACAATAATCTGTGGTTCATGAATGCTTATATATCTATCTCGATATAATGCCACCATCCATTCTCTAGCATTTAGTGGCACAAAGCGAGGGTGGCATTAAAACAAAATTTAATTTTAAAAAATAAAAATGGCATAATACAGTGCTGTATTAATTTACTGTACTATGTTGTGAAAGAAAAATTAAATAAAAGTCAAATAGATAACTTTAGCACAAAGTAAGTACTATACAGTAACCCAATTTATTACAGTATATGTTTCGAATGTCTCATTGTATGAGGCAGTCTGTCGGACTTCTTAACATAGCTTCCTCATTCCACCACACTACATTTACACTCACTTTTCCTTGTGCAATCCAAACATGCATAATAATTAATAATTATAATTTTATTTTCTTGTCATTAAACCATTTAGGTAATAGACAAAGTCAGGAGTACAAAGATTACATATATAAATTACAACACGAATTATATACATAATTCACAACCAATTTTACAATATAAGTGAAATTACTACATTAAGTTTCTTGTACATTTACTAACTATTACTAACTATAAATTCTTAAAGTCATATTCGAAATATTCATTAACAGTGCCGCCGTGGGTGAGTTGGTAGCGTGACTGCCTTTCACCCTGGCGGCCCGGGTTCGATTCCCGGCCGGGTCGGGGATTTTTCAGCAGTGAAAAATTTCTTTCCTGGGTTCAGGACTGGGTGTTGTGTTGTGTCCTTTCATTCCCATCCCGCGAGAGGCAATGGCAAGTCTCCGCGGTATCACCCTTGCCTGAATTACCTCGGACGAGTCGTGGTCATCACCCCACGGCTTCGTCCCGGGTCTGGACCTGCCTTCGGGCAGAACACTCATCATCATCATCAGTATAAAATGGGTTGTCAACAAGAATTTTTAAGAATAACTTATATTTAGATAAATTAAATAAATAAATAAATACAAATTTTATTGTCGTTAAACCCCTTTGTTACTAGACAAAGTCAGGACCACAATCTAGACTTAACCCACTGTGTACATTTTAAAACCTGTATTCATAGTACCATTAAACTATATTACACTCAAAAAATTCAGACACAGAGTAGAAAGGGTTGTTAACCAGTAGGTAGGCCTATACACCTTGCATTTGAATAGATTTATAGGCAATTCAGCAAGCTGTGATGGTAGTGTATTAAACATTCTTTGACCTAACATTTCATAACTATTTGATGACGTATGTAATCTATGAAATGGTATATTTATTTTCTTACTTTGTCTGGTATTATAATTATGTATATCTTTTTTTAAGTTATGGCATGACAGATTGTTTTTTGTATAAAGCAGTACATTATGAATATGAAGATTAACTATGGTAAGACAACGTAATTTAGTAAACAAAGGTCTACAATGTTCTAGTTTGTGTGAGTTTGTTATTACCCTAACTACCTTCTTTTGCAGTATCAGAATGCGTTGAATATGGACACTATTTGCCCAAAGTAATATGCCATATGAGATTATACTTTGGAAGAACGCAAAGTATGCAGATCTTATATAGTTATCTGGCACAAATTCTTTCAGTTTTCTTATAAGATATATAACCCTAGACAATTTAGTAGTAATATAATTGACATGTGGTTCCCAGTTCAGCTTCATATCTAGATATATACCTAAAAACTTAACGCTTTCTGTACTATTTTCTACTGGTAAATCTCTAAGACTAAAAAATATTTGTTGAGTTTTACTGTTATTTAATAAAAATCCATTGGCCCTAAACCAAATTGAAGCTTGTGCCATAGTATTTTGAGTTAAGTTCTGAAGCTCATTAAAATCAGAACTAAAATTTTAAAAAGTTTAAAATAGCCAATGAGACGTGAATCATGACCTGTGTGAGAGTGTCACTTCAAAACTACTCCAAGCTTATTTAGCTACCTTGCATCTTCAATCCAAACTTTCTGTCTCCCTATCCCACGTATACTGTAATAATATGTTAAATTCTATTCTTGAAATACTTATTATTTATTACTTATTACTTTCTTAACTTGAAAATATCTATATAATTTACATATACTGCAATATTTAATTAATGGGATCAATATATTATTATTATTATTATTTTTGTTATTATTATTATTATTATTATTATTATTATTATTATTACTATTGTTGTTGTTGTTATAATATTAATCTCACCAGCAACTAATCGCTAGTAGTAAATATTGCCAATAATCTAGGTTATGAATTCCTTATTTTCTTTATTCACAGAATCACAAAGACAATCAGAGTTAGCAATATTTGGAGACTCGTCAGTGCCACCTCCAATGTCCCTGTCAGCGCCAGAGCTCGGTGGAGGAGAGCCCCTCATCACACATCCTCTGCGCAATGCTGTGAGTTCAACAGAGCTCCTACATGAACAGGCAATGGCGAGGTTCTACCAAGCCGTGGCACAAGAGGAAGCCGAGAAGACACTGCACAGACACGAGAGCATGGAGCGAAAGTCAGCGGAACCATCTGTTCCCACAACTCACAGAACATCTGCAGAGGCAGAAGATGTGGAAATGCGAGGCTCTTCTAAGCCACAGAGTAAGACGTTAGAACTACCGCAAGAACTAACATGGCATCAGAGAAAACAGAGGATATTTGAAGACAGGAGGGACAGTTTTGAAGGAACTGTATCCATCAGGAAAGCTGCTTCACCTCAACCAGAAAGAAAGCCAATTCTGACTAGGAAAGAAGCATCACCACAGCCAGATTATGCAATGAAGTCAAATATGAGTAGTAAAGAGGCATCACCTCAGCCGGAAATTACCATGAAATCAATTCTCAGCAACCGGAAAGAGCCCACGAGACTATCAAGTAGAGAAAGTGAAGAAGAGCTTTTTGAAAGATTGCGACAAAAGACATCATCAGAACCTTCAACACCTACCACCCCACCTACACCACAAACACCTCCTGAAATCAAACCAAGGTCCATTCTGCGTAACAGAGATGAGAAAGCTGTTTTTACTCACAAATATGAAGAACCAACCTCTAGAGATATCAGGGAAGAAATTAAGATGGAACTGGAGCCAGAAGAAGATTATCCTGAGCAAGAAGAGCTGGAAGAAGAACTAGAGGATCATAACAGTGAGTTTGATGAGGAAGAAGATCTCTTCAAGAGAATGGAGGAAGAAGAGGAGCCATATCATCCAAGCAGCGTAGCTCGCCGATATGATAGATTTGATGAGTATGAAGAAGAAGATACCTATCACCCTCCTCGATCCATGGCTCCAACTTCACCTCCTGCCAAGGCACCAATTGTGAGGACACTGGAAAGGCAGTTGACTCCACGGCCATCAAATGAAGTTGAACCGATATATCCGAAATCTATTCTCAAGAACAGCAACAAATCCTTCCAAGAACAGCTTGAAGAAATGGTAGAGCGACCCCGTGTAGATGTTCCACGAGAATTGGAGAGAAGTCCTCCAAAGTCTTTCCGACAGACACTTTCTATAAAAGATCTGCATCCTCAGCTAAGCACTGAAACCACTTCAACGAGTTCCCGTACTCCATCACCAGTTGGACCTTCTCCATCTCCTCCACCCTTTTCACCCGAACTTGAATCCGAGCCAGAATTAATGTTTTCTCCACCCAGATCTCCATCTCCTCAGCCTATGTCACCGTATCCACCACCAGAATCTCCAGAACCTGAATTCTTCATGGCAGAAGAAGGTGAAGAAACTAATAAGCACAGAAATTTGTATGCAAATATGCCTCCTGCTGCACCAAAAGAACCGGAAGTTGCACCTCCTGAAGGTAGATTCTTCACTCCCGAACCAGCACCTGTAATTCCTCCAAAGCCAGACATGGCACCACCTCCAGAACCACCTCCAATACCACCTATAAAACCTGCCAGAGCGCATCGTCCAGAACCTATTCCTCAAAAACAAGAAATTACACCTCCTAAACCTATAATTGAGCCTCCTAAACCTATAATTGAGCCTCCTAAACTAGAAGTTCAACACCCAAAACCAGAAATTAAACCTCCAAAACCAGAAATCAAACCTACTAAACCACATATTGAACCAAAACCAGTAACTGAACCTACAAAACCACCCTCCCAACCACCAAGCGAACCACCACCACAGAGTATTTCTCCTTCAGAATTAACCAGACAGAAGAGAATGCTGATGAGAAAGGCATCTATAGAAGAAGACTCGGAGGAGAAGAGAGCGATGGCTGATTTTTATGGAGATATCCTTAAAGATCACTCTCGTCCAAGGAAATCTAAGCGGTTCATGACAGTATCAGAACTGAAATCAGCGGCTGCAGCTGCAGCAGCTGCAGCTGAAAGGGAAAGAGAAATAGCTCTTCTGACACCAGAACCTACAAGAACTCCAACACCTGAACCTGAGCCAGAACCTGATTTCACTGAACTGCCGCCAGAAGAACAGGAGAAGATACTAGAAGAATGTACATATGATCGATATACAGCTCCTGTACCACGCCGTTCAACAACACCTACATTTAAAAAATCCAGAACGCCAGATCTAGTACTGTTACGACAATCGTCAAAAGATCGACCAAGAATGCCTTCAACAGAGAGGTTCGCAGCTGAGTTGTCAAAACGATTTCCAGAAGTATCACGACGTTTCTCTCCAGAACGAGCTAAAGAGCCATCGAAAGAGTTAAGCAAGGAAAGGAGCAAAGAAGAGTCTGATATCCCATCCCCTCGTCCTATAACTCCTTTAAAGATTGATCTTCCTAAGCTTGAACCTCTGGAAGAAGCGGAGAGTAGAATGCGTTTCTACTTGAATTTCCTGGCTGATCTAGCTATGTTTCTTGTGGCTTGCTGGTTGTATGCCTTTAAAGATGAGCGTTACGCTATTCCAATTTTAATATTGCTCGTGTACCGACAGTTATACCAAGCCATAAAGAGAAAAATGATAAAATTTCCTGGACTTCCCTGGAGAAGAAACACTGAAAGTTAACGTACCCCATTACAGACTTTTTTGCTGGAACAACTGTCTTTGTGCATATTTTAAATATATTTTCCCTAAAGACTACCATACACAGAAAGCTATGTTTCGCTATGCTATGTTAAAAAGTCGCTACAATGCAGTTTCTATAGGATGGCACGAACAGACAGCTGTGCTAAGTTGAGCTAAGCTACATTTCACAGATTTTCATAGTTGTAGCTCTACAAAGCTTGCTTCGCGCATGCGTATCAGTTGTTTTCTTCGATATCTATCATGGATAGGCTGTTGTACTGTTAATAAAAAAACACAATCTTGTTTTCTTATCCCAAAAATATTGCTCAGCTTTCTTGTGTTGTTATAGATTGTTGTAACACTAATTAACCTTTACCATGCTAAATTTATACAATAATAAGCAATCATCAAGTGAATTCATCAATGGGCTCTAAGATTCAAATCAGCAGATAGAATTGCAGTAGAATCACGTCGGGAGACAGAGGACAAGATGGGCAGACCTCTTCATACAACGAGCAGGAAAACAATGGACACGGCAGGCCAGAAACAGGGATCAGTGGAGAGATCTAGAAAAAGGAATATTGCAAGTAGAGGAAAGAGACCAAACATAATGAAAATAGTGATGTGACAGTGATAAAACTAGTGACTAAACGGACGTAGCACAACACTCTTTAGGAGTAGCTCCCCTAATGAGTGCACCTGAGCTTCCCTGCGATCAAGCAGGAGGCCTTTGCCCGTTAAGGGATTTCATAGGCTAAATTCAACTAGTTTCTATTGAATACAGTCGTAACACAAGGGTAAAAATTCTCACTATTTTACATGTAGTTTTACTATATAAATATTACATTTCTGCTTTTACACAGTTTTAGAACAAACGAATTTATATGTCAGTAGCAGTGAAAGGGTTAAAGGTTAAAAACTCGCTCATTCGACGGGGGCTTTACCCCAAACCCCCAATGAGGTTCTCAGGAAGAGCTTTCTTTCTGAACTGATACCCTATTGGAGTCCATGTGTTTAGACTGCCTTACAGCCTATTACCGTTCAGCCATAATAAACCTAAAAAACGGTGGAAGACATTAGGATTTATTTGGTGTAAAAAATAAAAATTTTAACTTTTTGGAATTTTGCCATCGGTTACAAGCTAAAAGGTATAAGTCTACCAAATCTAAGGTTTCTAGCTCATCTGGAAGTGGGTAAACATTAATGGTGTATGTAATTAACTAAGTTGTTGACTATTAACACTTTGGGCTTCACTTTTCCTTACATTTTTGCAGGACGTACGTTTCATGGGCTTTGCCCACATTTTCAACTGCTTGTCAACGGCTTTGCCCACATTTTCAACGGCTTGTCAACAAGTAACTGCGTACATCCTGCAAAAATGTAAGAAAAAGTGAAGCCTAAAGTGTTTAATAGTCAAGAAATTAGTTAATTACATAATTTGTTGCTTCACTGTATTAAGTTTCATTATCTCTTGATTCTTCATAATTAATGGTGTATTTTATGGAGTAAATTTCAACTGATATAAAAGGATGAAATGGTGAGGATTCATGGTATGTAAATATCAAATTCGGCATTTGACATTACAACTAGAGAAACCATTAAAAAGACCCATGTCAAATTAACCAGCTGTGGGATTTGAACCTGGGGCCTTCCAAAATGCAAGTCCAAGAAGTTACGACTTGGCCACCTCCCTTGATTTATGGAAATTATTTTTATCGCTAACTTTTCTAAAGATTTGTCGAAGTGTATTGAAACTTCCATAGCCCTATCAGAACACTGCAATAGATATTGTTGTCATGGTAACTGAGCAGAGACTTTAAAGTGTATCCTCCCATTTGAAGGTGTTTTCAGGGGTAGAAATTAAAAAAAATTGAACTTTTTTGGAATTTTTCCTTCGGTTACAGGCTAAAAGCTATAAGTGTGCCAAATTTCAAATTTCTAGCTCATCTGGAAGTGGACAAACATTAATGTCAGTGATTAAGTGAGTCAGTCAGCCATGTGGCTTTATATTATAGGGATGTAATTATACATATTAATAACAATGTAAATATTACAATAGAATAGGCTTTTTAAGTCATAACTATTTACAACTACATGTTTACAAGGGAAGCTTTTGTTTAAATATTAATCTATGCGATAATGTGCTTGTGCATTGTTGTCTCGCACAACAACCAGGGTCGAGCATCAATTCTGTGTCCCAGCACTGCTTAGCTTGGGAATGGTTAGGATGCCGTAGCATAGCTTCCTGTGTGTGGTGGCCTTAACATTTTCTTGTTCATTAAGCGCAATATTATTTCTTCTTCCACGGTAGTCCTAGATAAAAAAAAAACTCAAAATACCTACCAATATTAACAATTTTTGAGCAGGTGTTTATACATGAGGTAGATTTGCTCATAAAAACCTATAGATCTTCTGTATTTTGATTCATTTTTGGGAGAGAATATAAAAATTCTTTGTTTGTTTACATAAAGTTCATTAAAAACAAGGTGAATAATTACTAACAAAAAATAGTAACATTATTTTCACTACTAACAAAAATAAAATAGATTATCTTGGCAATAGAAATAGCGTATTATATGAAATTAGTAACTAGAATATATTGACATAAGAAAATGTCTTTCTGGACTGCCTATAAGAACATTCCAAAGAAATCGGTAGCAAAGAAGTTCAGAGAATGATAGATAATTTGTAATAACATAAGCTCGTGTAAGAAGACGATGTTTGTTATCTGGTATTTGTTTTTCTTAAATTTGTTGAATTGATATTCAAACAAAACATACCGTGGATGAACATTTCTGAAAAAATCTAGGAACATTAATATGCGCATTCTGAAAACTATTTTTCCTTTGCCCTCTCTGATTTTTGACTGAACACTTCAAGGAATAAAATTTGGACTTTTCCTTTTACCTCTGTGTTTTTTACCTGGACCGATGTGATTTTGGTTTGGAGACTTTACTGGAAAATGTTTTGCGAAGGAAAGACGAAGAAATATGAAAGTGTGATGTTTATATTCTTAGGTAAGAGTTGAACGTGTATGTAGGACAAGACATTTGTTGCCCCGTGTCAAAGTGTATCAGATATATAAGTTTATTTATATATTTATTGTTTATCACGACGAATAAATAAGTTGTTGATATTCATTTACCTTCTCTTAACCCAAAAGTTCTCTCCCAAACAGACCCTGGTATCCTGGAAAAGCTACAAAGCTTTGTTCCTCTCAGTATGTCCAACCCAGTGGCTCCATAAAACTCAGATGGTTCATTGCCACGCTTACATGAGCCTGCCATTCAACCCTATTCTGTGCTAACTCCATTCAACCATCCCTCGCAAATCCCATTTCTCTTAAATCTATTCTAATATTCTTCTCTCTTGCCATGTCTCACTAAAACAAGCAGATGATTCAGCAGAATTAACTTCTAAGCTCGCCTACTAGGCAATTCAAGAAAGAAGCATCCAAAGCCATCATGCCTGTGGCGAAAGTGTGATAATTTAACAAATCAATTCTGAATGGTTGTTGAATCATACAGTATCCGAATTACTGTGAATAATACAGTACCAATGTTATTTGGTTGTTCACTATCTCAAATACAAGGCAGAAGTTAAGTGTCGACTCAGATAAAAAATGTCATATGCTCAACACACTCAAACAATATGAAATATACAAATACACCACACAAGACAACACCAACATCTTAAACGAACAAATACAGTTCAAATCACATGTACTGTATGACACAGTCATTCAAAAATGTCTTCCTAGACACAACGGTGGCATCATGGGAGTCAGTTGCTGAAGATGGCCGCTCCACGCAGTTGAAAGCTCTCCAACAAGTAATTAACATTGCCATACCACAGTAGTGAGTGTCAGTGAAAAAAGCTATATGCTCTAAATCAGCGGTTCCCAACCAGTTCGTCACGGAAGAGTTACAGGTGAGTCGCGACTCAATCCTAAAACTATCAGAAACCATCGAATCAACTATCAGAAAAGTTAAGAAAAATCGAAACAAATCAAATTGTGTTTTGATTGTTTATCAATAATCAATCTTTATCTCCAAAATAGCATATATAACCTTATGTATAATTGCATTATTTGATGGTAAATCCTCTATATATATAAAAGGCTTTGTCCTGACTGACTGAATGAATGACTGACTGACTGATTGACTGAATGACAGGAATCACGTACAGCCTAAACTATAACAGGTAGAGACTTGGAATTTTGACAGTACCTTCGTTTCATAATGTAGGTGCTCAGTAAGAAAGGATTTTGAAAAATTCTGATTCTAAATGCCAAAAATTAAATGTTTTTGAAAATACTTAATCCCTTTTTACATAGAATTATCAATTCCAAATCACAGAATATATTGTTGCCAAATGGTATCAGGTGGGCTTGGAAAAAACAATTGAAATGCACTTTTGACAAATAAGAGAAGTTATCAAAATAATTCATGTTATAAATAAATATTACAGAATGAAATCCACTAAAATAATGGAATCACTTAACTTTCTCTACCCTGGACATAGAGAAAACAAAACGAGGTATGGTAATGTGTATATTATTATATTATATCGCAGGTTTTTGGAGAGAAAAGTATGAAAGTGATAATGCTTTATGGTAACATAAGAGTGGGAAATTTCCCGCCTCGATATTACAATTTTATGTTACAGGAATTTCTGTTTCTTCTTATTTAAACCTCTACCAGGCTTGTTGTGCACTGTACAAGCGATGGGATGCAACATTCTAGATCCTCTATGAGCCATAAAAAACTATATCAAGCGTTTTCTGAGGGAATAGTTTGAGTGTAATAAGTCGTTCTTCCTATTTCAAATTATAAATGCCTATATAGGGACCTAGAATTTAAAATTGAAAATCCTTCATAAGCTAATTTCCAATTACAAAATACAAAACCCGGGCGACGCCGGGTCTTTTAAGCTAGTTATATATACATAAGGAAGGGATACGATACAAATAAGGTTTTTTACTCCACCATGGACCGATGGACTGTGGAGGTATTCCAATAAGGAAAGGTGGGTCGCCAGCTGAAAAAGGTTGGGAACCACTGCTCTAAATGAATCATTAAATAATGCTTGTTTTTATGCCATTCGGAAACTTATCTTCTTGTCTTCTGTGAAGAAATCTAAAAATAAAAATTTATAACACAACTATCCTGCCGTTTGTATTATATGGATGTGGGAGATAATCGCTTACTCTTCGGGAAGAACATAATCTGAAAGTGTACAAAAACAGGACTACAAATATCTGACCATTGGCACTTGATTGCAGTTAGAAATAAGGTATTGTGGCATAAGAGGGAATTGGTAATTGGAAAGGATTATTGTGAATTTTGTTTGATATAGGATGTATCACATGTTTGTACATATATTAAAACAATTTTTTTCTTTTTGTAGATCTTTCTGGAAGTCAAGCAGATTTTTTTGCTAAACTCATAAATTCATTTTTCAATTATTTTCCTTTTCTAACTGAGCAGATAAATTCCTTGACTGTCATGTCAGCCAGGTCATAGCGTATACAATGCCACAAACATCACAAATGTGACTGTGTGCACCAATGAGTTAAGTCGGATGAGATAATACGATGGTAAATGCAGGAATAACAAATGAGGTCAGTATTAGTAGGAGTTTATACAGGGTCCATCAATGAAACGGGATGATTGTAGGTGGCCATGAGACAAAGTTGGGAGGTAGTGGGGAAGGCAACTGGCGTGTCGACAATTTACCATCTGGTTGCAATGGATCGTTGGACAGGTGGATAATGCGGTTATGTAGTGAAAGCATATTATCAAAATGGTCAAAGTTTTGTGCAAACTCGACGTGCTTTTCGACATCATTTAACATACCACGTAACCAGCCTGTTCTGTTCCGCCAGATAATGCGATTCGAATATGGGTAAAGAACCTCGTGCGAATGGGATCGACGTCTAAAAAAAAAAGGCATGAGTGTAAAAACTGTTTGAACGCCTGAAAACATCGCAGCAAAGCTTCCAGGTCAGGCTCCAAGAATGCCTTAACTGCAATGGAGGACATTTGGTAGACGTAGTGTACAATTTTTTTTTTTTTTCTATTGTACCCAAAATGGCTATTCTTGTACTATTGATTATTTAGTAAGAAGATATAAAAAAGTTTTTGTTCAACAAACAGTTACTTCATTCCATCATCCCGTTTCATTGACGGACCCTGTATTATTAGAAACAAAGGCATCAGACTTCTTAGTGTAATAAGGTTTTGCACAAGGTACAGAAGGTAAACAAAACTACTGCATTAAGGTAAGTAGTAGCAGTTAGATTTTAGGTCAGTGACATGTAGTACCGGTACCAGTGATAGGTTAGGTTAGGAACAGTGATATTAGTTCAGCAGCGGCATATTGAAAGCGCGCGTTTTGTTATTGGATCTCTTCCTGAACTGGGAAAGTTCATTACTGTAATAATCATTCCTCTTTAATTTTCCATGGCTCCTGAGGGAGTGGACGCTAGTGTTGAGCAAACTCGACTGTTCATTGGATGGGCATTCTCGAACAGTTCCTTTCAGTTTAAAGTTTGATAATAATTGAAACAAATGCCTGAAGCTGCTCAGGAGTTATATTGTAATTAAGTAACAAACTACAAAGGTTGTTTTTTAGTTCTGGCAACTATTTTATTTCTCCATACATAGCATAGGTAGGCCTATATGGTTCTAAGTTTTATAGGCCTTTGATGTAATCACCACCATTGCATACAACATTTTCCCCTGGATGCGTAAGTCTTTGGATTCTGTTGGCACTGCCTGATCTGATGATGGTGTGAAGAGAGCAGTCGGGTGCCTGTAAAACATCTTCAACCATACGAAAGCGAATCCCCCAAATTGACTCCATCTTCAGGATTAGATCAAAGTCGCAGGGACTTAGACCTGAGCAATTGAACAGTTCAGACACATCTGCTGTGTGCGCCCTAGCGTTGTCATGCAGAATGATGGGTGGATTGTCCATGAAGTGTTGTCATTTTGTTTTTAGAGTTGCTCGCAGATTGTTTTGCAAAAACGAGCAGTAATACTCTACAATAACGTTCTGGCTTGGAACAATATGTTTTAAGATCACACCATCCCAATCATGTTTTACAGGCAACCAACTGCTCTCTTCGCACCATCAACAAATTAGGCAGTGCTAACGGGATCCAAAGACTTCCGCATCGCTGGGAACATGTTGTACGCAATGGTGGTGCTTACATCGAAGGCCTATAAATGTTAGAACCATGTACATGTGCTATATGTGGAGAAATTAAATAGTTGCCACTACTAAAAAATCAACCATTGTATTTATTAATATTTTTAATGAATTTCATTTGTTTTCGACGTAAGAGATCTGCAAGAGATTAACAGGGTAACTTAGGACCCATAACTAATTTGAGGTTATAACTGCTAATCATTTATTGGGCTGTTTAGGGGGCATTAATTCGAAGGGGAACAAAACATTCATTAAATACGGTTGAAGATCCATACATGGATTATTTCTATATAGCCAGTGAAAAGAAAATATTTTATTCTTGCAGTTTGGATTTGGCTTGAAAAGCGCTCGCATTCAGCAATCGATATCTATTGAAACATAACATTATCGACTCTCACTCTCGGAATCGCAGACGTTGGAATTTTGCGTTTTTTTTTTTTTTTTATTGCGCCGCTGCAAGTTCGCTTCAGGTTTGCTGCAGCGATGGTGAAACGACCTCAGAATTCGCTTTACTTCTAGGGGAACTGCCATGACCGTTTTTTTTTTCAAACCTCAGTTTGCTGCAGCTGCGCTTAAAAAAACGCACGGAAAACATAATCGATTATTGTTAATATCGACAAAGTCGTAGTTGGTTGTGATTCGCGATAGTGAACGGGCTTAATTTTTTGGTTCGGGTGTGTTTCTGTGAATATTATTGTTTTTTTTACGGTGTCTATTGGACGGAATGGATTGGGTTTAGTACCGGTAAGTAATTTGAACAACTATGCCTGAGAAATTAGTCATATTACTTATTTACTGAACAATGCAAATGCAGAGTTTTTGACGCGATGTCTTTCATGTTACATCGTAATCTGGGATGCCATCATGCCAATGCGCGGGCTTAATTCAAATGATTTAAACACACTACGGCACCAGTTATTTGCTTAAGGGCTGACAGAAGTGTTAGTTTAGTCATTTTGGTAAATAAATACTATTTGTGGATTTGAATGTAAAAATCCAGCATAACCTAAAGTGAAAGGCTGTAGAATGTTAGGTCGTTTGGGCTAATGGAAAGGTGTTGCTGACGCCATATTTAAAGTACCGTGGGTTTTAAACTTTAATTATTCCTTTTCTTAGTTCACATTTTCATGTTATTTAGTCACATACAAAAACTATCTTCTCCTACAAAAATAGAGATACAGCTCTGATTTGTTTTGGCATCATCATGTGTGCAACAATATAATTTATGGTATATTGAAGTGAAACTTAGTAGGAGTAAATCGAGAGCTAACCCAAACTTGCGTTACGAACAAAATCGTCACGAAATTAGTGGGGTGTGACGGAACGGACTGCACTCATTGATTAGACCTAACAAAATTAAAAAATACAAAAATAAAAAATAAAAAAAATAAAAAATCCAACATTAAAAAATCGAAAATTTAAAAATCGAAAATTAAAAAATAGAAAATTAAAAAATACAAAAAGATTAAAAAATTCAAAGGTCCAAAATTTATAAAATCCAAAATAAAAAATAAAACATTCCAAAATTAAAATATTCAAAGATTCAAATTAAAATAATAAAAAAATCCAAGATTTAAAAAATAAAAAATCTAAAATTAAAGGAATCCACAATTAAAGAAATCCAAAAATTTAAAATTAAGAAAATTAAAATTAAAAAATTAAAAATTCCAAAATTAAAACATCCAAAATTTAAAAATAAAAAAATTCATAATTAAAAAATCGAAAATCCAAAATTAAAAAATCCCCCCCAAAAATTATGATCCAAAATTTAAAAAATCCAAAAGTAAAAAATCCAAAATTACAATATTAAAAATTAAAATATCAAAAATAAAAAAAAAATAAAAAACTGAATATTAAATAAGTTCAACAATATAAATTGAAAAATCCAATAATAAAAAATTGATAAAATCCAAAAATTAAAACAAGTTTCACTTCTTTCACGTGGCGTTCCACGCACACTTTTTTATATAGGCCTTAGTTATTTTTTAAAACAATATTTAGTCACGTCACACATGGATTTTTTGAAACTTTTCATTTTTCTTTATAAGATAGATGATATTAATATTCTGTAAGAAATATCTTTTTATGTTCGATTTTATACCTACAGATCTTATAAATTGCATAATCTTTTTTTCATCCCAAAAGTAAACACTGACTCCCATAATAATTCTCCTCTTTATAATGTGCTCCGTCTATACAATCAATTGCACAAATTGAACAATATGAAATTGTGTGTTGGAGGAATAATGTCTGTCCGTGTGTCTGTACGCGCGATAACTCAAATACGCTTTATCGGATTTTCATGAAACTTGGTATACGCATTTATAACGTCTATGGGAAGAAGGCTATTTACATTGGACCAAATCGGTTGACCGGTACCCGAGTAATGTTCAATTTAGTGCCTATTTTATGGTAGTATATTAGAATGAATTTATTAGATGAAAATCAGTTCTCATGACAACATATTGTTTTACAGTGTTCATATATGGCTTTAAAAGTTGCAATACAATTAGCTTTGGCAAATAACACTACTCATGTATTCCTTCACATACATATGCTTATGAAACCAGACCTTTGTTCATCTGTAAGCACTGCTTAATGAATCCATCTGGAGCTAAACTCGGAAATCGATTAAAAAAAACAACTTATTTTCTGCATATCATAATTTCAATTATCACAGATTAAACAAAAGCATACTGGCACCTTGATACATTAGTTTACCTGATTTATGTTTAGGTCATTTTAGTGTAATTTTATGCAAACCCCCTAATAATACATTCTGCTTTTTAAATTTCTTTAATATTTTTTCTATTATCTTTTTAAAATTAAAATGCACTTTGTATACATTTAGTCGTTTTTACTACACTTTAAAAATCCATTTTAACATCCACTCTCATGTAATGGATGAGCCCAGCCACCCCTTCAATATAGTTTAGTTCGGCTAAAACTTGAAAAACGTGTTTATTGCCTATTGCAATTCAAAGTAAAACTGGAAACCAATGGCAGAAAGAACTACCGGTAGTTAACGAATGTCTCTCAAGATAAAATAATAGTTCATGAACAACATTTTGAAAAAGAAAAAGAAAAAATATAGTGTTCAATGTTGATACGGTTGGCCTCCTAGAATTCTACCGGTAGTTAACGAATGCTTCTCAAAATAAAATAATAGTTTATGAACAACATTTTGAAAAATAAAAAATACAGTGTTCAATATTTATACGGTTGGCCTCCTAGAATTCTATAATGCAATTGTCAATTAAAATTACCACTCTAGATAATAAAAAGTTAACGCCAGAAAATTTATTTATATCATTTTTAGTATATGTAGGACAAGTTTGAAGATCTTGTTTTGATAATTTATACGTCGTCAAAATCATGGAATGATAGCCCTACAGAGTAAAAAAAGGCTAAACATTCGAAACTTCATAATTGAAAAGGCCAGTAATCTGAAATTGTAAATACCGCACGGTGGTTTAATCTACAAATCATCAATGACGCAAACATTCTCAATTGCTAGCTGCTAAGGACTTGATTATTTCAGCTGAAATAATTGTAGTTTTCGGACACAGCTTTCTTTCTTTTCTCTCATTTTTTTATCTTACTTTTTCATTTTTCTCTTCCTTGTTATTGTATTCCTCTCCTTTTCTGATTAGACTATACTTATTCATTTATAATGTTCATCAGGGCCCGGATTTTGATGACATGTCATCTTTTAGCTGGTACATCATGGACATTGCCCTTTAGCGCAGATATGCTGATAATGACTTCTAGATTATAATAAATGGTGCAAAAATATGTTGCACACACTTTCTCGCATATACGTGTTAAAGGCTAGCACAGAAAAAAGTAAATTAAAGTACAATTACATTTTATTTATTACATTTTCATAAAACTAAGAAGTTTCTAGAACGGAAACCATCAGAGTCGATCTTCATGTTTAATGCTTTTACCGTGAAATAATAATAATAATAATAATAATAATAATAATAATGAATGACAGTAAAACTGCATATTATTAGCACTACTAGTACTACTACGGGGAAATTCAAATATAAGTCGCACCTTGGGATAAATCGGCCCCACCCAACCCACCCACCAATGCAGTTTCTTTTATACCACGATCTTGCGAATTCTTCTCTCCTCGTATTATGAAGAAACTCGTGATTGGACGTTGGAGGTATGACGTCACACCGCTAGACGAGAGGTGACAGGCTGACAAACCTTGCGGGAGATATAATATGCCACATTTTCGAAACCTACAAACAGTGTATCGTACATTATTCGAAAATGCAAGGGCGCTTCGCTACGGCTACCGCCTCCGCTTCGCGCACTTAACTATGTGGTTAGTGTTATGCATTATTTAGCTATATGTAGAGGTGAATACAAGGCACTTGCGACAGTATATAAGGATAGTGAGTGCAAAGCACTTGCAGCAATAAATAAGGACAGTTGGTCATTCTGCTTCGCTCAGAAACAAAATACATCACACAGTCCGTGCAAATGTGAATATCGAATGGGCGGAACTTAAGGGGCGACTTATAATTGAATTTCGCCACAACTACTACTACTACTACTACTTAGGTTATATTGCACGCAACTGCATGTAGGTTATATCACGTGTTTAGTATGGTTGCGTGAACCATTAGTCTATAGTAGCAACTCATTCGTGTCATCTGATTCTATTGTTTAGTGATGTCTTCTTTTGTGATATTCAGTTTAAACTATTATAATATTCAGTGACGTAGCGGCGATGAGTTATGGAAAGTAAGCATGTCCTACAAACCCGGCGTTTGCCTTTGCGAATGAGGAAACTATGAAAAACCCAAGTCAATTTGGGCGGCCACAAGGTTTGATTTGAACTCAGGACCTCTTCCCTGTTAGCCCATATCACCTCGCTGTAATTGGTTTTGGTGTGTTCATTGCGACTGAGCTAAACTGGTTGCATTTCACAACAATAAGTGTACATTAGGCCTATAGTTTTCTTGTTACTAGTGGCAACAAAATGTCATTCATATTTTAATTGACATGTTTGTTCTGAAATTCGCATTTAAGCCGTACTTATTTCGTTTTTATCTTGATATCTATTAAACGTATAAAGAAATGTGTTAAACAAAAAATGTTCATTTTAATTTTCTCTACAACTTTACTATGGTAGGTTTTCGTGTATCGCCTACTGTAATGGATATAATCTAGAAAAATTGAAAATGGATACCAGTAAAGTACCCCTTAAGTCATTTTTGCAGAAATACAGATATATCCATTTTATTAGTCATAGATAAGAGTTTCCAATTTTAAATTTTTATTAAAATCGTTAGAGCCATTTTTTCAAAAATCAAAATTTTTTAAAAAGTTTTCATGAAAAGTCCCCTTAATATTTCAGTTGTAAAACTAAATTTCTGGGCGGCTCGACAAAATTTCGAAAAAGTCCTTAATTCAAAAAATGAAGTAAATACAATGAACCGTTTACCCGCTGTGCTTGTCCACAGACAGACGGACGGACAGACAGACAGACAGACAGACGGACGGACAGACGTCAAACCAAAAACACGTTTTTCAGTTTCTAGGCATCGTGAAACACGCTTTCCCGGTGTTAACTCGATTTCGATTTTTTGTCACGATCACAATACTTTCTCTATACTACGTATAAGCGAGAAAGTAAAAATGGTCATTTTTTTGTTAATTTTCCCCATTTCTTGTTTCAGGTCATTTTTATTATTCATGTCATTATTTGGTCTTTTTTTGCACATTTCATATTTCTAGGTATTTTTTAAAACATAAAGTCATTATTTTCTTATTTTGTGTTGTTTCTCGTATTATATAGTTTATGAACATTTACTTACATTTAATATTATAGGAACTCTAAATAAGCATAAATAAATATTTTTATAATTTTAATTTGGGTACACAAAGACGGATTTTGCTGTTTGCATTTAACTCTATGTAATTTGTAATCAAACTTATAATTGGGTCAACAATACAAATGTAGAATATACACAAATCTGAAGAATAAACTAGAATTTTCAACTTTTTGGATCATATTTTTTTGTATTTTTGCAGTAATTTTATAGCTAATTTTAAAAGTATTTTTAAGCCATCAGAATCCGTGTCCTGATGACTACCCTGCTAAAACACACAGTTACGTCCCTACAATGGGAGAGGTTAAACTATGAAAAAGAAAATGAACGTTTATTGATTGAAAGCGGGCTGATTAATTACTCTGTTAGTCTTTGTGAAGAAACAAATGCCATGACCTTTACCACTACTTAACTACCTGAGCATCCGGTTACAGACTGTCTGGAGACACTATCGTCATAAGCAGGGCAAGACATTTTAAGATTTTGCATCTTTTTGAAGTGAAACTTCTTTAGCCGCGGTAGGGGTAAATCGAGAGCTTGTGTAACGCTCAAAAAGTCGCCACGAAATTAATGTAACGCTCAAAATCGTCACGAAATTAGTGAGGTGTGACGGAATGGACTGCACAGAAAACAATCACTCAATGATTAGGCTTATCCAAAGTTTAAAAAATCCAAAAATTCGTAATTAAAAAATCCAAAATTTAAAAAATCCATAATTAAAAAATTGAAAATCCAAAATTAAAAAATTAAAAATTCGAAGATTCAAAATTTAAAAAATCCAATGTTAAAAGATCCAAAATTTCAAAATTTAAAAATTCATAGATCCAAAATTCAAAAGTACAAAAATCCAAAATCTAAAAAATAAAAAATCCAAAATTAAAAAATCCAAATTTTTAAAATTTAAAAATAAAAAGATTTTAAAAATCAAATAATTCAAAAATAAAACATCCAAAACTAATAATCCAAAACTAAAAATCCAAAATCCAAAATTTAATAATTAAAAAATCCAAAATTAAAAATCCAAAATCCAAAATCAAAAAAGTCCAAAAACCCAATATTAAAAAGTCCAACAATCCAAAATTCAAAAAATCCAATAATCCATTATTGACGAATAAAAAAATTTAAAACAACTTTCACTTCTGTCACGTGGCGTTCCACGCACACTTTTTTATATGAAGGTTAAAAAATTGTTCGAATATAAATACAGTAATTGTGTATGAAATAAATGATTAAATAAGCGCAATTTGTTTTTCAATTTCTTGCTTTATTTTGCATTTTTTGTCATTTTCAAGAGATAGGTCATTTTTTGGCAATTTTTAGGTCATTTTTTGGCATTTTTAGGTCATGTTTCAGTGGAGGAAGAGAGGAGCTTTTTCATGTACAAATCGTTACTTTCAGACAACAGACGATCATTTTTATTTGAGAATCTCCGCCAAGTGTTGACAGTTCATTTTAATTCAGGTTTATTGTAAACACCATAGCAGCTTGTCTTTAGCAATAAATGTTTTTCTTTCTATCTTTTACAGAAACGTACATCTCATTTCTAACGGGAAAATGTAAGAAATTTAAACAAAAGCGAGTATTCAGTTGTATGGACCTGACGCAAATCATCATTGTTTGCCAGCAAGAGGTTTTTTTTTTTTTTTTTCTTTCTACCTCAGCCTGCCTGCCTAAAGGGATTTTTAGGTAGATTTCGAAGAAAAATCGACCTATTGCAATGGATACCATGTCATGATTTTCGAAAAATTCTTTCATATCTTTACGTTTCATGCTCCCCTAAGTACGAAACCACCACCCGTTAAAAAAAAAAAAAAAAAAAAAAATATATATATATATATATCTTTTCACGCTAGCGGCTGTAATTTTGAAGATATTTGAACCAAATTTTAATATGTTATTTCTAGACCCAATAGTTTGGACAAGTTCGTTAATGAGCAAAATTGGCACAAGGGGGTGGTCGGGGGAGGGGGTTGAAATTTTAAAACATTTTTATCTCGGCCGCTATGAAGTATAGAGGGAAACTTTGTTTGAATAAATTAGAGTAGTCCCTATGGAGTTCACAGTGACACCAACGATTCGAGGGTTTTGGGGGTACGAGTGGGGGTGGGGGGATGGAAATTAGAAATTTTTGAAACCACGTCTTGTGGGGTATCATTGAAAAGCTCTTGATGAGTACTCTACAAATCAATAACTAGTTTCTCGATAGCTCTTATTTAAGGCGAGATTTGAATGTTTCAAAAAGTGCTCTTTCCTCTTTTTTGCAATTATTATTGCGGGTTTGTCATGCCAAGGCTAAAGAAGAAGAGTGCTACGCAGCGACAGTAAATTAAACCGAAAGCACTTTGAAATCTACCTCAGCCTGTAGGCTTGCCTAAAGGGATTTTTTAAATGTGGGGTAGATTACTACCGCAGCCTGTAGGCCTGCCTAAAGGAATTTTTTTACTTTATTTTTTCAACTTTCGGGGATGGGGGATATATCCCCTCGATCCCCCTCTCTGCGTCCGCCACTGATTTTCATTATGGTAGTAGATTCCTCTCGTTAAATGCTAACCTAAGATGTTTTTGCACCTAGAGCTGGAATGTTTGAAAATTACGTCACTAGACGTTGGCTTTTGCGCTTGCGCGAATGTAAAAGAAGACACGGGGAGACGATTTTAGCTCAAGCTCTTAAGAGAGCGTCACTTTGTGTTTGTCGACGGTGGTGGTGGTGGTGGTGGTAGTAGTGGTGTACAGTGTCTGTGTGTGTGCCGTGTGCGTGTGTGATGACCCACAACTCAGCTGTTCTTCTTCTTCTTGCTGTTTTCACTCTTCTTCTGTTTTCCGCTGCAGTCGATCTTCACCCCTGACCTCAGTGCATAGGAGACCATGACAATTGTCACTGCAGGTAACAGAAGAAAGGCGATTTTTATGTTTCACGGTCTAATGGATGTATAACGTTGCCAAGAACACGATCATGTGCCCGCTGTCCCGGCCAAACAAAAATAGACAACCACAAATTACCGCGACATTGAAGCAGTCAATAGCTTCTGTTGATTTACACGCTGAAATATTTGATTGCTTTTACGTAGTGTCAAGTAGCTCCTAGACGATCAATAATATTGTCAATATTCGCTTCAATATTGACGTAGGACCATATTGATGGAAATATTGATCAATAATATTGTCAAGTATTTGCTTCACTATTGACGAAGGACCATATTGATGGAAATATTGATCAATAATATTGTCAAGTATTAGCTTCACTATTGACGAAGGACCATATTGATGGAAATATTGATCAATAATATTGTCAAGTATTAGCTTCACTATTGACGAAGGACCATATTGATGGAAATATTGATCAATAATATTGTCAAGTATTAGCTTCACTATTGACGAAGGACCATATTGATGGAAATATTGATCAATAATATTGTCAACTATTAGCTTCACTAAAGACGGAGGACCATATTGATGGAAATATTGATTATCTAGGAGCGTATTGAAGCGTCCTATCAATATTGACGGATATTGATATAAAATTATATTTTCTGTAAATATTTAAGAACCTTTGAAGGTCTAGGAGGTTTATTGTCCATATTTCCTTCAATATCAGTTGTATGTGAGATTGCGAAGTCTTTTTTGTAGTCATCCGGTTCTGTAGAACGCAAAAATTTAAGCAAATGTTCATGTGTAAAGCGGTACCACTCTTTGGACCAGCATCTATTTTTCTCGTTGATTTTTGTCTTTTTCGCACAGTGCCAATGTTATAAAATCCAAATCCGAACTAGAAAACATTTCGAAATTCACAAAAAAAAAAAAAAAAACTAACATACAAACAAAAACCACTGAAAGCCCTGTTTATGCAGCACGAATATTTTTGCCAGAATGAGTTTTGGTGAGAATATTGATGCGTTTTGAAGCATATAGAAAACATTTCGAAATTCACAAAAAACAAACAAACAAACAAAAACCACTGAAACAGCCCTGTTCAGGCAGCACGAATATTTTTGCCAGAATGAGTATTGGTGAGAATTTGATGCGTTTTGAAGCATATAGAAAACATTTCGAAATTCACAAAAAACAAACAAAGAAACACACAAAAACCACTGAAACAGCCCTGTTCATGCAGCGCGAATATTTTTGCCAGAATGAGTATTGGTGAGAATATTGATGCGTTTTGAAGCATATAGAAAACATTTCGAAATTCATAAAAAAAACAAAAACCACTGAAACAGCCCTGTTCAGGCAGCACGAATATTTTTGCCAGAATGAGTTTTGGTGAGAATATTGATGCGTTTTGAAGCATGTAGAAAACTTCGAAATTCACAAAAAACAAACAAACAAAAACCACTGAAACAGCCCTGTTCAGGCAGCACGAATATTTTTGCCAGAATGAGTATTGGTGAGAATTTGATGCGTTTTGAAGCATATAGAAAACATTTCGAAATTCACAAAAAACAAACAAAGAAACACACAAAAACCACTGAAACAGCCCTGTTCATGCAGCGCGAATATTTTTGCCAGAACGAGTATTGGTGAGAATATTGATGCGTTTTGAAGCATATAGAAAACATTTCGAAATTCATAAAAAAAAAACAAAAACCACTGAAACAGCCCTGTTCAGGCAGCACGAATATTTTTGCCAGAATGAGTTTTGGTGAGAATATTGATGCGTTTTGAAGCATGTAGAAAACTTCGAAATTCACAAAAAACAAACAAACAAAAACCACTGAAACAGCCCTGTTCAGGCAGCACGAATATTTTTGCCAGAATGAGTATTGGTGAGAATTTGATGCGTTTTGAAGCATATAGAAAACATTTCGAAATTCATAAAAAAAAAACAAAAACCACTGAAACAGCCCTGTTCAGGCAGCACGAATATTTTTGCCAGAATGAGTTTTGGTGAGAATATTGATGCGTTTTGAAGCATGTAGAAAACTTCGAAATTCACAAAAAACAAACAAACAAAAACCACTGAAACAGCCCTGTTCAGGCAGCACGAATATTTTCGCCAGAATGAGTTTTGGTGAGAATATTGATGCGTTTTGAAGCATATTGATGCATTTAGAGTGTCAGTATTGATAAGCTATTAGGGTCCATAATATATAATATTGACAATATTATTGATCGCTTAGGGGACCCTTCAGAGAAATGCAAACGAGTATGATGTTTCCTTGCGGAATGCGAACAATATATTAATGGCATTCCTCTATCGATTAAAGGCGAGCTTAAATGACTTTTACATGACAGTTGCAGTGTAGTTTAAAGGTGATGTGATGGGCGTCTAATTAAGTACACAACGCTAATGCCCTTCGCTGACCCTTTATTACAGGGGTGGCCACTAACCTTAACTTTGGGAGCCGCAAATTTATGAAGCTATTCGAAGTGAACCACATTATTTTTACTATACACATAAACATTATTGTTCAAATACACAACAAGAAATGAATTTTTTTTTGAGAAGTGCTTTTTTCGAGTGTTCATTTTTGCTGTTAGTTATTTGAAATCTGGCTGATAATTGGTAAGCGCAGTTCGCACGAATACACTTAATTGTTCATCGGTTAGTTCAGATCGATATTGAAGCCGGTTGTCGACCAAGAGCTAAGCTTAGTTAGCCTAGCTTAGCTCACATACTGTGGGGGATTTCATATGTAGTTGTGCCGGTTTTCATATGTGTCGGCACAACTACATATGAAATCATGCACAGTATGTGAGCTAAGTTAAGGTAACTTAGCTTAGCTCTTGGTCTACAACCGGCTTTATATTTAATGAACTTAACCGTCCAGTTCAGATATTCACATACATAAGTAGTTCAAATATCGAGATATGTCTCTTAGCACACTCTTTTGTTAGTGCAGTTTGTTAGTTAGGTATTTTTCTTCTGGAACTTAATTCCAAAATTCTATGGCCGAAACACCACTTCGTTTAAGTCCTTTTAGTCCTTCGTCCTCTTCCAGTTCTAGTAGCTCCAACTGTGTATTTTGTACTTAGTAATGAAACAGGACGGCCATCGCCCACAACGTCAACAGAAAAAGGATTTCCCACTAATGAAAATGAAGATTAGAGTGTTCTCAAATCATCAAATCTGCAATTGATTTCTTTAGCAACACTAGACATTTTACACAAATAATCTTCTGTTTCCACTTGATTTTCTTCAAACATTTTAAATGAGCGAATGTTTTAGTCTCAAGGTCTTTCCGAAAGAGTCTTAATTTGCTCTGAAAACTTAATTTGATCTAAATGCACTCTGCGCTAAATCAGAAATAAGTTTTCACTTTCATTAAATTATGTTAACTATGTAATTTTTTAAAAATCTGTATCATATTTACTCTTAGCTTGTTTCAAGAGCCGTACGAAATTGGCTCAAGAGCCGCATGCGGCTTTCGAGCCTCGTTGTGGCCACCCCTGCTTTATTATGTATCACTCTTTGAAAACTTCTAATGAGATCTCAGCCAAGTAACTTGGAAATCTTTCAACGTTGTAACTTTAGAATGTTCGCTATGCTCGCGTAAGGTTCTCAGAAAAACTTGCTTATGAACTGACCCTGTATTTAGACTGTCGTAGATTTAGCGGTTGGCCATAGTATCTCCCCAGAAAAGGTCTGCACCAACTTTAATACATTTTTTGGAGGAAAAAATTGTAATATTTCCATCGATTTGAATATAAAAGCTATAAGTTTGCAATAAACAAATGTCAGTAAGTGAGTGAAAATCTTTTAACGTTTTTCGGGGAGTAAAAATAAAGAAAGTGATACTTTTGCTATTTTCCCTCCGATTACAGGCCAAGAGCTGTAAGGCTTATGACCCTGTATCTAGGGTGTCCATATAGCCTAATGTTTATATAAAAACGGGACATTTTAATTTTTGTAAAGAACCTGGGATGGCTAAGGAAAAAAGGGGACAAAATTTAATTCACAAAATTTAGGGAATATTTACAATTTACCTTTGTCTCATGGACCCAAATTATCCCAAATGACTTCTTAAATTTATTCTGCAAACTGGTGTAAGTTAGATAATTTATTCTACAGAAATGGATGCCTCATTGTCACTGTACATTTCACTTTTATGTATTCTATCAAGAAGTGCGTTTTTTTCTTATAATCTATATTAATAAAAGGAAGTGTCTGTCCTCCGTCTGTCTGTCTTCCGTCTGTCTTCCGTCTGTCTTCCGTCTGTCTGTCCGCGATGCCCAGCGAAATCTACTCAACGCAGAGATCTGAAATTTTATAAGTAGGCGGACTAAAGGGTCGGAATGTGCACCTCGAAGCCGGAATTTTAATTTTCGCCTCCGTTCGTGAGTTATGAGTGAAAAACTGGCAGAAAACGTGCATTTTTTTGCGTTTTAGAAGCATCAGTTTCAGTAATAAATTTCAATATCAAATCACTTACAGATGGCTTTGGCTATTTTTGTCAACATACCTCATAGCCTACCTTGAAAATAAAAGCAACGCGATCGCTTGATTTTGTAAGTCCATCCTAGACGATTCATTTGTTTAGAGTGTCAAGGCCCACAGACATATGACATTTTCAACCTACACGGAAGAAGGATAATCAACCCTAAATATGGTCAAACATTGTTCGATTTGAACGAAACTCACTATACAGGGGTTTTCTGGGCCAAGGAACTCGAATCTGAGGTCGCTTTTACCAGGGGACGCTACCTAATCGTGGAATGCACTCCACGTGATTTAGGTGCTAATAATTATAATTTGAAATAATTATCGCGGGGGAAGCCGCGGGCACATGCGGGCACATGCTGTTTGTCTGTCTGTCCACGATGCCCATCGAAATCTACTGAACGCAAAGATCTGAAAATTTAAAGATAGATGGACTGAAAGGTGGGCGAATGCACCTCGAAGCCGAATTTTTAATTTTAGCTTTCGTTCGCGAGTTATGAGTGAAAAACTGGCAGAAAACGTGATTTTAGCGCTGTCGAAGCATCAGATTTCAGTAATACATTTCAATGTCAAATCAATTGCAGTTGGCTTTGGCTATTTTTGTCATACCGTGGAAATAAAAGCATCGCGATCGCTTGAATGTTGTAAGCCCACGCTGGTCGATTCATTTGTTTAGAATGTCAAGGCCCGTAGACATATGAAATTTTCAACCTACACGGAAGAGGGATAATCAACATAGACCTAAATATGGTTAAACATCGTTCGATTTGGACGAAACTCACTATACTGGGATTTTCTGGGCCAAGGAACTCGAATCTGAGATAGCTTTTACCAGGCAACGATATCTAATCGTGGTATGTAATTCACATGATTTAGGTGTTAATAAAATAATGATTTAACTATTATGCTCTTCATTTTTAATTCTTGAAATAATTACCGCGGGCGATCGCTTGATTTTGTAAGTCCATCCTGGACGATTCATTTGTTTAGAATATCAAGGCCCGAAGACATATGAAATTTTCAACCTACACGGAAGAGGGATAATCAATATAGGCCTAAATATGGCCAAACATTGTTCGATTTGGACGAAACTCACTGTACAGGGGTTTTCTGGGCCAAGGAACTCGAATCTGAGGTCGCTTTTACCAGGCGACGCTATCTAATCGTGGCATGTAGTCCACGTGATTTAGGTGTTAATAAATATAATGATTTAACTATTATGCTCTTAATTATTAATTTTTGAAATAATTATCGCGGGCGAAGCCGCGGGCACATGCTAGTTTATCATAAAAGTCAGCTCTTATTACTCCATTAAAGTATGTTTTGACAATGAGCAAGACCTTCACTGTTGTAACTTTTATTAATGTAGCTTGAAACACACTGGCCAATCACAATCCTGGCTTTCTGTGCCTAAGGTTGCGAGTTCGATCCCGGCCCAGGTCGAAGGCATTTATGTGACAAGCCCTTGTCAGTAGATTTACTGGCATGTAAAAGAATTCCGGCACACCGGCGACGGCCACAGTCCTCAAGTACATCCCCGTTGTTAAATAACCATATTCCAACCCGCCAATTATAATCACAATAAAGCGGGACATTTGAGTGTCTCCAATAAAACTTTCCGGACAGCGGGACATTTTGTCAAAAAACGGTACTGTCTCGGGAAAAAGGGACGAATGGACAACCTACCTGTATCGTAGATGAATCCTTGTATTCAGACTGTCATAGATTTAGCGTTTGGCCATAGTATCTCCCCAGAAAAGGTTTTTGGAGGAAAAAATTTAAATTTTCCATCGATTTGAATCTAAAAGCTATAGGTTTGCCAAATGTCAAGTTTCTAGCTCAAATGAAAGTGGGTAAACATTAATGTCAGTGAATGATTGAAATCCTTTTAAAGTTTTTCGGGGGTAAAAATAAAGAAAGTGAGATTTTTGCGATTTTGGCTTCGATTATAGGCCAAGAGCTATAAGTTTGCCGAATTTTAAATTTCTAGCTTGTCGGAAAGTGGCCAAACATTAATGGTTGGTTGGTATATGGTAATTTAACGACGGGGATATACTGCAACTTAGGCCTGTGACCGTCGCCGGTGTGCCGGAATTTTGTCCCGCAGGAGTTCTTTTACATGCCAATAAATCTACTGGCATGGGCCTGTCACATTTATGCACGCCGGGCCTTTTAAGCTAGTATATACCTAAGAGGCTTTGTCCTGACTGACTTACTGACTGACTGACTGACTGATAGACAGAGATCAACATAGAGCCTAAACTTAATAGGCAGAGACTTAGAATTTTGACAGTACCTTCGTTTCGTAATGTAAGTGCACACTAAGAAAGGATTTTGCAAAATATTGATTTTTAATGCCAAAAATCAGATGTTTTTGAGGAGACATAATACCCTTTTCCACAGAATTATCAAATCCAAATCACAGTTCTCATGACAGCAGTGTATTGTTGGCAGTGGTCATAGGTAGCTTTGGAAATAAATGATACGGGACGTTGACAAATTAGAGAAGCTATCGATATAATTCATTGGTGTAAATAACTATTGAAGAATCAAATCCACGAAAATAATGCACAATGTGTTGCAGTCAGACAGACAACTTTCTCCGCCGTGGACATGAATACCGTTTTCTCACATCACATTTTGATGTAAAATATGAGGTCTTACTTCAGCTGTCTCAGTCTGAGTGTGTGTCAACGAGTAAGTTATGCCATATGAGAAGTCGATAAAAAATATATCGACCTAAACGTTATTCATAGCTGTAGGCTTTGTATTTTTAGTTGAGATTTATGGATGTTTCTCATAGGCCCTATGCATGTGAAAGAAGAAAAAATAGGATGGAATTTTTTTAGTCTTATGCTCGCAGTATATTATTATGTCTCAGGTTTTGGGGAGGAAAGCATGAAATTGGTATTGAATTTAATTTTGATTTCAGCCCCGAAACGGTTGTATGGTAACCTGGGAGTGAGAAATAAAATATTTTATGTAGACAATATAATTTTATGTTACCGAAAATTCTGTCTCTTCTTATTTGAATCCCTACCAGTCTTGATGTGTAGAAGCGATGGGATGCAAAATTGTACCTCCTCTTTAAGCCATAAAAAGTTATAAAGCGTTTTATGAGGAATAGTTTGAGTGTGATAAGTCGTTCTTCCTCATTTTAAATTCTACATACCTATTTATTATTATTATTTAATATACAATTTCTTTTAGCCCTATTTCACCAAAGGTACATTAGGGCTATAGTTTTATGTCAATTACAATTTATAATGTACCTGTTATCTTGTATACTAGAGTAGCCTGTTTTGCTTAAGTTTAAATAAAATTATCGTAAACTCTTAAATATAGTACATATGAAATAGTGGAATTCTCTACAACAACAATCCTTGCTAAAAATGTTAAAGAGTGGTTTATCATATTTAACACCACAATACCTATTTAAGGACCTAGAGTTTGAAAATCGGAAGTCCTTCATAAGTTAATTTCGAATGTCAAAATACAAAACCCGAGCGACGCCGGGCCTTTTAAACTAGTACGTAATATAGAGAAAGTATTGTGATCGTGACAAAAAAAATCGAGAAACAATGTTTCACGATGCGTAGAAACCGAAAAAAAAGTTTTTGGAATGACATCTGTCTGTCTGTGCAAGAAATCAACTGTGGGCCTAATATTTGTGTTAACTGTTTTCTTTGCAGTCCGGTATGAGCTTGTATATTGTGTAAGATAAAGAGTCTCTGTATTTAAGGGTTAAACTTATTTTTTATGAATATCTGTATATTATAAATTAATATTACTATACATATCTCATGTGATCATTTACAGTCATTGAACATATTCTGATATCCAGCGTTACAACAAACACCAAAAAATTTAAAAAATAAAATCAGGTAAACTGTTGTAACAAAGTGCCAGAATGCTTTAATTTAATCAGTTATAATTGCAATTATGTTTTACAGAAAATTAAGTTTTTTTTATCGATTTCCGAGATAAGCTGCAGATCGATTCATTACGGAAGAACAAAGGTTTAAAGTTTGATCCTTAACCTTAATTCAAACTCGTATACACTGATATAAGGCATTCTTAAAATATGTGAACATTTCACAAAATACACTGGCGAAGAACTCCACTTAATATATGTAGGCTTTATTATTTCAGAGTAACATATCTTCTGTATATAACAGTATTCAACATGATGAACGAAATAAACATCTGACTATTTTGATAATCAATGTGTCATGGCGAACTATTGCAAATTCCAAAGCCGTAAAACGATATGTTGTCAGGATAACAGATTTGCATTTGTTAAATTCTTTATAATATACTACCATAAAATAGGCACTAAATTGGGCATTATTCAGATGACGGCCAACCGATTTTATCCAATATCAATAGACGTTTTCCCAGGGACATTATAAATGCGTAAACCAAGTTGCATGAAAATTAGATAAAGCGTATTTAAGTTACCACGTCTTTAAAATAGCCACTAAATTGGGTTTTACTCCGGTACCGGTCAACCGATTAGGTCCAAATTCAATAGGTTACTTTTCATGGACGTCATAAATGCATAGGCTATACCAAGTTTCATGAAAATCCGATAAAGCGTATTTGAATTATGGCGCCTTTCTAATATAATCTATTAAAATAGGCACTAAATTGGGCATTACTCCGGTACCGGTGAAACGATTTGGTTCAATATCAATATAGCTTTTACTTTAATTTTCAACAGGAACTGATGATGGGGTAGCTTTTACTCTAATTTTCAACAGGAACTGATGATGTCGTAGCTATATTGCACCGAAATGCATTTTCAATATCAAAACAACACTGGAACACAGTGGGCATTTAATACTGCAAGAACTTCACAAAACAATCAAGAGAGGAACACTTTACGATCCTGAAGATTTGTTCATTACCATCATATGTATGGTGCAAAGACTCCCAATAATAGGGAAATTCATTTTATATACATATTTTAGTGTTTTTACATCATAGACCTGTGTGTAATTTGTAATTAATTTTAATCTGTACATATATTTTAATGGTCTTTTAATGCTTTACACATAAATATCAGTGTCACAGTGTGTTGTGTGTTTATTTTTATTATCAGAGGGTGTAAGGAGGTAAATATTCTATGGGTATATTAATAAAAGGAAGTGTCTGTCTTCCTTCCTTCTGTCTGTCTGTCCGCGATGCCCAGCGAAATCTACTCAACGCAGAGATCTGAAATTTTAAACATAGGTGGACTGAAGGGTCGGAAAATGCACCTCGAAGCCGGAATTTTAATTTTCGCTTTCGTTCGTGAGTTATGAGTGAAAAACGGGCAAAAAACGTGCATTTTTTGCGTTCTCGAAGCATCAGTTTTCAGTTATTCATTTCAATGTCAAATCAATTACAGTTGGCTTTGGCTATTTTTGTCATACCTTGGAAATAAAACTTTCGCGATAGCTTGAATGTTGTAAGCCCTAAATATGGTAAAACGTTGTTTTATTTGGACGAATCTCACTATACAGAGGTTTTCTGGGCCAAGGAACTCGAATCTGAGGTAGCTTTTACCATGCGACGCTACCTAATCGTGGTATGATGTCCACGTGATTTAGGTGTTAATAAATATAATGATTTAACTATTATGCTATTGATTTTTAATTCTTGAAATACTTATCGCGGGCGAAGCCGCGGGCACATGCTAGTACTGTCTAAAATAATCCTCCCTCTGCAGCAAACATGAAATTTATCAAATTTATCAATGCAATACGTATGTCTAGGCCGGAAGTCTACACAAGACCTTGCGATTATTAGACAGAAGCTCGGAGTGGTCATGTAGGATTCCTCTCAGTTAATGGCTGTAGTTTGTATGCCGGAAGAAATATAATCTTCGCTCAAGCATGGATTAATGTAGAGGCAGGTGCTGTTGATTATGAAGTCAAGCCAGCCGACCGAGTTCTGGGGTTTATTTTTAGCAGTTGGTAACTTCGCACTGTCTTGTTTTTCTTGCAGAGGGGCTGGAAAGGAAGCCCAGCGATGTGCAACCCCCGGCCTTCCTGGGGGATCCCCAGCAAGTAGTCACCACACATGAAGGAAGTGACGTCAGAATATCCGTACAGCTGACACCCACAAGTGGCGTTCCCTCGGCAATAATATGGTAAGTCTCCATGACAACAGTAGTTTTCTCTTATCTATACAAGGACATAGACAATCCATTTTCCCCTTACTGCATTTTTCTTGTAATTTTTGTATTGTAATTGTAGTTTTGGAATCCTGGTAGAGGGGAAGAAAGGGCTTGATGGCCGTATCTCTAAAAGGGTATAAAACTTAATAATAATAATAATAATAATAATAATACATAATAATAATAATAATCTAATTATAGCTTAATTACAACAAGTGGAGGTTTCTGTTACCTATTCGAATTTTGTTACGCTTATTTTCCGAGAGAGGGCACAATGACAAATAGTTAGCCCATTGCCTCTCAACCCCCTCCGGAAACTAAGGACGTGAAAGGGCCGAGAAATTTTGTCCAGACGCTCTAATTAGGCTTGGAGTTCTTTTACGTGGCGTAAATCTACGACACGGGCCCCCCAGCTTAAAGTCCCTCCTGGAGGACTCCGTGCCCAGGATTCTTACCTTTAGCGGCGTATAGCCCCCTTAAATATGTGAAACAGTATACGCAAGTACATCCTCGTTCTTAAGCCAAGACTGATCCTAATAACCTTCTGCATTTCGCATTAAAAAAAATCCCTTTAGGCAAGCCTACAGGCTGAGGTAGATTTCGAAGTGCTTTTGGTTTAATTTACTGTCGCTGCGTAGCACTCTTCTTCTTTAGCCTTGGCATGACAAACCCGCAATAATAACTGCAAAAAAGAGGAAGGAGAGCTTTTTCAAACATTCGAATCTCGCCTTATATGAGAGCTATCAAGAAACTAGTTATTGATTTGTAGAGAACTCATCAAGAGCTTTTCAACGATATCCCACGAGACGTAGTTTCAAAAATTTCGAATTTCCATCCCCCACTCGTACCCCCAAAACCCCCGAATCGTTGGTGTCACTGTGAACTCCATAGGGAGTAGGCCTACTCTAATTTATTCAAACAAACTTAACCTCTATATTTCATAGGGGCCGAGATATAAAGTTTTCAAAATTTCAACCCCCTCCCCCCTTGGGGCAATTTTGCTCACTAACGAACTTGTCCGAACTATTGGGCCTAGAAATGACATAACAAAATTTGGTTCAAATATCTTCAAAATTATATATAAATATCACTTTTTTTTTAACAGGCGGTGGTTTCCTACTTAGGGAGGCATGAAACGTAAAGGTATGAAAGCATTTTTCGAAAATCATGACATGGTATCGATTGCAATAGGTAGATTTTCCTTCGAAATCTACCTAAAGAAATCAATTTCAGCGGAAAGCTAAGCCGGGGTCGCCTGGATTAGAAACAAGCACTTCTGCCACTATGCCTCGAGATAGTGACCTCTTTACTGGGTTTCCTGTATAGCGATTCTAAAATAATGGACAGGGGAGGAAGTTTCTTTCTTTCGCCAAAGAACATCAAAGCGGTTGTCACGCCAAAGTGTTGTGCTGATTCGTATGTCAGACTCGTTTTATGATGTGTTGAATCACTTGGAAAAATATTTTAATTTTAGCCTTTATACTGGAGATCTGCATCGCTCGTTGGGGATTCGCTCCCCACAGCCACAGGAAAATTCCCAGAAAAAAACTTTTTTCTTAAATGAAATCTCTTAACTTCTCTCTCTCTCTCTCTCTCTCTCTCTCTCTCTCTCTCTCTCTCTCTCTCTCTCTCTCTCTCCCCTCTCCCCCCTCTCCCCCCTGACTGACCGGACGAATGACTGACTGATTGACTGACTTAAATCAACGCAGAGCCTAAACTATAGTAGGTAGGGACTTGGAATTTGGACAGTATCTTCGTTTCATAATGTAAGTGCTCACTAAGAAAGGATTTTGACAAATTTTGATTTTAAATGCCAAAAATCAAATGTTTTCGAGGATACTTAGTACCTTTTTACACGGAATTATCAAATCAAAATCACATTCCATGTACAGTTCTCATGAGGACAGTTTATTGTTGGCAGTGTTCACAGGTAGCTTTGGAAATAAATGATAAGGGACTTTGACAAATTAGAGAAGCTATCGATAGAATTCATTGGTGTAAATAAATATTGAAGAATGAAATCCACGAAAATAATGCACAATGTGATGCAGTCACATAACTTTCTCCATCCTGGACATTGAGAATACCATACGAGGTATGGTATTGTGTATATTATTATATCCCAGGTTTTTGGGGAGGGAAGTATGAAAGTGATATTGCATTTCTGTTTAATTTCATCCCCAAAACGGTTTTATGATAACATGAGAGTGAGAAATAAATATTCCGCAAAGACAATACAATTTTATGTTACCGGAATTTATGTTTCTCCTTATTTGAACCCCTACCAGGCTTGCTGTGTACAAGTGATGGGATGCAGAATTCTTCATCCTCTATGAGCCATAAAAAGCTATATCAAGCGTCTTCTGAGGGAATAGTTTGAGTGTGATAAGTCGTTCTTCCTATTTCAAATTCTAAATACCTACAGTATATAAGGACCTATAATTTGAAAATCGAAAGTCGTTCATAAGTTAATTTCGAAAATTAATTTGTCAAAATACAAAACCCGAGCGACGCCGGGCCCTTTAAGCAAGTCCCTCTATATCTCTATATATATAAAAGGCTTTGTCCTGACTGACTGAATGAATGACTGACTGACTGATTGACTGAATGACAGGAATCAACGTACAGCCTAAACTATAACAGGTAGAGACTTGGAATTTTGACAGTACCTTCGTTTCATAATGTAGGTGCTCACTAAGAAAGGATTTTGAAAAATTCTGATTCTAAATGCCAAAAATTAAATGTTTTTGAAAATACTTAATCCCTTTTTACATAGAATTATCAATTCCAAATCACAGAATATATTGTTGCCAAATGGTATCAGGTGGGCTTGGAAAAAACAAATGAAATGCACTTTTGACAAATAAGAGAAGTTATCAAAATAATTCATGTTATAAATAAATATTACAGAATGAAATCCACTAAAATAATGGAATCACATAACTTTCTCTACCCTGGACATAGAGAAAACAAAACGAGGTATGGTAATGTGTATATTATTATATTATATCGCAGGTTTTTGGAGAGAAAAGTATGAAAGTGATAATGCTTTCTGTTTAATTTCATCCCCAAAACAGTTTTATGGTAACATGAGAGTGGGAAATAAAATTTTCCGCCTCCATATTACAATTTTATGTTACAGGAATTTCTGTTTCTTCTTATTTAAACCTCTACCAGGCTTGCTGTGCACTGTACAAGCGATGGGATGCAAAATTCTAGATCCTCTATGAGCCATAAAAAACTATATCAAACGTTTTCTGAGGGAATAGTTAGAGTGTAATAAGTCGTTCTTCCTATTTCAAATTATAAATGCCTATATAAGGACCTAGAATTTAAAATTGAAAATCCTTCATAAGCTAATTTCCAATTACAAAATACAAAACCCGGGCGACGCCGGGTCTTTTAAGCTAGTACTGTATAAGAGGCTTTGACCTGACTGACTGAATGAATGACTGACTGACAGAGAATCAACGTAGAGCCTAAACTATAATAGGTAGAGACTTGGAATTTTCACAGTGCCTTCGTTTCATAATGTAAGTGCACACTAAGAACATATTTCACAAAATATTTATTTTTAATGCCAAAAATCATATGTTTTCGATGAGACGAAATACCTTCCGTAAGAAACACATGGATAATTCCATTGTTGTGGAAAACGTTCCTATTAGCAAGACAGTATTGAATTGTGAAATTAATTCAAGATGGCCTTGCTCGGTTGCTATCTTCATTCATTTGTTTACGATTCGCACAGATCTGATTTACACAGAAGGGGATCACGAAACTACTCCTAAATGGGAAAACATTGAATGGTTTGGACGAAACTCACTATACAGGATTCATTTTTTGGGTTAGGGAACTCGAATCTTCCACCCCCGGGACTTCCCCCCCTTCCACCCCCGGGCATCGCACTTCAACCCTTGAAATGTAGCCTACATTGAAACCGTGATTTTAGTTTTTTAGTCATCAATCGTTATAGGCCTAATATATTTCGGCAAGGTTCATGAATCTGTGGTTCATTTTAACCGTTTCATTTCGAATTTGTATGCCCATTTGACAGCATAAGATTCTTTTTGTTCGTTTAATTATTTATATTTTTATTACTAAACAATTTAATTAAGAATAAAATTATGCAATTCCTACGTTAAAAAAAAACGATGTCATTGTTAATAAATATAATGTTTTAATTATTTTTCTGTTAAATAAATGGTTTAAACAAAACATCTAGCATTAATGAATTTCATATCCTCTAGTGCTGATAAATATGAGGAATATAAAAGTTTAAGTTTCAGCCTTAAGCACTAGTACAAAATAAGAAACCTAACACGATATTGGAGCTGAAGACGTAGAAAGTATATAGATTTATATTTTACTGTTATTTATTGTTTCATAACTGTTTTTGATATACAATATAGTCATAAGGATAAAATTACATTGCATATAAAGCTTAGTAGCTTATTTATAACTAAATTTTGTTATGCAATATAGTCGTAAACACGTTACATTTACATTAATACATTACATTAATAATAAATAATATTGTTATACAAGTCTATTGTATTGATATAATATATGAACATAATTATATCAATATGTCAAGTAATAAAATTTAATATTAAAATCTTACACAATTAGTCACATTTAATTGCAGTCAAGTAATAAAAATTTCTTCAGCTCCAATATCGTGTTAGGTTTCTTATTTTGTACTAGTGCTTAAGGCTGAAACTTAAACTTTTATATTCCTCAAAACATCTAGCAGTTGAGTAAATAATTGCGGGCGATGCCGCGGGTACCTGCTAGTAACCCTTTATAGGAGATAGAATCCGTGTATTTTGACTGTCGTATACCTACTTATCGTTTAGCCCCAATACACCTCCAAAGAAATTGAACATTTTTTTCGGGAACGAAACGCATTTATAAATTGAAAGTTTATAATTTTCCCGCTAGCTACAGACAAAGAGCTGTGATAGATATACAGGGTGTTAATGAATAACACCGAAATATTTTACCTGTGTATGGAGGGGACATAGACAAGCAACTTTTATTAAGCTGCGTCTCCATTGATATACATGTAGCACCAACATGTTGCAGTTAACATATGTTAAATGTTTAACATCAACTTGTTGACGTATACAAGTCAAGTGGTTTGCCAATTAACAACTGTCTCCACTACAATGTTATGGGTTAACATGTGTTGGCGCGGTTACGAACAGAAATCAGTGAATAATAAATATCATTCAAAAAGAAAACGCCTCTGATGAGGGCAGCCAACATTACAAAATGAGAGTAATTTTATATACTCGTTATTATCTTCTTGTTAACTGTCTATGACTTTCTTAAATACTAATTTTGTATAGATGTCTTGATCTTTTCAAAATAACTATCACATTTTTCAACAATGGAGTATGCCATAAAAATTAATTTTAAAAGTAGATGCAATACTATTGAGAACCCTGATATACCAAATACTCACATAATACAAAATGGATGCCGGCAATATTGAGGAAGCTGTCGACTGCTTTTCGTGTACACGGAAATTCCCGAACCACAGCCGATTAAGCTGGCGATCGTTTTTTGTTTCCCGGAAATTCCCGAAACAAAGCCGATATCGACCGACTTGTCAATTGACTTGACATGTTGTCCATTTTCTCCGGAAAACAATTTAACATCTGAAAATGTTAAGTGCAACACGCTGGGTTTGCATGTCAAGTCAATTGGAACGCGAAATTGTAATATACATGTCAATATCAACTTGTTAATATTGACATGTTGGTGTTAAATGTATATCAATGGAGACGCAGCTTTAGGACATTTTTGCTCTATGACGTAAAATGTGTATGCTACAGGGCATTAAAGTCCTTAAAATTTGGTTCTCATAACTCAATAATTGAGCAAAATAGGGTTAAAATTTTCATTACATTGACTTCATGCCTTCCTAGTGATCGATAAAAACGTGATTCTTAACAATTCACAAACAGCTCTACCATAATTTAGAATTTTCATAATCTCCAAAATTTACTGATTAATCACATGATTGCCCGCCACTGCATTATGTTTTTATTCCCAATTCCAGACCTAACAAAAATGTTTCGTTTGTCTTTTTTTCCCTCAGAGTTGTAAGATATCGATCGTCATTTTTTACAATTTTCCCGACCACTACACAATATTCACTGTTCCTTTGTTTCCCATCATTTCAAGTATTAGAAGACAGTGGCGTGCATATCCTTGGGATATTTTATGTTATAACAGGAAGAATTGAATCCATAGAGCAAAAATCTCCTAATAAAAGTTGCTTGTCTAGGTTCCCTCTATACACAGGTAAAATATTTCGGTGTTATTCATTAACACCCTGTATATGCATTCATGAATAACAGACCATTGTCTCTGTTGGACATTACATGAGAATTTCATAGGAGAAAAATGTCTCTGACACTGGGATTTGAACCCAGGACCTTTGGATATCCGTGCCAATGCTCTATCAACTGAGCTAAGCCAGAGTTCAATTCATAGCGCCAGATGGAACCTCTCTGCTACGAATGAATTGAACTCTGGTTTAGCTCAGTTGGTAGAGCATTGGCACGGATAGCCAAAGTTCCTGGGTTCAAATCCCAGTGCCAGAATTATTTTTATCCTATAATATTCTCATGTAAAAAGCTATGATTTTAGGGAAGAGAGTGAACGTACGTCAGTGAGTGATCGAGTGTGCTTTAAAATTGTCTTTTAGGGGGTAAAATATTTGAAACTTCTTTGAAATTTCCTGGCGGTTACAGAGCAGTGGGTAAAAATTGATGCCAGTGATGAGTATATACATCGTGAAATTCCGTGACTTGGATAAATTTTTCTTATAAATATTCCTCTGATTCTAGGATTCGAACCCTCGACCTTCGGCGCTGTAAATTGCTGTGAATATTCAACACAAAGAATATTCTGTGGTTTTATGAACGCATATTGTCTGTATTTCGTGACTATATTCATTGCATGGGCGAAAGGTTTCTGGTATCTTTACAATACCATACCAACCCTTTAATGAAATACCTTCTTTCACAAATTGTTAATCTATATTAATAAAAATGAATTTCCAAAATGTATGACGGAGCATCACTTGAGAACGGCTCGACCGATTTGGCTGATTCTTTTTTTGTTGTGTTCGTAATTGTCAGGACAAGGTTTGTATGAAAGAAAATTTTTGGAAAACCCACGGGAAAAGTCGGAAATGTGAATTGAGGCAGAGTTAGAAAGTTCTGGTGTAAATTGTTTACATAACGAAAATATTGTTTACGGTGTTCACATAGGGCTTTGGAAACTATATTATAATACTGGACGTTAACAAATTCTGATACTCTCGATGTAATTAATACATTTGTGAAAATAATTCTTGAAGAATAAAATCCACTAAAATAAAGCAGTCACATAACTTTCTCTACCCTCGACATGGAAAATATAATTTTCTCACTTCACATTTTGATGTAGAATAAGCGGTCGTATTGCAGGGACAACTTAAGTGTGTGCCAGTGAGTAGCCTATGCTATATCGGAAGTCGGTAACAAATCCTATCCACTGATACGTCACTCATAGCTGTAGGCTTTGTATTAGTTGAGAAATAGGCCTGGGGATGTTTATCAGAGGCCCTAAGCTTCTAAAAGAAGGCAAAATGGGATGGAACATTTTCAGTCCTACGCGCGCTTATATTATGTCCCAGGTTTTTGGGAAGGAAAGTATGAAAGTGATATTGAATTTATTTTTTACTTCAGCCCCGAAACGGTTGTATGGTAATATGAGAGTGAGAAATACAATTTTCTGTCAAGACAATACAATCTTATGTAACCGGAAGATCTTTTTCTTCTTATTTGCACTTCTCCCAGGCATGGTGTGTAGAAGCAATGAAATGCAACATTCGACATCCTCTATGAGCCATAAAAAGCTATAAGTTATCTAGCGTTTTCTGAGGGAATAGTCTGAGTGTCATATGTCGTTCTTCCTCTCCGGGAAAATAAGTGAGTGAGCTAGTGAAAAACTCCAAAAAATGTTCAATAAGTGTAAGCAAATTCATATCCTGTAATGAAATCTGCTCCTGGAGGCCGCGTTGCTGCGGGACTGGAGTAATGTTTGAAACCTGCCTAACAATATTAACTTGTATAGGCCTAATATCAATATTATTTATATTTTACTAGCATGTGCCCGCGGCTTCGCCCGCGATAATTATTTCAAAAATTAAAAATTAAGAGCATAATAGTTAAATCATTATATTTATTAACACCTAAATCACGTGGACTACATACCACGATTAGATAGCATCGCCTGGTAAAAGCGACCTCAGATTCGAGTTCCTTGGTCCAGAAAACCCCTGTATAGTGAGTTTCGTCCAAATAAAACAATGTTTGACCATATTAGGGCTTACAACATTCAAGCGATCGCGAAAGTTTAATTTCCAAGGTTTGACAAAAATATACAAAGCCAACTGTAATTGTCAAAGTTCCATTTAATTTAATTCCAAACCCATCTGAAACCCACTGGCAACAATATGTTTTAATGTCAAATGTGATTCGGATTCGATAATTCTGTGTAAGAAGGGATTAAGTATTCTCAAAAACATTTGATTTTTGGCATTTAAAATCTTAATTTTTCAAAATCCTTTCTTAGTGAGCACCTACATTATAAAACGAAGGTACTGTCAAAATTCCAAGTCTCTACCTGTTATAGTTTAGGCTCTACGTTGATTCCTGTCAGTCAGTCAGGACAAAGTCTTTTATGTATAGAGAGATTTATACAATAACTAGCATGTGCCCGCGGCTTCGCCCGCGATAATTATTTCAAGAATTAAAAATTAAGAGCATAATAGTTAAATCATTACATTTATTAACACCTAAATCGCATGGACTACATACCACGATCAGATAGCATCGACTGGTAAAAGCGACCTCAGATTCGAGTTTCTTGGCCAAGAAAACCTCTGTATAGTGAGATTCGTCCAAATAAAACAACGTTTGACCATATTTAGGGCTTACAACATTCAAGCGATCGCGAAAGTTTTGTTTTCAAGGTTTGACAAAAATAGCCAAAGCCAACTGTAATTGATTTGACATTGAAATGTATAACTGAAAACTTATGTTTTGAAAACGCAAAAAATGCACGTTTTTTGCCAGTTTTTCACTCATAACTCACGAACGAAAACTAAAATTAAAATTCCGGCTTCGAGGTGCATTTTCCGACCCTTCAGCACACCTATGTTTAAAATTTCAGATCTCTGCGTTCAGTAGATTTCGCTGGACATCGAGGAGAATTCCTTTTATTAATATAGATAATATGAATTACAATGATACCTTCTCTAATTTGTCAAACATCCATTTAATTTAATCCAAGCCCACCTGATACCACTGGTAACAATACGTTCTGTGAATTTGTTTTGATAATTCTATGTAAAAAGGGATTAAGTATTTTCAAAAACATTTAATTTTTGGCATTTAGAATCAGAATTTTTCAAAATCCTTTCTTAGTGAGCACCTACATTATGAAGCGAAGGTACTGTCAAAATTCCAAGTCTCTACCTGTTATAGTTTAGGCTGTACGTTGATTCCTGTCATTCAGTCAGTCATTCATTCAGTCAGTCAGTCAGGACAAAGCCTTTTATATATATAGAGATTAATTTGCAGAACGCAGAATAATAAACAAAAAACCAAGAAACTAGTGGATTAGATACCGCAGCACCAAAATATTTATAATCTCTTGCCGGACCGTAAAGAAAACAACAAACATAATGATTAGGACCATAGTTTTTCTTCCTACCTTATTCTGCAAATTGATATGAAATTAAAATTTTTCTTCTAATTTCATTCAACAATGATCCCCGAATGAAGAATAGGTCTATATGGAATTGGGAGGCCTATGGTTGTAGAAGAGTCTTTAAGCCGTAATGTTACTATCCTGTGAATTCATTGACTGCCATCCAAGGAGTCAGTGCAGCCTGTAAATAAAAGTGGTGATGAGTATTCAATGCAGAATGCGGTCAGCCACTTGAACCAGGTGTCAGCTCTAGCACGTGTACCGCCTTTCTTAACTTTTTTGCACAACGTAACTAATTAGTGGCACTTACGAATATTGTTGCCGTGGATCGTAACTTGACATTCCCGCACGAAATCTGGTTGCTATGAAAAGAAAAGAAATCTCAATGCTGTAAAAATTAAAAAAAGCACACGTGCCGTAAAGTAAAACCATTATAATACAAGCCTTTATCGAAGGCCGGAACCAAGGCCCCCCAGTTTGTGTCGGCTTTAACAGGACGAATATTCAGTCCCCATAACAACCAACATATGCGAATCACTTTCTGAAATACAACATCTATCTTTAATAGTGTAGGCCTATATACATAATATTTTCAGCTAATATCTCAATTAATACAATTAAATTGATATAAATAATCACCGTGCAAAAAAATACCATGCAATACTCGTTCCGTAAGTGCATAACGGATCTCGGAAATTGAAAAAACTCGCCACAAGCGCCTCGTTTTTTCAGACTCTTTCCTCGATCCGTAAGCATCCGTTTACGGAACTAGTATCGCAATATACTATTTAAATACTGGCATATCACACCCATTCTTGTTACAACTTCGGCCTTCAGAATAAGGTCTGACGACCTGTCTTAAGTGCGACAAGTATGTGTGCCAAAAATGTCAGACAGTTGCGAGCGACAAACACAACACAGGCAGTCTATTACATGTAGAGGAAGCATTGTGTTCGACCCCAAAATTCAAAGTCTAGTTTTAACATAAATACATGTTTTTAAGTCCTCTGAATTAAAAAAATATTATTTTAAGAAACAAAAAATAGAGATAGTGGAGGAAGTAGAGTAGGCTTACTCCCACAAAGTCTCTGGCCTTGAAGACGAACCCAGCCGGCGAGCTTCTCGTTACGTCTCGTTACCACCCGGCGCAGACTCGCATGCGCGTAAGATCAGTGAGCTACTGCTGGACAGAGAGTGAAGATCACGCTTGTAGCACATTGCCAGTCGTAGAAAATACAATACTATATTAGTTGAGTGGAAGGATAATGCCGCCTTTTCGCTCAAAAATTTATAGGAAGACTTTAAAAGGTCAAACAAGAGAAGTGGTTGCTAATGTATTACAGTTTATGCAAGAAGAAGCCGACAGCAAAATGTTTACAATTCCAGTGAACAAAGTTCAGGAGCGGGTGGCAAAAGCGACTGGGGTTTCGCAGAGTGCGGTAAAAGAAATCAAGAAAGAAATGAAAAGTGTTCATGCAGGATCAGCGCTTTCATTCAGCACTCCGAAAAGGAATAAAAACAGGCCGAAACCATGCACAGAACTTGATGAGTTTGACATGTGTGTAGTACGTAGAACAATTCATGAGTTCTACGTCATTCATAAAACAGTTCCTACGGTTAAAGCTGTGCTGAAGGTATTGCAGAAAACCTTAAATTACAAAGGGAAGGAATCCAGTTTGTTAAAGGTGTTCAAAATTCTTGGATTTCGCTGGAAGAAGATGCGAGACAACAGACGTGTCTTAATAGAAAGGCAAGAAGTAAGAAGTGCGCGTGTCTCTTTTTTACGTGCAATAATGAAATACCGAAGTGAGGGTCGCCCTATAGTCTACAATGATGAGACCTATATTCACAGTTCTCATACGAGAACTGCAGCATGGACTGATGATAGCCCTCAGGGATATATGGCACCTGTGTCTAAAGGACAAAGGTTAATAATAGTTCATGCAGGAACTGAGAAAGGTTTCATTCCAGGTGCACAGCTTATTTTCCAATCTAACAGAAAAACAGGGGACTATCATTTAGAAATGAACAGTGACAATTATATGCGGTGGGTCAATGAAAAACTTAAGCCGAATCTCCCTCAAAATTCCGTTCTTGTCATAGATAACGCTTCCTATCACAATGTGGTTCGTGACAAGTGCCCAACATCTTCATCAAGAAAAAAAGATATGGAGGACTGGTTACTAAAGAACAAAATACCGTTCTCTACAGACATGCTGAAAACTGAACTCTATGAACTAATTAAAATGCATAAACCACGACAAAAGAACTATGTCCTCGATGAGATGTTGGAAGCAGATGGACATAGTGTTCTCAGATTGCCTCCATATCACCCCGATCTTAATGCTATTGAAAAGATATGGGCGAATTTAAAGCAGTGGGTTGCCAGCAACAATATAACATTCAAATTGGACGATGTTTGGCAGTTGTGTGAACGACGTTTTTCGGAAATGGGAGAAGCAGAATGGGGTCCAATATGCCGCAATGTTCAGGAAAAGGAAAAAGAGTACATTCGGACAGAAGGACTAATGGAGCCTGAAGTAGAAAAACTTATATTCAGGGTAAATGGTGAAAGCACTAGCAGTGAGATCTCTGACGAAGAAGACCCTTCGAGCAGTGAGACAGAGACAGACAACACGTTGAGTGGGATAGAAGAGGTGGACCAACCAGGGTGCAGCTACCTCCCCTAGGCAGGGACTCTAGGAACCGTGACACTCGCTCCCAAGGTATGTACGTAAAAACCCAGAGACTTTGTGGGAGTAAGCCTACTCTACCGAGGTTCGAATCCTGGTCTGAGGATCCATAGCCAGCAACGCTAACCAATAGAACGAAAAGGAGGTAAAATTCTATCACTTTCTGCATAATTAGCTATATCTCGCGGGAATCCGCTAAGAAACGGAATTCAGATGCTTATAATGTTCTCTCACAATCTATATTAATAAAAGGAAGTGTGTGTCTTTCCTCCTGTGTGTCTTTCTGTCTGTCCGCGATGCCCAGCGAAATCTACTCAACGCAGAGATCTGAAATTTTAAACATCTTAAAATAATCGCGATCGCTTGAATGTTGTAAGCCCTAAATACGGTCAAACATTGTTTTATTTGGACGAAACTCACTATACAGGGGTTTTCTGAGCCAAGGAACTCGAATCTGAGGTCGCTTTTACCAGGCGACGCTATCTAATCGTGGCATGTAGTCCATGTGATTTAGGTGTTAATAAATATAATGATTTAACTATTATGCTCTTAATTTTTAATTTTTGAAATAATTATCGCGGGCGATCACTTGATTTTGTAAGTACATCCTGGACGATTCATTTGTTTAGAATATCAAGGCCCGACGACATATGAAATTTTCAACCTACACGGAAGAGGGATAATCAATATAGGCCTAAATATGGTTAAACATTGTCCGATTTAGACGAAACTCACTATACAGGGGTTTTCTGGACCAAGGAACTCGAATCTGAGGTCGCTTTTACCAGGCGACGCATCTAATCGTGGTATGTAGTCCACGTGATTTAGGTGTTAATAAATATAATGATTTAACAATTATGTTCTTAATTTTTAATTTTTTAAATAATTATCGCGGGCGAAGCTGCGGGCACATGCTAGTAACTTAATATGTGAAGCAATAAAATTATAAAATGAACATAAAACTAACCTATTTAAAAATGTAAATGTTCACCATTTTCTTGGAGACAAAAATTATTTTCGAATAGATGAAGGCCTTCTGTAACATTACCCATTCCAGTTTTGGACTTATCAACAATAGTGAACAAATGCATAACAATAGTTAACATAACCGGGATTTGAACCAGGAACTTCGGCTCTCTGTGCCGCCGCTCTACTAGGCCTATTGAGCTACTACGGCAACATGCCAGTACAACAATAAATTCTCCATCTCACTCACCATCTGACTCCAACTTATTGTACCGGCATGGTAGCTCAAAGGTAAAGCGGGTATCCGGACATCCTGGTTCAAATCCAGGCTATGGCTTTAAAGTTTTTAGTCTGAGTCTACCTTTCCACTTTAACCTACACACGGCCAATGTGAAAGAATTATTATTCCCAATAGTTAACATGGCCTACTCTGCTATAGGTCTACCTGCTACGCAGGGAGGAATAAAATCAGGTAAACTGATATAAGCATGTGCCAGAATGCTTTTTGCTTGTTAATCAGTGATAATTGCAATTATGTTATGTAGAAAATAAGTTATTTTTTTAATCTATTTCCCGAGTTAAGCTTCAGGTCGATTCATTAAGCAGGGCATAGGCGTAACCAGGCCGACCATATGGGGGGGGGGTTATAACATCCGCGGGGTCTGGAATACCCCCCAGGAAGAGGGGGGGAAATTTTTAAAAATTAAGATGCAAAATAACGAATTTTAAGGTTCCGGGGGTCCTCCTCCGGAAAATTTTAAAAATTAAGACGCAAAATAACGAGTTTTAAGCTTCCCACGCTTTATACTTGTATTAAGTAATTTATCGGCAGACTTAAAAAATTATACAATTTTCCTTTTTTTAATCAATGGGGGGGGGGGGGTTCAAACCCCCAAACCCCCCCCCCCTCGGTACGCCTATGAAGCAGGGCTTACGGAAAATCAAAGGTCTAGTTTGATAAGCAAATGGGAAGGAATATGTGGATAGTGTTATTTTTCAAGCTACCTTTATTTCAGCTTCCAAAGCCGTATATGAACAGTGTAAAACAATATGTTGCCATGAGAACTGATTTGTATTTGATAAATTCTCTATAATATATTACCATAAAATAGGCTCTAAATTGGGCATTACTCCGGTACCGGTCAACCGATTTAGTTCAATATCAATAGGCTTCTTCCCATGAACGTTATAAATGCGTATACTAAGTTTCATGAAAATCCGATAAAGCGTATTTGAGTTATCGCACGTACAGAGAGAAAGACGGACAGACATTTTCCCGTCCACCACACAATCTCATAAAGTACCATTCTGGCACTTAATAAAAACCTTCGCATGAGTGGTCGAAACTACCCAGAGCTGCGAAGAGACTTCTTGATGACACTGTGACTGTACCTGTTATAAAAAAAACCGACTCCAGGTTTAATCAAAATGGGCCCACTCTACAAATACCAGACACTCTAGTTTACGCCTCAGTTACAATTCACAAAGAATACAATTATTTTAGTGGCTGTGATGGTTGGATGAAGTTCTTTCATAAATATAGGAAATGTGGGCTGTATTGAAATTTCACAGTGGTCGTTGTAAAGTGTGTACTGTACCTCCATTATTCACGGAGGAAACAAACATACTACGTCACTATGGGATTGGACAATGCACAAGAGGAGATCTGGCAGGCCGTGATATAGCGTGTGTTATGTAATGGAACAATGTTTAAATTTGTAAGCAGATGATGTGGTTCATATGTAGCCGCTCTTATCTGATGAAGCTGCCCGAAATAAAAACAGCTGAAAAAACAATCATCCCATCTTGTCTCAGAAACTAGTTCATGAAACTATAAACCGCGCACAAAAGCCTAATTTCCACGTCGTTTTAAATACCAGGATAAGTCAGTAAGTTTTTTAAGTGAAACTTCTTTAGCCGTGGTAGGAGTAAATCGAGAGCTAACCCAAACTTGCGTTACAAACAAAATCGTCACGAAAGTAGTGGGGCTGTGGCGGACTGCACAGAAAATGATTAGGCTTATCCAAAATTTAAAAAAGCCAAAATTAAAAAAATCTAAAAATAAAAAATAAAAAAATACAAAATTTAAAAATCCGAAAATCAAAAATTAAAAATTAAAAAATCGAAACCAAATTTTAAAAAAGGAAAAATCTAAAATTAAAAATTAAAAATTAAAAAATCCAAAAAATCCAAAATTCAAAGATCCAACATTTAAAAATAAAAAATTCCAAAATTAAAAAATTCAAGATCCAAAATTTAAAAAAATCCAAAAATCCAAAATTAAAAAGTTCAAAAACCCAAAATTTAAAAAGTCCAACAATCCAAAATTGAAATAATCCATTAATCCAAAATTGAGAAAATCCAAAAATTTAAAAAAATCCAAGTTTCACTTCAGTCACGTGGTGTTCCACGCACTCGATTGCATATATATATAAATTTTATACAACATAAGACCACCCGAATGAGCAAGCGCTCGTGCTCGGGCACAGTTCAGTTATTTACATTAAACATTATTATTAGGCCTAAATACACTATTAAATGAAATACATTATTAAATACAAATAAATAAATTAAATAAAAGTATACGCACTTTTTGTTAAATTTTTTGTAGGTTGGTTGTACTGCTTTGTGCTCGCGCACATCGACATGTTTTTAAATTGTCTTAGCTTATGGAATGTTGGACTGTTATGGCTCCACTAAGTGTTGCGCTGTTGCACAATAGAGCCTTTTCACACGGGACGCTTTTGACGGTAACCGGCGAAGAATCATTGGTTTAAATCATATATGGGCAACACCCGGCCCGCGGGCCGGATGTGGCCCTCTCCGACTTTTGATCCGGCCCGCGGAACATTTTAAAATTGCACTCGAAAAAGTAAATATTTTCGATTCACGGACTGATGCCAACATTGATTATCTTGTTTCTCAAATTCAAGCTCAAGCTTCTCATTAATTTCTGCTGATTGCAAGTAAATACCTAATCAGTTCGATATTGTTATCATTCATGTAACTTCGGCATTATACTTTATAAATTTAAAAAACCGCATCATGATTATTTTTTCACAATTACCTATTATCTCCGGCCCGCGACTTCATAAATATCGTAAAGTTTAGCCCGTATCTTTCCAAAGGTTGCCCATACCTGGTTTAAATGGTAGCGTTCACACTGGGACACAAGTGATCAGACATTTTGTTATTTTTCTTTTTATGAATCTAAAGTCTAAAAACTTAAACATTGAATAAATTATAGTCGAACAAAAACAGTCGTAGGCAACTTGCCTATAATAGCCATTTATGTATCAAGTACGCAAAATAACGCTTTAGCGGTAGATTCTAGTATGGCGGCCGAGGCGAAAGCCGAGGCTGAAATACTGGATGAGTCCGCTAAAGTTTTAGCGTACGCGGTGCATACATTATTTTTTAGTAAAAGCTATATAAATTATACGAAATAAAACAAAAATACCGTATAATTAATTATAATGAAAGGCAGTCACCCATTTGCTAAAGTTATATTCTCATGGCCGTCTTGAATCATAAAACAACAAAGACCGTACGTACCAATACCAAATGTGGTAGTATAGATGCATAATATATGGGTCACTTGTTTGTAAACAATATTGCATACCAACTAGCATTTAGGAAAAGCTTGTGAAAATATAAATGATATTCCAGAGTAAATTTCAATCCAAGCCAGAAACATTGAATTGGAGCTGCTGTCAGCAACTTCACGGCAGAAGTAGACTATGAGAAGGGATATATTACGGCATTTAAATGCTGTTCGTCCATGGTAAGGAATGTTTTTCATGTGAACCAAAATTTATTAGCTTTCGTACATGCAGTACTTCGAGTTGGGACATTGATTTCATGGGTAATTTGTAGTTCCTGTCAACATTTCAAGCTATTAAATACCACAATGTATCAGAATAAAAATATACTTCTTTATATTTTAACTAGATAAATGATGATTACTTACGAGTAAATAGTAAAAAGGTAATAAATTTCTAATTTACGAGACTGGCAAGGTTGGGACACGAAATTCCCCACAATCGGAAGAATGACCCAAATGTGAAAAGTTGTTGGCTTATATTTGTTGTCATATGATGAAGTGGGCTACCGAGTTTTGCGCGAAAATCCTGGTAAAGTTTCTGATTATCATAAAGAAACGTGTTGGCTTAAAATTGTTGTTTTATGACTAGTTATATGCGTAAATCCATGTTAAAGTTGGTGTGACTGGTCAATGCCCTCTGGGTTTTGTTTATAGATTGCCATGACGACTTTAAAGGACAAGGCCGATAAAAGTGCATTTTGAATGCAGTTTGAATGCACTTTTATGCAATTTTAGCGGCCTTGGTTGCTAAAATGCAATTTTTTTGGCGTGTTACCAGTCCGATAAGTAGCTGTTTTAGAGAGTGTGTACTAAAAAGGTAATTAAGATACTTGTATAATATAGTATATTGCGATACAAGTGCCGTAAGGCACGTTTACGGGTCGAGGAAACAGATTGAAAACCCTCGGCTGCGCCTCGGGTTTTTAAGTTTTCGAGACCCGTAAATGCCTTTACGTGTGTTGCGTGCTATTTTTTGCACGATGATTATTTATATCAATTTAATTATATTAATTGTGATATTACCTGAAAATATTATCTATATACAGTCTTGAAGAATGTTGCTTATTTCAGAAAGGGATTCGCATTTGTTATTGTTTATGGCAACCGATTATTTGTCCTGGGGGCCGTGTCCATAAAGGCTTGTATTATGAAGTGTATCGTAATGAATTATGACGTGGCGCTTGGACCGTAAGTAATTTAACCTCATCGCAACGCCCTTAGCAACACGATTGTGTGGGAATGTCTACTTACGATCCACGTAAACAACTTTCGTAAGTAACACTTACTAGCTAAGGAGTGCAATATTAATAAAATGTATTTATAGGCTCATTGCATAGTGTGCTAACTCGTATGTTAATAAAATGCAATTTTTGGTACACGTGCGTAAAACTTGTTAATTATATTATAGTTAGGCCTACCTAGTAGTTTATACATTTCGGTTTTATTTAACTTTGTATGGTGAAAATTAATGTAGTATGTGTGGATACTTGATTAATATTTCTTACTTATAACAGATAAATCAGCTGCAAAACTTAAAACCCCTAAAACTCGCCAATGGAATTCTCCGAAATAAAATACAAGTTACACTAACTCAAGACTATGGCTCAAGGCAATTTATACATTGAATGATCCTTCTGGCTCACTGTTATTAAGTGCCAGTATGGTACTTTATGAGATTGTGTATGGGGACGAAAAATGTCTGTCCGTCTGTCTGTCTGTCCGTCCGTCCGTGTGTCTGTACGCGCGATAACTCAAATACGCTTTGTCGAATTTTAATGAAACTTGGTATACACGTTTATAATGTCCATGGGAAGAACCCTATTGATATTGAACCAAATCGGTTCACCGGTACCGGTGTAATGCCCAATTTAGTGCCTATTTTAATAGATTATGGCGCCTTTCTAATAGAAAGGCGCCATAACTCAAATACGCTCTATCGGATTTCCATGAAACTTGGTATACTCATTTATGACGTTCATGAGAAGTGCCCTATTGAATTTGAACCTAATCTGTTGACCGGTACCGGAGTAAACCCCAATTTAATGTCTACTTTAAAGGCGCAATAACTCAAATACGCTTTATCGTATATTTATGAAACATCGTATACGCCTTTATAATGTCCATGGGAAGACGTCTATTTATAATAGATAAAATCGGTTGACCTGTTTCGGAGTAATGCTGAATTTAGTGCCTATTTTATGGTAATATACGTATTCGAAAGAATTTATAAACAAAAATGAAAATCAATTATCTTGACAACACTGCCTATTGTTTTACTGTTATCTTATAAGGCCTTGGAAATTAAAATACAGGTAGCTATGACAAAAAACACTATCGATTTACAAGCGATTATCCAACTAGACCGTTAAAATCACCCCGGTGGCCGAGATGGTAACGCTTTGGCCTCACATTCTGGAGTCCATGGTTCAAAACCCGAAACCGGCCAATTTGATTTTTTTTTTTGACATTTTTATGTGAGTGTGCGATTGTCATGATATCACTTATCTGTACAGTTCAGGTGATGCTGGAAGATTTTAATCTCATTAAAAAAAACTAGACCTTTGTTCTTCCGTAAGCCCTGCTTAATGAATAAATCTGGAACTTAACTTGGAAATCAATTTAAAAAAAAAACATATTCTGCATATCATAATTGCAGTCATAACTGATTAAACAAAAACATACTGGCACTTTGTTACATCAGTTTACCTGATTTTATTTAATTTTACACTACTTTATGCTTTTAACAAAGAAGACCCCTGACTATTCTAAACAAATCTCTTAAAAACCTCAATATTATTTATAGGAAACACAGTTAATTAATTTAATCCAATAAAAAGAAGTGTTTAAAATATATTTCAAGTCAGTGGATAAAAGTTAAAATCACTACACAACGTTTCAACTCTCCCCTGGAGTCTTCCTCAGGTGACTTGAAGATTGAGTTTCTCCAGGGGAGAGTTGAAACGTTGTGTAGTGATTTTAACTTTTATCCACTGACTTGAAATATATTTTTAAACACTTCTTTTTATTGGATTTGTATCAGTGGAAATTTGGGACCGATATGGATCTTTAATTAATTTAATATAACTTAACAATGTATTAAATTATCGTACCATTGATCTTTACATAAAATATTTTGCAGACTCATGTGAGTTTCTAAGTTATCACATTTTAGGGAACAAATGCAATTAAGAAAAAAATGTAATTTAACATTAGCTTCTTGTATTATAATTTATTAGTTGTGCAACTGACACCAAACAAGGATTCTTTTGAAATAGCAAACTGCACAACATAACAAGACTTTTGTATTAATGTAGAATCTCAACTAAATAAAAAAATAGAGAAACAAAGGAGTTATAAAATGCTTTTAAGGGAATAATGCTTGGTATAATTCATTATTAGAAAATGTTCTGGAAGTGGTTGTCCTACCAGTATCTAAATCAATTTTTATTTAAAAAAAATAAACATTCCTTTGCTTACATAGTAGTTTGGATTTCAAGAATGCCCAGAACAGTAGTTACTTATATATATATATATATATACAGGGTGTCCGGGAAAGACCTGACGAAAAAGAAATAACTATATATCTGAAACTATTGCATTTATTGACGTGATGTTTTCACGGTTACAAAGAGAAACACGATGAGTTTTAATAAGCCTCTATGTGAGCATCATTTATGGCCCGATACTCAATTTCGTGCCACACACGCGAAAGCATCTCCGATGTGACTAGTGCTATTGCATCGTAGATTCGGCCACGCAAATCTGCATTATCGGTCACAGGCGTGCGATACATTTTGTCTTTCACAAAATCCCAGAGAAATAAATCCAGTGGGGTCATGTCAGGTGACCTTGGTGGCCATGGTGTAGGTCCTTCTCTCCCATGGACTGTGGATTTTGGCATTTGCAGTTGTCTTGCCGCCTCACAAATGGATTTCCTCGGGCTTCTTACAAAAGCAGCCCGTACCCTTTCAATGTCATTGTCGTTTATGCGCGATTTCTTTGCCTTTCCCCACTGTGACTCAACATTACCTATCTCCAGAAATTGCTTATGCCAGTGAAGGATGTTGTTTCGGGCGGGAGGATTTTGGCCTTTGTCTGTTTGGAAACGACGTTGTAGCCTACGCACAACTTGCATTCCCAGTTCTCAGAATAAGACTGACTACACACGCTGCGCAGAAAAAGCTTTTTTCGTTTCTCCTCGTGCAACAACAATGTGCATGCTCATGCGCATTACGGGATGCTACAAAACAAAACTTTTTGAGTTTGTCTTTCTAACTGTGAAAATACTGCGGTAGTAACTGTAATAGTTTCTGATATATAATTATTTCTTTTTCGTCAGGTCTTTCCCGGACACGGTGTATATGTGTGTGTGTTAGATATTAGATTGAGCTGGTATTTTAAATTCTAGTATCTCATTTACAAACTATAATTTTTTATAGCACTCACATTCACAATAAATTATTATTTACAATGAATTACTATTATACAGGAAAGTTTAAGAAACTATAACTCTGAGAGCTAAAATTGCTATGCAAGTTGAATTCTAAGAGAAAGAGGATGAAGATTAAAAGAAGTATATTTCAGGTGATAAAAAGTGGAGGAAATAAACGAGAAAAGGAAAGTAAAGGAAAGTGATGAAAAGTGGAATACAGTGTTATTGTTATTAAGTGCCAGAATGGTACTTTATGGAATTGTGTGTGGGGACAGGAAAATGTCTGTCCGTCTATCCGTCATTCAGTCCGTGTGTCTGTACGCGTGATAACTTAAATACGCTTAATCGGATTTTAATGAAACTTGGTATTACCCATTTATAATGTTCATGGGAAAACCCCTATTGATATTGGACCAAATCAGTTGACTGGTACCGGAGTAATTCCCAATTTAGTGCCTATTTTAATAGCATTATATTAGAAAGGCGCCATATTTCAAATACGCTTTATCGGATTTTCATGAAATTTGGTATACCCATTTACGATGTCTGTGAAAAATAACCTATTGAATTTGGACCTAATTGGTTGACCAGTACCAGAGTAAAACCCAATTTAGTGTCTATTTTAAAGACGCGGTAACTCAAATATGCTATTTCGGATTTTCATGAAACTTGGTATATATAACTCTGAGATCTATTGCAAAAATAACTTTTCTGCATTGGCCTATCATAATTGCGTTTATCACTGATTAAAAAAAGCATACTGGCACTTTGTTATATCAGTTTACCTGATTTTATTTTTCTTGCACATAAGCAATATAAAGAAATAGTTTAAAAGGCCCGGCATCGCCCGGGTTTTATATTTTTAAATTCGAAGTTAACTTATGACGTTAAAACTCTAGGTCCTTTTATAGATAGCCTATATATAATTTGAAATGAGGAAGGACGACTTACCACTCTCAAACTATCCCTTAGAAAACGCTTGATATAGCTTATTATGGCTCATAGAGGAATTAAATTTCTCACCCCATTGCTTATACACACCATACCAAGGAGATGTTGAAATAAGAAGAAACATAAATTATGGTAACATAAAATTATACTGTCGTTTACGGAATAATTTATTTGTCACTCTCATGTTACCATAGAACTGTTTCGGGGCTAAAATAAAAAAAAGAAATTCGATATCGCTTTCATATTTTCTTCCCCAAAAGCCTGGGACATTATTTACTGCGGCATTTAAGACGAAAAATGTTCCATCCTATTTTGTCTCCTTTTACATGCTTAGGTCCTATGATAAATATCCATAATCCTCTACTAAAAATACAAAGCCTACAGCTATGAATAACGTATCAGTGGATATAATTTTTTACCGACTTCTGATACGGCATACTCATTGGCACATTCAGGCTGAGACAATTGAAAATGCAATCCCTGCAATACGAATTCTTATTCTACATCAAAATGTGAAGTGAGGAGATGATATTCTTCATGTCCAGTGTACAGACAGTTATGAGACTGCATCACATTGTGCATTTTTTTCGTGGATTTCATCCATTATTTATTTACACCAACGAATGAACAATACCGATAGCTTCTCGAATTTATCAAAGCCCAGTATCATGCATTTCCAAAGGTACCTGTTAACACTGCAAACAATACACCGATTTCTTGAGAACTGTGCATCCAATGTGATTTGTATTTGATGGATTGTGTGTAATATTTTCAGAAATTATATATTTTTTCATGGGGAGGAGTGGCTTGTTGTAATTTTAATGTGGACCGCGTTACTTTCGGGGTTGAACCGGGTATGCGTGCAAAATTTCATGAAAATTTCTCCAGAAATGTAGATTTGTGTAGGGAGCATACATACCCACATACACATTTTCTATTTTATATATTAGATTAGATGGTCAGTAAAAAACCACGTGATAGTTATTTTAAAAAATCCCTTTAGGCAGGCCTACAGGCTGAGGTAGATTTCGAAGTGCTTTTGGTTATTTATTGTCGCTGCGCAGCACTCTTCTTCTTTAGCCTTGGCATGACAAACCCGCAATAATAACTGTAAAAAAGAGGAAAGAGCACTTTTTCTAACATTCGAATCTCGCCTTATATGAGAGCTTTCGAGAAAATAGTTATTGATTTGTAGAGTACTCATCAACAGCTTTACAACGATACTCCACAAGAGGTGGTTTCAAAAATTTCGAATTTCCATCCCCCACCCTCAAACCGTACTCGTACCCCCAAAACCCCCGAATCGTTGGTGTCACTGTGAACTCCATAGGGAATACTCTAATTTATTCAAACAAAGTTTCCCTCTGTACTTCATAGGGGCTAGATATGAATTTTTCAAAATTTCAACCCCCTCCCCCGACCCACCCCTTGGGCCAATTTTGCTCATTAACGAACTTGTCCGAACTATATGGTCTAACGCAGCGTTTCTCAACCTTTTTGAACCAGAGGACCTCTAAAATGTCTAAAAAAATTTTACGGACCCCTAATTTTATATCCCATTTTTAAAAGAAGGCCTATGTTTTAATATTTAGGGTATTAAGTATAGGTCATTATAACGAAATATGTGAAAAAATTTTACTTCTTTACTTTCCACTTGCTTTTTGATATTTTTACCATCTGCACCATCTTCTCGGACCATAGGTTGAGAAACGCTGGTCTAACGTAATAAAATTTGGTTCAAATGTCTTCAAAATTACGGCCGCTAGCGTGTAGAACGTGCAGTGGTTTGCACTTAAGGAGGCATGAAAGGTAAAAATATAAAATAATTTTGTGAAAGTCATCATATGGTATCGATTGCAATAGGTATATCTACCTAAAAACCTGCCATGTCAGCAAATCAGAAGATGTGGAATATCTGTCTTTAGTAAATGAATTGTACGATTAAGCCAGTAAGCTCCATCAAACGCGTTTGAATGCTGCAGTGATAAACGATATCCGACAATTTATTCATTCAAGCCCTCAACCAGAAAACTAAATTTTAAAGCAAGTTTTTGGAGTTGATCCACTGGAGTGTATCCACGTTATGTTACTTGCACAAATGGATACAGATTGCAGAATGATTATAAAGCATTATGTTTGTTAATTCAGTTAATACGAGGGGCATACTAAAAGTCATCAGCAACATTTTTCACAATGTTAACCTCTATTTGTAAGTGAAACCAAGTATAACATCTCAATCTACAGACCTTTCTTTCACTCTTCCACATAGTCTCCGTTCTTTTTTTTTTTTTTTTTTTTTTTTTTTTTTTTTTTTCCACACATGTTTTCCATCGTTCTGCAAGTTTGAAAATACCCTTGCGATAGAATTCCATTCCAGCTCCCCGTAGACACTGTCGCCATTCCATACTCTGTTTCACGTTCATAATGATGGAACCAGCTTTCATCTCCAGTCACAATACTCGTCAAAAATTCATCACCTTCATTCCGATTGACTGTTTACTCTGCTGGAGTTTAATCCTGAGGTGAACTAGCCCTAAGGAGTGTTTGCCACTTCCATTGACACTTCTTTTCACAATAGTTTGCCTTAAGTGTGAAATAAATTTAGGAAAAATAACTCGAAATAAAATATAGAATCACGTTAAATTTACAGAATAAAGCACAAGAAATAAACTACGAGTATAATGATTCTGTTAATTGTTTTCTTTGCAGTCCGGCACGGGTTTATAATTCGTATAAGAAATTCAGTCTGTCAAATTTAAGGGTTAATATATTAAAGAAGGGATTTTTTGCTTAGAAGCATGGTTAATATTGTCTAATACGAGGGGCAAACTGAAAGTCGTGAGCAACATTTTTTCACAGCCTTAATCTTTATTTGTATGTCATCTCAATCTACAGACCTTTCTTTCATTTTTCTGCATAGTCTCATTTTTTTTCACACATGTTTCCCATCGTTCTGCAAAGTTTGAAAATACCCTTGCGATAGAATTCCGTTCCAGCTGCCCTTAGACACTGAAATCGCTGCAAAACTTGTAGTTGGACGTAGTGCGGTGCAAGAAATGATTCACAGCTTAGGTAATCGGAAGTTTTGTACCCGTTGGGTCCCGGGTTTATTGACCGAGGACCCACAAACGTCAAATACGAACAATTGCCCCAAACCTTCTTCAGAAATTTCGAAATGAAGGTGATGAATTTTTTACGAGTATTGCGACTGGAGATGAAAGCTGGTTCCATCGTTATGAACCTGAAACAAAAAGACAGTGTATGGAATGGCACCACTTGAATTCGCCATCGTGCGTAAAACTTGTTAATTATGTTATAGTTAGGCCTGCCTAGTAGTTTATACATTTCGATATTGTTTAATTTCGTATGGTGAAAAATAATATAGTATGTTTGGATACTTGATTCATGTTTCATACTTATAACCAGGGCCCGGATTCTAATGACATGTCATCTTTTTATTGATGCTGCATAGACATTGCCAACTTGTGGATAAATCCTAATCATGGCCTCTAGATTATAGAAATGCATTTTTATTAGGTAATTTTTTGTCATTTTTTTGCAATTTTACATTTTTAGGACATTTATTGCAATTTTAGGTCATTATTTTGTCATTTTCGTGTCATTTGCTTCCTTAATAAGTCATTTTCATGTATTTACATTGAGTGTACTAACTTTTTTTCGTCGCTAGCATTGCTGTCTTTGAAGTGTTGTTTGTTTAATGCAAGAAGGAAAAAAATCGGCGTTAAAGTGTCGACATGTCTCAGTCGGAAATGAGAATAAAAGAAACGCCTAAATTTTGTATTATATTACTATTGTTATTAGATTGACTTGGCACCAGAGTCTGCCACCTGCTTGGATTGGAGAGTGCAAACTACTGTTTACCCTCAATAAACAACAATATAATCCGGCAGACCACAATACTAATTTTTTCATAAATAAAATATAAGTTTTTAGGTAATTTTTTATAATTATTAAGTCATTTTCTTTAAAATTTAGGGTCATTTTATAGGTCATTTTTCAAACAATTTTAGGTCATCAGAATCCGGGCCCTGCTTATAGCTGATAAATTAGCTGGAGAACTTACACCCCTAAAACTCGCCAATGGAATTCTCTGATATAACATACAAGTTACACTAACGCATGACTGCTTCTGAATTGAGTGGACCACGTTCTTCATGTAAAGCTGGGTTGCCATACGACTATAGTCGTACGTATGGCAACCCTGCTTTACATGAAGAACGTGGTCCACTGAATCAAATACTCTCAATAAGTAGTATTTGACTGAATTCAGATGCACGTACGACTATAGTCGTACACATACGACTATTTCATAGATTTGTACGACGTACGACGCAACTATGGGGCGTACGCCTATTTGTACGACTATTTTTTAACATAGCGTTTTATATTTTTTTTAATCAATCTACTGACGAATTTTAAATTTTTTAAAAGTATCAGCTTCTTGTTTTCTCATGGTTTTTGTTGTAAGCATGTTGCTAAAATCAATATGATTGGAAAGCAGTCCTGTGTCTTTTGCAATAATTACAACACTGAGGGAACTACTGTTTATGTAATTTATTGTATTAGGCCTATTGTATTTAATGAAATTTAGCACATACGAAGATAATGAAACACGCCAAATCATTTACAAAAAAGATGATTTATTAACAATTACGTGACGTATTATATAAGGTGCATATTACTGATTATGTATGTATTTATTATTATTATTATTATTATTATTATTAACGCAATGCGTTCTTTATACTGAAAAATCACAAAGTGTACGACAGTTTTAACTAGCATACGACTATTTTTAGATGTTGGTACGACTGTTCTACGTTTCTGATCTGGCAACCCTGATGTAAAGTCCCCTTGAAAATAAGATAAATTTGTCGCCATTCTTCGGGTCACATTTTTGGAAGGTACCTGACGCAAATACAAAATTTTTTCATACGATTTTCCGTTCTGGAGCTAGGCTGTTTACAGACACACACACAGACAAGTTTCCGAAAATAATATTTTGGAGTCATTTTAATATTGGAAAACATAATTTAACAGTATACAGGAAATCGCCAATGATTTTTGGGAGTGAAAATATACAATAGCTTACTTCAATTTATAAAGAATATTGGACGACTCAGATATTTCAAAAAGAAGGTAAAGAATAAATTATCTTATTGTTAAAACTTTCCGGGCTCTGTTGCCGTGGTCCATCGGATTGCTTTCCGGACGTTTCGCCCACAACTGCGGCAGGCATCATCAGCGGTGAGTTCTGCTTCGGAGTTTCCTCGGCGAGGTCGACAGCAAGACCTCGCCGAGGAAACTCCGAAGCAGAACTCACCGCTGATGATGTATGCCGCAGTTGTGGGCGAAACGTCCGGAAAGCAATCCGATGGACCACGGCAACAGAGCCCGGAAAGTTTTAACAATATGGACACCGGCCGTGAAAGCCTACATCATGTTATAATAAATTATCTGCCCAATCTTTTTTTAAATATTGTGTTGAGAAATTGTGGTGAGAAATCTCTGTAGGGGGTCAAAGAATTATTAATTGAAATCGGCCCATATTTATTAATTGAACATTTAATATTGTGTAGCATGTAATTTTTTAGTTTCTTGTATTTTATGTGACTTTTGTATCACCATCTAATGTATACTGACGTTTCCCACAGCCAAAGGATCTTATTGGAAATACATACATACATTCTGAGTTTTCCCTCAATACAGAGGCTGTCCTCCAACCAAACAATACAAAAAATTAAAACAAAGTATCCACATATCACATTTCAACACAATCAATACACTTTTCTGAGCTTGTCATCATTTGTTAATAATCTGTCTCCATTTTTCTCTGTCCTGTGTATCTTCTTCCACTGCACCAACTCTTCCCATTGATATCTGTACATTGTTGATCCATGTAGTCGCAGGACGCCCTCTTCTTCTTCTCCTTCCAATTTCCCATTCAAGTATATATTTTGGTATCCTTCCTTCTTCCATCCTTCGTACGTGACCATACCACTGTAGTCTCTTCCGCTCAATAGTAGGCTATTGTTAATGTCTTCTTCCACTTCCATCCTTCTTCGTATTTCTGCATTCCTTATTTTGTCTCTTCGTGAGACTCTGGCTGATCTTCTTCTTCTTCTTCTTCTTCTTCTTATTATTATTATTATTATTATTATTATGATAAATCTTTTATAATTAATAAGCTACGGTGGTTTCCTTGCAGCAAGGTGTTTTTGAAGTATACAATGGACAGTTTTCCTCCCAAATCCGTGGTTTTCACATTGAGAGAATGTTGCCAGACTTGAAGATATTTGAATATTGCGGACACGGGCGTTTTAATTCCTGTTTAACTATTTATACCCCTCGCTTATATCACTGAGTACACTGTCTCATGTGTAGAGGTTTCCACGAAGTCGACTGGTACTGCTCTCTGCTAGCGTTGCTCTTAACTTCTATCAAACACAAGACTGGCAATGCTGTCCAAAATATAGTGTCTATTGAACAATATATTAAATCTTTAAATTCGGAAATCTTTAAGGGGGACATACAGTTTTCGGTGAAATTCATAGGTGAGAAATAGGTGAACTTCATTATTTTTTTTGCTCAGCAATAAATTGGTCTGCAATATTGCAATCTGACATAGTCTTTATTGACTATTTCTACAATTGCATATTATTTTCAAAATTAATCAAACTGTTACATTGATGGGTAATTTTAGTTTCAAAATGGCAGCCACGTTTCATGCACTGAAATGCCGGTTCCTTGATAATTTCCACAAATTGATATATATATATATATATATATATATATATATATATATCTGAGTGATTATTTTTCTCTGTATTTTTTAATATCTTATCAAAAACACTATCTACAATCATTCATTTAACATTAATAGTTAATTTTTTAAATATATTTATTTTAATTTAAAACATTTTTAAAACTATATTTTTTTAACTACTTATACTGAAAATATTCCAAAGATACTAGTTGATGTTGTTCATATGATGTTTGGAAACAGATAGAAAAAAGAATCCCTAAAAAATATTGCCATTTATGGAAATTATGAAGGAAACGGCATTTTAGTGCATGAAACGTGGCTGCCATTTTGAAACGATAATTACCCTTAACTGTAACAGTTTCATTAATTTTGAAAATAGTATACAGCTGTAAAAGTAGTCAATAAAGAGTATGTCAGATTGCAAGATTGTAGAGCAATTCATTGATGAGGAAAAAAATTATGAAGTTCACCTATTTCTCACCTATGAATTTCACTGAAAGCTTTATGTCCCCCCATAACTTCCACGTTTTTAAAGCTAGGGTTACAAGCAGTTCTATGAACGGAATAAACAAATTAAAGTCCTTACACATAAGTCGTTTATGATTTTTTGCACGACTTAACTAATTAGTAGTACTTACGAATATTGTTGCCGTGGATCGTAAGTTGACAATCCCGCACAAAACAAATTTCCGTGCGATAAGAATTTACTTACGGCACTCATCATAATACAAGCCTTCATGGACAAGGCCCCCCAGGACAAATATTCTGTTCCCATAACAACAAACATATGCGAATCACTTTCTGAAATATAACATCCATCTTCAGTGGTGTATAAACATAATATTTTCAGCTAATATCTCAATTCTGGTATCTGGTACCCTATGATCCCCAGGTGGGGCGAAGGGGCCTCCAATGGAGGTTTCATTACCTATACTAATTTTGATATGCTTATTTTCCGAGAGAGGGTAGAGGGACAGGTGGTAAGCCCATCGCCTCGCAACCCCCTCTGGAAACTAAGTATTTCTTGGACGTGAAAGGGCCGAGAAATTTTGTCCAGAGGCTCTAATTTAGGCTTGGAGTTCTTTTACGTGCCGTAAATCTACGACAAAGACCCCCAGCTTAAAGTCCCTCCCGGAGGACTCCGTGCCCAGGATTTTTACGTCCTGTAAAATCCATCGACCGCGGCCGGGTTTGATCCCGCGCCCTGCGGATCTAGAGGCGGGCACGCTACCTCTAGACCACCGCGGCCGACTAATATCTCAATTAGGCTAATATAATTAAATTGATATAAATAATCATCGTGCAAAAAATAGCATGCAATACTCGTGCCGTCAGCGCATAACGGATCTCGGAAATTGAAGAAACTCGGCGCAAGCGCCTCGTTTTTTCAAACTCTTTCCTCGATCCGTACGCATCGCTTACGGCACTTGTATCGCAATATACTGTACTTTAGAATGACTTCAAGCCAAATTGGTAGGAAATCGAATAAAGAGTTTTGTCGAGACTTTAAAGCAAACAAATTTACAGATAAGCAGACGAAATCCGATAAACCTGTAGCGCTACGTAAAAAATGTACTGGAAAAAAGTTGTAGAAAATTTTACATCGATAGTGGAAACAGTCTTCAAATCTTTATACGAGTGCCATCCACAAAGTGAGTTTCCCAAGGGCCGTTTACATGAACAAAACATAATTTCATGGAAATGTTTACTGCGACAGATACAGCAAGTGTTCAGCTGTTTTTCAACATATTTGCCACCGGAATTGAGACATCTGTCATAACGTGGGACCAAATTTTGAACATATGTGTTGTAGAAGTCTTCCGCCTGGGATCTGAACCACTGTGTGACAACCATCTCCGCTTCTATGCAATTATCTGTCATTTATTGAGGTGTAGGAAAAGATGGAAGTCACTGGAAGCAAGTTCCGGGCTGTAGGGTGGATTTTTAAACACTTCCCAGCAGGTCTCCTGGAAAAGTTTGGCTGGGAAGTGTTTAAACTTTCAACCCAAAGCCCGGACTTCGTTCCCAGGGATTTCCATGTTTTTCTACACCTCAAGATATGACAGGGAATGACAAAGAATGACAGAGAGGAAGAAATTTTTGTCACACAGTGGTTCAAATCCCTGGCGGCAAAGGTATTCAAAAGTTGGTTCCACGGAATCCAAATGTTTTAATTCCCGTGGCGAATATATTGAAAAATAGCTGAACACTTGCTGTATCTGTTGGAATACATATGTCCTTGAAATTGTCTTTTGTTTCTGTAAACGGCCCCATGGAAACTTACTTTATGGACGCCCCTCGTAGTCCGGTCAAACCACCGCCGTCTCGAGAATTACACTGCCTGTCCTATGCTTAATTTTAACATGGAGTTCAGACCATTGTTAAAATGCCGAATTTCTCCAGTAGAGGCGACACAGTTCACACCCAGATAGCATGAAATTCCAGCATATTTCAGTTTCCGAGTTTATACTTCAGAGGGCAACACAGAGCATACGGTAATGTAAAGGGTATTGCAGCTGGTGTGAAAGGTGCTGCCATCTATAATGTCGCCGCGTACGCAAAATTAGCCGTATAGGACAGGCAGTGTATACACGAGTAATATGGTCTAGAAGGCAGTGGGTCAAACAAAAGGTACTCTCTGTTCATATCGTAAAAAGCTTTATAAAAATTCCTCAGCCCCCTGCATAACTTAATACACAAAGATGAGAATATAACAGGGGGCCAAGTTGCGGCTGGCAAGGAAACAGTTGAAGGTGTGATGATATGAACTCGTTCTTATGAATCATACAGACTTAGACATCGGCACGTGCTGTTTATTTTTCTGTTGACATTAAAACTTTCACTCTTTGCCTCCAGAGGCTCTGGTTCTGGAGTGGATGTTTGTAGCGTTTATAAGAATATTCCTGTCTGGAGTGATGAGCTTTTTACGGCGATGAACATTTTTATGCTACTCTTTTAGCGAGGTATCTGCTTGTATTACATAAGAATATTCCAGAAATAAGTTTCAGTGAAAGAGAACATGACTCTGTATTCAGACACACCGCTTTCCATGGACCATAGCCCAGCAAGGAGTGAATAATAATAATAATAATAATAATAATAATAATAATAATAATAATAATAATAATAAATTCCTTTAGGCAAGCCTACAGACTGAGGTAGATTTCGAAGTGCTTTTGGTTTAATTTACTGTCGCTGCCTAGCACTCTTCTTCTTTAGCCTTGGCATGACAAACCCGCAATAATAACTGCAGAAAAGAAGAAAGAGTTATTTTTCAAACATTCAAATCTCGTCTTATATGAGGACTATCAAGAAACTAGTTATTGATTTGTAGTGTACTCATCAAGAGCTTTTCAACGAGACCCCACAAGACATGGTTTCAAAATTTTCGAATTTCCATCCCCCTACCCCCACTCGTACCCCCCCAAACCCCCGAATCGTTGGTGTCACTTTGAACTCCATAGGGAGTACTCTAATTTATTCAATCAAAGTTTCCCTCTATACTTCATAGAGCCCCAGATATAAATATTTTAAAATTTCAACCCCTTCCCCCGACCAACCCCTTGGGCCAATTTTGCTCATTAACGAACTTGTCCGAACTATTGGGCCTAGAAATAACATAATAAAGTTTGGTTCAAATATCTTCAAAATTACGGCCACTAGCGTGTATAATTATATATATCACAAATATATAATTATATAAATATCACAATTTTTTTTTTTCAACAGGCGGTGGTTTCGTACTTAGGGAGGCATGAAACGTAAAGATATGAAAGAATTTTTCGAAAGTCATGACATGGTATCGATTGCAATAGGTAGATTTTTCTTCGAAATCTACCTAATAATGTTCTATTTTGCCTGGAACAGTTAATAATGTTGATAAAATAGAGCCATATTGACTTATCTGAATTTAAAATGCGGTAAATTCACCTTGTCAATATAAACATTTTAAAATATTAAAAATCAAATATATTTCGACCCTCTTGTGGTCATCCTCAGTGATGAAATTGAAAAAGTTAAAATCACGGCCACATCAAACCAACATTATTTACAATTATTAGGTAGAGATCTATGCAAAACCGAATCAAGCAAGAAGCTTACGCCTTGTCATATGCGGCAGGCATCTTCTCATACACCTGTGTACTACGTGTCGTATAATGATCAGGCGTAAGAGACTAAAGCAGAGGAAAGCGGGTATATCTATTAACCAAGACTTCTTGCATAATTTTATCTATCTCATCATATTAGTATAACTATTAGCAATGACTGTGGTTTAGAGCTAGTTCGTTGTCCTTCCAATGCAGTAGTCTGGGTTTGTTTCCCGTGTGTGCAGCCGACTATTTTTCAAGTTAGATTAAATTCGTTATTTCACAACTTCTCCGTCGTCATATTTAAATAATAATGAAAATAATAATAATAATGATAATAATAATAATAATAATAAAATAAAATAATAAAGCAAACAAAAGTAGATGCCAAAAAATGGCCACAGCATATCGGCTTACACAAAACGTCTATAATAAAAAAAAATGCATGTCTAAATATACAAAACTAAGACACTATAACACTGTAATTAAACCCGTGTGTCTTAATGGAGCCTTTATTATTCTATTATGCCTTTATGGAGCCGAAACTCTAATTTTGAACAGAAAAACAGATGTAGAAATTATAATAAAAAAGAGTGCAAAATTAAAAAGAAAAATTTTAGGTCCACGAAGCGTAGGTGAAGAATACAGACGTAGGAGTAAAAAGGAAATAAAAATATATACAGACATTCATAGTGATATCAGAAAACGAAAGTTAAAATTTTATGGACATACTAGCTTAAAAGGCCCGGCGTCGCTCGGGTTTTGTATTTTGTAAATTCGAAAATAACTTAGAGGTTCTTATAGGCTATAGGTATATAGAATTTGAAATGAGAAAGAACGACTTATCACACTGAAACTATTCCCTCAGAAAATGATAAATATAGCTTTTTATTGCTTATAGCTAATCCCTTCGGCTTCGCCCACGATAATTAATCGAAAGATTAACAATTAAGGGCAAAATAATAAAAATATTATATTTATTAACACTTTGCACACGAAACATTCATAGGTCTAAACTAAACGATTGCTAGGGCTAATCAATGAAACAACTATAAATCAGGCTTTGAAGTGAATTCCACGATTAGAAAGCGCAGCATGGGAAAAATAACCTCAGATTCGAGTTCCCTAGCCAAAAAAAAACCCTGCACAGTGAGTTTCGTCCAAATCGAACAATGTTTACCCATTTAGGCCTATTATCAATATACTTCTTCCGTCTAGGGTGAAAATTTCAGATATCTGCGTGCCTTTACATTATAAAATGAATCGACCAGGGTGGGCTTACAACATTGAAGCGATCGCGATGATTTTATTTCCAAGGTTTGACAAAAGTAAGCAAAGCCATCTGCAATTGATTTTACAATTGAAATGTATTACTGAAAACTGATGCTTCGAAAGCGCAAAAAATTCACGTTTCCTGCAAGTATTTCACTCATAAATCGCGAACGAAAGGTAAAATTAAAAATGTACTATGCCAGAAACCTTCACGGGAGTGTCCTCAACAACTTCCTAAAGTTTCATGGTGATCGGATGAATGGTGTAGAAATGCGTAAAGGACAAACAGACATACATTCGGACACGTGAAGTCAGAATGAAAAATTCAGTGCCATAGCCGGGATTTGAACCAGGATCTTCGGCTCTTCGTGCTGATGCTCTAACCAACTGAGCTACCATGACACCTCAGTTGGTTAGAGCATCAGCACGGAGAGCCGAAGATCCTGGTTCAAATCTCGGCAATGGCATTTAATTTTTCATTCTGACTTCACGTGTCCACCTTAGCCTACACACGGCCAGTGTGAAAGAATTATCATTCCAGACATACATTCGTTTTTTATAGATAGATTACTAATACCGATCCTTAAAACTTTCTTAGCAGTAATTAAAATTACCTTCTTAAATATTTTTTTATGTCGAGTTTAGGATTTATTAATTTAATAAACGGTCCATTTTATAAAAATCTGAAGACTATTTCCACTATCTACTGTAAGATTTTCTACAACTTGTTAGAAATATATGCAGAAGTATAAAAACAGGGAACTGACGCCTTATGATGTGGCAGGCATCTTCTCATACACCTGTGTACTGCGTGTCGTATAATGAGCAGGCGTAAGAGAATAAAACAGAGAAAAGCGGGTATATCTATTAACCAAGAATTCTTGCATAATTTTATTTGTCGCACCATACTAGTATAACTATTTGTAATGACTGTGGTTTAGAGCTAGTTCGTTGTCCTTCCAATGCAGCAGTCTAGGTTCGTTTCCCGTATGTGCAGCCGATTATTTTTCATGTTAAATTAAACACGTTATTGAAGTGAAACTTCTTTAGCCGCGCTAGGAGAAAATCGAGAGCTAACCCAAACTTGCGTTATGGACAAAATCGTCACGAAATTGATACGCTCAAAATCGTCACGAAATTAATGGGGCCGTGACGGAACGGACTGCATAGAAAACACTCAACTAAATGATTAGGCTTATCCAAAATTAAAAATTTGAAAATCCAAAATTAAAAAATTAAAAAAACCAAAATTAAAAATAAAACAAAATTAAAAATAAAAAAAATTACGGGAGCGCGCTAGGGAAAGGTATCAGGCATTGAGTGGGGGGCTATTACTGCTTCGAGACAGTGGCGTGGAAAAATCCAAAATTAAAAAGTCCAACAATCCAAAATTGAAAAATGCAATATTCCAAAATTGAAAAATCCAAAAATTAAAACAAGTTTCACTTCTGTCGCGTGGCGTTCCACGCACTTTTTTTACTTCTCCGTCGTCATATTTAAATAATAATGAAAAATAATAATAATAATCATAATAATAATAAATAGAAATCTCTATATATAAAAGCCAAAACCCACTCACTCACTCACTCACTGACTGATCACAGTTTCTCAAAAACCATAAAGCCTAGGAACGTGAAACTTGGTACACATATTGCTACTAGGCTCTAGATGCGAACTAAGAAAGGATTTCAAAATCTTTGGCCTCTAAGGGCCTATAAAGGCCAAAATAGGGTTGTAAAGGTATGAAATTCACCAAAAGGAATTCATACTGCATGCATACAATCCCCATGACAACATTATTTTTTTAAACTACACAGGTGGCTTTGCAAGACACTGGGATTTCATGTAGACCTAATAGATATAAAATTATGAGAAAGGCTATCAATAGAATTCCTATAAATGATTATCAACTATTTTTTTGACATGAAGTAAATTTAGAAGGTCCTGGGTTCTATTCTTAAGAGTTCAACTATTTTCTTATAGTTAGCCTAGGACTGCAATGCAAAATATAGTAAGTAAAGTGTTCCCTATTACAAGCCATGGGGGCCCAGAGGGTCCCAAGAAGTTGAGGCTCCCGGATTTTTAGACAATAGGCATGTGAAGGTGGTAAGGTTGTCAGCCTTACGCACCGGCCTTCTTTACCCCCAGGTAGTTCACACAATATCAATAGACATAATTTCCTGATTAATTTCTATACCATATTATCTATCTATCTTTTACCTTAGTTTTTACCCAAACTTTTGGGGTCATTTAAGCGACCCATGTTGCCCGGGCCTTACAGGGCCGCGACCTGTCGGGAGAGGGATTATCTATGGCTCACATACATACTTTCATGACCAGACAAGGACATGGAGGGCCTCCCGGATGAGTGATCAGCCAAATGCCGGGGCCACCTCTGAGACAACACAAACATATAGGACGAGATACATCATTCACACACTCACTCTGAACAAGGCGAGGATGGGATGAGGATGATAATGGCTGCCAGATGATATCCGGAGACCACTAGGGCCTAAAGTTCCCAGACATTTGTCTCACAGGTGAGGAAAAATACCGGGAAAAGCTCTACCTAGGTAACTTGTCCCGACCAGTATTCGAATCGGAGCCCGCTGCGTGAGACGAGCGAACGCATCCCGCCCAACTATTTACTGTATGTTTGCCAAAATTGAAACAGAAAGATTAAATTTTTTAAGACATAATCAGAGTAAACTACGGGTGAAGGAGTAAGTTATGTGGAATATAAATACGTCCACCGTGTTGGCTGGACGGCTGATGATTTATAGAAGTAGGCCTACATCGACTTTAAATTGTGTTCACTTAACCTATATATACATAAATCTAACAATGCGAAGCATTGATGGGTCATCTAGTTATAAATATAATTCTTCACGTTTTTCAAGTTAACCAAGTTATGAAGCATTGACTCCTTACTACTTCGTTTGCAATCGTCTATCAGTGTTTACTTCGTATCAGGGACGTGGCCTGGATTTTTCTTCTGTAGGTACTCCCCGATTTGTTTGTTGTTGGAAAAATTAAGCTTGAAAGTTTTATTTTAATATTTAACATGGCGATACGACATTGAATTCTCCAATTGACTGTTAATGTTGTACCGGCATGTTGCTATGGTAGCTCAATTGGTAAGAGCAGGGGCATGGAGAGCCGAAGATCCAGGTTCAAATCCCGACAATGGCATTGCATTTTAGGTAGATTTCGAAGAAAATTTCCACCTATTGCAATCGATACTATGTGATGACTTTCGGAAAATTCTTTCATATCTTTACGTTTCATGCCTCCCTAAGTATGAAACCACCGCCCGTTAAAAAAAAAAAAAAATTGTCGTAATTTTGAAGATATTCCAAAATTTATTATGTTATTTCTAGGCCCAATAGTTAGGAAAAGTTCCTTAATGAGGAAAATTGGCCCAAGGGGGGAGGTCGGGGGAGGGGACTGAGATTTTGAATAATTTATATCCCGGCCCCTATGAAGTATAGAGGGAAACTTTGTTTGAATAAATTAGAGTACTCCCTATGGAGTTCACAGTGACAGCAACGATTCGGGGGTTTTGGGCGTACGAGTGGGGGTGGGGGGGGGGGTGGAAATTCGAAATTTTTGAAACCACGTCTTGAGGGGGTATCGTTGAAAAGCTCTTGATGAGTACTCTACAAATCAATAACCAGTTTCTCCATAGCTCTCATATAAGGCGAGATTTGAATGTTTGAAAAAGTGCTCTTTCCTTTTTTGCAGTTATTATTGTGGGTTTGTCGTGCCAAAGCTAAAGAGGAAGAGTGTTGCGCAGCGAAAATAAATTAAACCAAAAGCCCTTCGAAATCTACCTCAGCCTGTAGGCCTACCTAAAGGGATTTTTTAAAATAAAGACTTAATAGAAATACAAAACATGCCATATCATGTCATATTTTAAGTTCTTGCAATTGCTAGTTTATAGAATTTGTAGTAGTGTATACTATAGGGAAGAGCTTTATAACAGAGCCCATAGGGAACGTAGAAACAATGGTGACCTTAAAGTACATACCAGGAGATCAAGAATAGCTCCTTGTAAGCAATGAAAACAGCTCGTCTGAGTGACGAAAATACGTCGAGGAGGCGGGCCAAGCCGCGGGGACCGGGGCTGTCAGTTAGTGCGAGGCTGCGGGAGCCGATGGTTGCGATCCACGGGGCCGTGGTTCAAGTGTCGCGCCGTGCCGTGCCGTGGCACAAAGTGATGTGAAGTGAAGCCATGGGTAGCCAGTGCTGCAAATGTGATTCCTCCAACAATAAAGCCACATCCGCCTCGTCTACTTCCTCGAACCAAGCTCCACTGTAGGTCCTAGGTTTTTTATTAAAAAAAAAAAAAAAAAAAAAAACTACAATAATAATTCGTAACCATGAATGTGTTGTGCATCGCTATTTTTTCTGGAGTGAACTATAAAAGATCTTCGGTTGATTATTGTGGATTCTATATTAAGTTCTATGTAAATCTACGAAACTATTTTAGTGTTTGTCTTGCGTAATATATTATGTTCCATCTTTTGTATTTGTGTTCTGTTGGTTATGGAGCTTTACGATTCGTGTTAAGGTACATAAATATGCAACATTTTTTTTGTTTCGTGCGTGCCCCATGTTATGAACTTAGGACAGAAACCACCTGCATGGATTTTAGATAGAAGATAGCTCAGATCCTTTACTTGATGATTACGTCGAATACTTCCCGACAAATGAAATTGCTCAAGGATGTTTTTTACTAAGAAAATGAATACACTAAAAAAGTAAAAGTAAAGTGATCCCTATACGCCCAGAGGGTTCCAGGAGGTTGAGGCTCCCAGATTTTAGACATTCGGCACGAGTAGGTGGTAAGGTTGTCAGCCTTACGCACCGGCCGCCTTTACCACCAGGATTGCTCCTGATACTGATTTCTGTTAGAGGCTGGGTCGACCCTAGGGCCATAATGCCACCAGAAGGATTAGGCCAATTGAAAAATCTCAACGACCTCATCGGGAATCGAACCCCTCGACCCTCCGGTTTGTAGCGCAGCGCCTCAACCACTATGCTACGGCGTACCCCAATGAATCCAGTATCATATGCTACTCTTACTTTGCTTGTTTTATTTATTGGGGCAAAGGTCATTGTTTAAATTATAGATAAATGAAAATCGTATGATTCTAGGAAGAAATTAATATAGGCTACTATCATTTAATTCTTACTTCGTTTAATTTATTCATAGTGGGCCATGATCAATGGTTATATTACAGATAAATGAACATCATATTATACTAGGAACAGAATAATACACCGTCAAATTTTATTCTTACTTCGTTTGTTGTATTCATACAGGGTCAAGATCATCGTTCTTATTATTACCTCTGGTTTCGATGAAAATTCCTTCGTATGTTCGTATATTATACAGAGTGTTAATGAATAACAACGGAATGTTTTACCTGTATATAGAGGGGGCATAGACAAGCAACTTTTATTACGAGATTTTTGCACTATGACGTAAAATGTGTATGCTATAGGGAATTAAAGTCATTAAAATTTGGTGCTCATAAGTCAATAACTGAGCGAAATAGGGTTAAAATTTTCATTAAATTGATTTCATGCATTCTTAATGATCGATAAAAAATCTTGTTTTTAATCTTCCATCAACAGCTATATCATAATTTAGTGTTTTCATAATCTGCAAAATTTAGACTCATCACATGACTGGCCGCCACTGCATTAGTTTTTTATTCATAACTCCAGTGTTAACAATGAAGTTCCTTTGTTTTGAATTTTTTTTTTCAAATGTTAGAAGTCAGTAGCCGCCAGGCCCTGGGAGATCTTATGCTGTAACAGGAAAAATTGAATGCATAGATAAAAATTCTCCTAATAAATGTTGCTTGCCTATGTCTCCTCTATACAGAGGTAAAGTATTTCGGTATTATTATTTAACTTCCTGTATAATATTGTTATGAACTAGCTTGCATGTATTTTAGTAAAAAAGTAACTCACATTCTCCAAAGCCCAATTGGTTGTTAGGAACGACGGACATTTCCCTGTCTGAAATTGAGGTTACTTTTTTCCGAACTTGAACTTAAATTTATAACTAGAATTCCATAAAATCCTCTTAGGGTCTAAAAATGTGTATTACAAATATGTTAATTGACGAATATCTGCTTTAAGCTGTTCTGGTGGTGACACTTATAGTAGTTTAATTGTTTTTAAGAGGAGAATAAATCTTAAATCGCATCAGAGCTGAGCTGATATACCGCGCCCTTCGCTGCTCTTCTGTTTAGTTAGCGCTGAATCGGGAACCATTACGTCATTGCCAGTACTGGCTGAAGGGTGACCCAATTAAATATTTGGAAACGGTCCACGGGTCCCAAACACCAACGTGACATTTCTTATTGTCTTTTAGTCTGAGGTGCTATCAAAAATATTACTACAAAACAGATTCTTTGTGGGCTTTGGTAACAGCTGAAGAACGTGTACAAAACGAAAAGAAATTATGTAATTTTAGCCATATTATGAGCTACGATGCTCATTTTTTACTTTCTCGCATACACGAAGTATAGAGAAAGTACTGTGATCGTGACAAAAAATCGAAATCGAGATAACACCGGGAAAGTATGTTTCACGATGTCAAGAAACCGAAAAAAGTGTTTTTGGAATGACGTCTGTCCGTCTACATTCCTAATGATCGATAAAAACCTGATTCTTAATCATTCATCCATAGCTATTACATAATTTAGAGTTTTCATAATCTGCAAAATTTAGACTAATCACATGACTGGCCGTCACTGCATTATTCTTTTTTATTCATAACTACTGACTACAGTGTTAACAACGAAGTTCCTTTGTTTTGCATTTTCTTTCCTAATGTTAAAAGTCAGTGGCAGCCATGCCCTGGGAGATTTTAGGCTGTAACAGGAAAGATTGAATCCATAGAGCAAAAATCTCCTAATAAAAGTTGCTTATTTATGTCCCCTCTATACACAGATAAAATATTTCGGTGTTATTCATTAACACTCTGTATTTAAGTAGTGCCAAGTTAAAGGAAGGACGGGGTTTCAACGTTTGGGGCTGTTCCTTTTTATAGAACTCTCAAGTAAACACTGAGAAATGTTTCTCAGGTATCTCTATTCCAGATAGCTATTAAGCAGACTCGCCGCTTCATTTTATTATACATTTCCTGTCATTTCATATGGCAATAAGGAAGTTGCTGCAACTCCTGTAGTGAAAGAGTCATACAGGGCAGATTTTAACAGCTTATTTCTTGAGTAGAAACAGACAAAATATTCAAACTCTCTACCATACTTTTTAGTGATGGGCAGAATACAGGGTGTTAATGAATAACACCGAAATATTTTACCTGTGTATAGAGGGGACATAGTCAAACAACTTTTATTAGGAGATTTTTGCTCTATGGATTCAATCTTTCCTGTTACAGCATAAAATCTCCCAGGACTTGGCCGCCACTGACTTCTAACGAATGATTTAAGACTCAGGTTTTTATGGATCACTAGGAAGGCATACAGTCAATTGAATGAACATTTTAACCCTATATAAGCTTTCATGAACCACAGATTATTGTCTCTGTTGGACACTACATGAGAATATTACAGGAGAAAAATTCCTCCGTCACTAGGACTTGAACCCAGGACCTTTGGCTATTCGCGCCAATGCTCTACCAACTGAGCTAAGCCAGAGTTCACTTCACAGCGCCAGATGGAACCTCTCTCCTATGACTGATTGCCCTAATGGTCTACCTCACAGACAGACAAGTTATGCCATATGCAGTACTGTGAGGCACACTAATTAGTGATTTTTGTGACCGGGCTCCCACTGTTATTGTACAGTTGACATTCAAGATAGATATATAAGCTTTCATGAACCACAGATTATTGTCTCTGTTGGACACTACATGAGAATATTACAGGAGAAAAATTCCTCCGACACTGGGACTTGAACCCTTGATATCTTGAATGTCAACTGTACAATAACAGTGGGAGCCCGGTCACAAAAATCACTAATTAGTGTGCCTCACAGTACTGCATATGGCATAACTTGTCTGTCTGTGAGGTAGACCATTAGGGCAATCAGTCATAGGAGAGAGGTTCCATCCGGCGCTGTGAATTGAACTCCGGCTTAGCTCAGTTGGTACAGCATTGGCGCGAATAGCCAAAGGTCCTGGGTTCAAGTCCCAGTGTCGGAGGAATTTTTCTCCTGTAATATTCTCATTTTAACCCTATTTCGCTTAATTATTCACTGATGAGCACCAAATTGTAATGACTTTAATGCCCTGTAGCATACACATTTTACGTCATAGAGCAAAAATCTCCTAATAAAAGCTGCTTGCCTATGTTCCCTCTATACACAGGTAAAATATTTCGGTGTTATTCATTAACACTCTGTATAAATAATCGAAACATTGTTCGAAAAGAAATTTTGAAAATTGTGATAGACTTTTTTATGCTCCGTAGGTCTAATAGCTATTTTGAAGTAGTGAGATCAATGCGTTCATAGGCCTATAACATGAGTTTTTAAAAATGGCGTTTTCTTGATTTTAGCAACAATAAATGTGCACTTTCTGAAAAGAGCTCAATGAGCACTATTCCAAAATATATAGGGTGTTACATTTAAAGTTATAGGGTTGGAGTTACTTGCGGTTAAACAGGATTCGGTAGTGACGTTTTTGAGTTCTCAGTATACGGCTATCCCAACACACCGAGTTTTATGTCACTGAAGTACATGCTTCAAAAGTTATTTAGGTGGTGTAGGACTTTAACTATATCTGCACATTAAGTCCCAGTATTATAAACGCAGTTTATATACAGGTTAAGTTAAACATGATCAAAAGTTTAACTGCAAGTGCCGTTTTGCAATGTTCTGGTTAAGTTAAACCGAAGTGCAATGGTGTTGGTAGACCTGCTGGCTGAGAAAATATGACGATCTATCCTTGCTAACATACAAAAAAAGATTGATTATATTTGTAGCTAAAATGATGGCATTAACGAAAAGAATGCTAAACGATGTGCTAATTTTCCTACCTAAGAAACAGAACTTCTTGTGGATCGAGTAAAAAGGTACAATGCAGTAATTGACTGTATAGAAACTGATTTCACGAAATGGAAACAAAAAGAAGCATGGCTGTACAGTATGATTTCTGTATTAACAACAAAATATAGGCCTATAGACTGTTATGTTCTGATATATATGTAATATAGCTTAAAAGGCCCGGCGTCGTCCGGGTTTTGTATTTTGTAATTGGAAATTAACTTATGAAGGATTTTCAATTTTAAATTCTAGGTCCTTATATAGGCATTTATAATTTGAAATAGGAAGAACGACTTATTACACTCAAACTATTCCCTCAGAAAACTCTCGAAATAGATTTTTATGTCTCATAGAGGATGTAGAATTTTGCATCCCATCGCGTGTAGGCTACACACCAAGACTTATCACTCTCAAACTATCCCTTAGAAAACGCTTGATATAGCTTATTATGGCTCATAGAGGACTTAAAATTTCTCACCCCATTGTTTCATCACACCATACCTGGGAGGGGTTGAAATAAGAAGAAACAGAAATTCCGGTAACATAAAATTGTATTGTCTTTGCGGAATATTTTATTTCTCACTCTCATGTTACCATACAACCGTTTCGGGGATGAAATTAAAAATAAATTCAATATCACTTTCATACTTCCTTCCCCAAAAACCTGCGATAAAATAATATACATATAACCATACCTCGTACGGTAGTCTCTATGTCCAGGGTAGAGAAAGTTATGTGACTGTATCATATTGTGCATTATTTTCGTGGATTTCATCTTCAATATTTATTTACAGCAATGAATTATATTGATAGCTTCTCTAATTTGCTAAACTCCCATTTCATTTATTTCCAAACCTACCTGAGACCACAGCACACAATACACTGTTGTCATGTAAACTGTGATTTGGGTTTGTTAATTATGTGTAAAAAGGGATTAAGTATTCTCAAAAACATTTTATTTTTGGCATTTAAAATCAAAATTTTGCAAAATCCTTTCTTAATGAGCACTTACATTATGAAAGAAAGTTACTATCAAAATTCCAACTCTCTACCTATTATAGTTTAGGCTCTACGTTGATTCTGTGTCACTCATTCATTAAGTCAGTCAGGACAAAGCCTCTTTTATTAAAGAGATTGTTTTAATTAGAAAACCACATTACACATGATTTTAGAATTGTGTGTTGTATCCTATTTCTAATCCTATATCTATCTCCGAAAATTCTGAGTCTCCGAGGTCTTTCAATTAATTGAATAACCTCGTCATTGCTAAGAAATTCCTCAAATACCTCCATAACATTCATATCTATACCTGGGACCGCCATCTTGAAGGATTGCCTTAGCCTCTAGTTAAACTGAAGATGAGTTCCAGTCGAGTTAAACTGAAATTTAACTGAAGATTAAGGTTTATAATCTATATTAATAAAAGGAAGTGTCTGTCCTCCGTCTGTCTGTCTGTCTGTCTGTCCGCGATGCCCAGCGAAATCTACTCAACGCAGAGATCTGAAATTTTATACATAGGCGGACTAAAGGGTCGGAATGTGCACCTCGTAGCCGGAATTTTAATTTTCGCTTTCGTTCGTGAGTTATGAGTGAAAAATGAGCAAAAAACGTACAATTTTTTTGCGTTTTCGAAGCATCAGTTTCAGTTATAAATTTCAATATCACATCACTTACAGTTGGCTTTGGCTATTTTTGTCATCATACCTCATACCTTGGAAATAAAAGCAACGCGATCGCTTGATTTTGTTTGTCCATCCTAGACGATTCATTTGTTTAGAGTGTCAAGGCCCACAGACATATGACATTTTCAACCTACACGGAAGAAGGATAATCAACCCTAAATATGGTCAAACATTGTTCGATTTGAACGAAACTCACTATACAGGGGTTTTCTGGGCCAAGGAACTCGAATCTGAGGTCGCTTTTACCAGGGGACGCTACCTAATCGTGATTTAGGTGATTTAGGTGTTAATAATTATAATGATTTAACTTTAACTATGCGGGCATATGCTGTTTGTCTGTCTGTCCACGATGCCCATCGAAATCTACTGAACGCAGAGATCTGAAATTTTAAAGATAGATGGACTGAAAGGTGGGCGAATGCACCTCGAAGCCGAATTTTTAATTTTAGCTTTCGTTCGCGAGTTATGAGTGAAAAACTGGCAGAACACGTGATTTTAGCGCTGTCGAAGCATCAGATTTCAGTAATACATTTCAATGTCAAATCAATTGCAGTTGGCTTTGGCTATTTTTGTCATACCGTGGAAATAAAATCATCGCGATCGCTTGAATGTTGTAAGCCCACGCTGGTCGATTCATTTGTTTAGAATGTCAAGGCCCGTAGACATATGAAATTTTCAACCTACACGGAAGAGGGATAATCAGCATAGACCTAAATATGGTTAAACATTGTTCGATTTGGACGAAACTCACTATACAGGGATTTTCTGGGCCAAGGAACTCGAATCTGAGATCGCTTTTACCAGGCGACGCTATCTAATCGTGGTATGTAATTCACGTGATTTAGGTGTTAATAAATATAATGATTTAACTATTATGCTCTTAATTTTTAATTCTTGAAATAATTATCGAGGGCGATCGCTTGATTTTGAAAGTCCATCCTGGACAATTCATTTGTTTAGAATATCAAGGCCCGAAGACATATGAAATTTTCAACCTACACGGAAGAGGGATAATCAGTATAGGCCTAAATATGGTCAAACATTGTTCGATTTGGACGAAACTCACTGTACAGGGGTATTCTGGTTCAAGGAACTCGACTCTGAGGTAGCTTTTACCAGGCGACGCTATCTAATCGTGGTATGTAGTCCACGTGTTAATAAACATAATGATTTAATTATCCTCTTAATTTTTAATTTTTGAAATAATTATCGCGGGCAAAGCCGCGGGCACATGCTAGTACAGAATAAAATCAGGTAAACTGATGTAACAAAGTGCCAGTATGTTTTTCTTTAATCAGTTATGACTGCAATTACGATATGCACAATATGTTCTTTTTTTAAAATTGATTTCCAAGTTAAGCTCCAGATTTATTCATTAAGCAGGGCTTACGGAAGAAGAAAGGTCTACCATCTCGGCCACCTGGGTCATTTTAACGGTCTAGTTGGATAAGCGCATGTAAATCAATATGTTTTTTGTCATAGCTACCTGTATTTTAATTTCCAAGGCCTTATAAGATCACAGTAAAACAATAGGCTATGTTGTCAAGATAACTGATTTTCATTTTTTTATAAATTCTTTCGAATACGTATATTACCATAAAATAGGCACTAAATTGAGCATTACTCCGAAACAGGTCAACCGATTTTATCCATTATGAATAGACGTCTTCCCATGGACATTATAAATGTGTATACCAAGTTTCATAAAAATCCGGTAAAGCGTATTTGAGTTACCGCGTCTTTAAAATTTACACTAAATTGGGTTTTACTCCGGTACCGGTCTACCGATTTGGTCCAATATCAGTAGACGTCTTTCCACGTACATTATAAATAGGTATACAAAATTTCAGAAAAATGCAATAAAGCATATTTGAGTTATCGCGACTTCTTATATATTAACATAAAAACACTAAATTGGGCATTATTCCGGTACTGGCCAACCGATTTGGTGCAATATCAATAAACGTCTTCCCATGGATATTATAAATGCGTATACGAAGTTTCATAAATATCCGATAAAGCGTATTTCAGTTATTGCGCCTTTAAAGTAGACACTAAATTGGGTTTTACTCCGGTACCTGTCAACAGATTAGGTTCAAATTCAATAGGGCACTTCTCATGGACGTCATAAATGGGTATACCAAGTTTCATGGAAATCCGATACAGCGTATTTGAGTGATGGCGACTTTCTATTAGAAAGGCGCCATAATCTATTAAAATAGGCACTAAATTGGGCATTACTCCGGTACCGGTGAACCGATTTGGTTCAATATCAATAGGGTTCTTCCCATGGACATTATAAATGTGTTTTCCAAGTTTCATGAAAATCCGAAAAAGCGTATTTGAGTTATGGTGCGTACAGACACACGGACAGACGGACAGACAGACAGATGGACAGACGGACAGACATTTTTTCGTCCACCACACAATCTCATAAAGTACCATACTGGCACTTAATAACACGAAAAAGCCAAATATATTACGATATCCAAATAACCCTTTAAATGCACTCTATGTCTCGCACAATATACAAACCCATGTCGGACTGCAAAGAAAACGGTTAATATAATGAATAAAGGCTTCTCGGTTGACAGCCAGGTTTGAAGATCTATTGTCTTTGACGTTTCAGAGGCCACACTTTCTCCATCCTCAGTATTCCTGAGGATGGATGCAGGTTGAGAAACGCTGATCTAAAGGATTACTACGCCAGTGGTCTTTATACTGTTTTACTAACGTCTTTTTTGTTAGGCCTTTTGTTTTCAAATAAGTTATTGCGTAGAAATGTTAATTCTCAAATAAATTTCTTTTCCGATTACATTTCATGTTGCTTTGGACTAAAATAAGGAAAGATCTTTATTTTCATACAGTAATTCATTGATAACAATAGACCTTGTCACTAGATTAAAATTAGTAAATTTAAAATCATACAGATGATGGGTAGGCATAAATACAGAGGTAACTTAGGTAACTTATTAAAAAAATCATGTTGCATGTATTGTGGGTGCCACTTCGTAAATACTTTCTTTCCACGAACTATCTCTACCTGCTGCCACCCTAATCCTTTTCGACCTGTAAATAAGTGAATAGAAAGGTAATTAGGAGTATTCACACTTGTCTGCAGTCCAGTATAATGTTGCCAAATTCGTACACAGCACGTTTACTTCACTTGAGAACGACAGCGCCAACACTGTGGAAATCCACGCGACTACATGAGCACCTTTTCTTTGTCGGTGTTGGTGCAGATTTTCGGATTAGGGAACAATGCTATTATATTCTCTTGTAGATAGACCATGATAGATTTTCAACAAATCATCATTTTGAAACAGACTTTACAAGATCTCTATGTTAGAACTGAGATTTCTGTGCATGAGGAGTTGTATAGTTTGTGTCCCCCAAGGCTCTACGCTTGTGCTTCAGCAAAGAGTCTTGCCCTAAATTCAAGATAACACTCCATGCTTCCTACTCACATGTAGTTTTTCTCAAGGTATGTATTAACGTTTTAGGATAAAATCCACATTTTGTAACAATTGTTGAAGAGAAACTTCTTTAGCCACGGTAGGGGTAAATCCAGATCTTGTGTCACGCTCAAAAATCTTCACGAAATTAGTGAGGTGTGACGGAACGGACTGCACAGAAAACAATCAACTCAATGATTGGAGTAATCAACTTCTATACGATTTAAATGACAAAATAAATTTAAAAATTGAAAAATCTAAAAAAACAAAATTAAAAAATCGATAATCTAGGGTATAATTAAAAATCCAAAAAATAAAAAAGTAAAATATCCAAAATTTAAAAATTCCAAAATGAAAAAATCCAAAATTCCAAAATAAAACAATTCAAAGATTAAAAATTTTAAAAATCCAAAAATAAAAAATCCAAAATTAAAAAATCCGAATTTCCAAAATTAAAAAAAATAAAAATTAGAAATTAAAAAATCCAAAAATCTATGATTTAAAAAATAATATAATCCAAAATTTAAAAATAAAAAAATCCAAAATTTTCAAAAAATTAAAAATTTGAAAGATCAAAATTTTAAAAATCCATAATTAAAAAATTCAAAGATCCAAAATTAAAAAATCCAAAATTAAAAAATCCAAAATTAAAAAGTCCAAAAACCCAATATTAAAATATTCAATGATGCAAAATTGAAAAAATGCAATAATCAAAAATTGAAAAAATAAAAATTAAAACAAGTTTCACTTCTATCACGTGGCGTACCATGCACACTTTTTTGTTAGATTTTTTTATCAGATGGTCTATGGCATAAGACTGACATAATGCTAAAACTTAAACTTGGTTTTCAGTTTTTTTGTTCCCTAAATTTTTTTTAAATTTCTTTTTAGGTTAAGAAAATATGCAAATGTTCAAAATATCATAGAATTATTGTAAAAGATTACACAATTTTGAAAACTCTTTCACTGATTTCTTCCTTTTTATGCATACACTGTTGTGAACCGAGATGGTAACATCTTGGACTCGCATTCGGGAGGTCCCAGATTCAAATCTCGTGGCCGGTCAATTTCACATGGTGTTTTTCATGGTTTTCCCAGCCGAATTGGATATTTACATACCATGAGTCATCCTCATCATTTCATATTGTATCATATCCATTTCACTTAATATCAGTTGAAATTTATTCCATAAAATACACCAATAATAGAATTAATAATTGACAATCAATAGTTCTATGGCCTACTGTGTAGAGACTCATCCCGAGCTCCTGATATAGCCTCGTAGCTAAAAGGAGTATAAACACAGCTGAATTAAAAAAAAATGTTGTGTAGGCCTACTGCGTATATTACTATAAAGAATGACAGATTATGTTCAAAATTTGGAAAAAAAGATCAACAATAACGTCTATAACAAACAAAAAACCTCTGAGTTTGTATTTTTCAGAGTAGCAGGAAACCCATAGTTCCGATATCATTTCCCCATTCATGAGCTTTAATTTGATGTACAGGTTTTGTAATTTGAAGGGTAGAAAATATAAGTAATAAGATCTAAGAGAAAAACAAATACAAAGTTGAACTTTAATGGTTAAACGTGTGCACACTGCGATATTCAAACTTATTTTCAAATATCTCTTGTTGGAATTTTCAGAGAAACTTAGGTATCAGTTTGAAACAGACAAAGGTGGCTTCTTTATGCAATAAAAAACAAAAAAACAAATCTCATTTAAAACGTTAATACATACCTTAAGCTGTGGGTTTTTTGGAGTGTGCTAATTGGCTGTTTTTAATTTTTTTTTAACTTTTTGTTAAGTTTTATAATACGTTTCCTGAAATGGAATAAAGAATACTTTTCAAGCTAAGAACAAAACAGACTATACGACTTCCAAAGTATTTCAAAATACTGTAACATCAGTAGAATGGTGACTAGAACAGTAAATAGACTATTATCTTTAATATCTTTTATATATATATATATTTTTTTTTTTTTTTTATACTTGGAAAAATATTAGATAATGTAATTGGATGCGATTTTATATTATATGGATTCATTTTTATTAATAAATTGGGGATTATTTAATTTACTTAATATATTATTGATGACTAGGGTTCGGATGTTTATGACCTAAAAAAGTGGAAAATATTTTTAAATTTGACCTTAAAAATGACTAAATATGGCCTTAAGATGACAAAATATGACCAAAAATCCTAAATATCCCTTCATAAAAGAACGTATTATCTAAAAACAGATGTCCCAATTTAATACTTTTATGACACTAAATTATCACATAACATTAATGCAATTAGATAATCATTTTTTAACAATTTTACATGTGATTTACATGTTTATTTGTAAAGAATTTATAATCTTTTAATGTTTCCAGGTACTGTAACTGTGAACTGAAAATCTTTTAGAAACATGCCTATTGGAAGTTGTTAATAAGGAAAGGGTAGTTGTGCTATTTGCTATTACTACTTATTGTCCCTTCACATTTCAGTTACAGTAAAACCAAAATATTCGTGACTCTTTTTTCGGAAAAAACTCAAGTCTACAATTTAGTGCACATACTGCATAATTGTACTCTTTTACCGAATTTATAACTGAAATATGACGTTATCTATATTAATAAAAGGAAGTATCTGTCCTCCGTCTGTCTGTCTGTTTGTCCGCGATGTCCAGCAAAATCTACTGAACGCAGAGATCTGAAATTTTAAACATAGATGGACTAAAGGGTCGGAATGTGCACCTCGAAGCCGGAATTTTAATTTTCGCTTTCGTTCGTGAGTTATGAGTGAAAAACGGGCAGAAAACTTGTATTTATTGAGTTTTCGAAGCATGAGTTTTCAGTAATACAAATCAATTACACTAGGCTTTGGCTATTTTTGTCATTCCTTCGGCATAAAAGCATCGCGATCTCTTGAATGTTGTAGCTCACGCTGGTCTATTCATTTGTTTTTAATGTCAAGGCACGCAAACATAATATGAAATTTTCAACCTACGCCGAAAAGGATTATTATTATTATTATTATTATTATTATTATTATTATTATTATTATTATTATTATTATTATTATTATTATTATTATTATTATAGGGATAATCAATATTAGCCTAAATATGGTCAAACGTTGTTCGATTTGGACGAAACTCACTATACAGGGGTTTTCTGGGCCAAGGAACTCGAATCTGAGGTCGCTTTTACCAGGTGACGCTATCTAATCGTGATATATAGTCCACATGATTTAGGTGTTAATATAATGATTTAACTATTATGCTCTTAATTTTTAATTTTTGAAATAATTATCGCGGGCGAAGCCGCGGGCACATGCTAGTTAAAAATATGACCGAAATATGACCAACACCATGAAAAAGTCCAAAATATGCCTTTATATGCAAAATAAAAACGGCCCGATTAAGATAACAAATGTGCAATTCATGTTTAATTTGTGTTTTCGACGAGAATGAGGGTCAGGATAAAAAATATGACATTTCATAAACATCCGAACCCTATTGATGAGTATGAAATTAATTTCTATTAGTTTAATTGGAGGAGTATTATTAAGGTTAATCTGCTTACAACAAACTGATTTACAGATATTAAGTGCTTATTATTCTGTAGCTTATTTAGGAATTGTCATTTCGCGGACGATCCACGATTTTATAGTATAAAAACATGTCCAGGCCAAAAAGACAAAAAAAAAAAAAAAAAACAAAAAACAAAAAAAAAAAAAAAAAAAAAAACACACACGATTCTATTTTGATGTTACAAACTTTGAAAAATTTAGCCAACTTAAGTTTTGAAGCCAGGGCCCTATTTCGTAAAAATTACAATTTTACAGGTGACAGGCTGTCGGGAAATTGTCTTACAGATTTTCATTTAGACAAATTTGAACTATAATTGAGCAAGTTGGTGTTTTGTTTTATTCGTACTTAAAGCTCAAACGGAAACATGATATTTATTAAAGTGAACATAAAATGTTAAGGGGGGTCATACAGCTTTCGATGAAATTCATAGGTTAGAAATAGGTGAAATACATTATTTTTTTCCTCAGCAACGAATTGCTCTACAATCTTGCAATCCGTCATACTCTTTATTGACTACTTCTACAATTGCATACTATTTTCAAAATTAATAAAACTGGTAGCCTACAGTTACGGGTAATTATCGTTGCAAAATGGCAGCCACGTTTCAGGCACTGAAATGCCGTTTCTTTGATAACTTTCACAAATATCAATATTTCTGAGTGATTATTTTTCTGTGTATTTGTTAATATCACATGAACAACATTAACTGCAATCATTCATTTATCATTCATAATTTATATATATTAATGAAAAAGAAAATTTTTAAAAGTTCATTTTTTTTAAAAATGCTTATAGGCTACTGTAGATATTCCAACGGTTGTAAATGGTGTTGTTCATATGATATTTGCAAGTAGATAGAAAAAATAATCACTCAAAAATATTGCCATTTGTGGAAATTATCATGGAAACGGCATTTTAGTACACGAAACGTGGCTGCCATTTTGTAACAATAATTACCCAGAACTTTAACTGTTTGATTAATATTGAAAGCAGTATGCAATTGTAGAAATAATCAATAAAGAGTATGTCAGATTGCAAGATTGTAGAGCAATTCATTGCTGAGGAAGAAAATAATGAAATTCACCTATTTCTCACCTATGAATTTCACCCATAACTGTATGTCCCCCTTAAGATGAACGCCTTGAGGTTTTCCTGGCGTTTGGTCTGAGTATAATGTTCTCGGGTTGCTAGCCAGGTGAGTGATTGGAAATCTCCCTTCAGTCTCCCTGAAGATGGAAGAAGCATGTTCTTCTGAAACGTCGGAGCTCTTCCAATCACTCACCTAGCTAGCAACCCGAGGACATTATAGGCTACTCACAAAATGTTAGGACTGTTATACAGAGTGTCCGTTTTGTTGTCGCAGGAGACGAGGCGAAACAGAACTGGTTGGAGGCCGCTACAGGGTGTCCGAAAACAACAACACTGTGCATCTGAACGTGACGCACGTTACACGAGATGACGTAGGACACTACACGCTGACAGCCAAGAATGCTGCAGGGGAAGGGAGAAGAGACATTGAGATCAGAGTGGAGGAGGCAGGAATCGACGTGCCTGTGTTCCTCAGGAGACTCAGTGACCTCGCGGTCAAAGTGGGCACCAGAACCAGGTTCCTGGTGGAAATCCGCAGCTCTTCAGACGTCAAGGTGAGTTCAACTTTACAGCAGCCAATTTTAAATTGTGCCAGGAAAGTTTCTCCGCAGTGGCTACATGCTGAAGAGGGTGCTAAGCTCGAGCTTTTATTAAAACAAATCGTCAATTGTGTACAAATATTCGGTCTAAATCATCTTCAGTGTCTTTGAGGGAGAATTTTACAAAGAATAAGAGTTATTTTTCGCCTTTTCCCCATATTCTAAAAAATACAAACAAATACACAGTATAAATATTACAGCACACATAGTGACCATTGAGTATAATCCATGCAGACATTCCACAGTGAACGCATCTAAACATATAATATGTATTCATAAAAGTTGCGAATGGAGAAATAGCTGTGCGGGTAGTCTAGTCACTGGACAGCAGGCGCACAGGGGCTCTGTGACCTCATAGCGTAATATAGGCCTCATATAGAAAAAACAACCTATTACGGAAGAAACGATCACGAGTTCAAAATTAAAACCGTACAGCAAAGAACAGATGTAGGTAAATTCTCTTTCCTAAACAGAACAATAAATGATTGGAATGAACTTCCTGCAGAGGTTTTCACGGCCTGTTCTTCCTTAGGAACCTTCAAAAGAAAGTTAAAATGTGTAATTTAGATTCAATGTAGCCACTTTGTTTAATATGAGTCTCTTTGCTCTTTTATTTCTGTCTAAGCTATATAATCAATTATTTTAACTTGTATCTGTTTAGTTAGAAGTGTATGGTTATTATACTTGATATGTAGTGTATTTATATAATTTTTTTAATATTTAATTTGGCATGTATTTAAGTATGTTTCTTAATTAACTCACATTTAATTTCTTTATTTAATTCCATAATTTGTTAGGAATATTAAATTATTAGTTATTAGAATGGGTATCTGTAATAATTTTTAATGTTTTCTTAATCTTTAATGTTTTCTTGTAATGTATATGTAATTGATGCCACTGCCACCGGGCAAAGTCCAATTGCAGTGTGAATAAATACATACATAACTTAATAATTTTCCCATGAATCTGAGTTCTTTTGCACCACTCGCAGCTCCACCGCTCTGTGGAAAAAAAAAGTTTACTTCAGACCGCGGACCACAAATACAAATACAGATTATGGTGTTTACAACAGAACTCCAATTATCCGGATCGCTTTGAGGCCTTATTCGAGTTGTTTTTGCAGCAGCGAGCATTGGGAAACTCTCTTTCAGGACGGATTATTTGCGAAAAAGCAAATCTTTTTGCCGACAAAATCAACAATCTGTCACCAAAACAACTGACTCTGACCGATATGTCCAAAATGTGACACTTTATTTAAGTACAGTACTGTAAAATTTAGTGTTTTAAAAACAAATTATCTTTTTTTAAAAGATTTATCTAATTATCCGGATATTTGATTGTCCGAATCGGATTCGATCCCAATTAATCCGGGTAACTGGAGTTCTACAGTATTTAGTCAAATTTATTTGAATTGTTGAAAGTAGACAAACGTATTGACCGTCGGCGTGGTCTTGTGGTTAGCATCGCTGACTACAGATCCGTCGGCCAGGGCTCGATCCCCGGTACCTCCTCTGATTTTTCTGAGGTAGCGAGGTCCGGCAGGGGTTCACTCAGCCTCGTGATTCCAATTGAGGAGCTATTTGATAGAAAAGTAGCGGCTCCGGTCATGAAAACCACCATTAACGGCTGTGGGTGTCGGCATGCTGACCACATGCCCCCCAATTCTGCCATCTGCCTGTGGTAGATGACGCAGCGGTCGGGTGGTAGGCCAAGTCCCTCCGGGGATGCATATTTCAATATCTAATGGGTGCATGTTATTCTGTCTTCGTGATATTTTTTAATTTGGCTAATGCCCGGTTTCTATAAACTCGCGAAATACCAATGGGTAAATTATCCATTGAACAGAATTTACACAAGAATAACTTTTACAAACTCAAATAATTTAAAGGTAACAATCACATACACTTGTGGCGAGTTTCTAGATAAATGTCCTCTGGGTAAATATGAAAATGACAGAAAAAAATGTTCTACAAACTAGGGCTAGATCTTTCCAAGGGTAAATCGTCGGGTTAATTTATCCATTCATGAATGGCTGGATAAAATTTAACCTCTCATAGGATCAATAAAAATTTAAACAATGAGAATCAAAGCCTTCTGAATTAAATTAGCTGTACAACTCCAAGGTCTTGCTAATTATATCATTGTGGGTGATTAGGAACTAATTTTCCCATGGATAATTTACCCATAGGTATTTCACGAGTTTATAGAAACCGGGCATAAATACAGTAGAACTCCAGTTATCGGGATTAATTGGGATCGTTCTACACTCGCGGAAAAAATACGAAATTTTCTGTTTTTGCGAAATGTACGTTTTTAGCACTAAATGCCTATAACTTTCACAAGCAAAGGATCTTCCAATCAAACTCGTCATCTGTAAAGCTTGCTAGAAAAATGTGTAACCTTTCCACTAGCTGTAGAGCAACAAGGATCAAAGTGAGAAGTGTTTGACAAGAGTTGAACTCGTGCCAGTAAGTTCCCGGGAATTCCCAGAACACATTCTGCACCAATGCTGTCAGCACTGACTTAATTATATTAATTATATAATACATTATATGTCTATCAATCTGTGTAATTAATAACTGGGCAACTAAATTGTAATTTGTTTCAAAAAGCTAAAAATTATAGAATGGGCAAGAAACCTTTAATTCTAAATTGGAGGGAGAGAGCTATACCTTGAAATAGGGAAGGTACAAGGATATGGTTCTATATTCAGATCTTAATTCGGAAAACAAAAGATGGGAACCGAGCGAGGTGGCCGTGATGGTAACGTCTTAGACTCGCATTCGGGAGGTCCCAGGTTCAAATCCTATGTCCGGCCAAATTGATATGAGTGTTTTTAGTGGTTTCCCCAGCCGTAAAGGCAAATGCCGAATTGGATATTTACATACCATGAATCATCCTCACCATTTCATCCTGTATCATATCCATTTTTATTAATATCAGTTGAAATTTACTCCATTAAAATACACCGACAATAGAAACAATTGACAATCAATAGTTCCATGGCCTAGACACGGATCCCGAGCTCCTGATAGGCCTATTTCCTCGAATCTAAATAGTATATTGCGATACTAGTTCCATAAGCGGTGCATACGGATCGAGGAAAGAGTTTGAAAAAAACGAGGCGCTTACGCCGAGTTTTTTCAATTTCCGAGATCCGTTATGCGCTTACGGTACGAGTATTGTATGCTATTTTTGAACGATGATTATTTATATCAGTTTAATTATATTAATTGAGATTAGCTGAAAATATTATGTGTACACATTATTGAAGATAAATGTTATATTTCAGAAACGATTCGCATGTGTTGGTTGTTATGGGGACTGAATATTCGTCCTGTTAAAGCCGCCACAACCTGGGGGGCTTTGGTTCCGGTCTTCGATAAATTCTTGTATTACAGGGTCTTTATTATAAGTTGAGACGGGGCGACCGGTGTTTTCACTCTCCACTACGGAGTCCGCATTAGCCGCGGGCGGCGCGCGCGCGGCTTCCCTGCTTAGAGTGTAGGCTATATAAAGTATTACATATATTACCTTATAACATATGTTGGAAGTGTCGTCCTTCCTGTGTTATACAGGCATTGTATCTGGAAACCACATTCTTAAAGATAAGGTTTATCGAACAAATCCTCACACATTGGAGGAGCTGAAAGAAAACATTACGAATGGAATTAGGGGCATTACAGTGGAAGAACTCACTCGCGTCAGCCAGAATGTGGTTTCCAGATACAATGCCTGTATAACACAGGAAGGACGACACTTCCAACATATGTTATAAGGTAATATATGTAATACTTTATATAGCCTACACTCTAAGCAGGGAAGCCGCGGCTAATGCGGACTCCGTAGCGGAGAGTGAAAACACCGGTCGCCCCGCCTCAACTTATAATAAAGATCCTGTATAATGGTTTTCTTACGGCACTTGTGCTTTTGGTAATTTTTACCGCACGAAGATTTCTTTTGTTTTCATAGCAACCAGATTGCGTGCGGGAATGTCAAGTTACGATCCACGGCAACAGTATTCGTACCACTAATTAGTTACGTCGTGCAAAAAGAAGTATAAACACAGCTGAATTTAAAAAAAAAATAAAAAATAAAAACATAATTATTGGTTGATAGAGAAAAGGAAAACTTATGTGGATTGTGGGCTATACATTTAGTAGCATTTGAACAACTCTGTTATTCTTCTAGTGTGCTAAGATATCAATTTTGTCTAATGTCACCCCACTTCGTCTCTGTTCTTGTAAAGAACTCTTGGCACATAAATTGTCTTGAAAACGCAGTTTAGTTCTTGAGAGTGAAGTTCGGTGGGATAGAGTGAATGAGGCTAAAAATAGGCTAACAGTAAGTTGAATACTTACCACGTGGGAGGTTCACGTGTCGGCAATATACGTCTGTTTTATTATCCTTTATTCTTGGCAAATTACTGTTTCCCTCAAGCAAATATAGTACCCTAGTCCTCAGAGTGGTTGTGTGGGAGGTTTTAATTTCAACTTAACTACTGTCAAGTTAATAGTGTTAATGGTCCATGGAAATCTACACGTTGAACTCCTCTGTCTTTTCGTCAACAAAGCTACTACTTCTAAAAGTATATTTATATTTCAACCATGTGCACTAGTATTGAAAGAAGAAATAATTCGACGTTGAGAAGGAATCAATAAGAAGAGTTAAGTATATTGTCAAAATTACACTGTATTGAGTTAAAAAAAAATTATAGAATGAAATAATAGATTGATAAGGAATCAATATAATCAACACCATACTGCACCAATTTATAAATTTCTACATGTGTTTTACAAACTACGATAACAAATTTTGTGTGAAAATTTTTTTTTTAACCTAACTTCGATGCACACAACTATTCTTGAATGTGACTACATTATAGAAGATTAATCTGCAAGATTGTTCTACAAGTTGTACATATGTTTTTAAAAAACTTTTGACGTATCTTCTATTATTGTTTTTAAGTTTTCTTATGCTTGTATAAGAACATACTCTTTTTATGCTTATATATGAACATAATCTACTTTCTTAAAATATGGTAATACTTCAACAGATTCCATACTGATTGTCTTTTAGTTTTTTAATCTAGATTTTGTGTACATACCTTTGAATAGTAGGCCTATATACTAGCTCTTTTATATTTTAACTCAATACAGTGTAATTTTGACAATATACTTAACTCTTCTTATTGATTCCTTCTCAACGTCGAATTATTTCTTCTTTCAATACTAGTGCACATGGTTGAAATATAAATATACTTTTAGAATTACAATTAGCACTAGCGGCAAAATGAAATTTATTAATAAAGCTACTACTATTAAAGGGGCTGAAATACCTCTCCTTTTCAATTATGGCCATAGTTTTTAATGCATTGCAACGTTTTCTCCCTTGGCTATTCCACTCATACGCCGCGTATTTGATATTGACCAATAACGTTTAGCAATTCCTAGGATAGACTACAGGCCAATCACGATCGTTTATCTTATAATATCCTTCCTCGGTTATCAAGGATGCAGTTTTATCTGATAAAACGTCAGCTCGTTACTGGACACGTAAGGCACCAACGTGATGTGATTAATACGTCACATGCTGCCAGTGACAAGAATAAAAACACATAATTTTATACAACATAACTTGTTTGGAAATTGAAATAATATAAATGTCCATTGTTTAAAAACACAATTTCAATTCGGTGCAAGCCAGCCCATGTGCTTTTGTTGCGTTCTTATGTCTTATATGCACAATTGGTAGCACAGGTCAAAACATGGTAACTAGAATCGATTCACGGATGGTTGATTCATAGTATGCCGTGATCTCGCAGCTGTTAGTTTTGTTTTTATATAACAAAGTAAGAAAATTATTATTATTCACAAAATCCGTCACATTTTATTCATGGAATAGACTTAATAAATCCAACTCGAGATTACGATTTTCATCGGATAAATTCCCTCGAACTTATTCTTTTCATATCTGTCTTTGTCACCTTCCCTATCCCGTCGTGGAATGTAGCGTCCAAAGGCACCCATATGACATTTTCTAGTGGGGCAATTTGTTTAATTTATTTGCCAGGGGATTTGGGGAGAATTAGAATATAAATTTCTGGATGCCCGAAGAATCAAAATAAGTGTTGATGTAATATAGGGACAACACCCCTCAAGAAAGGGGGATCGGGGTCCACCTCTGGAAAATGTTTAAGGGGAGATGGTAGTTACCGCTAGCAAAATGATAGAACATATAGCGTATGTTTCAAGAAGCCATAACTCAGATGTTAACAGTCAGATTTAGTTGAATTTTTTTATGCTTTGCACATGCATTCTGCAGTTTAAAATAAGCAGAGAATGGTTGTTCTAGATCTCACTGTTTGGTAGGAAAGAATTTTAACACATAAATGATAATTTATTTTTACAGTTACTTCCCTTGACATAGGTACGCTTTATTCAATTTCTGTAGCTTAGATTTTTGTGAAACTTTGGGAACTTACTAACAATAGGTACTACTATCTACCGTAGCACAATCAGTCTAATATGTACAATATTACTGCATGAAAACTTCATGACGAAAAAAAAAACTTTTGTTTTTAATAATAATAGTTGAAACTTCTGTATAGTCAAGACTTTTCCCATAATTCTGCTAAGGGAGATTTGTCATCCATCTATAATGAATTCCTGAAAGTTTCATTATTTTAGCATGAATAGCTTTTCAGAAAATGGTACCTGAAGTAGCCTACAAAACATGTAATTTTACAGGAGAGCGAAAAGAAAATGGCGTGCCTTATGGTATTTTATCCTTTTAGAAAGTTCCAGGTCGCTCTGCTTGGCTTAATAATAACGCAACATATAAGACTTAAATATCAAAATATTCACAAAACTGTCTCTATTACATGATCGATTTTTTGACACTGATAACTACCATCTCCCTTTAAATATTGAACTAATGAAAATCACATTTTACGCTAAAATAGCTAGTTAGCAAATGTTTTTCATACTCTAAAACATGCCAACGTAAACAACAAATTGTTACCTAATTTATAATACTTATTACTATTTATAAGAAAAGTGAAATAACACATGGAAAAATTGAAATAATAGGCCTACTCATTATGTTAAGAAAACAAAATAACTGCTAGGCCTATATCATATTTGACACACCAACAAAACTTGTTTAATCTAATAAATATTTTTTTAAATACAAAAATAGAATTTTAAGTTTTATTTTTGGGGGTCCGGACACCCTGGCACCCCCTTTCTTAATCCACTGTGGATTCTTCTTCCATGCTGTCGATTTGGTAAAGCTTCTGCAAGCTTTTTATGTCTCCACTGACTTTCAAATAACTGTCTTAAAAGAAAAACGCCCGACTATAATTATTAATAATATACATTTTGTTTCCTTTCCCTGAGAGCTAGGGGAGGTCGTGGCCTGCCCTGCCCCCGTGTATGAGCGCCCTTGGTAGCGCCCGAGTTATCTGGAATATATATTTCAACTGAGAAGCCAGTGTTTGACTTGACAGAATAGAAAGGAAGTTAATAGTTACAAGATAGTATCATTTGTTGGCAAGTGTAACGGGGTATATAAACATAATTCATGTGACGTTCTGCATGACCCTGGGCAAGCAGCCACGCCACTGAAACCTTTACTGTGGAATACCATTGCAATGTTCAATGAGCGTTTGAGGAGTAAATATACGCCTATGAAATTTGCCAAATAATGGTATAATTTTTTTTTTTTTTCATATTAATTAACACTGTTCTTGGCTAATCAAGGAATGCAACACATTTTAGCTTAGGGGCATTAAAATGTTAGTAATGTGACATTTAAGCACGTGCTGATAGCGTAAATTATAACTAGACATCGGATTTTAAGGCAAATGCCTATTTTGTTCCTTGTGAAATAATATGAACATTTTTAAAAATGTGGACGTTTCATGATAAATCACTTACATTTATAGACTTTTATAGTGCCCTAAAATGCCTATATGGACTTTTAGAGCCTATTTTACTCTCTTAGTGCCTAAAATGCCTATTTTGTACATTTAAAATAAAATTAAACTTCTGTAATTTTTACAATCTCATAATGGACATCCCTCAATGAAAAGCAGAACAGCAGAGGTGGGTTTTTCACAGAAGTATGATTATTCCAAACAATTGTAGCTAAAGGAATGCTGATTGACGGGAGAGGGGAGGATTAAGGGGGAAGGACTACTGTGTCAAGTCACCAGTGAAATAACATCTGTTTAAATGAATATAGTTCGTGATGCCTAATTTTGCAGTTAATTCTGTTAAGAATAGGTATACCACGTTTCTTGCAGTAAAAACAACCATGTTACAGTTTATGTGTATATTGTAATATTTTAAAGTCTATTTTCTATCTATTTACACATTTTTAGAGCATATTTTAAGTGCCTATTTTCTCTTTTAAAAGCCTATTTACTTGTTTTAAAAGCCTTTTTTTGGTGCCTAAAAATAATTTTTAGAGCCTAAAATCCCAGCTCTAACTACACACATTATTTTCTCCGTAGATATTTAAAAACATATTTTAAAAGTTTCAGTCATTTTCAGAGTAGAGCTGGGAGGGAATTGTGTAAGTCAAACCTCTGTATAACGAATACCAATGTAACGATAAACCCAGATATAGCAATATTTTTCTTTGGTCCCGGCGAATTTCCTGTATAAATAATATTAAATTTCATTCACTACAACGTTGAAGCTATTTTAGAAACACCCTTTTATTACGATACTTGGAGGTTGAAATGGTGACTGTAAAACCAGTAGCTTAGCCATATGGATTGTAGTTGGTATCAGATCAGTATCCTTCCCAGCCACCAATATTGTTTCTGATATCTGTTACATTTCTTAGAAATTTCAAGAAAAAAGGTTCATGGGGGGTGGAAAATAGGATAACTGAGGCTAAAATCATCCGCTATGGCTGCAAAAACTTACAGTAGTTTGACTGCTATTTCAAAATGGCCACCTCGAGCTGATAAAACACCTTAAGGACAATGTTTTAGTTTTTCCTTAGTTTTGTGGTAAATTTGATTTTATTTTTTCCTTCGTCTCACCATCTACGAGTTTGAAATTTCTAACACAAGCCTAGACTAAAAGCGTGGAATGATCCGTGATTTAAACCATTCTCAATATTAATTTTTTAGTATACGGGTATAAAGTAGCTATGGTTACAATTCAACGAAAGTCAGTAAGTTGAGTAACAAAAAAAGTTGTTGGCTTATATTTGTTCTTATATGATGAAGAACGCTACCGTGTTTTTCTAAAAACCCTGGTAAAGTTTCTAATTTGTGGTAAATTACAACCCCTCAATATAACAATAATCCTCATATTAAACAATACAGTAGGCCTATGCTAGGGCCCTCAAATATCGTTATAAGGAGATTTGACTGTATTTTTCAGGTCATTACTAAAAGAAGCAATTCATTAGACCTATTCAGGGTGTTAATGAACAACACCGCAATAGTTTCTCTGTATACAGTGGGTACATGGGCAAGCAACTTTTATTAGGAGATTTTTGCTCTATGACGTAAAATGTGTATGCTACTGGACATTATAGTCATTGCTAGGGGGCGGATTTCTATGACCTAAAAAATAGGATATATGCATTCATTTATGACCTAAAAAACATTAAAATATGACCAATAAAATTTAAAATATGGTTTTACCACTTACACGATGTGTATATTTTTTTAAGTTTCATCACAATTCATTTTATTAAAATATAATGTTAATTATTTAAAATATCTGTAAATTCTGGAAAAGTATCATTATATTGCAAAATTTACAAAATATGGTATGAAATTTCAAAATTTCTTTAATATGCACACACATATGCCAAAAATATAACCGAAATATGCATATTCATACTAAATATGCTACAATAGTTGAACATTTCCTAACTATGCAGTTATATGCAGAATAAAAGCCGTTCCATTTTCACCAGGATGCTTGGAATGGGGTTTAAATTAGTCGGAAACCTAAAATAATGCAAAGGGGGAAAATATGACATGTCATAGAAATCCGCCCCCTAGTCACTACTAAGTCAATAATTAAGCGAAATAGGGTTAAAATGTTCATTAAATTGACTTCATGCCTTCTTAGTAATCGATAAAAATCTGATTCTTAATCATTTTTCAACAGCTATATCATAATTCAGTGCTTCTATAATCTGCAAAATTTACAGACTAATCACATGACTGGCCGCCATTGCATTATTTTATTTTTATTCATAACTGTTGACAAAGAAGTCCTGTTTGTGTTCTTTTCCTAGTGTTGGAAAATATTGATCATCAATTTTTTTTTCGCTACACTAAATCCATTGTTCCTTTGTTTAACATTATTTCAAAAGTTAGAAGTCAGTGGCGGACGTACCCTTGGAAGAATATATGCTACGGTAGGAAAAATTGACTATTGTGAAGCATAAATCTCTCAATAAAAGTTAAACTTAAAGTTGACCGTACTTCGCTTCATTATTGACTTCTGAGCACTAAATTGTAATAATATTTGTTAATAAAATCAGGTAAACTGATGTAACAAAGTGCCAGTATGTTTTTTTTAATCAGTTATGACTGCAATTATGATATGCAGAATGTGTTTTTTTTTTTAAATTGATTTCCAAGTTAAGCTCCAGATTTATTCATTAAGCAGGGCTTACGGAAGAAGAAAGGTCTACCATCTCGGCCACCTGGGTCATTTTAACGGTCTAGTTGGATAAGCGCATGTAAATCAATATGTTTTTTGTCATAGCTACCTGTATTTTAATTTCCAAGGCCTTATACGATCACAGTAAAACAATAGGCTATGTTGTCAAGATAACTGATTTTCATTTTTTTTATAAATTCTTTCGAATACGTATATTACCATAAAATAGACACTAAATTGAGCATTACTCCAAAACAGGTCAACCGATTTTATCCATTATGAATAGACGTCTTCCCATGGACATTATAAATGTGTTTTCCAAGTTTCATGAAAATCCGAAAATGCGTATTTGAGTTATGGTGCGTACAGACACACGGACAGACGGACAGACATTTTTTCGTCCACCACACAATCTCATAAAGTACCATACTGGCACTTAATAAATCGAAGGGAGAGTCAATTTTGTATACACTAGGTTATCTGAAGAATTAAATAAGTATATCGTTGAGCAACATAAAATTCATTGGAGCTAGTTATTGGTTATTATATATTAGCAAGCTAAGTTGATAAAGCTGTTAAATAGCTGATTTGCAAAACGAGTTGGCAATTCTGGCTCTGCATTCGAATCTCAAACTGTCTTTAATCCTAAAACGAAAATATATCCATAAACTACAAGCCTAATCATTACGTTACGTGTTTTCTGTGCAGTCCGGCACAGATTTATATATTGTGTGAGAAATTGAATCAAATATTCTGTCCTAATCTCAGATACATTAGCTTCATCTTGCATTAGCTTCATGCATTGTTGGTAGCATTGATTATTATCTGGTAACACATTCGATAATCTCTATATATATAAAAGGCTTTGTCCTGACTGACTGAATGAATGACTAACTGACTGATTGACTGAATGACAGGAATCAACGTACAGCCTAAACTATAACAGGTAGAGACTTGGAATTTTGACAGTACCTTCGTTTCATAATGTAGGTGCTCACTAAGAAAGGATTTTGAAAAATTCTGATTCTAAATGCCAAAAATTAAATGTTTTTGAAAATACTTAATCCCTTTTTACATAGAATTATCAATTCCAAATCACAGAATATATTGTTGCCAAATTGTATCAGGTGGGCTTGGAAAAAACAATTGAAATGCACTTTTGACAAATAAGAGAAGTTATCAAAATAATTCATGTTATAAATAAATATTACAGAATGAAATCCACTAAAATAATGGAATCACATAACTTTCTCTACCCTGGACATAGAGAAAACAAAACGAGGTATGGTAATGTGTATATTATTATATTATATCGCAGGTTTTTGGAGAGAAAAGTATGAAAGTGATAATGCTTTATGGTAACATAAGAGTGGGAAATTTCCCGCCTCGATATTACAATTTTATGTTACAGGAATTTCTGTTTCTTCTTATTTAAACCTCTACCAGGCTTGCTGTGCACTGTACAAGCGATGGGATGCAACATTCTAGATCCTCTATGAGCCATAAAAAACTATATCAAGCGTTTTCTGAGGGAATAGTTTGAGTGTAATAAGTCGTTCTTCCTATTTCAAATTATAAATGCCTATATAAGGACCTAGAATTTAAAATTGAAAATCCTTCATAAGCTAATTTCCAATTACAAAATACAAAACCCGGGCGACGCCGGGTCTTTTAAGCTAGTTGATTGTAATCAACTAGCATGTGCCCGCGGCTTCGCCCGCGATAATTATTTCAAAAATTAAAAATTAAGAGCATAGTAGTAAAATCATTATATTTATTAACTCCTAAATCACGTGGACTACATACCACGATTAGATAGCATCGTCTGGTAAAAGCGACCTCAGATTCGAGTTTCTTGGCCCAGAAAACCTCTGCATAGTGAGATTCGTCCAAATAAAACAACGTTTGACCATATTTAGGGCTTACAACATTCAAGCGATCGCGAAAGTTTTATTTCCAAGGTATGACAAAAATAGACAAAGCCAACTGTAATTGATTTGACATTGAAATGTATAACTGAAAACTTATGTTTTGAAAACGCAAAAAATGCACGTTTTTTGCCCGTTTTTCACTCATAACTCACGAACGAAAACTAAAATTAAAATTCCAGCTTCGAGGTGCATTTTCCGACCCTTCAGCCCACCTATGTTTACAATTTCAGATATCTGCGTTCAGTAGATTTTGCTGGACATCGAGGACAATTCCTTTTATTAATATAGATAATATGAATTATAATGATACCTTCTCTAATTTGTCAAACATCCATTTCATTTAATCCAAACCCACCTATACCAATGGCAACAATATGTTCTGTGAATTTGTTTCGATAATTCTATGTAAAAAGGGATTAAGTATTTTCAAAAACATTTAATTTTTGGAATTTAGAATCAGAATTTTACAAAATCCTTTCTTAGTGAGCATCTACATTATGAAACGAAGGTACTATCAAAATTCCAAGTCTCTACCTGTTATAGTTTAGGCTGTACGTTGATTCCTGTCAGTCAGGACAAAGCCTTTTATATATATAAGAGATTATAAAAATGAATAAGTATCCATTTTTAGTATGCCGTGATCTGACAATGTTTTGATTTTAAACAACACAAGTAAGAAAGCCATGATACACTTTAGTACTTTACACATTAAATAGTCTTAATGTATCCATAGCTTAAGAAAATCAGGTAAACTGTTGTAACAAAGTGCCAGAATGCTTTAGTTTAATCGGTTATAATTGCAATTATGATATCCAAAAAATTAAGTTTTTTAATCCATTTCCGAGTTAAGCTCCAGATTGATAAATTAAGCAGGACTTACGGAAGAACAAAGGTCTAGATTTTTTTAAAAATCAGATTAACATCGTCCAGCATTACCAGAACTATAAAATTTTGTTATATCTTGACAATCGCAATCTCACATAAAAACACAACAAAAAATGTCAAATTGGCCGGCTACGGGATTTAAACCAGGGACTTTAAGCATGCGAGTACAAGATGTTAGCCTCTCGGCCATCTCGCTCAGTTTAACGATCGTGTTTGATAAGCAAATGAAAATAATAGTGTTATTTTTCATATCAAACTGTAGGCCTATTGCAATTTCCAAAGCCGTATATGTAAAACAATATGTTCCATGATAACTAGGGGCGGATTTCTATGACCTAAAAAATAGGATATATATTTGCATTTATGACATAAAAAATTGGATATATGCATGCGTTTATGACCTAAAAACATTAAAATATGACCAATAACATTTAAAGTATGACTCTAACACTTACACATTGTGTATATTTTTTTAAGTTTCATTACAATACTTTCATTAAAATATACTGTTATTTATTTAAAATATATGTAAATTCTCAAAAAGTTTCATTATAATGCAAAATTTACAAAATATGATATGAAACTTCAAAATTTCTTTAATATGCACACAAATACGCGAAAAATATGACCTTAATAGCCTATGTATATTCATACTAAATATGCTACAATAGTTGAAAATTTCCTAAATAATCAGTTATATGCACAATAAAGGCCGTTCCGTTTTCACCAAGATGCTTGGAATCGGGTTTAAATTAGTCGGAAACCTGAAATAATGCAAAGGGGAAAAATATGACATGTCATAGAAATCCGCACCCTGATAATAACTAATTTGCATTTAATAAAATATATTACCGTTAAAATAGGCACTAAATTGGGCATTACTCCGATACCGGTCAACCGATAAGGTCCAATATCAATAGGCTTCTTCTCATGGACGTTATGAATGCGTATACCAAGTTTCATGGAAGTCCGATAAAGCGTATTTGAGTTATCGCGCTTACAGACAGACAGGCGGACAGACATTTTCCCGTCCCCCACACAATCTCATAAAGTATCATTCTGGCACTTAATAATTACATTTTGTCCCATCACATGAATGCAGACATTTATAACTTAATTATGATGTGTGAGACAGGACACGGTCGTACTCGAAGCTCGGCTACTTTATTTCTGTTTGTGTGTCGTCTGTTTTTAACGTTCACATTCTTGGCATAGGTAACTGAATGGCTAAGCTGGTGGCTTCTGATGTCATTTTTTATGACAGAAAACACATCTGACCTACAAACATATATCTTAAGGAACACGGTACTTTGAGATGATATAAAATCATTATTATTTTCATTTTGGGCGGTAAAATAATCTCTGAATACTCGTGAACAAGAAAATAATACTTTTTAGTACACGCTCTCTAAAAAAACTGCTTGTCGGACTGGTAACAAGCCGAAAAATTTCATTTTAGCGACCTAGGACGCTAAAATTGCATAAAAGTGCATTCAAACTGCATTCAAAAATGCACTTTTATCGGCCTTGTCCTTTAGGCCTAAAGTTGTCTTGGCAATCTATAAACAAAACCCAGAGGGCATTGACCAGTCACACCAACTTTAACATGGATTTACGCACACAATTGGTCATAAATAGGGACCGGATTCTTAGGTTTTTACCTATTTTTTTCCTTTCTTCCAAAACAAAAAGCGCTCATACACTTTTTCGAATCATGTCCGTAGGATTCACCCATATTGATTCTGTGGCACCTAAAAATACCTAAATGGGGTATAAAAACCTAAATATACCTAAACGGGATATAAAACCTAAAATATCTAATTTAGGTCACATTTTTGTCTTTTTTGTTTGTCAGTTGAGAAATCGATATTTTGCGGAGAGACAATTGGTGGTATAAATAAGACCAAGCCGCGGCTCAAAACTCACTAATTCATAGCAGCTGCTTGGTTTGGTATAAATAAAAAGCGGCTTCCTCAACCACCTGCCTAGCCGTTGCTCAACGACCTTGACAGCTCAGCCGCTGCTTAGGATTTGGTATAAATAAAACTAAGCCGCGGCTCTCTGTTGGTAGCAGCGGCTTCCTTTTTTCTGAGGCACCTCATTTGCGGACTCAGCTTGCTCAAGTGAAGTTTTTAATCGTATTGGCGGGGTTCATGGGGGTGATTTTTTAACCAATATGAGTAATTTATAAGGAACGTATGGATTATGATGTGCACAGATGTAAAGAACCGGTTGTACAATAAAATTGTAAAACATGTGTAACTTAACTTTGTTACTTTTCTTTATAATAATAATAATAATAATAATCATGAAATAATACATCATTATAGGTCTAACACATTCTCATATTTTACTGTTATCAATATGAACTAAAATATTTCAAACGTGAATAATTCTTTTAACACTATTTCAAATTGTAATGCTGTAAACTAAATAACTTCAAATCTATTATGTAGCAAGTAGATTCAAAACGAACGTATTTTATGAATTAATTATGGAAAATAATTAAATATTAATGAAAGAACTACATATATATGTAGACCTACCTTCTTTACTAATAGCAAAACATATTGAAATAAAAATGGAAACTCCATCCTCTTACAAAGCTATTTAATGTGGGACAAAATAAGCTGATCTGAACAAATCTCACACCCTTAAAAGCTTATCCGGGTTTGTTTGTCTTGCTATCCATTTGACTATGCCCCCTCTTCAAACAAACATAAATACTTGGAGGGAATGAAAGAAACGGGGTAGAGCACCAGCTTTTAGACTCTTCACAAGAGCAAACTATTAAAACTGCTAAGATTATAAAATATCCTAATTATTTACCTAATAGGTACTAAGTATACTTGTGATTTTAGGACAATTGCCTACTCTGTTAAGTATTATTTAAAATGTTAAACTATAATACGTTTCTATGACGGTACAAGTAAGCAAAATATCGAAATGTGCTTATTAGTATAAAATGTTAACTTTTGTTTATTAAAATTAAGTAAAATTATATCTGTCTACTGTTTTAGTTAAATGCTTAATTCATTAATTTACAAGCCTAAACATAATTTTTAGTGCCCTAAAATCAAGGTTTTCTAATAAAACATGAATACTAGAGAATACTGTAGGAGAAAAATTCCTCTGACACTGGGGCTTGAACCCAGGACCTTTTAATACTAGGCCTAGAGATGTAACAACTACGAGGACATGTTCACACTCTCTTGTCTCTTTCCTTTCTCCCAAAGTAGCTTTTCTTTCTTTAAATTCAATACTTTTATACATTATATACTGAAATTTAAATTTTAAATCGGTCACAGACAGTCAAGTGGCATGTTTATTTACACAGCTGCATGTGCCGAGCGGTATGGGATGCAGGTGTTCAAGCACTTGCTACCAGTAGCCTGAGCCGCGGCTATGCAGGGAGGGGAAATTTTTTATTTATTTGAAACAGCCAGCCGTTGCTATATTCTCAACCTTCTCATAAGCAACGGCTAGGTAGCAGTGGCTTTCTTTTATTTATACAACTCAATAACTTTGTCGTGTTGAAATTAATACCAGCAGCGTTTCGTTCAACCCATCGTCGTCTAGGATGGACAGTATCAAGAGACAAAGTGTAAGAGTACCGGCGTATTCCTTTTAAAATACTCGTATGAACAACCATTGTTGCCGTGTCTGAACAAGAATATAGATTTCTGTGTTTTAAAGCGCTTGTTTGCCTTTAGTACTTCCCTGTTATTCATAATGAGTGGTCTCACTGTGAGTTTTAAGAAGACGTGTTAATTATGCCGAAACAAATTAAATCCAGTTTATTACGGCAGTGGATTGGCGATGACCTAAATTTCATCTTTTTCCCCTTCTTCTTCTTCTTCTTCTTCTTCTTCTGAGGTTATTTTATGATGTTTCACCCCGTGGGTTTCTACGTCAGCTCTGTCCTAAAGCAAGTTTACACAAATTTAAGTCGATTTTGTTAAGTTAAACTTTACAAGTATTTTGTATTGAATCTTATGTAGCACATTCAAATTCATTAAACCAATTATTCTACCCGAAAACGATATTTTGGTCAAAAAACCTAAAAAAACTATTACACCTAATGGAAAACATAAAATAGTGTTTTTAAAAACCTAAAAATCCGGTCCCTAGTCATAAAACAACAAATTTAAGCCAACACCTTTCTTTATGATAATTAGAAACTTTACCAGCTTTTTTCGCAAAACACGGTAGCCCACTTCACAAATATAAGCCAACAACTTTTGGTTCACATGAAAAACATTTCTTACCATGGACGAACAGCATTTAAATGCCGTAATATATCCCTTCTCATAGCCTATTTCTGCCGTGAAGTTGCTGGTAGCAGCTCCAATTCAATGTTTCTGGCTTGGATTGAAATTTCCTCGGTATTATTATTTATATTTTCACAAGCTTTTCATAAATACTAGTTGGTATGCAATATTGTTTACAAACAAGGGACTCATATATTATACATCGGCTTTCGCCTCGGCCGCTATACTAGTTTCGTCCACTAAAGCGTTATTTTGCGTACTTGATACATAAATAGCTATTTTGGTACATGTTCTCTGCTTGTCGACTGCTAACACGCCGAAAAATAGCATTTTAGTGACCTAGGCCGCTAAAATTGCATAAAACTGCATCGATATAGGACACTAAAGGTCGTCATGGCAATCTGTTAACAAAATTCAGACGGCATTTACTTTAACATGGATTTAAGCGTATAATTGGTCATAAAATAACAAATTTAAGCCAACATGTTTCTTTATGATAATCTAAAACTTTACCAGGGTTTTTCGCAAAACACGGTAGACTACTTCATCGTATAACATATAAGCCACAACTTTTCTCATCTTGGTTCACAAGAGATTCATTGCTTACCATGGATGCACCAGCATTTAAATGCAATAATATATTCCTTCTCATAGTCTAGTGCTGCCGACATTTTGCTGGCAGCAGCTCCAATTCAATGTTTCAGGCTTGAATTGAACTTTCCTCGGGATTATCATTCATATTTTCAAAAGCTTTTCATAAATACTAGTTCGTATGCATTATTGCTTAAAAATATGCGACTCATATTTTATGCATGTGTACCGCATTTCGTATTGGTACGTTCATTGTTGTTCTGTGATTCAGGCGGATTTGAGAATATGACGTCAACATATGGCTGACTATACCTTAACGGTGCGGTATTTTTATTCCATTTCACATAATTTAGAAAGCTTTTACTAAAAAAATATTGTATGCACCACGTACGCAAAACCTTTTTTTATCGAGTATTTCTACATACTGATTCTATACTACTTTTCCCGATATAGAAATTATTTTTTCCGAACTTGAAATTACTTTTTCCGAAATTGAGATTCGTCCGCTGAAGCGTTATTTTGGATACTTCTTACATAAATACCTATTTTTGCTAATACCCACTTAAAATAAGTAGCCTACTATCCAGGACCAAAATGACCACAGCACCTTGATCCCAAAGAAGAAAGTTTAATTGTCCGTGCTTTAGGGTTAGAGATAGTTATGTGAGTGTATCTCATAATATTTTTTCTATTTCTCATTGTAAACACAAGTTGTTTACAAGAAGCAAAGGAACGCTGGCATGCTACATTGGTGTCACTAAATCTGAACAGTGGGCCTTGCCAGTGATCCAGACAACAGATGTTTCCCCCTCATTAGAGATAATTGTTCAACTGTCAATTGTATTCCTTGAAAAAAGCGGCGATCCAGTCTTGATCAATCAGCGTTGCTTAATGAAACATTTCTTTACATCCGATACTCGAAAGTCCAACAGTGATTCTCAACCTGTAATCCGCAGACCAATGAAGCTCCGTGGGAAAAATCATTAAATCCACTATTAATCATTATTTAACCGGGGAGGGGTAAACTTTTAATTCATCACAGTAAATAGTACATTATGTAACGAGCCTCTAGTGGTATTTAATAAGATACGAGTATGTTTATGAAGCGAGCAAAGCAAGTTTATTATTTATTTTTATTAAGTGCCAGTATGACACTTTATGAGATTGTGTGTGGGGACGGGAAAATGTATGTATAGGCCTAGTCCAGTTACTCATTGCATACCCAGGCGGCTTCCTTTCGTTAGGAGGAAAAGTTTGCCGACAGCTCAACCCATGTTCTTTGTTTTTACCGCACCAATCAGCTAGTTACCCCAGCCAATCAAAATCTAAGAATGTCCTGTGGCGATTTTGACAGCTACTCGTCTACTCCGCGTGGAGTGAATGCGTTGTTGCAAGATCAAGTTACAGTAAACAATAACACGTGTGAATTGAATAAAGCGAAGGAAGAACTGTGGTCAGTGATAACAATGAGAGAATATTGCAACGTTGCTTTTGTTTTGGATAGCGGAAGCCCAAGACCGATTTAGTCAGATCAATTAACATAAAGAAACACCGAAACCTTTGAAGCCGACTGGCCATCCAATGAGTAACTGCACTATATATCTATCCGTGTGTCTATACGCGCGATAACTCAAATACGCTTCATCGGATTTTTATCAAACTTGGTATACGCGTTTATAATATCCACGGGAAGAAACCTATTGATATTCGACCAAATCGGTTGACCGGTATCGGAGTAATGCCCAATTTAGTGCCTATTTTATGGTAATATATTAGGAAGAATTTAACAAATGCAAATCGGTTATCCTGGCAAGAATTTGTTTTGCACTGATCATATACGGCTTTGGAATTTGCAATACAGATAGCCATGACATATTCCATTGCATTTGATTATCAAACTAGTCAGATGTTTATTTCGTTGATGAAGTTTAATACTGTTTATATACACAAGGTATATTACTGTGAAATAATTAGGCCTACGTAAATTAAGTGGAGTTCTTCGCCAGTGTATTTTGTGAAATGTTGACATTTTAAGAATTTCTTATATCAGTGTATACGAGTTTGAATTAAGGTTGAGTATGTTCTTCCACAAGCTTCATGAATCGATCTGGAGCTTAACTCGGAAATAGATTACAAAAATAATTTATTTTGTTCATATCGTCCTGAATTCCTATCAGAGGCCTCTATGTGCAGGTAGGTGAAAAAAGCGGAAAGACTCTTGTAGCTGATTTCAGAGCCTTGTGATACGTAAATAAATGTAAGAGATGTAACGGAAACGTTTGTTTTCACAAGCAATGCAAATTTCGTGAAATTATTTCTCAATACAAGCAATTTACCGACACTAGGACAAATTTCAATACATTCCCTGCAATCCTGTGAATGCCGCTAGGCATGCGCAGTGGCTCATATCGGCAACTTAGATATTTTAGTCGGTCCGCTTTTTTTTCCCCCGCCTGTACAATTTGCAACTTACTCATTTATAATTTCATAGGTTATCTAAACAATTTTTAACTTAATCTAAAGAATATATTTAAAGAAAGAGAGAGAGAATAAAGTTTAACTGTTTAAGAAGAAAAACAAAACATTAATAACTTAATAATATACTATCTACACTAACTGCAGTACGTGTAGAATCCGGGTTTTTTTTTATTTTTGATTATGAATGGGAGGTCGCTCCTAAGCATACCACACCTAGTATGAATGAATATTAATTTTTAAAGTTGCAAAATTATAAACAAACTATTGATTTTTTTAAAATTCGGCTTTATTTATACTCCTTTGAACTGCGAGGTCATATCAGGAGTTCAACTTCAGTGTGTATACTAGTAGGCCATGTTACTACTGATTGATGTGCAACAGTTTTCTATTGTTTGTGGCGCCTACAACTTTAAAAACTTTTTTTAAAAAAATTGTTATTGTAATTTTTTTGTCACCATCTATGGTGTGATCTTTCAATACAATTTAATTTAATAGAACTGTGTACATTGAAAACATTTGGCAAAACAGTGTTGTCAATATATATATATATATATATATATATATATATTATATACTAAATGTCCAACAATATGGAACAGGTAGAGTAGTTTTGAAAAAATTCTCTCAGGTTTTCCACACAAATATCCCCCAATGTGATTGTACCACCTATAAGACCAACCATCAAAATATATTTTGTGTAATTTTCAAAACTTTTGAGATGGGTGTTTTGTAGAAAATCATTTCTAAAAAACTGTCAAAAATGTGTTTTTTCACTTTTTACAAAGATTTATCTACTTAATGTGAGAAGCTAGGGCAGAAATTTTATTGCTAATAATTAGTCCAGTTTCCATACCATACTAACCCAATAAAAGTCATGACTTACAACTGTTCAGATTTTCAAAAAACATACATGAACTTTGGAAAAAAATTCAATTTCTTGTATTTTCATGTTGAATTTTAGAGTTAAAGAGAATTTCAAAAATGTCTTCCTATATCATGATTTGAAACTACTATGAACAGGCTTTCAAATTAAAAAAACCTCAAGTCTCCATAATTTTTGGTTTCTGATTTATAGCGCTTTGAAAATTGTAATATTTTCCTTGCGTACAACTTTTTACAAAAAATCCCGAATCTTTGTGTGCCTGTAACATTGTTACAAATCAAGTGAGAAGGAAAATATTTCATTTCTGAACATAGGTCATGTGGTCCTTTAACATATATTTTTTTAAGCCGATTTTGAAATCCAAAGGTGACACATTTGGTACTAAGCTGTATGATTGAGATGAATTGGAAATGGAAATTTAATAAAAATATTTATACAAAATAAGGCCACCCGAATGAGCAAGCGCTCGTGATTGGGCACAGTTCAGACGTTTACATTACAAAATACAAATTACAAATACATAAAGAAAATATAATTAAATCAATTCCTAAAAAGGTAATAACAAAAAAGAAAGAACAGAAAAAGAACCCTGAGTTATTACAAATAAAATCGTTCCTTAATTGTCTACTAAGTACAGAGTGAAGTAACTTTTCACTATGAAATATGATTTTTGATAAACTTATTGAATTGTTTGTTGTTCATATGTACTATTTCTGGATGTGACCTAATTATAAAGTCTTGGACCATAATAAATGCTATGTTAAGAGACAGAAGAGGTGAAGTATTTTGGTTCTATTAAAGGCAATGTCTTCTAGTATTGTAGTTAAGAGGATCCAACACATGTACGTTGCGGTATTTTTGAAAGTATTTTAATTTTAACGAATATGGTACAGGATAAGTCATGGTAAGTAAATATCCAATTCGGCATTTGCCTTTATGACTGAGGAAACCATGAAAAAAACCAAAGGCAAACTGTCCGGGGCATCTTGAATGCGAGTCCATGAGTTACCATCTCAGCCACCTCTCTCGGTAAATGAATGATTTCTACCCAAAAATCATTCAGATTAGAAACGATTTTTCAAGCACCTATTCAGAGAAAAATTGGAAATGTCATTCCTTAAATGCGGGAGACTGAACTTCTGGCACAAAATAAAAACCCATGCCGGACTGTAAAGAAAACAGTTAACACAGTGATTAAGCCCATAGTTTATTTCTTATACCCTATTCCGTATTAATGTATTATATTGCATTTAATTTCTCCCCAATTTATTCTTATTAAGTGCTAGGATGGTAGGCCTACTTTCTGAGATAGTGTGGTGGAAACGTCTGTCAGTATGACTGTCTGTCTGTCTGTCTGTCTGAGGCGATACCTCAAATACGCTTTATCGGATTTTCATTAAACTTGGTATACACATTTATAATGTCCATGGGAAGAAGCCTATTGATATTGGACCAAGTAGGTTGACCAGTACCGGAGTAATGCCATTTTGCTTTGTGTCATCGCCACATACAAATGCTAACGTGAGAGAAAGTGTAGTTAGGGCTGTAATTGACCTGCATTTTTCGGTCTCTGAAGCAGCGAGAAGGTTCCATATTTATGAAAGAGCAGCACAGAGGTGGAAACTTTACTATAATGCAACCGGAAGTTTTCATAGCAAACGTTGATCTGGCCGGCCGCGTATTTCGATGCTAGACTGGTTGCAGAAGTTGTGCGTAAGTTATTGATTTTGCACTAGAAGTACCGGTATTATAAAATAGAATCTTAAAAAAATGCTCCTTGAATAAACATATTCCTCGCGAATCTATTAATTATTAATATTATAAGAATTTGCAATCAGGAATATGGCGGATGTGAGACATATACATGTTTGTTTTGGAACAAAACTGCCTAAATAATCAAGAAAATACATGGAGAGACAAGAGGCGTGTGTGAACCTAACCTTAAGTCTTCCTGTACATGCGCATATGCTCGTTCGTGATACTTAATCAAATACCGCCCGACGTTTTTTATTTGACCGACTGTACAATATTTTAACAAAATCGGCAGAGCTGTTTTCGAAAAAAATACGACTTTTTTTTATGTATTGTGGTAGTAAAAGTGTAACACCCCTAAAGAGATATCTAACCAAAATAAAAATTTAAAAAAAAACTTTGTTTTTATGCGAATTTTCGTTTTCAAGCTAGGCTGATCACAGACACACACACACACACACACAGATACATGTTTCTGAAAATAGTATTTTTGGATTCAGGGACCTAAATACTTGCAATAAAGTTGAAAACGTGACATCGAATTTCAAGGTCGATTTCCTCTACTTATAGTAGGCCTACCTATTAATAGTACGTATAGTGGTTCAGTTAGAGGGCGTATATTAATTTTTTTTTTAACCTGACACTGCTCTGATTGCTGCTCGGTAGCCTGGACGAGTCTGTTATTGAAATGTCATTTGAAGGAGGGATAGTTTACTCATACGTCAATCTTCAAAAAAAGCCTATATTTCGATAATAGACTCGTCCATGCTGCTGAACAGTGTCGGGTCTGAAAATTTTACTTTAATAAAGAAATCAAAGGAATTTTCCTTTGAAAATAATGTTTTTATTAAGTTTTTCCCGTCCAGGATTTGAGTACAGGATTTATCAATATAAAATTGTAATTAATAATTGAAGCAAAGATTTTTAAGATAATTACCCTACCGGTTGTTTTATATGGATGTGAGACATGGAGGGCTTAGGAAAATATTCGGACCTGAGAGAGATGAAAACTGCATAATGACGAGCTTCATGACCTGACCGGATATAGTAAGGGTAATTAAATCATGGAGAATGGAGTGGGCTGGACATGTTGCACGCAAGGGGGAGGAAAGACGTATCTCGAAAGTACTGACTGGGAGACCCGAAGGGAAACGACCACCTGGAAGACGTAGACGTAGGTGGGAGGACAATATTAGGATATATTTAAAGGAAGTAGGATTTGCGAGGGATGGTTGGATGGAGTTAGCACAGAATAGGGTTGAATGGCTGGCTCAGGTAAGCGCGGCAATGAACCTTCGTGTTCCATAAAATATATAATATTCCTTTAGCTTGCTTAAGAATTGTGTATTGCCATTCAGTATGAGTTAAACGCCCTCTCATCTTTTCTCCTACATCATCTCTGGTACAATTATTTTTACTAAAGAACATTTAAACTCACCAAAAATCAAAGTTATAGCGGATTTTCCTTATGTAACAATTATTACTAAGTCTTTCACCAGAGCTCAATTTTTGGCAGTGAATGGCAGGTCTTGGTGTGACGTGGTGTTGGTTATTTTTATCGTGGCGCCACCTACGCAATGCTCGAGACATTCAGAAAGAAGATGTGACAGTCCCAATGCACTCCACCTTATCTGTCAGCTTTACTTTCCAACCAGAGCGGTGAATTGCTTCTCATTTCTCGCTGTCATTGTAATTTTACCTTTTTTTAATTTTTGAAGTGAATCTTCTTTACGCGCGCTAGGAGTAAATCGAGAGCTAACCCAAAGTTACGTTACGAAGAAAATCGTGTATAGCGGGGCTGTGACGGACTGCATAGAAAACAATCAACTCAATAAAATTTAAAAAAATTAAAAAATCCAAAATGAAAAAATTCCCAAATTCCAAAATTAAAAACCGAAATAAAAAATTTAAAAATATAAAAAACCAAATTTAAAAAATCCAAAATCCAAAATTAAAAAATCGAAAAAAATAAAGAATTCAAAGATCCAAAATTTTAAAAATCCTAAATTATAAAATCCAAAATTCCATAATTAAAAAATTCAAAGATAGAAAATTTGTTAACCATACTCTAAGACATACCAACTTAAACAAGAATTCGTTCCCTAAGTTATAACACTTATTACTAGGGGGCGGATTTCTATGACATGTCATATTTTTCCCCTTTGCATTATTTCAGGTTTCCGACTAATTTAAACCCTATTCCAAGCATCCTGGTCAAAATGGAACGGCTTTTATTGTGCATATAACTGCATATTTAGGAAATTTTCAACTATTGTAGCATATTTAGTATGAATATGCATATTTAGGTCATATTTTTGGCATATTTGTGTGCATATTAAAGAAATGTTGAAGTTTCATATCATATTTTGTAAACTTTGCATATAATGATACTTTTTGAGAATTTATAGGTATTTTAAATAATTAACATTATATTTTAATAAAATGAATTGTAATAAAACTTAAAAAAATATACACAATGTGTAAGTGGTAAAGTCATATTTTAAATTTTATTGGTCGTATTTTAATGTTTTTTAGGTCATAGAAATCCGCCCCCTACTTATTACTATTTATAAGAAAAGTTAAATAACACATGGCACAGTGGAAATAATAGGCCTACATTTACAAGTTCACTATTTCAGTTTAAATGAAATAATTAAATATTTTAGAAAATAGAACTTGAATAACTTGAATAGAATTTTAGGTTTTGATTTCGGGGGAGGCCAGACCCCTGGACCCCCCTCCCTCTCCCTCTCCCTATGCCACTAACTGATGGCTTACCAAACCGGAGCCACTACAAGCACTACAAGTAGCTCCTCAGTTTGTGTCACTAGGCTGAGTGAACCACGTTCCAAACCTCGGTATGTCAGAAAATTCCGAGGAGGTACCTGGGATCGAACCCGGACCTGTGGATCCGTAGTCACTAATTCTAACCACTAGACCACGCAGGCGGTCAATGCCAGCTGTACTTTCTATAAATATATGCAAAAATTCAGCCTAACATGTATGAGTTTTATAGTGCCCTAAAATGCCTATTTGGACCTTTGGAGCCTATTTTTACTATTTTAGTGCCTAAAATGTCTATCTTGCACATTTAAAATAAAATTCAACTTCTGTAACGTTTACAATCATTTATTGGACATCCCTGAATGAAGAACAGAACAGCAAAGGGTGGGTTTTTCACAGAAACTTCCCAAACATTTGTCGCCAAAGGAATGGTGACTGATGGGGGAGGATTACCTCAAAACAACAACTAGCAGGTATATAGTAAGAAGGGACATAGTGTGCTAACTTTTATTTGGGCAGAGGAAGTTATGTGACTTTCACATCAGATTTTTAATTCTGTCTTAATTTTGCAATTATTTCTGTTGAGAATAGGTATACCATGTTTTTTACAGTAAAAAAGATCATGTTACAGTTGAAGAGCATATTGTAGTATTTTAAAGTCTACTTTATGTCTATTTACACATTTTAAAGCATATTTTAAGTACCTACTTTCTCTGTTAAAAGCCTATTTACTTGTTTTAAAAGCCTATTTTAGGTGCCTAAAACTAATTTGTTAGAGCCTAAAATGCCAGGTCTACATATAACACAATGCTTTCAACTATTGTTTCATAGATTCTTCTTTTTATATCCGAATGTATGGTATTACTGCAGATTTTAAGTGAATATTTTTTGTTGATTATAGGTATCATGGCACCGAAACGACCAGCCGCTGGAGGAAGGGGAGCGCTTCCATTTTGTGCACGAGGGCAACTTCTTCTGTGTGGATGTTGCCCCCGTCATGGTGGAGGACGGAGGACACTGGACATGCATGGCAGAGGGACCCGGCGGAAGGACTTCCTGCTCATCACATCTCAACGTTCTGGGTACTTATGCTTAGATCTGTAATACCGTCCTTACCGTCCTTGGAATGCAAAGACATTTATTACAAAAAGTAAATTTTAATCTTTTTAATCATTCTATTTTCTTAAAAGGCTCATTTTCAAGAACAGAATTATCTCACTAGTAACACTAGTCAAAGTGCATTGTGGAATACTGTCAGCTGGCTGGTTACCAGCTATAGCACGGAGGACTGGGTGTGAATGAGTATCTTCATGTATTTCTCCAAAATCTGCAAAAGAAGGCCGGAGATTTTGAAATTGCAGCCTGAAACTTTACTCATCACCATGGGCGTATGGTAAGGGGGGTTCAGGGGGTTGAAACCCCTCCCGAAATATCTGCAATATTTTGAAGATTATAAATCATGGAACGAAGTTTAAAAAAAAAAGCTCTGATTCGTTTTTTACATATTTTACAATTTCGTACATATCAAGGCATTATTTAAGATTTATCCTAATTTATTTAAGACTCAAATTTCAAAACCTCTTGGTGTTTATAGTTTTTTAGCTTAATAACAGTGATGTATTAATAGTAAACAAAAACCCCTTTGGAATCTGTCAAATGACAACTCGAATACTCCCTCCGAAATCCATCAACCTGTTTGTAAAGTCAACAGTAATCAAGAGATCATCACAAAATTATCATGAAGTATTCAGCATTAATCGGGCTTTTCTACCGGTGGTTTTACAGATGACTTTAAAAACGTGCTCTATGCACCATACAGTATTATGATAATTTTTCAAAAGAAAGTTTTTATTTATAGACTCTAGCTTAAGGAGAAATGGATAGAAATCTCAAGAAAAACAGTTTCAAAGACTGAGCTGCATATTAATTTATTACAGTGTATTAATTATCACAGTACAACTGTTTACTAATTTAAAAAAGTAATAATTCACAATGTGTGCAGCGACATGGACCTGAAACGACTTTACATTGAACCCCTCCCAAACAAAATTTCACCGCCCATGCTCATCACTGTAGGCTTTGTATTAGTTGAGAATAAACTAAGACTTTTTTTGAGGAGGGAGAAGGGGAGATTGAATGGGTGAAGTTTTCACAAGGGTTTACTGGTAACGTTATTTTTTTTTCTATCGGTACTAAATTTTAATAGCTCAGAAAGATTTGCAACATTGCAATCTGCTTCATTCAGAAAATATGTTATTGTTTTGCAGTGCCGAAAGCATACAAGGCACCAGAATTCCTGGAAGAGCTTCAAGCCTTGCTGACGGAACAGGGCACAGTGTCTCTGGAGTGCAAGGTGATAGGTGTGCCCACACCTGTACTGCGGTGGTACAAGGATGGCAAGGAGATCAAAGCAGGAGATGTATTTGCACTCACTGCCAACCCTGACGACCCGACATCCCTCGGCACCTACACGTGCGAAGCTGTCAACTGCATGGGCAAGACCTACTCCTCTTCCAAGGTGCACGTCATGGGCAAGGGAAGCCGAGAAGGCTCGCTCAAGCCTGCAGACAGGTAAGCACTTTTACACATTAAACAAAATTCTCAAAACACCTGTGGGTAAACTATCCAAGGTGCTCCTTTAATGGGCCAAAGATGTAGAAATCCAATAGTCCAAAGCGAAGGAGATTGCTGAGTGCAGGTGTTTTTCTTCAACATGATAACGCCCCTCCTCATGCTATAATGAAAACCATCAACAACATCTGCCATAATCGCCAGATCTGGGACCATCAGATTTCCACATCTTTGGTTAATTCCGGGGTGCGCGGGCAAAGAGAGTTAAGTCCACCATCCTAAAAAATTGAGATATGTTCATAGAGTTATAGATAAAAATGTTCTCTACATTTGTGTTAAGTCCAGTAAGTCATAATCAAAATTGTACGGTAGTCATGGATGTGTGCCTCTTGGGTTTTTCCATCTCTAAAGCTATGTTGGGCTGGTATAGTGTGTTAAGTCACTCTAATTCTTAGTAACAAGAAAGTGGACTTAACTCTCTTTGCCCGCGCACCCCGGAATTAAAGGATTACCTTGGAGGGCATAAGCTCAAGTCTGATGAAGACGTCCAATCGGCGGTGCACGAGTGGCTACAGCATCAACCAAAAGAATTTTTCTCACGTGGTATAGAAGCACTTCCTATCCGATGGCCCAAGTGCATTGAACTAGAAGAGGACTAAGTAAACAAATAATGTACAAGCAAACATTCTTCCTGCAGTAAAATAGTGGGAAAAAAAATTGTGGTTTTTATTTGATTCTCCCTCGTAGATAATATTCCTTTAGTTTGCTTAGGAATAATTGTCTCTTGCCATTGAATAAGTAAGTAAGGACCTTGAATTCGAAGGTGCAGTACATGAGGACATTCAAACCTTGGATTATCCTGTAGAGCACACAGTTACGGTAAATTCTATAAAAAAAACCTTCCTAATATGTCATAGTCCACAACAGATAGTGTAAATGAAGGGAGGGCTGTTAACAGAAGTGAACAAGAACTGCAGTATTCTGAAATCGTAGCTGGTGTACCGGGTCTGGCACCAAGAAATCCTAACATGGCGGACACGCCAACCGACACGGTAGCGTCCCTACAACTAGTAATTAATTTACTAACCAGAGATCTTCAAGAAGCGCAACGCGAGATTAACAGACTAACATGCAAAAATAAAGAACTTGAAAATGAAATTATGAAGAACAATAAAAGGCCTACAGCCGATGAAGAAAACTGGCATACAGTGCAGAGATCGAGACACCAACAACAACGAAAATACAGCCATTATTCGGACTATAACAAAGGAATGCTGCAGAATCGTTTTCAACCCTTAGCTGAACCAAATCCAGCAGCAAACGGAGATCAAGACGATATATCAACAAAGAACGTGAAAAGGCCAATCAACAACAGGAAACGCGTATTTCAAGCAGGACAAGTGCTGATTGCAGCAGACAGCCATGGTCGAGGCATAGCAGAAAACATGAACAACAGCCACCACAGCATCCCGAAGGCAAGCGGAATTGTAAAACCTGGGGCAACTTTCGAAGAAGTCAGCAAAGACATCGAAAAAAAGTGTGAAAATTTCACTAAAAAGGACTCTGTGGTATTAATAGGGGGGACAAATGACGTTGCACAAGGTGAGCCAGCAAATTTCCTGTATAAATTAGACAAAATGATCAAGAAACTAAAACACACAAATGTTGTAATTGTAAACCTGCCCCATAGATATGACCTAAAGCCTACATCCTGGGTTAACCAACAAATAAGAAAAGTAAATTCTGAAATTAGCAAAATGGGTAACAATCTTGAATATGTTAAGATCGTAAATACAAACAATGTAGAAAGGAATCTGCATACTAATCATGGCATGCATTTCAACAAACATGGTAAACTGGCCCTTGGCGACATATTGAGTAGAGTCATCTCAGATGTCAGGATTAGGAAATCAAGATGTGAAAATACAATTAGGCCTACTGCTGATAACTTGGAAAATGAAACTTCACAGTCAAAAAACTAGTTAGGCCTGATAGTGTAGACAGCCTAAAGATTATACATCAGAATGTACAAAGTCTACACAATAAGATTGATCAGGTTAATGTATTTATAAATGAAGAATCCCCAGATATACTAGTTATAACAGAGCATGGCATGTCACAAACTTAACTACATTGTAACTTAATCTCAGATATGGCAGTGGTATCAAGCTTTAGCAGAGTCAATAAAAAGTGGGGAGGGGTAGCAATTTTAATAAAACAAGCGCTAGGCCTATCTGAACATTGCTCTAAAATTGATGTGACTGAATACACTGTCGAGGAACATATTGAATTAGCTGCTATACAAATAAACCTACAATTGACCAAAATTTTTTTAGTTGGAATATACAGGCCCCCAAAAGGAAATCATGAAATCTTCTTAAGCAGAGCTACATTACTATTAGAAAAATTCCTCAGGAGCATCCAGTATAAAATAATAATAATTGGTGATTTTAACATTAATTTTCTTTTAAACAGTAGTCTTAGAAAAAACCTCCTAAATTTAATGCAAGAGTTTAATCTCAACTTTACTATCAAGGAACCAACTAGAATAACAAATAAATCAAGCACCAGCATTGACAACATTATTACAAATATTGACGAGGCTACTTTTGAAACTAAGGTGATTACATCTTGTTTATCGGATCACACAGCTCAGTGCATCTCTATAAACTGCCTACCTAAGCTCACCAATAATAAACAATTACATCCTATATTGAAGCACAACTTCTGTCATGACAATCTATTCCAGTTAAAAACTGCTCTTTCAAGAGAAAACTGGCACAGTATTCTAGATATAGATGATCCTGAAATCAAAATGAACCACTTCTACGAAACAGTTAACTACAAAATTAACATACACTGTCCCCTAGTCAAAACTTTTAAAGGTCACACAAGAGATAAATTATTAGATAATTGGATAACACCAGAAATCAAATGTATGAGAGCAGCCCTAACCATTGCAACAGCCAAAGCAAATGTCAATGGAGATGAACATTACTGGGTTAAACTGAAAGCACTTAAAAAAATGTATGATGATAAGGTTATAAAAGCCAAACAGGAACATATTGGAAAATTATTCTTAAGACACGAAAATGTAAGTAAAATTAGCTGGAAAATAATAAATAACATAAGAAACAAGCCTCACTCATCAAACACACATCGAATACATGTAAAAAAAGAAGACGATTTAATCAAAAATCCCCAAGAAGTAGCATCATTGCTAAATGAGCACTTTGTAAATATTGGCCATACAGTCAATAGATCTTCAACAACGATTGCATCAACTGATGCTAATAATCCTAAGCCAACACTCAACCTTGTACCAAGTAGTATTTTCATGTATCCAACAAATTCTAATGAAATTATAAACATTATTAAATCTTTTAAACCTAAACCAACAGTCGGAATTGACAGCATACCAATTACAGTATTCAAAGCATGCAAGGATGAAATGTCAATCCCACTTGTCTCCATAATAAATTCCTGCATAAAACATGCAGTATTCCCTGACAAGTTAAAAATTGCGAAAATAATACCTGTCCACAAAAAGGGTGATAAACAGAACATGAATAACTACCGTCCAATATCCATATTGCCATCAATTTCAAAAATCTTTGAACAAATAATTTACAATAGGCTTGTCAGTTACTTAGATAAATATAAACTATTTCCCCCTAAACAACACGGGTTCATGAGGAACAAATCCACAACAACTGCCCTAACAAATATTGTTGAAAGTATCATTACTGAAATTGATTCTGGAAATCACACAGCGGGAGTACTATTAGACTTAACAAAAGCCTTTGATTGTGTAGACGTTAACATCCTAATGGAGAAATTATCTCATCTAGGTATAAGAGGAATAGGACATGATCTGATCAAGTCATATATGTCAAATAGAAAGCAGCTCGTTTCTTTAACTACAGATGAAGGTACTTGTCAATCCCCTGTAATGGATATAACCATTGGTGTTCCACAAGGATCCATTCTAGGCCCCCTCTTGTTCATATTGTACATACACGACATTGGGAAAGTAATGCCCTATGATAATAAAATTACACTATATGCTGATGATACCACACTGACCTTTAAAAATAGAGATTTACTTGCAATGGAACTTCAGATAAATGAAACCACTGACCACATTGTAAAATACTTCACAAATTTAAATCTAAGTGTTAACCCCACAAAATGTGAACTTATATCTTTGGGACATAGGACTAATACAAATGACATGATACAACTTAACATAAATAATATCGGAGTTAAGGAATCAGATGTGGTAAAATTACTAGGATTAACAATTGACAGTAAATTAACGTGGACCCAACATGTAGAAACACTAGCCGAAAAAATTTCTAAGGGTCTCTACATTCTTAGATACCTAGGTAACATGATCCCCAAAGCAACGGCAAAAATTATTTATTTCTCACTTATCCAATCACATATAACATATGGATTAGAACTGTGGGGTTCTACTTCCCTAACTAACTTTCAAAAAATTTTTGTTTGCAGAAAAGAGCTATTAGGTATCTGGCTAAACTCAAGCACAATGAAACATGCAGACACGCCTTTAGAGAATTAGAAATCATGACGCTAGCCAGTCTATATATCTATAAAACCATAATTTTACTAAACAAATTCGAACAGCCTGCCAAAATTTCTGATACACACAATTACAATACAAGAAATAGAGACAACTTTGCAGCTACCACTCATAAATTAAAGCTTTTTGAAAAGTTACCTAAATACACCGGTGCCAAGCTATTCAATATGCTGCCCAGAAAGATAAAAGAAAGTGAAAGTCACAGCCAGTTTAAGAGCATGTTGGCCAAGTACCTGCTTAACAAAGTATATTACAGCATTGAAGAATTTATAGAAGATACCAAATAGGTTGCGACATGCCATGTTCCTCATTTCTCTCATTATTCTTGTAATATTAAATTGTGAAATTGTATATGTGGAGAAACTCTCCAAATTGACAATGTTCCCTTGTGCTATATGTATTTATGTATGTACTATATGGAACTGAATAAATATTATTATTATTATTATTATTATTATTATTACCCCTCAATATAACAACAATGCAATCTGCTAGGGCCCACAGATATTGTTATACGGAGGTTTGGCTGTGTTGCCAGATTTGTGTTCTCATAACTAACTGTTTCTTCTTTTCAGCATGAAGCCAGTGGGACCACCTCCTGTGTTCAAACAGGAGCTTCGAAACGAAAAGATAAAGATTGGAGACACTGTCACTCTAGCCTGTCAAGGTAAGCAAACTTATAAACTTATTAATGGCCGGTTTCTATAAACTAGCGAAATACCTATGGGTAAATAATCCAATGGACAGAATTTTCACAAGGATAACTTTTACAAACTCAAATAATTTAAAGGTAACAATCACATACACTTGTGGTGAGTTTCTAGATAAATGTCCTCTGGGTAAATATGAAAATGACAGAAAAAAAAGTTCCTACAAACTCGGCCTAGATCTTTCCAAGGGTAAATCGTAGGGTTAATTTATCCTTTCATGGATGGCTGGATAAAATTTAACCTCTTTATAGGATCAATAATAATTTAAACAACGAGAATCAAAGCCTTCTGAATTAAATTAACTGTACAACTCCAAGGCCTTGCTCATTATAACATTGTGGGAACTAATTTGCCCATGGATAATTTACCCATAAGTATTTAACAAGTTTATAGAAACCGGACATAACACACACTCTTTACTTCTTTATAATTAATCCCTTATTAGTAACAGTTTTCAAGAGGTCTTCTTCTTCTCATCTTCAGCTACATTCAACTGCGAAACTTTAATTCTGTACCTTCAGTTGTTGCTCCTGTAGTTTTATGAGTTTTGCAATCAGGTCTAGCTCATTTTTCCTCGAGATATGGACATTTTGAAGGTGAACCCTATTTTTCTGTATACAGATTTCTCATATGTTCACTTGAATCAAATGATGTACCAGTGCTATTTTTTTTCAACCTTCAATGGTGCATAAAATGAAGATAAGTGTGAATCAGAAAATGGTTTTATTACCAGAAGTCAAGTACATCACAGAAACTTTTCCACATAGTCACCGTGAAAATTAAAATGTTTGTCATATCAGTGGACGAGGTTCCCAATACCCTCTTCATAGAAGTTTGCCGCCAACCATGGGCGTCGGCATGGGGGGGCAAGAGGGGGCAGATGCCCCCCCCCCTGGAATGACTTATGGCCTCATTAGTATTTTGATAGGCCTACTCTATGTCTGTCAACTTGAATTTGTTGCAGGGAGAATAAAAAATATAAATACTTTACATGAGTTTAGCAAGTATACAATTATAATTGCATCCCTGTATCTAATATATAAAGTCGAATGTGTGTTTGTGGGTATGTATGTATGTATGTATGTATGTATGTATGTTTGTTCCTTATACAAATCCACATTTCTTCACCAATTTGTACAAAATTTTGCACACATACTCAGTTAAGCCCGGGAAGTAACGCGGTCAACATTAAAATTGTAATAAATCAGTCCTTCCCTTGAAAATTATATAATTTCTGAGAATATTATACTGAAAAACAATGAAATGCTGTTTAGTTCACATGACAACCGTGTATTGTTTACTTTGATAACATTGGGCCTTGGCAACTGGACTTTAACGAATTATGATTGAATCGATGCAATATATTGGCGAAAATAATTACTGAAAAATGAATTACACGAAAATAAAGCAAAGTGTGATGCAGTCACACAACTTTCTCTACCCTAGACATAAGAAATATTTTCTCACTTCACATTTTGATGTAGAATAAGAGGTCGTATTGCAGGTACAACTTAAGTGTGTGAGTATGCTGTATCAGAAGTCGGTAAATAGTCAGTTATCCATAGCTGTAGGCGTTGTATTAGTTGAGATTTATCATAGGCCCTAAGCATGGGATGGAACATTTTGAGTCCTATGCTCGCAGTATATTATGTCCCGGGTTTTAGGGGAGGAAAGTATGAAAGTGATACTGCATTTCTATTTTATTTCAGCCCCAAAAGGGTTGTAACATGAGAATGAGAAATAAAATTTTCTGTCAAGTCAATACAATCTTATGTAATTTATGTTTCTTCTTATTTCAACCCCTCCCAGGCATGATGTGTAGAAGCAACGGAATGCAGCATTCGACATCCTCTATGAGCCAAAAAAAGCTATATCTAGCGTTTTCTGATGGAATAGTTTGATAAATCTTTTTCTTCATTTCAAGTTTTACATACATATTATAGGCTATAAGGACCTAGAGTTTCAAAATCGAAAGTCCTCCATAAGTTAATTTCAAATTACAAAATACAAAGCCCGGGCGACGCCGGGCCTTTTCAGCTAGTTTATAATAATCTTTCACCAAGACTGTTGCTCAGATGAACATAATCTGTTAATTTAAAAATTTTGCAGCCTCGTCGAATTCAGCCGGCATTCAAAAGTAGGGTTCGAGAAACTAAGTCAACATTTTTATATAATTAATTATTTGAAATTGATTTTCAGTTGAGAGTACTAGAATACTGATACCTGCCTCATAAATTATCACTTGAATTTGGATTGACCTCAAAGATAATTCAAAACACTTGTTTAATTTTACTGTCGTAATATCATTGTCATTCTTCACAATAGTACATTAATTCTTAATGTTGTAGACTACTGTTAGTTTTACCTAGTAAGTAATAGCCTAACTAAGAATCGTTGTGCTTGGAACTATGTTGAGTTTGCCCCCTCTTACAAAAATTCCTGGCGACGCCCTTGCCGCCAACCTAAATTGAAATAGGTCTACATGACTGACATCTTGAAGTTCTTCGTTGGTGTGGAAGCTCTGTCCTCCCAGGTTTTTCTTCAGCTACTGAAAAAGGTGAAAGTCATTTGGCACAGGGACTAGTTTTTAAAATCCATCCTGACAGGGGATGAATGAACCCTTGCCCCGAAAAAAAATGTATCTGACAAAAAATTGGAAGCTGGTATTTTGATGGAAAAAACAGTGTATGAGTACCAATATCTATGCCTCTGCCATTTAGTGTCAAATTCTTGCACCCGTACCAGTGGTGGCATGCCTGTGAATATTAACTTTCATTGAAAAACAATGTATATGCAAGCAAGAGGGCTTTGTTTTAATGTTTCTAAAGAATATTAGAATGTCAGATACATTACTTTTCGGGGCAAGGGTTCAAATGTGGAGCTGTGGAAGCCCGAGAAACAATAACACAAATACTTTACCTTACAGTGTCAGTGCCTCCTTGGCCAGCGAACATCACGTGGTACAACAAAGAGGGCCGTGTGGAGGAAGGAGAGAGGTATCATATCATGGCAGATGGACTGGGAGGTTACATGATCGAGATCAACCAAGCTGAGGCAGCGGACGATGGCGAGTGGAAGTGTGTGGCTACAAGCAATGAGGGAGCTAAGGAAATCTCACAGTGCCACGTCTCTGTATCATGTAAGTTATCTCATGTTAATCACCTAATTTTTCAGACCATAAAAGCTAGTTTACACAATGAAATTAGGTTTTGTAACTAAGTTTTGCAACTGTTTTTTACTTGAATGAGTTACGACACTTTGCAGTTTCGGCTGATCCCAACTTTTCATGAAACTATAAACTAAATAAGCGTTTATTCACCATTCACCATATAAAATATTAAAATTTTTTTGGCTTCGTCATACAATATACAATTTAAATACAATTTAAATACCCTGCAATATACATTAAAATTGCTGTTTACACTGGTATACAATTTGTGATCTATAAGTACAATATTAGCTGTTCAGATCCATTTAGCTCCATGCCCTACTCAGTACTTAATAAACATGTAAACGTATATATAATACCCACATCATTTTGTGAAATCAGAATAAAATAAAAGTGAAGTAAAACAGACCAGTATCAGTATGAGATTATCAAGATACAGTAATAATGCATTAATTATATTATATTTGATAAGGAGAAAAATAATTATTCAGATTTAGAAACCGCACAGTATTCTTCATATTCTTTTATAGTGTAGAATGATTTGGAAATTAAGAATTCTTTGAGTTTTATCATAAATCTTCTTGTCGAATGTATTTCTTTAAGTTGGGGTGGTAGCATATTATAAAATTTAGAGCCTGAAAAGATTAACATAGATTATACACTTATTTAGCTTGTTCGCATTTTGTAAAGTGAAGTGGGAAGCGAGGAAACTGTGAAATGCTTGGATTCATACGCGTTTCAAACGTGCAACTTGAACTTCAGAAATGAGATGATTTAGTTTTGAAGAAAATGAGTGTAATTAGTTTCACGAAATCACTTTCATGAAAGTAGTTATGAAATCTAGTGTAATCGTGTAAACTAGCCTTTAGACAGTATTTTTTACCTTGAAAACAGAGTCTTCAAAGTTGGGTGTGTCTAATGGTCCGAAGTAAACTAAACTTTTTTTTAAAAATACAGTAAATATTTTCTGTATTACCATAATGTGGCAATATCTAACTTTCCCTAACATGTATCTCCCCACAGTTAAGCTGCAGCTTTTGATTTATGAAGATAACAGTGTTGACATGCAGTGATGGCTAGTGTAAAGTGAAAAGACTTGAACAGACAGGTGTTAGATGTTTTGCTATGCAATGTTCACCACAGATCAGTATAGACTTCCAAAAATACTTGTAACTGAGCATGGAGTATTGGTTAATGGACTCCTAAAGGAAAGTAAAAACAATTTAAGACTTTTTTCTGACTGAAAAAATAGTTGCTTGCAGTCTATTACTGTATTATGAGTGGTTCAGTGATTCACAGTTGCGATTTTCTTATGAATAAATAGCTTTTAATACTCTTTTGTAGTGTATTTTCTTATATATGAATAAATATCCTTCAATTAATTATTTCGATTAATATTATGCATCCCAAAGTGATCACATTAAGCGGCATGCACTATATTAGAATCACATTAATTTTGTGACCAGGTCCACTGGCATATCAAACTCATCAAGTTGATAATTACAAATAATAGATTAGCTGATGGTACATCTTCATAAAGATAGTAAAAGTTAGAGTGTGTGTTGTAGAATTATGAATTACGGTGTCAATACAATACTCTTATGTTTTCATTCTAGTTCCAAAGAACTTCCGCAAACCTCGCTTCCTGGAGAGCTTAAAGGCAATTCTGACTGATGAGGGTCTGGTATCATTCGAGTGCAAGGTGGTCGGATTCCCTACACCACAACTCAGGTGGTTCAAGGACGGACAGGAACTGAAGCCAGGAGATGTGTACCAACTCACTGGCACCAACTCCCTTGGTAAGTTATGACTAGAGCCTGGATTTATAAGCAGATAAATAAGTAAATTAAGCGAGGAAAAATATAAGAAATTAGCACCAAAATAAGCAAAAACTAATTATACTAAATCAAACAATGCACATGAGTTGCAATATAAGTTTATCCGTTAAAAACCTTAAGTTTTCCTTTTTAGGGCTTGTATTACCACCTGCCGACAATTCCTCCCGATATATGACTTCCAGATAGCTTAACTGGAAGATGTCTTGTAATACCACTGCTGAACTACAAGAACACGGCAAAATTTTGTAAAATGATCCTTAGGTCGTTGAGCGAAGAGGTGTGTTTGTTGTAGGCGTCCGCTAGGTGCAGCAGCTCGGATTTGTATTTGTACAATTAAATTACATAAGAACATATCGTTTTAAATGCATTAATCTATTTGTACAATTCTGTTTTATTCATATGTGAGCCTAAAATGACATTTTTATGTAAATTAAATCTTCCAGCATCAATTCTGATATTCAGGTGGCCAGGAAGCTTCGGAGTGCTGCCATCTTGATTCCACCAAGCTTCCCTAACTAGCAGTTGGGAGTTTTGTCAGCCACTCCATCCTCCTGCTAGCTTTCCTGGGAAGTTGTCCTGTCAGACAGATTTTGTCAGGATATCATAATACGTCATTCTTGGCTAACTTCCAGATAGGTTCTCTATCTGGCAGATAAATATGATATCAGGTGGTCGTCGTACAGGCTCTTAGTGTTACACAGTCCCTGAATCATTAACCCTTAGATAGGAACATAGGCACGTGGACAGTATTTGCCAGTATGACCAAATTGTATTTATATGGGTTTTGTTAATGGCCTTGGCTAATAAAGTCCTTTTATTTGTGAAATTGAAAAAAGTTATTTGCAAACTGTGTTTTCAGGGTCATACTCTTGCATTGCAAAGAACTGCATGGGAGAAGCGACAAGTTCTGCTGAGCTGACCGTTGAGGACATTCAGAACCAACTGAACGAGGAGGAGAAACTGCAGCTCTTCTCTCAGAACCAGCCACCCAAGTTCATTCAGGGTCTCAAGAGTGTCGAAGCCAAGATCAGCGAGGACTTCCGCTTCACTGTGCAAGGTACTGCAGAAATTTCAATATTTGCTTACATGAAGTGCATCCTTGAGTATTTTGCACACCCTGATTTTAACAATTATTTCGAAGTTTATTTTTGCTCCCTGTATTTTAATCACTTATTTTTTATAGTGTGGTAGATATTTTGGGATTTATTATTATTATTATTATTATTATTATTATTTATTACATTTCTCCACATCACATATGGGTAGTAGCAGGGCACGGGATGCACCAAGTGCCTCACAATAATATAAAACATTTACATATAATTGTAATACAAGAGTTCAATTAATGTCTTCATTCTTGCAACAGGAATGATCGCACAATGTTGCATGTAGATAGGATGACAGAATGCTGCATGCTTTTGTAGGTGTTCGGTGGAAGACCCAGTTCTTGCAGACTCTTGTGAAGTGTGTAGGGGACGAGACCATTGACCGACATGATCACAGGGACTATTCGTACTAGCTTAGTCTTCCAGATCCTCTTGACCTCCTCTGCAAGCTCTTTATACTTGCAGATCTTTTCATGGTGCTTCCTGTCGATGTTGATGTCGTTAGGTACTGCAATGTCTACAATAAACGTTGTCCCTGTTTTCTTGTTGACCAGTATAATATCTGGTCTGTTATGGTTGATTGTTTTGTCTGTCACCACACCAGTGTCCCAGTAAAGCTTACATGACTCGTTCTCCAATAGGCGTACAGGATGGTACTTGTAGTAAGGGATACGTTCCTGAATTAATTGGTTTTTGTGGGCTAATATTGGTTGTGGGCTAAATATTGGTTAATATTATTATTATTATTATTATTGTCATCAACATCATCATCATTATATTTCTTTATTTTATTTTTTATGTAATTTTGAATTGTAAGCATTGTTTCACAAAACTCCTTGCTGTCTGTGTAAAGTTCCATTTTTTGGGCTTAGCTGTAAAGAAAAGGTGCTAGGCCATTAAGGGTAAAGAAAAAGGTACTAGCCCGATATGATTCATATTGAGGATGTCACCAGATGTCACTGTCATTCTGTTCCCATTTGTATAAATAAATAATTATCCATTTCCTTCATTTTAACCACTACAAATACTCCTACTACTACTAGTATCGTGTATCTATTAATTATTGAAGTAAAACTTCTTTTCTCGCGGTTGGGGTAAATCTGGAAAATCAGTCACACTAAAACGAAATCAGTCACAAAATCAGTCACACTCAAAACTACGTGTTTCGGAGCGTACTGCGCAGAAAACAATCAACTCAATGATTAGGAGTAATCAATGGAAATTTTTCAGACCTTAATTCCTCAATGAAATAGACAATTCTTAAGCAATCTAAAGGTATATTATCTATGTTATGGAACCCGGAGGTCCATTGCAGCGCAAATCCAAAATTAAAACATACAAATTTCCAAAATTAAAAAAAAAATTAAAACATCCAAAAAACCATAATTAAAAATTAAAAAATCGAAAATACCAAAATTGAAAAAATCTAAAAATCCAAAATTAAAAAAATAAAATACAAAATAAAAAAATAAAAGAATCAAAATTTAAAAAATCCAAAATTAAAAAATTCAAAGATCCAAAATTAAAAAATCAAAAAATCCAAAATTAAAAACTTTAAAAATTTAAAATTAAAAAATACAAGTTACCAAAATTAAAAGAACAAAATTAAAAATTATAACATCCAAAAATCCAAAATTTAATAAATAATAAAATTAAAAATTAAAAACTCCAAAAATAAAAAAAATAAACAACTCAAAGATCGAAAAATTAAAAAATCCAAAATTAAAAATTGAAAGAACCAAAATGAAAAGTCCAAAATCCAAAATTTAAAAAGTCCAAAAACCCAATATTAAAAAGTTCAATAATGCAAAATCGAAAAAATCCAAGAATAAAAAATTGAAAAAAAAAAAATTAAAAATAAAGTTTTTCTTCTGTCGCGTGGCCTTCCACGCACTCTTTTTTTACAATTCAAAATAATATAAATAACTATTTCAGCAATAGAAATTTGGTCCATAAACTAGAAGGTTAAAATATTTTTGTCAAAACACAAATATAAGCCAACACAAGAGTTCTGTTTAAGACTATACACAACCTTTTTTCTCTCCATTCATTATTATACGCCTCCAACTTCTTATCATAGTGAATTATTTTTCAATATTAGTTCATTATTTTCCTTTTTCAATAACTTCAAGAGAGATATCCATTTCTTTATAAATATATCACAATTCATTCTTTTCTGCCAATGTTTCTGGTATGTTCAACTGTTTTGATACAGTGATTTGTTTCCAAACAAATTGTTGCCAACCAAAAGAGCCTGAATTCTGCTACAATACAAAATTACCAAAAACTTTTTTTCATTACTATTCTAAGTATAAGCTAAATGAAATTATTTTTGTATTAAAATTTACAAATCAATATAACATAAAATGTTGTATGATGTTTGACTATTATAAAGAAGTTAACAGACTCAAACGAATATTCATAACAATCTGTCGCAATCTTGGTCCTTAATTTGCATTGATAGCAAATGAGGAGCATCGTTTCAAAACGTATTAAGTGCACTCTTGGTCAAAATACAGTTTGATACGATTTCGCCCTATTTCTTAAGCGCTCTTTAACGCTATCAATTCAGAATGGAACATTTCATGTTATATCCCGTGTTAATTCACTGTCAAAGTTGACGTATCGGATCAAATCGTATTATGTGCACGGGAATGAACGGTTCAAAGTGTATTATGTACAACTTTATTTTAGTGCACTTAATACGTTTTGAAACGATGCTCCTCAAATGGTGTTAATCTTCATGCTTGCCTGTCCTATGTAACAATCTTACCATCATAAATAGCTATGATAGGTCAAACTGTTAACATTTCTATTTCCTTTGAACACACATTCTTTTTTTGTTTGTTTCCTGATACTAAACAATGTTAATTGTGTTTTAGTGAGCATATCACCAGAGCCCAGCATCGCATGGTACAGAGACGATGAACAAATTGATGAGATCGACAGGTATATTGTGTCTAAGGAAACTCTGGGAATCTGCCACTTGGACATCCGATGTGTTGAAATCATTGATCAGGCAAGTAGAAGTTTTAATATATTCTGTATGTTCTGTAGATACAACACTGTTTAGAAGTAGGTCTAAGGCATAGTATAAATTTCGGACCACGGCTATACAACAATTTTACTAGAAGAAACCCTAATATGATACCACTAAACAATAAATTGTTTAAAAAACAAGTACTCGAATTGATTAAATCTAACTTGTAATTGTACTTTTACCCACTTTTTTCCGTTATTCATTCTTAACTGTAAATTTTTAATTTTAATTTAGGGTATTTTGTTTGTAACTTTGTTATGTTATTGTAATTTATTTTTTCATATCATTGTTCATGTATTTTATTTCAATTAAGCAATCTTATTTATTTTTATTCTTATTGTTTGCCTAAAACTATAATATGTATTTTTTTTTATATATAATGTTCAAAATATAATTTTAGTATAACTGAACTGACCCCGAACACGAGCTATGCTCATGTGGGGTAAATAATGCTCTTTTGTAATTGTAATAATTTTGTTGATATTATTTATATTTGTATTTGTAATAATTTTGTATTAATTTGTATTTTCTAATTTGTAATTTGTAATAAATAATAAATAAATAATGTAAATGCTAAAAAAAAAAAGTTTTGCTTGTTAAGTACTGTACAGCACTTTTATAGTATCGATAGTAATCTTACACCGTGACACTAATATTTTAATTTACAAGAGCTTTTTTTGTTTTTGAAGGTCCAAAAACCACAGTGAAAAACAAAACTGTTTTATTTTGAATATTTAGATACACCTTCCATGTACTTCTCTATATAGTCGCCGCTCATCTGAACTTGTTCATTTCATGTAGCACTCGTGGTCTCAGGGACGAAGCTATGGCATGGTAATGCAAACTTTGCACATTTGCACTCACTCCCAGTCATAAAAAATATAATAATTTATTATTATTACCAAAGATTCATAATTTATAAATGACAAGGTCTACTATGCTTGTTAATAGACAGTGAACAATAAAACCCCTTATGCCGGTTCTAACCAAGAGCTAAGCTAAGTTAGTTTAGCTTAGTGTTTAGCAGTGTGGGATTTCATATGTAGTTGTGTCGACAAAACTACATATGAAATCCTGCACAACTTTACATGAAATCCCTCGCTGTATGTGAGCTAAGCTAAGCTAAGTTAGCTTAGCTCTTGGTTGATAACTGGCATTGACATGTAAAATTGAACTTACACTGGGAGGCACTGTAGAGACATCTAGGTGCCATAGTTGAAACTTCCACTAGAAGCTACCATGGCAACTTTAGCAGCCTAGGCTGATAAAACTACTTTAGCGGCCTAGGCCGATAAAGTGCTACTTTACAGCATGTTAGCAGTCAGACAAGCAGCCACTTCAGAGAGCGTGTACTAAAAACGTATTATTATTGCTGTACCTTGAAAGAATTGTTTTCTGTAGTTTTACTAATGCTGTAAATGTGTTGTGTTTCCAGGCTGAATGGAAGTGTGTTGCAACAAATGATTTTGGTCACAGTGTCACTTCGTGTTTCCTTAAACTCATCATACCAAGACACTTCAAGAAGCCAAGATTCCTTGAATGTCTGCGTGCCATTTTGTCAGAAGAAGGAGCCGTTAATTTGGAGTGCAAGGTACTGTACCTTTGATATGATATCCCAGTTTCTGGTATAACAACAATTCTAGTGGTTAATCCTATGCTTGAGAGGAACTGAACCTCATGTTTAATAATGTATGGTACACTCCACACCAATCATTTTATGCATGCAGATTTTCTTTAGTCCATTAAACTACAGATGGTAAAACTTTTAGGTAAATTTCAAAAAAAAGATTATTTATTGCAATATGACCATGGTGTGACTTCTGGAAAATTTCTACATATTTTTTCGTTTCATGTTCCCTACACCCTAAAATCATCATCAACTCAAGAGTTTATATGTTGATATATTACATGTCGACTTATGTATGTATGGATTTGACATTGGATGGTGATTGCTGTACTTCTACATCATTTGAACCCAAGAAGGCAAATGCGTATGTGCATATAATGCAAATGTATTTTCTGTTATTACTTCAGTAAAAGCACTCTTGGTTTAAAAAATAAAGAAAATAAAAAATTTAAAGAATTGCTATCCCCCAAAGTTGTGGAATGTCCCCCTTTTTTTACTGTCTTGTCCCCCATTCCTCCCTTCAACAGTTGGTCACCCTACTCTCTAGATACAATATTAGGGCTCATTCAAAATTGTTGTAATTCTTCTAAATGTTACCAAAATTTACAGAGAAATTAACATAGAAATCTACCTACACCAGTGTATACACAATACCATGACTTTACAAAATAGGATGGTTGTACTGTGCAGGTGATTGGTGTACCACAACCGGTGCTGAAGTGGTACAAGGATGGACAGGAATTGAAGCCAGGAGACATTCATCGCATCATCTCTGGTCAGGATGGCACATGCTGCCTGGGAACGTACACATGCGAGGCACACAACTGTATGGGAACTGTGGCCAGTTCTGCATCCTTATTAGGATTTGAAGGTAATTTTCAACTTCAAGCTTTCTTTACATTGAGCGTTTACTTGTTTCTTTATCTACTTGGTTCTAAGAAATGTGATAAATATCTCATATAAGTCACGCAGGCAATTTTGGGGTATGGAATTTGTTAATGAAAGCTTTGAAGCGAGTGACTTAGCAATAGCCTTTTGCCCTTCTCCCCGCACAGACAGCCCATCACTCCACAGAGGCGCCTTCTTGTCGTCCAGTGATATGACACTCATTCACAAAACTATGTACACTCATAGACATGTTTGGGAAAAAATTATGAAATTAGTAATAATTTCCAGACTCTATGTAATGTCTTACCACTAAGTTGTTAAAATACATGTTCAATACAATTGAGCTCGATCAAAGAAACAAAATAAATATGATACCAGTCGCTCAGCTGTAATACACTTTGTGACTTGAAGCCTAGGCATTTTGGTGCCTTTACATCATCTTCAGGGCATCTTTTGCTGGCTTGGAGTTCCAATAATTAAGATAAAAGCTGCATTTCGTCACATTTATAAAATAAGATAAAATTTATAAAATCTCACAAAAGCACTGTCACTGAACTGTTTTCTCCTCACCGGGTGTCCGTTGACCATAAAGACCTAGGCATCTAATCACAAAATGTATCATGGTTGAGTGACTGGTATCATGTTTATTCTGTCTTACCACTAAGTTTAGAAATAACAGGAGGAATATTTAATTAGTTCTTACTCAACGAACGACACACAAACGCACAGAAAACGTGGATTCAAATTACAACTGATAACATTGTGCACATCTTGCTGTGCTATAATTCCAGAAAGAACTGTACTTGGCAATCAGTGCAGCATGTCATATGTTCTGTTTACATGGGCGTCGGCATGGGGGGGCAAGGGGGGGCAACTGCCCCCCTCTGGATTGCCTTATGGATTCATTTATTTATGGTACTCTTTGTCAACCTACAGTTGTAGCATGGAGAATAACAAAAAATAGAATTACTTTATAATGAGTTAAGCAAGTATTAACTAATTATAACTATAATATGTATTTATAATAATATATCACCAAGGCCATTGCTCAAAAGAGCGTATTCTGTAAACTTAAAAAACTTTGTAGCCTCGTCGAATTCAGCTTGGGTTCAAAATAACGATCCGGTTAACTAAGTGAATATTAATGTGTTTAGCCTAATCATTTGAAATTGAGGTCCGAAATTGATTTTGCCCCCCTTAATAAAATTCCTGGCGACGCTGCTGTCTGTTTACAGTAAGTCTACTTCCCTGTTGGATCACCAGTTAAAGGCTCGCACGCTAATCAAGGACATATCTCTAGAATGCCTGCATGGCTTATACAGTAGGTTGTCTATTACCCACAGAAATGGGGGGATAATAGGCCTACTCTTTATACTGATTATTTAGATCATGAATGAGTGACCAATCCAGTATAAGAATATGTGAAATTTCAACCAATCTCAAGTGTCTATCATCATAGCTTTATGAAAGAAGGCTTCTCGGGATGACAGCCAAATTTGAAGATTGATTTCCTCCGATGTTTCAAAGGCAAATGCTGCCTCCATCCTCAGGGATACTGGTTAGATGAGTCGTGTGGAAGACTTTTCAAAGGCAAAGTTGGCAACTTGGAAGTAGTATATATATGGCCCCTCTAAGGCACCAATCGTCACTTCTCATCTAGTCTTCCACACGACTCATCTCACCAGTATCCCTGAGGATGGAGGCAGCGTTTGCCTTTGAAACGTCAGAGGAAATCGATCTTCAAATCTGGCTGTCATCCCGAGAAGCCTTCTTTCATATTCTTCTCCAGGAAAACCTCAAATCATATATCATAGCTTTATAGTTTTATTTTCATCACTTTCACTTTATCACACCTACGTGCACTTGTTTTTGTAAATAAATTCACAAGGACTGAACATTGAAACATCTTCATACCTGTAGCAACTTTGATTTAAAAATAAAAAATAAAAAATAATAAAAAAAAGATTAATCTTTGAACACAGCAATTGGGTATATAAAAGGGGCTTGTAAGTAAAAGGAGATATTTAAATCTCGTACAGTAATAAAATACAATATTAACCCAGGATCATTTGTGCTAGCAGATCAGAACTAACAATTGTGTATATAATATTTTAATAATTCGCTTGTAATAGATTACAATATGTTGGGATAGGCCTGAATTCTGGTCTCACTCTTACGGCAACCCTACATAAGCAATGCAATTAAATTTTCTTTTCTTTTCTTTTCTTTATCCTTATAGATTCAACGTAAAATTTATTGATCTAGAAGTTGAATACAATTATTAATAATTTAGTTGAATAAAAACTGTTTTATATTCATGAAAAACACTACATCAAAATGACCAGGAGTGTAGTCTTACTGGGTAATCAGGTGATATTGGTTATTTTCTAGCATTAATCTTTGCTAAGAAAGCCTACTTTAGAAAGTCGTCTTCCAGCATCTTGTTCATGAATATGACTCTGAAAACAGAAAATTTAAATCAATGTTTTACTATTGAACCATTTTTAAAAAGATGGAAAACTTTCTAGTTTTATAATAAAATAAGTATCAATGTAAAAAATATATATATATATTATTAAGTGCCAGAATGGTACTTCCTGAGATTGTGTGATGGAGGGAAAATGTCTGTCCATTCTGTAGGCACGATAACTCAAATACACTTCGGATTTTCATGAAACTTGGTATACGCATTCAGTAACATCCGTGGGAAGAAGCCTATTGATATTGAACCAAATCGGTAGACCGTTACCGGAGTAATGCCCAAATTAGTGGCTATTTTATGGTAATATATTAGAAAGAATTTATCAAATGCAAATCAGTTCTCGTGACAACATACTGTTTTACTGAGTTCACATACGGCTTTGGAAGTTGCAATACAGTTAGCTATAACAAAGAACACTACCCACATATTCCTTCACATATGCTTAGACCTATCAAACTAGACCTTTGTTCTTCCGTAAGCCCTGCTTAATGAATCGATCTGGAGCTTAAATCAGAAATCAATTAAAAAAATAACTTTTATTTTGTGTATATCATAATTGCAATTATCCCTAATTAAACAAAAGCATTCTGGCACTTTTTACGTCAGTTTACCTGATTTTATTTAAGTGTAAAATTGAATTTCTTACAGAGCGTTTGATGAAGGGAGCTCCAGAGAAAGTTGACCAGGCGTCAGGTCATCTGATTGCAAGGAATCCATCACTGTCTACAATTCACGAAGAGAGAACATCACAGATGTACGATACACCAGCTACAGAACGTTCAGTCACAGTTGATGAACGTGCCGAAGTATCCTTCTCATTTGATGGAAAGGAAGTATCTGTATCGCTGTACGAGACACCTGATCTCACAGAAGAAGAGGCGCTGCAGGTGGTCGAGATGTATGCCGACCAGCTGTCAGAGCACGTATCAGGTGAGAAACTTCAGCTTCATTTTTATAATATTTTTCACATACACATAACATGTTTCACAGACAATCTTGTCTGCATCATCATTAATGGTCTACCTCACAGACAGACAAGTTATGTCATATGTAGTACTGTGAGGCACACTAATTAGTGATTTTTGTGACCGGGCTTCCACTGTTATTGTACAGTTAACATTCAAGATGGATATACAGAGTGTTAATGAATAACATCGAAATATCTTACCTATGTAGGTAAATGCACTTCATCTGAGTAAAATGCACAAAACAACACAAAATAAGAAAATAATGAGTTTATATTTTAAAAAATAAGTTACCTAAAAATATGAAATGTGGAAAAAAAAGACCATAACATGTCCAAAACAATGACCAGTAATGATATTCAATTCTAAAAATTACCTAAAAATAAAAAATAAGGAAAATGACCAAAAATGATCCTGAAAATTACCATTTTTATAATCTAAGATTCATGATATTCTGATCATGCACTAGTGGGCAACGTTCATGATGTTCCAGTTAAAAGATGACTTGTCATCACATGTCATCAATGTTACTTATTATTATTCCAAATACAAGAGATAAAATAGGTAGAGTGTTGAGAAAACATGACCTAACACCAGCATATAAACCCATAAACACAATAGAGAAATGCTTCGCACAATACAAACATTTTGGCAACAAGAAAGAAAGAATGGAGAATCCAGGCGTTTATTCCATCACATGTAAGGAATGTGGAAAGATATACATCGGGGAAACAGGCCGGACCTTCAATGTTAGAATACGCGAACATGAAAGAGATGTAAGAAACAAGAAGTGCAATACTGGTTTGAGCCAGCATATGGTTGGGGAAGGTCACAGCATAAGTCACTTTGAAATTTTAAAAATCGAAGCTGACAAGATCCGCAGAAAAATTTGCGAAGCTTCCCACATCGCGGAGAGTGGAGAAATCTGTCTCAATAACTATGAGGGGGATTTGGGGGAGCCATGGCTAAGCATTATTAAGAATTTGCGAAGTAAAAGACCCTTACCTAAATTTCCCTGTATTTCCCCAAGATGTGAAAATGACTTTAACATTCCCAACGCGTGGATACAGGAACACTATAGAAGCAACAGATACAGAGAACGTGAACTTGAGGACAATACAAGCAACGACGAACAACAACAACAACAACAACAACAACAGTAGTTGAACAACACGACCGTTTGTGAAAGAAGTGATCCATATAATCAGTCTGACTGAGGAAGGCCTGGAGGGCGGGCTGAAACGTCTTGTGTTATGTGTTTTTTTTATTGTTTTTAACCGATATTTTAACCACTATCATAACTAAGTGTTTTTATCAAGTGTTCATCACTTTTATGTTATTGAGATTTTAGTGGAAAGTAGGACCACGCATTTTATCTTTTACTATGGTTACTTATTACTTTTATGTTTGATTTTCAGAGCATAATATCGTTGAACTGCCACCACTGAGGTTTGTGAAGGAGACCTCTAACACAGGAAAACTCTTAATGGAAGCTGTTGTCATCGACGTTACCCATGATGCATTTGGTTCTGCTGCTGAGGACGATCTACGTACTGAAGCTGACTTAGAAGAGCTGTCCATTACAGAAGACAACGGTCACAGTGCACCGCAACTGCCACGTGATGCTGATGAGGATGATGGTGCACTGTTTGAGAAACTCAATTCTGAATTCCTGGAGAGAGCCCTTCAGCCTTTAGCACCAGATGAAGAACCCCCTCCTGTCCCTAAGAGAAGTCGGAAGAGATCAGAGACAAGACAGGAGAGCGATACATACCACAGTGTATCTCCTATCAGGAAGGAGAGTGATACATACTACAGCGCTTCCCCTCCCAAGAGAGATCGCTCTGCAAAGGAAGGCGAGGATAAAAGTGAACACTTCTCAGATGCAGCAGCGCACACTTCAGAATTGGATTCACGTGTTGAGTCTGCTTCTTCCTTTGCTAGCGCCAGAGGCAGTTCAGGTGATGCCAGGGCGTACCAGATAGCAGCAATCGAGGAACAGAGAGAACCACATTCCACCAAGAGTAGCCCACCAGAGCTAATCCGCAACATAGAAGTTGACACGAAGAGGAAGAGAGCACCAGAATCAGGAGAAGGGCAAGCTACTCCAAAAGAAATCAGCTCACGCCCAGGTTCACTGAAAAAGAAAATGCGTTCAGTAGAAAGTGGTCTGGGTAGATCATTCGAAGAAAGCGAGAAAAGCGAGAAAAGTGAGAAAAGTGAAAAGAGCGAACGAGAAGACAGGTTGAAACCTGAACGTCCCGCCCGTAGAGGATCTCGTGGAAGAAAAGAGAGATCTATCGAGAGTGGGCAAGGAGGTTCATTCGAAGAAAGCGGAGATGAAAAAACTAGCAGTGAAGCTTCAAGTGCCGCAGCACCCAAGTTGGAAAGAAAACTGTCCAAGAAGAAGCTTTCAACTGAAGTTGGTATGATAGAAGCACATATGAAGAAGATACAAGATCAACAAAAACTAATGAAAGACGAGTCATTTTCAGAAGAAGGAGATGGTTTGCGAACTGCCAGGCCAGGAGATATTAGGAGATCAAGCGCTAAAGACAGAGAGAGGAAAGTTTCCACTGAGGTACAAACAGAAGGAAGCATTACACGGAAACGAAGTAAACCTATGAGATCACAATCTGCAGAAGCGAAAGAATCAGAATTCCAAGATAGAGAAACAGCAAAGAAACACCGCATTCTATCTACATCTAGTGTCGATTTGCCTACATTACAAGCAGCAGCAGAATTGAAATCATTATCCAAGGAAGGTGAAGGATCTATTATTGAGTCTTTAACCAAATCTCTTCAAGATATTCAGAAAGGACTTGCTTCAGTGGAAGAGCAAGTAAAACTGCAGTCTGGGTCTGAACCTGGTTCTGCTAAGTCCAGTCTCTCTGTACTAGAAGCCTTGTCTCAACCAATTGAAGACAGCTTAGCTTTGGTAGAGAAGCAAGTGTCACTAGAAAGATCTCCCAAAGAGCAATCGCCAAGCAAAATCTTAGAAACAATATCACAGCCAATACAAGAGTTTCAGAAAGGTTTAGCTTTAGTAGAACAGCAGATAGAAGTAGAGATGGGCGAAGAATCTTTACTGGAGAAGACGAGTGTATCAATACTAGAAAACGTTGCACAGCCAGTACAAGAGTTGCAAAGAGACATTGCATTAATTCAATTGCAACAGCAGTTTGCCGAGAGTAAACAAGAACACATTCCAGAAATTAAAGAGGAGCCATTGCCGGAACAAGCTATACAACCTGCCATTCAGACTATAACACAGTCAATACAGGAGCTTCAGAGAGGACTTGCAGTTCTTCAACAGCACACTGTGTATGAAGAAATGGGTGAAGAGTCTTCTCGCATAGATAGTATCGATATATTAGACACATTGAGCCATCCTCTACATGAACTTCGTCGTGGACTGGCACAGGTCGAACAACAAGCAGTGTTGGAATCTACTGAAGAAACAATTGCTATTGGTCATTCCATTCTTGAAGCGGTCGCTCAGCCTCTTCAAGATCTGCAGAAAGGTTTGGAGTTAGTCGAGCAACAGTCAGTAATGGAGACAGAAGCTATGGAAGTTCCAGAACTACCTACTCAGAAAGCACTCCAAACGTTGGCTCAACCTATTGAGGATTTACAAAAAGGATTGGCACAAGTAGGACAGGCATACCTGATTGAAACGGAACCTGCTAAACCTCTTCCAGGCAGCTTACCTGTATTAAAAACCCTGCAATCATCTATTCAGGAATTGCAGCATGGTGTTGAGACTATTTCTAAGCTCAGCATATTAGAGGGATCGTCTGTTAAAGCCACTGTTCATGATGTATCAAAGCTCCATTCTGTAATGTCTTTAGCACAGCCTTTAGTAGAGTTTCAGAGATGTCTAACTAACTTGGAAATTGCCGAGTTCAAATCTTCCAAAGAACACATAACCACCGAAGCTTCTGAAGTTGTTGTACCTTCATTAAAGAAATTGACTGAGCCACTCTTAAAATTGCAGGAACAACTAACTCAAATAGAGAAACAGATTGTTTCTGGTTCTAGTGAGAAACTGTCATCAGAAAGTGCAAACATATCGACAGTACAAGCTCTGGTCCAACCAATCAAGAACCTTCAGAGAAGTATTACAATTCTTCAGGATGTATCAAGTTCAGAATCTGGAGCTAAAAATATTTCTGCTGTTGAAACGCTAGCTCGACCACTTCAAGACTTTACTCAAGCACTTGTACAAATTGAACAACAAGCTGTTCTGGAGTCAGCACCGCAGCTTATCACAGATACGAAGTCTCTTTCTACTGCTAAAGCCCTCACACAATCTTTACACGAATTACAGCAAGCAATTGTGACAATAGATAAACAAAATATTCTTGAGGAACAAGATGAGCCCGGAGTGAAAACTGTTTCCAAATTAGCAGACTTAGCTCAGCCGTTGTCTCAATTTAAACAAGGATTAATAGAAGCTGTGGAAAATATAGCTCTAGAAGAAAGTAAAGAAATATCAACAACAACAGGACCTTCCAAAGCTATAGAATCCCTCGTTCAACCCTTAGAGACACTGGAGAAAGAATTAGTGAAGACTGAAAGACAGCTAGTACTTTCAATGAAGACGGGTGAAACGAAGACAGCCGAATCACTTGAGTCATTACTTCAACCAATACAAGAGCTGAAGCAAGGAATTCAAACTGCAAAACAACATGCTACTGAGGCAACTGCAGAGAAATCTACACTTGCTGTTCTAGAATCTCTGGTTCAGCCACTGCAGAGTCTACAGAAGGGTGTTACTGTAGTAGCTCCCAAAGAGTCCAGCCTTCTGGTTTTAGAGAATATGTCTCAGACTGTAGAAGCTCTGCAGAGGGGAGTTGCTACAATAGAAAAGAGAGCACTTGTCGAAGCCAAACAGGATCCTAGCAGAGCCACTGTCACAAAATTGGGAGCTCTAACAGCACCTTTGAAAGAACTGCAGAAGGAGCTGAACCTTCTTGAACAGAAGATTCAGTTTGAGCCTGAGGAAGAATTAACATCTGAGGTTTCTGGCATAACAGCCCTTAGGGCTCTTGCTCAGCCATTGCAAGAGTTGCAGAAGGGATTAATTCAAATAGAGCACTTTGCTATTGAGCCAGATGTAAAGCCTCTAGCTGAAAGAGCTGCTGAAGTGCTAGTAGAACCTATTATAGAGCTACAGAGAAGCATTCATGGAATCCAGCAGCAAGTCGTGCAGGAGGCGGATGAGACAAGCATGAAGGGCTTTACGATACTTGAAAACCTCGCACAGCCTTTGCGTGAACTTCAGCGAGGCTTGTCTGTTGTGGAAGAACAAAACGTTATGATCCTGGAAGAAGCACCTATTTTTGAAAAAGCTGCAAGCCTATCCACTTTAGAAAAAGTAACGCAGTCACTACAAGAATTGCATAGAAGTATAGCTACAATAGAACAGAGAGCCATTGTAGAATCTAGTACTCCAATTCCAGAGAAAGTAGAATTGTCTGCAGTTACCGCAATAGTCAAACCACTAATGGAGTTGCACAAAGGTTTGATGCAAGTTGAAGATCAAATATTCGAACCTGGAGAGAAGCCTTTGCCAGACCGAGCCAGTATCCTTGCTTTAGAAACAATGGCAAAGCCTCTACAAGAACTGACTAAGGGCCTAGCACAAGTTGAACAGCAATTAATAATGGAGCCAACACAAGAACTGCCTTCTGAAAGAGCTGCGGCGTCTGCTCTGCAAACTTTGGCAAGGCCACTGCATGCTCTTCAGAAAGGTATCGCTGTAGTGCAGTATCAGACTGCCTTGGAAGCTGATTCATCAGTTGCTGAGCAAGGTTCCATATTCCAGACTATAGCAAAACCATTGCAAGATTTGCAGCATGGTATTGCGACAATAGAAGAACATGTTGTTCTGGAGCCGTCTCTAGAGCCTTTGTCAGAAAGATTATCAGCTCCATTGTTTCAGAATCTTGCTCAGTCAGTGGAAGGAATTCACAAAGGCATCGCTCTGATCGAAGAGAAGGCGATACTTGAAGGGGGTGAGGAGCCCATATCTGAGAGAACTGCACTGTCCATTCTACAGACAATGGCACAGCCCCTGAAGGAACTGCAGAAGAACTTGGCCCGAGTTGAACAGCAGGTTATACTAGAAGCCGTGCCAGAAACACAAACAGGGCTTTCTATGTTGGCAACTTTAGCAACTCCAGTAAGAGAATTACAGAAAGGTATTGCTCTTATAGAACAACATGCTGTACTAGAACCGGGAGCTGAACCAATGGCTGCAGTATCTGCTGTGTCCATGGTGAAAGCTATTGCCCAACCTATTCATGAGCTAAGAAAGGGCTTAGTACAAGTGCACGAACAAGTTGTACTGGAGGCTAGAGAAGAGCCTTTGTCGGAGAAAACTGAGATCTCGATGCTGAAGACGCTTGCAAATCCAATCCGGCAGCTACAGAAGAGCATTGCCATTATAGAACAGCAAGCGATACTCGAAGCAGGAGAGGGACCTCTTTTGAAGAAACTCAATCTATCAGTACTGGAAACGTTAGCTCAACCTCTGAAGGAACTTCACCGGCATCTGATTCAAGTTGAACAGCAAGTAGCTCTGGAAGCTGGTGACAGATCTATTTCTGGAGCTCAAGGTGTATCAGTTCTGGGAACACTGGCTCACCCTGTTCATGAACTGCAGAGAGGCATTGCACTGATACAGCAACAGGCAGCGCTAGAAGCTAGGGAAGTTGAAATGTCTGAAAGAAGCACTGTTACTATGCTAAAAACTCTTGCGAGACCTCTGCGAGAACTACAGCGAGGTCTTGCTCAGGTTGAACAACAAGTTGTGATGGAAGCACGAGAGGAACCGTTAACAGAGAAGGCAGAAATATCAGTTCTTAAGACACTGGCACAGCCTCTAAGAGAAATCCAAAAGAGTATCGCTGTCATCGAACAACAAGCTGTGTATGAACCCATTGCAGAGCCCATATCGGAAGTGACAAGTATGTCTGCTCTCAGGACTTTGGCCAAACCACTACGAGAGCTTCAACGAAATCTTGTGCAGATTCAGCAGCAAGTTGCACTTGAAGCTAAGGCACAACCAATATCAGAAGCAAGTTTTTCAGTCTTGCAAGCATTAGCTCGACCGGTTCAAGAATTACAGAGAAATATTGCTTTAATTCAACAGCAAGCAGTGTTAGAGGCTGGCGAAGAAGACATGACAGACCGAACAAGTATGTCCATGCTACAGACATTAGCACAGCCAATGGAGGTGCTGCAAAGAGGTATAGTACAAGTTCAACAGCAGATTGCTCTAGAAGCGAGAGAGGAGGCAATGGCAGATAGAACTAGCATGTCAATACTGCAGGCCTTGGCAAAACCAATACAGGAAGTCTGTAGAGGTATTGCGATGGTTCAGGAGCAGGCTGTACTTGAAGCCGGTGCTGAAGCGCTGTCAGACAGAACCAGCATGTCGTGTCTGGAAACACTAGCTCAACCCGTACATGAGCTGGTGAAAAATCTGGCCATCGTTCAACAGCAAGCAAGGCTGGAACAGGGAGAAGAGTTCTCTGAGAAGGAAAGCATGTCAGTCTTGAAGACGTTAGCACAACCAATGAAGGAACTTCATAGGGGACTCGTGCAGGTGGAGCAACAGGTTGTCCTAGAGGGCGGAGTGGAGAAAATACCTAAGGAACAATTCTCTGTTCTGGAAACCCTTGCTCAGCCAATCCAAGAACTACAAAGAGGTTTAGCACTCATTGAAAAACAAGCAGTTCTTGAGGCAACTCAAGGAGAAATGTCTGAGAAAGTAAATATTTCTCTCCTGAAGACATTGGCCAAACCTCTGCAAGAGCTACAGAAAGGCATAGTCATGATAGAGCAACAAGAGATAATGGAAGCTTATGCAGAGCCCTTGTCAGATGATACAACAAACATTTCAGACCTGCCAACATTAGCAAGTGCAACTGATGTATCACAAGAACTCGGTGTTGTTCACGTAGAGGAACAGCGGGCCTGGGAAGATGCAGTTGAAACTGTCGACAATGCTGAAGTCAGAGAATTTGCAGTGGCAAAGCAAGAAATGAGGGGAGATGTGGCGGTAATCCAACAACAGACAACGCTCGAAGAAGAAAACTCTCTCTACCTATCATTCAAAGAAGATGAACAGCAGATAGCTAGAATAAGTAAAGAATCAGAGAAAGAAGTAGCAATAATTAAAGAAGAACAAGTCTTGGAAGCTAAAGCTGTGGAAGAAACTGCAAAAGAAACCGAAACCAAGAAGGTAGACATTGACCTAGAGAGACAGAAACAAGGGGATGAAATAAAGAGGAAAGATGATGCTGAAGTTCAGAAAAAACAGGAAGAAAAAGAATCAGAGCAGAAGAAGAAAGACAAAGAGGCAGTAAATAGAAACCAAGAAGAAGAGGAAAGGAAAAAGAAAGAAGTTCAAGAGACAGAACGTTTGAAGAAAGAAAAGGAAGAAGCAGTACTCAAACAGAAGAAAAAAGAAAGTGAAAGGAAAGAAGCAGAAGAAAAAGAATTAAAAAAGAAGGAACAAGAAGAGAGTATAAAGAAAGAAAATGAAGAGGCAGAACGTAATAAGAAAGAAAAGGAGGAAGTAGAACAGAAAAAGAAGAAGGAAGAAGAACGTAAAAAGAAAGAAGCTGAAGAGGCCGAACATAAGAAGAAAGAAAAGGAAGAAGCAGACCTGAAAAAGAAGAGGGAGGAAGAAGAACGTAAAAAGAAGGAAAATCAAGAGACAGAACGTAAAAATAAAGAAAAGGAAGAAACAGAACTGAAAAAGAAGAGGGAAGAAGATGAACGTAAAAAGAAGGAAACTGAAGAGATAGAACGTAAGAAGAAAGAAAAGGAAGAAGCAGAACTAAAAAAGAAGAAGGAAGAAGAAGAACGTAAAAAGAAGGAAACAGAAGAGATAGAACGTAAGAAGAAAGAAAAGGAAGAAGCAGAACTGAAAAAGAAGAAGGATGAAGAAGAACGTAAAAAGAAGGAAACTGAAGAAGTAGAACGTAAGAAGAAAGAAAAGGAAGAAGCAGAACTAAAAAAGAAGGAAGAAGAAGATCGTAAAAAGAAGGAAACAGAAGAGATAGAACAAAAGAAGAAAGAAAAGGAAGAAGCAAAACTAAAAATTAAGAAGGAAGAAGAAGAACGTAAAAAGAAGGAAACTGAAGTAGCAGAACGTAAGAAGAAAGAAAAGGAAGAAGCAGAACTGAAGAAGGAAGAAGAACGTAAAAAGAAGGAAACTGAAGAGGCAGAACGCAAGAAGAAAGAAAAGGAAGAAGCAGAACTGAAAAAGAAGAAGGAAGAAGAAGAGCGTAAAAAGAAAGAAAGTGAAGAGACAGAACGTAAGAAGAAAGAAAAGGAAGAAGTAGAACTGAAAAAGAAGAAGGAAGAAGAAGAACGTAAAAAGAAGGAAACTGAAGAGGTAGAATGTAAGAAGAAAGAAAAGGAAGAGGCAGAACTGAAAAAGAAGAAGGAAGAAGCAGAACTGAAAAAGAAGGAAGAAGAAGAACATAAGAAGAAAGAAACTGAAGAGACAGAACGTAAGAAGAAAGAAAAGGAAGAATTGGAAGTGAAAAAGAAGAAGGAAGAAGAAGAGCGTAAAAAGAAAGAAAGGGAAGAGACAGAACGTAAGAAGAAAGAAAAGGAAGAATTGGAAGTGAAAAAGAAGAAGGAAGAAGAAGAACGTAAAAAGAAGGAAGTTGAAGAAGCAGAACGTAAGAAGAAAGAAAAGGAAGAGGCAGAACTGAAAAAGAAGAAGGAAGAAGCAGAACTGAAAAAGAAGGAAGAAGAAGAACGTAAGAAGAAAGAAACTGAAGAGACAGAACGTAAGAAGAAAGAAAAGGAAGAATTGGAAGTGAAAAAGAAGAAGGAAGAAGAAGAGCGTAAAAAGAAAGAAAGGGAAGAGACAGAACGTAAGAAGAAAGAAACGGAAGAATTGGAAGTGAAAAAGAAGAAGGAAGAAGAAGAACGTAAAAAGAAGGAAACTGAAGAGGTAGAACGTAAGAAGAAAGAAAAGGAAGAAGAAAAACTGAAAAAGAAGGAAGAAGAAGAACGTAAAAAGAAAGAAACTGAAGAGACAGAACGTAAGAAGAAAGAAAAGGAAGAAGCAGAACTAAAAAAGAAGAAGGAAGAAGAAGAACGTAAAAAGAAGGAAACTGAAGAAGTAGAACGTAAGAAGAAAGAAAAGGAAGAGGCAGAACTGAAAAAGAAGAAGGAAGAAGCAGAACTGAAAAAGAAGGAAGAAGAAGAACGTAAGAAGAAAGAAACTGAAGAGACAGAACGTAAGAAGAAAGAAAAGGAAGAATTGGAAGTGAAAAAGAAGAAGGAAGAAGAAGAGCATAAAAAGAAAGAAAGGGAAGAGACAGAACGTAAGAAGAAAGAAAAGGAAGAATTGGAAGTGAAAAAGAAGAAGGAAGAAGAAGAACGTAAAAAGAAGGAAGTTGAAGAAGCAGAACGTAAAAAGAAAGAAAAGGAAGAAGCTGAACTGAAAAAGAAGAAGGAAGAAGAAGAGCGTAAGAAGAAAGAAAGTGAAGAGACAGAACGTAAGAAGAAAGAAAAGGAAGAAGCAGAACTGAAAAAGAAGAAGGAAGAAGAAGAACGTAAAAAGAAGGAAACTGAAGAGGTAGAACGTAAGAAGAAAGAAAAGGAAGAAGAAGAAGAACGTAAAAAGAAGGAAGCTGAAGAGGCAGAACGTAAGAAGAAAGAACAGGAAGAAGCAGAACTGAAAAAGAAGAAGGAAGAAGAAGAACGTAAAAAGAAGGAAACTGAAGAGGTAGAACGTAAGAAGAAAGAAAAGGAAGAAGCAGAACTAAAAAAGAAGAAGGAAGAAGAAGAACGTAAAAAGAAGAAAACTGAAGAAGTAGAACGTAAGAAGAAAGAAAAGGATGAAGAAGAACGTAAAAAGAAGGAAGCTGAAGAGGCAGAACAAAAGAAGAAAGATAAAGAGGAAGCAGAACTGAAAAATAAAGAAGATGAGCTTAAGAAGAAAGAAACTAAGCAGGCAAAACTTAAGAAAGATGAAAAAGAATTGAAAATGGGTAAGGAAGTCAAACAACCTGATGTGAAGGAGGTTACTGAAGAATCTGAGGACAAAGTTGCAAAGAAAGCAAAGGAATTAATTTCTGAAGAGAAAGCTGATGTTTCTGTTAGACGTAGGAGAAGCAAAACCGAAGAGGCACCAACGGAAGAGAAAGGAGAATCCAAAGTTGAGTCAGAAATCAGGCGAAGAAGAAGCAGAGCAAGTGATGCAGAAATAAAGGAAGAAAACAAAGCTGAAACATCAGTTGGACGAAGGAGGAGCAAACTAGAAGAGGTGGAAACTAAAGAAGTTAAAGTGGAATCTGCAATTAGACGCAGAAGAAGCAAAGCTGAGGAAGTTAGTGAAAAAGAAGAAAGCAGAGTGGAAACTGCAATTAGACGACGCAGAAGCAAAGCAGAAGTCGAAGAAAGTAAGCAGGAGCCTCTTGAAGCTAGGAAAACTCCCACAGAAATAAAGTGGGTGTCTGAAGGAACAGCTCAAAGAACTCGCAGCTTCGACCAACCTCCCTGGACCGAGAAAGAGGAGTTAGGACATCAGCGGCAGTACGATGACTCTCTGGATAGTACTGCAGAAACGATAACTTACAGTACTTCTTCCAGTACTCTCACTCCAACATCACAAACAAGAATTCGATCTCATGAAGAGGAAACACGAAGAATTAGAGTCACAGAAAAAGTTGAGGTAATTGCCCAAGAGAAAAGATATATCCTTACCAGGCTATATTTAGGGTCTTTATAAGAAGGGGCAAGATTTTATTTCATTAGGGGCTATAATAAGAGTAACATACTACAGTGTGTTTCACACACAAGTTGGCCAATCATGTGGGTTTCTGCACCATGGAAGCCACAGCTGTAACTCCCGAGCGATAGAGAGAAATGTCTATGCAAATAAAGCCGCTACAGGTGTAATGATTCAGGTTCTCACAATTACAATGAAAATAACCATGTACTACAAGAGATGTTGGAAATATCCTCCTCTTGCATCAACACAACACTGGCACTTTTTTGGAAAGTGTCTTTCATGCACAAAAGTTCAACTTCCAAGATAGAGTTAATTTCTCTTGTGAGATTTTGTCTATAAGTTTTTTTAATGTGTGGGGTTTGACCTATACACTTTATTTTTCGAGTTCAAGTTTGGGTGAAATATTTACGTAACTGAAAGAGAAATTAACTCTATATTAGAAGTTGAACTTCTTCTTCTTCTTCATCTTCCCCATGATGCCTTTAGAGCGTTGGGGGGTCCTCGATTAAGGCTTTCCACATCCTTCTGTCCTGTGCCATCCTTTTCAATTCTGATTTGCTTTTGGAGATCTTTCTTCCCATTTCCTCTATGCAATCTTCGTATGTAGTTCTTGGCCTTCCTCTTGAGCGACCTCCTATCGGCCTTGCTTCCATGAATTGTCGTGGCTTCCTGTTTTCCTCCATCCTTGTAACGTGTCCAAACCATCTTAACTGTCTTTGGGCCAGGCGTTTTTCTACCGGGGGTTGGTGAAGTCCTTCCCTTATTATTTGATTCCGAACTAAGTCACGTCTTGTTTTCCCTGCGATTCGTCTTAAGCATTTCATTTCTGCTGCAGTTACTCTTCCTATTTCTTCCCCTCTTACTGGCCAGCTTTCACTTCCATATAGTAATACTGGTTCCATTACTGTTCGGTATATTTTAAGTTTTGTTTCTGTCGTCAATTCTGATTTTCCAAAGATTGTTTGATTTAACTGATAATATATATTATTACATCTGCGGACCCTATTTAAGACTTCATGTTTTATTTTCCCGTTTTGATGAATTATTGTGCCCAGGTATTCATAAGAAGTTGAACTTATGTGCGTGAAAGAAAATTTCCTAAAAAGGTGCCAGTGTTGTGTGGATGCAAGAGGAGGACATTTCTAACATCTCTTGTGATGAGGTACGTGGTTATTTTCATTGTAATTTTAACTGTAACTATGAGAACCTGAATCATTACACTGTTAGCGGCCACGATGCAGAAATCCGCATGTTTGGCCAACTTGTAGGCCTATGTCATACACACAACTATTATATTATTAAATCTTCACTCATCTGAATAACATTACAATACAACGTTATGGAAACAAAGTTTACAGGTTTGTTTGTTTGTTTGTGTCTACATCACAGTCACATCTTAATGTAACCAAGGTAAAGGCATTAACGCTGCTGAGTCACAGAACAAAATTAAGATTTATTGCTTTCCCACTATTGGTAAAGTTATCAAGTATGATTTCAAGCACTGCGCGCTTGTCCACTGTGACAGGGGCTTAACTGTCGCTTAGGCAAACATTCAATCTTAGGTTGAATTTTGTATATTCTTAGAGAAAAAAGTAACGGCATTTCTATTTCACAATTTGCATTTCATGAATCAGTCATTGTCCTATCCAAAATAAGCAGATCGAAAGAAGTTTTTTACTTTCCCCTTTTAAACTTTTCCCTTTGTAGAGTAAGAACTTTTGCTGTCAAAATCTGAAATGACAATTTGGATATAAATGTTAGACTTGACCAAGCATTTGTACCTTTTCATGTTTCTTCATTATGTCGCAGACTGTTGAGGAGAAATAATGTCTTCTTTAATCCTGTAATCCTTCTCTACTCTCCCAAATACCCGATCAGTAGACCTGGGATTTTAGGCTCTAAAAAAATTAGTTTTAGGCACCTAAAATAGGCTTTTAAAACAAGTAAATAGGCTTTTAAAAGAGAAAATAGGCACTTAAAATATGCTTTAAAATGTGTAGATAGACAGGAAATAGACTTTAAAATAATACAATGTACACTTAAACTGTAACATGGTCTTTTCTTTACTGCAAGAAACGTTATACCTATTCTTAATGGAATTAACTGCAAAATTAGGCATCACGAACTATATTCACTTACACAGATGTTATTTCACTGGTGACTTGACACAGTAGTCCTTCCCCCTTAATCCTCCCCCTCCTAAGTCAATCAGCATTGCTCTAGCGACAATTGTTTGGAATAATCAACTTTCTGTAAAAAAAAACCCACCCTCTGCTGTTCTGCTTTTCATTGAGGGATGTCCATTATAAGTTTGTAAAAATTACAGAAGTTGAATTTTATTTTAAATGTACAAAATAGGCATTTTAGGCACTAAAATAGCAAAATAGGCCCTAAAGGTCAAAATAGGCATTTTAGGGCACTATAAAACTTTACAAACGTAAGTGATTTATCATGAAACGTCCACATATTTAAAAATTTTCATTTTATTTCATAAGGAACAAAATAGGCATTTGACTTAAAATCCCAGGTCTACCGATCAGGTGGTATATAACTATGACCAGGTACCAACGATTAATGCAATGGTCAGTGTTGCCACACGAGAAAATCTGCCTATCCTTTATTCGAGCACAGATATCAGATTCTGTTAGAATACCTTAACTGTAGATATCGGATTTTGCAAAAATTGCAGTTTTTCTACCATTTCTGAGTGGAATAGATATCAGAATATGAAGGAACCAGTATAACCATTGGAAAGGCAGCTTCTTAAACTATACAAAAGAATATATATCTCAATTTCATCAAAACCAGCAGTTATCGGCTTTTTAAAAAAACACTCCTCAATTGTGTGTGATAATAGCATGTTAGACTTATCACAGCCCCTCCCGAAATAAAATCTTGGATACGCCCCTGCTAATAAAGACCCGAAATATAACCTGGTAAGGATAAGCTTTCAGGCTTTCTTTACACCTATGCAATAATTCTAGAGTGATAGGGAAAAAGCGAATAAGTCAAAATACCAGAGTTTCAGCAAAGACAAAAAACAATAGATTTCCACAACATTTTTACAATATTTAGATCAGCCCACCCAGATATTTTTACTTAGCATAAGATACTGTGTAAAAATATCTAGTAGACTGATCTAAATATTGTAACAGTGCCGTGAGAATAAATTGTATTTTGTCTCTCCTAAAATTTTGGTATTTTGACTTATTCGCTTTTTCCCTATCACTCTAAAATTTATTGTGAGTATGTGATACCTTGACCTTCCCACATCCATAGTTTTATGGGTTTTACTGGATCTGTAGAACGTATTAATATAACATAAGATTAGATAAATTGTATTTAATTGACATTCTCAATCCACAGTCTGGGCCAAGAGATCTGCGAAAGAAGCCTACATTTGCTATGAGGTTGACTGATAGGACGGCAGCACAGGGATCTCGCATCAAATTGACATGCAGTGTTGTGGGAAGTCCAGACCCTACCATAGAGTGGCTTAGAGATGGACTTCCTCTTGTGAAAGAGCAACGCTACAAGACTCGCCTGGAAGATGGGCTGGCATGCCTGGAGGTGGCGAATGCATCACCTGGAGATTCTGCAGAGTACACTTGTGTGGCTCGCAACCTGCATGGCGAGGCGAGCTCCTCGGCTACACTCAAGGTGTATGCAGGCTTCGAACCCGCTCCATCACCACCTACATTCACCAGATCCATTAAAGGTAAAGTAGTTCCATTGTTATTATTAGAGGTGTTTGAAAATGTTTTTATTTTTTACAAGGTTAGTTGTTTTAAAATTCAAAAGGTGGTGTTTCATGTTTTTATTTGTTAGAGGCACTGAAAATATAAGACGTTATGCATGGATAATCTAGCGTAATAGTTATTTTAATGGCATTTTATTTACTTATCATAAACCCAAAATAAATCATAAATAAAAAAACTGCAGCTTAACTGAGGGGTGTAACATGTTTTATTGCTTAAAAGAGAAAGTTAGGGAACACCCCCTCAAACCTGGTCATCCTGTGAGCTGGGAACAGAATTGCTATCTCCAGTAAAACAGAATGCAGTTGAGTGAGTTTTGCAATTTCCTTAATGACAAGTTTTTGGTACATCTTTTTAAAATCCATGGAAAACATTACATACCGTATTTTACGGACCATAAGACGCACATTTTTACCTTGAAAACAGAGCGTCTAATGGTCTGAAATACATTTAAAAAAATTAAAATCATGGTAAATATTGGTGGTAAAATCATTATCGTAAAGAAAGTGTTGTAACGATAGGTTAGTTGTAAATTTTCTCACAGACTGTACATCAGTGCACTTGTCACAATCTTAAAATGAGGGTAGCTGGAAGCCAGGTATAACAATGCGAAAATAAAGGAATTTTGAGTTCTTTAATACAAAAAAGGTTGTCTCCTCCTTGTCCTGTCACACCTACCATATGATGAATTGTAGGTAAGAGGGTTTAAAGTATTTTCAGTCTTTATGAGAAATCAGTTCAGTTGTTAAAATTTACATGATGCCACCTGTACAGAAGAGATTTTTGTATAACGCAGGTTTTAAGTTAGAAGTTATTTACACTGATTCCATTGTACAAGGTTATAATTTGTTTATGCAATAAAGTATATTATTCCCTTCAAAAGTTTTTGTAGAATCACACTAAATTTCCATCCTAAAATCAAGGTGCGTCTTATGGTCCATAAAATACAGTATATATATATTTCTTTTTGTCCACTATTTAAAGGATTACCACTATTATGTTTATGTTGACAATCAAGCAAACTTGAGTTCCTGTCTTTATGTGAATGTTGAATATGCTATAAGGAATGGTCTACAGCAATAACTGAATAATACTGATATTCTTATTATTTTGCAGACACTTACAGATTCTCAGATGACGAGCTGGTTCTGGAGTGTCGAGTGAGGAGTCATCCAGCACCAAAGATCACGTGGCTCAAGGACAATATCCCAATAGAAGGGAGCAGTCGACACCAACAAAGTGAGCTGGATGATGGAATATGTCGCCTTGTTATCAGCAGTCCTGACCCTGCCATTGATAATGGACTGTACACCTGCCAAGCAGAGAACAATGTCTGGAGTGACCAGATCTCCAATGTGGTGCAGTTCTCAGGTAAAATATACCAGAAGTAGGGATCCTAAATTCCATTCATTGTAATCAGTGATGGGAAGTAATTGAATAAAAGTAATCGGATTACAGTAACAATTCTTTTTATGGTCCCATTTACTTGTAATCAATACTTTTAAAAAAATGTAATTTCTACTTGTAATTTACTTCTGGAAATAAAATTTTAATTGTTACAATTTAGTAGTCATTAGTATTAGTATCATTCTCGTTTGCTTTATCATCATCACTACTGTTTTTGCTACTAATATCCAAATTAGAGTTAATATTAACAAAAAGTTACTCAGTGTTTTCGAAAGTATTCTCATTGATATGCTTTTTGTTTGTTCATTAATCATTTGGGCTTGTGCCCAAAACAGACCAAAAACAAGGAATTTTTAGGTACTGTCATTTTGTAAAGTAATTGTAAATGTAATTGTAATTTTACTGATTACCTTTTGAAAAAGTAATTTGTAATTGTAATTAAGTAAAATGTTTCTCAGGTAATTGTAATTCAGCCCAATTACTTTCTTTTTGTACTTTTCCCATCACTGATTGTAATACATATTTGATTTTGACCAGTAACGTTTAACAATGGCTCGGATATCGACAGTGTTTAATCTTGTAATATGCTTGCTAAGGGACTAAGGGACTAAGCCTACCACCCGATCGCTGCGTCATCTTTCCTAGGCTATTAATGGTCGTTTCCATGACTGGAGCCACTACTACTCTATCAAGTAGCTCAAGGTTGAGTGCACCCGTTCCAGACCACCCTACCTCAGAAAAATCCAAGGAGGTACAGGGGATCGAACCTGGGCAGACGGATCTGTAGTCAGAGACACTAACCACAAGACCATGCCGGAAGTCGCTGGAACTGTAAGGCAGTGATTAATACATCACATGCTGCTGGTGAACAGAATAAACATACATTATTTTATGCAACATAACTTGTTTGGAAATTACAACTGTTTAAATGTGCGTTCATTAAAAATACAATTTTAATTTGATGTAAGCTACTGTCTGGCTGTGAGCTGAAGGCCGAGCTGGTGGCATAGTGGGGGAAAGACATAGACAGTAAATGCAAGCGCATGGTAAGGTAGTGGGGGAACGCTAGCTCGGCCTTCAGCTTGCAGTCAGACAGTACTTCATGTGTTTTTCTTTTAGCTCACTGAATTTTGAGGTTAACTATTTTCTCATTTCCACTGTTGATATTGGTAGCTATTCCTTGTGTTCACTAACTCATTTGATTGTTCACTTACTTAGTATGCCATGATCTGACAGCTAACATAATATTGACTTGGTTTTGAACAACACAAGGGAAGATATTACATAATGTACTGCATTTCATTGGGGTACACCATAGCATAGTGGTTGAGACAGTATGCTACAAACCTGAAGGTCACGGATTCGATCCCTGATGAAGTCAGAGTTTTTCAACTGGCTTAATCCTTCTGGTGGCACTATGGCCCTGAGGTCGACTCAGCCTCTAACTACTTTCATGTGCTGAATGTCTCAAATCCGGGAGCCTCAATCTTCTGGAACACTCTGGGTCTCTATGACCTGTAACACGGAACACTTTACTCTTTGCATTTTATTAGTGGAATAGTCTTAATAAATCCCACTTGAGATACATAGATAATGAACAGGGCCTAATGATGACCTAAAATTGTTTGAGAAATGACCTATAAAATGACCCTAAATTTTAAAGAAAATGACTTAATAATTATAAAGAATGACCTAAAAACTGATATTTTATTTTAAAAAATTATTATTGTACACACATACATAATTGTAAAAACTGTAAATGCAGAAAGGATATTGTAGGTCTAAAAGCTTTGTTCTTTGTTCTTCATGGGAGCATCTGAGAAGAAAAGTAAGACAATTTTTGTTTTTAAAATAGATCCTACAAAAATATTGCATTATTTTAACCTAGTAACTTATTTAAATATAAGAATATACCGTATTCAATGTAAATGCATGAAAATGACAAAATAAGGAAGCAAATGACAATGAAAATGACAAATTATTACTTGAAATTGAAATAAATGCCCTAAAAAGTATAAAATGACAAAAGATGACATAATAAAAATGTATTTCTATAATCTAGAGGCCATGATTAGGATTTATCTACAAGTTGGCAATGTCTATGCAGCATCAATAAAAAGATGACATATCATTAGAATCCGGGCCCTGGTAATCAATATTATAATAAATAAATAATAATATATATTACCATAATAGAAAAATGCAATAGACAGAGATCTTGTATCAGCTAATGTATTGTCCTGTGTTTATATTTCCAGGTCGTGAAAGGAAAGCAAGAGGACTTGCTCGGGTATCTCGAGACACAAGACGACCACATCTGTCAAACGTCCTCACAGATTACGATGTACCTGCTGGGGGTCTCATTGCCCTTCAGGTTGAAGTTAAAGGTAATACAATCGAAATGGTCTAAATTTATTACTTTCTGAAAAATACATTCAACAGAAATGTCGCCTCTTTTAATGCCTGATGGGAAAGCGAGTTCTGCACAAGAACAAAAATTTCACCAACATGCTAAGAGGTCAAAGATGGTGGCGGTTCGTGTATAGGCACTGTGGAACTGCACATATTATCGATATTATCGATAACATTTAATATAACGAGTCCTTTTTTTCTTTAATTCTTTCTTTATACTTGTTCAATATATAATCCTTAAGATTATTGCCAGTAGCCATCCTCAAGTTTATTAAAAAGAGAAAAAAAATCTCTGTATGGAACTGTGCGCTTCACAGTTCCAGTGGCATCGTGTTTGACTGTTGTGAGCATGCCCACATAGGAAGGTGCATGAAGCAGCTGCAAGGGAGAGAGAGCACTGTCACTTCCACAGTGCCGACCATGGCTTATTAGTGGAAGGTAGTGTTTTTTAAATGTTTTTTAATGTCTTTAATTTATTTATTTATTTATTTAATTTCTTTATTTTTATTTTTTAAATTTTTTGCTCCATGTGCGTTGTGCTTAAAAACCATGTACCATATTCATGAATGTGATAAAGTGTAGAATTGGATTATTATCTTGTTTCCATCTATTCTATTTGATTCATTTCTTTCGAATGTTTTCTTCTACTTTTTCTTATTCTTGTAATGTAGAATTACATCCTGTTTATTTCCCCTTTATTCCTCAGATGAGTCATGTGTAGGGTGGTCATTTCTAAAATGTCAGAAAGGAGGACACACTTCTTCGGTAATCCAGCATAGTATAAAACTTCGGGCATGGACGGCTGGAGAGCAGATATTACATGGAATAATCATGACGAATTTTACTTAATAACTGCATTTACATAAAATAAAATTAATGATAGTACGCTATCATCGTATGGACAAGCGTGCCATTCTTAGGAATAGATTCAGATTTTTCCGCGGCACCAACTAAACAATAATGATAGTATCGACAAGCGTCCCTACCTTAGGATTGGCAGGAACATATGGGAAATAACCAATTTTATTAATATATTTTACCGATCCATCAGAGTCTCGAAATGGGGGACAAATCAACGTCCGGCACAAAGCCGCGCCGGATGGAGGACTGCTTAGCAAAAAGCCTTACAGTCCGGCCAAAAGCCGGACGTCTGGCCACCCTAGTCATGTGTAGGCTACTGTCTTTGAGCACATTTTGGTCCAATTACTGTCAAGGTTCATGTTCGGATCTTTTATTTGAAACAAAACTTTAACCATGGCAGATCAAGTAGAAAATTATTGATCTTTTCGTGGAAATTAAGACAGGAAGAATGGATTTCATTTTTAAACGGATAGATCAAGCTTGAACTGTAACAGTTTTTATTAAAGTAAGTAAATTAAAATTGATTTTGTTTTTTTTTTAGGATTTTATCAAGTTTCTGAATAAGTTTTCCCTTTATGTATCTATGTTTCCTTTTATACAATTTTAAAACAAAGGCTAAACATTATCTGGAGCAGCAACCCCACTAATTTTAGCTACGAGCTGCCACCTGGTCAAATAAAAAATGCATTGTGATTTCCAATTGTAATCATTAAACATTAAAGATTAAACATCATGACGGTATCAGGATTATTTATATACAACTCTAAAGCATTTGTTAAAGGAAACCAGCACAAACAGCTTCCTAGACAATCACTTCATGAACATGACACACGAAAAAATCAAACATTAGACATACCATACTCAAGGCTATCCAAAATACATAATAGTTATACATATCTCGGACCATCCCTGTTTAATAGATTACCAAATTTCATAAAGGCACTCCCTATAAATAAATTCAAGGCGACTCTTGATAACTGGCTGAAAAATAAAGTATTTTACTCAGTACAAGAATTTATTGACTGTGATTACACAACACTGACATACGCCCATTGAACTGTTTATTGTATTATTGTATTATTATTATCTATTGTATTATTTATTAATTGTTTATTGTATTATTATTATATTATTATTGCATTATTATTATTGTGTTATTATTATTGTGTTTGTGTTATTATTGTATTATTATTGTAGTACTTGTAGGCTATTATTATTGTATTATTGTATCACTGTATTGTATTGTATTGTACAACAAACTGACGAGACCGATTGCAACTCAAAATTGCTTAAAGGTCAATAAAAGCTATCTATCATTTTCAGGAGCGCCAAAGCTTGATGTGACTTGGATGAGAGGATCGGAGCCTGTAAAGATCTCCACTCCGAGGTATCGAGCTTTTGAAGAATCTGGCGTTTACACACTTCTTGTGACAGATGCTTCAGAGAAAGAAGCCGGTCGCTATACGTGTCGTGTGTCAAATGCATACGGGCATGTTGATACATCTGCAGCCATTGGAGTGGTGCCTCACGGAAGTGTACGAGGTGGAAAACCTGCCATGTTCATCAATAGACCCGAGTTAGATATGTCAGTGGCAATGGGTGAAGACATTTCTGTCTCCTTCAGAGTGACTGGAGATCCAAAGCCAAAAGGTGAGTGTCTTGTTTGTGCATGATATATCAGAAATCAAATCACAGGCCGAGTGCCTTTGTATAGGTTGTGTTATCACTAAGGCCCAGATTTGGAGGTTTTAACCTATTTTGTCCCCAGCTTCTTAATTAGAACATTTTAAAGCATTTTTCCGTTTCATGCATCTTGCGTCCAAATATATAAATCTTATAGAACCTATAAAAGGGCTAAATTGGACTGAAGGGCCTAAAAGGGGCTAGGAAGGACTTTTGCTGAAAACTAGGGGCTAAAGAGGACTTTTGATGAAAAACTAGGGGCTAAAGAGGACTTTCGCAGAAAAACATGATTTTTAAATAGATTTTCCGATTAATAAAAAGGAAAATACATATGTGAATTTGTGCATTTTAAGAAAAGACATAATAAAAATAAATTTATACAACTCACTGAAATTAACAATGCACAAACTTTGCTTATAGCATAGAAACTTGTGTTTTACCGGTATATTTTCTTCTATATTTTATATCCAATGGTGAAAGAATTAACTTAGGTGGTCATGTTACTCGAGTTCCTATTGATATCAAAATTACACCAATATAATCGGGTTTTATTTTTTAGTGCCATGTCCTACTTTTCATGGAATGACCCCAATAAATGATAGCCTATGATAGGCTGTTTACTGCTGTTTGTAGAGTATTTAAATTAAATACTATAATCTGTAACTAGATTAATTAATAATTTAGTATTAATGTTTGTTTCAGATAGTAAATTTTTGTTAAAAGCTTAAGATATTCTTTTGGGACCAATGTATGTTTGCAATTTTTCCTATACCGCCCGTAGTAATCTTGCTCCCGTGAATCTCAAGCAGAGTAACTGCTACCTAGCGGCGGAACCAGTGAACTACCTCAGTCATCACACTTTCTCCTCTATTCATTATGCTTATAGTATTGTTTCACCACTACCTAATTTTTCATTATATATTCTGTACATATGATTACTGTATTATTTTTATATCGTTGTATGGTATTATTATTTTATATAACAACATTGTATTATTAATTGTATCCTGTTCAGGAACTTTTGACGAGTCACCAGTTTACGAGCAATGCTCAACCATGTAAATGCTATGTGACGATTAATAAAACTAAACTAAACTAAACTCATCCTAGCAAAAACTTTGCTCTTTGGGGTTGTATATTATATGAAAGCAAAATAAAATAAATTAATATATTATCAGACTATCAGAAGAAGTACTAATAACGCGTTTCAATTTTTTTTCCTTTGGAAAAATTAAAGCATGGAGGTTAATAGTATTGAACTAGTTCATAGCTCAGTTGCTAGATGGCGCACATTGCTCCTAAATTTTATTACTTTTTTTTTTAGTCTCCAGTGGAAATATTAGCTAGTAGTACATCTGCTAAGTTTATTTTTCATTATTAAATAAATATGAAAAACAATTCGACCTGTTTTAAGACAATAAAATGGGAACATTCAGTGTTTATGTGCACGTAGTCCATTAGTCTCTCACTAGATGGTGCGCATAGTAACTTCTTAAACTCTTCTTCAACAGTTACATGGATGAAGGGCATAAGAGACATCACCAACAGCCAGCGGTCCCTGAAAGAAGTAATGGATGACTATGTGCGCCTTACACTGAAGCGGGCTCTGGTGTCAGATGCTGGAACCTACTGGATCATCGCGAAAAATGTTTATGGATGTGATCGAGCGTATTTTACTGTTACGGTAAGATTCAACATGAAATCGGAATTCTAAACTATGTAATTTACTTGCTAGAAAATGTAACCAATTATTATCTAGTACAGGAATTACGCAGTTGGGTACTTTTTGTAATTAATTTATAAATCGCGCCATGAAATTTTGAAGCTTGTTGGGAAAATGGCGGACCATTTGAAAGAACAAAAATGTTTAAATTTAGTGTTATTTTATACAAATTCAGCTGAATTACCAGGAGAGTATATGTAACAACAACAAGTAATTAAAACCAGTCTTATATTTAATCATTTATATTTTTATATTGTATTTTATGGGGTCGTATAAGAGCCTGGTAAATAGCTTATTTAAAATTGCATGAAGGCCTATGTAAAAAGTAAGACATGGTCGCTTACTCTTCGGGAAGAACATAATCTGAGAGTGTTCGAAATCAGGAGGCTTAGGAAAATATTTTGGCCTAAGAGAGATTAAAATGGGGACTGGAGAAAACTGCATAACGACGAGCTTCATAACCTCTACTCATCACCGGTTATAGTGAGGGTAATTAAATCACAGAGGATGAATTGGGCTGGACATGGGGGAGGAAAGACATGTCTTAAAAAATATTGACTGGCTGGGAGACCCAAAGGGAAACGACCACTTGGAAGACCTAAAGTAGGTGTGAGGACAATATATTAGAATAGATTTAAGGGAAGTAGGATTTGCAAGGGATGATTAGATGGAGTTTGCACAGAATAGGGTTGAATGGCAGGCTCAAGTAAGCATGGCAATGAACCTTCGGGTTCCATAAAATAGACAACATTCCCTAGCTTGCTGAGCAATACAATAATGTGGGCCTGGGGCAGTAATAGATATGAGGGCCTACCCAGAATTTGAAATTTATACCATTCACAGAGTTTTTACAAAATGTTCCTAACTTGTTATAGGCCTATTTCTGAGGATTCCCAATAAGACAAACAGCTAATTCTATGCGCCTGCAGACTCTTCTCTTGCTCGTTGGGGCTTATAGGCTAATATTACCAGGACTAGGATTTTAGAGCACAAATATGCTTTATTAACCCTTGGAGTGGAACATCCGTCTCATAGACGGATATAGTATTGTCTTTTGCTACCAGAGCGCAGGTTATGCTTCTATCACGCTCATTTACTCAATGAGTCTCACTAAGTATCAGTCTTCTATGTGCTTACCACTGCCTTCTAGACTGTATTACTCGTGTATACACTGCCTGTCCTATACGACTAATTTTGCGTACTCGGCGACATTACAGATGGCAGCACCTTTCACACCCAGCAGCAATACCCTTTACATTACCATATGCTCTGTGTTGCCCTCTGAAGTATAAACTCGGAAACTGAAATATGCTGGAACTTCATGCTATCTGGGTGTGAACTGTGTCGCCTCTACTGGAGAAATTAGGCAATTGAACAATACTCTGAACTCCATGTTAAAATTAAGCATAGGACAGGCAGTGTAATTCTCGAGACGGCGGTGGTGCTTACATTGCCTGTTCGCCAACGTGATTATCATGATAACACCAAATGATTCGGAGCTACACCACCTGACAGATGGATATTCGTCATAGCTTAAGTAAAAATCACCCATCCTCTAGACGGATATTCCTTCTAACGCACGGTCTCTGTATGCCTACCTGTGAACTTTGTTCTTATAAGGAACAATTATGGCAGCTTTCTTCATGGAAGATATTATGGATGAAATTGTCATGAGAACTAACTGTAAATTAGATTGTTTTCATGAGAACAGAAAAAATAAAGATGAATCTTCATGGAAGAAAACCAACAAGGATGAGATCTATTCTTTCAAATCGTTTTGTATGTGAAATTAGAATTATATTCTTTTGTTTTTTTTTACTTTGTGTTCGAATGTTTTGTGATTCTAAAATTCATTTTCATTGAGATATTTTGAAAAATTAATTAACATCCTACCCAATTTCTTAAATTATTGATGATTTATGAAAAATACAAGTTATTTGGATTTTATGCTCTTCATCATGGTGTATTTTGGTATAAGCCCAGAACACGTAGGCATGAAAAAATTAGCTTTAACTAGACATTAGAGCTGTGGAGACATTTTCTATAAATACATTTTTACTCTAACCTGTCTCTAATTCTAGAAATAAATGTATGATACAGTATTGCTTCATTTGAGCAAGAATATTAAGGGAATTTTAGCAAAAAATTGTATATCTGTCTCATAGACGGATATTCCTCATAAAGATTAGATTAAATTAGATTTAGATTCTTTATTCATCCTTAGGCATAGAGATGCAATGGATTTCGTCAGGGTTACATATATAGACTATCATGCTCTAGCAAGACTATCATGCTAGAGACCTTAAAACTAAATGTTAGAGGCATAGAGACTTAAAATACTAGACGCTTATTCTAAAATCAGAATTCATACACTCATCCAAGGTATAAAAAGGGTTATTTACAAGGTATTAGATGATGGTCCTATCTAACGGTTAATTACTTCTTTCATCTCAAACATTTTTTTAGCTACCTTAACTTAAAATAACATAAATTTGAAAGTTTATAGCATAAAAGTTATAAAATTAGTAGCAGGCATAAATATTGAATACATCTGAATGTTACACATCTTCCGAGTTAAAGTGCTATAACTAATAAGAGATTCTTCTTAAGGTTTCATCTGTAACTACGACATGAATACCATGACCAACTATGGTGCTCTAGTTCATAAGATGTCAAACATTCAAAGGTTTCTTTGTGCTTGAGTATCAGAGAATATTGAGAATATTATGTTTCTTTTTCAGCTGCGGCAACGTGCAAGATCACTTACTCCAAGTCTGGAATGGAGTGCCCAGTCTACGGAAAACATTCTGAGGGACATCCGAGCAGATATGGAGATCAACCGCATGAAAGGTAGGACAACGGTCTCACAATTTTCTCTCCAGGAGCTTAGAAGTTAATTCGTGTAGGGGAGATTATTTGAATTTTGCACCTACTGTTTTCTTTTTGAGAAATACAAAAAAGGCCATATTTGACATTGAAAGTTCTTTAATGCCCGGTTTCTATAAACTCGTGAAATACCTATGGGTAAATTATCCAGGGGCAAATTAGTTCCTAATGACCCACAATGATATAACGAGGAAGGCCTTGGAGTTGTACAGTTAATTTAATTCAGAAGGCTTTGTTTCTCATTGTTTAAATTATTATTGATCCTATGAGAGGTTAAATTTTATCCAACCATCCATGAAAGGATAAATTAACCTGACGAATTACCCTTGGACAGATCTAGCCCGAGTTTGTAGGAACATTTTTTCTGTCATTTTCATATTTACCCAGAGACATTTATATAGAAACTCGCCACAAGTGTATGTGATTGTTACCTTTAAATTATTTGAATTTGTAAAAGTTATTCTTCTGTAAATTCTGTCCATTGGATAATTTACCCATAAGTATTTTGAGAGTTTATAGAAACCGGGCATAAGTCAATGTCCCATGGTCAAATTCTTTTTACCAATTTGTATCAAGTAGCATTTCAATCCAATTTCCAGTATTTTGGATTCAGGAGATCTTAAAAGTGTATTTTTGTTAAAATATCGACATGCAATTTTGGGATGGTACACAGTACTTCCTCTGTCCAGACAAGTGGCTCCCAACCTGTAGAAGTCTGTGGACCACTCAGCCTGAAATTGAATCATGTACGGACCACCCCCACCCCAGCCATACCCCCATCAGTTGTAACCCTTTGGTTATGGGGATAACCAAATTCAAAGATGATTAAGTAAAACAGTTTTTAGAACACATTATTTACTATTACTAGGGTGATGTTTATGACCTAAAAAAGTGGAAAATACGACTGAAAATATGTCCTTAAAATGATTAAATGTGACCCAAAGATCCTAAATATGACCCCATAAAATATCATATTTTCAAAAAATAAATGTTCCAATTTAAAAACTTTAAAAAAGACTAAATTCTTACATCACATGAATTTAATCAGATAATCAATTTTTAACAATTTTGGTGATTTATAGTTTTACTTGTAATGAACTTCTATTTTTAAAGAGTTTTCTCCTCTTTGCTCACTTCATCAGCTTCAAATAATCATAGTATTTTTTACATCTTGCATGTGCCTACAAAATATGAATAATTCCATTAATTTTAAAATTTAAGCTACCTATTAATTTGGCATAAACATTAAATTAATGAAATAAATTTCTAATTTAACTCGACCATGTAGTACATAAACTGTGTAATTTTATTGTGCTCTTGACTGAATTTATAAGTGAAATATAACGTTATATTACAAATATGACCAAGATCACATTAAAGACCAAAATATGACTTTATATGCAAAATAAAAATGGTTCAATTGGAATAACAGGCATGTAATTCATGTTTAATTTGTGTTTGGGGCGAGAATGGAGGTCAGGATAAAAACATGAGGTGTCATAACCATCCGAACCCTAATTATAACATAAGAAACACACAAGCAATTCAATTGTTGTGGAAAACATTAGCAAGACAGTATTCAATTGTGAAATTAATTCAAGATGGCTTTGCTTGATTTACTATCTTGATTAATTTTCTTACGATTCGCAGAGATCTGATCTTTTTAACACAGGTGGACAGAAGGGGATCATGAATGTACACCTAAATGGAAAAACATTGAATGATTTGGATGAAACTCACTATGCAGGGTTTTTTGGTTAGGGAACTCGAATCTGAGGTCGTTTTTTCCCAGTGGCACACTTTAATTCTGAAATGCACCTCAAAGCCGGGCTTTTAGCTTTTTAATTATTAACCGTTATAAGAAAATTGTTTATGCATGATTTGGGCAAGGTTCATGAATCCCATATAGACAGTAAAATGTTACCAGAAAATCTGTTTTTTTTTTCTTAGTGCAGAAGCAATGGGTTGCAAAATTCTAAATCCTGTATGAGCGACATACATTTCATGAGGAAATAGGTATATTTTGAGCATGATAGATTTTTCATCTTCGCTTAACTCTAGATACATATGTAAGGACATAACTTTTGAACATCGAAAGTCCTCCATAAGTTTATTTCAAATTAGAAATTACAAATCCCGGGCGACACCAGACCTTTTAAGCTAGTAACCTATGTACAGAATGTTGTAAATCTGCCTCTGTATTTTGCAAGATAATTACATCATCTGCGTACAGCATAGCATTTAAATAATAGTTCCTTTTCAGCTGTGTAAGGTAGACGCACCAGTCTTTGACAGTTTTGTGATGAAATTTCTTAATTTTCTATGTTGTTACTAAACAAACTCACTAAATTAAATAAGATCAGTATTGACTAATTGTTTGAGGTTTTATGAGTACTCTATGATAGTCTTAATTAATAATCTATATTAAATAACTTATAATTTTTTTGTAACACATGTTTGCTGTACTAGTGTACTAGTCGGAGGACTCCACATCCAGGATTTTTACGTCCTGAAAACCCCATTGTCCGCGGCTGGGTTTGATCCTGCGACCTTCAGATTTAGAGGCGAGCACACTACGTCTAAAGCACCATGGCCACTAATTTGGTATTAGTAATTTCTAAAATTACACAATAAAAACGTGGAATTACTCATTGAAATTGAATACTTACAATTTATTTAAATAAAATTGGATTTTTAATTTTAATATTTTTGGCCTGTGCTTTTTCTTCTTCTTTCGTTTCACCCTCATTGGGGTACGTTGAACCAGTCATTTCTTTGTGTGTTATTCCTTCCTAAGTACCCAGTATTTCTTCATTCTTTCTGATCTTCTTTTCCTCTCTTCTTCTGTGATAATAGTTTTGGATTTCAGTGTCGACCTGTCTTGGAACCTTGTATTTTCATGTTTAGTTATTATTTTAGCCGTTCGATCGAGTAGTGAATTTTCTGTCATTTTTAACTCGACTAGGTCTTTTTCAGTTTCTTTAAACCAGTTGGGTTTTGTTTTGTGGTTGCGGAAGAAGTCAAAGATTTGTTTGGTTAATCTATCAGAGTCCATTCTGAGAAGATGATCATAGAAATTTATCCTCCTTTTTCGCATAATATCTGAAAGATTTTCAATTTTCAATTTTCTTGATGTATATTATCTTATTATCCTGAAATTTTGGTTGTATGATTTTTCTTAAAATCTCCTGTACTTTTTATTAAAGCATTAAAGTAACTTCTCTGGCAACCAATTGGAAATCTCTTGGCTACAGAATAGAGACTGTAGAATTTATGGCCTGAATCATTTGCGTAGCACCAGTTTTTTATTCTTCTTTTACTTTACATTGAACAGTCTTGTAAGACTTCACTATAATATAGGCTTGAACTTGCAGTTCGCTGCTAAATATAATGACTGTTTATTTAAGAGCGAGGATCTCAGCTGAAAGACATGTCTCTTGCAAGAGAGTGACATCTGTAATGCAGTGTGACTTCATTCCAAGTTCACGTCAAAGCATGTGACTCAGCATCCAAAAATTACAACTCTGCTTAGCTTGAACCAAAACTAAGTAATTTCAAAAACTTTATTCTTAAAAAACATAAGAATTTCAGGAAATCTCTATATGTATAAGAGGCTTTGTCCTGACTGACTGACTGACTGAGAGAGAATCAACGTAGAGCCTAAACTATAATAGGTAGAGACTTGGAATTTTGACAGTACCTTTGTTTCATAATGTAAGTGCTCACTAAGAAAGGATTTTGAAAAATTTTGATTTTAAATACCAAAAATCAAATGTTTTAAAGGAGGCATAATAACTTTTTACACAGAATTATTAAATCCAAATCACAGTTCACATGACAACAGTGTATTGTTGGCAGTGTTCACAGGTAGCTTTGGAAATAAATGAAACAGGACTTTGACAAATTAGAGAAGCTTTCGATATAATTCATCTAATGCACAATGTGATGCAGTCACATAACTTTCTCTACCATATGTGGTACGTATGCAGTCACATAACTTTCTCTACCCTGGTCATAGAGAATACCATATGTGGTACGTATGGTAATATGTATATTATTATATCGCAGGTTTTTGGGGAGGGAAGTATGAAAGTGATATTGCATTTCTGTTTAATTTCATCCCCAAAACGGTTTAATGGTAACATGAGAGTGAGAAATAAATATTCCGCAAAGACAATTCAATAATTTTATATTACCGGAATTAATGTTTCTTATTATTTGAATCCCTACCAGGCTTGCTGTGTACAAGCGATGGGATGCAAAATTCTGCATCCTCTAGAGCCATAAAAAGCTATACCAAGAGTTTTCTGAGCGAATAGTTTGAGTGTGATAAGTCATTCTTCTTCATTTCAAATTTTTAATACCTATATAAGGATCTAGAATTTGAAAATCGAAAGTCCTTCGTAAGTTAATTTTGAATTACAAAATACAAAACCCGAGCGAAGCCAGGCCTTTTAAGCTGGTATATTATAATATTAAAAAATCATATGTGATACATCCATGTAACTTTCTCTACCCTAAATCAAAAGCAATGCCTAAATAAAACTTTCTCACTTCAAATAATCATGATATAGAATAAGAGGCCGTACTGCAGGGAGCGTTTAAACTATTTCAGTTTGATCCAAAGGCATGTTGATCGCCACGCCTGACAAAGCTTGAGTTTGTATAATAGGACAGCTGGCTTATAACTACCCTTCAGAGAATTTTTATGAATAATGTTTTTAATAGGACTTTTAACACCTCATGCAGACAGACTTAACATAATATTAATTAATTTCATTTTCCAATGGGGGTGATATTATATTATATTTATATATCCACCATATGCCCCCAATTAGTGATAATACCTTTTTGCAGATTTGCCTATTTCTTACAGCTTTTTATTTTGCTCAAATAACATAATAATAAGCGCTACAGAAGCTGAATTAAAATATTTACATTCTTCTCAGTATTTTATCTGTCTATATGCTTTTAATGTGAGTAGTTTTTCTAAAAATATCTAAAATCTTTATAGGACAAGCCAAGTACTGATTGTCATTCAAAATTTAGTTTTTAAGGGTTTTGTTTCTAATTCAACTGTATTGTGTTGTACTGGCAATACTTTTCCCAGCTCACATGATGACCAGTTCGAGGGGGTGGGATTACCTGATTTTCTCTTTTAAGCAATAAAGCATGTTTCATCCCTCAGTTAAGCTGCAGCTTTTGATTTATGAAGATAACAGTGCTGACATGCAGTGATGGCTAGTGTAAAATGACAAGACTTGAACAGACAGGCGTTAGATGTTTTGCTATGCGGTGTTCACCACTGATCAGTATAGACTTCCAAAAACACTTGTTACTCTTAACTGAGTATGGAGTATTGGTTAATGGACTCCTAAAGGAAAGTAAAAACAATCAAAAACTTTGTCACTGGTTGAAGAAATAGTTGATTGCTGTCAAATACTGTATTATGAGTGGATAAGTGATTCACTATTACATATTATCTTATGAATAAATAGCTTTTAATTCTGTTTTATAGTGTAGGGTAGTGTATTATGAATAGACCTGGGATTTTAGGCTCTAAAAAAATTAGTTTTAGGCACCTAAAATAAGCTTTTAAAACAAGAAAATAGGCTTTTAAAAGAGAAAATAGGCACTTAAAATATGCTTTAAAAATATGTAGATAGACAGAAAATAGACTTTAAAATATTACAATATAGGCTACACTTAAACTGTAACTTGGTCTTTTTTTTTTACTGCAAGAAACGTGGTATACCTATTCTTAACAGATTTAACTGCAAAATTAGGCATCATGACCTATATTCACTTAAACAGTTGTTCTTTCACTGGTGACTTGACATAGTAGTCCTTCCCCCTTAATCCTCCCCCTCTCCCACGTCAGTTAGCATTTCTTTAGCGACAATTGTTTGGAATAATCATGTTTCTGTGAAAAAACCCACCTCTGCTGTTCTGCTTTTCATTGAGGGATGTGCATTATAAGATTGTACAAATTACAAAGTAGAATTTTATTTTAAATGTACAAAATAGGTATTTTAGGTACTAAAATAGTAAAATAGGCTCTAAAAGTCCAAAAAGGCATTTTAGGGCAGTATAAAACTCTATAAATATAAGTGATTTATCATGAAACGTCCGTACATATTTAAAAATTTTCATGTTATTTCATAAGGAACAAAATAGGCATTTGCCTTAAAATCCCAGGTCTAATTATGAATGAATATCCTTCAATTAATTCCTCCGGCTATTGTTATCAATCGGTTATATCGTCAGATTAGCTGCGTCCGAAGCACCGCCGTCTCGAGAATTACACTGCCTGTCCTATGCTTTATTTTAACATGGAGTTCAGAGTATTGTTAAATTGCCTAATTTATCCATTAGAGGCGACACAGTTCACACCCAGATTGCAGCAATCACTAATCAAAATAAGCATTAAACAGACACAGATACTTGTGTTATTTTTTTAGAACGTAATATTATTCCAGTATATGACACTTACCTTGAAATGGAATTCTGGAGCTATAATTAAAATAAATGTAAATTAATTAGACGCATTGATAGACTATAATATTATGAGCACCGCCGTCTCGAGGAGTAATACAGTTTAGAAGGCAGTGATTATGAGACGGCGGTGACAGCACTACATAATCAACAATGTCGTAGCAAAAAACAAGAAGCAGTCTGGGTGTGAAAGGTGCTGCCATCTGTAATGTCGCCGAGTACGCAAAATTAGCCGTATAGGACAGGCAGTGTATACACGATTAATACAGTTTAGAAGGCAGTGGTCCGAAGTAATCACAATAAGCGTTGTGCACTGTATCCATGAAAACACAGGATATTGTTAATGTTGAACATTACATGAGAATATTTAGGAGAAAAATTCCTCTGACACTGGGATTTGAACCCAGGACCCTTATGGCACGTTTATTGGAACTCTGGCTAGCTCAGCTGTTAAAGCATTGACACTGGAAGCTGAAGGTCATGGGTTCGAGCAGTGGCGTACCAAGGCTACTTGGCGCCCGGGGCTAATTAGATGGTAGTCGCCCCCCTAACACTAAAAGGTTCAAGGTTCAATGAGTTTAATTTAAACACAGTTTAATGTTCACAATTATTTATTTTTAATAAGTAGTATGTTACTTTAACACATTATAAAGAGAAAAACATGAATGAAATAAAACTGTAAGTGTTATAAGGTTAGTTTATTTGAAAAAAATAAAATAAAGAGAGAAGAAATTTCAGAGTCATAACAACATTTTTGAAATGTGCCTTCCTAGCCTTGATGGATGAAAAACTTATTTATAATAGAGTTGAAGTCTATAGTAGCAGCCACATCACGTTCAATTGATAAAATTGCTAAATTACGTCTTTCTTTCGCCCGTACACCGTAAACTTTTCCTGTGTGCTCAGCGCCACGACCTATTTCGTATTGTCTATAAATAGTTTAAAACAAATCGTTTATTTCATTTGTAAATAATATTACTGCAGTATTTAACAAATTAATAAAGAAAATTTGACCAATAAAACCTTATATTTTGCCTGAAAAAAATATTTTTTCTTAAACTAAAAAAAATACTTTTTCAATTTTGGCGCCCCCTTCTTTACGGCGCCCGGTGCGGCCGCCCCGTTCGCACCCCCCTTGGTACGCCACTGGGTTCGAGTCCCAGTGTCAGAGGAATTTTTATCCTGAAATATTATCTTTTTCTCCTCTATTTTGAGGAGATTTTATCGAGCCCTGTGACAAATATCGACCTTCGTTTTAAAAGTAAAATAATTGAAATTCTAATTGAAAGTGTTCCCGAATAAACTTAGAGGTGGAGGAGGTGCCAACACCTAAATAGAACCGTGTTGTCTGAGTTGGAGGTCACGACACGGCCTTATCACGGGATCTGCTAACTAGCTTCACACTAACAACTAAGACTCATTCACAATGAAAATTAATTGTAAAAGTTTATAACAGTTCATAATGTAGACCAGCGTTCCTCAACCTTTTTGAACCCGAGGACCTGTAAAATGTGTAAAAAAATTTTACGGACCCCTAATTTTACATCCCATTTTTTAAAAGAAGGCCTACATTATTAATATTTGGGGTATTAATTATAGGTCATTATAACGAAATGTGTGAAAAAAATTACTTTTTACTTCCTCTGCCCGTACCATAGGTCCTATAGGTAGAGGAAGTATTGTTTTCGACCCTAAAATTCGAAGTTGAGTTTTTAGCATATATACACGTTTCAAGGCCCCCTGAATCCAAAATTACTATTTTTGGAAACATGTCTGTGTGTGTGTCTGTGTGTCTGTCTGTCTGTGTGGAAGTTTGTGAACAGGCTAGCTCCGAAACGGAGAATCGTATGAAAACAAAATTTCGTATTTGGGTCAGGTACCTTCTGATGATGTGATTCGAAGATTGGCGACAAATTTATCTTATTTTTAAGGGGACTTTACATGAAAAAATTTTCGTTTTTCGCGATTTTCTCGAAAACGGCTCTAACGATTTTCTTTAAAATTTGCACATGTGTTCCTTTTACTGAGAGCTAAAACTTTTATTTGAAACATTTTTTCGAAAAAATTCTCTGAAGGTAGTTACAAGCCACCCACTGTTCACCCACTGTTTGTATAAATTTTGTCTTGCGTGATGAACAACTGAATACGCGCTCTTTCACGGCCTCTTATTATATATAAGAATGTGAAGTGAGAAAGATGTATTGTTGGCCAGGTATAGAGTAAAGAAGTATCTGAGGGAAATATTCGATAAATTTAGGAAATTATTCTTTACGGCGGAAAGTTCAATAAACGACTGCAGTCACTTGTTTTTTTTTTTAAGTTTGTATAGCCTGCGCTTTTAGTCGCATCATTGAAAGAAGAGGTATTTATAGGATAATTAGCGTAAAATTGTGTCTTGCGATTCTGTAAAAGGATATGTGAATACTGCTAACTTTTATTTGGGCAGAGGAAGTTATGTGACTTTCACATCAGATTTTTTACTTTTCACTTGCTTTATGATATTTTTTAACTATGTCTGCGGACCATCTGCACCATCTTCGCGGACCACCAGTGGTCCGCCGACCATAGATTGAGAAACGCTGATGTAGACTATTCCACTCATACGCCGCGTGTTTGATATTGACCAATGACGTTTAGCAATTTCTCGGATATACTAGACCAATCACGATCGTTTATCTTATAAAATGCTTAGGACCTACTATTAATATGAGGAAGGGATTTTACCTGATAAAAATTGTCAGCTCGTTACTGGACAAAAGGCACTAAATTATTACTGAAATTAATTCAATCAGATAATAGCTTTTTAACAATTTTTGTGATTTATAGTTTTACTTGTAATGAACTTCTATTTTTTAAAGAATTTGCTCCTGTTAGCTTGGTTCATCAGCTCCAAATACTCATAATATTTTGTAGACCCTATAAAATATGAACAATTGTATTAATTTTAACATTTAAGTTACCTATTAATTTGGCATAAACATTCAATTAATTTTTTAAAATTTAAAATTTAACTTGACTATGTAGTACATACACTGTATAATTGTGCTCTTTTACCGAATTTATAACTTAAATATGACATTAATTTACAAATATGACCAGGACCACAAAAAAAAGACCGAAATATTACTTTATATGCAAAATAAAAACGATCCAATTAGGATAACAAGCGTGCAATTCGTGTTTCATTTGTGTTTGCGGCTAGAGTGGAGGTCAAGATAAATGCACATTGATTAAAAATACAATGTCGATTCGATGCAAGCCATTTGGTGTGCTTTTATTCTGTTCTGCTGTTAGCTTACCCGAATTTTTATTTTTATTTTTATTTTGTTTTATTTTGTTTGGATGAAGTTATCAATGTCTTATATGCACAATTGGTAGCATTGGTCACCACATGGTAACTCGAATCGATTCATGGATGGTTGATCTCGCTGCTGTTAGGTTTGTTTTTATACATCAAAGCACGAAAGTAAATATTATTTGTATAATCCGTTACATTTTTATTCATGGAATAGTCTTAATAAATCCAACTCGAGTTGACGAGTTTCATCGGATAAATTCGCTCCTGCTGCGCAGTCGCGAATCTATCGATAGGCCTAAACTCGTCGATTCTCATGGGATTACCTATGATAAAATCGTAAACAGTAACCAATAAAAGTGTGACTGCAGTAAAATGTCTGAACATATATTATGCAACGAGCCCACAGTGACATTTATTAAGTGCCAAAATGGTACTTTAGATTGTGTGGTGGACGGGAAAATGTCTGTCCGTCTGTCTGTCTGCCCGTGCGCCTGTACGCGCGATAACTCAAATATGCTTTATCGGATTTTAATGAAACTTCGTATAAACATTTATAACTTCCATGGAAAGAAGTCTATTGATTTTGGACCAAATCGGTTGATCGGTACCAGAGTAAAGCCCAATTTAGTGTCTATTTTTTTTGTAATTTATTACGCTATAGATGGACTTGTGTTTGTCGATTTTTTTGTTAGGAATATCGGGTTTTGAAATGATTTCGCGTAATTTTTAAAGGAATCCTTTGACGTTTTATTGCAAATGGAGAAAACACAGGTGCTCAGCTATAGGATACAGTAGTTTATGTTATATTGTAATCAAATTAAGGAAAATAAACTGGCAGAAAAACCTAGATTTCCTATAAAATTACAGAATAAGGAAGAAGAAATTAATAAAGTATTCTGTTAAGGATCCATGCTCGAAATGTAAAGGGGATGTAACTTTCTCTCATCTTATTCTGGAATGTCCAGGGTTGTTGCATCTAAGACGTGTGTTAAATATCAACGGGGACTTAATTATATAATATATTTAAAAATGTTGAAGTTAAAGTTAATTCACTTTTGGATTTATCACAGTTAAGAACATAAACTTATATAATGTTAATTCATTTCATACTTTGTTAATAGTTTCAAAATTACTTCCAATCCTTTTCATATTTCATATGTTGTTCTTTTACTAAATTTCAAGTTAACATAAGTACGGTATTTTAGACACTTCACTTCTTGTACCACTTATTGAATATTAATGTATTAATTATTGTGGTCGCTGGTGACCCTAGTTGTTAAAAAGCGACCTTATATAAATAAGTTAAAAAAAAATAAAGTATGAACCAAGTCATTACGTTAACTGTTTTCTGTGCAGTCCGGCACGAGTTTATGAATGTTGGGAGAAATTAAGTCTCGCGCATTTTGAAAGAATCATGTTCTAGAGTCACGTAAGATACAGTATATAAAAGCAATCGTTGTTACATAATTTTATAATGCAATTTAGTATTGGAGAGTTTCCCAGTGAGTAAGTGAATGAGGATTTGGTTTCATACAGTAGGCCATGTTCTCTGCCAGGAAAAGCTATTTCGGAACTTTCGTATTTCACGGCTGTTTCCTGTCGCACCTCAACAGATTATGTAAACAAACTTGATTTTTTATGAACCGTTCTACCAAATGGCACTGTTCAAGTAAACGCCCGTTGTCTGTATAGCTTCTGTACAATGTCTTCCAGAGAGAAAAAAAAAATGTTAAGCACAGGAATACTATTGGTAAATAAACTTCCAGTATCTTGGAATTTTCTAATCTGGGAGATCAGTCGGGTAGGCTGTATCGAACATGCAGCCTTCAGGATAAGTGAAACGTCTTACGCGTTCTGCCAAAATCTAACAGAAGATTTTCAAGATATGACGACTTGTCATCACTAGGGCCCGGATTTTTAGGCTTCTATAGAAGGTATTTTAGCCTTTTATTTTCGTGGAATAGCCCTTTTTAGCCGTCTTAATAAAACATATGGTTAACACTAATATTAACACCGAAAATTTTATTATAATTTTGACACAGTTATTCTAGTTTTCTTTTACAAAATAAAAAAGTAACTATTCCTTATATTGGCACCCGAAAAATAGCATAAACAATTGAGATATTTACCCTTTAATGATACAGTTATTCAATACACCGCTCAATTAACTTGCGATCTACAAAAATAAGTAGACTCGAGTGTCACGAATTTGTTCCTTCTCTGTTTTCTGTCGGCGACTTATTTGAAAGTTGAAACGAGAATGGAATAGTTGCAGTTTTCAAAGTAGGCCCTACTATTACAGACACGGTTTAAGTTTGATTACCTACAACGGCGAGGCGGCACATTTTCGAGTTACAAAGACAAGCGACAAACCGATAAATACATTGTTAAGTTCATTGCGTTTCTTAAAATGCACAAATTTAGATATTTCTTTTCCTTTGCATTAATTGGAAAATCTAGTTAAAAATCGTGTTTTTATGCAAAAGTTCTCTTTAGCCTCTAGTTTTTTTTTCTCAGAAAAAGTAATCCTTAGCCCCTTTTAGGTCCTTCAGTCCGATTTAGCCCTTTTTAGGTTCTATAAGATCCATATATTCGGAAGCAAGGGGCATGAAACGGCAAAATACGATAAAATGTTCTAATTGGGAAGCTGGGGAAAATAGGTTAAAAACCTTCAAATCTCTGAACAGTAACTCAATTAATTGTAAGCAGACAGATCCTCAGTCACGGGAAACATTTGCCCTATTCAGCTACAGTCGTCATGTGGGCCCGATATCAATGCAAAATGTCTTCCAGGTGTACAGTAAAATGATTAGATTTGCCCACAGTAAATATTTCAATTGAGAAATCGCAAAGAAAAGATAAGTTATAGCCGCTCTATTAGGAGAAGAATTTCTTGGATTCGCATTCGGGAGGTCCCAGGTTCAAATCCAGAGGCCGGCCAATTTGGCATGGTTTTTTCTATGGTTTCCCCAGTCTTAAAGGCAAATGCCGAATTGGATATTTACATACCATGAATCATCCTTACCATTTCATCCTGTATCATATCCATTTAGATTAATATCAGTAGAAATTTACTCCACAAAAATACACCATTAATAGAAACATTGGCAAGCAATAGTTCCTTGCCTACCCTACTGTATTACGCCGTAGCGTAGTGGTTGAGGCCCTGCGCTACAAACCTGAAGGTCCCGGGTTCGGTCCCCGATGAGGTCGTTGGAGTTTTCAATTGGCCTATTCGTTCTGGTGGCACTATGGCCCTGGGATCGACTCAGCCTCTAACAGAATTGAGTACCAGGAGCAATCCTGGGGGTAAAGGCGGTCGGTGCGTAAGGCTCACAACCTTACCATCTTCGTGTGCCGATTGTCTAAAAATCTGTCCGATTGTCTAAAAATCTGCCCGATTGTCTAAAAATCTTGGAGCCCAACCCTCTGGGCCTGTAGCCTATAGGGAAAAATTTACATTACTTTTTACCCTACTGTATAGATACAGATCCCGAACTCCTGGTATAGCTTCGCAGCTAAAAGGAGTATAAACACAGCTGAATTTTTATACTAAAAAAAACCCGTAGAGATTAAATTTAATATGTTTTGCGCATTGTCGTTGAAGCATTGAAAACGGTTGGTGGTTAAACCGATAATTAGAAATACAATAAATGGTGATGGGCAGTCGTCAGTATATGTAGTAATAAGCTTTTCAGTTTTGAGAAATTCGCCTATAGTTTTCGCAAGATAATATGGTGTTATTCCGTACATGAGTAAATTTTAAAATAAACACATTTTAAGTAAATTGTAATGTTAAGTTCTTGGTATACTTTTAAAAAACCTTTAAAATTTACTTGTTTAGGCAGGTTTAGGCACAAGAAAGAAGAAATAGGCACTGTTCCCAATGAGTATAATCTCGGTATAGGCTATATGAGGCTTTGTCCTGACTGACTGACTGACTGACTGACAGAGAATCAACTTAGAGCCAAAACTATAATAGGTAGAGACTTGAAATTTTGACAGTACCTTCGTTTCATAATGTAGGTGCTCACTAAGAAAGGGTTTTGAAGAATTTTGATTTTAAGTGCCAAAAATAAAATTGTTTGAGTATACTTAATCCCTTTTTACACAGAATTATCAAATCCAAATCACAGTTCACATGACAACATATTGTTGCCAGTGGTCTCAGATGGGTTTGGAAATAAATTCTGTTTAATTTCATCCCCAAAACGGTTTTATGGTAACATGAGAGTGAGAAATAAAATATTCCGTAAAGACAATAGAATTTTATGTTACCGGAATTTCTGTTTTTTCTTATTTGAACCCCTACAGGGTTGCTGTGTACAACCGATGGGATGCAAAATTCTACATCCTCTATGAGCCATAAAAGGCTATAGGCCTACCAAGCGTTTTCTGAGGGAATAGTTTAACTGTGATAGACTAAGTCGTTCTTCCTATTTCAAATTCTGAATACCTATGTAACGACCTATAATTTAAATATCTAAAGTCCTTCATTTGATAATTTCCAATTACGAAATAAAATAAATGGTGCAAAAGTACGTTGCACAAACTTTCTCACATATACGTGTTAAAGGCTAGCACAGAAAAAATTAAATTAAAAAGACAATTAAATTTTAGTATTAAGAAGAAACTCGTGATTGGACGTTGGAGGTGTGACGTCTTACCGCTAGACGAGAGGTGGCTGGCTGACAAACCTTGCGGGAGATATAATATGCCACATTTTCGAAACCTACAAAGAGTGTATCGTACATTATTCGAAAATGCAAGGGCGCTTCGCTACGGCTGCCGCCTCCGCTTCGAGCACTTAACTATGTGGTTAGTGTTATGCATTATTTAGCTATATGTTGAGGTGGATACAAGACACTTGCGACAATATACAAGGGCAGTTGGTCATTCTGCTTCGCTCAGAAACAAAATACATCACACAGTCCGTGCAAATGTGAATATCGAATGGGGGAGCTTAAGGGGCGACTTATCTTTGAATTTCGCCACTACTACTACTACTACTACTACTACTACTACTACTACTACTACTACTACTACTACTACTACTACTACTACTTAGGTTATATTGAACGCTTTAACTGCATGTAGGTCATATCACGTGTTTAGTATGTTTGCGTGAACCATTAGTCTATACCAGCGTTTCTTAACCTTATTGAACCCGAGGACCTCTAAAATGTTTAAAAAACTTTACGGACCCCTAATTTTACATAACAGTGTTAAAAGTAGGCTATATGTAGGCCTATATTCTTAATATTTGGGGTATTAAAATATAGGTCGTTATAACGAAATACATTTTTTTTTAATCCGACGGAAACACAGTTATTGAATTGGAATGAAACTATTGACAGTAAAATTATATTTGGAACAGACTTTAATATGTATTACCAATTTGATAATATAATTAGGAATTATGTTATTACTCACTTTTAATGAGACGGTTGAGCTTGTCACCTCTTGCAGAGTTCCTGGATATTTGGCTCATTATTAGTCAAATTTAGTCGAAGATCAGCAGATACATTAAGTCGGTTTCTGTATTATGTTTTCAGTTAAACGAGCGATGAAAATCCCTTCTCACAAAGATAGGTTGTTGAAAACTGCATGGCGCCTCTAATAACAAAATTCCGACGAAGTCTTATTTTTTAGACTGTTCAGTGCATCGGGGGTTTAAAACTGTGGTCCTTAACTGCAAAAGTAAGAAAACTTGCAATATGACCTGTATTTTCGAAAATTTTAAAAACTTTGACATCTAGTGTCCATTTTATGTGAAAAATTTCTACTTCTTTACTTCCCACTTGCTTTATGATAGTTTTAAATTAATTATGTCTGCGGACCATAGGTTGAGAAACGCTGGTCTATATTAACAACTAATTCGCGTCATGTTTCTATTGTTTAGTGATGTCTTTTTATGCGGTATTCAGTTTAAACGATTATAATATCCAGTGACATAGCGGCGATGAGTTATAGAAAATAAGCAAGTCCTACAAACTCGTCGTTCGCCTTTGCGAACGAGGAAACCCTGAAAAACCCAAGTCAATTTGGGCGGCCACGAGGTTTGATTTGAACTCAGGACCACTTCCCTGTTTGCCTATACCACCTCGCTGTAATTGGTTTTGGTGTGTTCATTTCGACTGAGCTAAACTGATTGCATTTCACAACAATAAGTACATTAGGCCTATAGTTTTCTTGTTACTAGGGGCAACATAATGTCATTCATATTTAAATTGACATTTATGTTCTGAAATTCGCATTTAAGCTGTCCTTATTTCGTTTTTATCTTGATATCTACTACATGTACAAAGAAATGTGTTAAACAAAAAATGTTCATTTTAAATTTCTCTACAACTTTACTGTGGTAGGTTTTCATGTATCGCCTACTGTAATGGATATAATCTAGAAAAATTGAAAATGGATATGAGTAAAGTACCCCTTAAGTCATTTTTGCAGAAATACGGATATAGCCATTTTATTAGTCATAGATAAGAGTTTCCAATTTTAAATTTTTATTAAAATCGCTAGAGCCATTTTTTCACAAATCAATTTTTTTTAAAAAGTTTTCATGAAAAGTCCCCTTAATATTTCAGTTATAAAACTAAATTTCTGGGCGGTTCGACAAAATTTCGAAAAAGTTCTTAATTCAAAAAATGAAGTAAATACAATGAACCGTTTACCCGCTGTGCTTGTCCACAGACGGACAGACGGACAGACGGACAGACGGACAGACGGACAGACAGACGGACAGACGTCATTCCAAAAATACTTTTTTCGGTTTCTAGGCTTCATGAAACATGCTCTCCCGGTGTTATCTCGACTTCGATTTTTTGTCACGATCACAATACTTTCTCTATACTACGTATATGCGAGAAAGTAAAACCGGGCGACGCCGGGCCCTTTAAGCTGATTCTTCATAGATTGCAAACATCTGAAATTATTTTGCACGTTTTCGTCAAGAAACTAAATAGGCATTTGCCTAAAATTCCGAAGTCTAATTTATAAAGTGCAGATTTTTTTTCCTTGTGTCACAAATATCACTTGTGGAACACAGCTCTTTTACTGAAATTTTTCTTAGTGGTTTAAAAATTATCTTCCGCTGTCATAGTGACGGCTAAACCAGTTAAAATATTGAAGGCTACATACAAAATGTTATGTAATAAGTAATAACTGTGTCCAAATTCTGTACTTGTTCCTTTCAGAATGAATGTAGTTCTGAGTTTAAACAATATTATTAGTAGGCCTACCACATTAGATGTAATTATTCCTCCAGTTTCCAGTATGTTACCATTAGTTGAGAAGAAACAATGCAGCTTTGTACTCCAGCCATATTCCTCCAGTATTTTACCACTAGTTGAGCTTTGTACTCCAGCCATATTTAGATATCTGAGTACCCCATTTGAAAGTCTGACTAGTCTTACACAAACAATTGGCTCTTAAATTTCAAAAAGCATAACAATTTACAGATGCATTGTAAGGAAAGACATTTTATTTTCTCACTATTCTTGAAATTACAACTTTACTAATGTTGATATACTGGTGAGATAGTAGCCTATATTGCGTTACAAGTGTATTGGCGAATAGAGGAAGATTTTTTTTATTTTCGAGACTTTCGACTTACCTACCTACCTACTGTTTTTCATCGATAACAACGATAATAATAAAATCGTTTTAACACGTGTATCGTATCGTACACTATTTTTAGACAGCCGTTAATATTTTTGAAATAATAAAATCAGGTAAACTATTGTAGCAAAGTACCTGAATGCTTTTGTTTAATCATTGATAATTGCAATATTATGATATGCAGAAAATAACTTATTTTTTAATCCATTTCCTAGTCGAGCTTCAAATCGATTCATTAAGCAGGCTTACGGAAGAACAAAGATCTACTTCGATAAACATATTACGTGAAGGAATATGTGAGTAGTGTTATTTTTCAATGCTACCTGCATTGCAAATTCCAAAGCCTTAGGCCTATATGAACACTGTAAAAAAAGTGTTGTCATGAGAATTTGATTTGCATTTGATAAATTCTTTCTAATATATTACCATAGAATAGGCACTGAATTGGGCATTACTCCGGTAGCGGTCAACCGATTTGGTCCAATATCAATAGAGGTCTTTCCATGGACATTGTAAATGCGTATGCCAAGTTTCATGAAAATTCGATAAAGCGTATTTGAGTTATCGCGCGTTCAGACACACGGACAGACAAACAGACACACGGACGGACAGACATTTTCCCGTCCACCACACAATCTCACACTTCTGGCACTTAATAACAATGATAATAATGTTTACCTTAGGTTTTTTCCACAGTGTTCTGTTCCCTCAACCAAAGAATGCATAATTTTTATATAGGCTACAGTACTGAAAACTGATTCTTCGAAAGCGCAAAAAATGCACGTTTTCTGCCCGTTTTTCACTCATAACGTAAGCGAAAATTAAAAATCTGGCTTGGAGGTGTATTCGGCCACCCTTCAGTCCATCTACATTTAAAATTTCAGATCTCTACGTGCAGTAGATTTCGCTGGGCATCGCGTAGGGCAGACAGACAAACACTTCCTCTCTTCATATAAATGAACTAGCATGTGCCCGCGGCTTCGCCCGCGATAATTATTTGAAAAATTAAAAATTAAGAGCATAATAGTTAAACCATGCTATATTTATTAACACCTAAATCACTTGGACTACATACCACGATTAGATAGCGTCACCTGGTAAAAGCGACCTCAGATTCGAGTTCCTTGGTCCAGAAAACCCCTGTATAGTGAGTTTCGTCCAAATAAAACAATGTTTGACCATATTAGGGCTTACAACATTCAAGCGATCGCGAAAGTTTTATTTCAAGGTATGACAAAAATAGACAAAGCCAACTGTAATTGTCAAACTTCCATTTAATTTAATTCCAAACCCATCTGAAACCCACTGACAACAATATGTTTTAATGTCAAATGTGATTCGGATTCGATAATTCTGTGTAAGAAGGGATTAAGTATTCTCAAAAACATTTGATTTTTGGCATTTAAAATCAGAATTTTTCAAAATCCTTTCTTAGTGAGCACCTACATTATGAAACGAAGGTACAGTACTGTCAAAATTCCAAGTCTCTACCGGTTATAGTTTAGGCTCTACGTTGATTCCTGTCAGTCAGTCAGTCAGTCAGTCAGTCAGGACAAAGCCTTTTATGTATAGATAGATCAAGAAATAAATTGACAAAATTTAAAAATCGTACATAGTAGGCGTTGAAGGGAGGTGTTATTTATGTTGGCACGCGTGGCCCTGATCCGGTGACATTTTGGCCCCAGTCATCTGTCTTCAATCAATTGACGCACTTAGCATTACATCGGGAAGTGCCTTGTCTAGACGCGAGTATCTTTGTAATGGCTTTGCAAAAATAAATCACTCATTTGTTTTACTATCATACACTGAACGAGGTAGGCCATGCTAGAGAGTAGTCTGCTTTTGAAAATGAAAACAGTGGATGGACGGATACTGAGAAATAAATTGAAAAATCTGATGGGATACGATCACTCTCTAGTCAGATAGTCTATGTAGACAGTGTGGTAAGTGGCCACATTGCTGGATATGCACGTTTAGTTATCTTAGCTTCTCGTCAAAATCAACTAGTCATAACCAGACCTGGGATTTTAGGCTCTAAAAAACTTGGTTTTAGGCACCTAAAATAAGCTTTTAAAACAAGTAAATAGGCTTTTAAACTAGAAAACTGGCACTTAAAATATGCTTCAAAAATGTGTAGCCTAAATAGAGAGAATATAAATAGACACTACAATATTACAGCATACACTTAAACTGTAACGTGATCTTTTTATTACTGTTAGAAACGTGGTATATCTATTCTTAACAGAAATAACTGCAAAATTAAGACAGAATTAAAAATATATTTTATCAAAAGCAGTTATGGGTCATTAGAAAAATTTGATCATTACAGGCCTTGAAGGCCCTTCGATTTCAATAACGGTCATGCTCATGGCATGCAGATATTGGATGGTCGTGTGGTCAACACACTGGCGACTTGACACCGTATGTCCCTTCTTACTGCTTGTTCCTTGTTCTTTTGAGCTAATCCTACCCTTACCCCATCAATCAGTATTCCTTTGGCAACAATTGTTTGGGAAAATCAAGTTTCTGTGAAAACCGACCCTTTACACTTCATTCAAGGATGTCCATGATTGTAAACTTTACAGCAGTTTAATTTAATTTTAAATGTAGGGATTTTATGAACTAAAATAGTAAAATAGGCTCTAAAGGCCCAAATAGGCATTTTAAGGAATTATAAAACTCTATAAATGTAAGTGATTTATCATGAAACGTCAACATATTTAAAAGTTTTCATGTTATTTCACAAGGAACAAAATAGGCATTTGCCTTAAAATCCAAGGTCTAGTCATAACTAGTAGTTTTGTATAGCCTATAGTAGATCTCATGGCCAATAAAATTGAAACTGATTCAAAAAGTAAAAATCCTTACACATACGTAATTTTTAACCTTTTAACTCTGTGGCCGTAACTGCAAGGAAAATTTGCTTCAATGTGCCCACATACAGTCGACAGTATTATAAAACATAAATACTTAATAATGCTTCATGCTAAAAATTGCTGGTCGTTAATCCTTGTGTTTCAAACATTACTCGGCTAACATTACCTAAAGCTGTCACAGTGATGATACAGCAATTAAAAAGTTAAAACCTTCAAGGAAGATTCATGCCAAATTCGGCTTACAGAAGAACAAAGGTCTAAAGTTTGATAAGCATACGTAAAGGAATATGTGGGTAGTATTATTTTTCATAGCTAACTTTATTGCGTCATTCAAAGCCGTAAAACAGTAACTTACGTTGTCATGAGAACTGATTTGCATTTGACAAAAAATTATTTCTAATATATTACCATAAAATAGGCACTAAGTTGGGTATTACCCCGGTACCGGTCAACGGAATTGGTCCGAAATAAACAGACCTAGTCCTATGGACGATAAAATTGCGTATACCAAGTTTCATGAAAATCCGATAAAAAGCGTATTTGAGTTATCGCGCCTTTTTTATGTAGGCCTATTACCATAAAAGGCACAAAATTGGGCATTATTTCGGTACCCGCCAACCGGTTTGGTCCAATATCAACAGACGTCTTTCCATAGATGTTATAAATGCATACACCAAGTTTCATGAAAATCCGATGAAGCGTATTTGATTTATGGCGCCTTTCTAATATAACCTTTTAAAATAGACACTAAATTGGGCATTACTCCGGTACCGGTCAACCGATTTGGTTCAATATCAGTAGGGTTCTTCCCATAGATGTTATAAATGCATACACCAAGTTTCATGAAAATCCGATAAAGCGTATTTGATTTATGGCGCCTTTCTAATATAACCTATTAAAATAGACACTAAATTGGGCATTACTCCGGTACCGGTCAACCGATTTGGTTCAATATCAGTAGGGTTCTTCCCATAGATGTTATAAATGCATACACCAAGTTTCATGAAAATCCGATAAAGCGTATTTGATTTATGGCGCCTTTCTAATATAACCTATTAAAATAGACACTAAATTGGGCATTACTCCGGTACCGGTCAACCGATTTGGTTCAATATCAGTAGGGTTCTTCCCATAGATGTTATAAATGTATACACCAAGTTTCATGAAAATCCGATAAAGCGTATTTGAGTTATCGCGCGTACAGACGGACATTTTCCGTCCCCAACACACTCTCATAAAGTACCATTCTGGCACTAAATAATAAAAATTAATTGCTTGATTTGATAGATTTACAACCAGCACGTGGATGAGAGCAAGATTGGCACACTGACCCAAATACTTGCCAAACGCAACATCAGATGCTCAATATTTTTATTTTAAAATCGAAAATAAAAGAGACAAACGGACTGCGCAAAAATTACGTCACCAGAACTGTTTATTTGCTCTTCCAACACAGACTGTGTTGCCTTCTTCAGAATAGATAGGTTTGTAAATTGTTTTGCCTTGAAAATTTATGTGTTTTTGAAAAACTATTATGATCAACGCCTACGACAGACCTCATTTACTAGATTGGTCGACCTCCTATTTCATCCGCAGTGAGTCACTTAATTTCAACAGGTTGTAAAGAAAAGAGTATATCTGTTAATGTTAGCTTAGAATCTATTATGAAACGCACAGATAAAAATCTGATGTGAAATTCACATATCTTCCTCTGCCCAAATAAAAGTTAGCCTCTTAGTAGGCCTATAATATATTATGTTTGACATTCTCTTCGTGTCTAGCCTAAATTGGTTGTAAAAATGAAGAGAATGTCGTTGCCACATCACATCGCATCCCCGAAGGATACACAACCCAAATAAAATCTTATTAATGCACTCTCGTAAATTTCTTTATTTTAAGCGTGGACAATAGGCCTACATTTTTCTCCCTCCACATTTTGATACAGAACAGGAGGCCGTATTGCAAAGAGCGCGTGTTCAGAATGGGTGGCTTATAACTACCCTTCAGAGATTTTTTTTCGAAAAATGTCTCAAATAAAACTTTTAGCTCTTGGTATAAGTACCCGATAAATTGTTAGAGCTATTTTCGATAAAATCGCGAAAAACGAAATTTTCTTAACGTATAGTCCTCTTAAAATATGATAAGTTGTCGCCAATGTTCGGGTCACATCCTCAAAAGGTACCTAACCCAAATACAAAATTCCTCCTGCAGAAGTTCGACTGGAAGGTGTTTAAAAATTCACCTCAGAGCCCGGATCTCGCTCCCAGCGATTTCCATCTTTTCCTACACCTCAAGAAATGACAGAGAAGCAGAGATGTTTATCACACAATGGTTCAAATCCCAGGTGGCAGACTTGTACGACACAGGTATTCAAAAGTTGTTCCTACGGTACGACAATTGTCTCATTTCCAATGGTGAATATGTTGAAAAATAGCTGAACACTTGCTGTATCTGTTGCAATAAACATTTCCTTGAAATTGTGTTTTGTTTCTGTAAATGGCCTCAAGGAAACTTACTTTATAGACGGCCCTCGTATGTCCTCATCAAATAAATCTTGTTTTGAGAATTGAATTCTGTTAAAAATACAGTCACATGTGAGTAACGTACTTTTTCCACTGTAATGCTATTGACACTTGTACTTGCGGTATGACCTCGGCTGCATAGAAATGCAGTGAATAGCCGCTAATGATCTGGCTATTAGTAGCCGGCGATGACACTAAATACAATTGCATCTAACATAACTTAGACACAAGATAAATTAACCTTTTCCATCTATGAAAGGAGAGAGATAACTTTCAAGGCGAACAAAACACATCTATTAATAATTAAGTGGTATTATTATTCTAAGAAACGAAGTGCAAATGTCCTTTTTTATTTCTTTCCACAGTGTCTATGAACATAAGTCCCGATACTTTCTACAGTGTAAGTTAAAACCGTTATGTTTAGTATTTTTCATTTTGTTAGGACCATTTCACGAATAGTATGATGCTTTCGATGCTGGAAAATAGGTGAAGTTTCATTATTTTTTTCCTCAGTAATGAATTGTTCTGTAGCCTTGCAATCTGGCATGCTCTATATTGACTAGTTCTACGTTTGCATACTATTTTAAGAATTAATTTAACTATTACAGTTAATGGGTAATTATCGTTGCAAAATGGCAGCCAAATTTTGTACACTGAAGTGCCGTTTCCCTGATAACTCAAACATTTATTAACATATTGCTGTGAAATTTTGCATGCAAGTATATTTGATATTGTTTAACAACACTGTCTAGAATAATTTATGTAACTTTAATAGTTTATTTTTAAAAAATATTTCTTATGTAAAAGTTTAAAAAAAAATTAACAAGTGATGAATTGTTTTTAAAGAAATATTTATACTGCAGATAATCCAAAGATCCTAGATTATGTTGTTTATGTGATATTTACAAATAGATAGAAAGAATACTCACTCAGAAATATTGGTACTTATAAAAATTATCAGGGAAACAGCACTTCAGTGCACAAAATTTAGCTGTCATTTTGTAATAATTACTCATAACTGTAGTAGTTAAATTAATTCTGAAAATAGTATGCAATTGTACAACTAGTCAATATAGAGTAGGCTATGCCAGATTACAAGGCTTACAGAGCAGTCCATTGCTGAGAATAAAAGTAATGAAACTTCATCTATTTTTCAGCATCGAAAGCTGTATGTCCCCCCTTAAAACAACGAAATTAAAAGCACTGAAATATTTAGCATTTGCTTATCATGTCCGCGAAGCCTTTGATTCAAAATCATTTCGCTGTTCGGGCTAAATCAGTTGAATTACGCCTTCAGCAACAACCAGGGCCCTATTTCATAAAACTCTACAGGTGTGACAAATACGACAATTATGTCAAATCTGACAAATTTGTCAATATGTCACGACAATTGTATTTTTCATAAATATTACAACTTTTCCTTACATTACAGGCAAATTAATGTAAATTGTCAGACTAAAAGAACCCATTTCATAAACGCGACAATTTTATGTCAAACCTAAAGATTACTTTACTACACTGTAGATGGCTCTCACACACGTGTCTCAACATCGAATATGATACCTAAGCAATCGATTATTACTATCGAAAATAATTGATTTATATTTATCTTTTAATACAAAGTCACTGAAATTGAAAGTTTGGTTAATCCATTGCCTAAAAACACTGGGTGGTTTCATGTCTATTTCTTCACCACTTTCACTACTACCAATATCACTACTACTAGTGTTCATTATTAACAAGACAATTTAGCAAGTTTATTAACAAAGTTTAAATCACAAGAAAGTTTGCTAAGTTATGCCACACATTTACATAACCTACTCTGTTGGCCTACATATGAAAGATTGCCTGTCACTTCTGTAATGACAATTCTACATTTTTTGTAAATTTGTAAATATGTCAGCAAAAATTAATGTTTCATAAATGATAGGTATCCTAAAATTTGACATATTTGTCAGACTTTTACCTGTAAACTCAAAAGTTTTGAGAAACAACAATATGTAAAATTGTCATAAAAATCTACAAAATTGTCATGACATTTATGTAAAGTTGTCAGCTTTTATGAAAAACATAATTGTCAAAATGTAAACCTGTAAGACAATTTTATGTCACCTGTCACCTGTAAAATTGTAATTTTTATGAAATAGGGCCCAGTTTTAATACGTAACAGTGAGAAATAGATGCTAGGGTGATGATAAGTTCGGGAAATTACTCGTAATGCAACTGAAGCAAAAACACAGAAAAATTCTACCGACGTGGTATTTTATCAAGAGGGTCAAACATGACTGACTGAAATCTTAAATTTTATTGCACCTCATTGGTTGAAAGTGGGATGATGTCATTTGAATGAAATAGTCTTTTTAAATATTTGACTTTAAATTTAATATTGTGAATGAACAGTTCAAAATTATGGAGGAATCTACCAAGGCCACCTGGGTCAAGGCTGGTATAGGCCTACTGTTTAAAAAAACCTTTCCTGTGGGTAACCAAAAATCGTGTGTCCGTGTGTCTGTACGTGCAATAACTCAAATACGCTTTATCTGATTTTCATGAAACTTTGTATACGCATTTATATGGTTCATGGGACGAAGCCTATTTATTTTGGACCAAATCGGTTGACCGGTACCGGAGTAATGCCCAATTTAGTGCCTATTTTAAGCTAATATATTTGAATTTATCAAGTGCAAATCAGTTCTCTTGGCAACATAATGTTTTACAGTGTTCATATACGACTTTGGAAGGTGCAATACAGTTAGCTATGATAAATAACACTATTCCTACATCTATGTTTATCAAACTGCACCGCTAATCCAAACGAGGTAGTCTAGATGGTAACGTCTTGGTTTCGAATTATGGGGGTCCCTGGTTCAAATCCCATAGCCTGCTAATTTGACATTTTTCTTTTAATTTTTATATGAGTGTGCGATTGTCAAGATATCACAAATCTGTGTAGTTCTGCTGATGCTGGACGATTTTAATCTGATTTTTTTTTTTTTTTTTTTTTTAAACTAGACCTTTGTTCTTCTGTAAGACCTGCTTTTAATTTGGAGCTTAACTAGGAAATCAATAAAAAAAAAAAAAAAAACTTATTTTCTGCATATTATATTGCAATTATCACTGTTACATCAGTTCACCTGATTTTATTTTACTTTCAAAGGGAAAAATGATACTGTTGACTTGTAAACAGGCAGAAATATGCAAGTATTTTGGTGGTATGCCACCTACAAGCGATGATGAAGCAACAGTGGCGAGTGTTATATTTAGTGGCACTGTCGGTTTGCGAAGGTTTGGCATAGCTAAGAGTTCAGTTGAGTCCGCGAAACATGCCAGCTATGCCTGACCCGGCAGCTAATGGCTGCTGCCTTCAGGAACATCTCGATAATGCCGATACTTCAGGCAACCTTCAGGGGCTAAGAAACTCCTGGGCCGGCAGAAATGGTCTCATTTCTGAATTCCTTCTTTACCTCACTGACTACCAAGGTGAGACTGATTGATGGGATGTTTAATTCTGCTTGTGCCAGAATCAAGATAGTGGCTTTAGTCTGCTCTATAGAAGCTCATCTGATCGTGTGAATGTCTATACGAGCATACAGTAAAGTATTGTTGCACTTATTACATCATTTAGTGCTAGTGACGTTGTTTGAAGTGCATCGAATGCGTTGCATAATCTTGCAATTGCAATAGATTGCTTAATTTGGAAGAACAAACCTGTCGCTTCTTTAGCAATGTATCCTAAATTAATGAAGTGGACAATTCTTTCTTAGTTTAGAATGGGTGTACTTTTTTATCTACGAGCGAAGGTTTCATTGTTGCATCATTAGCAATATATATTAATGAAGTGATACAATTTTTCTTGATTTAGAACGAGTGAATGTTTTTTCAACTACGAGGGAAGTGTTTCTTTGTTGCATCTTTAGCAATATAAATTAATGAACTGATACAATTTTTCTTGATTTAGAACGAGTGAACGTTTTTCCAACTACGAGCGAAGGTTTCATTGTTGCGTCATTCATTAGCAATATAAATTAATGAAGTGATACAATTTTTCTTGATTTAGAACGAGTGAATGTTTTTTTCAACTACGAGCGAAGGTTTCATTGTTGCATCATTAGCAATATAAATTAATGAAGTGATACAATTTGTCTTGATTTAGAACGAGTGAATGTTTTTTTTAACTATGAGCGAAGTGTTTCTTTGTTGCATCTTTAGCAATATAAATTAATTAAGTGATAAACTTTTTCTTAGTTTTGAACGGATACCTTTTGTTCAACTACGCGCGAAATATTTTATTACCTGAATTACCGGTAATTAATGTTTTGTAAAGTATTCTAAAAGTTTTATCCCATCTCTCAGGGGATTTTAACCCGTTCAAATTCCTACTGCATTTTCGTTACAAAGCAGTAGGGGAGACCGGCCTTGGTTGTCACACTTTTCAATAAAATATATTTTTTAATTATTCCTATCGGATTTTTTATTTAACTAATTATCAAATCTGTCCTTTCAACTCTTTGGCATATTCTAAAACAAAGTTCAAAACAAACAATGAAACAGAAAGTATTTAAATATAGGCTAATCTTAAAAAAAGGTAAAATGTGACAACCAACCCCAGCTCAGGGTTGGTTGTCACATTGCAAAAAAAAAAAAAAAAAAAAAAAAAAAAAAAAAAAAAAAACTGTGTGGTATTTAATACTCAGGAAAGCAAGGAAAGCATTCCCATAATATAACATCAAAAATAAAGTGTTGTATCACGTGACAGTTTAAACTTTTGACTGATACATGGGGTTGAGTCTAACAAGGAACTTTTTGTTTCTTTAAAATGGATATAAAGTGAATAAACATTATTATAGCATAGAAATCTTGAATCACCTTCAATATCTTATGTTAGGCTTCTGATTTGATCTGTTGTCACACGAGACAACCAACGGGGATGGAAGTCACATATGACAACCAACCCCTTGACGCCATTTCGGAATTCCATTGCTCTAGCGAGCTTTTCTACCAAGCAAAAGCCGAAAAGATATAGCAATATACTCCTAAATAAATGTATTGTTTAACGTAATATAGAAGATATTTGTAAACCTATCCATTTACGAAGAAGTAGAAGTAAATTTCAGAGCAAATATTTTATTTTCAACACAGCAAATCACAAATCTTTCAACAATGGACACAAAACTAACACCTGCTTCGCGGGAAACTGCAAGGGGTGTTAATGGTGAAGGGAGCATCTTTCCCTCTTAAAACCAATCACTCCTGCCAACTGTGTATCCAGTTACATACTGGTGAGACAACCATCCCGTGTGACAACCAAGGCCGGTCTCCCCTACAACGATGATCTGAATTTTAATTCTATAGGTTTCATTGACATTATTTAGTGGGGTGTTTAAAAGTGTTTCTTAAATTCTCTAAAGAATCAATGGACTCATGAGGATCAAATTCCACCTTTCAACTCTTTCTTCTGCATCTATTAACTTTCCGTAGCTTCTTTTCTTCTTGAAGCCATCCAGTGTCTCAATTCCCTTTTTATCAAGTTTTCTTGTTCCTTTTATTTTTCCTTCATTTACCTCCTGCAGAAGTTATCTTCGTCTCATGATGTGTACTGTCTAGTTAGCTTTTCATTTTCTTACAGCTACCAAGATACGAGTACATCTCTTCTCATCCAATCCTCTTAAAATTTCTTCATTTGTCATTCTGTCTGTCCTCCGATTCTTCTTCATTATCATTCAATATCACATCTCAACGCTCTGTCTTTTCCATTTTCCTCAGCATCTACGTTTCAGCTCCATATAAAGCAACACTCCATATTCAAGATTCTTTCATTGCTGAAAATCTAGTTTTCTGGTCAATAGAGTCATCTTTTTGTAGAAAGCAGCTTTGGCCATTGATATCCTATTCCTTCAATTACTTTCTTTTCTAATCAAATTTCCTAAATATCGAAATTGAGTGCTCTCTCAACCCTGTCACGACCAATTAATACCTAATTTTCTGAGAGGATTTGTGAGGTGATTGGCTTACCACCTGTCCCTCTGACCTCTGTCCAAGACGATACCATCTCGTCCATCTCGCTCGGTAGTGATTTCTTATTTCCGCTGATGAAGTTATTATGTTGAATTCGTAATCTGTGTTCTGTGCGAAAGTTAAATTCCAGCATTAAAAAGTTTCTTAGTGCTCCGAATGTGCTTGGGAATTTGTGTCTAGTGAAATGGTTGTGAAAGTGTTCTCCTTGGATTAAATTTGGAGAAGAATATTCTGCAAATGATAAGTACTGTGCATGTTTTTTATTCCACTTTTTGCACTTCTTCCAATGTGTGGGTTTCTTACATAAGAACCGTGTTCTTTGGATTGGGTTATTAATAAATACCGGGTGTTTCAATACACCTGTTCTAAAGAACACATTCATGTACTGATTTATAGGTCGGACTTTCAAGCATTTATTAAGCGCCAGAATTATACTTTTTGAGACTGTGTGGGGGACGGGAAAATATCTGTCCGTCTGTCCGTCCGTCTGTATGTACCCGCGATAACGCTTTACCGGATTTTCATTAAACTCGGCATACGCATTTATAACGTCCATGGGAAGAAGCCTATTGCTTTTCGACCAAATCGGTTGACCAGTACCGGAGTAATGTCCAATTTAGTGCCTATTTTATGATAATGCATTAGAAAGAATTTGGGTTTAGTTTCCCACTCTACTGGATTTCAACACGCGATGTTCGGCGTTGGTATGCGGTCACTGGCTTGCATACCAACACTCCCATTGGCTGACAACGACCTTGCATGTCATTGGTCTGTTCCATACGGTCCTGCAACCTCTACATATAGCTAAATAATGCATACACTAACCACATTAGTTAAGTGCGCGAGCGGAGGCGGCAGCCGAAGCGAAGCGCCCTTGCATTTTCGAATAATGTACGATACACTGTTTGTCGGTTTCGAAAATGTGGCATATTATATCTTCCGGAGAGTTGTCTGACCATTATCATGTTGGCAGCTGATTCCAGCACCACGTGACCCATCGGCTTCTTCCCAGCATCCACCTGCGCTGTTTCTAGCAGCTGATTCTGTATTATTGTGATTCCTTTCTGAGCGCCATTTTAGGTTAGTTTTTTTGTGAACTTCTTACCGATTTTACCCATATTTAAAATATTCTTAGAAACAAAATGTGCCTATATATGGATTCTAAAACTTCTGGAGAATAATGTTACATGAAATTTTGCCGTTTTTCGTGTGTAAAAAACAAAATTAACGAATCCAGTAGAATGGGAAACTAACCCCAAGAATTTATTAAATGCAAATCATTTCTCGTGCCAACATATTGTTTTACAGTGTTCATATACAACTTTGGAAGTTGCCATGCAATTAGCTTTGACAAACAACACTACCTCCATATTCTTTCACATATGCTTATCAATCTAGACCTTTGTTCTTCCGTAAATCCTGCTTAACTCGGAAATCGATAACAAAAATAACTTTTTTTCTGCATAGCCTATCATAATTGCAATTATCTCTGATTAAACAAAAGCATTCTGGTACTTTGTTACATCAGTTTACCTGATTTAATTCTTACTGATTCATTAGTCATTATAACTAATAGATAGGATTATTTCTAGACTTAAGTAGACTATGTTAATCCACTTTAAAGACAGGTAATAACACACTTGAAGCTCTTGAGAAGTGTTAACTTATGCAGGCTATACTAGGGTACTACACTGATTATTTTAAATAGGCCATGAATTTAGTATTAAACTACGATACTTTAAAACTCGTAAAAACTATTTATACTTGTAAATTACTTGAAGCATTTTTATAGTAAGCCATTCCATATTAGGAATGCTCCAAATAGTGGCTCGACCTTTACGGTGTTATGCATTTATGCATTTAAATCGCCGGTATTCATTTTATTATCTCTTTTAGGAGTTTTAATGAAGAACCGGCACCGAATCCACGACGCTTAACATTTGTCCTCTCTTCTTACAGCTATTTTATTACTTTCTTGACTGTAAAAACCACTTCAGCACTTGGAAGCCTGGCTTAATATGGCGTTGGTTTAATTAGAGAGAAATTTTAATTATTCGCGTTAACGAGCGCTTCTTAAGTAGCTTTTTATTTGCGGGACACCTTAAAATTATGATGCAATCCAGGGATGTCCAAAACTAGCTTACTGGTCCGTCACAAAATTCTGGGCTTGTAGATTAAATGCCAATTTATGAAGGGAAAAAAAACAGAAGTACAGTGCACGCCAATTATTGTGGTCACTTCGGGACGCAGCTAATCTGATAATTAGGGACCGGATTCTTAGGTTTTTACCTATTTTTTCCCTTACTTCCAAAACAAAAAGCGCTTATACACTTTTTCGAATCATGTCCATAGGATTCACCCACATTAATTCTGCGGTACCTAAAAATACCTAAATGGGGTATAAAAACCTAAATATACCTAAACGGGATATAAAACCTTAAATATCTAATTTAGGTTACTTTTTTGTATTTTTTGTTTGTTTGTTTGTCAGTTGAGAAATCGATATTTTGCGGAGAGATAAAACATTGTCGGGTTGAAATTAATACCACCAGCGTTTCGTTCAACCCATTGTCGTCTAGGATGGACAGTAACAAGAGACGAAGTAAGAGTAGGCCTACCGGCGTATTCCTTTTAAAATATTCGTACGAGCAACCATTGTTGCATTGTGAGTTTTAAGAAGACGTGTTAATTATGCCGAAACAAATGAAATCGAGTTTATTACGGCAGTGGATTGGCGACGACCTGAATTTCTTTTTCTTCTTCTAACTTCTTCTTCTTCCTCCTCTTCTTCTGAGGTTATTTTATGACGTTGCACACCGCGGGTTCTACGTCTGTTCTTTCGTTTTCCATGTTGCTCCTGCTGTATATGATAGACGTTGTCATTCAATACAACTCACAGTTGAGAATCTTGAAAGATACCCTGTGATATACTGTAACCAGGAAATGTGAGGCAATCTTATTTTCACTGCTTCTTTTGATTGCTTATTCTTTCTTTCTTCAATTGTGTAATATTGTCCTAAAGCAAGTTTACACAAATTTAAGTCAATTTTTTTAAGTTAAACTTTACAAGTATTATGTATTGAATCTTATGTAGCACATACAAATTCATTAAACCAATTATTCTACCAGAAAACTATATTTTGGAAAAAAAACCTAAAAAAAAACTATTTCACCTAATGGAAAACCTAAAATAGTGTTTTTAAAAACCTAAAAATCAGGTCCCTACTGATAATATTAGCCGAAGGAATTAAATGAAGGATACTTATTCATATACGATAATACACTACAAAAAAAGAATTAAAAATCTGATGTGAAAGTCACATAACTTCCTCTGCCCAAATAAAAGTTAGCAGTATTCACATATCCTTGTACAGAATCGCAAGACACAATTTTACGGTAATTATGCTATAAATACCTTATAGCCTCTTCTTAGAATATTGCGACTAAAGAAAGAAGAAGAAAAAACAAGTGACTGCAAACGTTTATTGAACTTCCCGCCGTTAAGAATAATTTCCGAAATTTATCGAATATTCCCCTCAGATGTTTCTTTACTGTAAGCATGGCCAACAATACGTCTTTCACACTTCACATGCTTATATAGAACTAGCATGTGCCCGCGGCTTCGCCCGCGATAATTATTTCAAGAATTAAAAATTAAGAGCATAATAGTTAAATCATTACATTTATTAACACCTAAATCGCATGGACTACATACCACGATCAGATAGCATCGACTGGTAAAAGCGAAAAAGCGACCTCAGATTCGAGTTTCTTGGCCAAGAAAACCTCTGTATAGTGAGATTCGTCCAAATAAAACAACGTTTGACCATATTTAGGGCTTACAACATTCAAGCGATCGCGAAAGTTTTGTTTTCAAGGTTTGACAAAAATAGCCAAAGCCAACTGTAATTGATTTGACATTGAAATGTATAACTGAAAACTTATGTTTTGAAAACGCAAAAAATGCACGTTTTTTGCCAGTTTTTCACTCATAACTCACGAACGAAAACTAAAATTAAAATTCCGGCTTCGAGGTGCATTTTCCGACCCTTCAGCACACCTATGTTTAAAATTTCAGATCTCTGCGTTCTGTAGATTTCGCTGGACATCGAGGAGAATTCCTTTTATTAATATAGATAATATGAATTATAATGATACCTTCTCTAATTTGTCAAACATCCATTTAATTTAATCCAAGCCCACCTGATACTACTGGTAACAATACGTTCTGTGAATTTGTTTTGATAATTCTATGTAAAAAGGGATTAAGTATTTTCAAAAACATTTAATTTTTGGCATTTAGAATCAGAATTTTTCAAAATCCTTTCTTAGTGAGCACCTACATTATGAAGCGAAGGTACTGTCAAAATTCCAAGTCTCTACCTGTTATAGTTTAGGCTGTACGTTGATTCCTGTCATTCAGTCAGTCAGTCAGTCAGTCAGGACAAAGCCTTTTTAGAGATAAAAGGCCGTGAATGTCCACGTATTGAGTTGTTCACCAGGCATGACAGAGTTTCTACAAACAGTGGGTGGCTTACAACCACCCTTCAGAGGATTGCTTAAAAAACTTTCAAATAAAAGTTTTAGTCTTGGTATAAGCACTCCTTGTACAAAATTTAAAGGAAATCATTGAAGAAGTTTTTGAGAAAATCGCAAAAAAAAAAAAAAATTTCTTCATGTAAAGTCCCCTTAAAAATAAGAGAAATCGCCAATCTTCGGGTCACATCCCAAAAAGGTACCTAACCCAAATACAAAATTTTGTTTTCGTACGACTTTCCGTTACAAGAGGCCATATTGCAAAGAGCGCATATTCAGAGTGGGTGGCTTATAACTACCCTTCAGAGCTTTTTCTTCTTTTATAAAAAAAAAAAGAGCTTCAAATAAAAGTTTTAGCTCTTAGTATATGCAACCCATGTGCAAAATTTAAACAAAACCGTTGGAGCCGTTTTCGAGAAACGAAAATTTTTTCATGTAAAGACCCCTTAAAAATGAGATAAACTTGTCGCCGATCTTCGGGTCACTTCTCCAGAAGGTAGCTGACCCAAATACAAAATTTTGTTTTCATACGATTTTCCGTTCTGGAGCTAGACTGTTCACAGACAGACACACACACATACAGACACGTTTCCGAAAATAGTATTTTCTTTTATTCAGGAGACCTCAAAACGTGTATTTATGTTAAAAACCCGACTTCGAATTTGCGGGTCGAAAACAATAAGTTACTTCAAATTCAGTATTTCTGGCTTGGATTGAAACTTCATATTTTGACAAGCTTTTCATAAATACTAGTTCGTATGCATTATTGTTTTTGCACTCCTTAGCTAGTAAGTGGTACTTACGAACTTTGTTTACATGGATCGTAAGTTGACATTCCCACACAGTCTTGTTGCTAAGGCCGGTTGCGATGAGGTTAAAACACTTACGGTCCAAGCGCTACGTCATAATTCATTACGATACACTTCATAATACAAGCCTTTATGGCCACGGCCCCCAGGAGAAATATTCGGTTCCCATAACAACAAACACATGCGAATCACTTTCTGAAATAAACATCTATTTTCAAGAATGTATTTACATAATATTTTCAGGTAATATCACAATTAATATAATTAAATTGATATAAATAATCATCGTGCAAAAAATAGCATGCTGCGCCTCGGGTTTTCAATCTGTTTCCTGGACCCGTAAACGTGCCTTACGGCACTTGTATCGCAATATACTATTACAAACAAGTGACTCATAATGCATCTATACCGTATTTCGTATTGGTATGGTTCATTGTTGTTCTACGATTCAGACGGCTGTGAGAATATTACGTCAACAAATAACTGACTCTACCCAGGGCCGTAGCAAGGTCCTTCTGCGCCCTTGGCGAGTCTGACATATCTGCGCCCTCCAATACTGGGGCGTCTGAACAATTTTTTTAAATTTCTGTAAAATTGTTTATTATTTTAATATAAAAACACTGTTATTATCAAAAAAACCTAAACCTCAATTTAAAAATGAACTAAGAGTTGAACTTTCAAGGTACTAAAACCTTACTTTCAGACGATTGAACTACTTAAAAAATAATTAATTCATAAAATCTAGAATTTTTATTGCTTGATAAATTACCTAAAAAAGGTGGTATTTTTCATGGTTAATTTTGTGCCCACCTCGTCACCGCCTAGCTATGGCCCTGACTCTACCTTTCATTATAATTAATTGTGCGGTGTTTTTATTTCATTTCATATAATTTAGAAAGCTTTTACTAAAAAAAAACTTTATCAGACTCAAACAGAATTTCTGCCTCGGTTTACACCTCGGCGGTTATACTAGATTCGTCCGCTAAAGCGTTATTTACATAAATACGTTATATACATAAATAGCTATGCATAAAACATCTAACTAAACTAAACTCCGTGGCGCTACATCCCTGAAGGGACAAGGCCTACCACCCGATCGCTGCGTCATCTACCATAGGCAGATGGCAGAATTGGGGGCATGTGGTCAGCATGCCGACACCCACGGCCGTTAATGGTGGTTTCCATGACCGGAGCCGCTGCTTCTCTATCAAGTAGCTCCTCAATTTGAATCACGAGGCTGAGTGCACCCCTACCAGACCTCCCTACCTCAAAAAAATCCGAGGAGATACCGGGGATCAGGGTTGCCAGATCAGAAACGTAGAACAGTCTTACCAATATCCGAAAATAGTCGTATGCTAGTTAAAACTGTCGTATACTTTGTGTTTTTCAGTGTAATGAACGTATTGCGTTAATTATAATAATATTAATAATAATAATTATTATTATAATTATTAATCGGTATTATGCACCTTAAATATGTAATGTAATTGTTAATAAATCATCTTATTTGTAAATGATTAGGCGTATTTTATTATCTTCCGATGCTAAATTTGATTAAATACAATGAAATTAAACAAACAATAGTTGCCACAGTGTTGTAATTATTGTAATTATTTCCAATCATATTGATTTTAAAACAGGCTTATAACAAAAACCATCAAAATTTAAAATTCGTCAGTAGATTGATTTAAAAAATATAAAACGCCATGTTAAAAATAGTCGTACAAATAGGCGTACGACTCATGATTGCGTCGTACGTCGTACAAATATATGAAATAATCGTATGTGTACGACTATAGTCGTACGTATGGCAACCCTGCCGGGGATCGAACCCGGGCCGACGCTAGCCTCAAAACATAGGTCTAAAACATCTAACAGTTGAGTAAATAATCGCGGGCACCTGCTAGTATAAAATAAATGAAAAATTAACTAAATATTGTTTCTCCAGAAGCACCAGATTGATCAGCCCTGATGTTACCTATGTAGCTATTAATCAGGCGTGTTTTTAGAGACTTCAACACCATGCGTGACTCTACAACTTGCTACATTTTGTGTTTTTTTAAGACTTGTAAACATGTCAGGCCTCGAGTTGCGGACTGGAACCATTACGAGGCGACGATCTCGTAATAGCGGCCATTATTTAAAAAAAGCTCGGGCGTGATAGCGTGATTATCTATGATGAATAAGGGAAGCGAACTCGGTTCATGTAATGAAATCACTAGCCTTCTTATGACGTGAGTTTGCATGAAAGTGATTTTTCAAAGTTTATTAATAGGTCTTTTTGCCGATGACCAAATAATAACAAAGCCCAATAAAAAAATAACTTTTTAAATAAATAAATAAATAAATAATAATAAATAATAATAAATAAATAAAATAAATAAAAAATAAAATATTTGGTGTCGCATAAAAAATGATGGTGTAGGAATAATGCTTCATTCATTAAACATCTAACTCCGGGGCGCGACATCCCCGAAGGAACAAGGCCTACCACCCGACCGCTGCGTCATCTACTTATAGGCAGATGGCAGGATTGAGGGGCATGTGGTCAGCATGCCGACACCCACGGCCGTTAATGGTGGTTTCCATGACCGGAGCCTCTACTTCTCTATCAAATAGCTCCTCAATTTGAACCACGAGGCTGATTGCACCCCTACCAGACCTCCCTACCTCAGAAAAATCCGAGAAGGTACCGGGGATCGAACCCGGGCCGACGGATCTGTAGTTAGCGACGCTAACCACAAGACCAAGCCGGCGGTCCAATTAAACATCTAGCAATCAATTTGTTTGACTAATAATTAAAATTGACATTTTGTAAATTTTTCGTTGTTAAAAGCCCCGTGACAGTGAGCGGTCGCTCAGACCTCACATAATGTTAATGTAACAGAATATTCACGTCCATGGTTGAGGGTTAAATGAGCCTTTTTTGGAGTTTTTTTTTCAGTCATCTTTACTTATACTCGTTTCAACATCGAGGTCATATCACGAGTCCGGTTCTGTAGTGATACCAGCAGGCCTTATAACTATTGTTGTGTAACTGTTTGCTATTGATGTAGGCCCAAACTGGTAGTATCTGAGGAAGAGAAAAATCATAGGCTAAGTGAAAGAATGAAGAGGTTCTGGGAACAGAAGAAGAAGAACAGATTGACCAAAAAGTCTTAGGTTCCATGCGGTCCACAGACGGCCAAAGCCGGAACAAACAAACAAACAAAAAACATACAAATAAATAAATAAATAGACCAACAAAAAACCACCGAGTCATCGCCGCTATTTCATCCTGACATCACATTCATTAAAACTGAATATCAGTTCAAACCAACAGAAAGCCATAACACATTAACAATTGAAAACAGATGCACATCATTGGTGTGTCAAAATAACTAATAAAATGGCGGGAAATAAATTAGAATAAAAATAAACATAGCATCTATAAAAATTACAGAAGAGGGTACAAGATATAAACTATGGGACTAATCATTGCGTTAGCTGTTTTCTGTGCGGTCCGGCACGGGCTTATAATATTGTGTGAGGAATTAATAATTATTTAACATACTTAGAATCAATTATTTATTGGGTTGGATAGAGGAGATTTCAGAGTCGTGTATTTAAGAAGTAAAATAACTACTCTGTCCGCAGTCCGGTAGACTAAAAATTCCACACTAATGATTTGCGATAATTATCTTAAAGACGTTATGAATGGAAAGTTATGTGTCCTTTAAGAGGTGTAATTACAAATTCATTTTCTTATAAAGTCATGATTATAATATTAAACTCTTCCACGGCTATTTTTATCTCATTGGAATGCCACAGATTCTTTCTCACGCATTAATCAGGCTAGCTTATAATAACCATACTTTAATGTCACATCTTGTTCACAGCCCCGTAATTTTCAGCGGTTCGGACTAATTTTCGTCCCGTTCTCACAGCAACTCAACAAGTTGTACTTCCTTGCAGTTGTCAACGGGTGCTCTTTGGTATCTTGCCAAAATACAGGTTCAATCATTTAGTTCTGCATTCTTGTGCAACTGCATCTAATTAAAAATGGCAGTGGAATCTTGGTCCAAGAGTTAACGTTGAATAATGTTATTGAGCAATTCAATTACTCGTATCCTCTTCAGAGTAGGCTATATTTTTTTGCGGAAATACCCATTTTGCACTGCAGTAGATGATACTCGTATTTACCATCTCACATCTCAAGTTGAATTCGAAACCTGTGTTCATAAATAGACGTATACCCTTAGCAACCAGGGAAGGCGGTTGAGGCCAGGTAGATTCCTTCACCCACAGGCACCCTCACATTTACACGGGCAGGAGATTTAGGACCAACCGTAATTTCCTCCCCATGAGTCACCTAGTCTACTTCAATCAATCAATCTTGGATTTTTTTAATATGTCATTTTATCTTAAAATGTTTGTTATATATCAATTCTACACATAATTACAAGAGAAATGACACCAAACAGTGTATAATTTACTTTAACAGGAACATCTATAACAAATACATAAATAAAATTTACGAGAAAACTGCTTTCAAGTCCTATGTTCCTATTAAAGTAAATTATACATTGTTTGGTGTCATTTTTCTTGTAATTATGTGTAGAATTGATATATAACAAACATTTTAAGATAAAATGACGTATTAAAAAAATCTAAGATTGATTGATTGAAGTAGACTAGGTGACTCACGGGGAGGAAATTACGGATGGTCCTAATCCCCTGCGCTTGTAAATATGAGGGTGCCTGTGGGTGAAGGAATCTACCTGGCCTCAACCGCCTTCCCTGGTTGCTAAGGGTATAGGCTTAATCTGCAATTCTCAATTCGGTCACAAAATAAATTATTGTAGGCCTAACATATTTTCTTCAAAATAGCTCGAGCGACTTTTATTTTATTTTTTTTACATTTTGTACACGAGCTGTTTAGGAGTAAAATTTTATTTTATTTATTTTTTCGAAAAAATTCTAACCCAGTGACCATTTTTAAAAACTCACTCAGTCTTGCCCGGTGAACAATAAAGCTATGCATCAGGTTAAACAACCGATAAGTGCTTTTTTTTTTTTCAATATCAGAATGCGAAGTGAGAAAGGTGTATTGCCCATGCTTACAGCAAAGAAAGTTACGTGAATGTATTAATCAGATTTTATTTGGGTTGCGTATCCTTCGAGGATGCGATCTTAATTTTTACTACCACGTACAGTAATTGAAGATAATCACTCTAAAACGGCTCCAACGATTTTCTTCGATCTTTCTACACGAACTGTAGCCTGTAATGCGCGTAATATATCTGGTATACTATACTATGTGCTGTATTATAATATAATATAATTATTAATATCCTAATATTTAAACTTATATTTGAAATAATTTTTCCAGTAAATTTTCTGAAGGGTAGTTATATGTCACTCTGCGATACGAACCGGAAGGTCGCGGGTTCGATTCCCGATGAGGTCGTTGAGATTTTTCAATTGGCCTAATTCTTCTGGTGGCACTATGTGCTGTATTATAATATAATATATTAATATCCTAATATTTAAACTTATATTTGAAATAATTTTTCCAGTAAATTTTCTGAAGGGTAGTTATATGTCACTCTGCGATACGAACCGGAAGGTCGCGGGTTCGATTCCCGATGAGGTCGTTGAGATTTTTCAATTGGCCTAATTCTTCTGGTGGCACTTTGTGCTGTATTATAATATAATATATTAATATCCTAATATTTAAACTTATATTTGAAATAATTTTTCCAGTAAATTTTCTGAAGGGTAGTTATATGTCACTCTGCGATACGAACCGGAAGGTCGCGGGTTTGATTCCCGATGAGGTCGTTGAGATTTTTCAATTGGCCTAATTCTTCTGGTGGCACTATGGCCCTGGGGTCGACTCAGCCCCTAACAGAAATGAGTATCAGGAGCAATCCTGGGGGTAAAGGCGGCCGGTGCGTAAGGATGACAACCTTACCCCCTTCATGTGCCGAATGTCCGAAATCTGGGAGCCTCAACCTCCTGGAACCCTCTGAACCTCCATGACCTGTATAGGGATCACTTTATTTCAAGTTATATACTACTGATTTCATACCCAAACTTAAGTTTCAAGTCTTCCCTCGCGAATAATGCGACTTTGAATGTCGCTGAGTCGATTGAATGCGTACTACTGCAATGCAGCCGTGTACTCTTAAGGGCAGAGGAATTTATGTGTTTCACGTCATATTTTTTGTATCAAGATTTTAGTGTTCATTTTAGTGTAAGATCTCTATTAATAGAAGCATAATATTATGACTACCGCTATCTATGATAATAAGAAGTGTTTGTCTGTGCTCGGTGCCTAGCCAAATCTACAGCATACAGAGATCTGAAATTTTAAACATGGATGGACTGAAGGGTGGCCGAATGCCCCTCGAAGCCAGATTTCTAATTTTGTCTTTCGTTCGCGAGTTATGAGTAAAAAAACTGGCAGAAAACATGAATTTTTTTATGGGCTATCGAAGCATCAGTTTTCAGTAGGCCTAATACATTTCAATTGTCAAATCAATTGCAGGTGGCTTTGTCACAAGTTGGAAATAAAAGCATCGCGATTTTTTCAATATGGCGCATGTAATTATCGATAGTTTCGATTCTGTGATCGATCGATTCGTTTGTTTATAATGTCAAATACAACAGAGGCGCTTACTAATCGTGGAATGCACTCCAAAGCCGGATTTTTAGCTGTTTCATTATAATTATTAATAGTTTAGTTTATGAACGATTCGCGTGTGAGTGTTATTTCGCTCTTAATTTTTAATCTTCGAATTAATTATCGTGGGCAAAGCCGCGGGCAGTCAGATAATAAATTAAAGATGTACTCATGGTAGGCTTTGGCATTACGTCATCGCCAAGGTGTCCTGGGATAATTCTCGTAGCATTTGTTTCTACTTCTTCGTGTGTGTACATGTGGAGGTAATAAAGTGATAGAACTATTTTCGCATATCTGTGGGCGGAGTCCAGGCCCTTCATGCATAATCGTGTAGGTCGCACCTCTTCACATCTCGATTCCACTGTCTTCGCCATGCAATTAATTCTCCGCACGTGATTCTTAGTACAGCCAAAATATTCTGCTCTCAGCCCCAATCAAACTCTGGAATCTCTTTTGAAATTAATTTCTTGTGGACGCGAGCTCACAAATTCTTATGTGCAAGGCCGGAATTATTCTTCAGGAGTATCGGCAATTTTCCCGGTGGACCGAGGCTATAAGGGCTGATCTTTTAAGGGGGAAACGGAATGTCCTATCTTTACAATGTTAAATTCAATGTAACCTTTTTAAAAAAAAAATCTGATGTGAAAGTCACATAACTTCCTCTGCCCAAATAAAAGTTAGCAGTATTCACATATCCTTGTACAGAATCGCAAGACACAATTTTACGCTAATTATCCTATAAATACCTCTTCTTTCAATGATGCGACTAAAAGCACAGGCTATATAACAAACTTAAACTGCAGACGTTTATTGAACTTTCCGCCATAAAGAATAATTTCCGAAATTTATCGAATATTTCCCTCAGATACATCTTTACTCTAGGCATGGCCAACAATACATATTTCTCACTTCACATTGTTATATAGAATAAGAGGCCGTGGAAGAGCACTTATTCAGTTGTTCACCACGCAAGACAAACTTTCTACAAACAGTGGGTGAACAGCGGGTGGCTTGTAACTACCCTTCAGAGAATTTTTTAGGAAAAAATTTCAAATATAACTTTTAACTCTCAGTATAAGGAACACATGTGCAAATTTTAAAGAAAATCGTTAGAGCCGTTTTCGAGAAAATCGCAAAAAACGAAAATTTCTTCATCTAAAGTCCCCTTAAAAATAAGAGAAACTTGTTGCCAATCTTCTGCTCACATCTTCAGAAGGTACCTGACCCAAATACGAAATTTTGTTTTCATACCATTTTCCGTTTTGGAGCTAGCCTGTTCACAGACATCCACAGTGACACACATACACTGACACACAGAAATGTTTCCAAAAACAGTACTTTTGGATTCAGTGGGCCACAAAACGAGTATTTATGTCAAACCTCAACTTCGAATTTAGGGGTCGAACACAATACTTCCTTTACCTATATTACAACTTAACAAATATTTCTCACAAATCTCTTCCTTGTGGTAATATTCATAAATACGGCCCTGTGCCGCAACGGATAACGCGTCTGACTACAGATCAGAAGATTCCAGTTTCGATTCTTGGCAGGGTCGTTGATTTTTGCCGTATTTGATTGAGATGTAACAAATATTTCTCACAAAACCTCTTCCTTGTGGCAATATGCTTAAGTAAGGTCCTGTGCCGCAACGGATAACCCGTCTGACTACGGATCAAAAGATTCCAGGTTCGAATCGTGGCAGGGTCGTTGATTTTTGCCGTATTTGATTGGAATGTAACAAAAATTTCTCACAAAACCTCTTCCCTGTGGTAAATTTCTTAAGTAAGGCCCTGTGGCGCAACGGATAACGCGTCTGACTACGGATCAGAAGATTCCAGGTTCGAATCCTGGCAGGGTCGTTGATTTTTGCCGTATTTGATTGGAATGTAACAAAAATTTCTCACAAAACCTCTTCCCTGTGGTAACTTTCATAAGTAAGGCCCTGTGGCGCAACGGATAACGCGTCTGACTACGGATCAGAAGATTCCAGGTTCGAATCCTGGCAGGGTCGTTGATTTTTGCCGTATTTGATTGGAATGTAACAAAGATTTCTCACAAAACCTCTTCCCTGTGGTAACTTTCATAAGTAAGGCCCTGTGGCGCAACGGATAACGCGTCTGACTACGGATCAGAAGATTCCAGCTTCGAATCGTGGCAGGGTCGTTGACTTTTGCCGTATTTGATTGGAATGTAACAAAAATTTCTCACAAAACCTCTTCCCTGTGGTAAATTTCTTAAGTTAGGCCCTGTGGCGCAACGGATAACGCGTCTGACTACGGATCAGAAGATTCCAGGTTCGAATCCTGGCAGGGTCGTTGATTTTTGCCGTATTTGATTGGAATGTAACGAAAATTTCTCACAAAACCTCTTCCCGGTGGTAACTTTCTTAAGTAAGGCCCTGTGGCGCAACGGATAACGCGTCTGACTACGGATCTGAAGATTCCAGGTTCGAATCCTGGCAGGGTCGTTGATTTTTGCCGTATTTGATTGGAATGTAACAAAGATTTCTCACAAAACCTCTTCCCTGTGGTAACTTTCATAAGTAAGGCCCTGTGGCGCAACGGATAACGCGTCTGACTACGGATCAGAAGATTCCAGCTTCGAATCGTGGCAGGGTCGTTGACTTTTGCCGTATTTGATTGGAATGTAACAAAAATTTCTCACAAAACCTCTTCCCTGTGGTAAATTTCTTAAGTTAGGCCCTGTGGCGCAACGGATAACGCGTCTGACTACGGATCAGAAGATTCCAGGTCCGAATCCTGGCAGGGTCGTTGGTTTTTGCCTTATTTAATTGGAATGTAACGAACTTTTCTCACAAAACCTCTTCCTTGTGGTAATTTTCGTAAGTAAGGCCCTGTGGCGCAACGGATAACGCGTCTGACTACGGATCAGAAGATTCCAGGTTCGAATCCTGGCAGGGTCGTTGATTTTTGCCGTATTTGATTGGAATGTAACAAAATTTCTCACAAAACCTCTTCCCTGTGGTAATTTTCATAAGTAAGGCCCTGTGGCGCAACGGATAACGCGTCTGACTACGGATCAGAAGATTCCAGGTTCGAATCCTGGCAGGGTCGTTGATTTTTGCCGTATTTGATTGGAATGTAACAAAAAGTTCTCACAAAACCTCTTCCCTGTGGTAAATTTCTTAAGTAAGGCCCTGTGGCGCAACGGATAACGCGTCTGACTACGGATCAGAAGATTCCAGGTTCGAATCCTGGCAGGGTCGTTGATTTTTGCCGTATTTGATTGGAATGTAACAAAAAGTTCTCACAAAACCTCTTCCCTGTGGTAAATTTCTTAAGTAAGGCCCTGTGGCGCAACGGATAACGCGTCTGACTACGGATCAGAAGATTCCAGGTTCGAATCCTGGCAGGGTCGTTGATTTTTGCCGTATTTGATTGGAATGTAACAAAAAGTTCTCACAAAACCTCTTCCCTGTGGTAAATTTCTTAAGTAAGGCCCTGTGGCGCAACGGATAACGCGTCTGACTACGGATCAGAAGATTCCAGGTTCGAATCCTGGCACGGTCGTTGGTTTTTGCCGTATTTGATTGGAATGTAACAAAAATTTCTCACAAAACCTCTTCCCTGTGGTAATTTTCCTAAGTAAGGCCCTGTGGCGCAACGGATAACGCGTCTGACTACGGATCACAAGATTCCAGGTTCGAATCCTGGCAGGGTCGTTGGTTTTTGCCGTATTTGATTGGAATGTAACAAAAATTTCTCACAAAACCTCTTCCCTGTGGTAAATTTCTTAAGTAAGGCCCTGTGGCGCAACGGATAACGCGTCTGACTACGGATCAGAAGATTCCAGGTTCGAATCCTGGCAGGGTCGTTGATTTTTGCCGTATTTGATTGGAATGTAACAAAAATTTCTCACAAAACCTCTTCCCTGTGGTAATTTTCCTAAGTAAGGCCCTGTGGCGCAACGGATAACGCGTCTGACTACGGATCACAAGATTCCAGGTTCGAATCCTGGCAGGGTCGTTGGTTTTTGCCGTATTTGATTGGAATGTAACAAAAATTTCTCACAAAACCTCTTCCCTGTGGTAAATTTCTTAAGTAAGGCCCTGTGGCGCAACGGATAACGCGTCTGACTACGGATCAGAAGATTCCAGGTTCGAATCCTGGCAGGGTCGTTGATTTTTGCCGTATTTGATTGGAATGTAACAAAATTTCTCACAAAACCTCTTCCCTGTGGTAATTTTCATAAGTAAGGCCCTGTGGCGCAACGGATAACGCGTCTGACTACGGATCAGAAGATTCCAGGTTCGAATCCTGGCAGGGTCGTTGATTTTTGCCGTATTTGATTGGAATGTAACAAAAAGTTCTCACAAAACCTCTTCCCTGTGGTAAATTTCTTAAGTAAGGCCCTGTGGCGCAACGGATAACGCGTCTGACTACGGATCAGAAGATTCCAGGTTCGAATCCTGGCACGGTCGTTGGTTTTTGCCGTATTTGATTGGAATGTAACAAAAATTTCTCACAAAACCTCTTCCCTGTGGTAGTTTTCATAAGTAAGGCCCTGTGGCGCAACGGATAACGCGTCTGACTACGGATCAGAAGATTCCAGGTTCGAATCCTGGCAGGGTCGTTGGTTTTTGCCGTATTTGATTGGAATGTAACAAAAATTTCTCACAAAACCTCTTCCCTGTGGTAAATTTCTTAAGTAAGGCCCTGTGGCGCAACGGATAACGCGTCTGACTACGGATCAGAAGATTCCAGCTTCGAATCCTGGCAGGGTCGTTGATTTTTGCCTTATTTGATTGGAATGTAACAATAATTTCTCACAAAACCTCTTCCCTGTGGTAAATTTCTTAAGTAAGGCCCTGTGGCGCAACGGATAACGCGTCTGACTACGGATCAGAAGATTCCAGGTTCGAATCCTGGCAGGGTCGTTGGTTGTTGCCGTATTTGATTGGAATGTAACAAAAATTTCTCACAAAACCTCTTCCCTGTGGTAAATTTCTTAAGTAAGGCCCTGTGGCGCAACGGATAACGCGTCTGACTACGGATCAGAAGATTCCAGCTTCGAATCCTGGCAGGGTCGTTGACTTTTGCCGTATTTGATTGGAATGTAACAAAAATTTCTCACAAAATCTCTTCCCTGTGGTAAATTTCTTAAGTAAGGCCCTGTGGCGCAACGGATAACGCGTCTGACTACGGATCAGAAGATTCCAGGTTCGAATCCTGGCAGGGTCGTTGGTTTTTGCCGTATTTGATTGGAATGTAACAAAAATTTCTCACAAAACCTCTTCCCTGTGGTAGTTTTCATAAGTAAGGCCCTGTGGCGCAACGGATAACGCGTCTGACTACGGATCAGAAGATTCCAGGTTCGAATCCTGGCAGGGTCGTTGGTTTTTGCCGTATTTGATTGGAATGTAACAAAAATTTCTCACAAAACCTCTTCCCTGTGGTAAATTTCTTAAGTAAGGCCCTGTGGCGCAACGGATAACGCGTCTGACTACGGATCAGAAGATTCCAGGTTCGAATCCTGGCAGGGTCGATAACGCGTCTGACTACGGATCAGAAGATTCCAGGTTCGAATCCTGGCAGGGTCGTAGATTTTTACCGTATTTGTTTGCAATGCAACAAAGATAACTCACAAAACTACTTCCTTGTGGCAACGTATATATGTAATGGGCCATTCAGATAGAAAATTAACCGTAAACATAGAAGTTTGGGGCCATGTTTTTCAATGTGACCATTCACAATGCATCACTTAAACGTGAAACTTAAACGTAAAATTAAACGTAACGTATATGCGTGCAATCACCAAGCTTCTGCGTTACGTTTATGCGAAAAATAACGATTCAACCAATCAGAGAACAGAACAGGAGACGGAAGTGGAAGTAGCTAAGAAGTATTCTATGAATGAGAAACTCCTCGTTATGATAAATGGCATCCATTATATAAAGATGCGGCATTGAAGGAAAATATATGAAAATTAGTTCCCTAAGAAATGAACTAAGGTATTAAATACAGCCCATATAATATTCTGTTAATTTCTATGTGCCTGCATACGCTTGTATGATTTCAATTTTTAATGGCCTACATATGTTTAATAGAAACATGAAAGTATTTTCGTCTACTGCAGCCATTTTATCAGTTGTTCACGTTCTCGTTTGTGATTGGTTGTTACCTACGTTTATGTTTTCATTGCGAATGCTCAATGCCGTGCTAAAGTTTCCGTTTAAGTTTACGTTCTTACGTTTACGGTTAAGTTTCTATATTAATGGCCCATACGGCCCTGAGGCGCAACGGATAATGCGTTTGACTACGAATCAGAAGATTCCAGGTTCGAATCCTGGCAGGGTCGTTGATTTTTGCCGCATTTGATTGGAATGTAACAAAAATTTCTCACAAAACCTCTTCCTTGTGGTAATGTTTATAAGTGAGGCTCTTTGGCGCAACGGATAATGCGTTTGACTACGAATCAGAAGATTCCAGGTTCCAATCCCGGCAGGTTCGTTGATTTTTACCGTATTTCATTGGGATGTAACGAAAATTTTTTATAAAACCTCTTCCCTCTGGTAATTATGTAGAATTTTTTTTGCCATATTTGGTCATTATTAAGGGTATATTTGCAGTCATATTTTTCACGTTTTTAGGCCATAAACATCCGCACCCCAGTCATGAAGTAGTAAATATAACATTAGCGGGATAACGCATTTACTTTTAGAAAATATGTTATTTTATTAGATCATATTTAGGATTTTTGGGTCATACTTAGTCAATTTTAAGGGAATATTTGCAGTCATTTTTTTTTATTTTTTTAGGTCATAAACAATAACATCCGAACCCTATTTTTTATACAAGTGGTGAAAGAGAGCTTTCATGGAGCGAGTAGATATGGTTGTGAGGGCGAATGTAGCAATCCTCCGAGCAAAATATAATATAATATAGTTTTGCCATGTGAAACATACAGTCGTTCTAAAGTTTCAGAAAAATGTAACGGGAAGTCCCCTGAACTCCGCCTAATAAATTCCCACCGATTTCAGGTTCCGCGGTGGTTGGTGGGGAGGCTCAAAGTTTCCCTTTTTCAGTTTTTTGTACGTATGTAGAAAACGGTGCGTCGAACAGAAAATTTTATTGTTTTCAAAATTAAGGCCTATTAAATTCCCTACAAACTTTTTTGTGCCCTCCCTTAACCCCCCCCCCTCCCGGAGTGCCAAGCAATGAAGCTTATTACCTCCTGTCAAACCAAATTTTGGTAACCATTTGTTTGATGTGTTTACCTAATAGTGCCAATATGGACAATAGGAAAAGCAGAAGCCAAGAAACTAGAAGCAGCAGAAATGTGGATATGGAGAAGGCTAACAAAGACGAGTTGGGTGGATAGGAAAACAAATGAAGAAGTGCTTAATGAAGTGATGGAAGAGAGATCCCTTCTGAATTCAATTAAGAGTAGAAGAGCAAAGTTAGTGGGTCATACATTTCGGCACAATGGTCTACTCATTAACATTTTTGAAGGGAAAATAATGGGGAAGAAATCAAGAGGACGTCCAAGAAATTCATTTATTAAAAAAATGATAAAGGATATGGACGTGCTGTTATACGAAAATCTAAAGAGAACAGCGATGAAGAGGAAGACATGGCTACTACAACAAGGCATTGCCTTTAGATCCTGATGATGAATAGTGCCCTTATGTAATCCTGATGGGATGTGTGGTGAAATTGACATGTTTGGGCTGTGTACTTGTGTCGTTGCGCGGGTTTGACTTTCTTGCCATGAAGTCGATTGCTTGTCGTTAGTTGTGTTTGTTTAGTATCGTGTAGAGATGTTTGCTAATGTATTTAGCAGTGCGTGTATCTGTATGAGGGGAAAACTGGTGGATTCATATCATATTTATCTCTATGTGTTACCGTCTCCGAGAAATGAGCAGGCGAAAATGGAAAATCTGCAGAAAAATTTGTACTGCCTCACGTTTTTCGTCAAACTTGTCCTTCCAATTTTTTTTCCCCTTCCATTTTACAAGAAACTTGTGAGAAAGGAAGTTGTATGTGCCTCCCCCTATACATTCCTGAAACTTTGCAGCAAAACCAAATTTGACTGGGCTATTAATATTTGTGAAATAACCTCGGACGATTAATTTTTCGTTTGTCCGTTTGCATGTGGAAGTTCCTGTAAACGTGACAACTTTTTTTTTTTTTTAAGTGACAATCAGCAAGACGGAAGCTCGTACTCGTCCTCCCACTCGCCCTCTCTCGAGCTGCTCTTTCTCACGGTTCATTGCTGGACGCCATATGTTCCTCCAGATCAAACTACTTCCTTTAGTCTACCTCTTAACTCACATGCAGTGTGTTTAACATGCAGTTGGCTACCGTTGAACCGTTGATGATAATAATAATAATAATAATAATAATAATAATAATAATAATAATAATAATAATAATAATAATAATAATAGTAATAATAATAATAAAAAAGTAATAATAAACTCCGTGGAGCGACATCCCCGAAGGAACAAGGCCTACCACCCGGTCACTGCGTCATCTACATATAGGCAGATGGCAGGATTGGGGGGCATGTGGTCAGCATGCCGACACCCACGGCCGTTAATGGTGGTTTTCATGACCGGAGCCGCTACTTCTCTATCAAGTAGCTCCTCAATTTTGAATCACGAGGCTGAGTGCACCCCTACCAGACCTCCCTACCTCAGAAAAGTCCGAGAAGGTACCGGGGATCGGACCCGTAGTCAGCGACGCTAACCACAAGACCACGCCGGCGTTCAATAGTAGTAATAATAATAATAATAATAATAATAATAATAATAATAATTTTTATTAAGGAATATTCAACAATACAATGGTTTTCCTTCATCCTACAACAATCTTTTGCCTCCATAAGTCCCTGTCCATAGCATCTTCTTCACTTAATCCTTTTCTCGCCATACTCCTTTTCACCCCATCCATCCAGCACTCTTTGGGTTTCGCTCTTCTTTTTCCTTCTACTTCCCAATCAAAAATTTTCTTGGGTATTCTATCCTCTGTCATTCTGACTACATGTCCATACCATTTCAAGCGTCTTTCTTCTACAATTTCCAAAATATTCTTTTCAACTTGCATTATTTCCCTTATTCTATTATTCTGAATTTTTTCTTTCCTGTATTTTCTTGCTGGACGCCTCCAAAAATCCATTTTTAATACCATTAACTTGCTTGCTGGTTGTCTACTTATGGTCCAAGTTTCAATAATGTTGTGCTTTGGAATAATGCTTGATAAAGGTTATTAATTTTTTAGTTCTATGTAAAATATTTTTACTCCATAATATTGAATTTAGCATTCCTATAATACCCTTCCCATCCGTTATTCTTCTTTGAATCTCTAAATTTGTTGTTGCATCCTTTTATATAATAGACCCTAGATATTTAAAATATTCAACATGTGCAATTTATTCTGTAGGCCTATTAAGCCTATATATAAACTTTTCCTCCAAACCCATTGACAAATATTCAGTTTTATTGAAATTCATTTCTAATCCCCATATCCTGTACTCTTCTACCAACTTGCTGACCATATATGACGCGTCATCTCATGATAATGATGATGATGATGATGATAATGATAATAATAATAATAATAATAATAATAATAATAAAAATAATAAAATCCGGTAAACTGATGTAACAAAGTGCCAGAATGCTTTTGTTTAATCAGTGATAATTGCAATTACGATATGCAGAAAATAAGTTATTTTTGTAAACGATATCCGAGTCAAGCTCCAGATCGATTCATTAAGCAGGGTTTACGGAAGAACAAAGGTCTAGAGTTTGATTCTTAACCTTAATTCAAACTGCACTGGTAAAGAACTGCACTTAATGTACGTAGCCCTAATTATTTCAGAGTAAAATACCTTCTTTATATAAGGTATATACAGAAAGAATATACATTCGTGTAGTACTCATTTCAACTTTATCAACGAAATAAACAAACCTCTGACTGCATTGGAGTCATGACCCTCAATGATTAGCAATGCGGCATTCTAGTATAGGCCTAGTCATGGCTTCCCATTTAAAAAGCCTCTGGACTTTAATTAATCGTTACTCCGATACCGGTGAACCTATTTGGTCCAAAATAAATAGGTTTCTTCCCATGGGCATTATAAATGCGTATACCAAGATTCATGAAAATCCGATAAAATGTCTTTGAGTTATCGCGCGTACAGACACACGGACAGATAGACACACGGACAGACATTTTCCCGTTCCCCACACAGTCTCATGAAGTACGATTCTGGCACTTAATAAAAATGTGACACCTTTTTCGTCCATTTTTAAGTTTATTTGTTCCTAGGCCTTTGTGTTTAAGATCATCAATCGGTTTTTTAGTCAGAGATAACCAATAATTAGGGAAGTAACCATTTAAGGTAAAATTTGTTTTCAACTCAATTTCTCACACAATATACAAACCCAGGCCGGACTGCAAAGAAAACAGTTAACACATTGATAAGGCCCATAGTTAATTACTTTTATACCTCACTAGCTTAAAAGACCCGGCGTCGCCCGGGTTTTGTATTTTGTAATTGGAAATTAGCTTATGAAGGATTTTCAATTTTAAATTCTAGGTCCTTATATAGGCATTTATAATTTGAAATAGGAAGAACGACTTATTACACTCAAACTATTCCCTCATAAAACGCTTGATATAGTTTTTTATGGCTCATAGAGGATCTAGAATTTTGCATCCCATCGCTTGTACAGTGCACAGCAAGCCTGGTAGAGGTTTAAATAAGAAGAAACAGAAATTCCTGTAACATAAAATTGTAATATCGAGGCGGGAAATTTCCCACTCTTATGTTACCATAAAGCATTATCACTTTCCACAGCCCGGCAATCTGGGTCACGGCGGTGAAGCCTAGCCTTGCGCTATGCCGCCATCTTGCCTCACCTGAAGACACCCATTGAACTACACGTAATTCAATGGGAAACTATCACGAGAACTTAGATTAAAGTCTATTTTCACAATTTTCTATTGAAATTTTGTATCTACTAGTGAACACACTGAAACCACATTGAAAAAGTACGTCCTCCTGCTATTTTTCTCAAGTATTGGTTCCTATTACTTGCTAAAAATTAGGTTTTTGATGTGAAACTTCTTTAGCCGCGGTAGGATTAAATCCAGAGCTTTGCGTTACGGACAAAATCGTCACGAAATTCGTTTGGTGTGACGGAACGGACTGCACAGAAAACAATCAACTCAATAATTAGGCTTATCAAAAATTTAATAAAACCGAAAATTCCAAAATTTAAAAAATAAAAGAATTCAAATTAAAAAATCGAAAATCCAAAATTTTAAGTCTAAAAATCCGAAATTAAAAAATAAAAATAAATTAAAAATATAAAATTAAAAAATTAAAAATTCAAAAATTCAAAGATACAACATTTAGAAAATCCAAATTTTAAAAAATAATCCAAAGTAAAAAATCCAAATATCCAAAATTTAAAAAATTAAAAAATTAAATTTAAAAAATAAAAAATCCTAAAATCCAAAATTTAAAGAATCCAAAAAATAAAAAATTTAGAGATACAAAATAAAAAATCCAAAATTTAAAAAAACTCTTAAGGAACACAACAAATAGCTATCAATGTATGCTTACAGTTATTTATAAAAATATAAAACATTACTCGTAACTAAAGCATAATATTATTTACAATGCAAAAAATACGCATAAATTGAGGTTAAGTTTATTTGCAATTTCTAAATGCTAAAGTAATATATGACTATTTACAGTGTATGAAATAGTTAACAATATTAGGTTATGGTTATTTACAACCATATAATACATTCCTAGAAACTAAAGCATGTATAATGCATGAAATGGCTAACCAGGGGTGTCCACCCCCAAACGTCATGACTCACCCCCAAACTTCACTGCTCACCCCCAAACTTCATTGCTCACCCTCAACCCAATTGGATGTCGACAAGGGCGCCCATATGATATTTTCTAGGTGGGGCAATTTTTTAAATTAATTAATTTTTTGTCGCTTTAACTTCTTGGGCCACTTTGTAACGTTATATTAATAATATAATTAGTGCAACAATGACGTAGCCATAAAATAATTGCGGGGAGGGTCGGAAGTGCCGGGGGGTTTGGAATACCCCCAAAAAGGGGGTCGGGGGTCCATCCCCAGAAAATTTTTAAATATTAAACTAATGAAAATCTCATTTTACGCTATTTTAGCACAGAAAAACTAGTTAGGAAATTTGTTTACCATACTCGAAGACATGCCAATGTAAATAAGAAATCATTACCTAAGTGGGGGTCCACCCCCGGAACATTTTTAAGTACTGAACTAATGAAAATCACATTTTACGCTATTTTAGGACTCAAAAACTAGTTAGGAAATTTGTTTACCATACTCTAAGACATGCCAATGTAAACAAGAAAATATTACCTAAGTCGGGTGTCCACCCCCCGGGAAATTTTTAAATGTTGAACTAATGAAAATCACATTTTACGCTATTTTAACACTGAAAAACTAGTTAGCAAATTTGTTTACTATACTCTAAGACATGGCAACTTAAACAATAAATTGTTACCTAAGTTATAATACTTATTACTATTTATAAGAAAAGTTGAATAACACATGGAACAGTGAACATAATAGGCCTACTCATTATGTTATGAAAAGAAAATAACTGCTATATCATATTTGACACACCAACAAATCTTGTTTAATTAAATAATTTTTTTAAAATACAAATATAGAAATTTAGGTTTTGACTTTTGGGGGTCCAAACCCCCTGAACCCCCCTTTCCTAATCCACTGTGGATTCTGCTTCCATGTTGTTGATTTGGTAAAACTTCTGCAATTCAAATAATTGTCTTAAAAGAAAAACACCTGACTATAATAATTATTAATATACATTTTTTCCTTGCGCCCCCCCGCCCCCGGGTATGGGCGCCCGTGGCTGTCGAAATTCTTCAACTTTATCTTTATAAAGAATTAGAAGAGACCTTCTGAAGTTATAGAACTTGACTGTGTTTATTTTTAACATATAAAACTATAATTTTGCAACAATTTTCAACCCCCTCCCAGAAAATTCATAAATGATAATATTTTGCCCCCCCCAGAAATTTCAATGCGTTTTAACCCCCCCCTGTGGGCACCCCTGGGCTAACAATAATAATGAAAGGCCTACTTACGAATGTATTGAAACGTGTTCCTTTCCTTGTTTCTTTTTGACGTAGTAAGAAAAATTACACCCGAATACCACACGGGTATTCACCATTTTAGAAAAAGTATTTATACTTCTCAGTCCAATTACATTATTAGCTAAAATGCTAAAATTCACATCGCTGTAACGCTCTTGTGGCTTGTGCTCGATCAGCTGCTACAGTGTAGTAATATGGCGGTCCGTGCATCAACGTGGCTTCACTGCCGCCAATAGTAAAGCATACACCATTGCCGATCTATCTCTATATATCTGTGTCACTTTCATACTTTTCTCTCCAAAAACCTGCGATATAATATAATAATATACACATTACCATACCTCGTTTTGTTTTCTCTATGTCCAGGGTAGAGAAAGTTATGTGATTCCATTATTTTAGTGGATTTCATTCTGTAATATTTATTTATAACATGAATTATTTTGATAACTTCTCTGATTTGTCAAAAGTGCATTTCAATTGTTTTTTCCAAGCCCACCTGATACCATTTGGCAACAATATATTCTGTGATTTGGAATTGATAATTCTATGTAAAAAGGGATTAAGTATTTTCAAAAACATTTAATTTTTGGCATTTAGAATCAGAATTTTTCAAAATCCTTTCTTAGTGAGCACCTACATTATGAAACGAAGGTACTGTCAAAATTCCAAGTCTCTACCTGTTATAGTTTAGGCTGTACGTTGATTCCTGTCATTCAGTCAATCAGTCAGTCAGTCATTCATTCAGTCAGTCAGGACAAAGCCTTTTATATATATATAGAGATTCTATAATTTAACATTTTCCCAGCGGCACTCAGTCGTGGGGGGGCCTTTGTGGTATTTTCAATAAAAGTGTTAACCCATTAGTATATTGCGATACAAGTGCCGTAAGCGGTGCATACGGATCGAGGAAAGAGTTTGAAAAAACGAGGCGCTTGCGCCGAGTTTTTTCAATTTCCGAGATCCGTTATGCGCTTACGGTACGGTGCTATTTTATGCACGATGATTATTTATATCAATTTAATTATATTAATTGAGATATTAGCTGAAAATATTATGTATATAGCCTACACTATTGAAAATGGATGTTATATTTCAAAAAGTGATTCTCATGTGTTTGTTGTTATGGGGACCGAATATTTATCCTGTTAAAGTCGCCACAAACCGGGCCTTGGTTCCGGTCTTTCATAAAGGCTTGTGTTATGATGGTTTTAGTTACGGCACGTGTGCTTTCTGTAAATTTTAAAGCACTGAGATTTCTTTTGTTTTTATAGCAACCAGATTGCATGCGGGAATGTCAAGTTACGATCCACGGCAACAATATTCGTAAGTACCACTAATTAGTTACGTCGTGCAAAAAAGTTATTTGAGGTGCAGAAGATGCGGATAGCTTAGTTTACGTTGGAAGTCGTGCAATATGGTGGTCGAGATTGGAGTCAGTGCTGATGAGAGATGTTTTCTCTGTCTTCAGATGTACCAGGGCCCGTTGCTGGAGAGCCCGTTGTGGTGGATAGCGGCCGCAACTGGCTCACTCTCTCGTGGCCCAAAACACAGAACAAAGGAGGCGCCCCTGTGCTTGCCTACAGAGTCGATGCCTGGCCTCTCGGAGGAGAAGGCGGGGCGCGATGGGTTGAGGTAAGTACGTTAACAATATGGGGTATGGTTTCCATGACCACACGATATGTTTATCCCACCGCCGTCTCGAGAATTACACTGTCCTATGGTTTATTTTAACATGGAGTCCAGAGTATTGCTCAATTGCCTAATTTCTCCAATAGAGGCGACACAGTTCACACCCAGATTGCATGAAATTCCAGCATATTTCAGTTTCCGAGTTTATACTTCAGAGGGCAACACATAGCATACGGTAATGTAAAGGGTATTGCAACTGGGTGTGAAAGGTGCTGCCATCTGTAATGTCGCCGCGCACGCAAAATTAGCCGTATAGGACAGGCAGTGTATACATGAGTAATACAGTCTAGAAGGCAGTGGTTTATCCACATAAATAAAAAGTTGAAAGTAGGTGATTTTAGCTCGCTGTGTTCTACATAAACAATAGAAACCATATATAAATATATATTACTTTTTTTAAATTTTATAAATACATAGATAATATACTGGGTGTTAATGAATAGCACCGAAATATTTTACCTGTGTATAGAGGGAACATAGAGAAGAAACTTTTACTAGGAGATGTTTGCTCTATGGACTCAATATTTCCTGTTACAGCATAAAATCTCCCAGGGCATGGCCGCCACTGACTTCTAACATGAAAAAAGAAATGCAAAACAAAGAAACTTCATTATTAACACAGTAGTTATGAATAAAAAACTAATGCAGTGGCGGCCATTCATGTAATTAGTCTGTAAATTTTGCAGATTATGGAAACACTAAATTACGATATAGCTGTTGATGAATGATTAAGAATAAGGTTTTTATCGATCACTATGAAGGCGTGAAGTTAATTTAGTGAAAAATTTAACCCTATTTCGTTTAATTATTGACTTATGAGCCCCAAATTGTTATGACTTTAATGCTCTGCAGCATACACATTCTACGTAGAGTAAAAATCTCCTAATAACAGTTCCTTGTCTATGTTTCTTCTATACAAAGGTAAAACATTTCGATGTGATACATTAACACCCTGTAGGCCCACTTATATTTATGCAACATTGTTTGTATTAACTCTGAGGTATAATGAAAATGTTTTGCAATTTAACCCTTAAATTTATAATGTATCCTATTCGAAACAATCGTTTGTCTTCAATTTGTATTAGAAGACTGAAAGAAATCGGAAGAAAATTAGGAAGCAAGAAATAAACTATGGTTGTAATCATTCTCTTAACTGTTTTCTTTGCAGTCCGACACGGGTTTATGTACTGTGTGAGAAATTGAGTCAGGTCAAATAAAGGTTTCATGGAACATTCTCATGGAATATTCTCATTAATCTCATTAGCCTAGATCAGGGTTGAAATGAATGAACAGTCTGCATTATGGAATACTAAGCAATGCTACCAACGAAGTAGTGACAAAATAGTTAACCTCAAAATTAAGATAAACTAAACTCGGAACAAAATAAAAATTGCCACTGTCTACTTGAATGTGCATTGGTTAAAAGTACAGTTTTCTTCTCCGTTGGATTTTCTCATATTGATAGCCCAATCTGCTGCATTTGAGATTCCCTAGTCAGTTCAATTCAATTGTACTTACGATCTTCACAGAACTTTTATAACTGAATCCATATGCATTTTATATTTATTTCAGTATTTTTTTTATCTATCTTCCTTTATGATAATGTCAACAGACGCATTATCAAACTTTCATCTTGTCATTTTTGTTTTCAATTTAGCGCCGGCAATGGATAACGTAGTCTAGTATTATGCTCACACTTTATCTTGAGCCCCAAAAATGCGGGGGTGAGGGGAGCTGATATTGCATGCAGTATAAGAGATTGACTATTTCAGAAGGCGGTGAGTTGAAATTGACGTTGTTTCTGAAGGGTTGCCAATTACCAGAAAATATAACGTGTGTAGTTTTATGCTGGGTCACAATGGAACTAACTGTAATCTGTAGCACTTCCAACTCTCGCTATCAAACTAAAGATTTTATATTGATTCAGATATTATAGTAGAATATATCGCTGGAGAAATGAATAAAGTAATATATTTAGGCCTATTTAGACAATTTCTCTCCCGGTCTTCAGAATATAGAAAATCGTTTAAAAGTCGTAGCATTATACATGTAGGCCTACTTGAATACGCACTTTCACATGCCTGAATTGATGTAATTTAACTAAATGCCTTTCGCGAAAGTTTGTAGGTAATTAATACAACACAATTTATACAACGAAATAATAAAACTTGACTTGTTCTTTTCTCCAACGACAGATTCAGCTTGAAACACATTAAATTGCTTTCCCTTCCATTTCATTTATTTGGTTCATTATTTCGCTGATTTCCGATACTTCTTGGTTTAAAGAATCTTTATTTTTAACTTCGTTGTCACTTATATCGACCATTTCCACAACACCAGTACTGTTCTTGTAATATCCCTGGATTTATTCGGTCATTTTCAGAATAATATGATGTAAACAAATAAAAAAATTGACGGCAGCTCAAGAATGCCTCAACGGGAAGTTTTTGGGTATGGCAATACTGGGGACGGGTCGCGATCTTCATTTTTTCGAGCGAGGCCTTCTTTATATGGACGGTTTCCAGCATTATGGAGTGTTTGGCTCAAGATAAAGTGTGCGAATAATAATTAGGGCTGAAAATCGATTAAAAATTCTAATCGAGTTAACTCTTGACTTTAATCGACCGATTAATCGACTGATTAATCGACAAACAGGTCGGTATTTTAAACGAAACCAAAGTGTACATTTAATATTGTTTTACATGTTTGATAACTACTACACTACAGATAATCAGAAGAAATCCTGAATAAATTAATACCATTATTTTAACTAGTGAAAAACTATATACAAAACTTTTGTTTCCGTTTACATTTTCAGTCAATAGTTGAGACACACGAGTTTGTTGACATTTGAATGTTCAAGACACGATCGTAGCTTGTTTACAATAATACCGGCAGCACCAAAAACTCTCTCACTCGGCACTGAGAAAGGAGTTTGGTCATTTGACCCATTTGTCGAAAAACGTTTATTCAGAATTCCACTAAACCGATTAATCGGAAAATGTAATTGATCGACGATTAAATGTTTAATCCATTAATCGAGCCGATTAATCGGTACAGCCCTACTAGTAATCATTGCGTTAGCGACTCTGTGACGGTTTAGTAACGATCTGACGCTTTATCAGATAGAATCGCATCCTCGCGATTCTTGCAAGGCTATTGTAAGATAAGGGTTGTGATTAGTCGATATCTGAGGCTTCGCTAAACGTTTTTGGTCAATATTGAATACGCGGCGTATGGATGGAATAGTAGCCTATATTTAATACTATATCCCTCATTAAAAAATGAAATAGGCTAAAACACTCTGTGTAGATCTCTTGTATAGTCTATTGTTTTAAAAACAGTTCCATCTTTTCCCTCGAATCTGGTTTTACAAAATCAGCTTAACAGCTTTGTCATTCCTAAAATTTGTACTTGTCAATATTATAAAACATTACTAAAATCTATAGTTGTCAATATTATAACATTTTAAATGTTTTTATTCAGTAGGATGGACGATATATTTAGGCTTAATCCGCCATCTTCGGGTCCTTTTTCCTTATCCCAGACGGTCTTATTCTAAACTTTGAGCCATATGATTTAAGCCAAAATATATCGTCCATTCTACTGAATAAAAAAATTTAAGATTTTATAATATTGACAACTATAGATTTTAGTAATGTTTTATAACATTGACAAGTACAAATTTTAAGAATGACAAAACTGTTAAGCTGATTTTATAAAACCAAATTCGACGGAAAAAATTGTAATTGCTTTTAAAACACTGTAGGCTACAAACCCGTAGCGTAGTGGTTGCGGCGCTGTGCTACATACCGGAAGGTCGCGGGTTCGATTCCCGATGAGGTCGTTGGAGTTTTTCAATTGGCCTAATCCTTCTGGTGGCACTATGGCCCTGGGGTCAACTGAGCCTCTAACAGAAATGAGTACCAGGAGCAATCCTGGGGATAAAGACGGCTGACAACCTTACCACCTTCATGTGCCGATGTCTAAAAATCAGGGGGCCTGAACCTCCTGGAACCCTCTGGACCTCCATGGCCTGTATAGAGAACACTTCACTTTTTCTATAGGCTACATCAGATTTATATCCCTCGTGGGGGGAGGGGATGAAATTTATGAACACTCTGTATAGGGTTTGTATACCAGAAATGATTCCCTGTAAGATTGAATTTACTACTGGACTGTAATACAACAGATAGGCTTCATTTGTATTCTTTATTAATTCATGCAACTAAAACACAGTCATTAGAGATATGATTAGATTTGGTTTAGTGACTAATGAATCCAAAGCACTTACAGGCGGTTTCTAATTACAGATCTGCATCTTGATACTACGCCCTATTTGATCTTGATGAAGTTGTTATTAAAGAACGACCGCCGATGAAATTAAATCGCCCATGCACTGTCAGCTAAAAGCATTTTGACAGTAAATAGTATCTTTGTGGTTGCGTAATTATATCATTTTAGTTGTTTGGATTCCTAAGGGTACAGTTTTCCTACACATAGCTTTGTTTCTATTATTAAATGGATCGTCAAGTTCATTAAGATCATCTGGAAAAATCTGATGTAAAATTCCCATAACTTCCTCTGCCCGAATAAAAGTTAGCTTCTTAGTAAGGAGACGTTTTCGAGAAAATCGCGACAAACGTAATTTTTGAAGTGAAACTTCTTTAGGCGCGCTAGGAGTATATCGAGAGCTAACCCAAAGTTGCGTTACGCTTTAACGTTACGAACGAAATCGTCTCGTAAGTAGTGGGGCTGTGACGGACTACACAGAAAACAACCGACTCAATGATTAGGCTTATCAAAAATTTAAAAAATCCAAAAATCCAAAATTAAAAAAATCTAAAATTAAAAAATTAAAAATTAAAAAAATTGAAAATTAAAAATCCGAAAATTAAAAAAAAAAAAAATCGGGAGCGCGCGGGGGAAAGGTATAGGCAGTGAGTAGCTTCGAGCTAGTGGCGTAGTGAGCCTTGAAAATTATAAAAAAAAATCCAGAATTAAAAAATAAAAAATCCAAAATTTTAAAAATAAAAAAATCCAAAATTAATAAAATCCAAAATCCAATTATGTCATTCTAGTTGTTTGGATGCCTAAGGGTACAGTTTTATTACACATTGCTTTGTTTGTGTTAGATTTTCAGCGAAGGGTAAGGGTAATCAGGGTAAGGGTATTTTTTGGGGTTTGTCAAGTCTCACTTTATAAAGAAACTACGTCATAAGTACTTGTTTGTGCCAGAAATTGCCTTAAGACGAGATTAAAGTTCGACTTGGATATAAGTATGACTTATTGCGACTTTGAATACTGGCCTTAGTTTTTGCTGTTCATAGTCACTGAAGTACGACTTATGTGTCGAAATAAGCTAAACTTTCTCAAGTCAAGGGTCTCCCTGACTTATTTCAGTTTAAGCCAAAACCATGGTTAGTTATTCTGAGGATCTAGGCGAGGTATTAGAAGAAAATCGCACCCCAAAGCATTATTTGCGAAACATGACGAACCCATTCAAATTCTACAGTGACAATGAATTCAAAAAGAGATTTCCTTTCAAGAAAACACAATTTTGGAATTATCAATCGCCTACTTTCATCAGCATTTCTCTCTGATGGCATTTCATATCGCTCCAAAGCTTCCTAAGCTCATTTGAATCTCTCTAGACATAATTAACATCGAAATAAATACATAAGCGTACCGGTATTAAATCTGAACGATGTCCAAGCTAATATATACACAGAATATTCTCTAGAAACTATTGATCAGTTTACTTACACGCTGCATAATATGACTGGATAAATAGAATTCATTGTTACAATGCCCAGCGCCGTCTGTAATTTTATATCACGATAGCGAAATACGTAACCAGATGGCTTTGCATTACACGAAATCTGAAAAAAAAAATCTTAAATTACGGTTCACTGATTCAATTAGCCTATTATGGCAGTGAACGTGCGATTTTTCATATTATCACGTTCGTTTGACTTTAATATCTACTCTTATACAATTCAACGGCCCTAAATAGCATGCTCACACGCTCGCCCGCTTCGTGAAACATCGGGTATACTCGGCGATGTTCGCCTCTTGCAGTCTAAACTTTCACAAAGAGTACAAAATTAGGAAAACCGTTTCTTTATTATATAAGGCCTAAGTGAAATGAACACAATGAACAAATATTCTAATTTCATTTTTACTTACAATTTTCATAGCTCTGAACCAAAAACATTTTTAATAATATGCCAGTGTAAATTTCTTTAAAATCCTGGAGTCAATTAATAATGGCGGGAGAAGCCGCGGGCAGTATCGCGGACAATGAAAATCCAAACAAAATAACTCCTTCGCTTGAAAAATTATATAATTTCTGAAAATTACACTGAATTTATGAAATAAAATTCACATCATATTCATCTGTCAACAAACAGTTGAGAAACAATACGTATTATCAGTGTTAACAGGTCGCTTTGAAACTGCATAATCGATTCTGATATAGTTTTCCCAGGGGGCGCTTTCATGTCGTGGAATGTACTCTAAAGCAGGAATTTTAGCTGTTTCATTAATATTTTTATTTATGGAATAGTTTATGAATGATTCGCGTGCAAGTGTTAATAAATATAATGCTTTAATAATTATTATACTCTTAATTTTTAATGTTTCAATTAATTATCGTGGGCGAAGCCACGGGCACCTGCTAGTGTAGAACAAGTAGAGCTTTATGAAGTAAAAACTTAACAAAGCACGTCTTTAAAGAAGACTATGAACACGGAAAACAAAGAGCCACTTGTCCAATAAGTTTAACTTTGTAAAGTTGTTCTTAAGTTGAAGTGTGCTTGATATAGGCCTACATTAGTTCCAATAGAATAAGCTAACTTGTATTTTAGGGGGACTATTCCGCGTGTTTGATATTTGTCCAAAACGTCAGGCAATCTTGCAGGGATTTTGTAAGTTAAACGACCGTGATTGGTCGATATCCGAGGAATTGCTAAACGTTATTGGTCAATATCAAACACTCGGCGTATGAATAGTGGAATAGTCAGCATTATCCTCTTCTTCTTTTTTTTCAGATGGGGGTCTCTCCAATCAACAGTTTCGACGCGTTCAACCTGAAAGCCGGTATGGAATACAAGTTTAGGGTGACCCCCAGGAACAGGTACGGATGGGGTGAATCCGTCATCACTACCACCCCCGTCAGTGTTGGTGGCAAACTGGAGCTCCCAGAATTCACTCGTATTCTGCCGGGTCAGCTCAAAGCTCTGCAAAGCACCAACATCTGTCTCGAATGCCAGGTAAGGCTTATACATAATACATATCATTTGTTTTTTCCATTCAGTTTTTTGTTGTTGTTGTAGGCAAGTTGCATAAGATGCGACTGTTTTTGTTCGATCTTAATTACATCCAAACCCTCAATTTCAGGAATACTTACTCTACCTTTAGTAGGCCTAACGATAGTACGGGTAAAGAAAATAAAAATGTATGGTTTTAGATCTGGGCGAAATTCAAATATAAGTCGCCCCATAAGCTCCGCCCATTCGATATTCACATTTGCACGGACTGAGTGATGTATTTTGTTTCTGAGCGAAGCAGGGTGACCAACTGTCCTTGTATATTCTCGCAAATGCCTTCTAACCACTGTCCTTGTATAGTGTCGCAAGTGCCTTGTATCCACCTCTAGTGATGAGCAAATGCAAGACCAAGACCAAGACTAAGGCGGTCTTGGTCTTGGTCTTGGTCTCGCACACTCAGTCTTGGTCTTGGTCTCGCATCGGTAACCCTGGTCTTGGTCTTGGTCTTGGTCTTGCATACTCGGTCTTGGTCTTGGTCTCGGTCTTGCATACTCGGTCTTGGTCTTGTTGCAAGAGTCTTGCATTTTTCTTTTACGCATCTTACTGTGATTGATGGCGTTTACGTGATTTACAGTTACACCGATTACATGTGTGTTATTGCTTGCGAAAGTAACGAAAGCTAATTGCTTTTAGTTGCTTGAACCGTGAAAACAGTAACAAAACAACTGAAAGCTATTTCATCTTTAGCCATTAGTTATTAAGTGACAGAATGGCACTTTATGAAATTTGTGTGGGGGACGGGAAAATGTCTGTCCGTCTGTCTGTCTGTCCATGTGTCTGTACTCGCGATAACTCAAATGCGCTTTATTGGATTTTCATGAAACTTGGTATACGCACTTACAACATCCATAGGAAGAAGTCTATTTATTTTCGCTGTTGCGTTTCTACTGGCTGCAACCCCTGCAAGTGATTAGCAAAATACCTTCCTTTCAACTTGCAAGAGTTACACGTTTTCATTCCTTAGAAAGTAGAAACAGCTATCGTTTCGTTGTGTTGTTGATTGTTGTAACATAGTGTTTCAACATGAAACAAAAACGAGTAACCGTAACAAAACAAGGTCTGTGTGGCGTTAATTTACATATAAGAGATCAATTTTATAAAATGACTGTAAATGGATATACCATTAAAATGGTTTGTGTCCCGTTCTTATTTTAAAATTTGAAGAGTTCAGGCTACAGTATAGTAGGATTAAGCCACCCACACAGCAAGGCCCATTTAATGTCCCGGTCAAGTACATATTTAGAAATCAGTTTCCCGGGGGTCCTAAACTGATGAACCAGAAATTACTGACATCTTCTCTTCCTAAGTAATACAAAAAATATTTTTTTAACTAATACTTTAAAAATCTCATATTTGGGTGGGGGGGGGGTGCGGTCCGGACCCACGTCCTTGCCTCCTGTCTATTGCCTTGCCTCTTGTCTATTTTAAATTCATAAAAAATTGTCGGTCTATACCTATCAAATTTTGCTGTTTTATTGCCATTGATATGCATATTTTAGAATTTAAAAAATGTTTAATTGGGAATAGGTGGAGCAGTTGATTTTATACAAGCATTAAAACTATCCGTCGACCGGTGTCTTTATTTCTTATATATAAATATTAACAATAACAAGTTATGTCCAAAAAATTAAGTAGAATGTCATTTGAAACGTAATATATATTTTTTGGGTAAAACTTAAAAAGGTATTAACAGTACCGAATGCATTTAAAACGTGTTGGATTTTTACTTTGCATTTTATTTTCTTATACTGACTTGTTCTTTTTCTGTTACATGTAAACATTAATTTAGGTATTGGTTAAGAATTTCAATGTATTTCACTTTTTTATTAAGTAATTTCATTTAAAGTACTAATCAAGAAGATTCATTATTATGCTTGTATCAATGTGAGAAAACATTTTAACAGTTTTTTCCAAGTTAAGGTAATTAGAAAGATCGCAATGGAATATGGGCTGTGTGGGTTATGTTGGCACTGAAGTCATAAAACTACCCTGCCACTATTCAGCAGGTAGCCAAAAGTTAGTTATAGTGGAGACTACTTCTACATATACAACTTTCTTCAAAGCAATGCCGACAGACCCTTATAATCCGCAGTAAATAACTTGAAATGAGGGTGTCTTGGACAATAGAGTTGTATATTCTGGATTTTCAGCGTGTTTTCTTGGGCGTTGAATTTGCCTGACAGCCAATAGAATTTCGTGTGCAACCAATCAGTGCTCATTTCTGAATTTTTGACATTTTAGCTATGACTCCACGTGGGGCACCAGACGATTGCCGTTCAGTCATTACCATACCACTCCTTAAGTGCCAGACAATGGCTTAATCCTCAAAGCATCCCGACTGTCTACATAGGTCTAGCCTCCACTTTTTTTATACTCACTCCACTATCCCACAGGGTGGAGTAGGGTGTATAGAAAAAATGGGGAAAACCAGAATTTCGAGGTTTAAGTAATCGCCAGATGTGTTTAAGCAGTCATATTGTCGTTTAGGAAAGAGACGTGGCGGCTTCTTACTGTAAATGGTGTTTATGTTAAGTCCTGATTATACAAATTCGTGGAGTGAGTAACCTTTCACAATAGTATGTTTCTATCTCTTTCTGTTCAATTACTGACTTCTGCCAAACATCTTCTGTCTCAATTTTCTGACCCGTGCCTTTTTACAACAAACAGACTTTAGTGTCGGCATTACGCCATGTCATAAATTTCTCAAGGGTCGGCGTAGCATATCTTTCAAATGAAGGTATGTGATTTACAATTGTCCTTGGAGACAATTTTCCTCTTTGCTATTTCTTACTATGAGGGAGGAATGTATTGTTCCTACCCCAAGAAGTAGTTTAAAACAAGTTCTCTGCAGGGCCGTGGAGAGAAAGCAAAGGACCTCAGTAAAACATTTCCCGTCCCCATCAAATATTAATTTCACCACTGAAACCCAAAGTATGCAGCAAAAAGATTGTATAAAAATATTACATAATTATTATATAATGTATGTAATGGTATGTAAGTATCCTATTACTTGAAGACATATGATATTTTTGTTAATCACTAAAAAGTTAGTCATATTTTACAAAAAATAAAACCATGTAAGTTTAAAAGCTTTTCAGTTGTGCACACAGAGGTAATAATACGTGTTTTGGCAAAATGCTATCAATAATCATAAAAACTAATCACTGTACAACTAGTGTCTTACTTTTCAACTATAAATAACAACATTTAAATTATATATCGGTACCCAACTATGTTTAATCACTATGAAAAATTTGCTTGTTTTGAACAACATAAACTGAAGATAAGATAAACATATACGATTGACAATAAAACTTGACACAATGACATAAGAACTCTTATTAAGTACCAGAATGGTACTTTCTGAGATCATGTGGGGGACGGGAAAATGGCTGCCCGTACGTGTCTGTCCGTCAGTCTGTCCGTGTGCCTGTATGCGCATTAACTCATATGTATTAACGCTTTATCGGATTTTCATGAAATTTGATATACATATTTATAACGTCCATAGAAAGAAGCCTATTAATTTTGTACCAAATCGCTTGACCGGTACCGGAGTAACGACTAATTAACGGTCACATGCTTATTAAATGGCAAATCATCACTATACTACAAAGCCGCTTAGCTAATCACTGAGGGCCTTCACCACAATACAGTCAGATGTTTGTAAATTTATTATATCACATCTTGCTTTAGATGTGAGGCATTCGTTCTGTTGTTATCCCACTTATTCCTTCACATGTGTTTAACGAACTTTCTCAAGAGTTCGGTCTAAAACTATATAGTTTCTGAAAAAAAGACCAATTAACTACATCTGGCACTTTTTTGTATCAGTTTACCTGATTTTTTATTATATTATGGCACAGTCTATCTTATGCCGATATCAGACAAAGGTTGAGCTAATAAAGTATTCAAAAAGAAAAATGTTATTGTTACTGAGACATGTAATAGGCTATACTACAAAGTAATTATTAAAAGAATGTCTTAAGAATCCACCGTCTTAAAAAATAGCTTTCCTAGCTTTTTACTTTGCAAAAGTATCAATAATACTATTATAATTCAGTTGTCTAGCAAAGATATCTCCAAAAACGTCAATGCTATAAGAGGTAATGAATTTCCTAGGAATCCCGGGGATAATTTTGCAGAGATATGTACCAATTTTATATGTATTCTATGTATCAAAATTAATCATTTGAAAATTATTATTTTAAATGCCGAACGTCAGTGAGGCCTACTGTTGAGTCCAAAAAGATTTCTGCTTCTACTTTTAAAAAAATAATTTTTCTCCAAGAATAATCCGTTTCAGATTACCTGATTAATTCCGTGTCACCGTTATGCGACAGGACAATGCAGATAAAAAATAAACACATAAAACATAGCTTAAGCTGTTTGTTGACTTATAAAACATTTAATTTTAGAGTAAATTAGAAAGTAAAAAATAAAACCTGGTCGGCCGGGCCGGGGCCCCAAGTCTTTAGTCTCGGCTGCTCCCCCTCTCGTCCTTGCCAGCCTAGCCGAAACAGTTCCAACAAAAATTCAAGTGAAACCGGTCTTTTGCAACCGTTTCATAAAACTGTTATGTGCGCGTAACAGTTTCGGCTACAACCTTTATCTAGAAACAGCTTATTTTCCCACCTCTACCGGTAACGGTAACGGCACCTTTCAGTAGTGGTTGCTGGCTTGCTGCGTACACAATCGAGCATTTAAAACATTTTCAATATAGCAAGACTGCAAGAGTCTTGCAGTTCGGTCTTGGTCTTGCCCGAGTCTTGAAGACTTGGTCTCGGTCTTGGTCTTGGTCTTGCACACTCGGTCTTGGTCTTGGTCTTGCTAACGCAGATGCGGTCTTGGTCTTGGTCTTGGTCTTGCATTTTCTGCAAGACCAAGACCAAGACTGCAAGACCAAGACTGGTCTCGCTCATCACTATCCACCTCTACATATAGCTAAATAATGCATAACACTAACCACATAGTTAAATGCGCGAAGCGGAGGCGGCAGCCGAAGCGAAGCGCCCTTGCATTTTCGAATAATGTACGATACACTGTTTGTAGGTTTCGAAAATGTGGCATATTATATCTCCCGCGAGGTTTGTCAGCCTTTCACCGTTCGTCTAGCGGTATGACGTCACACCTCCAACGTCCAATCACGAGTTTCTTCATAATACGAGGACAGAAGAATTCGCAAGATCATGGTATAAAAGAAACTGCATCGATGAGGGTGGGTTGGGCGGGACACATTCATCCCAAGGTGCGACTTAAATTTGAATTTTCCCTAGATCTGTTCTTGGAAAAACCGGCCTTTAAAAGGCGTGATCTCTTATTAGAAGTCAGATTTCACCCTAATTAATATGCAATAAAATGTATATTTGTACCTGTATTATTTTATCGTGTAGATGTCTTAATAGACTATTACCAAAACATCATCCTTCCAGAGAAATTGCTTGGCACGCAAGGACTGGATTTTTTTTATAGACTTGAGTGCATTAGTCAACACCTCCGACTAGTTGTAAATTGCGTGCGAATTAAGGTTAGCAAAAATAAAAGCGAGGAAATGAATAATGTTTCGAGTCTCAGTAAGAATTTAACTCATAGCACTACCATGTTGGCACGTTATAAAAACAGATGAACAGATACGATTTTCAATTTTTATTTTTCGTTTGTTGCGAGATTAAACTGAGCATGCGTGATCGTTGTATTCATTTCGCAATAATCAGTTTTTGCACTCTCTCTCTCTCTCTGTCTGTTATTAAGGCGTATTATTTCTCGCTTCGATATTAATCACACTTATTTCTGTGGTGTTCATATGGTGAATGCATAATGATTATTGTGTCTATAAGCTATTTTATGTTGCAAAATTAATCTAGTCACGATTTGCTCTAGTAAAGAGCTTTTCATTTATCTGTTTAGAAATTTTGATCTCTAGCCTGAATCCATAAAGAAAGTTTTCAGGATAGCAAAGCCTATTATTATTGTAATTACATCTACTAATGCTGCTAAAGGAGCAAATTGGTTCATACTTGTTAATTACAACAAATAAGGCAAAGCATGTTGCACAAACTTCCTCGCATAATACATAATAGTCTATGTGTTAACATTTATGTTATTCGGGTTTTTAGTTGACTAAAGAAACCGGTATAAACCCTTCAAAAATTAATATATTTAAGGGGGGACATAGCTTTCGATACTGAAAAATAGGTGAAGTTTCGTTTTTTTTTCTCAGCAATAAATTGTTCTCTATCCTTTCAATCTGGCATGCTCTATATTGACTAGTTCTACAATTATGTCATACTACTTTCATAATTAATTCAACTGTTATAGTTACGGATAATTATCATTACAAAATGGCAGCCAAATTTTGTACACTGAAGTGCCGTTTCCCTGATAATTTTCATAAATACCAATATTTCTGAGTATTCTTTTTTCTTTCTATTTGTAAATATCATATGAACAACATAATCTAGAATCTTTGGATTAACTGCAGTATAAATATATTTTTTAAATAATTCATCACTTGTTAATTTTTTTTAGAAATTGTTACATCTGAAGTATTAAAAAACTATTGAAGTTACATCAATGATTCTAGATAGTGTTGTTCAATAATATCAAGTATACTTGCATGCAAAATTTCACTGCAATATTTTAATAAAGGTTTGAGTTATCAGGGAAACGGCACTTCAGTTTATTACTTTACGGGGCGGGGGACTTAAGTGAAATAAATATTATAATCAACCATGCTTCTAAGCACAAATAATACTTTAAAATTATTAACCCTTAAAGTTGACAGACTGAATTTCTTATACGAATTATAAACCCGTGCCGGACTGCAAAGAAAACAATTAACACAATCATTATACTCGTTCTTTATTTTTTGTACTTTATTCTGTAAATTTAACGTGATTCTGAATTTTATTTCGAGTTATTTTTCGTAATTTTTCGTAATTTATTACAAACTGAAGGCAAACTATTCTGAAAAGAACTGTGAACGGAAGTAGCAAACATTCCTTAGGGCTAGTTCACCTAAGGATTAAACTCCAGCTACCCTGAGACTGGGCAGGAGGCCTTAGCCGTCATGGGATGATATAGGCTCAATTCAAATTCAAATTGTATTCTAACAAAATATTGTTCACTTAAGGGTGCAAGACATTAGAGTGTGAAGAAAAAGAACAGAGTTATATTAGAATGAACTCCGCTTAATGTAATCGCGGATAATATTATCAATCGCTTTTATGTTCACTTTTATGAAATCCCTTACGGATTAGTACACATACATTGAAAAAATGCTGTTTATTGTGATCAAAGATTCGGTTTAGGCTATGTTATAACTAGGGACCGGATTTTTAGGTTTTTAAAAACCCTGTTTTAGGTTTTCCATTTGGTGAAATAGTTTTTTTTAGGTTTTTTGTCCAAAACATCGTTTTTGGGTAGAATAATTGGTTTAATGAATTTGAATGTGCTACATAGAATTCAATACTTGTAAAGTTTAACTTAACAAAATTAACTTAAATTTGTGTAAACTTGCTTTAGGAGAATATTATAGACAATTGAAGAAAGAAAGCATAAACAATCACATGACGTCATAGGCGCGAATTTCATCGAAGCAATTACGACAGGTTCGAATCGGACGAAAAATTCCCCTTTCGTAGAAAGGTAAATAATACTTAAGTTACGTGTTTCTGGCAGGCTTCACAAAATATTACTTTGCCAATCTGTAGTGAAATTCAGGTCGTCGCCAATCCACTGCAGTAATAAACTTGATTTCATTTGTTTCGGCATAATTAACACCACTTTATAAAACTTAATCTGAATAACAGGGAAGTACTAAATGCAAACAAGCGCTTTAAAACACATAAATCTATATCCTTGTTCATGCACGGCAACAATGGTTGTTCGTACGAATATTTTAAAAGGAATACTCCGGTACTCTTACACTTCCTCTCTTGATACTGTCCATCCTAGACGACAATGGGTTGAACGAAACGCTGGTGGTATTTCAACCCGACAAAAATTGTCTCCGCAAAATATCGATTTCTCAACTGACAAACAAAAAAGACAAAAAAGGAGCCTAATTTATATATTTTAGGTTTTATATCCCGTTTAGGTGTATTTAGGTTTTTATACCCTATTTAAGTATTTTTAGGTGCCACAGAATTAATGTGGGTGAATCCTATGGACATGATTCGAAAAAGTGTTTTGGAAGTAAGGAAAAAAATAGGTAAAAACCTAAGAATCCGGTCCCTAGTTATAATATTTTCCTTTTAGCGGCTTTATTTCCAAGTACTGTATGTCATTCAAAATTTAGTTTTTAAGGGTTTCGTTTCCAATTCAACTGTATTGTGTTGTACTGGAGGTAGCAATTCTGTTCCCAGCTCACAGGATGACCAGTTCGAAGGGGTGGTATTACCTAACTTTCTCTTTTAAGCAATAAAACGGGGTGAGGGGACTGAAGAGAATTTTAATATTATAATCAACCATGCTTCTAAGGAAAAATCCATTTCTCAACGAATTTAACCCTTAAATTTGATAGACTGAATTTCTTATACGAATTATAAACTCGTGCCGGACTGCATAGAAAACTATTAACACAATCATTATACTCCTGTTCATTTCTTGTATTTATTCTGTAAATTTAACGTAATTCTAAATTTTATTTCCAGTTATTTTTCTTAATTTTATTACACACTTATGGGGGACATACATCATTCGATTCTGAAAAATAGATGAAGATTCATTTTTTTGTCTCAGTAATGAATTGTTCTGTAGCCATGCAATCTAGCATGCTCTATGTTGACTAGTTCTGCAATTGCATACTATTTTAAGAATTAATTTAACTATTATAGTTAATGGGTAATTGTCATTACAAAATGGCAGCCAAATTTTGTGCACTGAAACATCACCTATTTTTTAGCATCGAAAGCTATATGTCCCCTTTAGCTCCACATACGTGTAACCTAACACATATTAACTGGATAAAAATTGCTCCGAATATCTGTTTAGATTTCATAGCCCGAGAAAATCTCTTATATATATAGGAGGCTTTGTCCTGACTGATTAACTGACTGACAGAGAATCAACATAGAGCCTAAAATATAATAGGTAGAGAGAGACTTTGAATTTTGACAGTATCTTCGTTTCATAATATAAGTGCTCACTAAGAAAGGATTTTGAAAAATGTTGATATGAAATGCCAAAAATCAAGTGTTTTTGAATATACTTAATACCTTTTTCCACAGAATTATCAAATATAAATCACATGCCAACAGTGTATCGTTGCAAGTGGTCACAGGTAGCTTTGGAAATAAATGATAGCGGGACTTTGACAAATAACAGAAGTTATGGATATAATTTATTGGTGTAAATAAATGTTGAAGAATGAAATCCACGAAAATAATGCACAATGAGATGCAGTTACATAACTTTCTCTACCCTGGACATAGAGAATACCATACAAGGTGTGGTAATATGTATATTATTATATCCCAGGTTTTTGGGGAGAAAAGTATGAAAGTAACATGAGAGTGAGAAATAAAATATTTACACTTTTTTGTTGCCGGAATTTCTGTTTCTTCTTATTTCAACTCCTACCAGGCTTGGTAGGAGTGTAGAAGCAACGAGGTGCAAAATTCTACATCCACTATGAGCCATAAAAAGCTATATCAAGCGTTTTCTGAGGGAATAGTTTGAGTGTGATGAGTCGTTCTTCCTGATTTCAAATTCTAAATCTCTATATATATAAAAGGCTTTGTCCTGACTGACAGGAATCAACGTAGAGCCTAAACTATAAGAGGTAGAGACTTGGAATTTTGACAGTACCTTCGTTTCATAATGTAGGTGCTCACTAAGAAGGGATTTTGAAAAATTCTGATTCTAAATGCCAAAAATTAAATGTTTTTGAAAATACTTAATCCCTTTTTGCATAGAATTATCGAAACAAATTCACAGAACATATTGTTGCCAGTTTTATCAGATGGGTTTGGATTAAATGAAATGGAAGTTTGACAAATTAGAGAAGGTATCATTATAATTCATATTATCTATATTAATAAAAGGAACTGTCCTCGATGTCCAGGGAAATCTACTGAACGCAGAGATCTGAAATTTTAAACATAGGTGGGCTGAAGGGTCGGAAAATGCACCGCGAAGCCGGAATTTTAATTTTAGTTTTCGTTCGTGAGTTATGAGTGAAAAACGGGCAAAAAACGTGTATTTTTTGCGTTTTCAAAACATAAGTTTTCAGTTATACATTTCAATGTCAAATCAATTACAGTTGGCTTTGTCTATTTTTGTCACACCTTGAAAATAAAACTTTCGCGATCGCTTGAATGTTGTAAGCCCTAAATATGGTCAAACGTTGTTTTATTTGGTCGAATCTCACTATACAGAGGTTTTTTGGGCCAAGAAACTCGAATCTGAGGTCGCTTTTACCAGACGATGCTATCTAATCGTGGTATGTAGTCCACGTGATTTAGGTGTTAATAAATATAATGATTTTACTATTATGCTCTTAATTTTTAATTTTTGAAATAATTATCGCGGGCGAAGCCGCGGGCACATGCTAGTACCTATATAAGGACCTAGAATTTGAAAATCGAAAGTCCTCATAAGTTAATTTCGAATTACAAAATACAAAACCCGGGCGACGCCGGGCCTTTTAAGCTAGTAATTTCTTAAAAGAGAAATCAAATTAAACAAAGGCAATATAATGTATGACTTATGTCCATGAGGATGGGATTTGAACCTGGAACCACTTACCTCTGCCACTTCGCTGGGATTGGTTTTAGTACTAGCGGTTTATGTTAACAAAAGAATAGCTTTATTCATATTTTAACTTTTTTACTGCTATTCACGTATAGATGTGTCACCACAAAACATTGCATAAAAACAGAAACATAAAATTAATAGAGTAATGTTTCATGTTAGAATGTGAGAATTATTATTCCGGTGTTATACAATCATCACTTATGGAAACCAGCTTTCTACTAATTTTTTCCTGACGAGTTTAAGCACATAACTCAATGATGAATTTAGTTGACGACTGTTTTTATTGATATCATAAATCTAACTCTGAAAGGGTTCTCAGGAAGTATCATTTGCGATTCATATTCGTAGTAGCCTGATGTACCTTGAATTGTTCGTGTCTGTGTATGACCAGTGTTGCCAACTTAGCGGAGTTCCCGTTAAATTTGGTGGATTTTTAACGTTTTCAACGGGGGAAAATATGGTTTTAGCGGATAGCGGATTTTTTAGTGGATGTTGTGCTTTGACGGAATATTTAAAACATCTAATATAATGCCATATTTTAAATTTTCTTTATTAAATTTTAGCGTTTGAGGCTCATGACATTACCAATAATACTTCCGGTTAAAGATGTGAGGTTTCCAGACGACGCACTGACAGAAATAAACTTCCATTACTTGAAATTTATAACTGTGGAATGGGAAAAAATAAAAATGTAAGTGAATTTTTGGAATTAAATGAGAATTTATATACAAGTGATTTTAACCTTTTCAAAGAAATTTCGAAATTGCCCTTATGCTTTTATTGCTGCCATGGACAAATGCACAAGTTGAAAGTGCTTTCGGCTATTTGAACTTCAGTTAATTAATTATTTTAATTTAGCGGATTTCAGCGGATTTTGAACACTGTTTTAACGGAACAAATTTTTAGGAGTTGGCAACACTGTGTATGACAAACATTATATTTTAATTTACTGTACAGTTTTACGGTGCTAGGTTTTCGTAGGCCTATATCTTCTACTGTAATGGAGATACCCTAGGAAAATAGAAAATTAATACGAGTAAATTACGCCCTAAGCATAGGCGCTGACTTCGGTGGTGCTTCGTATTGTCAGCACCCTCAAAATAATTATTATGGGGGGGGGGGGGGCGAGCACCTCAAAAAGTTGTAGCGTTGTTAATAATGTATTAATAATAATTATTGATTAAACAGACCATGAACAGAGTATTTATGTTTAACTTATCAATAAACTAGCACGTGCCCGCAGCTTCGCCCGCGATAATTAATTCAGAAATTAAAAATTAAGAGCAACATAGTTAAACATTATATTCATTAACACTTACACGTGAATCATTGATAAAGTAAACGATTAATAATTATAAAGAAACAGTTAAAATTCCGGCTTTGGAGTGCATTCCACTATTAGAAAAAGCCTCTATTGTATTTGACATTATAAACGAACGAATCGACCAGGGTGAGCCCACAGAATCGAAACGCTCGATAATTCCCTGCGATGTAGGCCTATTGAAAAAACCGCGATGCTTTTCTTTCCAACTTATGACAAAAAGGCAAAGCCATCTGCAATTGTTTTGAAAATTGAAATATATTACTGAAAACTGTTTCTTCGATAGCGAAAAAATCACGTTTTCTGCCAGTTTTTTTACTCAAAACTCGCGAACGAAAGCTAAAATAAAAAATGCGGCTTCGAGGTCCTTTCGGCCACCCTTCAGTCCATCTACGTTTAAAATTTCAGATCTCTGTGTTCAGTAGATTTTGCTGGGCATCGCGCACAAACAAACAGACACTTTCTCTTATTGTTATAGATAATGTCTTTTATTGTATTCAAGAAAGACTTTCAACATGAATTTTATTAAACTTGAATTTAATTTTCTTTTCCGAGTGAGCACCCCCAAGGAATTTTTGAAGTCAGCGCCTATACCCCTAAGTAGTTTTTTTAAAAAAAGGAATAGCCACTTTATTAGTCATAGATATACATTTTGAAAATAAAATTTTTATTAAAATCATTAGAGTCATTTTAAAAAAAAATTAAGAATTCAAAAAATATTTCTTCAAATGTCCCCTTAATATTTCAGTTATAGTCAGGAAATTCTATGGCTGCGGTTAAAAGTTCAACGAAGTCTATAATAAAAATAAGTAAATACAATGAACCGTTTATTCAATGGGTCTAAACAGACAGAGGCAGACAGATATAAGTCATTCCAAAAACACTTTTATAGGTACGTGCGTAGGAGTCAAAATACTAACATTGCCGCCATTAAATAACTACCGAAAGTTAATTCAGAGCTTGCTGACGATATTTCATTGTAATGTAGGAAGCATGTAAGAAATTCTATTACAAGGGAATTCCATTTTGGAAACTTCCAGGTGTAATTTATGTGAACTTGTTACATGAAGACATTAAGACAGCATTCCTGAAGTCCAATGCAGCCTCATCTTCATAACAGAGATTTACAAACTGCGGAATCACAGCCCATATATCTCCCAGACAGAAGCCGGTGTTTGCTGTATGTACTGAAACAGACATTAGCATAAATGCAGTTGATATGAAAGACATACATGAAGTGACTTCTGAAGTCAAATTAAATAAAATGCATCCTCTGTAAAAATCTTATCATAATAATATGTTAAGGTGTACTTATGAAATTACTGAAAAATGCTCAAGGGACGCCGTTTTGAGGGTGTTAATGGAGCATCATAAGTAGGGTTCGGATGTTTATGGCTTAAAAAAGTGGAAAATATTACTGCAAATACAGTATGACCTCAAAAATGACTAAATATGACCCAAAATCCTAAATATGACCCAAAAGTCCTAAATATGACCTCGTAAAAGAACGTAAAAAAGGTAAAGTGATCCCTATACAGGCCATGGAGGCCCAGAGGGTTCCGGGAGGTTGAGGCTCCCAGATTTTGGACATTCGGCACGTGAAGGTGGTAAGGTTGTCAGCGTAAGGCCGCCTTTACCCCCAGGAGTGCTCCTGGTACTCATTTCTGTTAGAGGCTGAGTCGACCCCAGGGCCATAGTGCCACCAGAAGGATTAGGCCAATTGAAAAACTCCAACGACCTCAACGGGAATCGAACCCGCGACCTTCCGGTTTGTAGCGCAGCGTAAAAGAACGTATTTTCTAAAAATAAATGTTCAAATTTAAAAAATTTCATCACACTAAATTATTACATCACATTAGGCCTAATTCAATCAAATAATTTCACGTTTTAACAATTTTACATGTGATTTGCAGTTTTACTTGTAAAGAACTTCTAATCTATTAATGTTTCCTGATACCACTGCAAATGTGAACTGAAAATGTTTTAAAAACATGTCTATTGGAAGTTGTAAACAAGGAGGAAGAGGTAGCCTAATTGTGCTGTTACTTGTTATTGTCCCTTCACATTTCAGTTACAGTAAAACCAAAATATTCGTGACTCTTTTTCGGAAAAAAATTAAGTCGACAATACTGTAGCCTATAATTGTGCTATCTTATTGAATTTAGGCCTATAACAGAAATATGACGTTAAGTTACAAAAAAATATGACTGAAATATGACCAAGACCTTGAAAATTACAAAAAATATGACTTTATATGCAAAATAAAAAAGGTCAGATTAGAATAAAAAATGTAGACTACAATTCATGTTTAATTTGTGTTTGCGGCGAGAATGGAGGTCAGGATAAAAATATGAACTCCGTGGCGAGGTGTAGTGCGATTTTTATTGGCTAAATTCAAAGGGACATGCGTGGCGTGTATGGGGACGACTGTAAGGACCGTAGCAATGTCTCCAGGTGGTGTGCATTCTTCGAAGATGGCCGCGATAGCGTTTCATTTGTTTGGTCCCATGAAGAAATTCCTGGCCGGTAAACGCTTTGCGTCAGATGCAGACGTGAAAACAGCAGTCCCAGATGGCTATACTCCAACCGAACGGACTTCTATGAACAGGGTATCTCGAAATTGGTATCACGATGGGAGAAATGTGTTGAGAAACTTGGCGACTATATAGAAAAATAGACAAAAGATGTCCCTTCATGTGTGCATTTGTTTGTAATTGTACCTGTTAGGGAGCATTCACACCGAGGTAGCGTAGCATGCGAGTCGCAATCCTTGGATGCAGGTTGTGCGCTACTTATTTTAAATCCCAAATAAACAAGTTCAAGTCTTCACACCGAAGTAGCATGGCGGTAGTGCAGCTCGCAGAGTGCGACATTCATTTCTTCAGATAGATCTGGACTTATTTCATGCTACGCTACTCGGGATGACGCATGCTTACAGTTGCCTTTTCAACTTTTTTCTGATTGTTAAGAAAATTCAACATATATTCGCTTGTGTAGCGGTAGATTATGGCAAAAATGTCATGAAGACTTCTAGAAAGAGAGCTATTTAACAAACAATTTGTACATTCGTACACTATACGATATGGCAATCGAAACTAGTAGGAAAAAAGCCTGGATTAAAATTGCTGAAACTATGTCCTCTTTAGGTAAATTACATTATATTAAATGGGTTTCTCAATTATTCAAGTGAAAATATATAATTTACGTTAAACTGCAGGTCGCATAATATATGCTACTTCGGTGTGAATGCAAAACTGTGATTCATGCAACTCGATATGCAACCTGCATCCAGGTAGTGCGATTCGCATGTTATACTACAGTGAGTTCCACGCAAGAGTTGGCCAATGACGCGGGTTTCTGCGGCGCGGCTGGCACAGCTCCAACTCCCGAGCGATCGGGTGAAATATCTACGCAAATAATGCCGCGGTCGTTGTAATGATTCAGGTTCTCACATTTACAGTTAAAATTACAATGAAAATAACCACGTACCTAATCACAAGAGATGTTGGAAATGTTCTCCTCTTGCATATGCGCAACATTGGCACCTTTTCTTAGGGGATTTTCTTTCACGCGCGTAAGTTCAGCTTCCGAGATAGAATTAATTTCTCTTGTGATATTGTCTTTAAGTTCTTCTTATGTATGGGAAATTGACCTATACACTTTATTTTTCAAGTTCCCCCATAAATAATATTTACATACTGTTAGAAGAAATTAATGGCAATATCACATAGGCCTATCAAAAGAGAAAGTAACTCTGTCTCGGAAGCTGAACTTATGCGCGTGAAAGAAAATTTCCTAAAAAGGTGCCAGTATTGTCTGGATGCAAGAGGAGAACATTTCCAACATCTTTTGTGATGAGGTACGTGGTTATTTTTATTGTAATTTTAACTGTAAATGTGAGAACCTGAATCATTACAACGACCGCGGCATTATTTGCGTAGATATTTCACCCGATCGCTCGGGAGTTGGAGCTGTGCCAGCCGCGACGCAGAAACCCGCGTCATTGGCCAACTCTTGCGTGGGACTCACTGTACTTCGGTGTGAATGCTCACTTAAACATTTTGTAAAAGAAATTATTGTGCGTTACTTTTCGATCTACCCTCGTATAACAGGGCTAAAATTAATCGTGGGTTTTCTCATATTTTGTCTCGGCAGGTGAAGGGAGATCCAATCCCTAAAGTGCGGTGGTACAAAGATGGCATGGAATTGAACGATCAGAGGTTCGTGACGTCATTCGACGGGTACCGTACGTGTCAGTTGAACATCCAGGAGCTTAGGGAGGAGGATTCCGGGCGCTACATGTGCGAGGCGACCAACAAGTCCGGAAGAGTGTCCACATTCGCCAGGCTCTTCGTGGTGGACGACCCCAAGATTCTGGAGGCTGACAGCAATCTCAAGAGGTAAGTGTAACTACCTTGTGCTTGATGACAAGTACGTCTGAGGGGTATGTTGCAGCGACAAACGAAAGCCCAGTCAAGCAATTTAAAATACTTTGCCGTCACAAATAACTATCAAACCTTTCTAGGCAAACTTATATTCTTTCTTTCTTTGTCGTAGTTTTACCTCTCTTTTTTATGATTTAAGCGACCCAAGCCACCCGGACCTTACAGGACCGCGAACTGTCGGGAAAGGGATTATCTTTGGATCACATACATACTTTTTTGACCAGACAAGGACATGAAGGGCCTCCCCGGATGAGTGATCAGCCAATGCCGGGGCCACCTCCGAGACAACACGAACACATAGGACGAGACACACCATTCACACACACACTCACTCCAAACAAGGCGAAGATGGGATGAAGATGATAAATGACGGCCAGATGATATCTGGGGACCACAAGGGCCTAAAGTTACCCGACATTTGTCTCACAGGTGAGGGAAAACCCCACCTAGGTAACTTGTCCCGACCAGGAATCGAACCCGGGCCCGCTGCGTGAGAGGATAAAACGCATCCCCTGAGCCACAGCGGTGGACAAAAACTTATATAACAATAAATAATAAAACAAAGATTAATAATAAAAATCTATCTAAACACATTGATTATCCAACTAGCCCAATATTTTTGGAATTTAACGTTTTAAAATTTGAACAACTTACAAGTTTTCTTTATTAAAGTACTTTTACAAACATCGTACAAAATGCACATCCAGTGATTACATATAAAAGAATAGACGAAATTCTAATCTACCTTTAACAGAATCCAAATGTCTCACATCGGATACATACCATTGAGTTTGGTCCCCGCTTTTATAACTCTATAATCAGAATGTACTCTGAGCTCTCAGCATACCCGTTACTAAATTTAATAGGAGTATAACAAATTATCTGTAATTTATTCTTAGCTACCTCGTAGATCAGGGCTGTCCAACATGAGGCCCGCGGGCCGCATTTCCATTTTTATTTTTCCACAGTAGAAAAATTTTAACCTGGGTTTTTGTAGTTTGAAATTTTGTAATGTTAAAATATTAAATAAATACGAAATATTATTGTAAAAAATAAAAATAATAAATGAGCATTTAACATAAACTAATAGCCCCGTGAACAATAGACCTCGCGATTGACTTTTTAAAGAACATTAATGCCAAATTGGAAGAAAATCGAACTTCGCGTTTTGTTTTAACTGCGAAATAAACAAATTTGCAGGCTGACGAAATGCCGGTAAACCACTAGAGTTATGTCAAAAGTGTAAAGAAAATGTTGAACTCAGAGGTGGAAGCAATATTCAAATCTTCATAGGATGAACTATTTGGCTAGAATCGTTGAAAGAACCTGAACATTACAGCCAAAGGAACCACTAAAACGGCCACCATCTTGAAACTAAAAAAAACCTCCTTGTAGATTAGTTGTTATGACTTCAAGGAACTATCTTGTAAAATTGGAAGAGAATTGAACAACCCGTTTGACTGTGACTGATTGAAGAATTTGGCCCACCACCCGTTTTAGTATATCCAGTCTTTTCCTATGCAGGGTGTTGATGAATAACACTGAAAATTTACCTGTGTATAGAGGGGACATAGACAAGCAACTTTTATTATGACATTTTTTGCTCTATGACGTAAAATGTGTATGCTACAGGGCATTAAAGTCATTACAATTTGATGATCATAAGTCAATAATTAAGCCAAATAGGGTTAAAATTGTCATTAAATTGACTTCATGCCTTCTTAGTGACCGATAAAATCCAAATATTAATCATTCATCAACACCTATATCATAATTTAGAGCTTTCATAATATGCAAAATTTACAGATTAATCACATGACTGGCCACCACTGCATTAATTCTTTTATTCATAGCTCCAGTATTAAAACAACTAGGTTCCTTTGTTTTACATTTTTTCAAATGTTAGAAGTCAGTGGCGGCCTTGCCTTGGGAGATTTTATGCTGTAACAGAAAAATTGAATCCATAGAGCAAAAATCTCCTAATAAAAGTTGCTTGTCTATGTCCCCTCTATACACAGGTAAAATATTTCAGTGTTATTCATTAACACCCTGTATATGACGCAGTTTTTCCCAAGCCAGTTCGCTTCTCCCAGAAGATAACTGCCGAAAACTTGGTACCAAACCTCGAACTCACCCGGTTGGAACATAGGCGTAACCAGGCCGACCATATGGGGGGGGGGGTTATAACATCCGCGGGGTCTAGGGGGTATTCCATACCCCCTAGGAAGAGGGGGGTCCGGGGGCCTTCCCCCGGAAAATTTTAAAAATTAAGATGCAAAACAACGAGTTTTAAGCTTCCGGGGGCCCTCCCCCGGAAAATTTTAAAAATTAAGATGCAAAATAGCAAGTTTTAAGCTTCCCACGCTTTATACTTGCATTAATTAATTTATGGGCAGACTTTAAAAAATGATACAATTTTCCTTTTTTTAATCAATGGGGGGGTTCAAACCCCCCCCCCCCTCGGTAGGCCTATGGGTTGGAAGCCCGAGAAACAATAATACATTCTCATTACTGGGAAAGCCTCAAGTTACAAATTTATGTGATTACTTGTTTCAGGGGTATCCAAGATGACCAGGACTCCATAACAGACTACCCTCCACAGTTCACAATGCGCCTGCGCGACCGTCGAGTACAGATGACGTATCCGGTACGACTGACCTGCCAAGTGGCTGGACGACCAACCCCTGAACTAGTCTGGAGGAAAGATGGCGAAGAACTTAAGCAAGATGGTAAGTCGTGCCTTTAAGTTTATGCAATTGCATGCCTTCTCTACAGAACACCCCAAACGAAGATTTACAGTGTGTTTCACGAAAGAGTTGGGCAATCAATGCCGGTTTCAGCGTCGCGTTGGCCACAGCTCTAATTCCCGAGCGATCGGGTGAAATATCTACGCCATACATAGGTTAGGGAACCACATAAGACATTCGTTGCACGTGGTGGATTATTCCCATGCATGAGTCATAATCTCTCTGCGAGCAGTGACGGGTCGGGACACAGTTCCGATTGGAAAGGCGTTATGGCGCATCCTACTCTTTGTATGATGATGATGATGAGTGTTCTGCCCGAAGGCAGGTCCAGACCCTGGACGAAGCCATGGGGTGATGACCACGACTCGTCTGAGGTGATTCAGGCAAGGATGATACCGCGGAGATTTGCCATTGCCTCTCGCGGGATGGGAATGATACTAGATTCGGTCATAAACTCACCAAGCTGACCAGCGCTTTATGTAATTAATAGGTGAGTAGCCCCTCTTTTTAGTTCGTCATGCTGAGCATGACTACTAACAGCTGCACCACGTGAAGGTAAGGATGGGACGTTAGGTAACTGTCCGGGTCGGTTCCTTTAAGCTCTCGATAAGAGGGAATTAAAGGGTCTCCTCCCCGTTAATAACAATTACCATTTGCAGCCAAGTCTTTGTATAATGAAATAATTGCACACGTAAAAGAATAATTAAAAATACAAGATTGTTTGTATTATTTGTTTATTGAAGTGAAACTTCTTTAGCCGCGCTTAGGAGTAAATCAAGAGCTAACCCAAACTTGCGTTACGAACAAAATCGTCACGAAATTGTTACAAAATCGTCACGAAATTAGTGGGGCTGTGACGGAACGAACTGCACAGAAAACGATCAACTCAATGATTAGGCTTATCTAAAATTAAAAAAATCCAAAATTTAAAAATCGAAAATTCCAAAATTAAAAAATTAAAAGATAAAAAATTAAAAAAATCCAAAATTGAAAAATCAAGAAATTAAAACAAGTTTCACTTCTGTCGCGTGGCGTTCTACGCACACTTTTTTGTATTTATATTATAAAGTGAAATGAGTGTTTCCCTAAGAATGGTCAACCGCCACTGCACCTATTGTCTGCTTGTGTCTCCATCTACCCGTTCTTTTCGAACTATGTGTAGTTAACCAACTGTACGTGTTGCGTGTCAATGGATAGGGATTTGCCCATGACTGATCTATGCAAATAAAGCCGCTAACAGTGTAATAATTCAGGTTCTCACAATTACATTTAAAATTACAATGAAAATAACCTCATACCTCATCACAAGAAATGTTGGAAGTTTCAGCTTCCGAGATAGAGTTCATTTCTCTTTAAGTTCTTTTAATGTATGTGGGTTTGATCTGTTATCCGAACTCCATCTATCCAGATCCCCAATTATCCGGATCGGCTTGAAGCCATATTCAAGTTGTTTTTGCAGCAGCAAGCATTGGGAAACTCTCTTTCACGGATTATTTGCGAAATAGCCATCCTTTAGCCCCCAAAGTCGACAGTTTGTCAACAAAACAACTCACTGTGACCGATATGTTCAAGATGTGACATTTTATTTAAGTACAGTACTGTACAATTTTGATTTTTAAAAAGAAATAACCTATTTTCATGATTTATACATTTATTGAACTTCAGAGTCAACGCAATGTATAATTGCGTATAATAGCCTATAATAGCCTACCTACCTACCGTGTAGAGAAGGAAATAACAGCCTAACATTTTGGGTGATGTAACTTTTTGCGGCAAAGATATTTAGGTCTCTGAATTACGTTTTTAATGTTCTCAGAATGCATGCTTTTTTAATACGTGTTCCTAAAAGTAGCTCGTTAAAAAAAACTGATAATTACGTACCGGAACTTATATTTCATCCTATCGACCACTGTATTTATAACATTAACTCAAAGCCAAGATTTATAGCTCAACTAAATTAAAATTTAATGACAGGTACTTCTGTTCAGGAAATTGCAAAAGGGAATGTCTCATAACTTTTACTGCTGTTTTTATACCTATTTTCATATGAAGTCGTTGTGAACAAATGCTTTTGTCTTCTAGTCTCTTTACAGGCAAATAATCCAATTACTGTATGTAACTCAAGTTCTCTAGAGCTGACTGCACTAAACCATTGTTGACTCATAAGTCATAATACGAGGAAGAATCAAATGAAAACCGCAATTAATTTTTTGCACTCCTTAGCTAGTAAGTGGTACTTACGAATGTTGTTTACATGGATCGTAAGTTGACATTCCCACACAGTCTTGTTGCTAAGGGCCGTTGCGATGAGGTTAAATTACTTACGGTCCAAGCGATACGTCATAATTCATTACGATACACTTCATAATACAAGCCTTTATGGCCACGGCCCCCAGGAAAAATATTCGGGTCCCATAACAACAAACACATGCGAATCACTTTCTGAAATAAACATCTATTTTCAAGAATGTATTTACATAATATTTTCAGGTAATATCACAATTAATATAATTAAATTGATATAAATAATCATCGTGCAAAAAATAGCATGCAATACACGGGCCGTAAAGGCATTTACGGGTCTCGAGAACTTAAAAACCCTCGGCTGCGCCTCGGGTTTTCAATCTGTTTCCTCGACCCGTAAACGTGCCTTACGGCACTTGTATCGCAATATACTATTTTCCCACTATTTTACTGCAGGAAGAATGTTTGCTTTTACATTATTTTTCTACTTAGTCCCCTCCCAGTTCAACGCACTTAAGCCATCGGATAGGAAGTGCTTCGATACCACGTGAGAAAAATTATTTTGGTTGACGCTGTAGCCACTCGTACACCGCCGATTGGACGACTTAATCAGACTTGAACTTCTGCCCTCCAAGGAGCTCCTTTAATGGGCCAAAGAGGTGGAAATCCGATAGTGCCAACGCGAAGGAGATTGCTGAGTGCAGGTGTTCTGCTTCGACAAGATAACGCCCGTCCTCATACTTATCGTGTAACCGTGAAAACCGTCGAAGACATCCGCCATAATCGCCAGATTTGGGACCATCAGATTTCCACATCTTTGCTTCTTTAAAGGAGCACCTTTAAGGGCAGAAGTTCAAGTCTCATGAAGACGTCCAATTGGCAGTGCATGAGTGGCTACAGCGTCAACCAAAATACATTTTTTCACGCGGTATCGAAGCACTTCCTATCCGATGGCTTAAGTGTGTTGAACTAGGAGGGGACTAAGTAGAAAAATAATGTACAAGCAAACATTCTTTCTGCAGTAAAATAGTGGGGAAAAATTAATTGCGGTTTTCATTTTATTCTCCCTCATAGGCTACTTCTTAAATATTTCTTAATTAATTTCAACCTAAAAAAGGATGTTTCAGCAGTAGATGAATGAAATGAAAATGAATTGGTCGGGCTCTTTCTGTCCTATGCACGTAGGCTATATTTTGTAATAACTAAGAATGTAGCCTATTTGTTTAGTCTTTCAATTTTTTTAATTTCTTTATTTTATTCATTTGTATTATATATATATATTATTCAAGTACTTAATGTTTGAATTTTTTCTTTGTATTTAATGTAGCCTACGTTTCTTGTATTCAGGTATATAATTTCTTGTTTCAATTTATTATTATTATTATTATTATTATTATTATTATTATTATTATTATTATTATTATTATTATTATTATTATGTATTTCATGTTTTTGCCCTGACTGAGTGGTAGAGAAGGCCTTATGACCTTAACTCCACCAGGATAAATAAATAAATAAATAATTGGGCCCATTGTGCCCCTTTCAGAAGTAGATAGAGTTACAGGAAGTTTGAGGAATAAAAGAACGGGGTTTTAAGCTTAATGCCAGCAGATTTAGGCGCGATTCAAAATATCCGAAAATTCTTCACGACGTTTGGGCCCCTTCGGGGTCTGCGGGGGTGCAAGTTACGCCACTGATTCTGACCTATTTGATATCTACGCCCATAACTTGTAATCCGTAAGCTTCCAAGTGCTGTTGAGAAAGAATTAATTGACGTCTGTTCGCAAACTGTGATACACAAGTGGAAGATGTTTTGTTTTGAATACCAGGAGGTGAGAAGTGATCACACCCAGCCATTGTGATGAAAACAATGGAGCTGTCAATTCAATATTAATGGTACTCAGAGCAGTCTTACCTGTCGACACCTTCACTTCCAGGACGACGACTTTCTGTTACTTTTAATGTCACTTAAAATGAAGAAAATTTCATTTTTTAGTACACACTCTAAATGGCAATAGTAGTCATAATAATAATAATAATAATAATAATAATAATAATAATAACAATAATAATTTTTATTAAGGAATATTCCACAATACAATGGTTTTCCTTCATCCCACAACAATCTTTTGCCTCCATAAGTTCCTGTCCATAGCATCTTCTTCACTTGATCATTTTCTCTCCACTCTCCTTTTCACCCCATCCATCCAGCACTCTTTTGGCTTCCCTCTTCTTCTTTTTCCTTCTACTTTCCAATCCAAAATTTTCTTGGGTATTCTACCCTCTGTCATTCTGAATAGGCCTACATGTCCGTACCATTTCAAGCGTCTTTCTTCTACAATTTCCAAAATATTCTTTTCAACTTTCATTATTTCCCTTATTATAGAATAATAATATTATTATACAATATAATATATAATATTTATAATATAGAATATAATAATATTATTATAGAATAGTAATAATAATAATAATTAAGCCTTTAAGTAAAATTTACAATTGGCCATGTCAGATTTCATAAATGAAGCCAAAATAAATCATTACTGGCCCCAAAAAATGACAAAAGGTTAATAACTTAACTAGTGTAAAAGATTAAAACTTGAAGTCTTCTTTTAAAATCAGGCACTGCGCTACAAACCGGAAGGTCTCAGGTTCGATTCACGATGAGGTTGTTGGAGTTTTTCAATTGGCCTAATCCTTCTGGTGGCATTATGGCCCTGGAGTTGACTCTGCCTCCAACAGAAGTGAGTACCAGGAGCAATCCTGGAGGTAAAGGCGGCCAGTGCGTAAGGCTGACAACGTTATCACCTTCACATGCCGAATGTCTAAAATCTGGGAGCCTCATCCTCCTGGAACCCTTAGGGCCTCCATGGGCTTTATAGGGAACACTTTTTACTTTTACACACTCTAAAACACTGCTTGCCGGACTGTTAGCATGCCGAAAAATAGTTAATTCAACGGCCTAGGCCGCTATAGTTGTCATGGAAACCTTCAGCGGCATATTAAACAAAATTCAGATGGCAGTGTCAAGTCTTTACCAGCTTTAACGTGGTTTGATCAAACTACTTGACCATAAAACAACAAAATATAAGGCAGCATTGTTTCTTTATGTTGATCAGAAACTTTACCAAGGTTTTTCACAAGATTTTCATAAATAAACTAGTTTGTGTGGATTGTTTAGAAAAGTGCTCTTAGAATAATTTGCACCGCCATCTATATTCGCATCTCGCATTGGTGCTCTTTTTATTGTAAGATTCAGGCGGCTGTGAGAATATGTCAGATGATTGAATAGGCCTTTTATAATAGTTATTATATTCAATTTAGCCTACTTATTTCATTTTATTTTTGGGGATCTTTTTCTAAAATCTATTGTATACACTTCGAATGCAAAAACTTTAGCTTACTCAACCAATATTTCGGTCAAGGCGTAAGGAATATTTGGATAGCCCGATAAGGCTTTATTTTGCGTACTTCATAGATACGTAATAATATATTGCGATACAAGTGCCGTAAGCGATGCATACGGAGCAAGGAAAGAGTTTTTTCAGTTTTCCGAGATCCGTTATGCGCATACGGAACGAGTATTGCATACTATTTTTTGCACGATGATTATTTATATCAATTTAATTATATTAATTGTGATATTACCTGAAAATATTATGTATATACATTCTTAAAGATAGATGTTTATTTCAGAAAGTGATTCGCATGTGTTGGTTGTTATGGGAATCGAATATTTGTCCTGGGGGGGCCTTGTCCATAAAGGCTTGTATTATGATGTGCCGTAAGTAAATTCTTACCGCACGGAAATTCTTACCGCACTGTTCGTAAAAATTCTCCTAAGGGTAGCTAAAAGCTAGCCACCATAGTTCGAAACCTTCCGTGGTGAACAATAAAGGTTGTGTTCGTGAAAAATGGAATGCCCTAGGCTATACTTACTCAATGGCAATAGACAATTCCTCAGCAAGCTAAAGGAATATTATCTACTTTATGGAACCCGAAGCTTCATTGCCGCGCTTACCTGAGCCCGCCATTCAACCCTATTCTGTGCTAACTCCATCCAGTCATCCCTCACAAATCCTACTTCCCTTAAATCTATCCTAATATTGTTCTCCCACCAACATCTAGGTCATCCAGGTGTTCTTTTCCCTTCTGGTCTCCCAGTCAATACTTTTGAGATATGTCTTTCCTCCCCATGCGTGCAACATGTCCAGCCCATTTCATTCTCCGTGATTTAATTACCCTTACTATATCCGGTAACCAGTACAGGTTATTAAGCTCGTCTTTATGCAGTTTTCTCCAGTCCCCATTTTCATCTCTCTTAGGCCCAAATATTTTCCTAAGCCCCCTGTTTTCGAACACTCTCAGATTATGTTCTTCCCGAAGAGTAAGCGACCATGTCTCACATCCATATAATACAACCGGCAGGGTAATAATCTTATAAATGTTTTAAAAAATTTCATTTTCTTCAGATAAGGGTTGTAATATTAAATATTTATTTTTATATTTCTGGACAGAAGACGAGAAGATAAGAGTTTCTGAACTGCATAAAAGCAAGCATTGCCTGAATTTAGCCGACACTTAACGTCTACCTTAATATTATTTCCGTCTGTAATTACTGCTCCCAGATATTTGAATTTTTCCAATTTTTCGAACGATTTACCGGCTATTCTAATATTTTGTAGGGCATTATTTTGACGTTCCATTACCTTATACTTAGTTTTTTTCTGTATTAATTTCCAATCAAACGTTTCTGGAGGCAGAGAAAAGAAGTTGAATGCCAAACTACAAAATTATACCATAAGCGAAATATATTCCTTAACTTTAAGTTGAAAAATGTTTCTTTCATACTTAGGTATTCTCACACAATTTATAAAGTCTTGACGGACCACAGAGAAAACATTTAGCAAATTGATTAGGAATAAGATGGTACACGAATCTGTATTTAAACAATAAATTTATGACTTCCCGTAATGCTTTATGATTCTGGTGATTTCTGCTATAGGTCTATGTCAATGTTGATGAAATTTCAGAACTCTATAATATATTTTTGTTACCTATATTTGTAAGATTTTAACGACTGAGCTAGGTGGCCGAGATGGCGACGTCGTGGACTTGCATTCGGGAGGTCCAAGGTTCAATTCCCGTGACCGGCCAATTTGACGTGGGTTTTTTCATGGTTTCCCCAGTCGTAAAGGCAAATGCCGAATTGGATATTTACATACCACGAATCATCCTCACCATTTCATCTTGTACCATATCCATTTAAATTAATATCAATTGAAATTTACACATAAAATACACCAACAATAGAAACAATTGACAATCTAGTTTCATGGCCTACCCTACTGTATAGACCCAGATCCCGAACTCCTGATATGACCTCGCAGCTAAAAGGAGAATGAAAACAGCTGAATTAAAAAAATCCCTTTAGGCAGGCCTACAGGCGGAGGTAGATTTCGAAGTGCTTTTGGTTTAATTTATTGTCGCTGCATAGCACTCTTCTTCTTTAGCCTTGGCATGGCAAACCTGCAGTAAAGAGGAAGAGCCTACAATCAATTGTTTTGACAACAATAATAGGATATAATATTCTGGGAGGCCGTGCGCAAGATCAGCAATGAATAAAATTAGCACAGCCGCTAAACAAGACAAAATTATGATATTATAATAATTCTTTCAAGTGTTATTATTTTCAAACATTAAAATCTCGCGTCATATGAGAGCTATCAAGAAACTATTTATTGATTTGTAGAGTACTCATCAAGAGCTTTTCAACGATACCCCACAAGACGTGGTTTCAAAAGTTTCGAATTTTCATCCCCCACCCCCACCCTCACTCGAACCCCCGAATCTTTGGTGTCACTGTGAACTCCATAGGGAGTACTCTAATTTATTCAAACAAAGTTTCCCTCTATACTTCATAGGGGCCGAGATATACATTTTTAAAAATTTCAACCCCCTCCCCCGACCACCCCCTTGGGCCAATTTTGCTCATTAACGAACTTATCCGAACTATTGGGCCTAGAAATAACATATTAAAATTTGGTTCAAATATCTTCAAAATTACGGCCGCTATCGTGTAAAGATATATATATATATATATATATATATATATATATATATATATATCACAAAATTTTATTTTGAACGGGCGGTGGTTTCGTACTTAGGGGAGCATGAAACGCAAAGATATGAAAGAATTTTTCGAAAATCATAAAGTGGTATCCATTGCAATAGGTAGATTTTTCTTCGAAAATCTACCTAAAAGTTAACAATTAACTTATAGATTATCTACTCTTATACAATTCAACGGCCCTAGATAGCGTGCTCACTCCCTCGCTCACTTCGTGAGACATCGAGTATACTCGGCGATGTTCGTCTCTCTCAGTCTAAACTTTCACGAAAAGTACAAAATTAGGAAAACCTAAGTGAAATGAACACAATGAACAAATATTCTAATTTTATTTTTACTTACAATTTTCACAGCTCTGAACCACAAACATTTTTAATAAACTACCAGTGTAAATTTCTTAAAAATCCTGGAGTCAATTAATAATGACGGGCGAAGCCAGCATCTGCTATAATATATTGATAGTTTTACCCTGGAAGTATCGCGGACAACAAAAATCCAAGCCAATCACTCCTTCCCTTGAAAAATTATATAATTTCTGAAAATTACACTGAATTTATCAAATAAAATTCATATAATATTAATCCGTCAACAAACAGTTGAGAAACGATACGTATTAGCCTATCAGTGTTCACAGGTAGCTTTGGAACTGTATAATCGAATCTGAGGTCGTTTTTCCGAAACAGAGCTTTCTAATCGTGGAATGTAGGCCTACTCTAAAGACGGAATTTTAGCTGTATCATTAATTATTAATGGTTTAGTTTAAGAATGATTCGCGTGCAAGTGTTAATAAATATAATGCTTTATAATAATTATTATACTATTGATTTTTAATTTTTCAATTAATTATCGTGGGCGACTGCTAGTGTTGTACATTATAGTTGTCTCTAGGCAGCCTACAGTGCGTGGTAGGAAGGGTTTAAAATTAAAATAAAACAGTTTTTCTTTTCTGCTACTTCAATACAAAATAATATAGTATAACATAAACAGCTTTATCCAAAATAATTAACTTAGGGGGTTAAATGCTGCTAGAATTTTGAGTAGTCCAGGTTACATTTTGAATCTTATAAACTTTTTATAAATATTTCAAAAAGGTAAAATCATACATAAACAGAGGTTTATATTTCAGCTAGGCATCGGCTGGTGTTAAGGTTGGCATTCTGGAACTCCGCGGATGGGAGCTTAGGGCTCCGAATGGAGGTTTCATTACCGAAGACTAAATTTCAACCTCACTACTTTCTGATTGTTCCTAAGCATTTATGCATGGATTTTACAGCACTTTATGCCAGAATGCTTTTGTTTAATCAGTGATAATTGTAATTATGATATGCATAAAATAAGTTATTTTTTAATCGAATTCTTACCTAAGCTCCATTCATTAAGTAGGACTTACGGAAGAACAAAGGTCTAGTTTGATAAGCATATGTGAAGGAATATGTGGGTAGGGTTATTTGTCAAAGCTAACTGTATTGCAACTTCCAAAGCCGAATATGAACACTGTAAAACAAAATGTTGTCATGAGAACTGATTTGCATTTGATAAATTCTTTCTAATATATTACCATAAAATAGGCATTAAATTGGGCATTACTCCGGTACCGGTTAACCGATTTGATCCAATATCATTAGGCTTCTTCCCATGGACGTTATGAATGTGTATAGGCCTACCAAATTTATAAAAATCCGATAAAGCATATTTGAGTTATCGCGCGTACAGACAGACGGACAGACATTTTCCCGTCCACCACACAATCTCATAAACTACCATTCTTACAATAACTATAAATGCATTGGAAGTTACCATTACTAGTGTTTAGAGCGGATGTGGTGGAGTTGGTATGAATGGTGTATACAAGTCAGCCAGTAGCCTACTTGATAGCGCTTCATTAAACCTGCTTTCCCACGCTCTTCCGTATTGTTTGATTGACAGCATTGTAGTCACAACACAGCTCTAAATCACTTCGTATTTATTAAGTTCTCCAACACCTGGCATATACTGTACCGGGTGTCCCAGAAAAGTCTGAAGGCCCATCCTAGCCATACGGGGCATTTAGGGAAGCTACCCCCCTAAAAGGGGCAGGTTGACCAGCTATTATTATTATTATTATTATTATTATTATTATTATTATTATTATTATTACTATTATTATTAAGTGCCAGGATGGCACTTTCTCAGATTGAGTGGTGAACGGGAAAATGTCGGTCTGTCTGTCCGTGTTTGCCATAATTCAAATACGCTTTATCGGATTTTCATAAAACTTGGTAGGCCTATACGCATTTATACTGTCCATGGGAAGAAGCCTATTGATATTGAACCAAATCGATTCGACTTCCCATTGCTACGAATAGTGCTCATCACAAGATGGAGGGCGTCGTGGTAGTTGCTTACATCAAAACGTTTTAAAATCACACGAACTGGCTCGCAACGAAGCGAATTGAGTTTTTAATCAATGAACATTTAAATTATTTCAAACTAGCATGTGCCCGCGGCTTCGCCCGCGATAATTATTTCAAAAATTAAAAATTAAGAGCATAATAGTTAAATCATTATATTTATTAACACCAAAATCACGTGGACTACATACCACGATTAGATAGCATCGTCTGGTAAAATTGACCTCAGATTCGAGTTTCTTGGCCCAGAAAACCTCTGTATAGTGAGATTCGTCCAAATAAAACAACGTTTGACCATATTTAGGGCTTACAACATTCAAGCGATCGCGAAAGTTTTATTTTCAAGGTATGACAAAATCAGCCAAAGCCAACTGTAATTGATATGACATTGAAATGTATAACTGAAAACTTATGTTTTGAAAACGCAAAAAATGCATGTTTTTTGCCCGTTTTTCACTCATAACTCACGAACGCAAACTGAAATTAAAATTCCGTCTTCGAGGTGCATTTTCCGACCCTTCAGCCCACCTATGTTTAAAATTTCAGATCTCTGCGTTCAGTAGATTTCGCTGGACATCGAGGACAATTCCTTTTATTAATATAGATAATATGAATTATAATGATACCTTCTCTAATTTGTCAAACATCCATTTCATTTAATCCAAACCCACCTATACCATTGGCAACAATATGTTCTGTGAATTTGTTTCGATAATTCTATGTAAAATGGGCTTAAGTATTTTAAAAAACATTTAATTTTTGGCATTTAGAATCAGAATTTTTCAAAATCCCGTCTTAGTGAGCATCTACATTATGAAACGAAGGTACTATCAAAATTCCAAGTCTCTACCTGTTATAGTTTAGGCTGTACGTTGATTCCTGTCAGTCAGGACAAAGCCTTTTATATATATAGAGATTCCAAACAAGTTATGTTGTATCATAAAATAATGTGTTTTCATTCTGTTCACTGTTGCAGACCATCACATCTTCTGGAGCGAAGAGCACTTCCACACGCTGGAGATAAACAAAGCCACTCTGGAAGACTCCGGTTGCTACTCCGCCACGGCCCGGAACGTGAACGGAGCCGTGTCCTGCCGCTGTAACCTCGTGGTGGACAAAGGCATCCGGGCGTACGTGGCCCCGGAGTTCCTCTACGAGCTCGAACCTGAGTATTCAGTCCGGGAGGGCGGCGAACTCCGGCTGTCTGCACAAGTCGAGGCCTATCCCACTGTGGGCGTCATGTGGTAAGTCATAATCATAACTTCTAGTACCGGTAGTAGTTCTGTGAATAGTATGAGGCGCGTCCAAAAAATAAGTTTCCCTAGGGCCGATTACAGAAACAAAACACAATTTCATGGACGTATATATTCCAACAGTTACCGTAAGAATTCAGTTATTATTCAACATATTTGCCGCCGGAATTGAAACATTTGTCATACCGTGGGACCAACTTTTGAATACCTGTGTCGTAGAAGTGTGCCGCCTGGGATTTGAACTACTGTCTGACAACCACCTTCGCCTCTCCGTCATTCCTTGTCATTTCGTGAGGTGTAGGAAAAGATTGAAATCACTAGGAGCGAGGAGCGGGCTATAGGGTGAATGTTTAAACACCTCCCAGCCGAAATTCTGCTGGAGACTTGCTAGGAGGTCAATTTTATGGTAAAGGTTCCACCTATATACTAGTAGTTTTTAATAACACCATATATTGCTTGAACCCGATTATGATTGTTGTGTTGTTATATAATTATAATTGTCACTATAATTAAATTTAAGTATATTATATTTTTAGACAAACAATCAAGTAGTTTTTGCATACTATATACATATGATGTTTTGTACATAATTACTTTTTTAAATGACTCAACTTATTAAGGATTTTAAATAAAACTAGGATAAGTTTGAACATTATTTTAATGCTATAACTTTTAATTTTTCTAACCTAACTCAATAAGTATAACAAAAAAACTACAAGTTCAATAATTATCGAAGAACTCAAAATAGTTTACCAAATACAAAATATTAAGTTAGGTTAGAAAGAACCTTTAACTTTGCTTATAAACAAACCCATTTCAATTAGCTTATTAATAATATTTTAGTTAAGCAATTAATGGTATCTCTATTCATGTATACTGCTTTTTGTATTTAGGTTTTGACACAACGCAAACTGAACAAAAAGTAAATTAAATTAAATTTGAACAACACAACAATCATAATCGGGTTCAAGCAATATATGGTGTTATTAAAAACTACCAGTAGGCTATATAGGTGGAACCTTTACCATAAAATTGATTTATACTATACTAGTTGAAATTCTTATATTTTAAGCTTCATAATGATGTTTATTAATAATGCTAGGAGGTGTTTAAACATCCACCCTATAGCCCGCTCCTCGCTCCCAGTGATTTCCATCTTTTCCTACACCTCACGAAATGACAAGGAATGACGGAGAGGCGAAGGTGGTTGTCAGACAGTAGTTCAAATCCCAGGCGGCACACTTCTACGACACAGGTATTCAAAAGTTGGTCCCACGGTATGACAAATGTTTCAATTCCGGCGGCAAATATGTTGAAAAATAGCTGAACACTTGCTATATTGGTTGCAAGAAATATTTTCATGAAATTGTGTTTTGGTTCTGTAAACGGCCCCAGGGAATCTTACTTTATGGACGATCCTCGTATAATGTTCACATCAGAATTTCATTTTATAAATTAATGGTTTTCATTCATATAAATTTCAGCCTAATTTCTTTGTAAAACTTTCTATAAGTTATATAAAAGGCTTTGTCCTGACTGACCGACAGACTGACTGACAGAGAATCAATGTAGAGCCTAAACTATAACAGGTAAGGTATTGGCTTTTTGACAGTAGGCCTACTTTCGTTTTATAATGTAGGTGCTCACTAAGAAAGGATTTTGAAAAATTTTGATTTCAAATGCCAAAAATTAAAGGTTTTTGAGAATACTTAATCCCATTTCCCACAGAATTATCAAATCCAAAATAACAGTTCATTTGACAGCAGTATTGTTGGCAGTCTTCACATAAGGCTTTGCTAATAAATGAAACGTATCTCGGACAAATTAGAGAAGCTATCAATATAAGTCATGTTATAAATAAATACTAAAGAATGATATCCACGAAAATAATGCAGTCACATAACTTTCTCTACCCTGGACATAGAGAAAACAATACGAGGTGTGGTAATATGTATTTTTTGCACTCCTTAGCTAGTAAGTGTTACTTACGAAAGTTGTTTACATGGCTCGTAAGTTGACATTCCCACGCAGTCTTGTTGCTAAGGGCGGTTTCGATGAGGTTAATTTACTTACGGTCCAAGCGCCACGTCATAATTCATTACGATACACTTCATAATACAAGTCTTTATGGACAATGCCCCCAGGACAAATATTCTGTTCCCATAACAACAAACACATGCGAATCACTTTCTGAAATAAACATCTATTTTCAAGAATGTATTTACATAATATTTTCAGGTAATATCACAATTAATATAATTAAATTGATATAAATAATCATCGGGCAAAAAATAGCATGCAACACACGGGCCGTAAAGGCATTTACGGGTCTCGAAAACTTAAAAACCCTCGGCTGCGCCTCGGGTTTTCAATCTGTTTCCTCGACCCGTAAACGTGCCTTACGGCACTTGTATCGCAATATACTATTATTAGCCTATATCGCAGGTTTTTGGAGACAGAAGTATCAAAGTGATCCTATTGCATTTCTGTTTAATTTCATCCCCAAAACGGTTTTATGGTAACATAAGACCGTGAGAAATAAAATATTCCGCAAAGACAATCCAATTTTATGTTACCGGAATTTCTGTTTCTTCTTATTTGATCCCCTACCAGTCTTGCTGCGTACAAGCGGTGGGATGCAAAATTCTACATCCTCTATGAGCCATAAAAAGCTATACCAAAACGTTTGAGTGTGATAAATCGTTCTTCCCATTTCAAATTCTAAATACCTCTATAAGGACCTAGAATTTAAAAATCTAAAGTCCTTCATGAGATAATTTCCAATTACAAAATAAAAAAACCCGGGCGACGCTGGGCCTTTTAAGCTAGTGTTCTATAAGACGATCCAGGATTTTGGGGGCCTTTTTTATTATTCAACTAGCATGTGCCCGCGGCTTCGCCCGCGATAATTATTTCAAAAATTAAAAATCAAGAGCATAATAGTTAAATCATTATATTAACACCTAAATCATGTGGACTACATATCACGATTAGATAGCGTCACCTGGTAAAAGCGACCTCAGATTCGAGTTCCTTGGCCCAGAAAACTCCTGTATAGTGAGTTTCGTCCAAATCGAACAACGTTTGACTATATTTAGGCTAATATTGATTATCCCTATAATAATAATAATAATAATAATAATAATAAATGCTCTTCGGTGTAGGTTGAAAATTTCATATTATGTTTGCGTGCCTTGACATTAAAAACAAATGAATCGTCCAGCGTGAGCTACAACATTCAAGAGATCGCGCTGCTTTTATGTCGAAGGTATGACAAAAATAGCCAAAGCCTAGTGTAGCCTAATTGATTTGTATTACTGAAAACTCATGCTTCGAAAACGCAATTAATACACGTTTTCTGCCCGTTTTTCACTCATAACTCACGAACGAAAGCGAAAATTAAAATTCCGGCTTCGAGGTGCACATTCCGACCCTTTAGTCCGCCTATGTATAAAATTTCAGATCTCTGCGTTGAGTAGATTTCGCTGGGCATCGCGGACAGACAGACGGAGGACAGAAGGACAGACACTTCCTTTTATTAATATAGATTATCGTCTTATCTGCGGAAATATACGGTAGTCACAGAGGAGAAATGTTGAAATAGAAATGCTGAGGAAATAGAACTTCATTTCGAGTGCGTAACGAACATGTTGAGAAACGGGATCAGGAATAAGACAGTTGAATCAAGACAGAGCGATCCGAGCATGTAAATGGGAATATTCCACACATTAGTTACCAGGGAACTAGGTGTGGTAAAATGGCGGCTTGCTATATAGACAACTCACGCCATACATGGAAACTCAGATTCGTTATTGTGAAAGTTGGCAAGCAAGTTTCGTTTCCTTGCCTCTCGTGATTTAAATCTTTAAGTGAAGGAGCTTCAAAAGCTTGCATTTCTATAATATGTACTACTGTAGATACTAGCAGGTGCCCGCGATTATTTACTCAACTGCTATATGTTTTGTTTAAATCATTTATTTAACAACAACAAAAAAAGAGTGCGTGGAAGGCCACGCGACAGAAGTAAAACTTTATTTTATTTTTTTTATTTTTTCAATTTTTTTATTCTTGGATTTTTTCAATTTTGCATTATTGGACTTTTTAATATTGGGTTTTTGGACTTTTTAAATTTTGGATTTTGGCCTTTTCATTTTGGTTCTTTCAATTTTAATTTTGGATTTTTTAAATTTTCGATCTTTGAGTTGTTTATTTTTTTTTTATTTTTTAATTTTTAATTTTACTATTTATTAAATTTTGGATTTTTGGATGTTATAATTTTTAATTTTGGAAATTTGTATTTTTTAATTTTTAATTTTTTTATTTTTTAATTTTGGATCTTTGAATTTTTTAATTTTGAATTTTTTCAATTTTGATTCTTTGATTTTTTTATTTTTTGGATTATTTAATTTTGTATTTTAGTTTTTTAATTTTGGATTTTTAGATTTTTTCAATTTTGGTATTTTAGATTTTTAGTTTTTAATTTTTTATTTTGGAATTTTGGAATTTATTATTTATTTAATTTTGGATTTTTGGATGTTTTAATTTTTAATTTTGTTTTTTTAAATTTTGGAATTTTGGATTTTTTAATTTTGGATTTTTAATTTTGGATTTGCGCGGTAATGATCCTCCGGGTTCCATAAAATAGATTATATACCTTTAGATTGCTTAGGAATTGTCTATTGCCATTGAGGAATTAAGGTCTGAAAAATTTCCTTTGATTACTCCTAATCATTGAGTTGATTGTTTTCTGTGCAGTCCGCTCCGAAACACGTATTTTTGAGTGTGACTGATTTTGTGACTGATTTCGTTTTAGTGTGACTGATTTTCCAGATTTACCCCAACCGCGAGAAAAGAAGTTTTACTTCAAAAATAACTTAAACATATTTATTAACACTGACATCGGCTTTAAATAAATTGCAGGAATTACAAATTTCTATTCTCTGAGGTCTGGGCTGTAGGGTGGATGTTGAAACATCTCCTAGTCAAACTTTTGCAGGAGACTTTCAGGGAGGTGTTGAAGCCTCCACCCTACAGCTCGGACCACACACCCAGAGATTTTCATCTTTTCCTACCCCTCAAGAAATGACAATGAATGACACAGAATGGTAGAGATTAAAGATTGACAGAGAAACAGAGGTTTAAATCCCAGGCGGCATTCTTCTATGGCACATGTATTCAAAAGTTGGTCCCACGGTCTGATAAATGTCTCAATTCCTGTGGTGAATATGTTGAAAAATAGCTGAACACTGGCTGTGTCTGTTACAATAAATGTTTCTATTAAATTTTTTTTGGATTCTGTTAATGGCCTATGGGAAAGTTACTTTATGGACGCGCCTCGTAGGCCTAGGCCTATATAAACCACATGTAATGTTCATCATATACAGTACTAGCTTAAAAGACCCGGCGTCGCCCGGGTTTTTTAATTTGTAATTGAAAATGAACTTATGAAGGACTTTCGATTTTTAAATTCTAGGTCCTTATACAGATATTTATAATTTGAAATAGGAAGAACGACTTATTACACTAAAACTATTCCCTCATAAAACGCTTGATATAGTTTTTTATGGCTCATAGAGGATGTAGAATTCTGCATCCTATCGCTTGTACACATCAAGCCTGGTAGATGTTCATATAAGAAAAAACAGAAATTCTTGTAACATAAAATTGTAATATCGAGGCGGAAAATTTTATTTCTCCCTCTCATGTTACCATAAAACTGTTTTGGGGATGAAATTAAACAGAAAGCAATATCACTTTCATACTTACCATAAAGCCGTTTTGGGGATGAAATTAAACAGAAAGCATTATCACTTTCATACTTTTCTCTCCAAAAACCTGCGATATAATATAATAATATACACATTACCATACCTCGTTTTGTTTTCTCTATGTCCAGGGTAGAGAAAGTTATGTGATTCCATTATTTTAGTGGATTTCATTCTGTAATATTTATTTATAACATGAATTATTTTGATAACTTCTCTTATTTGTCAAAAGTGCTTTTCATTTGTTTTTTCCAAGCCCACCTGATACCATTTGGCAACAATATATTCTGTGATTTGGAATTGATAATTCTATGTAAAAAGGGATTAAGTATTTTCAAAAACATTTAATTTTTGGCATTTAGAATCAGAATTTTTCAAAATCCTTTCTTAGTGAGCACCTACATTATGAAACGAAGGTACTGTCAAAATTCCAAGTCTCTACCTGTTATAGTTTAGGCTGTACGTTGATTCCTGTCAGTCAGTCAGTCAGTCAGTCAGTCAGTCAGTCAGTCAGTCAGGACAAAGCCTTTTATATATATAGAGATTCTGTGATTTCATGAACACTTGCCTACATGTTTATGTTACTGTACAATAACAGTGGAAAACCCGGTCACAAGATCACAAAAGTAGAACTCTTAACTATCCTAACTCTAACTATCCGTACCCCAATTATTCGGATCTCTTTGATGCCCTATTCAAGAGGTTTTTGCAGCAGCGAGCATTGGAAAACTCTCTTTCAGGGGCGATTTTGCGAAAAAGCAAAACTTTAATCGATTAAATCGACAGTTTATCCAAAAATTGAACTGACTATGTCCAAGATTTGACACTTTTATGTACGGTAAGTACAGTTCAATACAATTTGTGTTTTAAGTGAAACTTCTTTAGCCGCGCTAGGAGTAAATCGAGAGCTTACCCAAACTTGCGTTAAGAACAAAATCGGAATCGGAATCGAATTGAGAATATCTGCAACGTACTTTTGATACGTGGCTCCTTCCTCTTTTATGCCCACTACTAGGCCTATGTAGTAGGCAATGGGTACCTAGGCAAAGCCCATTTGCCCCATGATTTTGAGTATGATTTGGAAGTGGTGTCATAGCTGTAAGGTAGGGGTGGTTAGCAATGTTCCATTCTATTGTTGTAGCCGAAAAGACAGTCTATTGTAATTTTGTATATCCAATTTCTTGCTCTAAAATTTTGTTTTACGCGGTCAGAGGGTCCTTTTATTTAAAAATTTTGAAGTTTGGGGAGGGGGGTGTTATTATGCGGGTTGCGGCCCGTCTTTTGCAAGGGAACTAGCCTATTCCAACATTCGTTGCGAGGCCTTGGAAAACCGCAAAAAACCTTGGCAGAATAGCTTGACTTTAGTGATTTAGCAACAGGACCACATTTTATTTAGTGTAGGTTTAATGCATGGTGACTTCTAGTCTGGAGATCCATTTCCTGAAATCACACAAAATGCATATTAATTTCTACTCGGGGAACCAAATTAAAATTTTCCCCTGCTATTTGGCTCGTGTTCAGAGTATTGCCAGTCCGAATTACCAGTTATCCGCCTTATATAAGGTCTTGTGTGTTCTGTTAGAGTCCTAGTGCTTCAATCATCTCCTGTGGAAGGAGTGACTTCGGCCTCTTGTGTTTGTCGTGTGTTATGTCATAACGGCCCAGCTCCGCGATCGTCACGAAATTAGTGGGGCTGTGACGGAACGGACTGCACAGAAAACAATCAACTCAATGATAAAAACCCAAAATCAAACAATTGAAAATCCAAAATGAAAAATCCAAAAATTAAAAAAATTTCAAAGATCCAAAATTAAGAAGCCCAAAATTAGTCTACATAATAAAAAAATTAAAAGATAAAAAATTTAAAAATCCAAAGTTTAAAAAGTCCAAAAACCCAGTATCAATCCAAAACAATCAACAATCCAAAATAAAAAAATCCAATAATTCAAAATGGAAAAAATCCAAAAATTAAAACAAAGTTTCACTTCTGTCGCGTGGCGTTCCACGCACACTTTTATTTTTAACAGATCATTTTTTTAGTGATTTATCCAATTATCCGGATAAGTTATTTCACTATCCGGATCGGGTCCGGTTCCAATTAATCCGCATGAACCGGAGTTCTAATGTGTTTTGTTGTGCCCCACAATAGCCTACTGTACATGACGTAGGCTAAATGTCTTTCGATGAGGTAAACACTTAGGGATATTATAGAAGAGATAATTCATTTAGCTCCATGAATAGAGCTTTGGATAGCTCAGTTGGTAGAAGATCGGCACGGAAATCCGAAAGGCTCGGGTTCGAATTCTGGCGTCAGAGGGAATTTTTCTGGTGAAGTATTCTCAAGTATTGTTTAATAAAAATTATATTCTGTGATTTCATAAATACATGATGTACAGTCGGTCAAATAAAAAACGTCGGGCGGTATTTGATTAAGTATCACGAACGAGCATATGCGCATGTACAGGAAGACTTAAGGTTAGGTTCACACACGCCTCTTGTCTATCCATGTATTTTCTTGATTATTTAGTCAGTTTGGTTCCAAAACAAACATGTATAGAAGGCTGTGGCTATATGCCTCAAATCCGCCATATTCTTGGTTGCAAATTTTTATAATATTAATAATTAATAGATTCGCGAGGAATATGATTATTCAAGGAGCATTTTTTAAAGATTTTATTTTATAATACCGGTACTTCTAGTGCAAAATCAATTACTTACGTTCAACTTCTGCCACCAATCTAATAGCATCGAAATACATGGCCGGCCAGATCCACGATTCCTATGAAAACTTCCGGTCGTATTATAGTGAAGTACCCACCTCTTTAAGAAATATGGAACCTTCTCGCTGCTTCAGAGGCCGAAAAATGCAGGTCAATTACAGCCCTAACTATACTTTCTCTCAAGCTAGCATTTATATGTGGTGCGATGACAAAGCAAAATGAATTATGACAATACATTAAGTTGAATATCGTGTGTTGCGGTTTCCGCGTTTTTCATTTTTCCCTCCTGTCGCATGGCCTCATATGTTCCGAAAATGACTTGTATTTTATGTTTTTTTTATAGGAAACTTGTGAACCAATGCGTTAAAACTTTAATTTTAACTGCATACGAGTCCCGACGATTTTTATTTGACCGACTGTACATCAGATAAGATATTAACAGCGGAATCTCAGTCACAGAATTACTAAATTAGTATGTATTTTTTCTTTCGTTTTCTTAGTTCTCCTCTCCCACTTTATGCGGCCCAAGCCGCCCGGTCTTTATAGGACCGCGACCTGTCTGGGAAGGGACTACTTGGGATCACATACATACTAAAATAATTATTAGTCAGTTGAGTTCTTGTAGATATTTTATTCCACCTTAATCATTGTCTCCATCACAAAAGAACCTAACTTAACTTGTCGATCGAGCACAGAAACATTACTGCGGTAGAAATCGCATCGACTTAAAGATGAATCGATCTGGAGCATCACTCGCAGATCGATTACAAAAATTTACAAAAACTAGATTACAAAAATTACATAAAAAATTACATCAAAAGATGGATAAGTTGAAACTAAAGCAAATACGAGTGTGGTTTGATTATCTTGACGGTGTTTTAAGAAAATTATGTTAGACTTCATTCGCGAATTATAAGCATACTTTGTGAATTAGCTGATTTGTTTTTAAAAGATGGGGGAAATCTTTCCTATTTACAGATAAGGGATATTAATTGGAATGAATACGTGCGAATAAACCAAACAGAAATTAAGGTAATAACAGAAGCATTGGGTTGCTAATCTGTTCGATTATTCGAACCACGCACAGGAAAGATTCACAAAGCACCAAGGGCGTAATTTCAGCTTTTTAACTGGGGTGCCCCGAAGTTTGCAGGTTGTGCCACCAGGAGTGCTGCAAAATCTGTCCCCCATTTTTCCATTGTCAAAGCAGTAAGTGTCCGGTATTGTCCTCTATAGTATTTGATCATATCCATTTGAATCAATATCAGTTGAAATTTACTCCATTCAGTACACCGACAATGGAAACAATGGGCAGTCAATTGTTCCATGGCCTACCCTACTGTACAGACACACATCCCGAATTCCTGATATGGCCTCGCAGCTCAATTATAACAACAACAACAAAAAACAAAAAAAAAAAAAAAAAAAAAAAAAAAAAAAAAAAAAAAAAAAAAAAAAACAAACAAACAAACAAACAAACAAACAAAAAAACATAAACCCAATGCTCTCTGCTGAAAAATCGACTTGAAAACGGCCGCAAAGCGATCCGGATAATTGAAGTTCGGATAATTGCAGTTCTACTGTATTTGGAGAGAGAAAGTTTTCTCTGCCCATGTTTCAGTGTAGACAAACTTATGTTAGTTTATCACATCGTATTTTTAATCTAAAGTGGGGGAAAATAATCGTCTTTCCTTATAGGCTACCAGAAGACATAATTTCCCTCGCAGCAAACAAGATTTCCAAGGAATACAGACGGGCAAACTTGTTTTGATGGACAGCGTCATAACAATAATGGATATGTGTGCCCGGCAGCTCAACTAGCTTCTGTTATGTCAGTTTCATAAAGCTAATATACTACTGTAGGCTACGCTGCACATGGAGTGATGGAATTTGCTAACAAACTGGGCACATATCGTTAAATTCTACAGCTGGCTATTTCATTGTTCAACAGTAGGTCCATAAATAACAACACATCAATAAAATAACAGCAGTGTTATTGTTTCTAACTAAATTGGTATTGTTAGATATTACTCATTTCTGACATTTATGCCTAGTGGCATTCACAGGATAGCGGGGAATATATTGAAATTTGTTCTAGGCAATATAGACAATCAATTATTGAGAAATAATTTCACGTAATTTGCATTGCTTGTGAAAACAAACGTTTCCGTTACATCTCTTACATTTATTTAGGTATCTGGTTTATGTTGGTAATGGAATTCTAAACCGGCTCCGCCATGCCTATTACTCCCCACCTAAAAGGGAGAGGTAAAACTACGAATAAGAAAGAAAGAAAGAAAGAAAGAAAGAAAGAAAATTTCTGAGTTAAGCTCCAGATCGATTCATTAAGCAGGGGTTACGGAAGAACAAAGGTCTAGTTCGATAAGCATTTGTCAAGGAATATGCAAGTAGTGTTATTTGTCAAACCTAACTGTATTGCAACTTCCAAAGCCGTACATGAACGCTGTAAAACAATATGTTCCCTTGAGAACTGATTTCCAATTGATACATTCTTTGTAATAGGCTATATTACCATGAAATAGGCATTCAATTGGGCATTGATCCGGTACCAGTGAACCGATTTGGTCCAAAATAAACAGTCTTCTTCCCATGGAAGTTATAAATGCATATACCAAGTTTCATGAAAATCTGATAAAGCGTATTCGAGTTATCGCGCGTACAGACACACGGACGGACAGTCAGACGGACAGATATTTTCATGTCTACCAGACAATCTCATAAAGTACCGGTACCATTCTGGCACTTAATAATTATGTAATATCATTACATAGCCTAATACTTTTGTTGCACACATTATAGAGATCGAGTATGATAGTGAATTTAAAATTTGACGGGGGTCCGGGAAAATTTTTCCCTGGGGCCCTTGCTTTCAGGGCCGTAGCTAGGCGGTGGCGAGATGGGCCCCCGCCAAGGGGGCAGGTACAGAAAGGGCGCAAAATTAATCATGAAAAATCCCGCCTTTTTTATACTGGTGCAATTTATCAAGCAATAAAAATTCCCCGTTAATGGAAGAAATCTTCCAGGTTATTAAAAATTACTGCACGTGAACTATCTGTAGTATTATGCCGATTGTCTACAAACAAAAAGCAGTCATGCAACGTTTTTTATTGACAGCGTATAACAAAAGTCATGAACAGTATGGAACGATATAACAATACAAATTAAAATGTACGTTATTATTGAGATGAAAATGGTTCAACTATTCGAAAAAAATACTTTTACCTATATTAATGTGTTCAACATTTTAGTAGGCCTCAGGCCTATTATGTAATTTACTTTTGATACTAGATTTTATTACTTAATTCTTTGTTAAGTAGTTCAATCATCTGAAAATAAGGCTTAGTACCTTGAAAGTCCAACACTTAGTTCATTTTCAAATTGAGGTTTAGGTTTTCTTTGATAATAACAGTGTTTTTATACTAAAATAATAAAAATTTTACAGAAATTTAAATAAATAGTTCAGACCTCCCAGTAATGGAGGGCGCAGATTTGTCAAACTCGCCAAGGGCGCAGAAGGACCTTGCTACGGCCCTGGTTCCTTTCTTTCCACGGCCCTGTTTACGCTTATTAGGATTTAGGGAAGAATTATAAGTTATGTTTGTCTGAAGTCTAGAAAGCACTTTATATTCCATACAGGCGCCCATTAGAATTACGTTTTATAAAATACTCGCTGAAAAGGCCCGGCGTCGCCCGGGCTTTGTATTTTTTAATTTGAAATTAACTTATGAAGGACTTTATTTATGTAGAACTTGAAATGAAGAAAAATATTTATCACACTCAAACTATTCCATCAGAAAACGCTGGATATAGCTTTTTATGGCTCATAGAGGATGTGGAATGCTGCATTCCGTTGCTTCTACACATCATGCTTGGGAGGGGTTGAAATAAGAAGAAACACAAATTACATAAGATTGTACTGACTTGACGGAAAATTTTATTTCTCATTCTCATGTTACTATACAATCGTTTCGGAGCTGAAATAAAAGAGAAATGCAGTATCACTTTCATACTTTCCTCCCTTAGAACCCGGAACATAATATACTGCGAGCATAGGACTCAAAATGTTCCATCCCATGCTTAGGGCCTATGATAAATCTCAACTAATACAAAGCCTACAGGTATGGATAACTTATCAGCGGAAAGGATTATTTACAGACTTTTGATATAGCATACTCACACACTTAAGTTGTCCCTCTACATCAAAATGTGAAGTGAGAAAATATTTCTTATGTCGAGGTTAGAGAAAGTTATGTGACTGCATCACACTGTGCTTTATTTTCGTGTAATTCATTTTTCAGTAATTATTTTCGCCAATATATTACATGGAATCATAATTCGTTAAAGTCCAGCATTAGGCTATATAGTTGCCAAGGCCCTATGTAATCACAGTAAACAATTCACTGTTGTCATGTGAACTGAACAGCATTTCATTGTTTTCAGTATAATATTCTCAGAAATTATATAATTTTCAAGGGAAGGAGTATTTTGTTTGAATTTTAATGTTGACCGCTATACTTCCCGGGCTTAACTGGGTATGTGTGCAACATTTCGTGTAAATTGGTAAAGAAATGTAGATTTGTATAAGGAACAAACATACCCACAAACACACATTCGACTTTATATATTAGATACAGGCGTCCATTAGAGTTGCATTTTATAAAATATATTTCATGAACAAATGACATTCCATGAAGGTGAATTTCAACATCTGGCTGCTTTTCCTTTAGAAGACCGAGTTGGTGCATTAAGGCATCAAATTTATGGACTAACAGGGCCACAGAACGAACTGATACGAATTGGTCTCCATTAACCGCATGAATCAACGTGTAGTTCCATTAAGAACTGGGCAGTGCGCCAGTGGCAGTGCAATTCGATCTTGCACCTGGTGCGGAACCAATTGTTGTATCTCATAAATATCACGTGGTGGGGACAGGTTTAAGGAGGTTCATTACACTATCCTCATAGGGGTGTCATTCCACTTTACATAAATTATCTGGCCCTTGGTTCTTATGTCTGTTATGATTTATTCTCCCTTGACGATTCCGTTTATGCGTAATATGACCAACTAGCAGGTGCCCGCGGCTTTGCCCACGATAATTAATTCGAAGATTAAAAATCAAGAGCGGTCCACCGCTGTGGCTAAGGGGATGAGTTCACTCCTCTCATTTTTTTAAAATGTCATGCAATTTTTTCACAATTTTTAGGTTATAAGTGCATTTTTCACTATTTAATGATCATGAAATGCCTTTGCTTTCAGCCATTTCGTTACGTAATAAAAAAATTATAAGTAATAACGGTAAATTTATTGGTTATTTATTAAATTTCATGTCATTTTTTCACAATTCTTAGGTCATAAAAGCATTTTTATTTTGCATTTTTTCACTATTTTATGGTCATTAAGTACCTTTCCCTACAAATGTTGCTGATGAATGCCATTTTGTGTTGCAGGCACAGGGACGGAGTGCGCTTGCGTCCCAGTCGTCACATCATCATGACGCTGGATCACGACGGCACAGTGGAGTTAGCTCTGGCGGGCGTCACCCCTCGCGACGCAGGCGTCTACAGCTGTACGGCGACCAATGAGGTGGGACGAGCTGAAACGTCCACCCGGGTGAATGTGGAGGCGACCGGAACCACCCCCGCCTCCAAGCCGCCCCAAGTGCTCGGCCCCGAGATACCGTAAGTTACTTAATCAATTAACTTTCCGGATTTTACGGACCATAAGACGCACCTTTTTTACTTTGAAAACAGAGCCTTGAAAGTTGAGTGCGTCTAATGGTCCGAAGTAAAAAAAAAAATAATAATAATAAAAAAAAATAATAATAATAATAAAAAAAATAATGGTAAATATTCCCGGAGTACAATTCAAGTGTTGCATAAGATAGCTATATATTTTGGCACCAGTACACTTGTCACAATCGAAAAATGAGGGTAGCTGGAAGCCAGGTAGGCCTATACAATACGAAAAGAAAGGAATGTTGAGTTCTTTTATAAGAAGGGAGTTGTCTCCGCCGGGTGGTTTAAATTTCGGTTAACTTTAGGCCCTTGTGGTCCCCAGATATCATCTGGCCGTCATTATCATCTTCATCCCAACCTCGCCTTGTTTGGAGTGTGTGTGTGTGTGAATGGTGTGTCTCGTCCTATGTGTTCGTGTTGTCTCGGAGGTGGCCCCGGCATTGGGCTCGGCATTGTGCTGATCACTCATCCGGGGAGGCAGTGCCTAAGGAGGTTGTCAATGACTTAACTGCTATCTTAAGATTATCATAGACCTGGACGATAAATCAATCTTATCAAAGTACAAATGTCAGGTGGATTCAGGCCGCAAATTTCTTCGATTTAAAATCAATACTATGCAAAATCTAGGTCATACATTATTTTTATTAAGGTATATATTAACGTTTCCACCCCTCCTCTCACGCAGCGGACTCGGGTTCGAATCCTGGTCGTGATAAGTTACCTAGGTGGGTTTTTTCTGGGGTTTTTCCTCACATGTGAGACAAATGTCGGATAACTTTAGGCCCTTGTGGTCCCCGGATATCATCTGGCCCCCATTATCATCTTCATGCCATCCTCGCCTGAGTGTGTGTGAGTGTGTGTGTGTGAATGGTGTGTCTCGTCATATTGTGTTAGGAGATGGCCTCGGAATTGGGCTGATCACTCATCCGGGGAGGCCCTCCATGTCCTTGTCTGGTCAAAAAAGTATGTATGTGATGCAAAGATAATCCCACTCCCGACAGGTCGCGGCCCTGTAAGGCCCGGGCGGCTTGGGTCGCTTAAATACTAAAGGGAGAGATAAAGAAAGAAAGAAAGGAAGAAAGAAAGAAAGAAAAGAATAAAATTATATCATAAGAAACTTGATTTCATAGAAACTATCAAGTTGAAGAGCTTCATTTTTTCCCAGTAATATCTAAGACTCGTATTTCTTAACTAACTACCCAGCAATATTAGGCACATTTTAATTGTAAAGATAATTAAAGGTTAACAATTGATTAATTGCAAATTGTCACCATAACAACTAACAATTGATCAACTGTAGCTGTGGAAAATTACAATTAACGAATAATTGTTAATTGTAGTGGTAGCAATTAACAATTAATCAATTGTCAATCGTGATTTGCTACAGTTAACAATTAATTACTTTTCGATTGTTTTATGAATTTAAATAAAAATTAACAATTAAAAGGTACTACTGTATGGGCCTGGTGCGTGGACCGGTATCATGACAAAATGCGTAAGTAAGATACTGAAATACGTATGTTAGTTACAAATAAAACACTGATATTAATACACATCAATTATTTTAATTAAGCCTGATTAGACACATAACGACAGATTATAATTTCTTATATTAATAGTTTAGATCTAGATTAACATTTAAATAATGGGTATAATGAAGGATGATATTTGGTTTTTTTATCAATAAGTAGTATTGATTTTTATTAATGTAAGTAAAATTTTTAAAATCTTGTAATACTTTTAATTGATTTCGGCAAAGGTAAATTAATTACTAGTTTTAAGTATTTCACAGAACAATTAAACAAGTTAATTCCAATTATTTTAATTGCGAGATACGATTAACATACATTAATCCAAATACAAATAATTTAATTAATTTAATCGCAATTACTTTTTAGTCAATTAATGAGCTAATTGAAAAATTAATTGATTAACGCCCAACACTGCTCTCCAGTGATATCAAATAATCTGCTTAAATTATCCACTTGTCCCGAGACGACTCGTGGAATTCCTTTGGCTTGAATGTTTGTTTAGTTTCGCAATATAAACATATTCCCTAGCTACAAATAAGGATAGCTTTGCGTGAGACATTATTTGTGTAAAAACTGGAACATTAATAAAGATGCAGTCGACAAGCACACGAACTGGTGTGAAACACGCATGCGTCATCAGCACTGCATGTAAATGAGGTATAAATAAAATCAGGTAAACTGATGTAAAAAAGTGCCAGTATGTTTTTGTTTAATCAGTTATGACTGCAATTATGATATGCAGAATATGTTTTTTTTTAATTCATTTCCAAGTTAATCTCCAGATTTATTCATTAAGCAGTGCTTACGAAAGAACAAAGGTCTAGTTTTTTTTAATCAGATTAAAATCTTCCAGCATCAGCTGAACAGTACAGATTTGTGATATCTTGACAATCGCACACTCACATAAAAATACGAAAAAGAAAGTGAAATTCTCTCGTTTCGGGATTTGAACCATGGAACTCCATAATGTGAGGCCAAAACGTTACCATCTCGGTCAACTGGGTCAGTTTAACGGTCTAGTTGGATAAGCGCATGTAAAACATTAGTGCTTTTGGTCATAGCTATCTCTATTTTAATTTCCAAAGCCGTATAATATAACAGTAAAACAATTGACTATGTTATCATGATAACTGATTCTCTTTTTTTTTATATAAATTCTTTCGAATACGTATATTATCATAAAATAGGCACCAAATTGAGCATTACTCCGAAACAGGTGAACCGATTTCATCCAATATCAATAGACGTCTTCCCATGAACACTATAAATGTGTATACCAAATTTCATAAAAATCCGGCAAAGCGTAGGGTAATTCCGGGAGAGACGGCCATGCGGGGGAGACGACCAATCGCTCTGATTTCAAGGCCGATAAACATATTTGAACGTAACTTGGTAGGCGGCAAGCTTTTGGTACTAAGAGTCGATTGTTGAACACCTGCGCTGTTTATATTTAGAAATCCACGATTGATTTAACATTACTGTTTTCTAACTGGCCATTTATTTTTTGTCTCTTGAATGAAATAAGCAGAAGTCCGACATTATTACTAACAGTTAAACGATACTCACTGTGTGAGGTGAGTGAACCTTATATATTTCACTTGTATTACGTGTTCTGTTCTAAACTTTTTAATTTTTAACTATTGAGTATGGCCATCTCACCTTTACAAATAGGAGAGATGGCCCACTTCTTTTCCGGGAGAGTTGGCCAACAACTTAAGAGCCATATTTTCAAGAACTTCTGATTTTTTCTAACGCGAAATGTAAAAACTTCCACTTAAGACAAATTTCCATCGCTTCTCAATTACTTATTTATTTTTATAGCTAAGGAATTGACATAAACGAACATATTAATACGTATACCTTAATGAAACAATTTTGAAAATCCAATCCGGAAAGATATATGTAAATAGAGACGACTTTGACAGTGTACCCCTAATTAAATACATTATTAAATTAATTTTCAAAATTATTTATGTGCTTAAAAAGTGGATTGGACTCATGTTTCTATGCCAAAGGTGGCTCCATAATATAGTATTATTTTTCATATTTACGTTTTCCTGTCATCAACTAACAAAGTCGAAAGATGGAGATAAATGATGTAGAGGTTAGATGGTATGCCCTTCCCCGCCATGCATGCAGTAGTGGCATGCAGTAGAGTTTAGTTATCTTTTCAGAAATGTATCAGAACTTTTCAGTTACTCAGATTTGATTCTGTTTTCCAAAATATGTTTATTTTTACGTTATGATAACTTATTTGGCACTTAAGTATTTTATTTGTATATTTTTATTGTAGAAGAGCTAACTAGTCTTTCTACTTTTTTACCTGTACTTTCTACCTTCGAAAACTGTCCCTATGTCCTATGGCAATCTCCCCCTGATACCTCGGGTGAGATGGCCAACGCACCATTTTTTTAAATGTTGGGATTTGTCACCCTAAATTACTTTTTTTCTCCATAAAAAATTATGCTATGAGAATGTGACATCCAAGGACCTAATTGAACATTTTGCACACGAATTATCTTGAAAATCCTTCAAGTTACTAAGCATTAAAAAAAGCATGGCCATCTCACCCGGATTTACCCTATTTGAGTTACCGCGTCTTTAAAATAGACACTAAATTGGGTTTTACTCCGGTACCGGTCAACAGATTAGGTTCAAATTTAACAGAGTACTTTTCATGGACGTCATAAATGCGTATACCAAGTTTAATGGAAATCCGATACAGCGTGTTTGAATTATGGCGCCTTTCTATTAGAAAGGCGCCATAATCTATTAAAATAGGCACTAAATTGGGCATTACTCCGGTACCGCTGAACCGATTTGGTTCAATATCAATAGGGTTCTTCCCATTGACATTATAAATGTGTTTTCTAAGTTTCATGAAAATCCGAAAAAGCGTATTTGAGTTAGAGCGCGTACAGACACACGGACGGACGGACGGACAGACAGACAGACAGACAGACGGACAGACATTTTTCGTCCCCCACACAATCTCATAAAGTACCATACTGGCACTTAATAATTGACTTCTAAAAACTAATCTGTTACTCTCACATAATTTTCTCCATCCCTAACTCTTAACCATGTACGTGAGGTCTGTGTGACCGCTCAGAGGTCTTTTAACGATGATTAAAAAAAAAACTTACATTATTTGAATTTTGTCCACCGCTGTGGCTCAGGGGATGCGTTCAATCCTCTCACGCAGGGTTCGATTCCTGGTCGGGACAAGTTACCTAGGTGAGGTTTTTTTCCGGAGTTTTCCCTCACCTGTGAGACAAATTTCAGGTAACTTTAGGCCCTTGTGGTCCCCGGATATCATCTGGCCGTCATTATCATCTTCATCATCATCCTCGCCTTGTTCTGAGTGTGTGTGTGGATGGTGTGTATCGTCCTATATGTTCGTGTTGTCTCGGAGGTGGCCCCGGCATTGGGCTGATCACTCATCCGGGGAGGCCCTCCATGTCCTTGTCTGGTCAAACAAGTATGTATGTGATCCAAAGGTAATCCCCTCTCCCGACAGGTCGCGGCCCTGTAAGGCCCGGGCGGCTTGGGTCGCTTAATTCCTAAAAGGGAGAGGTAAAACTACGAGAAAGAAAGAAAGAAAGAATTTGAATTTTAATCATTATTCCAGAAAATTGACATTGGCAAAGCTGAACTAAAATCAAAATATGGACGATATGCTAATGAGTATTTGGCCTATAAATATTTAATTCTTTCTTTCTTTCTTTCTTCCTTCCTTTCTTTCTTTCTTTATCGTAGTTTTACCTCTCCCTTTTAGGATTTAAGCGATCCAAGCCCCCCGGGCCTTACAGGGCCGCGACCTGTCGGAAGAGGGATTTTCTTTGGATCACATACATACTGTACGCATTTATAACGTCCATGGGAAGAACCCTTTTAATTTTGAACCAAATCGATTGGCCGGTACCGGAGTAAAGCTGAATTTAGTGCCTATTTTGTGGTAATATATTAGAAAGAATTTATCAAATGCAAATCAGTTCTCATGACAACATATTGTTTTACAGTATTCACATACGACCTTGGAAGTTGCAATGCAGTTAGCTTTGACAAATAACACTACCCAAATATTCCTTCACATGCTTATTAAACTAGACCTTTGTTCTTCTGTAAGCCCTTCTTAATGAATCGATCTGGAGCTAAACTCTGAAATCTATTACAAAAATAACTTATTTTCTGCATATCATAATTAACTGCAATTATCACTGATTAAACAAAAGCATTCTGGCACTTTGTTACATCAGTTTACCTGATTTTATTTTTTCATCAGTAGTGTAGGAATTTTTTTAACCGATTTTATAGTTAGGGGTAGGGCTGAAAATCGATTAAAATTTCTAATCGAGTTAACGCTCGACTTTAATCGATTAATTGACTGATTAATCGACAAACAGGTCGGTATTTTAAACGAAACCAAAGTGTAGGCCCTACATTTAATATTGTTTTACACGTTTAATAACTACTACACTACAGATAATCAGAAGAAATCCTGAATTATTAGTTAACTAATGAAAAAATATATACAAAACTTACATTTCCGGTTATTTTTTCAGCCAAGACTTGCAAAACTAAACTACCCTTCAGGTTTCTGAATAACGGGAATTGTTTGGTTACAATAGGCTGAATGACACATGATGTACAAACTACAAAGGCCGGAGAAGCGAGATAAAAAAGTTTGGTCGTTTGACCCATTTCTCGAAAAACGTTTTTTCAGATTTCGACTAAACCGATTAATCGGAAAATGTGATTGATCGACGATTAAATGTTTAATCGATTAATCGAGCCGGTTAATCGATTAATCGGTACAGCCCTAGTTAGGGGAAGAGGGTAGAGAGTCAAAATGAAAAGACAGGTCATATTTTGAAGAGTGCATTTTTAACTTCGTTTTTCAGGTATTCGAAGGAGCCGCTGTTCCTCACGAAACCGCGATCAACGGAGGCCGTGGAGGGCGACACCGTCATCATTCTCTGTGAGGTCGTAGGAGACCCCAAACCCGAGGTCGTGTGGCTGAGAGACTGGCTCAAGGTAGGACCTCCATCAGTTTCATTATGCTCAATGTGATTTAACCTTTTCACTGCTATTTACGTATATTTGTTCACCTTAAAATATCGTACAAGAGCAGAGATACAAGTTTAACAGAAAAATTCTTTATGTGTTATATGACGATTATTATCTACATGTTAGAAATGCCATTCGTAGAGGCCATCTAATTTTCTAAAATTATCCTCATCGATTCTAAGCTCAGAGCTCACTGATGAATTCACTTGTTGATTGCTTATATTAGTATATAAATTAAGCTCTGAAAGGGTAAAAGAAATGGACATGTTGGACATGCTTTATATACCTTGTTGGACATAAAATTTATTTTAGAATCCAGATGCGATAGAAATTGGCCTTAAAATTTCTTTCATTTATTAAGTGCCAGTAGCCTATGGTACTTTATGAGTAGACTTCGGACTTTTAGGTCGCTAAAAATGCTGTTTTAGGTACCTGAAATAGGTTCTAAAAATTGGAAAATAGGTTCTAAAAATCGTAAAATAGTCTCTTATAAAATCGTTAAGTTGCCAATTTTCTGAAATATCTCAATTGCAATGCAGAATATTATATTTATTGAATTCACCATTAATCAATAATCATGATAAAACACAGATATAGGCCTATGATACACAGAATTATATACACCTATTACTAGGGCCTGCATTACTACCATAACAGTGAAAACCTAATCCCTGCGCCCAGAAGCTACGCACACTAGCATATTCAACCCCTTGTATCCCTCAGTGATTCAGAGAACTACGTTCTTATTTTATTTTATTTTTAATTGGATGTGGGAGTCGGGAGAAAAACACTACATTTTCTTGGGAATTCCAAGGAATTTTTCTCCTGAAGAAGAAACATTCCTTACTATTTAACCACGTCACAAATGTGTCATGTACTGCACATTCAGAGCTAAAAATTTAGTACGAACTGAAAATAAATGCTGGAATTTATAACAAACAAGAACTTATTTTGAACTTTGGAGGAAAAAAACAAGCACAAAGGCAATATTAGGCTCTAACGTAAAAATAGGCTGTTTTAGGTCCTATAAAAGTGTCAGTTTTAGGCAAGGTCACTCATGAAAGATGCACATACAAGTTTTCGTCCATATATCACTTAAGGATTAAAATAGGTTTTTACCTAAAATCCGAAGTCTATTTATGAGACTGTGCGGGACGAGAAAATGTCCGTCCGTCCGTTTGTCTGTATGCGCGATAGCTCAAATATCAGATTTTCATGAAACTTGGTGTACGCATTTATTACGTCCATGGGAAGAAGCCCATTGATATGGGACCAAATTGGTTGACCGGCATCGGAGTAAAGCTCAATTTAGTGCCTATTTTATAGTAATATGATAGGCTATAAAGAATTTATCAAATGCAAATCAGTTCTCATGAAAACATACCGGTGTTATTTTACAGTGTTCAAATAATGGCTTTGGAAGTTGCTATACAGGTAGCTTTGACAAATGACACTATCACATATTCCTTCCTATATGCTTATCAAACCGTAAACCCTGCTTAATGAATCGATCTGGAGCTTAACTCTGAAATCGATAACAAAAATAACTTATTTTCTGCATATCATAATTGCAATTATCACTGATTAAACAAAATCATTCTGGCACTTTGTTACATTAGTTTACGTATTTTTATTAGGCTATATAATTTAATACATTTTATTCGTGGAATGGTGTTAATAAATCCCACCCGAGATTGCGAGTTTCATCAGATAAAATATATAGGAGTGAGTGATACTTGACCAACATTTTTATAGGCATTAGCCTATATATAATATTTGTAAGGATTCAAAAGGAACCTGTACTTTCTGCTGAGTCTGCTTCAAAATAAATCGGAATCGGAATCGAATTGAGAACATCTGCAACGTACTTTTGATACGTGGCTCCTTCCTCTTTTATGCCCACTACTATGTAGTAGGTTGTCATACTCAAAACCGACTTGTTTCGGTGCGGACTGCACAGAAAACAATCACCTCAATGATTAGAAGCAATCAATGGAAATTTTTCAGACCTTACTTCCTCAATGGCAATAGACAATTCCTAAGCAATCTAAAGGTATATTATCTATTTTATGGAACCTGGAGGTTCATTACCGCGCAAATCCAAAATTAAAAAATACAAATTTCCAAAATTAAAAAAAAAACAAAATTAAAACATCCAAAAATCCAAAATTTAATAAATAATAAATTCCAAAATTTAAAAATTTAAAAATTAAAAATTAAAAAATCGAAAATACCAAAATTGAAAAAATCTAAAAATCCAAAATTAAAAAAACTAAAATCCAAAATTAAGAAACCCAAAAAAATGAAAAATTCAAAGAATCAAAATTTAAAAAATCCAAAATTAAAAAATACAAATTTCCAAAATTTAAAAAAACAAAATAAAAAATTATAACATCCAAAAATCATAAATTTAATAAATAATAAAATAAAAAAATTAAAAATCCAAAAATAAAAAAATAAAAAATTAACAATTCAAAGATCGAAAATTTAAAAAATCCAAAATTAAAAATTCAAATATCCAAAATTTAAAAGTCCAAAATCCAAAATTAAAAAAGTCCAAAAACCCAATATTAAAAAGTCCAATAATGCAAAATTGAAAAAACCCAATAATCAAAAATTGAAAAAATACAAAAATAAAATAATGTTTTATTTCTGTCGCGTGGCGTTCCACGCACTCTTTTTTTAGAAGTTTTGCCGTAACTTCTACTAAACTGAATGTTTTCTTATCTGCCTTTCGTTTTGTCACCTTTCACAATTATAAAATGTTTACAGACCTTATACTTTTGCTTTGTCGACTATTTTATTGAAAATTCGCTGTTAAATTACGCAACTTAAGCATTAAAACTTTAATTCGTTAAGCATTAGGTGCGTCAAAGTCAAAAGCTATCAACAGAATTGTGGAAAAGTGGAACTGGAAGCTATAAACTTAGGTAATAAAAACATTGAGAGCACCATGCAGCATGTTAAAGCTCGGATTGATAATTTATGACATTGGAGTCTGCGCATTTGAAGCTTCAAGGCATAGACTTTATGTGCTACATGTATTTCTGTCCTTGTAATAGGCCTAATAAAGATGGAGTTCAACTCTCAGTATTATAACCAGATTGGTTTTATTGACTTGCGTAGACGCTTTTCATCATCTCGTGGAATGCGAGATGTTTCAGAGCGGAGTTCCTAAAGATAAGCACCACTGCTTAGCCTATAGGCTAATTGAAATAACATAAGACTGAAGAAAAAAATGTGCGTGGAACGCCACACGACAGAAGTGAAATTTGTTTTAATTTTTTGATTTTTTTCAGTTTTGGATTATTGGATTTTTTTCAATGTACGATTGTTATACTTTTTTAATTCTTTTAATTTTGGATTTTTGACTCTTTCAATTTTGGATTTTTTATTTTTTAACTATTGGATTTTTGGATCTTTTACATTTTGGATCTTTGAATTTTTTAATTTTGGAATTTGGTTTTTTTAATTTTGGATTTTTAAAATTTTAGATCTTTGAATTTTTTATTTTTGGGATTTTTAAATTCTGGAATTTCAATTTTTAAATTTTGGATTTTTTATATTTTTTAAATTTTCAGTTTTCAATTTTTTTATTATTAATTTTTTTTATTTTTTAAATTTTGGATTTTTTAATCATTGAGTTGATTGTTCTCTGTGCAGTCCGTTCCGTCACACCCCACTAATTTCGTGACGATTTTATCCGTAACGCATGTTTGGGTTAGCTCTCGATTTAGGCCTACTCCTAGCGCGGCTAAAGAAGTTTCACTTCAAAAATTTTGTCAGAATTTACATTATGCTTCGTTGCAATAAATAAGTAGTCTTCTTGAAATTTACCTTACTCATTGGACGGTATAGGAAAAGAGCTAAAAGTCGTATTTGAATTTTTCCCCCAATAAATTCTCTGAAGGGTAGTTATAAGCTACTAATTTCATACACAAACATAGCTTGAAAGTCTTGCCTCGCGAATAATGCGACTGAATGACAACTGAATGCGCACGACTGAAATACAGTCGTTGGCCTGTAGAGGAAGTTATTCATTTATTTATTTTATTTTATTTTATTTTATTTTTTGAAACACAAGGGAGATACATCAAAAAATTACCCGAATGAGCAAGTGGCCATGTTCAGTTATTAATATTACATAATTAAATACAAAATATAACTCTAACCTAAAATCAGTAGAATAAAAATAATAAAAAGAAGAAAAAATCCCTTTAGACAAGCCTACAGGCTGAGGTAGATTTCGAAGTGCTTTTGGTTTAATTTATTGTCGCTGCGTAGCACTCTTTTTCTTTAGCCTTGGCATGACAAACCCGCAATAATAACTGCAAAAAAGAGGAAAGAGCACTTTTTCAAACATTTAAATCTCGCCTTATATGAGAACTATCAAGAAACTAGTTATTGATTTGTAGAGTAGGCCTACTTATCAAGAGCTTTTTAACGATACCCCACAAGACGTAGTTAAAAAAAAAATCGAATTTCCATCTCCCACCCCCACTCGTACCCCCAAAACCCCTGAATTGTTGGTGTCACTGTGAACTCCATAGGGAGTAGGCCTACTGTAATTTATTCAAACAAAGTTTCCCTCTATACTTCATAGGGGCCGAAATATAGGCCTAAATGTTTTAAAATTTCAACCCCCTCCCCCGACCACCCCCTTGGGCCAATTTTGCTCATTAACGAACCTGTCCGAACTATTAGGCCTAGAAATAACATAATATCATTTGGTTCAAATATCTTCAATATTACGGCCGCTAGCGTGTAAAGATATATATATATATATATATATATATATATATATATATATATATATATATATATATATATCACAAAAAAATTTTAGCAGGCGGTGGTTTCGTACTTAGGGAGGCATGAAACGTAAAGATATGAAAGAATTTTTCGAAAATCATGACATGGTATCCATTACAATAGGTAGATTTTTCTTAGAAATCTACCTAAAAATGCGAAGTGAGAAGAACGAAATTGAAATCCTGTGGTATAAAAAGTGAAATGATTCCTTAAATATCTACTAATTATAGAGTGAAGTAAATTATACCTATGAAATAAGATTTTTTATACCGAGTAAGGTGGCCGAGATGGTAACGTCTTGGACTCGCATTCGGGAGGTCCCAGGTTTCTATCTTGTGGCAGGCCAATTTGAAATGGGATTTTTTCATGGTTTCCCCAGTCGTAAAGGCAAATGCCGAATTGGATATTTACATACCAAGAATCATCCTCACCATTTCATCCTGTATCATATCCATTTAAATTAATATCAGTTGAAACTTACTCCATAAAAGTACACCGACAATAGAAACAATTGACAATCAACAGTTCCATAGCCTACCCAACTGTATAGATACAGGTGCCGAATTCCTGATATGGCCTCGCAGCTAAAAGGAGTATAAACATAGCTGAAGTTTTTAATAAAGTTGATATGTCTATCGAATTTTTGCTGTTCACATAAACTATTATAAACTACGTAAAACAATCTTATTTCAAAGTGCATTATAGTGAAGTTTCGGTATTAATCCATAAAAAAATGTATGGTCCAATAACTTTACATGAATTAATTCCAGTTAATACGCTTTACCACGGAAGGAAATTAAGTTTATCATATTCTTATTAAAAAATCTACAAATTCACGTATTACTTCATATCTCGTAGATGGAAATTAACATCGTTTCCTTAAAACTGCATGGAATTCACAATATTTCATTGTAATTAATTGTATATACTTTGCAGTTTGGAATCTATCGGCGAGTGAAGCTCCAGATCGATTGTATTTACGGTGGGATCAGGGTTGCCATACGTACGACTATAGTCGTACACATACGACTATTTCATAAATTTGTACGACGTGCGACGCAATCATGAGTCGTACGCCTATTTGTACGACTATTTTTAACATAGCGTTTTATATTTTTTTAATCAATCTACTGAAGAATTTTAAATTTTGATATGTGTCCAGTTTTTTGTTTTCTCGTGGATTTTGTTGTAAACATGCTGCTAAAATCATTATGATTGGAAATAATACAATAATTGCAACTACTGTTTTTTTTTTAATTTATTGTATTTAATCGAATTTAGCTCGGAAGATAATGAAGCATGCTTAATCATTTACAAATAAGATGATTTATTAACAATTACATGACATGTGCAAGGTGCATAATAAAGATTACTAATTTTATTATTATTATATTATTATTATTATTATTATTATTATTAACGAAATACGTTCATTATACTGAAAAATCACAAAGTATACGACAGTTTTAACTAGCATACGACTATTTTCGGATATTGGTACGACTGTTCTACGTTTCTAATCTGGCAACCCTGGGTGGGATTTTTATAGTAGACCCAGGGTTGCCAGACGTACGACTATAGTCGTATACATACGACTATTTCATATATTTGTACGACGTACGACGCAATCATGAGTCGCGCGCGTATTTGTACGACTATTTTTAACAGAGCGTTTTATATTTTTTTATCCAATGTATTGACGAATTTTAAATTTTGATATGTATCCTGTTTTTTGTTGTAAGCGTGCTGCTAAAATGTATATGATTGGAAAGCAGTCCTTTGCCTTTTGCAATAATTGCAACACTGTTGACAACTATTGTTTATTAAATTTTATTGTATTTTATCAAATTTAGCACATCGGAAGATAATGAAACACGCCTAATCATTTACAAAAAAAGGTGATTTATTAACATTTAGATGCTATGAAGTTTATGAACGATTTGAGTGGTTTTTGAGATCAATCGAAAAAGTTGTTCGGAATTTATTTGTTTGTGTACCTAAACTAGACCTATACCTATATAAGGTGGATAATACCGATTACTTATTATTATTATTATTATTATTATTATTATTATTATTATTATTATTATTATTATTATTATTATTATTATTATTATTAACGCAATACGTTCATTACACTGAAAAATCACAAAGGATACGACAGTTTTATCTAGCATACGACTATTTTCGGATATTGGTACGACTGTTCTGCGTTTCTGATCTGGCAACCCTGAGTAGACCTATCACTAAGGATGGTAGATTTTCGCAATTACGATAAGAGCTAAATGTCCCCAAGTGATGTTAAAACAGTGTTGCCATACGTACGACTATAGTCGTACACATACGACTATTTCATATATTTGTACTACGTACGGCGCAATCATGAGTCGTACGCCTATTTGTACGACTATTTTTAAGATAACTTTTTATATATTTGTAATCAATCTACTGACGATTTTTAAATTTTGATATGTATCCAGATTTTTATTTTCTCATGGTTTTTGTTGTAAGCATGTTGCTGAAATCAATATGATTGGAAATAATTACAATAACTACAATACTGTGGCAACTACTATTTATTTAATTTTATTGTATTTAATCAAATTTAGCACATCGGAAGATAATAATACACGCCTAATCATTTACAAATAAGTTGATTTATTAACAATTACATGACATTTTATGTAAGGTGCATAAAATCGATTAATAATAATAATAATAATTATTATTATTATTATTAACGCAATACGTTCATTACGTGAAAAATCACAAAGTATACGACAATTTTAACTAGCATACGACTATTTTTGGATATTGGTACGACTGTTCTTCGATTCTGATCTGGCAACCCTGCCAAGTGCTGTTAAAATAAGCAATATTTTGGTTTTGAAGCTTATGAAGTCCATTATTTTGTTTTTTCAGTCTGCGATAAAATGCGAAATGTACGTATTTCTACGAAATAAGTGCGAAATTACATTTTAAGGGTCATTTATGTAAATAATATGAGAGGAAATTAAACAAATCAATTTTATGATGCTGTTAATGAGCTCTTTAATCCAGCAATGGCTGGTCAGATGAGTAGGCTACCTTAATCCCTAAGACAGTGTTTGATATGAAGAGAAGAATAATTATTTTATAATCATTCCATATTTTAATCATGTAGCATACAGACAGTTTCTTATGTAAAAGTGATCCCTTTACAGGCCATGGAGGGCCAGGAGGTTGAGATTCCCAGATTTAAGACATTCGGCACGTGAAGGTGGTAAGGTTGTCAGCCTTACGCACCGACCAACTTTACCACCAGGATTGCTCCTGGTACTCATTTCTGTTAGAGGCTGAGTCGACCCCAGGGCCATAGTGCCACCAGAAGGATTAGGCCAATTGAAAAATTCAAACGACCTCATCGGGAATCGAACCCGCGACCTTCCAATTTGTAGCGCAGCGCCTCAACCACTACGCTACGGTGTACATAGGCGTAACCAGGCCGACCATATGAGGGGGTTAAAACATCTGGAGAGGGGGGGTTCCCGGGTCCTCCCACCGGAAAATTTTAAAAATTAAGATGCAAAATAACGAGTTTTAAGCTTCCCACGCTTTAAACTCATTAAGTAATTTATAAGCAGATTTTTTAAAAAGGTGATGTATCACAATAATGAAATAAATAGTACAATTTTCCCTTTTTTAATCAATGGGGGGGGGGTTCAAACTCCCAAAACCCCCCCTCGTTACGCCTATGACGGTGTATGCTTGGATTTATTGTAACTGGAAAATCAATAACGTACTGAATTTATAAAACCTAATTTTCCAATAATAAAATCGTTACATCTCAAATAGCTGTAAAAAGCTAAATTTTATTTTTTAATTGCTAAAATCTACCATCCCTATCTATCACACACAAGTCTTGATAATACGCGCTCTTTGTTATACAGCCTCTTATTCTTCATCAGAATGAGAAGTGCTTAGGGCAAAGAAAGTTAAGTGAGTGCATTAATCAGATTTTGATTCATAAGATAAGTAATTATTTCACACATAGCAGCAGTCGAAAACATTTCTCACATAACAAAATATATTACATGCTCCCGTTGCCATGGCTACCAGATAAACGTGATCTGTTATTACGTCATCGATCAGCAAAGCGATGATCCTTGTATACAAGGAATACACTTCTGCATATCAATGAGCCATTTGCTAATTTATGCATAAAACAGGTGGAAGATCATCGCATATTTTCACGAACATTCTGGTTCAACAATTCTTTTTTGCCCCTTGATGTTAAGAGCCCATATTTATTTTCTTACGTCATGCGTTTCGGCAATTTTGCTTCGAGTTTGTATATTTTTTACAAAAATTCACTTATTTACGTAATATTTTTAAGGGGGTCATACAGCTTTCGGTGAAATTCATAGGTGAGAAATAGGTGAATTTCATTATTTCTTCCCTCAGCAATGAATTGCTCTAGAATCTTGCAATCTGACATACTCTTGATTGACTACTTCTACAATCGCATACTATTTTCACAATTAATCAAACTGTTACAGTTATGGGTAATTATAGTTACAAAATGGCAGCCACGTTTAATGCACTGAAATGCAGTTTCCTTGATAACTTCCACAAATAACAATATTTCTGAGTGATTATCTTTCTGTGTACTTGTTAATATCATATGAAGAACACTATCTACAATCATTCATTTAACATTAATAGTTTATTTAAAAAATATATATACTATAATAAAAAAGAAAATATAAACAAGTTGATTTAAAAATATATATTTATAGGCCTAATGTACATATTCAAAAGATTGTAGATGATGTTGTTCATATGATGTTTGCTTATAGATAGAAAAAAGAATCACTAAAAAATTGAAATTTGTGGAAATTATCACAAAAACGGCATTTCAGTGCATGAAACATGGCTGTCATTTTGAAATAACTACCCATAACTGTAATAGTTTGATTAATTTTGAAAAAAGTTTGCAATTGTAGAAGTAAGTCAATAAAAAGTATGTCAGATTACAATATTGTAGAGTAATTCATTGCTGAGGTAAAAAATAACGAAATTCACTTATTTCTCACCTATGAATTTCACCGAAAGCTGTATGTCTCCCCTTAAAGAAAACTAATACAGTAGAACCCCGATAATTCGAGCTAATTGGGGCTGAGGCTACCTCGAATTACAAAAAACTCGGATTATACGGGAATATCACTGAATCAATGGGTAGCCTAAATCATAAATAAATATTTAATGTGCACAGTAATGTTTTAAAAAATACATAAAAAACAATATAATAGGCCTACATAGGCCAACCTGTGTTACGCTTGTAGCCTATGTTTATTGGCAAACATTTAAAATAATTTCTGTGTATTATGAACGAAACCCTAAGTGGGACAGTTTTACCTGCATTTTTGTACATGGAAAAATTTAAAGAAAGCTCAAAATGTAACACATTCGGAAGTGCGTAAAACTTACTTGCGGACACCGCATAAAAACGGGATTTTACTCTAGTTTTATGGAAAGTTTTAATTTTCTTAAGACCAGCTCGAATTACACGGAACCTCGAAATACCAGGGCTCGAATTACCGAGGCTCTACTGTACAGGGTTTATAAAAATCTAAAAAGCCGGGCCCTTCAATAGAGTACCGAATCCTCTATAATAGGCTAGGCCTTATGCCCCGAACCAGACTGGCTACAAGGATGTATGAATACGTTTTAAAAACAACTATGTTTGTTTTGAATGAATAGGAATTCCACCTTTAACCTGGTTGGCGCCTCCAAGTTAGAAAACGCCAAATTGACGTCAGTAGAGATATAGAAGCAGGTGAGAAAGCTATTGGTGCCTTATATGGGCCTGCTTTGGCGGGTGACAAATATGGCCTGCTTTTTGTACATCTTCACCACTCTTCTCTGTAAGAATGAATTTAATTCATTACAAGCCGTGACTCGCTTAACTAATTCACTGCAACTAGCTTCCTTTTGTATCTCACACACTCCATAACAAGTGCAGACTCTTCTAGATTTATGACGTTTCTGTATAGCATCTTTCGCGCTCTAAATCACAGATGAATGTAGTGTTTAAAGATGAGTCGACACCAGATTTTGTCGATACTCGATAACATTATGAATCGATTCAGGGCTGGTTTAAGGAATTTCGGCCTCCTTGCAAGATTTACTGTTGGGGCCCCTTTACGTTTATAGCAGAATTATCTGTCTAACTTATTTACTATGTGATGGAGATATTATGTACTTTTTCATTCAAAGTCCATCTCTATATAGGAGGCTTTGTCCTGACTGACTGACTGACTGACAGGAATCAACGTAGAGCCTAAACTATAACAGGTAGAGACTTGGAATTTTGACAGTACCTTCGTTTCATTATGTAGGTGGTCACTAAAACAGGGATTTACAAAATTTTGATTTTAAATGCCAAAAATTAAATGTTTTTGAGAATACTTAATCCTTTTTTACACAGAAATATTGAACATATTGTTGCTAATGGTATCAGATGGCTTTGGGAAAAAAAGAAATGCAAGTTTGACAAATAAGACAAGGTATCAATATAATTCATGTTATAAATAAATATTAAAGAATGTAATCTACGAAAATAATGCAGTCACATAAGTTTTCTCTACCCTGATAATAGAGAAAACAATACGAGGTATGGTAATATGGTATATTATGATATCGCAGGTTTTTTGAGAGAGAAGTATGAAAGTGATATTGCTTTCTGTTTAATTTAATCCCCAAAACAGTTTTATGGTAACATGGGAGTGAGAAATAAAATGTTCCGCCTCGGTATTAGGCCTACAATTTTATGTTACAGGAATTTCTGTTTCTTCTTATTTGAACCCTTACCAGGTTTGCTGTGTACAAGCGATGCGATGAAGAATTCTACATCCTCTATGAGCCATAAAAAACTATATCAAGCGTTTTCTGAGGGAATAGTTTTAGTGTAATAAGTCGTTCTTCCTATTTCAGATTATAAATACCTATATAAGGACCTAGAATTTAAAAATCAAAAGTCCTTCATAAGTTCATTTCCAATTACAAAATAAAAAACCCGGGCGACGCCGGGTCTTTTAAGCTAGTACTCTAGGCCTACTACTCTATAAAACTCCATAATTAGGTCACATCCAGAAATAGTAAATATAAACAGGAAAAAAATCGATAGGTACCGGTATATAAAAAATCTTATTTCATAGCTTAGGCCTATACCTTACTTCATTCTGTAGCTATTTTAAGGAACCATTTTATTAGTTATACCACAGTATTTCAATTTTTTTTCTTCCCATTTTGCATTTTTTCTGTTCTTTATTTATTTATTTTTTCTACATATTGATTTCAAATTAGAGTTATGTTTTCTTTTATGTATTTGTATTTAATTCTGTACTTAATTGTCTACTAATACTGTATTGTAAACAACTTAACTGCACCCGAACCCGAGCACTTGCTCATTCGGGTAATCTGTGTTAGATAAAATTTGTATATAGGCCTATATATATATATATATAGCCTATATATAAAAGGATTTGAAAAAATAATAGGCTACCACATTAGAGTTACTTACACAATGGTATTTTTATAAATTTCCATTTACTGTACTGACGTAGATTTACCCTTACTTACTCACTTGCTTACTTACTTACTTACTGACTTACTCACTCAATGGCAAACCAATATGGTTTTACTCCACAAAGAGGAACCATTGATGCTGCTATGGATGCAAAGCAATTCATTTCACATAGTTTGGAAGAACGGAAATGTGTTGTTATGGTCAGTCTAGACGTACGAGGCGCATTCGACGCTGCCTGGTGGCCCAGTATACTTCTAAATCTGAAAGAACTAAAATGCCCAAGAAATCTCTACAAGCTTACACAAAGCTATTTTAGCGAAAGATTTGCTACAATGCATACAAATACTTATCAAGTCATAAAGCAGGTGCACAAGGGATGCCCTCAGGGATCTTGTTGTGGCCCTGGCTTTTGGAACATTATGTATAATTCATTGTTAAATCTTAACTACTCAAAACATTCACACGCACTGGCTTTTGCAGATGATCTTATACTGCTGATCAAGGGAGCTACTCGTCTTGAAGCAGAAAATTATGCTAATTCTGATATTTATAAAATACAGAATTGGGCTTACCAGAACAAAGTTGACTTTAATGAAAGTAAATCAAAGGTCTTAATAATTTCAAAGAAGAAGAAAGACCGGGCTGAGAAAACAAATATATTTTTAAACTACAAAGCCTTGGAACAGGTTAGAGAATTAAAATATCTAGGAATTTACTTCAACGAAAAATTCAACTTTGGTAAACATATCGACAAAATAACTGAAAAAGCACTACAAGTAGTAAATATCTTGAGTAGAGCAGCAAAATTACAATGGGGACTAGGGCACTGTGCCTTAAAGACAATTTATAAAGGAGCCCTGCTCCCTATGTTAACATACGGCTGCCCAGTTTGGTATGAGGCATTGCAAACACAAAAAAATTTAAGGAAACTGCAGCGAATACAAAGATTAATTAATATCAGAATGGCCAAGGCTCACAGGACGCTGTCATTTGAAGCCTCGTGCGTGGCTGCCGGAGTTCAGCCTATAGGTATAATAGTGACACAATCTGTAAAGATCTATGACGCAACTCATCAAAGTAAAGATTTCCGTGTAGATTATGACAAGCCTCTACAAGTAAAGGACTGGCCTCATCCTGCAGACAGAACATCAATTGAAGAAATTAATAGTTCTCTAGCATATGAGTTAGAAATCTACACAGATGGCAGTAAAATTCACGGAAAAGTAGGCGCAGCAGCAGCATTTTATAAACGAGGACAATTAATTCATACCATGAAGAACAGACTTCTCAGTGATTGTTCCAACAATCAGGCGGAACAGATTGCGATCTTAAAAGCTATTGAAACAATCAATGAACTACCTATTCCACTCGAAGAGAACAAGGTAGCAATCTATACTGACAGTAAAATTACCCTGGATTTACTTCAGAACAACCGTAATCACAGCTACCTTATCGAGCAGATCAGGAACTTGGTAAGAAAACTCAAGGATCACAAAATACATTTTGGATGGATAAAGGCCCATGTGGGATTTGCTGGTAACGAGATGGCAGATAAGCTAGCTAAGGAAGCAGCAGGAGATGAAGATAGAGAACCGGTATACTCGAAAATTCCCAAAACTGCAATAGTTCGAGAAATTAAAGAAGAAGGCCTAACAAAATGGCAGGCGGATTGGACCAACACGACTAAGGGAGCTACCTGTAGGGCCTTCTTCCCATCAGTTCGTCAGAGAATAAGACAAAGGATCATAATGACAGCACCAATCGCAGCAATAGTTACTGGACATGGAATAACCAAATCCTACCTGAAGAGATTCCACATTACGAATGATGACACGTGTTCCTGTCTTCAAGAGGCCCAAACTGTAGACCACCTTTTATACAGATGCAGTAAACTCCAACAACAGAGAGACATTTTAAAAAAGCATATTGCAATCAAACACGGGCAATGGCCGGTTCCTCCAGATCAACTCATTGTGAAACACTATACATCTTTTAAACGTTTTATACACGCAATAGACTTCAGTTCATTATAGTTAATAATAATACAGGTTTAGATAACACAGCTGTTCAATGATAGAATTTTATAAAAAAGTTGTAATTTATTAGAATTAGCTCAGAAACTATTAACTTAATTATTTAATGTATCATTGCAAATACTTGTATATACTTAATTTTTTTTTTTTCTAATGAGACATAGCATGTAGTATTGCAGCACTTAAGCAATGGAACATGCTGTATTCATTCAATAAAAAAAAAAAAAAATAATAAAAAAAAAAAAAAAATAAAAATAAAAATCGAATATCCAAAATTAAAAAATCCAAAATTGCAAAATTAAAAAACTAAAATATTTAAAGATTCAAAATTTAAAAAAATCCAAATGTCCAAAATGTACAAAATAAAAAATTCAAATTTTAAAACATCCTAAATTTTAAACTTAAAAATTCGAAAATCCAAAATTAAGAATCCAAAAATTAAAATATTTAAAGATTCAAAATTTAAAAATCCAAAAATTAAAAAATCCTAAATTCCAAAATAAAAAATTAAAAGATCAAAAAAAGAAATCCAAAATTAATAATCCAAAACTAATAATCCAAAATTCCAAAATAAAAAATTTAAAAGATCAACATTTAAAAAAATCCAAAAGTATAAAAGTTCAAAAACCCAATAGTAAAAAAGTCCAACAATCCAAAATTGAGAAAATCCAAAAATTAAAACAAGTTTCACTTCTGTCGCGTGGCGCTCCACACACTCTTTTTTTAAATCCAGTAAAACCACGAGAAATTGTGATTTTTACCAAGAAATTTACGAGCACTGCAAAAGCGAATAAATTTATTTCAAGAAAATCATAACGTCGAGCTGCATTTAACCCTTAAATTAATAATTTGTCCTATGGAATACAGTCCTTTGTCTTAAATTTAAATAAAAAACTTAAAATAATTTAGAAGAATAAATTAAATTAATGTAAAATTTACAGAATAAGGCACTGGAAATAAACTATGGGCCTAATCATTGTGGTCATAGGCGTAACCAGGCCGACCATATGGGGGGGGTTATAAAATCCGCGGGGTCTGGGGGGTATAGAATACCCCCCAGGGAGAGGGGGGTCCGGGGGTCCTCCCCCGGAAAATTTTAAAAATTAAGATGCAAAATAACGAGTTTTAAGCTTCCGGGGGTCCACCCCCGGAACATTTTAAAAATTAAGACGCAAAATAACGAGTTTTAAGCTTCCCACGCTTTATACTTGTATTAAGTAATTTATGGGCAGACTTTAAAGAATCATACAATTTTCCTTTTTTTAATCAATGGGGGGGTTCAAACCCCCAAACCCCCCCCCCTCGGTACGCCTATGATTGTGGTAACTGTTTTCTGTGCAGTCCGGCGCGGGTTTATATATGGTGTGAGAAATTGAGTCTCGCCAATTAAAGGGTTAGGCCTAATACGATCTTAAGGGATTATTGGAATCATGCACTTAATTAAATAAAATAAATAAATACTATAGCTTACGTCTGTACACTAGATAACTTAGGTAATTTCTTCCCATGTCCGCCATTTCTTTGGTTCAAAGTAACTCGAACATTTTTAATGCGCAACCGAGAAAATCAAAAGCTAGGAAGCGATAAAACCAGAAAAATGTTATAGATATGGTACTATTATCAAAGACATCAATCATGATTGGTGAAATTTGAAATTTTATTGCAGTTCATTGGTTGCAAGTGGTAGGCCTATGTTTGATTACAAAGTTACGTTTTAAAGTCTAACATAAGAGATTAATTAAATGAAGAGTTCATAAGAACGAAACAAGTGACAAATGCTCAACTTCAAAGTTGCAATTAATCTCTATATATATATATATATATATATATATATATATATATAAAAGGCTTTGTCCTGACTGACTGACTGACTGACTGAATGACAGGAATCAACGTACAGCCTAAACTATAACAGGTAGAGACTTGGAATTTTGACAGTACCTTCGTTTCATAATGTAGGTGCTCACTAAGAAAGGATTTTGAAAAATTCTGATTCTAAATGCCAAAAATTAAATGTTTTGAAAATACTTAATCCCTTTTTACATAGAATTATCAATTCCAAATCACAGAATATATTGTTGCCAAATGGTATCAGGTGGGCTTGGAAAAAACAAATGAAATGCACTTTTGACAAATAAAAGCAGTTATCAAAATAATTCATGTTATAAATAAATATTACAGAATGAAATCCACTAAAATAATGGAATCACATAACTTTCTCTGCCCTGGACATAGAGAAAACAAAACGAGGTATGGTAATGTGTATATTATTATATTATATCGCAGGTTTTTGGAGAGAAAAGTATGAAGGCTTTATGGTAACATAAGAGTGGGAAATTTCCCGCCTCGATATTACAATTTTATGTTACAGGAATTTCTGTTTCTTCTTATTTAAACCTCTACCAGGCTTGCTGTGCACTGTACAAGCGATGGGATGCAACATTCTGGATCCTCTATGAGCCATAAAAAACTATATCAAGCGTTTTCTGAGGGAATAGTTTGAGTGTAATAAGTCGTTCTTCCTATTTCAAATTATAAATGCCTATATAAGGACCTAGAATTTAAAATTGAAAATCCTTCATAAGCTAATTTCCAATTACAAAATACAAAACCAGGGCGACGCCGGGTCTTTTAAGCTAGTGTTAATATAACTTCAAAGTTGAAATTAATGTTAATATACCTCAACCATCCAGTAAACACAAAAAGTGGATTTATTTAAATGTTCATTTTAGTTTTACATGTTTAGCTACTTACTTACTCAATGGCAATAGACAATTCCTAAGGAATGTTATCTATTTTATGGAACCTGGAGGTTCATTGCCGCGCTTAGCCTACCTGAGCCCACCATTCAACCCTATTCAGTGCTAACTGCATCCAAAAATCCCTCGCAAAACCTACTTCCCTTAAATCTATTCTAATATTGTCCTCCCACCTATATCTAGGTCTTCCAAGTGGTATTTTAACTTCGGGTCTCCCAGTCAATATTTTTACTTCCTCTGCCCGTACCATAGGTAGGCCTATTATAGGTAGAGGAAGTATTGTTTTCGACCCCCAAATTCGAAGTTGAGTTTTTAACATATATCCAGGTACCTAGGCCCCCTGAATCCAAAAATATTATTTTTGGAAACATGTCTGTGTGTGTGTGTGTCTGTCTGTCTGTGCACTGCCTAGCTTCAGAACGGAGAATCGTATGAAAACAAAATTTTGTATTTGGGTCAGGTACCTTCTGAAGATGCGAGCTGAGGATTGGCTACAAGTTTCTCTTATTTTTAAGTGGACTTTACATGAAGGAAACTTTTGTTTTTCGCGATTTTCTCGAAAACGGCTCTAAGGATTTTCTTTAAATTTTCCACATGGGTTCCTTATACTAAGAGTTGAGACATTTATTTGAAACATTTTTTTCGAAATTTTTTCCTTAATGGTAGTTATAAGCCACCCACTCTGAATACGCGCTCTTTGCTATACGGCCTGTTGAAATGGAAAATCGTACGAAAACAAAATTTTGTATTTGGCTTAAGTACGTGTGAACATGTAATGTAACACTTCCCCAAGTGATATAAATAGTGCAAAATAAGTTGCACAAACTTTTTCGCAGCACAGAAGAACGTACAACCAACGGCATAGGAAATATAAATCTCAGCGCATAGTTTATTGTGCGTTCTAATCATTTGCCCAATCGTTTTAAAATGGGATAAAATAAAAAGGTATACAGGAATGCAATCCAATTAATATACTTTGTCTACAAATAACAACATTTTCTTCTATCTTTATTAAACAAATCTGTAATTTCATATTCTTTATTTATAGCTCTTAGATAAAGTTTCGCATTCTTTACTTGATAATGGCTTGCTTTCGTTTAATTGACAGTAATCTGAACAAAGTCACTCTCCAAACATCTATTTTTGTAATCGATCTCTGAGCTAAGCTCCAGATCGTTTTAAATTATAGCGTGGGCGGCTCGTCGGTAGCTCGCCTGCCTTCCGCTGCGGAGATCCCGGTTGGGGAATTTTCTTTAGTGAAAAATCACTTTCCCGCCATCAGGACTAGGATTTAAGGGTTAAGTAATAGATCCCGGTGTCACGAATGTTCTTTAAATTTCCGTAATCTGAAGTATGACAACATTATCCAATTTAAGAACTTAAGACTATCTAAAATAGCTATGATCGAACATAAGTATCTAAATTTATGATCCAAGTGTTAAAAAAGATATTTTATTTTGGGAGGACGTTATGTTTGCGAAACGAGCTCCTTTAGGGCGAATGTAGCAATCCTACGAGTAAAACAAAATCATTTTACCACATGTATTATACTAGGAGGTGCCCGTGGCTTCGCCACGATAATTCTTTTAAAAATTAAAAATTAAGAGTATAATAATTATTAAAGCATTACATTTATTAACACTTGCACGCGAATCATTCATAAACTAAGCCATTAATAATCAATGAAACAGCTAAAATTCCTGCTTTAGAGTACATTCCACGACATGAAAGCGCTGCATGAATCGATTATGCAGTTCCAAAGAACCTGTGAACACATAATACGTATTGTTTCTCAACTGTTTATTGACATGAATATTATGTGAATTTTATTTTATCAATTCAGTGTAATTTTCAGAAATTATATAATGTTTCAAGGGAAGGAATGGTTTGTTTGGATTATTATTATCAGCGATATTTCAAGAGATAAAACCATCAATATTTTACAGCTGTTGCCCCCGGCTTCGCCCGCCAATATTCATTGACTCCAGGATTTTTAAGAAAATTACACTGGTAGATTATTAAAAATGTTTGTGGTTCAGAGCTATGAAAATTGTAAGTAAAAATAAAATTAGAGTATTTGTTCATTGTGTTCATTTCACTTAGGCCTTATATAATAAAGAAACGGTTTTCCTTCCTAATTTTGTAGTCGTCATGAAAGTTTAGACTGCGAGAGACGAAGATCGCCGAGTATGCCCGATGTCTGACGAAGCGGGCGAGCAAGCACGCTATTTAGGGCCGTTGAATTGTATAAGAGTAGATTATATTAGATTTATTTTATCCTAGTGGTGATAGAATTAAGAGGTCATATTATATGAATCGAGTTCCTATTAATAACATTATTCTACAACGTTTCGCGTGCTTAACGATGTGGATACTATTATGCATTATAAGACAGTCAGATTTTATTTTGGGTTATGTATCCTTCGGGGATGCGATGTGATGTGGTAACGATATTATCTTCATTTTTACAATCAATTTACATGAAGAGGATGTCATGCTTAATATATTATACTAAGATGCTAACTTTTATTTGGGGAGAGGAAGTTATGTGAATTTCACATCACATTTTTTAAATATGTCTTTCCTCCCCATGCTCAGCCCATTTCATCCTCCGTGAACTAATTACCCTTATTATATCTGGTGAAGAGTACAGGTCATGAAGCTCGTCGTTATGCAGTTTTCTCCAGTCCCCATTTTCATCTCTCTTAGGTCCAAATATTTTCCTAAGCCCCCTGTTTTCGAACACTCTCAGATTATGTTCTTTACGAAGAGTAAGCGACCAATGTCTCACTTCCATATAATACAACCGGCAGGATAATTGTCTTATAACTTTTTATTTTTAGATTTCTGGATAGAAGACGAGAATATAAAAGTTTTTTAATTAAATTTTACCTATCTAGTAGGTTCCATGGAGAAAAATTGATAAACTCCTGAAATGGGTGCAGAAGATGTCTAGGACATTGTATAACCTGATTAAATAAATCTAGTAGGCTAATGGACCGCCGGCGAGGTCTTGTGGTTAGCGTCGCTGACTACAGATCCGTCGGCCCGGGTTCGATCCCCGGTACCTCCTCGGATTTTTCTGACGTAGGGAGGTCTGGTAGGGGTGCACTCAGCCTCGTGATTCAAATTAAGGAGCTACTTTATAGATAAGTAGCGGTTCCGGTCATGGAAACCACCATTAACGGCCGTGGGTGTCGGCATGCTGACCACATCCCCCCCCCCAATCCTGCCATCTGCCTATAGGTAGATGACGCAGCGGTCGGGTGGTAGGCCTTGTTCCTTCGGGGATGTCGCGCCTACGGAGTTTAGTTTAGTTTAGTTTTAGTAGGCTAATGAGACTTTGAATGAGCACTTCAGCAATACAGCCGTGTATTCTATAGTGGAATCTAATATTAAGGGTTCAGGAAGTTAAGTGTTTCACATTAGGTTTTTAGAACTTACATTTAGATTAGCGCAGACGACGTGACGTTCTTGTTTGCTTTAAGATTGTTCTGCAGAGCTAAATCTTCACACACCTGGCGTGTCAAACATAATACTGACGCTGAGCAGATATTTGCTTTGTGATTCGTACGTTTGAAGAGCAAACATTGTGATCTGAACACATCTCAAGAATTGTCAACATTCGAAATAAATCTTTGAAGTACCGGTACGCTTCACAGCTTAGTTGACATTCTCAATGTCCCCCCTCCCCAACCGACGCAATCAATGGTTCCCAAAGTGGTTCCTATGGGCCATTGGGGGTCCTTATATCCGCTGAAGGGGTCTATGGCCAATTAAAATTAATTTTTGGGTTCGTGGACAACGTCGGGGGAGGGGTCTACGAAAAGGAAATGTTTGTCTTTCTTTCTTTCTGTCTATCTGTCTGTCCGCGATGCCCAGCGAAATCTATTGAACGCAGAGATCTATTGAACGCAGAGAATTTTAAATATAGATGTACTAAAGGATGGGCGAATGCACCTCGAAGCCGGAATTTTAATTTTAGCTTTCGTTCGTGAGTTATGAGTGAAAAACTGGCAGAAAACGTGAATTTTTTGCGTTTTCGAAGCATCAGTTTTGAGTAGGCTAATACATTTGAATGACAAATCAATATTGCAGTTGGCTTTGGCTATTTTTGTCAAACCTTGGAAATAAAAGCTTCGCGATCGCTTGAATGTTCTAAGCCCATGCTGGTCGATTCATTTGTTTATAATGTCAAGGCACGCAGATATCTGATATTTTCAACTTAGTCGGAAGAGGGATAGGCCTAAATGGGCAGACATTGTTCAATTTGGACGAAACTCACTATGCAGAGGTTTTCTGGGCCAGTGGAACTCGAATCAGAGGTTGTTTTTCCCATGCTTCGCTTTCTAATCGTGAAATTCAATAAAGACAGATTTTTAGCTGTTTCATTAATTATTAATCGTTTTGTTTAGGCCTATGAATGTTTCGCGTGCAAGTGTTAATAAATATGTTTTAATTACTTTGCTCTTAATTTTTTATCTTCCAATTAATTATCGTGGGCGAAGCCACGGGGATCTGCTGGTAAAGTAATATAATATTGTATCCGTTTTCATAATTGTTATTATAGTTAAAATAAGTAAGTAAAGATTGGATGCTTGATATCTTCGAGAGTTTCTCAGTGCGGTTACGCGGCCCGTAGGTTGTCTTCCAAAGCTCTCGTTGACTACCGATGATCTTTCATCTCATTGGTTCTTCCCGCACAGGCTTATCCAATGCTAGGAATGGCTTTGTTCACACGGTTAAAAGTCTTTCTACAAAAATGGTCCTTTATGGAATCTGAACGTTATGAAGAACAATATAAAATCAAATTCGGCCTTTTCTTCGTGTTGCTAAACAAAAATATCACACCAAGCATTCAAATGTACAGTAAAATTTATATAGGCTTACTCCATGCATTTGCTTCGATATAGGCTACAAGCAAATGAGTCTTTAAGATAGTGTGTGTGTGTAGGCTATATGTATATGTATATATATACAGGATGTTAATGAATAACACTGAACTATTTTACCTGTGTATAGAGGGAAAATAGACAAGCAACTATTATTAGGAGATTTTTGTTCTACGGATTCAATTTTTCCTGTTACAGCATAAAATCTCCCAGGGCATGGCAGCCATTGACTTCTAACATTTGAAAAAATGCAAAACAAAGGAACTTCGTTGTTAACACTGTAGTTATGAATAAAAAAACTAATGTAAATTTAGCAGATTATGGAAACACTAAATTATGATAAGTTACAGCTGTTGATGAATGATTAAAAATCAGGTTTTTATCGATCAATTTGAAGTCAATTTAATAAAAATTTTAACCTTATTTCGCTTAATTATTGACTTAGGCTATGAGCACCAAATTGTAATGATTTAATGTCCTGTAGCATACATATTTTACGTCATAGAACAAAAATCTCCTAATAAAATTTGCTCGTCTATGTCCCCTCTATACGCAAGTAAAATATTTCGGTGTTATTTATTAACACCCTGTGTGTGTGTATATATTTATTTCTTTCAAGAAACTTCCCCCATTAGGAGGTTGCCATGACGACAAAGTATAACAGTAGAAACATAGTACATGACAAAATAAAAATTCACATAAAACAAATTAATGAACACACACATTCGATTCATAAATATAAACATGATAATATTATTATATATATGCTAATGAATAAATAAATAAATTCAACTGGTATAGAGATGGTTACGAAGTATTGCTATTGAATCACGTATTGCAGATATGGCCATATCTTGAAGACGTATCCTTTTAAGGCCAAAGGAATCCCAGACCTGGACGAGGTGTTGTGGAATTGTACCTCGTGCACCGATCATCAGCCCATGGACAGAGATACGTTCTAGTTTGTATTTAGTCTTATAGAAATCAATGGTTGGTTCATATATTGATTTCTTCTCGGCATCAACTTCTTCGGGTTGGCCCTTATGGGTCTCGAAACGTATAGTCGTAGGCCTATACACTGAATTTTCAATTTCTGGAAATGCTGTAAAAGTGTTTCATTATTTGTATCGTCGAGTATTTTTGCTTTCAAGGAAATCCGATCAAAGAAATATTTTATTTATTTAAATAATATAAATAATCCCACACTGGTTCCATGCCATCATATTCCGATGAAGGCCACAGAGCTAAAGAAGACTGAAGCCGCATTTACAGTTAGCCCTTGTCGTTTAGGCCACTCCTACACAAACACTGACGGAGAATGTCGACACCTTGACCTCCTCAGTCACCAGCTTGTCTTGATGCTATCGTCCACGTTCGATTCCCGTACACATCGTCTTCCTTCCTCCGGGGTCAGAGTTCGAATTCCTTGTCGGGTAACAATACCATGAGCCAGGAACAAGCTTCTGATTTTCTTTACCGCCTTTGTACTTAAGGGTTAAAAGTTCACGACAGCTTTTTTTATTTAATATTTAATATGAATAGTGTGCTTGGGTCTTGACCATACTTTGGACACGTAGGACGAAAACTGTACGAAGTACATAAAAGCTAAAAGCTGGATTATTTTTTGGCCCTCTAATTGACAGCTCATAAGCAGGCTTTAAAACTTAGTGCCCGATCGAATATGTTAACAGCAACCGTACTGTACAGACTTTGCTCGGCGTATGCCCTAGCTACCATATGCTAGTTCACGTGATAGTAAACAAACCGCAATACAGATATAGGAAGACCAAAAAATAACTTCTCATTATCTAAACTCACATTACAAGCATGCAAAACGACACTTTCTCCTATTTGTGTATAATAGTCCCTCCCAAATGTTTCAATATATGTTTGCGTTTTAGAACACTTTACTTTCGGCATGCCGAACACGTATTATAAATTTAAACACGCACAATGACAAGGTACACTGTTGACAAATTTGAGAGGCACCGTACTACGAGAGCATTCACTTCTCGGTACTATATCAATGACTGTCTTATCAGCCTACGCAATCACCCTCCACCCCCTATACTCAGGTTGTTGGTAACCGGAATCAACTCCCTCTGTGGGTTCGGGCACTAAGTTTTAAAGCCTGCTCATAAGTCATAAACGACCGTACAATATATGATAATATCAATTTTCTTGAAAGACCCCATGTTATATTGTTATTATAATGTTAATGTAATTTTAGTGTGTTGCTTTTTTCTTCACGAGATTTAGAAGCTAAAGATTGGCACTGTTTTTTTTATTTATAAGTTATCAAACGTAAAATGGGATAATATGCATAATGGTAATACCATATCTCACAAAACTAAAGCTGATAGGGCAAAACTAATGGCACATTTGGCATCAGCGACCTAAATATACCCAAGAATAGGTATACATTCTAAGGCATCAAAATGGCTGTTGGTCTGTGAAATAGAAACAAATGACAATCAATAGTTCCATGGCCTACCCTACTGTATAGACACAGATCTCGAACTCCTGATATGGCCTCGCAGGTAAAAGGACTAAAAACACAGCTGAATTAAGACAAAATATTTGTTTTTACTTACTGGAATTATAAAACGTAGACTAACCGTTTTTATTTTTAACATATAAAATACTAATTTTGCAACAACTTCCATCACCATCCAGAGATTTCAATGACGCATAATTATATAAGATATAAGATATATGGGTTTTAATTTATATATAACCCATATAGGTCTATATATAATGTAATTCATGCGATTTATTTAAAAGCAATGTAAGTGTTAATAAATACAGTATTTTAATTATTTTTCTGTTAAATAAATTATTTAAAAAATATCTAACAATTGAGTAAATAATCCGCGGGCACCTGCTAGATTATTTGTAGCTAAATACTCACAATAAATAAGCTCAGAACTCAAGGTCCGGATATTTAGACTAGCTTCTGCAAGACAAATTGTCTCGCTATTTCGTCTTGTGAATTTACCTGTGGCAATAACTTACCGTGTTATAGCTAGGGACCGGATTTTTAGGTTTTTAAAAACACTGTTTTAGGTTTTCCATTAGGTGAAATAGTTTTTTTTAGGTTTTTGTCCAAAATATCGTTTTCGGGTAGAATAATTGGTTTAATGAATTTGAATGTGCTACATAGGATTCAATACATAATACTTATAATGTTTAACTTAACAAAATTTAATTAAATTTGTGTAAACTTGCTTTAGGACAATATTATGCAATTGAAGAAAGAAAGCATAAACAATCAAAAGAAGCAGTGAAAATAAGATTGCCTCACATATCCTGGTTACAGTATATCACTAAATATCTTTCAAGATTCTCAACTGTGAAGTTCTTCCTGTTATCTCTTAGAATACATTTGAAGGCAGAAAATGTACTTTCAACCTCACATGACGTCAGCAATGGTTGTTCGTACGAATATTTTAAAAGGAATACGCCGGTACTCTACACTTCCTCTCTTGATACTGTCATCCTAGACGACATTGGATTGAACGAAACGCTGGTGCTATTAACTTCAACTCGACAAAAATTGTCTCTCTGCAAAATATCGATTTCTCAACTGACAAACAAAAAAGACAAAAAAAAGTAGGCTAAATTAGATATTTTAGGTTTTTCATCCCTTTTAGGTACATTTAGGTTTTTATACCCCATTTAGGTATTTTTAAGTGCCACAGAATTAATGTGGGTGAATCCTATGGGCATGATTCGAAAAAGTGTGTGATCGCTTTTTGTTTTGGAAGTAAGGAAAAAAATAGGTAAAAACCCAAGAATCCGGTCCCTAGTTATAGCTATGTTGTCTTCTAATGCAATAGTTCGGTATAGTTCGGGGCTATGTACGGCATGGCGCCTGGAATCGTTTCTCTGATCTCCGACCTCAAGTTCATGACGAAGACATTACAGTATACCACGCCCCGCTCTGGATACCTTAATTCCTTAAGAGTTGCTGAATTATGGGAGCAAAGCTTTCTACAACTTTTACTCCTTTCAAACTATGCATCATTTAGAATTATGTCAGTAATCCTAGCAATTTTAAAGTATGGAATTTTAACTCTATAATCCATTGCATGGGTAAGGTATTTTAATTCTTCTAGTTTACTATTGTACCATTAAATCAATCAGGAAAGTCACGTAGCCTATAATTCATTACATTCTCTATCCGTAGCGTAGGTAAGGAAATATTTAGAAAGCTGTAAGATATCTTGTTGTAGAAAAAATAGTGGAGATGAAATGCATCTCGAAACTTAGCCTATAAGGAAAAGAAAAGCTAGTTGCTTAGGATACATCATGAGAAAATGAGGATTTCTGCTTGATGCCATCAAAGGAAAAAAAAAATCCGATGTGAAACACATAACTTCCTCTGCCCAAATAAATGTTAGCCACTTAGACCTATTAAAATATATTATTATGTATGACACTAGGAGGTGCCCGTGGCTTCGCCCACGATAATTCATTTAAAAATTAAAAATTAAGAGTATAATAATTATTAAAGGATTATATTTATTAACACTTGCACGCGAATCATTCATAAACTAAGCCATTAATAATTAATGAAACAGCTAAAATTCCGGCTTCAGAGTACATTCTACGATTAGAAAGCGCCTCCTGGGAAAGCTATATCAGAATCGATTATGCAGTTCCGAAGGAACCTGTGAACACATAATACGTATTGTTTCTCAGCTGTTTATTGACATGAATATGATGTGAATTTTATTTGATAAATTCAGTGTAATTTTCAGAAATTATATAATGTTTCAAGGGAAGGAATGATTTGTTTGGTTATTATTATCAGCGATATTTCAAGAGTTAAACCATCAATATTTTCCTGCTGGTGCCCTGGCTTCGCCCCCCCCCCCCATTATTCATTGACTCCAGGATTTTTAAGAAATTTACACTGGTAGATTATTAAAAATGTTTGTGGTTCACAGCTATGAAAATTGTAAGTAAAAATAAAATTAGAATATTTGTTCATTGTGTTCATTTCACTTAGGCCTTATATAATAAAGAAACGGTTTTCCTAATTTTGTAGTCGTCATGAAAGTTTAGACTGCGAGAGACGAACATCGCCGAGTATACCCGATGTCTCACGAAGCGGGCGAGCGAGCAAGCACGCTATTTAGGGCCGTTGAATTGTATAAGAGTAGATTCTCTTCATGTAAGTATGAAGAGAAAGTAGTTATCACATCGCATCGCATCCCCGAATGATACACAACCCAAATAAAGTCTGATTAATGCATTCACATAACACTCTTTACCCTAAGTATAGGCAATACACCTTCCTCAATTCATATTCTGATATAGAATAAGAGGCCGTGTTGCAAAGAGTGCCCATTCAGTTGTTTCAACCTGATGCAAATATTTATTGTTCACCAGGCAACACTGAGTTTCTACAAACAATGGGTGGCTTACAACCATAGGCGTAGCGAGGGGGGGGTTTTGGGGGTTTGAACCCCCCCCCCCATTGATTAAAAAAAGGAAAATTGTATAATTTTTTTATTAAATTGCTTAATACAAGTATAAAGCGTGGAAAGCTTAAAACTCGTTATTTCGCGTCTTAATAATTAAAATTTTCCGGGGAAGGACCCCCGGAAGCTTAAAACTTGTTATTTTGCATCTTAATTTTTAAAATTTTCCGTGGGAGAACCCCCGGAAGCTTAAAACTCATTATTTTGCATCTTAATTTTTAAAATTTTCCAGGGGAGGGCCCCCGGACCCCCCTCTCCTACCATACTCGCCAGACCCCGCGGATGTTATAACCCCCCCCATATGGTCGGCCTGGTTACGCCTATGCTTACAACTACCCTTAAGATAATTTTTTCGAAAAAATGTTTGAAATAAAAGTTTTAGCTCTTAGTTTAAGCAACCCATTTGCAAAATTTAAAGAAAGTCGTTAGAACCGTATTCAAGAAAATCACGAAAAACGAAATTTTCTTTATGTAAAGTCCCCTTAAAAATAAGAGAATTTCGTCGTCAATCATCGTGTCAAATCCTCAGAAGATACGTAACCCGAATACAAAATTTCGTTTTCATACTATTTTCCGTTCTGGAGCTAGGCTCTTCAGAGACATACACAGACACAGAAAATAGTATTTTTGGATTCAATGGCCCCTAACGTGTATTTATGTCAAAAACTCAACTTTGAATTTTGGGGGTGGAAAACAATACTTCCTCTACCTTAGTACCTATGGTACGGGCAGAGGAAGTAATAAAGGAAGGGGAAAACTACACCATTTCAACCTCAATTTCGGAAAAAGTAATTTCAATTTCGGAAAAAGTAATTTCAAATTCGGAAAAAGTAATTTCAATTTCGGAAAAAGTCATCTCAATTTCGGAAAAAGTAACTTCAATTTCGGAAATACGAGGGCTATTTTTTAAAGCATTCGATGGGGCATAAAATGAAAACCACAGTGAAAATCAAAACTGTTTTATTTGGAACATTTAGGTACACCTTCTAGCTACTTCTCTACATAATCTCGCTCCGATTGAGTCATTTGTCTTAGCGTGGTACCAACTTTACTATACCCTCTTCATAGCCCTCGCATTTCCGAAATTGAAGTTACTTTTTCCGAAATTGAAATTACCTTTTCCGAAATTGAAGTTACTTTTTCCGAAATTGGAATTACTTTTTTCGAAATTGAAATTACTTTTTCCGAAATTGAGGTTGAAAAGGTGTAGATAGAAGAAGAATTGAAGAGATTAGTGCAACAGTGGTGTAACCTTCCTGAAAGGTAAAATCATATATAGGCTATATATATATAAATTTTTATTTATACTTCTTTTAGCTTCGACGCTATATCAGGAGTTCGGGATCTGTGTCTATACAGTGGGGTAAGCCATGGAACTATTGATTGTCAATTGTTTTTATTGTCGGTGTATTTAATGGAGTAAATTTCATTAATTAATTTAAATGGGTACGATAGAGGACGAAGTGGTAAGGATGATTCATAAGTAGGCCTACGTAAATATTCAATTTAGCATTTGCCTTTACGACTGGGCAAACTATGAAAAAAAAAAACCATATCAAATTTGGCGGCTACGGGATTTGAAGCTGAGACTTCCCGAATGCGAGTCCAAGACGTTACCATCTCGGCCACCTCGCTCGGTCAAAATCTGATATTGATGCCATCTGTAGCACTTGGGGATGAACTATGAGTTATGTTAGCTTTTCGTTGGTCAACATGAACTTCATTAATATTAAAAATCCAATTTAGCATTTTTTTTATACTAAATTGGCTAAACCAATAATTCTCCTGTGATCTGGCATTACATACAGACTCATATGAATAGCGTACCAGGAGCTTCAAGTGAATTCGTGTTAAGCGTTCACCTTCTGGCGCTTACAACATTCCTGGCGCCTTGTGACCTCATGTGTCACTTCTGAAGGTGCCAGACACCTTTTCATGCTTTCTACTTTACCTTGTATATTATAACAAATAATTGAATGACATTTTAAAATTATGGACGTGATGATTTTCCACATCTGTCTTCCCTCCTCTCTGTGTCTATTCATATTCTCATTTCTATCTCCGTCTCTGATATTCTCTTTATCTCAGTTTTTTACAGCTCCTATTTTCCAAGATGTTTCAGTGTTCAGTCTTGTGAATTTACATTCAAAATCTGATGAGAAACACATAAATTCCTCTGCCCAAATAAAAGTTTTGCCTTTTAGTATAATACTAGCATGTGCCCGCGGCTTCGCCCGCGATAAAAAAGAGCATAAAGTTAGAGCATAATAGTTAAATCATTATATTTATTAACACCTAAATCACGTGGACTACATGTCACGATTAGATAGCGTCGCCTGGTAAAAGCGATCTCAGATTCGAGTTCCTTGGCCCAGAAAATCTCTGTATAGTGAGTTTCGTCCAAATCGAACGATGTTTAACCATATTTAGGTCTATGTTGATTATCCCTCTTCCGTGTAGGTTGAAAAATTTCATATGTCTACGGGCCTTGACATTCTAAACAAATGAATCGACCAGCGTGGGCTTACAACATTCTAGCAATCGCGATGCTTTTATTACCACGGTATGACAAAAATAGCCAAATCCAACTGCAATTGATTTGACATTGAAATGTAATACTGAAATCTGATGCTTCGACAGCGCTAAAATCACGTTTTCTGCCAGTTTTTCACTCACAACTCGCGAACGAAAGCTAAAATTAAAAATCCGGCTTCGATGCGCATTCGCCCACCTTTCAGCCCATCTATGTTTAAAATTTCAGATCTCTGCGTTCAGTAGATTTCGCTGGGCATCGTGGACAGACAGACAAACACGTCCTTTTATTATTGTAAGATAGCAGGTGCCCGCGGCTTCGCCCGCGATAATTATTTCAAAAATTAAAAATTAAGAGCATAATAGTTAAATCATTATATTAACACCTAAATCATGTGGACCACATATCACGATTAGATAGCGTCACGTGGTAAAAGCGACCTCAGATTCGAGTTCCTTGGCCCAGAAAACCCCTGTATAGTGAGTTTCGTCCAAATGGAACAACGTTTGACCATATTTAGGCTAATATTGATTATCCCTATAATAATAATAATAATAATAATAATAATAATAATAATAATCCTCTTCAGTGTAGTTGAAAATTTCATATTATGTTTGCGTGCCTTGACATTAAAAACAAATGTATTGACCAGCGTGAGCTACAACATTCAAGAGATCGCGATGCTTTTATGTCGAAGGAATGACAAAAATAGCCAAAGCCTAGTGTAATTGATTTGTATTACTGAAAACTCATGCTTCGAAAACGGAATAAATACACGTTTTTTGCTCATTTTTCACTCATAACTCACGAACTAAGGCGAAAATTAAAATTCCGGCTTCGAGGTGCACATTCCGACCCTTTAGTCCGCCTATGTATAAAATTTCAGATCTCTGCGTTCAGTAGATTTCGCTGGGCATCGCGGACAGACAGACGGAAGACAGACAGACGGAAGACAGACAGACGGAGGACAGACACTTCCTTTTATTAATATAGAAGATAATGGCCCGGGCGGCTTCGGTCGCTTAAATCCTAAAAGGGAGAGGTAAAACTACGATAAAGAAAGAAAGAAAGTATAATATAATATTATGTATTAAATTATGTATGATGTAAATTGGTTTTAAAAATGAACAGAAAGTCCTTACCACATCACATCCCCAAAGGATACACAACCCAAATAAAATCATATTATTACACTCACGTAACTTTCTTTACCCTAAGCATGCGTAATACACCTTTTCTCGCTTCACATTCTGGTATAGAATAAGAGGCCGTATTACAAAGTGCACGTATTCAATTGTTTCAACCTGATGCATAGCTTTATTGTTCATAGTGGGTTCATCTGAGTTTCTACAAAGTGTATGTGGCTTATTACATGGGCGTACCGAGGGTTTGGGGGGGGGGGTTTGAACCCCCCCCCCCCCCTCGTTGATTAAAAAAAGGAAAATAGTATAATTTTTTTAAAGTCTGCCCATAAATTACTTAATACAAGTGTAAAGCGTGGGAAGCTTAAAACTCGTTATTTTGCGTCTTAATTTTTAAAATTTTTCCGGGGGAGGACTCCCGGACCCCCCTCTCCGCGGATGTTATAACCCCCCCCCCCCATATGGTTGGCCTGGTTACGCCTATGGGCTTATACCTACCCTCCAGAGATTTTTTTCGAAAAAAGTTTCAAATTAGAGTAGGCTATTACTCGTTAGTCATTCTCTGTCATTCCTTGTCATTTCTTGAGGTGTAGAAAAAGATGGAAATCACAGGGAGCGAGGTCCGGGCTGTAGGGTGGATGTTTAAACACCTCCTAGCAAGACTCCTGCAGAAGATCGGCTGGGAGGTGTTTAAACAGCCATCCTAAAGCTTGAACCTAGCTCTCAGTGATTTCCATCTTTTCCTACACCTCACAAAATGACAATGAATGAGAGAGAGGCGAAGGTGGTTGTCACACAGTGGTACAAATTCCAGGCGGCACACTTCTACGAGACAGGTAGCCTATTCAAAAGCTGGTCACACGGTATTACAAATGTTTCGATTCCGGTGGCGAATATATTGAAAAATAGCTGAACACTTCCTGTATCTTTTGCATTAAAATGCTTCCTTGAAATTTTGTTTTGTTTCTGTAAACGGCACCAGGGAAACTTACGCGTCTCGTTGAAGAAAATAGTGCGATGAAGACACGTCTAGTTTGCCTGATGGTGATTTTAGTTGGCAACATTAGCTCTGCTATAAATCATGCAGAGTAACCAGAGGGTGTCTGCGAATGAGGAATTTGCTCCAGTCGCCTGGCAAATTCACGACAGAGTTAATTTTTCAGAGCAAGTTATCTCTTGAAGCTCATGGAGACCTGGTATTAATCAAATTAATCACTCGTATCCAAGGCCAACTTAAACTCACTCTGTGATGAAATAGATCTAACATGATTATGTTAATCTGCCTGCTTCTTAAAACTATTCTGCTGTCTAACATCGGGCTTTGATTCAAATCCGGCTCGGTGAAAATGACCTAGATGCGTTTTCTTCAAGAGGAACTTAGTATTAGATTCATACGGTTTCTGTTTTCTTACTTAATAGGAAATATTTCTTATCCCACAAGATATTACATTATTAAGTGCCACACTTTTACGTCTTTATGAGATTGTATGGGCGATGGGAAATGTCTGTCTGTCTGTCTGTCCGTGTGTCTGTACGCACGATAATGCGAATACGCTTTATAGGATTTTCATTAAACTTGGTGTACACATTTATAACGTCCATGCGAAGAAGCCCATTGATTTTTAACCAAATCGGTTGACCGGTACCGGAGTAATTTCCAATTTGGTGCCTATTTTATGGTACAGGAGCGATAACTTCAATACGGTTTATGGGATTTTCATGAAATTTGGTATACGCATTTATAACGTTCATGGAAAGAAGCCTATTGATTTTGAACCAAATCAGTTGACCGGTACCGGAGTAATGCCGAATTTAATGCCTATTTTATAGTAATATATTAGAAAGAATTTATCGAATGCAAATCAATTCTCATGACAACATATTGTTTTACAGTGTTCATATCCGGCTTTGGTAGTTGCAGTACAGGTAGCTATGACAATTAACACTACCCACATATTTCTTCACATATGCTTATCAAACTTTAGACCTTTTTTCTTCCGTAAGCTTTGCTTAATGGATCAATCTGGAGCTTAACTCGAAAATCGATTTCAAAATTACTTATTTTCTGCATATCATAATTGCAATTATAACTGATTAAACAAAAGCATTCTGGCACTTTGTTATATCAGTTTATCTGATTTAATTTCCTTTTCCTGTAATCGTTGAAAAGGCAAGATATAGGTTTAGGCCTACCGAGTGACTGAGACCATCCGAGACAGTTATTTACTTCGGAAACTAAGGCATTAAAATTTTCGAGACAAAAATGTTTGTGAATTTTCACTTGAGTTGATTTCATAAATCTTTCATAATGTAAGGAAAAGACGGTACCATTAATTTGGTTATATAGCTCAAGAATTAGTGAGCAATCCAGCATAAGAATATGTGTTATTTCGTCCAATCACAATTAGGCCTATCGTTTTATTTTTATCACTTGCGTTTTTTCACACCTACGTACAATTGTTTTTATGTAAATACAAAAGGACTAAACACTCGATGGAACATCTTCATTGATCCTCAGCAAGCTAAAGGAATAAAATGTATTTTATGGAACCCGAAGGTTCATTGCCGCGCAAATCCAAAATTAAAAATCCAAAATTAAAAAATACAAATTTCAAAAATTAAAAATTAAAACATTGAAAAATCTAAAATTTAATAAATAATAAATTCAAAAATAAAAAATTAAAAACTAAAAATCGAAAATACCAAAATTGGAAAAATCTAAAAATCCAAAATTAAAAAAAAACTAAAATACAAAATTAAAAAATTAAAAAATTCTAAGAATCAAAATTGAAAAATCCAAAATTAAAAAATTCAAAGATCCAAAATTTAAAAAATAAATAAATCCAAAATTAAAAAATTAAAAATCCAAAATTAAAAAATACAAATTTCCAAAATTAAAAAACAAAATTATAAATTATAACTTAAAAAAATCCAAAATTTAATAAATAATTAAATTAAAAAATCCATAAATAAAAAATAAATAAATAAACAACTCAAAGATCGAAAAATTAAAAAATCCAAAATTCAAAATTGAAAGAACCAAAATGAATAGTCCAAAATCCAAAATTTAAAAAGTCCAAAAACCCAATATTAAAAAGTCCAATAATGCAAAATTGAAAAAATCCAAGAATTAAAAATTGAAAAAATAAAATAAAGTTTTACTTCTGTCGCGTGGCCTTCCACGCACTCTTTTTTTTTTTTTTTTTTTTTTTTTTTTTTTTTTTTTTTTTTTTTAAAGATTTCTGGACAGAAGACGAGAAGATGAGAGTTTCTGAACTGCATAAAAGCAGGCATTTCCTGATTTGAGTCTACACTTAACTTCTGCCTTAATATTATTTGTGTCTGCAATTATTGTTCCCAGATATTTGTCTTAAATCTGGGAGCCTCAACCTCCTGGAACCCTCTGGGCCTCCATAGTCTGTATAGGGAACACTTTACTTTACTTTACTACATATTTGTATTCCTCCACTTGTTCGAACGATTTACCGGCTATTCTAATATTTTGTAGAGCATTATTTTGACGTTCCGTGATCATTTACTTAGTTATTTCTGTATTAGTTTCGCTTTTTTTTTTTAAATATATATTTTGACCGATCAGTAAACACTATATAGGCCATTGTTAAACTCTATAGCATCACATAATAATAACCCGTTGAGGTACGCCTTAGTCAGCTCCTCTAGCTAAAACACAAATTGTTACAACAAAAGTTGCGTTAGTGCACTTACTGTTTTCTGATATTTAACAGTTAATTTAGCTTATTTACACAGGATTATGACTTTCTTCTAGTTCACTTAGTACATCTTGGGGAAGTTTTCTTTTCAGTCTTTCTTACAAGAGATGTGTACAGTAGCATAGAGCATTCCAATCCAAGTGATGTGCGTCTATTTACTAAGGGATAAAGTTTTATAATTCGAGAAGTAGCAAGTGCCACAATATATGTGTGTTCCATGTCAGTTTTGTGTCCAGTAGTACTCCCAGATACTTAACTGGAGATTGAGATTGTAACCATGGAATATGTTCATTCAGAAGATAGAGTAGAGCAGGATCTTGATAATATCTTAAAGAGAATATCTTTGCTTCTGTTTTGTTGACATTTAGCGATATGCGCCACATTGTGAACCATTCCGTCATTAAAGATAGTGATGTCTGAAGAGAACTGATAGCAGTATTTATATCAGAGTGTGAACAGAAGAGAACTGTATCGTCTGCGTACATTGCTGTACACGTAGATTCTAATGTTGGAAGATCGTGAATTAGTTTCGCTAAATAGTCACAAAAAATACAAATCGCGGTCCAGATTCTCTCAAGATAAATTATTCACAAGCAACTTATCGATAAAATCCGGACCTCTCGTTATATTACTTACGATAAACTATTCAACTTTGTAGGGAGTGATGAAGACTGTGATGGGACAGTTATGTTATGATCCTGGCTAAGCAAACATCTGTGCTCTTAGGAATGTGAATACAGACATCAGGTCTGGAAACGAAATAAGCCAGGTTTTATTGACAAGCTTATGTTCCCGGAACTCGGCTGGGTTAACGATCCAGGTAACATCTGGGCAGAGAGAAATAATGAATGGATGTATAATAGTTTTATGCAAATGAAGCGAGAGCGAGATCGATATATCGATATGAGTGAGTTGCGAACTGGCGCCACCTCCACGCCAAATATGGCGCACGGCCAGGGCAGTGCAAAGTTCTCCAAGGCCACATGTTAATGGATTTTCATGTGCACGATTTGAAGCGATCTCGAATCTGATTTACTTGCATCGGAGATGAATTCAAGTTAATTGAACTATTTCTGTCCATACATTGTTGCATATTTTTATTTGTAACTAACGTGTGCCTGCAGCTTCGCCCGCGATAATTATTTCAAAAATTAAAAATTAAGATCATAATAGTTAAATCATTATATTAACACCTAAATCACATGGACTACCACGATTAGATAGCGTCGCCTGGTAAAAGCGACCTCAGATTAGAGTTCCCTGGCCCAGAAAACCCCTTCATAGTGAGTTTCGTTCAAGTCGAACAATGTTTGACCATATTTAGGGCTATAATGAATATCCCTCTTATAATAATAATAATAATAATAATAATAATAATAGTAATAATAATAATAATAATAATAATAGTAGTAGTAGTAATAATAATAATAATAATAATAATTATTATTATTATAATAATCCTCTTCGGTGTAGGTTGACATTATAAACAAATGAATTGACCAGCGTGAGCTACAACATTCAAGCGATCGCGATGGTTTTATGTCTAAGGTATGACAAAAATAGCCAAAGCCTACTGTAATTGATTTGACATTGAAATGTATTACTGAAAACTGATGCTTCGAAAACGCAAAAAATACACGTTTTCTGCCCGTTTTTCACTCATAACTCACGAACGAACGAAAGCAAAAATTAAAAATGTAATATGCCAGAAACCTTCCCGGGAATGTACTCAACAACTTCCCAAAGTTTCATGGCGATCGGATGAATGGTGTAGTAATGCATAAAGGACAGACACACACACATACATTCATTTATATATATATATATAGATTTATGTGATTTAAATCAACAGTTAATATGTTGTAGGTGTTTTAATTAACAATTGGATGTATATAATGTTGAATACTTGCAATGTTATAAAGGATATTAGTAGGCTATAACCATGACGACTGTCTATGCATGTATTTATATGTTTATGACAATAAAGATTCTTATTCTTATTCTTATTATGATGACCAGGGCCCGGATTCTAATGACATGTCATCATTTTATTGATGCTGCCTAGTCATTGCCATCTTGTGAATAAATCCTAATCATGGCCTCTACATTATAGAAATGCATTTTCAGTAGGTCATTTTTTGTCATTTTATGCAATTTTATATTTTTAGGTAATTATTTTGTCATTTTCGTGTCATTTGCTTCCTTATTTAGTCATTTTCATGTATAAACATTGAGTGTATTAACTTTTTCCGTCGCTAGCGGTGCTGTCTTTGAAGTGTTGTTTGTTTAATGCAAGAAGGAAGAATTCGGCGTTCCTAAGTGTTGCCATGTCTCAATAGGAAATGAGAATCAAAGAAACGCCAAAATGTTGTTTTATATTACTATTGTTATTGGATTGACTTGGCACCATAGTCTGCCACCTGCTTGGAATTGAGAGTGCAAACTACTGTTTACCCTCAATAAACAACAATATACTCCGGCAGACCACGTAGTGGAGAGGAACTTACGTGTTTCGCGTCAGATTTGTCAATTTGCATTGTATTGAAATTTTGCCGATATTTTTGTTAAAAATTGTTGAATGATTTTACGTGAATAATTTCCAAATATTAATTGCTACAATAGAATGAATAAAAGTTTTTCATATATTTATTACAAAATTTACGATTTTCCATATTACGTAAAGAACTCATAGATTAAGTTTAACATCGTTTTCTAAAATAGCATGAAGTTCATAATTGGTTTGTATATTTATATTTTTGTTTATGCTGAAAGATGTAATTTTTGTGACCGAACTGCGAGTGGAGCTCCAGGTCGGTTCGTTTGTTTTGTTAGAAAAGGTACAGTATAACTAAGGACTGTATTTTTTAGTAAAATATGATGGCTCATTTCGGTGCAGGGTTGCCATACGTACGACTATAGTCGTACACATACGACTATTTCATAGATTTGTACGGCGTACGACGCAATCATGAGTCGTACGCTCATTTGTACGACTATTTTTAACATAGCGCTTTATATTTTTTTTAATCAATCTAATGACAAAATTTAAATTTTGATGAAAATCCAGCTTTGATTTTCTCATGGGTTTTGTTGTAAGCATGCTGCTAAAATCAATATGATTGGAAAAAAGTCCTCTTCCTTTTGCAATAATTACAATACTTTGGCAACTACTGTTTATTTAATTTTATTGTATTTTATCAAATTTAGCACATCGAAAGATAATGAAACACGACTAATCTTTTACAAACAACATGATTTATTAACAAGTACATGACATTCTTGTAAGTCTAAGTAAGGTGCAAAATACCGTTTATAATAATAATAATAATTATTATTATTATTATTATTATTATTATTATTAATATTATTAACACAATACGTTCATTACACTGAAAAATCACAAAGTATACGACAGATTTAACAAGCATACGACTATTTTCTGATATTGGTACGACTGTTCTACGTTTCTGATCTGGCAACCCTGTTTCGGTGTTAATTTCCTTCTATTTCGCTGGAAATATATGTAAATTTGCATTATAGGCCTATACACATTAAAATACCCTTAGCATCATCTAGTAACTTACATAAAATCTCTCATTTCTGTAGCCTATTCTTCTGCTGTTGTATAAATCGTAAAACCTTTCGATTTTGGCATTGCAGAGACCAACAGCCATTTTAATGCCTTAGAATTTATACTTATTCTTGGCTATATTTAGGTTGCTGATGCCAATTGTGCCATTAGTTTTACCCTATTAGCTTTAGTTTGTGAGATATGGCATTACCATTATGCCTATTATCCCATTTTACGTTTGATATAAATAAAAAAGTGCATATTTTTAACTTCTAAATCATGTGAAGAAAAAACAACACACTAACATTACATTAATATTAAAATAACAATGTAACATGGTGGTCTTTCAAAAAATTGATATCACATATTGTACGGTCGTAAGACTTATGAGCTGTCAATTTAAGGGCAAAAAAAATTCAGCTTTTAGTTTTTCTGTACTTCGTACAGTTTTTGTCCTACGTGTCCAAAGTATGGTCAAGAATCTTCACTAATTATATTATGAAGCAAGATTTTGTTTCGCTAGACTAAGAGTTCACGAATAAAATCTATATAAAATTAGAGCTGGTAGAGAAAAACTATTTACATGTTTGGAATAGGCTAAGCACACTAAGTATAGGCAAGCCAAAATCCGGTAAAACATTTGAGACACCAAACAAAAAGTTATTTTTTGTTGGGCCGTGTTATTTATGTACAAATGTAACATTAAACTTAATCAAAATTACTATTAAACAAGTTCAGATAGCGATTTGCAAACAGAAGTACCAAAAACTGTGGATAAAATATGAAATCTATTAGGTATTTGCCGCATTTGATCCTAAATTCATAGTCATCCCAAACTCGGCACAGAGATGGCAGAAAAGGAGTGTATTGTGATCACTGAATTCCTCATACTTTGCTGCAATCGATCAGTACGTATCGATGGCTTATCTGCAGCCATAGAAATAGCAGAAAAGAAAGCACGTTGTAAGAAATAAAAGAAAAAATCAAACAACCGAACTTCTGCTGAAGGCTTGCTAAGGGGTGTTTAAACATCCACCCTACAGCCGGGACCTGCTCCCAGTGATTTCCATCTTTTCCTACACCTCGAGAAATGACAGGGAATGACAGAGAGGAGGAGATGTTTGTCACACAGTGGTTCAAATCCCTGACGGCAGACTTGTACGTCACAGGTATTGAAAAGCTGGTTTTACGGTATCTCAATTGTTTCAATTCCGGTGGCGATATGTTGGAAAATAGCTGAAAACTTGCTGTATCTGTTGGAATATATATATGTCCATTAAATTGTTTTCTCCCCTTTAAGATGTGGGATTGAAAAGATATCCTACTTTGCTACACCCCTGACATTATAAATGTGTTGATAAATGACTGCAATATAACAACTGTGTTCCTGGAACGTGTCTTGTCAAATCTGATCTCTACGATGAAGAAAACAGAAGCATTTGTACATTTTAGTTACGCAATGCGTGTGACCTACTGGACCCCTCGTCTCGCTGTAGGAGAAAATACTGAAATTCATGTCAGTAAAGAATTGAATGGTTTTTTTCCCTACCCGTACCATACATACCATAGGTGGAGAAAGAATTGTGTTCAATTCTGAAATCATCATACTGATAGATCGTAGGCCTATAGTATTATACCGACGTTTCGTTCCATTCTTTTTTCAATTTACTAAAATGTGTTGCATTAATCTTCTTAAAAAAAAAAAAAAATCCCTTTAGGCAGGCCTATAGGCTGAGGTAGATTTCGAAGTGCTTTTGGTTTAATTTATTGTCCCTGCGCAGCACTCTTCTTCTTTAGCCTTGGCATGAGAAACCCGCAATAATAACTGCAAAAAAGAGGAAAGAGCACTTTTTCAAACATTCAAATCTCGCCTTATATGAGAGCTATAGAGAAACTAGTTATTGATTTGTAGATTACTCATCAAGAGCTTTTCAACGATACCCCACAAGACGAGGTTTCAAAAATTTGTAATTTCCATCCCCCACCCTCACTCGTACCCCCAAAACCCCCGAATCGTTGGTGTCGCTGTGAACTCCATAGGGAGTACTCTAATTTGTTCAAACAAAGTTTCCCTCTATACTTCATAGGGGCCGAGATATACATTTTTCAAAATTTCAACCCCCTCCCCCGATCCACCCCTTGGGCCAATTTTTCTCATTAACGAACTTGTCCGAACTGTTGGGCCTAGAAACAACATTATAAAATTTGATTCAAATATCTTCAAAATTACGGCCGCTAGCGTGTAAAGATAAAGATATATAAGATATATATATATATATATATATATATAAGTTATACATAACTTATATAAAAATATCACAATTTTTTTCTGAACAGGCCTTGGTTTCGTGCTTAGGGAGGCATGAAACGTAAAGATATGAAAGAATTTTTCGAAAGCCATGACATGGTATCGATTGGAATAGGTAGATTTTTCTTCGAAATCTAGGCCTACCTAAAAGTTTTGTTATGTATTAAGCTAATTTATACAACTTGGATTATTTTTTATAATTACAATTTAATTCAGCTAACAATATAGGCCTAATGTAAAATATTAAAATTACTAAATGATAGAGCATAGGCCTATGCCTACTTCATGGTTTTCAGAGCATATTTTACAAGTTTTAGGTCATATTCACTTAGCCCACATATTTCGTCTTCTGATAGCTCATTAACATCCGGACATTATTAGGAAGAGAATGAAAGTCGTATCTATAATAATAAAAGGAAGTTTTTGTCTGTCTGTGCGGGATGCCCAGCGTAATCGACTGAACGCAGAGATTTGAAATTTTAAACGTAGATGGACTGTAGGGTGGGCGAAGCCGGATTTTTTTATTTTCGCTTTCGTTCGCGAGTTATGAGTGAAAAACTGGAAGAAAACGTGATTTTTCTTCGCTATCAAAGCATCAGTTTTCGGTAATACATTTCAATTGTCAAATCAGTTGCAGGTGGCTTTGCCGTTTTTTGTCATACCTTGGCAATAATATAATTTCTTCGTTTTGTAAGCCCAACCTGGTCGATTCGTTTGTTTATAATGCCAAGGCCCGCAGATATCTGAAATTTTCAAGCTAGACGGAAGAAGGATAATGAATATAAGTTAGGCCTAAATGGACAAACATTGATAGATTTGGACGGCACTCATTTTGGATGGGTTTTCTGGGCCAGAGAACTTGAATCTGAGGTAGTTTCTCCCCGGCGGCTGTTTCTAATCGTGGAATGCACTCTAAAGCCGGAATTTTAACTGTTTCTTTATAATTATCAATAATTTAGTTTTATCAATGATTCACGTGTAAGTGTTAATAAATATAATGTTTTAACTATGTTGCTCTTAATTTATAATTTCTGAATTAATTACCGTGGGCAAAGCTGCGGGCACCTGCCAGTTTATGGTAGACTATCAGGCAAGGCAGATCATGTGCAGACAAGCTGTTTATGATAGGAATTGCGAGCATGGACAAAGCCCCCTGGTTACTGAATCGAATTCGTCGTTCATTTGTTAGCGAACGTGTTGTAATTCCCTCTATGTTACAGTAGCTCTTGTCGTATTTATCATGCCTCAGTTCCACTGACAAATGAATTCCATCTGGCAAATATAATAATCATATAAATTAAAGTGTGTAATTTTTGCCGCTCTTGAAGACCAAGCCGCAAAGGAGCTTCTGGTGCTGCATACGAATTACATCAGGAGTTCACAACTATTACTAAAAGATTTGATTTTTTTGCTTATTTTATAATAAGTTATGTTAAAAAAAAGTGCGTGGAACGCCACGCGACAGAAGTAAAACTTTATTTTATTTTTTATTTTTTCAATTTTTGGTTATTGGATTTTTTCAATTTTGCATTATTGGACTTTTTAATATTGGGTTTTTGGACATTTTTAATTTTGGATTTTGGACTTTTTAATTTTGGATCTTTGAATTTTTAATTTTGGATTTTTTAAATTTTCGATCTTTGAATTGTTTATTTTTTTATTTTTTAAATTGTTTATTTTGTTATTTATTAAATTTTTTATTTTATTATTTATTAAATTTTGGATTTTTGGATGTTATAATTTTTAATTTTGTTTTTTTAAATTTTGGAAATTTGTGTTTTTTAATTTTGGATTTGCGCGGTAATGAACCTCCGGGTTCCATAAAATAGGCTAGATAATATACCTTTAGATTGCTTAGGAATTGTCTATTGCCATTGAGGAAGTAGGCTAAGGTCTGAAAAATTTCCCTTGATTACTCATAATCATTGAGTTGATTGTTTTCTGTGCAGTCCGCACCGAAACAAGTAAGAGTGTGACTGATTTAAAAAAAAAAAAAAACTCATGCGATAGTCACATAACTTTCTGTACCGTAAGCATTGACAATTCAGCTTTCTTACTTAGGAGAATTCTGATGAACGAGGCGCGTACATAAAGTAATTTAAATGCAAACAGCAAACACCATCTTTCTGTATCCAAATTAAAATTATAAGTTTAGAAAATTATGCTTATTTACAGTTCCGATAATATTCAATCTAAGAAAATGCACAAAGCACTATATAATGCGAGAAACGACATAAAGTGAGGAAATAAAGACTTTATAATTTTAAAATTGCCTTAAAAATATGAAATGTGAAAAAAGACCGTAAAATTACAAAAAATGACCAAATAATGACATTCAATTCTAACAAAACTTGCCTAATAACAAAAAAAAGAGTGCGTGGAACGCCTCGCGACAGAAGTAAAACTTTATTTTATTTTTTTATTTTTTCAATTTTTTATTACTGGATTTTTTCAATTTTGCATTATTGGACTTTTTAATATTGGGTTTTTGGACTTTTTAAATTTTGGATTTTGGACTTTTCATTTTGGTTCTTTCAATTTTTAATTTTGGATTTTTTAAATTTTCGATCTTTGAGTTGTTTATTTTTTTATTTTTTTTATTTTTGGATTTTTAAATTTTAATATAATATCTATTAAATTTTGGATTTTTGGATGTTATAATTTGTAATTTTGTTTTTTTAATTTTGGAAATTTATATTTTTTAATTATGGATTTTTAATTTTTTTAATTTTGGATTTTTTAATTTTGGATCTTTGAATTTTTTAATTCTGGATTTTTTAAATTTTGATTCATTGAATTTTTTATTTTTTGGATTTTTAAATTTTGGATTTTAGTTTTTTTAATTTTGGATTTTTAGATTTTTTCAATTTTGGTATTTTCGATTTTTTAATTTTTTAATTTTGGAATTTATTATTTATTAAATTTTTTATTATGGATGTTTTAATTTTTAATTTTGTTTTTTTATTTTGGAAATTTGTATTTTTAGGTAGATTTTCGAAGAAAAATCTACCTATTGCAATGGATACCACTTTATGATTTTCGAAAAATTCTTTCATGCTCCCCTAAGTACGATACCACCGCCCGTTCAAAAAAAAAAATTGTGATATTTATATATATATATATATATATATATATATATATATATATATATATATATATATATATATCTTTACACGATAGCGGCCGTAATTTTGAAGATATTTGAACCAAATTTTAATATGTTATTTCTAGGCCCAATAGTTCGGACAAGTTCGTTAATGAGCAAAATTGGCCCAAGGGGGTGGTCGGGGGAGGGGGTTGAAATTTTTAAAAATGTATATCTCGGCCCCTATGAAGTATAGAGGGAAACTTTGTTTGAATAAATTAGAGTACTCCCTATGGAGTTCACAGTGACACCAACGATTCGGGGGTTCGAGTGAGGGTGGGGTGGGGGATGAAAATTCGAAACTTTTGAAACCACGTCTTGTGGGGTATCGTTGAAAAGCTCTTGATGAGTACTCTACAAATCAATAAATAGTTTCTTGATAGCTCTCATATGACGCGAGATTTTAATGTTTAAAAATAATAACACTTGAAAGAATTCTTATAATATCATAATTTTGTCTTGTTTAGCGGCTTTGCTAATTTTATTCATTGCTGATCTTGCGCACGGCCTAGCAGAATATTATATCCTATTATTGTTGTCAAAACAATTGATTGTATGCTCTTCCTCTTTACTGCAGGTTTGCCATGCCAAGGCTAAAGAAGAAGAGTGCTATGCAGCGACAGTAAATTAAACCTAAAGCACTTCGAAATCTACCTCCGCATGTAGGCCTGCCTAAAGGGATTTTTTTAATTTTGGATTTGCGCGGTAATGAACCTCCGGGTTCCATAAAATAGATAATATACCTATAGATTGCTTAAGAATTGTCTGTTGTCATTGATGAAGTAAGGTCTGAAAAATTTCCTTTGATTACTCCTAATCATTGAGTTGATTGTTTTCTGTGCAGTCCGCACCGAAACAAGTCGGTTTTAGTGTGACTGATTTCGTGACGGTTTTAGTGTGACTGATTTTCCAGATTTACCCTCTACCGCCACTAAAGAAGTTTTAGCCTACTTCAAAAATTAGAAAAATGTTCCTAAAAATAGCCGTTTTTGTAATCTAGGAGTCATGATCAGAATAGCTGCACTAGTGAGCAACATTTCCAGTTAAAAGATGACATGTCATCATAATCCGGTCCCTGCTTATTACAAAATCAATTCAGCTATCAATTTGATACGGATGCGAACGTGATTGGATATGGCACATAATTTCAATTCATTGACGTCGATATTTACCTCCTTGCGAGTAGAAAGCAATGTAGATGAATATGTATTGAGATCAACTTTTAATTATTTATACGCTGGTTGGCTAAATATAAAACATGGCCACCAATAGCAACGCGAAAGCTAATAACCATGGTGATAGTGGGAGACTGGCTTCATTATTTACATATAGATGCTAGCGCTTTGGGTGCCCTCATTAGCTCCATCACGATCAAGGATCTCGAATGTAGATCATGCAGGCGCCTAAGCAGTTCATTTCCTATCGGAGTGGCTCAATTTTCGAGGCTATTGCTAAGTGCCAGAATGGTACTTTATGAGATTCTGTAGGGGACGAGAAATGTCTGTCCGTCTGTCTGTTTGTCCGTGTGCCTGTACACGCGATAACTCACATAGCCTATGCTTTATCGGATTTTCATGGAACTTGGTATGCACATTTATAACGTCCATACTGTATTTAGCTACTTAAGGGTATATGTACGTGAATTATTTTGAAATTTATGTTTTCAGCACTAAAAAATTGTGCTGAATTTTCTGCATCCATTGATATATAGTTTATATAGGTTTAGAAATTATTTGTGCCATTTAAATGGACATTTAAATATGTTTACACGCTCTGAGCCACACCCTTAGAAAGGTCAGATGAGAAATTCACTATTAACTTAAAATGGAATTTCCCGGTGACTCTTATTTTACACACATATTGTTATGTAGCTCCACAACCATTAGATATAGAAGGCTGAAATTTTTTACACTAATTTTACTTGCATACTATATGCATAAAGTAGACTACAATGATGCCCATAGGTATAAAATTAAAGAAAATGTGTCTGAAATATTGATCAAATTTCAAGATATTTTAAATGCGATGTATAAAATTTAATTGTATTAAAAATAATAACTTTAACTGAATAAAAGTAGTCTACTTTGTAGAAAAATATGTTCATTATTTGCATTAAAAAAATAAAAGGTGTCAGAGAAACCAGAAAAATTTTATGCCTATAGGAAGTGATAAGTACGCATCTGAATTAATTTTTTTCTTGCTCCTATAAAACGTGTAATTTAAAATTAACTTGGTCAATTTTTATACACTTTTATCTGATAGTTATGTTCTAGTAAGCCTTGTTATAGGATCGTGTAATTTTTGTCCACTTCTGAGTTCATTCTCTTGTAAAATTTCAATATTTTAGAACCTGCATTTTTTTTTTTTTATCTTTTTGTGGTTGTTCACGTACATAGGCTATACCCTTAAGCGCTCCTAGGCAGAGAAAAATATTTTCGCCCCCTTATTTCCACATGAATGTACAAAGTAACCGACAATAAGCATTATTATTATTATAAGCAGAAATAACGCAGCTATTTTGGTGCCATTTTTCATGCATGGAAACGCGCAATTTAAAACTGCCTGCAAATTTGCACGAAAATAAGCATCGTGTAGGCTAATACAGCCATAAGCTTAAATGTTTACTTTATTATTGTTATTATTATTATTATTATTATTATTAGCCCAATAACATCCCAGTGCGGGCTAGGGCCTCCTGTTACAGGGTGGCTTACAAAAAAGTACCTCGGACCAGCCTTTCCGTAACACTCAAAATTTTTACACAAGTTTCTTAATGCTTGCAGCTTTTTTCCACTTTTGTCTGTTAGCTGCTGTTCTAGACCACTGGCCTCCTAGTTGCTTCTTAAAAATATCACACCATCGTGTCCTTTGTCTTCCCACTTTCCTGTTCCCTAACCTGGGTTCCCACACAGTTACAGCATATGTCCATTTTTGGGGAAAACTCTAAGCATATGTCCTGCCCAACTCCATTTTCAATGTATTGCTGTTCTCGCTGCGTCTTTCAACTTCGTTGTCTTACGTATGTCTTCGTTTCTTATCCGGTCTCTTCGCGTGATGTTAAGTAACTTCCTTTCCATTTTCCTCTGGTAAACTTGTATTATGGTTATTTCCTTTTTAGTTAGTGACCATGACTGCGATCCGTATAGTAGCATACGGATAATAGTAGCATAGTGTAATAAGTAGACTTTGGACTTTTAGGTCGCTAAAATGCTGTTTTAGGTACCTAAAATAGGCTCTAAAAATTTGAAAATAGGTTCTAAAAATCGTAAAATAGTCTCTTATAAAATCGTTAAGTTGCCAATTTTCTGAAATATCTCAATTGCAATGCAGAATATTATATTTATTGAAGTCACCATTAATTAATAATAATGATAAAACACAGATATAGGCCTATGGTACACAGGGCCTGTATTAATACCATAACAGTGAAAACCTAATCCCTGCGCCCAGAAGCTACGCATATCATACTAGCATATTCAACCCCTTGTATCCCTCAGTGATTCAGAGAACTAGGGCAAAACCGGGTGACGCGCCGCACCGGGATAGATGCCGCACCCCCTCTAACTCGAACATTTGACGTTAGGTACCGCTAATTGTCGTGATAACATCTCCAGTTCCCTCCCTAGAGTAACTGGATCGCGTAAGTTCATTGTTTGTGGTGTTTATTTCATTGTTGTAGCGGTATTTATCAGGTAAGTGCACTAGTTTCACTGCGAAACTTTTTTGGACTCATTACTTTATTCTTTCCTGATCTGTATTTGCTCCATTTTTTCTGCGTGTACTACTTTTAATGGACTATTTAGAGGTTGTAAAGATATTGTGAGTGAAGTTCGCCATAACAACAATAACAATAAGTTCTACAGATGAGTGCGGCGCGTGTCCCTGAGTTTTGGGTCACATGCCGCATAGTTTTCAAGGGTGACACGCCGCACAATGTCTTCCAGTATAATTACCCCCCAAAATTATTTTTTCTGGTCTTTTCAACAATAAACATGTCAACTCGGTATAGGGGAAGGGAAGGAGCTAAACATCGTGGCCTATGGAGTGACAATGACCTACAAGAAGCTGTTCGGCGAATTAAGGCATGGGAAATTTCTATTCGGGAAGCCGAACGTTGCTATAATATGCCAGAGAGGACTATTCGTAGGCGCACGGACACAGGAAATTGGGAAAACCCTCACTTGAGCCTGAAGGAATATTTGGTACAGAAAATGAAACAAGGCTAGTCGGCAATATTCAGAGATTGTGTAGATAGGTTCTCTTATGTTTTATACGTGCCTTTGATGTAAATTTAGACTGATATTATGAATGCGGCATGTCTCCCATACGTGCGGCATAGCACCCTGTAACGCGGCATCTCTCCCGCTTTGCCTTTCAATTTAGTAATTGTATTTACACGTTTAATTATTATTTTATAAATATTTCCTTTGCTGAAATATAGGCAGGGAAGATCGTAGCTTGGAATCTCAAAAAGAGTTTTCAAAATATTCAATCCTGTTTTGAGGTAGACTAATTTCAAGAAAAGTGCGGCGCGTCACCCTATCTTGCCCTACTTTTTTTTCTGTTACTGGATGTGGGAGTCGGGAGAAAAACACTACATTTTCTTGGGAATTCCGAGGAATTTTTCTACTGAAGATGAAACATTCCTTACTATTTAACCACGTCATGTATTGCACATTCCGAGCTAAAAATTTAGTACCAACTGAAAATAAATGCTATAATTTATAATAAAAAATTTCTTATTTTAAACTTTAGAGGAAAAACAAGTAAAAAAGGCAATATTAGGCTCTAACGTAAAAATAGGCTGTTTTAGGTCCTATAAAAGTATCAGTTTTAGGCATAGTGACTTATGAAACATGCATATACAAGTTTTCGTCCATATATCACTTAAGGATTAAAATAGGTTTTTACCTAAAATCCGAAGTCTAGTAATAAGCATTACTGTAACTGAAATAGTAGGCTAATAATAATAGTAATAATAATAACTATAATATATAATAATAAATAAATAAACAGGTGCGTATTGTTGTCAATATTATTCATTTCTATTTCAATGTGCGTTACATTAGTAAGTTACTATTTTGAAGAGTTATGAATAAAATGCTTAATATATTAAAAAAAAAACAGTAACAGTTTAAAAGCCGCCCCTTCAAATCAGCCGCCCTAGGCAGCTGCCTAGTCTGCTTAGGCTTAAATACGGCACTGACCCACGGCCGTTCATGGTGGTTTCCATGAACGGAGCCGCTACTTCTTTATCATGTGGCTCCTCCATTTGAAATTCGAGGATGAGTGCACCCCGTTCCAGACCGCCCTACCTCAGAAAAATCAGAGCGAGGGTACCGAGGAACGAACCCGGGCAGGCGGATCTGTAGTCAGCGACGCTCAGGGTTGCCAGATCAGAAACGAAGAACAGTCGTACCAATATCCGAAAATAGTCGTATGCTAGTTAAAACCGTCGTATAGGCTACTTTGTGATTTTTCAGAGTAATGATCGTATTGCGTTAATAATAATTTTTATTTGTATTAGTATTATTATTAGGCCTATTATTATTATTTTTATTATTAAGGAGAGATGGTAGTTATTAGTGTCAAAAAGTCTTTTTTTTTTTCTTAGGCTCATGTAATAGAGCATAGTTTTGTGAACATTTTGATATATAGATCTTATACGTTGCGTTATTATTAAGCCAAGCAGAGTGACCTGGGGCTTTCTAAAATGTATAAAATACCATAAGGCACGTCATTTTCTTTTCGCTCTCCTGTAAAATTACATTTTTTGTACTTCAGGTACCATTTTCTGAAAATCTATTCATGCTAAAATAATGAAACTTTCAGGAATTCATTATAGATGCATGACAAATCTCCCTTAGCAGAATTATGGGAAAAGTCTTGACTATACAGAAGTTTCAACTATTTTAATTAAAAAAAAAACAGTATTCTTTTTAGTCGTGAAGTTTTCATGCAGTAATATTGTACATGCCACCGGCGTGGTCTTGTGGTTAGCGTCGCTGACTACAGATCCGTCGGCCCGGGTTCGATTCCCGGTACTTCCTCGGATTTTTCTGAGGTAGGGAGGCCTGGTAGGGGTGCACTCAGCCTCGTGATTCCAAACTGAGGAGCTACTTGATAGAGAAGTAGCGGCTCCGGCCCAGAAAACCACCATTAACGGCCGTGGGTGTCGGCATGCTGACCACATGCCCCCCAATCCTGCCATCTGCCTACGGGAGATGATGCAGCGGTCGAGTGGTAGGCCAAGTCCCTCCAGGGATGTAGCGCCACGGAGTTTAGTTTTTTTTTAATATTGTACATATTAGACTGATTGTGTTGGGGTAAATAGTAGTAGGCCTACCTATTGTTAGTAAATTCCCAAAGTTTCACAAAAATCTAAGTTACAGAAATTGAATAAAGCGTACCTATGTCAAGGTAAAAATAAATTATCACCTATGTGTTAAAAAAATCTTTCCTACCAAACAGTGAGTTCTAGAACAACCATTCTCTGGTTATTTTAAAGTACAGAGTGCACTTGCAAAGCATACAAAAATTTAACTAAATCTGACTGTTAACACCTGAGTTATGGCTTCTTGAACATAGGCCTACGCTATATTTTCTATCATTTTGCTAGCGGTAACTACCATCTCCCCTTAATCGGTATTATGCACCTTACATAAAATCTCATGTAATTGTTAATAAATCATCTTATTTGTAAATGATTAGGCGTGTTTTATTATCTTCCGAAGTGCTAAATTTGATAAAATACAATAAAATTAAATAAATAGTAGTTGCCACAGTGTTGTAATTATTGTAATTATTTCCAATCATATTGATTTCAGCAACATGCTTATAACAAAAACCATGAGAAAATAAAAATCGGGATGCATATCAAAATTTAAAATTCGTCTGTAGATTAAAAATGTATAAAACGCTGTGTTAAAAATAGTCGTACAAATAGGCGTACGACTCATGATTGCGTCGTACGTCGTACAAATCTATGAAATTGTCGTATGTGTACGACTATAGTCGTACGTATGGCAACCGTGGCGACGCTAACCACAAGACCACGCCGGAGGTCCCTTACGGAGACCAGGGCCCTGTTTCATAAAACTTGCTAATAATATTAGAACTCAAAAAATTATTTATTAGCTAACAAAATCTTGTTTCATAGAGATATGAACACTACTCATAAAATCTCTTCACTAATATTATTAGTTCATTAGTCAGCTCTTTGATTTGGAGGTTATGTCTGGATTGTTGTTTGTTTTTCCCCTTCTCAGTCTTTTTGTCAATACTATTTCAAAGCAGCACGACCTATAATAACTAGCTCTAAGAAATGAATAAACCTACCAGGCACTTATTCAAAATAGGTTTATGTACTAAAATCTAACCTCAAATCTTAAAAACTTGTTTTGACAAAAATTCCCTTGATAGTGTATGTAAGCTTTGTCTAAATTGATAATTACATCAACGTGATTCATTTTCCACAAATTTAAAATCACAAAATCTGAATTACATGGGTTTGAGAATAACTTATTAGCCCAAATACACTTATAGAAAAGCACCTAATATTATTAGTAAATTTTATTAAATTCATATTTTGTTCCATAAGATTATAGGCTATTCTTGGCCTAAAATTTCTTGGTCTGCAAACATATACTTCTTCATCACTGTTACTTGAGTCAGAATCAGCCATTTTCTTGATTTTCACAACTTTGATGTCACAAATTCAACCTCTCTGCTAATCTTATGGGAGAAAATTCACTCATAGAAAAACAACTAACATTATGAGCAAATTCTATTACCATTGGTGTGTATGAAATAGTTCACTAATAATATTAGTAACATTTACTAATAATTTAGGGCCATGAACTCTTATGAAACAGAAGACTAATAAAATTAACTAATATTATTATGTTTTTGCTAATAATACAGGGAATCCATTTTATGCGGAAACTTTTTAACAGCGTTGCCCCTGCTCACACTTTCCCCGCTGTTGTGCTTGCAACGGCCGGGACCGTGTTCCGTTACTACCGGCAAATCAAGATTTTAACATAACATAGGCCTACATGTAGAGGCTTATTACTCACCATTTGTTTGAGATACTGTTGAAAATGACCCCCGTCAGCAGTAAGACATGCCTCACATCGTTTAAACAAATTATTTGCCACTTTCTGTAATTCCGCTTCGGTAATACATTGCACTGCGGCAATGCGGCAGTGATGCGAGGTTTCCTCATAAAATGGACTCACTGTATTAGTGTAAAGGCTCTATGAAACAGGGCCCAGTAATCATCAGGCTTTAAAACTTAGTGCCCGATCGAATATGTTAACAGCAACCGTACCGTACAGACTTTGCTCGGCGTATGCCCTAGCTACCATATGCTAGTTCACGTGATAGTAAACAAACAGTAATACAGATGTAGGAAGACCACAAAATAACTTCTCATTATCTAAACTCACATTACAAGCATGCAAAACGATACTTTCTCCTGTTTGTGTATAATAGTCCCTCCCAAATGTTTCAATATATGTTTGCGTTTTAGAACACTTTACTTTCGGCATGCCGAACACGTATAAACACGCACAATGACAAGGTACACTGTTGACCAATTTGAGAGGCACCGTACCACAAGCGCATTCACTTCTTAGTACTGCTATCAGCTACTGTCTTATCAGCCTACGCAATCAACCCCCACCCCCTATACTCAGGTTGTTGGTAACCGGAATCAACTCCCTCTGTGTGTTCGGGCACTAAGTTTTAAAGCCTGGTAATCATATAAATGGGTCGATCCATGGATAAACTCCAGTAGATCAACTACAAAAATTAAAAAATGAACAAGATCTCCGTGAAGATAAGGCAGTTTGATTAAACGTAACCAACACGGTCCACCATGACACCACTGAACCATGTTTAAGGAAGATATCTAGTTTAAAAGTGCAAATCATTTTTTAACGACAAATATCCCACATCTCCTGACTTCCTAGTATTTCATATTTTTTCGAATGTTATGAGGTACTCAATTGACAATTATGTGACATATTTTAATGAAAAACTGGTAAAACCAGGTTAAATCTCAAAACTGCGTAGCCTGCCATCCAGCGGGACAATATATGACTTTCGAATTGCCATCTTTGTTTGTTGTCCGGCTTCTACGGCTCAACAGATAGTGTGAATTCCTTCCGAATGGCGCTCAGTTCAAATGCAGAAACAGTTCAACCCTTGGGAGTGAAAAGTATTGGAAATAGTACTTTTTTGGTTGGTCTGAAACTTATGTCTAAGTCGCTACAATACAAATTATGAAACACTTAACTTATTTCGGCATTTCCCAATATTCAACTAACAAGGGGTTTATAAAGGCAAAGGGGTAACAAGGGGATTTGAAGTTTATACGAAGAATCATTATGGTATTCGGACACTTTCTCATTTACAACATTAGTCAGTAAGAATAGGCCTAATAATTTTTAATCCGGTTAATCAAAATGTTAAAGCGACACTGTTCGGTTTTCATTCAATCTAAAAGAAACTGCGAGGAAATCGATCGTTATTAAGTGCCAGAATAGGAAAATGTATGTCCGTGTGAATATCTGTCCCTGTGTCTGAATGCGCGATAACTCAAATAAACTTTGTCGGATTTTTATTAAACTTGGTATACGCAGCGTGGTTCCAGCCCAAAGAAAGCTAACCTAATTTGAATAATGGACCCGCCCAGAGGATAATTGGGTTTCCCGGGGAGAACAAGTTAAAAAAACTGAGTCCAACATCCAGTTTTAGTTTCTCTTTGATATAATTTTGGGATCTGGTAGCTTTTTTGATCTTTTCTAAATTTCCCTTAACATTACAAAGTATGATACATTAAAAGTTACAATAAAATCCGCAGATTAGATTCAGGTACAAGTTAATCACATTAATAAAAATTTATATGAGTAAATAAATATTCATACTTTTTATGTCAATACAAAGTAAAGTTACAATTTCCATGGGAAGAAGCATATTGATATTGGACCAAATCGGTTGACCGGTACCGGAGTTATGCCCAATTTAGCGCCTATTTTTATGGTAATATATTAGAAAGAATTTATCAAATGCAAATCAGTTCTCATGACAACATACTGTTTACAGTGTTCATGTACGGCTTTGGAAGTTGCAATACAGTTAGCTTTGACAAAAGCCGGCGCGCGGTGGCACATGCTGTAGCGTGTGAGCCTGGCATGCTAGCGGTCCTGAGTTCAAATCTCGGGGTTGGCGGGTGTGTCATTCGTGGTGGACGAGGCCGTGCTTTAGGGGTTTTTCTCGGGGTTCCCACCTTTTTCCCTAATCATTCTCATCGCGTTTCCACTTCTAGTATCGGGTCTGCTTCGGCAGTCAGCGCCCTCTGGGGGCCTCTTCCGTTCTCCCCGCTGCTTGTGGTCCAGAAGCTGTTGGTGGTCTATGTCGCGAACCTGTCGGGGCTCCCGGTTGGAGGTGGCGCACACGTGGCATGGTACTAGGCTTGTTGGATGTAGGGGAGTTCCGTGGGGGCCCACGGGGGCTCTGCGGAACCGGGGCGGCCTGTGGGCACGCAACTCATCCCATCCCGGAGGTAGGTAGAATAAGTCGGTAACGGCTGCGGTGCTTAGGGGCGTTCCCACCCCGCCTCCCCGCCTTAAAGGGCACAAAATAGAAATAGAATAGATAGCTTTGACAAATAACACTACTGTCATATTCCTCAACATATGCTTATCAAACCGGACCTTTGTTTTTCCGTAAGGCCTGCTTAATGAATCGATCTGGAGTTTTAACTCGGAAATCCATTAAAAATAACTTATTTTCTGCATATCATAAGGGCAATTATCATTGATTAAATAAAAGCATTCTGGCACTTTGTTACATTAGTTTACCTGATTTTATTACTTTCTTGACCGCCTGCGTGGTCTCGTGGTTAGCGTCTCTGGCTACAGATTCGCAGGCCCAGGTTCGATCTCCGGTACCTTCTCGGATTTTTATGAGTTAGATACTTTATGGAGAAGTAGCGGCTCCGGTCAAGGAAACCATCATTAACGGCCGTGGGTGTTGGCATGCTGACCACATGTCCCCAATCCTGCCGTCTGCCTATGGTAGATGACGCAGCGGTCGGGTGGTAGGCCTAGTCACTTCAGGGATGTAGCGCTACGGAGGAGATTTTTTTATTATTTTCCTGGGTGTTTCTTTTATTACTGTTTCTATCCTTCCTACCGTCGGATATCAGGGATAGACGGATCCTACAGATTTTAGGTAAAAGTTACTCAAGCATTTCGTCAGTAAATAGAAACAATGTCTGGTCATCCAGCCCAGGTTACCTTATATTTTACGTCACTTAGATTGCTTATATTTGCTAATTTGTATTTAGTTTTAGGTCTCCATTTCAGTGTACCATTGGAAAAGCTTTGTGTTTGTTAACAGTAGTGGAAAAGAACATCGGTACTAGTAGAGAAATAATTTAACTTTCATGCAGAATTACAAAATTTTATACAAGAAACAAATTTGGCCACTAATCATTGTAGAAAGTATTTTCTCTGCAGTCCGACATGGTTTTACTAATGTGAGAAATCGTGTGGTCTCCTGAAATTCCATTAAAGTTTTGGCATTTCGTTTGGCCTAAGCCGAGACAAATAACTGGATAATGGTTAACTGCATATACAATTAACTGCAGATAAGATGAAACAGTTGACTGTTATTATCTGAACACGTTAATTGGATATTATTAGGAGTTATCTGGATTTAATATTTTAAGAAATAAGGAGGTCCCCCGCTGTGGCTCAGGGGATACGTTCGCTCTTTTCACGGGCAGGGTTCGATTCCTGGTCGGGACAAGTTACCTGGGTGAGGTTTTTTCCGTGGTTTTTCCTCACCTATGAGACAGATGTCGGGTAACTTTAGGCTCTTGTGTCCCCGGATATCATCTGGCCGTCATTATCATCTTCATCCCAACCTCGCCGTGTTTGGAATGAGTGTGTTTAAATGGTGTGTCTCGTCCTATGTGTTCGTGTTGTCTCGGAGGTGGCCCAGGCATTGGGCTGATCACTCATCCGGGGAGGACCTCCATATCCTCGTCTGGTCAAAAAAGTATGTATGTGATCCAAAGATAATCCCTCTTCCGACAGGTCGCGGCCCTGTAAGGCCCAGGCTGCTTGGGTCGCTTAAATCCTAAAAAAGGAGAGGTTAAAGTAAGATAAGGAAATAAAAAGTAAAAAAAAAAAATATTAGTCTTCTGTTTCATAAGAATATTTTCTAATAGTATCGGCTATGAGTTCATGGCTCTATATTATTAGTAAATATTGCTAATATTATTAGTAAACTGTTTCATAGACTCCAGAACTAATACAATTTACTGATAATATTAGGTGTTTTTCTATAAGTGTATTTGGGCCAATAAGTTATTCTCAAACCCATGTAATTCAGATTTCGTGATCTTAAAGGTGTCGAAAATGAATCACTCTGATTTAATTATCAATTTAGAAAAAGCATACATACGCTATCAAAGGAGTTTTTGTCATAACAAGTTTTTAGGATCTCAGGTTAGATTTTAGTACATAGCCAAATAGTATTGACAAAAAGACTAAGAAGGGAAAAAATACAAACAAAAATCCAGACATAACCTCCAAATCAATCAACTGGCTAATGAACTAATAATATTAGTGAAGAGATTTTATGAGTAGTGTTCATATCTCTATGAAACATTTTTTGATGACTAATGAATAATATTATGAGTTCTAAAATTATTAACTATTATTATTTGCACGTTTATGAAACAGGGCCCAGATCTTAGATTTTTTGGACTCTAGGCCTAGTGTTTACAGAATTACTAGTAGGCTATTAGGTAGAAACTGATATTATAAAGTATTTAAGACAAACCCATGACAAATTTTTGAAATTCTTTCGGCTTAAATGTGTGTATGATAGGCTATAATATCTTGTGTATTCTCTTAATATCTGTAATATCGAATGACCTGACAACCCGATGAACTGTAACGTAACTGACAATCTGTAATGGAAACCTTCTTCGTCAGGAATTCCTGTTACTGATGTCATATCTCCCGTATTAAAGTCTCTGACAACATTCCACCAGCTATATGCCACAGTATATGACATTTAATAAGTCAGGCCATAGAGCATGTTATGATGTATAAGCGGGTCAGAGAAAACTTACTATTATAAGTGCATTAGCTGAAGTTATCAGAAAAAGCAGTTCTTACACTTCTGGATGAAATTGCCAACAAATTGGTGAGCGCCGAAGGAATTTAGGTTTATTATCCAACGACATGCAGCTCAGAATTATGACGCACAAGAAGTGGCATCTTACAAAATATTAATTAGTGCCTCATTTTCAGTTACATTGCTGTTTTCATGTTTTGGATGCCTTCCCCTGTGAAACAGGTTTCATGTTTAAACATCGTTAGCAACTGGTTTTGAGATTTTTTGGCACGTTTTCTAGTGTCAGTATGGCTTTCGACATGGCATGCCTGCCCTACATGCATTAAACTCCCATTTTAGTAGTATTAGATAGATAGATGGATGTTTATTGTCAAAAGCTGTAAAATATATAGATAGACTCGTCAAGACTTAATAAATTAATACAGCACAATATTTAATACAAAATCCATTGGTGATTGGAAAAACTCATTAAGATTATAAAAAGGTTTCTGATTTCATTTTTTACAATCGTATCTTAACACAGGTAACTTATGCAGTAAAATCTCTTTTGGTATCTTCTTCACAATTCTACTAGTGAGACAAATAGGACTTCTGGTATATCTGGTTGTGTTGTAGTTATATATATATATATATATATATATATATATATATATATATGGCTTTCGACATGGCATGCCTGCCCTACATGCATTATACTCCCATTTTAATAGTATTAGATAGATAGATGGTTGTTTATTGTCAAAAGCTGTAAAATATATAGATAGACTCGTCAAGACTTATATAGCCTATATATATATATATATATATATACATTATTTCTCATTCGAGTGAAATGATTATGAAGATCGTTATGTGTCCTAAATAAATGCAAGTTCTTTTTTTTTATAAAATATTGCAGCATTAAAAATTAAAAGATCCGTCACAGTGTGTATATTATTTTCTCTAAAGCCATTTCTAACAGAATCCCTTGGTTTCATATTAAAAATAATTCTTAGAACTTTTAAAAAAATTATAAATACTCTTAGTACAACAGTGGAACTGCCCCAAGTTAAAATTCTCACCATCCTGGGAAGTTTTAAGGAAATGGGGAAAAAAATTACTTTATATCGTTCGAGGTATGCTCTGATGTATGGTGAATATCCAACCAACATCTGAACTCGCTGTGATTTCCCGAGATTTTAGGCCTACAGTTGTTTTGAATTTACAATCTCGTAGATGTAAAGGTTTTAAGTTAAATGTTTGTAAATTTAAAAAAATAAATGTTTTGTTTCAGTTTATTTGTATTTCGTTTGTTTTTTATTAAGTGCCAGTATGGTACTTTATGAGATTGTGTGGGGGACGAAAAAATGTCTGTCCGTCTGTCTTTCCATGAAACTTGGTATACCCATTTATGACGTCCATGAGAAGTGCCCTATTGAATTTGAACCTAATCTGTTGACCGGTACCGGAGTAAAACCCAATTTAGTGTATATTTTAAAGACGCGGTAACTCAAATACGCTTTACCGGATTTTTATGAAACTTGGTATACACATTTACAATGTCCATGGGAAGACGTCTATTCATAATGGATAAAATCGGTTGATCTGTTTCGGAGTAATGCTCAATTTAGTGCCTATTTTATGGCAATATACGTATTCGAAAGAATTTATAAAAAAAATGAAAATCAGTTATCTTGACAACATAGCCTATTGTTTTACTGTGATCTTATAAGGCCTTGGAAATTAAAATACAAGTAGCTATGACAAAAACACTATTGTTTTACATGCCCTTATCCAACTAGACCGTTAAAATGACCCAGGTGGCCGAGATGGTAGACCTTTCTTCTTCCGTAATCCCTGCTTAATGAATAAATCTGGAACTTAACTTGGAAATCAATTTAAAAGAAACATATTCTCATATCATAATTGCAGTCATAACTGATTAAACAAAAACATACTGGCACTTTGTTACATCAGTTTACCTGATTTTATTAATTGGTGTTTTTCTTTTCGATTTCAGGTGAGTGATTTCTTCTACAATTCATAGATGGCATGCTTAAAAGTAAGTCCGATAAATTCCTCTTCTGCATGCATTGTTCATTGCAATTTGCAAACCTAATAAGTAGACCTGGGATTTTAGGCTCTAAAAAGTTAGTTTTAGGCACCTAAAATATGCTTTTTAAACAAGTAAATGGGCTTTTAAAGGAGAAAATAGGCACTTAAAATAAACTTTAAAAATGTGTAAATAGACAGAAAATAGACTTTAAAATACTACAATATGCTCTTAAACTGTAACGTGATTTTTCTTTAGTGTAAAAAAAACGTAGTTTACCTATTCTGAACAGAAATAATTGCAAAATTAAGACAGAATTAAAACTACATTTATCAAAAACAGTTTTGGATTATATGAAAAATTGATACAATAGTAACAGTCAAACAGGATGATTTTCTTTCTAACGAAAAGAATAAATCTAGACTAATTTCATTCCTCATAACTAGGGCTCGGACTTTTAGGTGCTTATAAAAACGAAAATATTTATTTTTTATGTGGTTAAAAAGTCGAAAATATGTTTAAAAAGTACGAACATATTTAATTAACTTTTTAAACCAATATATACTATATACCTGCTACTTGTTGTTTTGATCGAATCCTCCCCCGTCAGTCAGCATTTCTTTGGCGACAATTGTTAGGGAAAATCAAGTTTCTGTGAAAATCCCACCCTCTGCTGTTCTGCTCTTCATTCAGGGATGACCATTAAATGATTGTAAAAGTTACAGAAGTTGGATTTTATTTTAAATGTATAAAATAGGCACTAAAACAGTAAAAATAGGCTCCAAAGGTCCAAATAGGCATTTTAGGGGAGTATAAAACTCTATAAATGTAAGTGATATATCATGAAATGTCAACATATTTAAACATTTTCATGCTGTTTCATAAGGAACAAAATAGGGATTTGCCTTAAAATCCCAGGTCTACTAATAACTTACTGTATTTGTATACCTCACTTTGTTAGAAGCTGTAGGCTTCACAAACAATGACAGTAGGTATTTCGTTTCGGTGGACACACAATTGATCCAAGATATGTACGGAGCAAAAGTAAAGGACCTAATGTGAAAGTACAAAGCACAGTTCACAAGAGTTCGATTTTGAGACTGTTTAGTCGATTTCATGCAAAAAGTCAATTCAATTTTTTTTTTTTAATACATTAAGTGCCGAGGGTCGATTCCCAATTTCTGCCAAGTGATTTTTTTGTCTTTGTTTTCTGTTTAATTTTAACCGATTCTTCTAGGACTTTGAAAACCGTATTTGAAACTACTCCTACGGTTGACGCTACTTTCACTCCTACATCTTACACACATTTTTCAGGGTTTTTTGTATATTTACAATCTGTAGGCTATCTTCTCACCGCTGGACAAACCTTTTTCTCGCATGTTTCTTTATTGGTAACGTAAGTTCTGAAGGCCCTGGCTCGGAATTTTCTTCTATAGACCTATTACAAACTAGCTTAAAAGACCCGGCGTCGCCCGGGATTTGTATTTTGTAATTGGAAATTAGCTTATGAAGGATTTTCAATTTTAAATTCTAGGTCCTTATATAGGCATTTATAATTTGAAATAGGAAGAACGACTTATTACACTCAAACTATTCCCTCAGAAAACGCTTGATATAGTTTTTTATGGCTCATAGAGGATCTAGAATGTTGCATCCCATCGCTTGTACAATGCACAGCAAGCCTGGTAGAGGTTTAAATAAGAAGAAACAGAAATTCCTGTAACATAAAATTGTAATATCGAGGCGGGAAATTTCCCACTCTTATGTTACCATAAAGCCGTTTTGGAGATGAAATTAAACTGAAAGCATTATCACTTTCATACTTTTCTCTCCAAAAACCTGCGATATGATATAATAATATACACATTACCATACCTCGTTTTGTTTTCTCTATGTCCAGGGTAGAGAAAGTTATGTGATTCCATTATTTTAGTGGATTTCATTCTGTAATATTTATTTATAACATGAATTATTTTGATAACTTCTCTTATTTGTCAAAAGTGCATTTCATTTGTTTTTTCCAAGCCCACCTGATACCATTTGGCAACAATATATTCTGTGATTTGGAATTGATAATTCTATGTAAAAAGGGATTAAGTATTTTCAAAAACATTTAATTTTTGGCATTTAGAATCAGAATTTTTCAAAATCCTTTCTTAGTGAGCATCTACATTATGAAACGAAAGTACTATCAAAATTCCAAGTCTCTACCTGTTATAGTTTAGGCTGTACGTTGATTCCTGTCATTCAGTCAATCAGTCATTCATTCAGTCAGTCAGGACAAAGCCTTTTATATATATAGAGATTATTGGAGGCAATGCCTATTACTTTTACCTACAATATGTGGTGTACTTCTTCACACATTATGTAAATGAAAAGTACAACGATTTAATTAATTATGTTATAAAATACGTCTTGTATTTAGTAACTTATGTCACTTGTTTTTGTTCAGAATCAACAAGTTTGCCAAGGCAACGATAAAAACAAATGAAGTCTTGTTTGCGCGTCCATAAAGTAAGTTTTCCTAGGGTCGTATACAGAAACAAAACACAATTTCATGGAAATATTTACTGCAACAGATACAGCAAGTGTTCAGCTATTTTCCAACATATTCGCCACAGGAATTGAGACATTTGTCATACCGTGGGGCCAACTTTTGAACACTTCTGTCGCAGAAGTCTGCCACCTGGGATCTGAACCACTGTGTGACAACCATCTCCGCTTCTATGCCATTATCTGTCATTTATTGAGGTGTAGGAAAAGATAAAAATCACTGACAAATGGATAAGTGAGAGTATTTTTGAGCAGGGTGTACCTGATAGGTCCACGCTTGTAGCTTCCCATGACGTGATGTCAATACACAGCTGCGAATATTGACATGTCAGATCACTATCTACCATCATTCACTTCGTATTTGCCACCTTCTTTATAACTGTCAACAACCATATCTTTAAACAATGCTCAGTTATTTTATGCAAGATTTAACCTCTTTTTTTCATCCCACTAGGGTTTATTTTTAAAAAGTGTTTATTTGTATTTTCGAGTGATTTTGAAAGCTTTAATAGAACCATAACATAATGGCTCACCATATAAATTTTTATCCCCATTATGACCCCTTGAGTCTGTCTCTCTGTATGCGGTATCCAGCCAAGCCTAGGGCACGCAGAGATTTTTTTTTTTTTAACTTATATGGATCGACGCCGGATTTGTGACTTTTCGTTTTCATTCGCGAGTTAAGAGTGAAAAGCCGGCAGAAAACGTGATAATTTTGTACTATCGGAGCTTCAGTTTTCGCTGTTACATTTCAATTGTGAAATAAATTGCAGGTGGCCTTTCTCTGTCGTCATAGCAACCGAAAAAGAAAGAGCATCGCTGAAATAGATTTTGTGGATGAAAGGTGGATCATGAATGCAGGCCTAAATGAGAAAAAATGATCGATTTGGATCGATAATAATCGACACAGTATGGAAGGTTTTTTTTGGGGGGGGGGCAGGAAACTCGAATCTGGTGTCATTTTTCCCGGCCGGGGGAATCGTAATATGCACTCGAAGCCGGATTTTTAGCTTTGTTATTATTAACAGTTTTATTAAGTTATTTAGTGTAAATTTTAATAAATGTCCACCGTTGTGGCTCAGGGGATGCGTTCACTCCTCTCACGCAGCGGGCCCGGGTTCGATTCCTGGTCGGGACAAGTTACCTAGGTGAGGTTTTTCCGGGTTTTCCCCTCACCTGTGAGACAAATGTCAGGTAACTTTAGGCCCTTGTGGTCCCCGGATATCATCTGGCAGTCATTATCATCTTCATCCCCATCCTCGCCTTGTTCTGAGTGAGTGCGTGTGTGTGTGTATGAACGGTGTGTCTCGTCTTATGTGTTCGTGTTGTCTCGGAGGTGGCCCCGGCATTGGGCTGATCACTCATCCGGGGAGGCCCTCCATGTCCTTGTCTGGTCAAAAAAGTATGTATGTGATCCACAGATAATCCCTCTCCCGACAGGTCGCGGCCCTGTAAGGCCAGGGTGGCTTGGGTCGCTTGAATCCTAAAAGGGAGAGGGTAAACTACGATAAAGAAAGAAAGAAAAGAAACAGTTTTAATAAATACAAAGTTTTAATTAGCTCAATGAATATTAATAAACGCGGGGATGTGCTAGTGTCTGTAAAAATAGTTGCTTTGTGAATCTTTCCTGTGCGTGGTTCGAATAATCCAACAGATTAGCAACCAAATGCTTTTGTTATTACCTTATATCTGTTTGGTTTATTCGCACGTATTCATTCCAATTAATATCCCTTATCTGGAAATAGGAAAGATTTTTCATATATTTTTAAAACAAATCATCTAGTTCACACGTTATGCTTAGAATTCGCAAATGAAGTCTAACGTAATTTGCTTAAAATATCGTCAAGTTAGTAAAACGGGTGACATAGCTTAGTTTTATTGTTTTCTGCATTTACAATTTTTGTAATCGATCTGCGAGTGATGCTCCAGATCGATTCATCTTTAAGACGATGCGAATTGTACCGCTGAATTCTTGCATATAGTTCAGTTATTCATTGCATGGCCAGTCGGCTTCAAAGGTTTCGGTGTTTCTTTATGTTAATTGATCTGACTAAATGGGTCTTGGGCTTCCGCTATCCAAAACAAAAGCAACGTTGCAATATTCTCTCATTGTTATCACTGACCTCAGTTCTTCCTTCGCTTTATTCAATTCACACGCGTTACTGTTTACTGTAACTTGATCTTGCAACCATGCATTTCACTCCACGCGGAGTAGACGAGTAGCTGTCAAAATCGCCACAGGACATTCTTAGATTTTGATTGGCTGGGGTAATTAGCTGATTGGTGCGGTAAAAACAAAGAACATGGGTTGAGCTGTCGGCAAACTTTTCTTCCTAACGAAAGGAAGCCGCCTGGGTATGCAATGAGTAACTGGACTATACCAAAACGATATAATCACAGTATAGTATAACAGTAGCGAAGCTCCATACAGTTTTTTTCAACCGGCGCGACTGCAGCGCTCGTAGCGGTGAGCAAGAACCACACAATATGTTACATTGTTGCTTATGTAAAATGTCAACAATATTTTATGGAAATGCTTGTGATGCTATAAATTGCACCAACAGCCAAAGGAATTCTCCCGATTTATCTTTCTTCAGGTTCCCTAAAGATCCTGAGAGGTAAGCAAAAACAGTTATTTGTGAAATTAAATTGCAAATTTGTGATTATCATGCTTGCATCCATACTAGTGTATTTACTCCTATTTCTTTTAATTTTAGGAGCAGAAAATGGCTTGTAAATGCTATATACAATTAATTATTTTTATATTTATATCATAAATGAAAATCCTAATGATGCAAAGGTTTCTAAATATATAGGCCTCTTTACAAATACCCCACCTGACCCTACTAATTTTAAAAATGTTTTAACACGAGGTTATGTTAGGCCTATATAATTGAATTTAACAAAATTAAACTGTCAAGAATAAAGATAACGTGTTTAATCCTTTACTTTTTAATAATTTATCGTGTTTAACAAAATGAAGAAAAAGACAAAAGTGTGTTGCTATTGCATCTGATACTGACCATAGGCCTATCGTGCTATATGCCTATAGAACTTTACTTTCCCCCCTAATTTCTGAACTAGTACTACTACATGCTTATTGAAATTATTAAGTTTTCTTATTTGTTAGAATTTTCAGTGTAAGTATAGTATATGTTAGTAGTAGGTCAATTAAATTCTTGAAGATGTAGGGATGTAGCTTATAAGGTGGACGGAAACCGGTCTGATACTTTATAAGATATACAATGTCATCGATCTTGAAACTACAACTTCTTTATATTACCATAAAGTCTATGATTTGGTGAGTTCACCAGTATGCCTTTCCGGTAATAATCTCGTTCTGGTAATTTTAAAAATAAGAAGAAATACACCCATATATTCGTATCTTTCCAATGCTGGAAATGGCTGTTTGCTAGTTCCATCCTGCTGGCCGCTTGGGGTGCTAGTGTCGCACGATCTGTCAAAAGGATGCATTTTCCTTTCATTAGAGCTTCGCTACTGTTATACTATACTGTGATATAATCTTTTGGGCAAGCGACAATATTTTAGATGGAATAAAATATTTACAAGAACTCAAGTGTTTAATATTCATTCTAGTATGTATGTGATCCAAAGTAGTCCCTTCCCCGATAGATCGCGGTCCTGTAAAGCCCGGGCGGCGTGGTCCGCTTAAAGTTTGAGAGGAAAACTAAGAAAACGAAAGAAAAAATACATACTAATTTAGTAATTCTGTAACTGAGTTTCCACTGTTTATATAGTATGAGTCTTAGGTAATGTGTTCATGAAATCACAGAATATTCTTTTTATTAAACAATACATGAGAATACTTCACCAGAAAAATTCCTTCTGACGCCAGGATTCGAACCCGAGCCTTTCAGTTTTTCGTGCCGATCCTCTACCAACTGAGCTATCCAGAGTTCTATTCATGGAGCTAACTTAGATGGAATGTCTCTTCTATGAATATCCTTAAGTGTCGACCTCACTGAAAGGCATATACGTCATATTCAGTACTAGCGTGTGCGCGCGGCTTCGCCCGCGATAATTATCTCAAAAATTAAAAATTTAGAACGTAATAGTTAAATCATATTTATTAACACCTAAATCACGTGGACTACATACCACGATTAGATAGCGTCGCCTGGTAAAAGCAACCTCAGATTCGAGTTCCTTGGCCCAGAAAACCCCTGTATAGTGAGTTTCGTCCAAATAAAACAATGTTTGACCATATTTAGGTCTGACAACATTCAAGCGATCGCGAAAGTTTTATTTCCAAGGTATGACAAAAAATAGCCAAAGCCAACTGTAATTGATTTGACATTGAAATGTATTACTCAAAACTGATGCTTCGAAAACGCAAAAAAATGGAAGTTTTTTGCCCCTTTTTCACTCATAACTCACGAACGAAAGCTAATATTAAAATTTACGGCTTCGAGGTGCATTTTTCGACCTTCCAGTTCACCTATCTTTATAAGTTCAGATCTCTGCGTTCAGTAGATTACGCTGGGCATCGCGAACAGACAGACAGAGAGACAGAAAGACAGACACTTCCTTTTATTAATGAGTTATAGAAGATTGTGGGGAGCAATAAAATAATGATTTTATGACCGGGTTCTACTTTTATTGTACAGTAACGTAAAGATGTAGGTATTTTTTTTAAAGGCAAATACTTTTACATGAATTAATTCCATTTCAAACCCTGTTTATGGAAGTAAAGAGATTTTTCATATCTAATTTTTACTTCCTCTGCCCGTACCATAGGTACAGTCGGTCAAATAAAAAAGTCGGGCGGTATTTGATTAAGTATCACGAACAGCATATGCGCATGTACAGGAAGACTTAAGGTTAGGTTCACACACGCCTCTTGTCTATACATGTATTTTCTTGATTATTTAGTAGGTTTTGTTCCAAAACAAACATGTATAGAAGGCTGTGGCTATATGCCTCAAATCCGCCATATTCTTGGTTGCAAATTTTTATAATATTAATAATCAATAGATTCGCGAGGAATATGTTTATTCAAGGAGCATTTTTTAAATATTTTATTTTATAATACCGGTACTTCTAGTGCAAAATCAATAACTTACGCTCAACTTCTGCAACCAATCTAGCAATGAAATACGGGTCCGGCCAGATCCACGTTTGCTATGAAAACTTCCGGTCGCATTATAGTAAAGTTCCCACCTCTGAGCTGCTCTTTCATAAATATGGAACCTTCTCGCTGCTTCAGAGACCGAAAAACGCAGGTCAATTACAGCCCTAACTACACTTTCTCTCACGTTAGCATTTGTATGTGGCGATGACACAAAGCAAAATGAATTATGACAATACATTAAGTTGAATATCGTGTGTTGAGCTTGCCGCGTTGTTCATTTTTTCCCTCCTTGTTCATATTTTCCCTCCTGCCGCATGGCCTCATATGTTCCGAAAATGACCTGTATTTTGTGTTTTTTATAGGAAACTTGTGAACTAATGCGTTAAAACTTTAATTGTAACTGCATACGAGTCCCGACGTTTTTTATTTTCCGACTGTACTATAGGTAGAGGAAGTATTGTTTTCGACCCCAAAATTCGAAGTTGAGTTTTTAGCATATAGCCTATACACGTTTCAAGGCCCCCTGGATCCAAAAATACTATTTTTTGAAACATGTCTGTGTGTCAGTGTGTCTGTGTGGAATATCTGTGAACAGGCTAGCTCGAAAACGGAAAATCGTAAGAAAACAAAATTTCGTATTTCGGTCAGGTACTTTCTGGAGATGTGAGATGAAGATTGTCGACAAGTTTCTCTTATTTTTAAGGGGACTTGACATGAAGAATTTTTCGTTTTTCGCGATTTTCTCGAAAACGGGTCTTACGATTTTCTTTAAATTTTGCACTTGGGTTGCTTATACTAAGAGCTAAAACTTTCATTTGAAACATGTTTTCGAACAAATTCTCTGAAGGGTAGTTATGAGCCACCCACTGTGAATACAAGGTCTTTGCAATACGGCCTCATGTAGCCTAACGGAAAGTCGTAGGAAAACAAAATTTTGTATTTGGGTTAGGTACCTTCTGAGGCTGTGACACGAAGAGTGGCGACAACTTTCCCTTACTTTTAAGGGGACTTTACACGAATAAATTTTCGTTTGTCACGATTTTCTCAAAAATGGCTCTAACGATTTCCTTTAAATTCTGTACATGGAGTGCTTATACCAAGAGCTAAAACTTTTATTTGAAACTTTTTCAAAAAAAAATTCTCTGAAGGGTGGTTGTAAACTACCCATTGTTTGTAGATACTCTGTCTTGCCTGGTGAACAACTCAAAACGCGGACATTCACGGCATCTCATTCTAAATAAGTACGTGAAGTGAGAAAGATGTATTGTTGGCCATGCTTACAGTAGGCTAAAGAAATATCTGAGGGGAATATTCGATAAATTTTGAAATTATTCTGAATGGCGGAATTTTCAATAAACGTTTGCAGTCACTTGTTTTTTATTCTTTTTTTTTAGTTTGTCCATAGCCTGTGATTTTAGTCGCAACATTCAAATGAGGGGCTATGAGGTATTTACAGCATAATTAGCGAAAAATTGTGTCTTGCGATTCTGTACAAGGATATGTGAATACTGCTAACTTTTATTTGGGCAGAGGAAGTTATGTGACTTTCACATCAGATTTTTTTTTAATATGTTAATATACATGTCTATCTGTCAGTGAGGTAGACCATTAAGGGCAATCAGTCATAGGAGAGAGGTTCCATCTGGCGCTATGAAGCCAACTCAGGCTTAGCTCAGTTGGTAGAGCATTTCCACGGGTAGCCAAAGGTCCCGGGTTCAATTCAAAGTGTCAGAGGAATTTTTCTCCTATAATATTATCTACGATTTTAGGATTTTAGGCGTCGTAAAACATGTTTTCCCGATGTTAACTCGATTTCGATTTCTTTTATCTCGATCACAATACTATCTCTATACTAAGTATATATAAAAGGCTTTGTCCTGACTGACTGACTGGCAGGAATCAACGTAGAGCCTAAACTATAACAGGTAGAGACTTGAAATTTTGACAGTACCTTCATTTCATAATGTAGGTGCTCACTAAGAAAGGATTTTGAAAAATTCTGATTCTAAATGCCAAAAATTAAATGTTTTTGAGAATACTTAATCCCTTTTTACACAGAATTATGAAAACAAAATCACATAATATATTGTTGCCAGTTTTATCAGATGGGTTTGGATTAAATGAAATGGAAGTTGACAAATTAGAGAAGGTATCAATACACGGCCTCCTTTATTGTACGCCTCCTTTAGGAGGCCGTGATCAATATAATTCATGTTATCTATATTAATAAAAGGAATTGTCGCGGGCCATCGCTTGATTTTGTAAATCCATCCTGGACGATTCATTTGCTTAGAATATATTTGCAGACATTAAATTTTCAATCTACACGGAAGAGGGATAATCAATATAGTCCTACATATGGTCAAACATTGTTCGATTTGGACGAAACTGACTATACAGGGGTATTCTGGGCCAAGGAACTCGAATCTGAGGTCGCTTTTACCAGTCGATGCTATCTAATCGTGGTATGTAGTCCACGTGATTTAGGTGTTAATAAATATAATGATTTAACAGGGTGTCCACTGGTCGGGAAAATCCGGGAAAAGGCCGGGAATTTCGTATGGTCGGGAAAATCCGGGAAAAGTCAATGAATTTGTTAAAATATCCGGGAAAATTCGAAAAAATTGTGGCACACATAAAACAGGTGAAAATGAATACAATTTTATCTTCTGCCAGCTTCCAAAAAACCTCAACTGCTCTTGAAGATAAACTTTTCCTGCCAAAAATTGCTTTCTTCTTATCTTCTTTTTCTTATTTAAAGTATGTATAATCATATGATTTTTCTTACACAGTTATTAGAAAGTGATTCGTAATCATATTTTGGTCGGGAATTTCTGTAATGATCAATGATAATCAGGGAATAAGTCGGGAATTTCTTCAGCATTACTTGGTGGACACCCTGTTTAACTATTATGCTTTTAATTTTTAATTCTTGAAATAATTATCGCGGGCGAAGCCGCGGCCACATGCTATTATCTCTATATATATAAAAGGCTTTGTCCTGACTGACTGTCTGAATGACAGGAATCAACGTACAGCCTAAAGTATAACAGGTAGAGACTTGGAATTTTGATAGTACCTTCGTTTCCTAATGTAGATGCTCACTAAGAAAGGATTTTGAAAAATTCTGATTCTAAATGCCAAAAATTAAATGTTTTTGAAAATACTTAACCCCTTTTTGCACAGATTTATCAAAACAAATTCTCAGAACGTATTGTTACCAGTGGTATCAGGTGGGCTTGGATTAAATGAAATGGATGTTTGACAAATTACAGAAGGTATCATTATAATTCATATTATCTATATTAATAAAAGGAATTGTCCTCGATGTCCAGCGAAATCTACTGAACGCAGAGATCTGAAATTTTAAACATAGGTGTGCTGAAGGGTCGGAAAATGCACCTTGAAGCCGGAATTTTAATTTTAGTTTTCGTTAGTGAGTTATGAGTGAAAAACGGGTAAAAAACGTGCATTTTTTGCGTTTTCAAAACATAAGTTTTCAGTTATACATTTCAATGTCAAATCAATTACAGTTGGCTTTGGCTATTTTTGTCATATCTTGAAAATAAAACTTTCGCGATCGCTTGAATGTTGTAAACCCTAAATATGGTCAAACGTTGTTTTATTTGGGCGAATCTCACTATACAGAGGTTTTCTGGGCCAAGAAACTCGAATCTGAGGTCGCTTTTACCAGGCGATGCTATCTAATCGTGGTATGTAGTCCACGTGATTTAGGTGTTAATAAATATAATGATATAACTATTATGCTCTTAATTTTTAATTTTTGAAATAATTATCGCGGGCGAAGTCGCGGGCACATGCTAGTATTAAGTATATGCAAGGAAGTAGAAAAAGGTCTTATAAGAAATGTGGTTATATTTTGTGATGTCATTATCATAGCCGGCGGATTTGTGTCACTTATGATATTGTAAGAAACTCCCAAATACTGTGACTCATGTGACCCTGCTTCTCGTTGCCTTGACACCCGATACATGACAAAGGGTGATTCAGTAAAGCACAAGGGCAAGTGTCTACAATGTTAACCTGTTTCCTATCTTAGCATGTAAGTGAATATCCCAACAAGAAAACCGAGCGAGTCGCGTGCAAAACCAGATTCTGTGGCTTCTCTAAAGTGACCTTCAAACATCATGTCATCCTCATTTAACCCTTAAATGCATAAGTCTGCTTTAAATTTATAATAAAACAAAATCAAGTAAACTGATGTAACAAAGGGCCAGAATGCTTTTGTTTAATCAGTGATAACTGCAATTATGATATGCGGAAAATAAGTTATTTTTGTAATCGATTTCCGAGGTAAGCTTCAGATCGATTCATTAAGCCCTGCTTAGGCTTACGGAAGAACAAAGGTCTAGATTGATAAATATGTGAAGGAATATGTGGGTAGTGTTATTTGTCAAGGCAAACTGTATTGCAACTTCCAAAGCCGTATATGAACACTGTAAAACATTGTGTTGTCATGAGAACTGATTTGCATTTGATAAATTCTTTCTAATATATTACCATAAAATAGACATTAAATTGGGCATTATTCCGGTACCAGTCCAAAATCCATATGATTTGTCCCATGGACGTTATAAATGCGTATAGCAAGTTTCATAAAAATCCGCTAAAGCGTAAGTTATTTGAGTTATCGCGCGGACGGACGGAAAGATTTTTTTCCTCCACCACAAAATCGCATACAGTACCATTCTAGCATTTAATAATGGAAAAGAACTCGAAAGAAGAATAGAATACAAGAAATTTAAACTGTCAGCCTAATCATTGTGTTAACTGTTTTCTGTGCAGTCCGGCACGTGTCTGTAAATTGTGTGAATACGGGTTTTATGTTCCACAAATTTTAGGGGTTACATAAGACGCACTAAAATAATCAACATACAACTATTAACAAAATATAACTACAGTATAACCTAATATTTTTAATAAAGCCCTAGCAAATCTACACTTGGTGAAATAGGGCTCCTTTGTATAGGAGAGTAATAATAATAACAATAATAACAATAACGATATCTTTAATAATGAAAGCTTATTAACAAAACCCATATAAATACAATCTGACTGAAAAATACAAACAAACTGATGATACAGTTATTTATTCTAATTGGCTAATCTTTGCACAAACAAAGTAAATTTCCACATCTTTAAAGAGACCATTAAAATACATTAGTCATATTTATATTTGTACCAGAGCAAGGGATAAATATTCTCATAATATAATTTACTAGCTTAAAAGGCCCGGCGTTGCCCGGGTTTTGTTATTTGTAATTGGAAATTTACTTATGAAGGACTTTCGATTTTAAAATTATAGGTCCGATTATAGGTATTTAGAATTTGAAGTGAAACTATTCCCTCAGTAAACGCTTGATATAGCTTTTTTATGGCTCATAGAGGATGTAGAATTTTGCATCCCACCGCTTCTACACACATTAGTAGAATTGTATTGTCTTTGCGGAATATTCTATTTCTCAATATCATGTTACCTTACAACCGTTTCAGGGATGAAATTAAAAATAAATTCAATATCACTTTCACATTTCCTTCCCCAAAAACCTTTGATTTAATAATACTAGCTTAAAAGGCCCGACGTCGCTCCGGTTTTTTTATATTGTAATTGGAAATTATGTTATGAAGGATTTAAGATTTTTAAATTATAGGTAATTATATAGGTATTTAGAATTTGAAATCGGAAGAACGACTTATCACACTTAAGCTATTCCCTCAGAAAACGCTTGATATAGTTTTTATGGCTCATAGAGGATGTAGAATTTTTCATCCCATCGCTTGAACACAGCAAGTCTGGTAGGGGTTCAAATAAGCAGAAACATAAATTACGGTAACATAAAATTGTATTGTCTTTGCGGAATAATTATTTCTCACTCTCATGTTACCATAAAACCGTTTTGGGGATGAAATTAAACAGAAATGCAATACTTATCTCTTCAAAAACCTGCGATATAATAATATACACATTAACACACCTCGTATTGTTTTCTCTATGTCCAGGGTAGAGAAACTTATGTGACTGCATTATTTGCGTGGTTTTCATTCTTTAATATTTATTTATAACATGAATTATATTCATAGCTTCTCTAATTTGTCAAATTCTAGTTTCATTTATTTCCAAACCCATCTGTGACCACTGGCAACAATATGTTGTCATATGAACTGTGATTTGGATTGGATAATTCTGTGTAAAAAGGGATTAAGTATTCTCAAAAACATTTAATTTTTGGCATTTAAAATAAAAAATTTCCAAAATCCTTTCGTAGAGAGCACTTAAATTATGAAACGAAGGTACTTTCAAAATTTCAAGACCCTACCTATTATAGTTTAGGCTCTGCGTTGATTCTCTGTCATTAAGTCAGTCAGTCAAGACAAAGCCTCTTATATATAGAGAGATACATATTTCCCGACCAGGAATCGGACCTGGGCCCGCTGCGTGAAAAGAGAAAGAATGCAACAATAAAATCTAAAATATAAAATTAACATTTCACATCACCATGATTTCTCGTTGATTGCAGGTTATGGCATCTTAATAACAGAAGAATATCGCACAATATGCATTGCATGAAGGGTCAGTATTGCTGATTGCAAATTATTAGCTAACCTTCCCTCCTCAAAGGGAAATTATTGTGACAGAAAACTCTATAAGGTTTGCCATATGTAAACAGGATCAGAGCTAACAAAGAAAGATCACAACAATCTCCAAGGCCTTCTTGAAATCTGTTCTGATTAAGCTAATTGAATAACGACTGGTTATGCACGTCATAACGAGAAACAAAATGCGGTATGATTTTAAGTACGAGAACAAACCTATCTATTTAATTCTACAATTTAGCCGCTAGATATCACAAACCCATAATCTATTGGACAAATGTCGGATCTAAATATGATTTCCTGAAACTATGGGATATTATTAGTACACTTTGAGAAAAATATCTTCAGGCCGTAAACCAAAATGGCCACTTAAACACACATAAATTGATGTCTGGAAGAAATTAATACAAACAAAAGAGCATAATCCCATCCAGAAGATGGTATAGCCTATACCAAAATAAAATAACTAATGTAACAAAGTGCCAGAATGCTTTTGTTTAATCAGTGATAATTGCAATTATGATATGCAGAAAATAAGTTATTTTGTAATCGATTTCTGAGCTAAGCTCCAGGTCGATCCACTAATTACGGAAGAACAAAGGTCTAGTTTGATAAGCAAATGTGAAGGAATATGTGGGTAGTGTTATTTGTCAAACCTAGCTGTATTGCAACGTCCAAAGTCGTATATGAACACTGTAAAACAATATGTTGTCATAAGAACTGATTTGCATTTGATAAATTCTTTTTAATATATTACCATAAAATAGGCACTAAATTGGGCATTACTCCGGTCAAACGATTTGGGGAAAATCCAAAAACAGGTGGCACCTTTGGAAAGCGTTATCCCGCCCAACCCACCCAAAATGGTGCACTTTCTTTTATACCACGATCTAGCGAATTCTTCTGTCCTCCTATTATAAAGAAACTCGTGATTGGACGTTGGAGGTGTGACGTCATATCGCTAGACGACTGTTGACAGGCTGACAAACCTCGCGGGAGATATAATGAGGTGGGTACAAGGCACTTACGATAGTATACAAGGTCAGTGGGTACAAGGTCAGTGGGTACAAGGCACTTGCGACAATATAGAAGGACAGTTGGTCACCCTGCTTCGCTAAAAAACAAAATACATCACACAGTCCGAGAAAATGTGAATATCGAGTGGGTGGAGCTTAAGGGGCGCCCTGTTTTTGGATTTAGCCCCGATTTGGTCCAATATCAATAGGCTTCTTCCCATGGGCGTTATAAACGCGTATAGCAAGTTCCATGAAAATCCGATAGATACCTGATTTGAGTCATCGCGCTTACAAACACACAGAAAGACGGTCAGACATTTTCCCGTCCCCCACACAATCTCATAAAGTACCATTCTGGCACTTAATAACTAGCAATTCTATGAACACTAAAAATATAAAATCCGTTTTCAAGCACTCTTTTAAAGTTTAGCCAATATTGTCATCCATTGTGAAAACAACATTGTTTCCATAGGAACCGTTTGGCTAGAATCGTTTCTTAGAAGCTGAACGGAACCATTTTAACGGCCACCATCCTGTGATAGAATCAAAGAATACTACTACAATAATTACAGGGTAGCACAGAGAGTGTGACATTGGCTTACTTTGCTCAAGGTCGCGGGTTTGAGTTCGACACAGGTGCATAAATGTTACAGTCCCATGTCTGTAGGTTTGCAGATATAAAAATAACTCCTGCGGGGAAAAAATTCCGACAATGGTTACAGGGTAATACATGCCGTCGTTAAATAATCATGTAACCGAAGAGCCCACTGCAATTAGGCACACAACATAATAAATCGTAATTAACTTTAAAATGCGTAATATATCCTTTGGGACACAATAATTTGCATTCAATTTGTAATAAGGTAACGGAAAATAACTGGGAAGAAAATTTAAAGTTTATGTAAAATTTACAGAATAAATAAACATTGTGTTAACTGTTTTCTACGCAGTCCGGCACGGGTTTATAATCTGCGTGAAAAATTTAGTCTCATGCATTTAAGGGGCATAAATTAATTTTAAAAAATCTGATGTGAAAGTCACATAACTTCCTCTGCCCAAATAAAAGTTAGCAGTATTCACATATCCTTGTACAGAATCGCAAGACACAATTTTACGCTAATTATCCTATAAATACCTCTTCTTTCAATGATGCGACTAAAAGCACAGGCTATATAGGCCTAACAAACTTAAAAAAAGAACAAGTGACTGCAGACGTTTATTGAACTTTCCGCCGTAAAGAATAATTTCCGAAATTTATCGAATATTTCCCTCAGATACTTCTTTACTCTATACCTGGCCAACAATACATCTTTCTCACTTCACATTCTTATATAGAATAAGAGGCCGTGAAAGAGCGCGTATTCAGTTGTTCTACAATTTCTACAAACAGTGGGTGAACAGTGGGTGGCTTGTAACTACCCTCAGAGAATTTTTTCGAAAAAAAGTTTCAAATAAACGTTTTAGCTCTCAGTAAAAGGAACACATGTGCAAATTTTAAAGCAAATCGTTAGAGCCGTTTTCGAGAAAATCGCGAAAAACGAAAATTTCTTCATGTCAAGTCCCCTTAAAAATGACCGAAATTTGTCGCCAATCTTCGAATCACATCTTCAGAAGGTACCTGACCCAAATACGAAATTTTGTTTTCATACGATTCTCCGTTTCGGAGCTAGCCTGTTCACAAAGTTCCACACAGACAGACAGACACACAGACACACACACAGACATGTTTCCAAAAATAGTATTTTTGGATTCAGGGGGCCTTGAAACGTGTATATATGCTAAAAACTCAACTTCGAATTTTAGGGTCGAAAACAATACTTCCTCTACCTATAGTACCTATGGTACGGGCAGAGGAAGTAAAAATGGGTTTTTAGTACACCTCTCTAAAACAGCTGCTTTTCGGACTGGTAACAAGCCGACCTAGGCCTCTAAAATTGCTATCGGCCTAGGACGCTAAAGTCGTCATGGCAGTCTATAAACAGAATCCAGATGACATTGACCAGTCGCACCAACTTTTACATGGATTTAAGATTTTATTGATCATAAAACAACGAATTTAAGCCAACATGTTTCTTTATGATAATCAGACACTTTACCAGGGTGTTTCGCAAAACACGGTAGTCTACTCCATTATAATCAACAAATATAAGCCAACAACTTTTCACATCTTCGTTCACAAGAGATCATTGCTTACCATGAATTCACCAGCATTTAATTGCAATATATTCCTTCTCATAGTCTACTGCTGTCGTGATGTTCCTGGCACCAGCTCCAATTCAGTGTTTCTAGCTTGGATTGAAGTTTCCTCGGGATTATCATTTATATTTCCACAATCTTTTCATAAATACTAGTTCGTATGCATTATTGTTCACAAAAAGCTATTCATATACGAGTAACATAATGCATCTATAGGCTACTACATTTCGTATTGGTACGGTACGGATTTTTAATTCTAGCTTTCGTTCGCGAGTTATGAGTGAAAAACTGGCAGAAAACGTGAATTTTTTGCGCTATCGTGGCATCAGTTTTCAGTAATACATTTCAATTGTCAAATCAATTACAGGTGGCTTTGCCTTTTTTTGTCATAACTTGGAAATAAAAGCATCGCGATTTTTTAAATATATCGCATGGAATTATCGAGCGTTTCGATCCTGTGGGCTCACCCTGGTCGATTCGTTTGTATATAATGTCAAATACAATAGAGGTTTTTTCTAATAGTGGAATGCACTCCAAAGCCGGATTTTTATATGTTTTATTGCAATTTTTAATCGTTTAGGCCTATGAATGATTGGCGTTTAAGTGTTAATAAATATGTTTTAATTATTTTGCTCTTAATTTTTTTATCTTTGAATTAATTATCGTGGGCGAAGCCGTGGGAACCTGCTAGTAAATTGAATATGACTCGGTGTTGTGGTTTAACACTTGTATGGCTATTTAGCTTTGCTATGGTTGATCGCGTATGAAATACGATACCGTTCTTGAGTGGCGGTATCGAATTTCAAAATACCTGAGGTTTCTTGCGGGATTCATCACACAAAGATCTTTTGTGTGACTTAGGCCTGTTTTACACTAAACCAGTGGCTCCCAACCTTTTTTCAGCTGACACCCCCTCTTCGAATGAAATGAAATCCTCACGCCCCCTTTGATAGTGATGGGGAGAAAAAGGCCTAAAAACGTGATTGTCAGTACTTTTGTACTTTAAAAGATCCCTATAATACTGGTAAAAATAAAATTAAAATTGCTCACCTCTTTTATTATTCTTATTTAGCCTGTGTTGCTTTTGCTGTCACACACACACACACACACACACACACACACATATACAGAGTGTTAATAAATAACGCCGAAATATTTACCTGTATATAGAGGGGACTTAGACAAGCAACTTTTATTAGGAGATTTTTGCTCTATGACGTAAAATGTGTATGCTACAGGGCATTAAAGTCATTATAATTTTGTGTTCATAAATCAATATTTACGCGAAATAGGGTTAAAATGAACATTAAATTGACTTCATGCCTTCATAGTGATCGATAAAAACCTGACTCTTAATCATTCGTCAACAGCTGTATCATAATTTAGAGTTTCCATAACCTGCAAAATATACAGACTAATGACATGACTGGTCGCCACTGCATTAGTTTTTTTTTTTATTCATAACTACTGACCACAGTGTTAAGAACGGAGTTCCTTTGTTTTGCATTTTTTTTAAGTATTAGGAGTCAGTGGTGGCCATGCCCTGGGAGATTTTATGCTGTAACAGGAAAAATTGAATCCATAGAGCAAAAATCTCCTAATAAAAGTTGCTTGTCTAAATCCCCTCTATACACAGGTAAAATATTTCGGTGTTACTCATTAACACTCTGTATAAAACACGAAAATGCATATCTAATTATTGTGAATCTTATTTGTCAGTACAGTTCATAAAAAAAAAGTTAAATGTAGAAACACAAATGACCAATGTAGAGTTAAAAACTGAATATTAGTGAGATGATTGGCACTGTTTCGCTTTGAGATATTAGGTTTTATGTTTGACAGAGCAGGTCACTCGTATCTCGTATTTGGATTTCCAAATTAGTATAAATGTGTTGAGGACAAGATATGACTATTTAATATGACAGGGAAAATATAGTTACAATTTACAAAATTATAGAATGTAAATTCACACTGTTCTGTTATTCTTGTTAATTATGCTATGTGTCTGTGTATTTGTTTGGCTAAAGTTAACCGACTAAAAATTCTTGTCGCCCAAGGCAACAGCACTAAATAAAAATATGAATTTCAAATTGTTGCACGTACTCCTAAGAAGAGTCTCACCCCCCCCCCTCAGGGGACGCGCCCCCCTGGTTGGGAACCCCTGCACTAGACCTTAAGCTCCATCCAAATTAGCGTTGGTAACTCATTGTTGAAAATATTCAGCAGATTGCGTTTGAAAACCACTGTTTTACTATAGGTTTGTTCGCAAAGCAAATCCCTAACTGTCAGGGACCACGGCGCATGCGCACATTGTCGGTCTCGCTGCGCAAGGTATGCGCATAATGTAATATATTAGCATATTGAAAATGTGCGCATGCGTCGCGGTACATGACAGTACATGATTTAGCTTTGCGAACAGACCTATTAAAATCAGCTTTGAAAAAACACAATTTACGTTACCTTTATCTGATCATCACGTACAGACCTACAGGCCTGTCCTGCGGATCAGGGACGTATCCAAGATATTTTTTCGGGAGGGGCTATATAAGTCTAACACTGTTATCACTAGGGCCCGGAAATTTATGAAATTCTTATTTTTAATAATGCAAATTATTACAAGGTGTCAAAGAAATATTAAGAAATTGATGGTTTAATTTTGCATATTTTGTTAGTTTTGCAATGATGCATCATATTTTGCATCATTATTAAAATATTTGTGCATATTTAACCAATTTGTCACATTTATAACAGCATATTATGAGATATGTCAAATATTTTGCATATCTCTGTTAATTTAAAAAAAAGCTATTTGGCTAAGTGAATGTTTTGGAAACTGACTATAAAATTTGTTGATAGTAAATAGACTATATTTTTTTGTAACCGATTATATAATATTAAAGCAACGTTACATTCATTATTTTTCAATTTATTAAAATTTATTGCAATAATCTTTTAAAATTCGTGATGTAATTCAGCCAACAGAACGTCTAGTACAGTATTAAATTTACTTAAATAATAGAGCATACCTCATTTTTCCGGAGCATATTTCACAAATTTCAGGTAAAAATTCGATGTTAGGCTGAATTTTGTCAGGATGTGCAATTAAACTGTCTACTAGACCTATTTGTCAAATTAAAATGTTCTTAGGTGCAACATATTAGCATTACTTAACGTTTCGGGGGGGCTGTAGCCCCCTCAGCCCCCCCTCTGAATACACCCCTGCTGCGGATTGAGAAGTTATGGAATTTGATGTCGCATTTCCAGCATAAATAAATTTCATGTTTTAAGAACTCCTCTATTCAAAAATAATAAATGTAAACAATGAGAATCAAGGCCTTCTGAATTAAATAAACAGTAGCTACTACTCCAAGCAAGGCCTTCCTTATTATATCATTTGTGCTCTGCTGGGTGATTCTAGAACTGTCATGCTCATGAATAATTTATCTAAGTGCACATTTAGGCTGTTGGTTGTTAGAAAGACAAAAAGTTACTCTTGTGTAAATTCTGTCCATAGGATAAATTTCCCATAGGTAGGCTATTTCGCGAGTTTATAGAAGCCGGACAATAGACATTTATTTTAAAAATATGATTGATTCACATTATCCCATTAGGATGAAATCTATAATAGTTTGTCACATTAACCAAGTGGTCATTTCCCTTCGGGTCTCCCAGTCAATGTTTTTAGACGTGTCCTTCCTCCCCTATACACACCACTTGTCTAGCCCATTTTATTATCCGTGATTTAATTATCCTTATTATATCCGGTGAAGAGTACAGGTTACGAAGCTCGTCATTATGCAATTTTCCCTAGTTCCTATTTTCATCTCTGTAATCCCGCGACTTATGTTATGTCATACGGTGACATTATTACATGACTTTGGACTAATGGTCACATTTTACAAAAATTATAAACGAAAAATTAGCTGGAGAACATAATACCCTAAAACTCGCCAACGGAATTTTTCGAAATAGCATACAAATTAAGGACTACATAATCCGATGCTAAAGCAAAATATAAAATATAAATCACATCTAGTTGCAGGAACTTGCATGGCAATACATCGCAAATGAGCCTGCACAATGTTGGGAAAGCATTAACATTAATCATGAAGGAAATATGTTTAATAAGGAGGCATTAAAACATTTTACCATATTCCATTTATTACTGAATGACATTCTTTTTATGGTGAGGAGTGTAATGTAATATAAATTAGATTATTGGGCAGCGCTCACCACTGTTTATTGATCCTTTTGTGAAGCCATTGTCAAAGGTTATACTTCATTTATACGTCACGTATTTGATATTGACCAATAACGATTACCAATGCCTCTGATAACGAACAATCAAAGACGTTTATCTTATAATATGCTTGCTAGGAGCACAAGGATGCGATGTTATATGACTGTTCAACTCATACGCCGCGTGTTTGATGTTGACCAATAACGTTTAGCAGTTCCTCGAATATAGACCAATCACGGCCGTTTATCTTACAATATTCTTGTAGGAATCGCGTGGATGGCATTTTATCGGGTAAAACCGTCTGTTCGTTACTGGACACGTAAGCATCAGTGTGCAGTGATTAATATGTCATATGTTGCCATTAAACAGCACGAAAACAGAATATTTTATACATCATAACTTGTTTGTAAATTGAAGTAATATAAATGTACAATGATTAAAAACACAATTTCAATTCGGTGCAAGCCAGTTCGTGTGCTTTTATTCTGTTCTGCTGTTAGCTTACCTGAAGGAAGTTAACTATGTCTTATATGCACCATTGGTAGCACTGGTCACAACATGGTAACTCGAATCGATTCATGGATGGTTGATTCATAGGCCGGTATTCATAGTCGGCGACTTAAGAACCGACTTTATAAAGCTGAACTTATTTGACAAGTCGACTTGTATGTTTTTCGTATTCATAGTCTTCTTTAAAGTCGTACTTTATTAAGTCTGACTTCATAAAGCTCTACTTATTCTACATACTAAAGTCGAACTCAATAATATGAAAAATCACGCGTTCACTGCCGTAACAACTGAATTAGCCAATCGTGTTTAAGATTTTTTCAGATTTTATGTAAAGCAAAGCCAACTGAGTACGTATTTCGCTATCGTGATATAAAAATACAGACGGCTCTGTACATTGTAAACAAAGAATTCAATTCTTCCAGTCATATTATGCAGCGTGTAAGTAAACTAATTAATAGTTTTTTTTTAGAATTTTCTGCGTATATATTAGCTTGGAGATCGTTCAGAATTAATACCGGTACGCTTATGTATTTATTTCGATATTAATTATTGTTTTAGAGAGATTCAAAACAGCTTAGGAAGCTGAAATGCCAGCAGAGAGAAATGCTGATGAAAGATAGGCGATTGATGTCATGTATAAAATAATTCCACCTGTTTTAATGGATTAACCAACAGAGTAAGGTCACCTGGTGAAAGAAAAGGACTTGAAGATGGCTGAATAGCCGAAATATATTGTCCAATATACGAAAATTATCTTATAAAATTGACAGATATAATTTTTAATTATGTTTTATAATATTGGCAAATATAAATTTTAGATTTGACAAAGCTATGAGTCCGGCGTGTAACTATCTTTGGATTTTTAGCATTTTTAAATGTCCCCTGGCCGCGTTGCAGGCGCTGCGCAGGGTAAGGACAGTGGTGGGGCTGCCATCTTTAAGCTTCCGTCCCAGCTGATTTTATTTCGGACTTTATCTGTCCTAGACAGATTGCCTTCTCCATGGCTTCGGGATCTGTCCTCCCGCTGTGCTAGTTTTGGTCCACCCCGGGTATTTTATTTCCCCGGTACCCACCATATCTGGTGAGCTAAAAAAAATAATAATAAAAAAATAATAGAATAACAAAAGCTGCAATGAGATATAACCCAAAAGGAAAGAGGAGCGTTGGACGTCCGTTAAAGAGATGGCGTGAACAATTCTGAGGCGGAACAGGTCAACAGACCTAATCCTTGAAGACGATGATGATGATGATGACAAAGCTATGAGCTGATATTTTAACAAAAACATTTTATACGAGGGAATAGGTGGAATTATTTTATACACGACATACAAATACCTCGTAGGAGATAAATAACATGAAATTTATCAACACAAATAGGCGATTGATATTTCCAAAATTATGTCTGCTTGAAACGAAATCTCTGTTTAAATTCATTGTCACTGTAGAATTTGAATGGATTCATCATGTTTCGCAAATAACGATTTGGGGCGTGAGTTTCTTCTAATACTCACCAAGATCCTCAAAATTACTATTCATGGTTCTGGCTTAAACTGAAATAAGTCAGGGGGACCCTTGACTTGATAAAGTACGACTTATTTCGAAAAATAAGTCGTACTTTAGTGACTATGAATACCAATAAGCTCGACTTTGTCAAGTCTGACTTTATAAAGTAACTACGTCATAAGTCCGACTTGTTTATGTCAGAAGCTCAACTTAAGACGAGATTCAAGTTCGACTTGGATATAAGTACGACTTATTACGACTATGAATACCGTCCATAGTATGCCGTGATCTCGCTGCTGTTAGTTTTGTTTTAATACAACAAAGCACGAAAGTAATTATCATTTGTATAATCCGTTTCATTTTATTCATGAAATAGTCTTAATAAATCCAACTCGAGCCGACGAGTTTCATAAGATAAAGTTGCTCCTGCTGCGCAGTCGCGAATCTATCGATAAACTCGTCAACTCTCGTGGGATTACCTATGATAAAACGTCAGCTCATTACTGGACACGTAAGGCATCAATGTGCGGTGATTAATACGTCACATGCTGCCAGTTATGAGAATAAAAATAGATCATTTTATACAACATAACTTGTTTGGAAAAATATATAAATGTTAATTGCTTAAAAACACAATTTCGATTCGGTGCAAGCCAGTTTGTATGTTTTTATTCTCCAGTGTTAAAATCTGCTAATTAAACATAGCCTATATTTAGAAAAATATGATGCAATCATTTAAACTGGCACAAAGAAAATTACTCGAAGGACTAAAGAACTTGTGATTCCTACGAAGAATTTAGTCTTACTATCCATTAATCCATTCCCATTTTTCTGATATGGCTGCTATTTGGAGATACCGAAAAAAAATTAAAATATTCAATTTATTAAAAATAAAACAATTCCTAATTTCTTTGTTTACCGCAAGGTGGCCGAGATGGTACTTTATTGGAATCGCAATCGGGAGATCCCGTGTTCAAAGCCCGTAGCCGACCAATTTGGCTTGGGGTTTTCATGGTTTCCCCCTGTTTTCATGGTTTCCTGTCGACGCAATCGCCGAATTGGATATTTACTTACTATGACTGATGGGCACAGTTTCATCTTCTTTTCCTGAGTTTTACCTCTCCCATTGTAGGGACAATTACGCGACCCACCCCACCCGGACCTTACAGGACCGCGACTTGTCGAGAGAGGGATTTTCTGTTGGATCACAACATATTTTTTGACCAGATAAGGCCGTGGAGAGCCTCCCCAGATAAGCGATCAGCCCAATGCCGGGGCCACCTCCGAGACAACACGAACACATAGGACGGGACACACCATTCACACACACACATTCATTCAGAACAAGGGGAGAATGGAGATGAAGATGATAAATGACGACCAGATGACATCCGGGGACCACAAGGCCCTAAAGTTACCCGACATTTGTCTCACAGCTGAAAATCCCCGGAAAAAAATACCCACTTAGGTAACTTGTCCCGGCCAGGAATCGAACCCAGGCCTGCTGCCCGTAGGATAACGTTGTATCCTACCCTGTCGGATAAAAGGCATCCTTTATATAAAGATGCGGCATTGAAGGAACATTAGTTTCCCAAGAAATTAACTACATTAGTAAATACAGCCCATATAATATTCTGTAATTTGTATATGTCTGCATACGCTTGTATGATTTCAGTTTTTAAAGGTCTCCACGTGTTTAGTGGAAACTTGGAAGTATTTTCGTCTGCGGCAGCCATTTTATCAGCTGTTCACTTTATCATTTGTGGTAGGTTTAAGTTTAAGTTTTCGTTGTGAATGCTCAATGCTGTGCTAAAGTTTGCGTTAAGTTTTACATTCTTAAGGGGACGTGAATTATTTTGAAATTTATGTTTTTTTGTTTATAGCACTAAAAAAATGTGCTGACTTTTCTGCATCCATTGATATATAGTTTATAAGGTTTAGAAATTATTTGTGCCATTTAAATGGACATTTAAATATGTTTACATGCTCTGAGCTACTATTCACTATTAACTTAAAATTGAATTTCCCGGTAACTCTTATTTTTCACACATATTGTTAGTTAGCTCCACAACCATTAGAGATAGAAGGCTGAAATTTTTTACACTAATTTTACATGCATATATGCATAAAGTAGCCTAGACTGCAATGAAGCCCATAGGTATAAAATTAAAGAAAATGTGTCATGAAATATTGATCAAATTTCAAGATATTTTATATGCGATATATAAAAATTAATTGCATTAAAAATACTAACTTTAGCTGCATAAATGTAGTCTACTTTGTAGAAAAATATGTTCATTATATGCATTAAAAAAATAAAAGGCGTCAGAGAAACCAGAAAAATGTTATCTCTATAGGAAGTGATAAGTGCATCTCAATTAATTTTTTTCATGCTCCTATAAAACGTGTAATTTAAAATTAACTTGTTCAATTTTTTATAATGTTATCTGCTAGTTATGTTCTAGTAAGCCTTGTTATAGGATCCTGTAATTTTTGTCCACTTCTGAGTTCATTTTCTTGTAAAATTTTAATATTTTAGAACCTGGGTTTTTTTTTAAATCTTTTTGTGGTTGTTCACGTACACATACCCTTAAGTTTACGGTTAATTTTCTGCCTGAATGGCCTATTACACCAGAGACTATTGCATATATTCACTCATGAATTGAAATCAATAACAACTTGCTATATTTATGTTCCTGTTAAACCTATCAATAACTGCATCAACACAATCAATTGCTTGTATAGGCGTGTGCTTATTCCGAACGTAAGTATATCGGCTAACTTCCTACAGTACCACATTTTAACAATAAAGCTGTAGTAAAGGCGTCATTCATTGTACGATCCTAATATGCACGTAGGTTCTATAGAAATAATTATTTATGATACAATTTGTAACAGAGAGATTTTATTTCGCGACTAGGTGTGTTTGCAAAACGAGCCTTTAGCCTAAGGGCTAAGTTCCTATGGGCATAATAAAAATTATTTTACCATGTACAGTCGGTCAAATAAAAAACGTCGGGACTCGTATGCAGTTAAAATTAAAGTTTTAATGCATTAGTTCACAAGTTTCCTATAAAAAAACATAAAATACAGGTCATTTTCGGAACATATGAGGCCATGCGACAGGAGGGAAAAAATGAAGAACGAGGGAAAAATGAAAAACGCGGAAAGCGCAATACACGATATTCAACTTAATGTATTGTCATAATTCATTTTGCTTTGTGTCATCGGACCACATGCAAATGCTAGCTTGAGAGAAAGTGTAGTTAGGGCTGTAATTGAACTGCATTTTTCGGCCTCTGAACCAGCGAAAAGGTTCCATATTTCTTAAAGAGGTGGGTACTTCACTGGTATAATGCGACCGGAAGTTTTCATAGGATCTGATTGGTTGCAGAAGTTGAACGTAAGTTATTGATTTTGCACTACAAGTACCGGTATTATAAAATAAAATCTTTAAAAAATGCTCCTTGAATAATCATATTCCTTGCGAATTTATTAATTATTAATATTATAACAATTTGCAACCAAGAATATGGCGGATGTGAGACATATAGCCACAGCCTTCTATACACGTTTGTTTTGGAACAAAACTGACTAAATAATCAAGAAAATACATGGATAGACAAGATGCAGTTGTGAACCTAACCTTAAGTCTTCCTATACATGCGCATATGCTCGTTCGTGATACTTAATCAAATACCACCCGACGTTTTTTATTTGACCGACTGTACATATCACACACGAATTTTTAGACAGCCTTAATATTTGTGAAATAATATTTTTATTTTATTTTATGTATTTATTTATTTAATTTCGAAATTACATAAATGCAATACATAATGAAGGCTATAAGGTCCTGAAACCCGGAAAGAGCTGTAGGCCTAATCTAAATACAAGCATGGAACTTCCCCCTAAACTTACCTTAAAGCTAAATAGACAAAATAGTGGAAAAGACAAAAGCTGACTTAATTGATATAAAAATAAATTATCATATCAGGGCCCGGATTCTGATGACCTAAAATTGTTTGAAAAATGACCTATAAAATGACCCTAAATTTGAAGGAAAATGACTTAATAATTATAAAGAATGACCTAAAAACAGATATTTTATTTATAAAAATTATTATTCTACACACATATAAAACTGTAAAAACTGTAAATGCAGAAAGGAGGTTGTAGATCTAAAAGCTTTGTTCTTTGTTCTTCATGGGATCATCTGAGAAGAAAAGTAAGAAAATTGTTTTTAAAGTAGATCCTACAAAACAGTTGCATTATTTTAATCTAGTAATTTATTTAAATATATAAGAAATACTCAATGGAAATGCATGAAAATGACAAAATAAGGAAGCAAATGACACGAAAATGACAAAAGAATGACCTAAAATTGAAATAAATGCCCTAAAAGTATAAAATGGCATAAAAATGACAAAAATATACCCAATATGAATGCATTTCTATAATATAGAGGCCATGATTAGGATTTATCTACAAGTTGACAATGTCTATGCAGCATCAATAAAAAGATGACATGTCATTAGAATCCGGGCCCTGATCATGATAGTATTAGGTACCAGAAGATAAACCTATTTTAAAAAGGGATGAAAATCTAACATATGAGTTTTTTAATTTTTTTAAATTTAGATTTAAAGACTCCATAACTACATTTGGTTAAAACTGCATGTAATGTGACTTTAGAATTATACAGATGAGGACCGAAACTACACCATTTCAACCTCAATTTCGGAAAAAGTAATTTCAATTTCGGAAAAAGTAATTTCAAATTCGGAAAAAGTAATTTCAATTTCGGAAAAAGTCATCTCAATTTCGGAAAAAGTAACTTCAATTTCGGAAATACGAGGGCTATTTTTTAAAGCATTCGATGGGGCATAAAATGAAAACCACAGTGAAAATCAAAACTGTTTTATTTGGAACATTTAGGTACACCTTCTAGCTACTTCTCTACATAATCTCGCTCCGATTGAGTCATTTGTCCTAGTGTGGTACCAACTTTACTATACCCTCTTCATAGCCCTCGCATTTCCGAAATTGAAGTTACTTTTTCCGAAATTGAAATTACCTTTTCCGAATTTGAAGTTACTTTTTCCGAAATTGGAATTACTTTTTCCGAAATTGAAATTACTTTTCCGAAATTGAGGTTGAAAAGGTGTAGAGCTATGTGATAGTTAACTTTATTCTAATGAATTACTTACCGTGCAGCCATATTGATAATCGATCTGCCCTGCCATCTACTGCAGACAGAGGTTTTTTTATTTTTGTAGCGCACGGCTGCCAACGTAAGGAATGGAGTGGACAGGTGTGACGATTTTAGCGACCACGGTGAGAGGTTTAACGTTTAAAAATAAGTGATGAATTGTAAAATTTTAATTTTTATCATACTGAATCTATTTAATAGTCCCATAAAAATATTCTTAACTTAGAAGTAAGTTTCCTTGTGATCGTCTACGGAAACAGAACACAATTTCATGCAAATATTTACTCCAACAGATACAGCAAGTGTTCAGCTATTTTTTAACATATTCGCCACCGGGATTGAGACATTTGTCAAAACGTGGGACCAACTTTTGAACACTTGTGTCGTAGAAGTCTGCCGCTTGGGATTTGAACCATTGTTTGAACCATCCGTTTCTCTGCCAATCTCTACAATTCTCTGTCATTCATTGTCATTTATTGAGGGTAGGAAAAGATGAAAATCTCTGGGTGGGCGGTCCGAGCTGTAGGGTGGAGACTTCAACACCTCCCTGCAAGTCTCCTGCAAAAGTTCGGCTAAGAGATATTTCAACATCCACCCTACAGCCCGGATCTCGCTCCCAGTGATTTCCATTTTTTCCTACCTCTCAAGAAATGACAGTGAATGACAGAGAAGCGTAGTTGTTTGTCACACAGTGGTTCAAATCCCAGGCGGCAGACTTCTACGACACAAGTGTTCAAAAGTTGGTCCCACTGTTTGACATGTCTCAATTCCTGTGGCGAATATGCTGAAAAATAGCTGAACACTTGCTATATCTGTTGCACAAAATATTTCTGTGAAATTTTGTTTTCTTTGTGTAAATGACCCTAGGGAAACTTATTTTGTGGACGCGCCTCGCGTTTTCCGTGTGAATGAAATGCAGTGCCTAGTCATTTTTAAGGTTGCCGGTAACATAAATAAAATTCTAATGAGAATCACTGATTAACCAGTAAAGGTGGAAGGATTTTCTTTCTCTTCTTCATGGAAGTGTTTATTTCCTGTGTTTAAGGAGCGAACTAATTGCTTCGCACTTGCAGCACGTCCGAACAAAATCACATTAACCACGTCTGTAGAAGCAACGATGCCGCCAATACAAAGAAAAGAATCACTCCGTCCTCTAGTAGAAAGCAGTTGTTTTTATGTTAAATTAACAAAGAAGGAAATTATCCTTTGAAAAATTAGAAGTTATTTTTTCTTTTATGGCATTTTTCTATGCAAGTTGCATGTTACTGCATGTACGAAGACCATATTGTTTCTGGACAGCCTTCCGATAAGGACTCATTCTCAGGAATCAGACATTGTCAACAGCATAGAGACTTTTTTTTTTCTTTACCTTAGGTACTAGGCCTGTAGGTAGAGGAAGTATTGTTTTCCCTGAAATTCGACGTCGAACTTCCAGAAACATGTTTAAGTGCAGTGGTATAACGGAGGAAGGTAAAATTTATTTCAAGTTTATAGCACAAATAAATTAGAAATTACTCTCAACACTTAACTAAAACATGACAATTAAGGGCAATCAGTCGCAGGAGAGAGGTTCCATCTGGCGCTGTGAAGTGAACTCCGGATTAGCTCAGTTGGTAGAGCACTGGCACGGATTGCCAAAGGTCCTGGGTTCAAATCCCAGTGTCAGAGGATTTTTTCTCTTATAATATTGTCTTGTAATGTCCTAAAGAGACAATAATCTGTTGTTCATGAATGCATAGGCATACATGTATATCTATCTAATAATAATTAGGCCTAGCCTAATTTACTACCGTGAACAGTTAGTCGAAATTCGACAGTAATTTAAGTAAGTATACTGTGAGCCAATTCTTAATTCAAGTCAATCCACGTACAATTGAAACCATACGAATGATAGGCTATTTTATTATGGCCGACTGAAAATCTATTTAGGACCTCAATTTCAATAGGCTAAATGCTTAATTCGAGTTGTAAACGATTAAGAGGTACACGATAAAGGTAGTAGGCTAGTAGGAATAATAGTGTGTGTAGTGGTTGAAATAAAGGAAATGGATAATTCATTATTAAATGCCAAATTGGTAGGCCTACTTTCTGAGATGTGGTGGGGGACGGGAAAAGTCTGTCCGTTTGTCTATCTGTCTGTCCGTGTGTCTATACACGCGATAACTCAAATACGCTTTGTCGGATTTTCATGAAACTTGGTATACGCATTTATAACGTCCATGGGAAGAATCCAATTGATATTGGTACCGGAGTAATGTCCAATGTAGCGGCTATTTTATGATAGGCCTAATAAATTAGAAAAAATTATCAAATGCAAATCATTTTAAGGTCATATTTGCTGCCATATTTTCCAGTTTTTAGGCCATAAACATCCGAACTCTAGTTATTAGCTTTCAACAGTCTGAGGTTCCTCAGAGCCCAAGTCCCCCGCGGCCGTTGGCTTCGCCCTATTCGTTAAAATTGCACTGCCCAACCATTTAGAGTACAGAAGGCGATTGATATGAGATTTTAATACGATTCTAATGGCAGGTTGCTTCGAAAAGCGGATTACAAACCAGTTAAGAGCCACCCACTGTGCTATCCATACAAGGATATGTACGGATGTGTGTTTGTTTTTATATTTCTATATATAGGGTGGGGTAGCGAATCCGATCGCCTGAAGATCTCAACTCTTTTACCGGATTAGGTTCTAGCAATAGCAGTAATTACCAATTACATGGCAAATAACAGAGCATTGGAAGTAGCAGATATTCCATAATGACATTACTGGTCAAGGAGATCTTTGGGGTCAATTAGACCCCGTGCCAGTTTTTGTGTTCACAGAAATAATGAAAATGTGGCAGAAATAATGAAAATAACACAAAATTTTATTTCTTTATTTTTAAGTAGGCTACAGTATTTTACGGACTATAAGACGCTCCGGACCATAAGACGCACTTTGGTTTTAGGATGGAAATTTAAAGGAAAAGAAATTTAATTTGATCCTAAATGAAAAATTTCAAAAGGAAATAATATACTTCATTGCATAATAGTAGGCCTATATTGCGATACAAGGGCCGTAAGGCATGATTATGGATCGAGGAAATAGTTTGAAAACACGAGGCACTCGCGCCGAGTGTTTTCAATTTTCCGAGATCCGTAATGCGTTTACGGCACGTGTATTGCATGCTATTTTTTGCACGATAATTATTTATATCAATTTAATTATATTAATTGTGATATTACCTGAAAATATTATGTATATACATTCTTGAATATTGATGTTTATTTCAGAAAGTGATTCGCATTTGTTGTTGTTTATGGGAACCGAATATTTGTGCTGAGGGGGGCCTTGTCCATAAAGGCTTGTATAATGAGGTGAGTCGTTATATTCATAACAGCCCTGAAACGCTTACCGCCCATAGCAACAAGATTGCGTGTGGGAATGTCAACTTACGATCCACGGCAACAACGTTCGTAAGTACCACTAATTAGTTAAGGAGTGCAAAAACAAATTATAACCTTGTACAATGGAATCAGTGTAAATCACTTCTAACCTAAAACCTGCGTTGTACGAAAATCTCTTCTGTACAGGTGGCATTGCATAAATTTTAACAACTGAACTGATTTCTCATAAAATACTGAAAATACTTTTACACCCTCTAATCCTCAATTCAGCGGCAGAGACAACTGCTTTTATATAAAAGTACTCAACATTCCTTTTTTTTCTGTGCCAAAATTTGTAAATATCTTATCGTTTACATCACTTTCTAAATAACTATGGAATTCCGGCAATATTTACCATAATTTAATTTTTTTATTATACTTCGGATAATTAGACGCACCCAACATTCAAGGCTCTGCTTTGAAGGTAAAAAAGTGCGTCTTATGGTCCGTAAAATACGTTACAAAATATCATTGGGAAGATTGTCCCAAAGTTTCACTTGAAATTCAAACTACAAACGCTATAAAAACAGTCTTTTTTCTTTTAGTTCCAGCTTAATCTGAGTAGATGGCACAACATGCCATAGGCCTATACCATTTTACAGCTTAAAATCAACGGTTTGTTTAAAATGCTTTTCACGGACATTACCTTAGAGCAGTGGTTCCCAAACTATGGGTCATGCAAGGAAAGAGTGTATAATTTAATTTAATTTAATTGGAAAAAAAAAAAAAAAACAGTTTCACAAATCTTATTAATTTTTTTAAGAATCAAATGTAGGTACTAGTTGGACAATGTTCTTTGTTGAAATAACCTTTACCATTTTTATTTCAACCGTGTTTTCTCAGCAGGACATTTGAACACATTAAAACTATTGAAAGGCATATGAAAAACATGTGCTGTAGCCTATTTTATACAGCCTATATTGGTTATCGTTATGTAGTAGGCCTAGTGGGTCTCGAAAAATAATTTCTAGGTGAAGGTGGATCCCAGGATAAAAAAGTTTGGGAACCGCTGCCTTAGAGAATGAATGTCCCAAAATGTAGGAGATATGGAATTGCAAATATGTCAGTGTAAATCTTCGACCGTCCCCCCTTAAGTTGCAGGTTATACGTACACCTTCAGGTGAGAAACAGTACGAGGGCCGTCCATTAAGCAAGCTTCCTTGGGGCCGTTTACAGAAACAAAACACAATTTCATGGAAATGTTTATTGCAGCAGACACGGCCAGTGTTCAGCTATTTTTCAACAGGCGACAGATTCATAGATTCATAGATTCCGACACGGGTATTCAAATGTTGGTCCCACGGGATGAAAAAGTCCCAATTCCGGTGGCGAAAATATTTTTCAACATGTGTGCAACTATTGACTGGGAGTCCCGAAGGGAAAAGACCACTTGAAAGATCCAGAAGTAGATGGGAGAACAATATTAGATTGGATTTAATTGAAGTAGGATTTGCGAGGGAGGGTTGGATGGAGTTGGCACAGAATAGGTTTGGATGGAGTTGGCACAGAATAGGGTTGAATGGCGGGCTTAGGTAAGCGCGGCAATGAACCTTCGGGTTCCAAAAAATAGATGATATTCCTTCAGCTTGCTGAGGAATTGTTTATTGCCATTGAGTAAGTAACTAAGTTTGTAAGTATATATATATATATATATTGTATATTTTTTTTTGTACAGCACTGAAGGGATTATGCCGACCATCCCAACGCTGCGTCATGTACCTTAGGCAGATTTCAGGATTTGGGGGCATGTGGTCAGCATGAAGAAACATAGGTCGATAATGGTGGCTTTCGTGGCCGGAGGCTCTAGTTCTTAATCAAGTAGCTTCTCAGTTTAAATCACGAGGCTGAGTGCACCCCGTACCAGACCTCGCTACCTCAGAAAATTCCGAGGACATACCGGGGATCGAACCTGGATCCGTAGCGAGCGAAGTTATCAACGAGACCACGTAGCTGGTCTATATGTTGATATTCTTGTCAATTGCTTCACTGTGGCGACCCCAGGGCCCTGTTTCATAGAACCTTTACACTAATATTATTAGCAAAAACGTAATAATATTAGGTAATTTTATTAGTCTTCTGTTTCATAAGAATATTAGCTAATATTATTAGTTATGAGTTCATGGCCCTAAATTATTAGTAAATGTTACTAATATTATTAGTGAACTGTTTCATACACACCAATGGTAATAGAATTTGCTCATAATATTAGTTGTTTTTCTATGAGTGAATTTTCTCCCATAAGATTAGCAGAGAGGTTGAATTTGTGACATCAAAGTTGTGAAAATCAAGAAAATGGCTGATTCTGATTCAAGTAACAGTGATGAAGAAGTATATGTTCGCAGACCAAGGAATTTTAGGCCAAGAATAGCCTATAATCTTATGGAACAAACATATGAATTTAATAAAATTGACTAATAACATTAGGTGCTTTTCTATAAGTGTATTTGGGCTAATAAGTTATTCTCAAACCCATGTAATTCAGATTTTGTGATTTTAAATTTGTGGAAAATGAATCACTCTGACGTAATTATCAATTTAGACAAAGCTTACATACACTATCAAGGGAATTTTTGTCAAAACAAGTTTTTAAGATTTGAGGTTAGATTTTAGTACATAAACCTATTTTGAATAAGTGCCTGGCAGGTTTATTCATTTCTTAGAGCTAGTTGTTATGAAGATATATGTAGGCCGTGCTGCTTTGAAATAGTTTTGACAAAAAGACAAAACACAAACAGCAATCCAGAGATAACCTCCAAATCAAACAGCTGACTAATGAACTAATAATATTAGTGAAGAGATTTTATGAGTAGTGTTCATATTTCTATGAAACAAGATGTTGATAACTAATGAATAATATTATGAGTTCTAATATTATTAACTAATATTATTAGCAAGTTCTATGAAACAGGGCCCTGAACATGGTTTTGAGTGCCCGCCTACAAGTTGTATGTGATACTAATCTGTGTCTTGTAAGATATTGTACATGCGGTTCCATTTTTACATAAACATGGTAAGGTGCTTGTTCCGATCTTGTTAACTAAAGCAGATCACCATAATGGCTTGCCATGTACAGCATGTAGTCTCTAAAGTTCCCCTATTGTTTAAGTATTGTTCTCAATACTAGAGCCATGATTAATGTAGTTACGTTTGTAAAATATGTACTAGGCCTATGTTAAAAAATATCTAACCCTTAACCATGGACGAGAGGTCTGAGTGACCGCTGAGAGTTAAGGGGCTATTAACTTAAAAACTTACAAAATCTTAATTGAGAACCAGAATGGTACTTTATAAGATTGTGTGGGGGACGGGAATATGCCTGTCTCTCTGTTGCAATACAGTTAGCTTTGATAAATAACATTACCCATATATTCCTTCGCATATGCTTATCAAACTAGACCTTTGTTCTTCCGTAAGCCCTGCTCAATGAATCGATCTGGAGCTTAACTCTGAAATTGATTAAAAATAACTTATTTTCTGCATGTCATAATTGCAATTATCACAGATAAAACAAAAGCATTCTCTACAGTCTTGAAACTGACATACTCTTTATTGACTATTTCTAAAATTGCATACTATTTTCAAAATTAATCAAACTGATACAGTTATGGGTAATTATCATTTCAAAATGGCTGCCACGTTTCATGCACTGAACAGCCGTTTCCCTGATAACTTCCACAAATATAGATATTTCTGAGTGGTTATTTTTCTGTGTGTTTATTAATATCATGTGAACAACATAATCTAGGATCTTTGAAATATCTTCAGTATAAGTATTTTTTTAAATATGTATATAATTTAACGAAAAATATAATTTAAAAAAATGATTTAATGGATTTTATGGAGGCAAAAGATTGTTGTGGGATGAAGGAAAACCATTGTATTGTGGAATACAAAAATAAATAAATAAATAAAGTTCATGAATGCGATGATATTCCGGCGTGGAAAACGTAATTTATTGTCTTTCCACACAAGAACATTTCCATCAGACTGGAATAGGAAATGTCTGAATGAGGTCAGACTTGTAGCGCGATCTGCTTCTGATTTCACCGACAACACAAGACATGTCAAGTTAAAATAACATCTATTGTTTCTGTTTCGGTCGTGTCACGGGGACTCGACCTAAGGACCTTTACGGTGACAGACAAGTTCCTAGGAAAAGGGGGTGGGATCACCTCCCTCCCCCCAGTTTCCTCCCCACTCCCACGTCATACTTCTCTCTCCCGATCCCAGCCGGCAGTTGTTTTGCGTCAGCTGATCGCATCGGAGTCAAACCTTGCGAAGTGATTTAAAAAATCTCTCCCCGTCAACCCCTCCGACTTCCTACACGGCCTTGCATCTGAAGATCTGCTCTGTTCATAGTGGGTGTAGTCAGAAATATAGTGTTTTTTAAAAGTGCATGTATATGTTAAGAGGATTTAAGTTTCTTCAGTTTTGAAACGCACGTTTTGTGAACTAAGGTACCATCTTCAGACATCGGAGCATTTTACTAGGTAAGGGTTGTTGTGAATGAGGTGTGATTGAGAATTGCGGGAAATTTGCGGGTGATTTGGGGAAATTTGCAAACATGTGGTTTTGATAACGGCGCTCGTCCGCGTTGTTCCTGTCAGCTGTTTCTTAAGTTCTTTTGCCAGTCGCTGTAAAAAAAGTTAGAGTTCGTGTTAAAAATACATTACCTTAGAGTCCAGTAACATTCCAGTGCTTAAACAAAATTGTAAAGGCCAGGCAGCTTTGCATTTAAGTTATTTTTATTAATATTACAAAAAATAAAATGGCAAAATCCTGTATAATTATGTACTTTCTTTGACAACCCTCGGATGAGCAAAGCCCGTGTTTAGGGGCTGCAATCATTTATTTATTACTGTAACTTATATTGAGAATATAATAGGCTCATTGCCCAATTACAATATTTTCTTATACTAATTACACCGGTTTTACATAACTAATATTATATATTTAATGTTACATTAAAGGGATTTAAACTAGTACAACTAAAAAAAGAAATAGCCTACATTCAATATTAACATTTCACAATGAAGGGAAAAGATCATAACACAAAAAATATTGATATATAAGCATTCATGAACCACAGATTATTGTCTCTGTTGGACATTACATGAGAATATTATAGGAGAAAAATTCCTCCGACACTGGGACTTGAACCCAGGACCTTTGGCTATTCGCGCCAATGCTCTACCAACTCCGGCTTAGCTCAGTTGGTAGAACATTGGCGCGAATAGCCAAAGGTCCTGGGTTCAAGTCCAAGTGTCGGAGGAATTTTTCTCCTATAATATTCTCACAAATAATATAGCCTAATATGATAGTTTTGAAGAAATATATATATAAATATAAAGAAAATTGTATGGAGCATATTTTTACACTTTTTTTTGGTTATCACTTTTTTAAAGTTTTCAAATTTTCATGACAGATATTTTTAAACCGCTTATTGTTAGTATTAAATTTATCCATATTGTCCATTTTGTGCAATTGATTGTATAGACGGAGCCCATTATAAAGAGAGAATTATTATGGGAGTCATTTTGTTTTAATTTTGGATCATTTTTCACTATTTTTAGGCCATAAATGCATTTTTTTTATTTCGCATTTTTTCACTATTTAATGGTCATTTAATGCCTTGCCCTAGCAATGACTGTTGTGTGTCGGCACAGCAAGATAGCCTGAAGATGGAACTAAAGTATCGAAAGGCCTAGGCACAAAATAAAGATCGTTGAGCTGATGTTGTCAATTAATTAGCCTGTCAATTCTACGTATTGTATTCCGATCTAAGTTAGGATGTCTACAGGTGGTTTAAAATCAGTAGCTGAAGGCAAATACGAGGGCCGTTCACAAAGTATGTTTCCCTAGAGCCGTTTACACAAACAAAACAGAATTTCATGGGAATTTATTTATTGCAACAGATATAGCAAGTCTTAACCTATTTTAAACAAATCCCATCCGGAATTATTGAGAACCGTGGAACCAGCTTTTGAATGCATGTGCCTTAGATGTCTGTCGCCTGGAATTTGAACCATTGTGTGATAACCTTCTCCGTTTCTCTGTCAATCTCTACCATTCTCTATCATTCACTGTCATTTCTTGAGGGGTACGTAAAGATGAAAATCACTGGGAGCGAGGTCCGGGTTGTTGGGTGGAGGCTTCAACATCTCCCTGCAAGTCTTCTGCAAAAGTTCGGCTAGGAGATGTTTCAACATCCACCCTACAGCCCGAACCTCCCTGCCAGTGATTTCCATCTTTTCCTACACCTCAGTAAATGTTAGAGAATGACAGAGAAGCGAGTTGTTTGTCACACAGTGGTTCAAATCCCAGGCGGCAGACTTCTACGACACAAGTGTTCAAAAGTTGGTCCCACGGTTTGACAAATGTCTGAATTCCGTTGGTGAATATGTTGAAAAATAGCTCAACGCTTACTATATCTGTTACAATAAATGTTTTCATTAATTTGTGTTTTGTTTCTGCTAATGGCCTGTGGGATGTACTTTATGTCGCGCTGCAAATCTTTTCTTTAAATTTTTCAATGATAAACATAAACGAGGGTGGGGGAGTCAAACACTGTTTTGAGCTGCAGTTCTGGTATTCTTATGGTTCCATGATGTAAATAAGGCAGCCTTTTCATGAAATATGGGAAATTTTCCCTCAAAGAGATGTTATAAAACCAGTGTAATCGGGTAGTCAAATAAAAGTTTAAAACCTCAAATTCACTAAATAATAAGGAATTATATGTAAGTTATTTGAAGTTGTTTCATGTGTAAAACAGCATGATTTTAACACTCGTTAAAACTAAGTAGTCAAGATCAATCAGCTATGTCCTGTTTGATTTGAGAAAATATACATCTTAAGGTACAATTTGGCATAAGATTAACTTCAAAATGTATGTGTGGTTAATTACTATGTAAAATAGCAGACATTTACATTTTGTCCCACCCGTAATGGTGATAGTTTTGTTAAATTATTATTGTAAGAGTTAAATAAGTGTTCTGACAATCTGGAAACAGTTTATAATTATTTTTCCTTCCCTCATACCTTCATTAATAATAACAATAAGTCTCTAACATTAACAGCAGAACAGCAAATGAACTTCTGTTTTGCATAATTAAAATCATTGTTCAAATTATGTCCCACCCATAATATATTTTGAAAAACAAATTTTTAATTTTTAAAAATCAATTTTAAATAATGTTTTCCATGTAGTATGTAGAAGAAAGCATAGTAAATTTCACAGAATGAGCAGAAGATTTCTAGTTCATTATTTCTATGCAATGAACAAAATTCTTGTCATAATATCAAGGGAAATGCTTTTAAAAATAAAATTTAAAAAAATCCTGTTATTGTATCAACCCTTTTCTATCCATGAATTTCTTGATATACAGATGGTAGACTTACCAATTTAGTTATGCTTAATTATGCTTTTTGAAGGAGAGATTTCCTCTTAATCCTAATATAAGTTTTATAACTCAGTGTTAATAAGTTGTATCATACTAGGAGGTGCCCGTGGCTTCGCCACGATAATTCTTTTAAAAATTAAAAATTAAGAGTATAATAATTATTAAAGCATTATATTTATTAACACTTACACGCGAATCATTCATAAACTAAGCCATTAATAATTAATGAAACAGCTAAAATTCATGCATTAGAGTACATTCCACGACATGAAAGAGCCCCCTGGGAAAACTATATCAGAATCGATTATGCAGTTCCAAAGAACCTGTGAACACATAATACGTAGGCCTATTGTTTCTCAGCTGTTTATTGACATGAATGTGATGTGAATTTTATTTTATCAATTCAGTGTAATTTTCAGAAATTATATAATGTTTCAAGGGAAGGAATGGTTTGTTTGGATTATTATTATCAGCGATATTTCAAGAGTTAAACCATCAATATTTTACAGCTGTTGCCCCCGGCTTCGCCCGCCATTATTCAATGACTCTAGGATTTCAAGAAAATTACACTGGTAGATTATTAAAAATGTTTGTGGTTCAGAGCTATGAAAATTGTAAGTAAAAATAAAATTAGAATATTTGTTCATTGTGTTCATTTCACTTAGGCCTTATTTAATAAAGAAACGGTTTTCCTTCCTAATTTTGTAGTCGTCATGAAAGTTTAGACTGCGAGAGACGAACATCGCCGAGTATACCCGATGTCTCCCGAAGCGGGCGAGCAAGCACGCTATTTAGGGCCGTTGAATTGTATAAGAGTAGATAGATAGATATTGTATTAGACTTAAGTGACGAAACCATGAATTTTGTAACAAGATTCTTCCGGTGAATAAATTGAAATGAAATGAAATGAAATAGCCTACAATTCTCTAGTAAGGCCAATAATGGAATATTCAGTAGCATGCTGGGACCCGTATAGAATTAATCAAATAGATTCACTAGAAAAAATTCAGAAAAGAGCAATAAAATTCATAAAAAGAGGTAAATATTGTGGAGAGGAGATAAGATGGGATCTCTTGCAAGATAGGCGTAAGATATATAGATTATGTACATTATAAAAAGTTTATCATGGTTCTAAGGCATGGGGGGACGTTAGGAAAAGACTAGAAAAACCATCGTATTACGGAAGAGGCGACCATTCCCTCAAAATCATAGGCGTACCGAGGGGTGGTTTTGGGGGTTTGAACCCCCCCATTGATTGAAAAAAGGAAAATTGTATAATTAGTTTAAGTCTGCCCATAAATTACTTAATACAAGTATAAAGCGTGGGACGCTTAAAACTCGTTATTTTGCGTCTTAATTTTTAAAATTTTCCGGGGGAGTACCCCCGGAAGCTTAAAACTCGTTATTTTGCATCTTAATTTTTAAAATTTTCCGGGGGAGGACCCCCTGACCCCCCTCTTCCTGGGAGGTATTCCATACTCCCAGACCCCGCAGATGTTATAACCCCCCCCCATATGGTCGGCCTGGTTACGCCTATGCTCAAAATCAAGGGTAGAAGGTATAGAACAAATGTAGGGAAGTTTTCATTTGTAATTAGAACCATTGAGGAATGGAATGAATTGCCTGTAGCAGCTTTTCAGGGAAACCCCCCCTCCCTGAAGAAATTTAAGAATAACTTAAGGTCTTCTTTGTGTATTAAGTAATGCTACTTCTTATTAATGGTTCTTGTTTATGAAATGTTAATCGTTCATGTGATGTTCCTTGTAACATAGGCGTAACCAGGCTGACCATATGGGGGGGGGGGTTATAACGTCTGGGGGGAATGGAATACCCCCCAGGGAGAGGGGGAGAGGGGGTCCTCCCCCGGAAAATTTTAAAAATTAAGATGCACAATAACGAGTTTTAAGCTTCCCACGCTTTAAACTCGTATTAAGTAATTCATAAGCAGACTTAAAAAAATTGTACAATTTTCCTTTTTTTAATCAATGGGGGGGGGGGCTCAAACCCCCAAACCTCCCCCCCCCCTCGTTACGCCTCTGCTTGTTAATGTGTATGTTACTCGTTAATGTGTAAATATTTATAGCCTTAGTTGTAGTATTGTAGTATTAAGAATCGCTGCCACCGGATAATAACCCAATTGCAATGAATAAATACATACATACATAACATAATGTGCTAGAATGTCCCACCCGTAATTATGAAATGGCTGAAGGGAAAAGGGGAGAAAGGGAGAGACATTCCAAACCCATTCCATCATTAATATATTATGCTATTTTAACTGAAATTAAAGGTTGAATCAGATTCCGGATTATGTTATTCTTGTAAGAATTAGTTGTCATAAACATTTTACTATATTAAATTAATTTTGGAAATGAAATATTAAAAAAAGATTAGACCTTGTTTAACCTATTGTAATACAACATTAACGTACTGTCAATTTCTTCACATAAAAAGAAGTATAAGAATAATATATTGTATAAAACTTACTCAATGACAATAGACAATTCCTTAGTAAGCTAAAGGAATAATATATATTTTATGGAACCCGAAGGTTCATTGCCTCGCTTACCTGAGACGGCCATTCAACCCTATTCTGTGCTATCTCCATCCGATAACCCCTCGCAAATCCTACTTCCCTTAAATCTATCCTAATACTGTATTGTCCTAAGGTCGAGGTCTTCCAAGTGGTTTCTTCCTTTCGCGTCTCCCAGTCAATATTTTTTAGATTTGTCTTTCCTCCCCCATGTCCAGCCCATTTCATCCTCCGTGATTTAATTGCCCTTACTAGACTATATCCGGTGAAGAGTAGAGTTTATGAAGCTCGTCGTTAATGCAGTTTTTCTCAGTTCCCGTTTTCATCTCTCTAATCCCACGACAGGTTACGACTCCATCTCTTATGTTATTCATATAGTGACATTATTACAGTACTATGTATTATTGGTAGCATTTTACAAAAATTATAAACGAAAAATTAACTGGAGAGCACAATACCCTAAAACTCGCGAACGGAATTTGTCGAAATAACATACAAATTAAGGTCTACACGATTCAATTGCCATAGGCAATATATAATCCATCTGCCCAATGTTCGGAAAGCATTAATACTGATCATGAATAAAAGAAATAATCGCAATAAATAGGCACTAATTCGAGAAAGAACAACCCAGGGTTGCCAAACGTACGACTATAGTCTTACACATACGTCACTTTCATAGATTTGTACGACGTGCGACGCAATCATGAGTCGTACGCCTATTTGTACGACTATTTCTGACGTAGCGTTTTATATATTTTTAATCAATCTACTGACGAATTTTAAATTTTGATATGTATCCAGATTTTTATTTCCTCATGGTTTTTGTTATAAGCATGTGGTAAAATCAATATGATTGGAAATAATTACAATAGTTACAACACTGTGGCAACTACTGTTTATTTAATTTTATTGTATTTCATCAAATTTAGCACATCGGAAGATAATAAAACACGCCTAATCATTTACAAAATAAGATGATTTATTAACAATTACATGACATTTAATGTAAGATGCACAAAACCGATTGATATTAATAATAATATTAATAATAATAATAATAATAATAGTAATAATAATTATAATAATAATCGATTAATCGGCTCGATTAATTGATCAAACATTTAATCGTCGATCAATTACATTTTCCGATTAATCGGTTTAGTCGAATTCTGAAAAACTTTTTCGAGAAATGGCTCAAATGACCAAACTCCTTTCTCTCGCTTCTCTGGCCTTGACACATCATATGCCATTCAGCCTATTGTGTCCAAACAATTCCCGTTATTCAGAAACCTGAAGGGTATTTTAGTCAACAAACTCGGAAATGTAAGTTTTGTGTATATTTTCTCACTAGTTAACTAATAATGGTATTAATTAATTTAGGATTTCTTCTGATTATCTGTAGTGTAGCAGTTATTAAACGTGTTAAACAATATTAAATGCACACTTTGGTTTCGTTTAAAACACCGACCTGTTTGTCGATTAATCAGTCGATTAATCGATTAAAGTCAAGCGTTAACTCGATTAGAAATTTTAATCGATTTTCAGCCCTAGTTTTAACTAACATACGACTATTTTCGGATATTGGTACGACTGTTCTTCGTTTCTGATCTGGCAACCCTGGAACAACCCATTAAAACATTTTACCATATTTCATAAAAACGACACGTATTTATTTGATATTGACCAATAACGATTACCAATGCCTCTGATAACGAACAATCAAAGACGTTTATCTTACAACTACTAGCTTAAAAGGTCCGGCGTCGCTCGGGTTTTGTATTTTGACATTCGAAATTAACTTATGAAGGACTTTTGAATTTCACACCCTAGGTCCATATACAGATAGGTATTTAGAATTTGAAATGAGGAAGAACGACTTATCACACTCAAACTATTCCCTCAGAAAACGCTTGATATAGCTTTTTATGGCTCATGGAGGATGTCAAATTTTGCACCCCATCGCTTCTACACACCAAGTCAGGTATGGGTTGAAATCAGAAACAGAAATCCGGTAACATAAAATTGTATTGTCTTTACGGATTATTTTATCTCTCACTCTCGTGTTACCATACAGCCGTTTCGGGGCTGAAATAAAAAAGAAATTCTCTATCACTTTCATACTTTCCTCCCCAAAACCTGGGACATAATAGTAGGCCTATACTGCGCACATAGGACTAAATATGTTCCAACCTATGTTGTCTTCTTTTACATGCTTAGGGCCTATGATAAACATCCATTACCTCAAATAAAAATACAAAGCGTACTTCCTAGCACATATTCTGACTGAAATAACTGAAAATGCTGTCCCTGTAATACATCAAAATGTGTACTGAAAGAATAGCATTCTCTATGTCCAGGATAGAAAAAGTTATGTGACTTCACACATTGTGCATTATTTTCGTGGATTTCACTATTTATTTACACCAATGAAATAGGCTATATCTATAGCTTCTCTAATTTCTCAAAGTCCGGTATCATTTACTTCCAAAGCTACCTGTGACCACTGCCAACAATACACTGTTGTCATGTTAATTGTACAAGGAATGTGATTTGCATTTTATTAGGCCTAATTATTTGTAAGAAGGTATTAAGTATCCTCAAAAAAATTTGGCATTTAAAATCAAAATTTTACAAAATCCTTTTTTAGTGTGCACTTATATTATGATACGAAGGTACTGTCAGAATTCCAAGTCTCTACATATTATAGTTTAGGCTCTAGGCCTACGTTGATTCTCTGTCAGTCATTAAGTCAGGACAAAGCCTCTTATGTATAGAGAGATTTGATAGGAATGCATCATTTTATTATGATTGTTATTATTTATTCTGACAGTACGCGGAATCTGGTTTTATTGGCCGCTGACATAACGGAGCACGTGCTACAACTGGTCGATTTCGTCACCGAATTACGAAACTCCATCCAATGAATGCTAAATGAAAATGTTTCATCTTGTCAATATGCTAGCTTAATACTAACAACACAAAATATTATACCGTATGAAACGTCTAAACCCAAATATAGGCCTAAATTTATTTTGGATACTATTTTCTCGAGCTATGTTTCTCACATACACACACACAGACATATTTCTGAAAATAGTGCTTTTAAATTCAACTTGTATTAATGGAATAACACAATATTTCCTCTATGTATAGGCCTAGGTTCAGTTAGAGAAAGTAAAAATAGAATGCACAGCACGCCGCTTATTGTGATCACTTCGGGACGCAGCTAATTTGATAATATTTACCGACTGTTAACAGTAGCCAAAGGAATTAAATGAAGGTTATTTATTCATATATAATATAATACATTACAAAACAGAATTAAAATATTTAATCATAAAATGATACGTAACTGTGAATCATTGAACCACTCATAGGCTAATACAGCAATAGACTGCAAGAAACTATTATTTAACCAGTAACAAAGTTTTTAATTGTTTTCACTTTCTTTTAAGAGTCTATTAACGAATACTCCATGCTCGGTAACTATTTATGAGTAGGCCTATTTTTGGAAATCTATACTGATTTGTGGTGAACACCGCTTAGCAAAACATCTACTGTCTGTTCAAGTCTTTTCATTTTACACTAGTCATCACTGCATGTCAACGCTTTTATCTTCATAAATCAAAAGCTGCAGCTTAGCTGTGGGGTGAAACATGTTTTATTGCTTAAAAGAAAAAGTTAGGTAATGCCACCCCCTCGAACTGGTCATCCTGTGAACTGGGTACAATATTGCCAGTACAACACAGTGCAGTTAAGTTAGAAACGAAACCCTTAAAAACCAAATTTTGAATGACCTACTTGGAAATAAATCCGGAAAAAGGAAAATGTGATAACATAAACCGAATCTTTGATCACAATGAACAGCATTTTTTCAATGTGTCCGTATTAATCCGTATGGGACTTCATAAAAGTGATAATATTACCCGATTGATAACATTATCCGCGATTACATTAAGCGGCGTTCACTGTATTATGAACCAACAGATCTCCTCAAACACCTGGCATTCGTATTTCTGAGTAACCATGGTTACAACGTATTGCCTGAAATCGTTACGTCATTGTTTCCCTATATGGCGCAGTTTACAAAACAAATGAAAGTGCTATTCGTATGAATTCTGTAATGTTGCCGAACAATTTTGCAAGATCTCTTTTATCCGCCATGACTTTAGATTGCTGTCATCACGCCTGCGCAGTGTAGGCCTGTCTGCAAATATGGATGTGTCCGCTTATGAGTTATAATTCCAGGTGTTTAAGGAGACAGGGTGGTCAATTTCTACATATAGCCTACATAGTAAGAGAAAGGGAGATGACACCGGGAAAACATGTCTAGAAGCCGAAAATAAACGGTAAAAACCTTAATAAGGAGCACGAATTTGAAATCCTAAGTATAACTAAAAAATGGTTCTATAAATAATGTTTTCCTATATCCCCTACGTTGGGGCGAAGGGCCTCCAAGTGTATTATACCCTTAGCAACCAGGGAAGGCGGTTGAGGCCAGGTAGGTTCCTTTACCCGCTAGCAGCCTCACATTTACAAGCAGAGGTAATTATGACCAACCGTAATTTCCTCCCCATGAGTCACCTAGTCTACTTCAATCAGTCAATCTTACATTTTTTTAATATGTCATTTTATCTTAAAATGTTTGTTATATATCAATTCTACATATAATTACAAGAAAAATGACACCAAACAATGTATAATTTACTTTAATAGGAACATAGAACTTGAAAGCAGTTTTCTCGTAACTTTTATTTATGTATTTGTTATAAATGTTCCTATTAAAGTAAATTATACATTGTTTGGTGTCATTTTTATTGTAATTATGTGTAGAATTGATATATAACTAACATTTTAAGATAAAATTACATTTAAAAAAATCTAAGATTGATTGATTGAAGTAGACTAGGTGACTCATGGGGAGGAAATTACGGTTGGTCCTAATTCCCTCTGCTTGTAATTAATGTGAGGCTGCTAGCGAGTCGAAGGAACCTACCTGGCCTCAACCGCCTTCCCTGGTTGCTAAGGGTATAGAATACTTTATCAAGTTTCATATATGTTTAATTTTAATTCATATTTTAACTATTGTGACAAGGTTAACTTCGTAATTTTATTACTAATTATTGTAAATAATCTAATTTGACAACACATTGAGCTCAATGTTATTTTAATATTTTATATTATTAAGTGATAGACTAAATCTAATACAATACAATAAGTTTACAAGAACACAATAAAAGTCAAATTCAAAACACGTGTTGTTAATTAACTGTTCTCCTTACCTTATGTAGACTTCAGCTGATTGTTTTAATATTTAGTGGTATATAGGCGGAACTTATCAAAACATTCAATCTCCAAGTGGAGGTTTCTGTTACCTATGTGAATTTTGTTACGCTTAGCCTATTTTCCTAGAGAGGGCAGAGGGACAGGTGGTAAGCCCATCGCCCCTTAACCCCCCTCCGGAAACTAAGGTATTACTTGGACGTGAAAAGGCCGAGAAATTTTGTCCAGAGGCTCTAATTTAGGCTTGGGGTTCTTTAACGTGCCGTAAGTGTACGACACGGGCTCCCCAGCTTAAAGTCCCTCCCGGAGGACTCCGTGCCCAGGATTTTTTCTATAAATATGTACTAGACAAATTTCTTTACCAAGTAGTGTTTGATATACTGCAAAGGTAATAAAATTTACTCATAATAATAGGTGTTTTTCTACGAGTATACTTACTTACTTACTCAATAGCAATAGGCAATTCCTAAGCAAGCTAAAGGAATATTATATATTTTATGGAACCCGGAGTTCCATTGCCGCGCTTACCTGTGTCCGCCATTCAACCCTATTCTGTGCTAACTCCATCCAATCATCCCTCGCAAAACCTACTTCCCTTAGATCTATCCTAATATTGTCCTCCCATCTACGTCTAGGTCTTCTAAATGGTATTTTCCCTTCGAATCTCCCAGTCGATACTTTTGAGATATGTCTTTCCTCCCCCATGCGTGAAACATGTCCAGCCCATTTCATGCTCCGTGATTTAATTACCCTTACTATATCCGATGAAGAGTACAGGTCATGAAGCTTATCGTTGTGCAGTTTTCTCCAGTTCCCATTTTCATCTCTTAACACGTAACTTATATGTGAGATAGTTTGTGCAACGTATTTGGCACCGTTTATTTAAATTGATATTTATTGTGAAACTTCCACAACTGTTACTTAATGTTCACTGAATACCCACAATGTGGCAGGTGGTAGTAATTGTTCTAAATACCGATAAAATCATCTTCATACCCGTTTTTTTTTAATTAAATCTGGAATTCAATCGACAAATGGTAGGCAAGATCATGAAATCTGTATCATATGGATTTGAGAATAACTAATTAGTACCCTCACAGAAAAAAATGTAATATGGTGAGTAGATTTTTATTACATTTGCAGTATATGAAACAGATTTGACTAATTTTTACTAATGTTTAGTGTCATCAACTTATTTATTAAAAAAGATCAGGTAAACTCACGTAACAAAGTGCCAGAATGTTTTGTTCAATCAGTGATAATTGCAATGATATGCAAAAAATAAGTTATTTTTGTAATCGATTTCCGATTCATTAAGCAGGGCTTGCGGAAGAACACGATAAGCATGTGTGAATGAATATGTGGGTAGTGTTATTTGTCATAGCTAACTGTATTGCAACTTCCAAAGCCGTATATGAAATATGTTTTCATGAGGAATGATTTGCATTTGATAAATTCTATGGGTGTTAATGAATAACACCGAAATATTATACCTGTGTATAGAGGGGACATAGACAAGCAACTTTTATTAGGAGATTTTTGCTCTATGACGTAAAATGTGTATGCTATAGGGCATTAAAGTCATTAAAATTTGGTGCTCATAAGTCAATAATTGAGCGAAATAGGGTTAAAATTTTCATTAAATTGACTTCATGCTTTCTTAGCGATCGATAAAAACCTTATTCTTAATCATTCATCAACAGTTATACCATAATTTAGAATTTTCATAATCTGCAAAATTTACTGACTAATCACATGATTGCCCGCCACTGCATTATGTTTTTATTCCTAATTCCAGGGCTAACAAAAATGTTTCGTTTGTCTTTTTTTTCGCTCAGTGTAGCAAGATATCGATCGTCATTTTTTACAATTTTCCCGACCACTACACAATATTCACTGTTCCTTTGTTTCCCATCATTTCAAGTATTAGAAGTCAGTGGCGTGCATATCCTTGGGAGATTTTATGTTATAACAGGACGAATTGAATCTATAGAGCAAAAATCTGCTAATAAAAGTTGCTTGTCTATGTCCCCTCTATACACAGATAAAATATTTCGGTGTTATTCATTAACACTCTGTATAACATAGATCACCATAAAATAGGCACTAAATTTTGCAATACTCCGGTACCGGTCAACCGATTTGGTCCAATATCAATAGGCTTCTTCTCATGGACGTTATAAATGCGTATACCAAGTTTCACAAAAATCCGAAAAGCGTTTTCGAGTTATCGCTCGTACAGACTCACTGGCGGACAGACAGACATTTTCCCGTCCACCACACAATCTCATAAAGTACCATTCTGGCACTTAATAATTAATTGGTTAATGTCCTTTTTAATACTATACACTAATATTATTATATATTTGCTAATAATATTGCTGTAAAGGATGTATGAAACAGGGCCCAGGAAATAGCCTAATAGTGATTTGGGAAATAAATTGGAAATGTGCTATAGAGAGTGACTCATTGAATACAATCAGATTTCAAACCTTACAAGGAGAGAGCTCATTTGAAGGTCGGTGCAGGTTTAATCTAATATCCCTAGCATTGTGTTCAACTAATGACAGGTCATTATCAAACAGAAATGGTAAAGTCTTACAACTACAAATGGATACTCAGCTATAATTATTGTGAGGGGTCGCTTCTACCTGCCGTATGCTACTCTTTCGCTACGCACGTGGACCTTTTTCATAGAGCCCTTGGACTCGCATTCGGGAGGTCCCAGGTTCAAATCCCGTGGCTTGGCAATTTGACATGGGTTTTTTCATGGTTTCCCCAGTCGTAAAGGCAAAATTGCCTAACTGGATATCTACATACCATGAATCATCCTCACCCTTTAATCCTAAAGCATATCCATTTAAATTGATATCGGTTGACATTTACTCCATAAAAATACACCAGTAATAGGTTTGTTCGCAAAGCAAATCCGTGACTGCTTGAGAATTGGTTGTACTGCGCATGTCCAGTCTGTAACTTACCCGTGATTTGCACTTTGCGAACGGTTACAAGAATTTGGAATCGATAGTTTCTGCGTTTAATCGATATGATATGCAAATAAAATATATATTTCCCTTTAACATGTTATACATGCAATATACATCGGCAATATAAACTATATTTTGGGAAACTTTTAATTATCTTCCATTATTCATACATATAAGTAGCCTATGCTTATAAATCTGGAGCAAGGATTTGGAGGGAGGAGTCAGGTGCGTGAAAATAGGTTACTGCGCATGTCTCTGATAACAATTCATGGTAGAGCCTGCAAATTTTTCTTATAGTACAGAAACTGTCAGTGAGAGCTTTGCGAACAGAAGATTGAAACCAGAATCACGGATTCTCGCTTTGCGAACGCGTGTGGAGAAAGAGCGCATGCGCGAACGATTTGTTCCTGGTTTCTGACTGCTTTGCGAACAAACCTTATATAAACAATTGACAAGCAATACTTCCATGGCCTACTCTACTGCATAGACACAGATCCCGATCTCCTGATATGGCCTCTCAGCTAAATAGAGTTAAATTACAGCTGAATTAAAGAAAATCGCTTTAGGCAGGCCTACAGGCTTAAGTAGATTTTGAAGTGCTTTTGGTTTAATTTATTGTCGATGGTAAAGTCTCGGACTCACATTCAGGAGGTCCCAGGATCAAATCCCGAGGTCGGCCAATTTGACATGGGTTTTTTTCATGGTTTACCCAGTCGTAAAGGCAATTGCCGAATTGTATATTCACATACCATGAATCATCCTCACCATTTCATCCTAAATCATATCCATTTAATTTAATATCAGTTGAAATTTACTCCGTAAAATACACCAATAACATAAACAATTGACAAGCAATACTTCCATGGCCTACCCTACTGTATAGACGCAGATCCCGAGCTCCTGATGTGGCCTCGCAGCTAAAAGGAGTATAAACACAGCTGAATTAAAAAGAAAATAGAGCTCCTGTGTTAGAAAGATTTAGATAGATTTATGTTGTTCAATTCATTCATTCATTCATGGTACTTCTGCCTTACGGAAGGTCTACACTCCCATGTAAAATTCCATTTTCCAGCTCCTCCTATTTTCTGCTGCATCCTTTAACTCTCCATAATTTCTTTTCTTCTTGATGTCATCCAGTATCTCAATTCTTCTTCTTCCTAGTCTTCTCTTTCCTTCTATTTTTCCTTCTATGGCATCTAGTAAGAGTCCTCTTCTTTTCATAATGTGTCCCTTCCAGTTGACTTTTCTCACTCTTACATCTTCCAAGATGTCTCTTTTCTTCCACTCTTCTTAAAACTTCTTCATTTGTGATTTTATCCGTCCATCGAATCCTCTCCATCCTCCTCAACACCACATCTCAAAGCTCTCCAGATATTGCTCAATTATAGGCTTGTAATTGGTTAATTGGTACATGCGGTTGAATCCAAACAGCAAACACCGCCTTTCTATATCCAAATTAAAATTATAACAAGATCTATTTATTTATAGTTAGCCTATTCCGACATTATTCATTGCAAGTAAATGCATAAAAAACTCTATATAATGAAAGAAACAACACAAAATATGACCGTATGTTTTTTAATTACCTAAAACATGAAATGTGAAAAAAAAAGACCTTAAAATGGCCAAAAAGTGCCCAAATAATGACATTGGATTCTAAACAAGACAAAAACAGTAGAGAAAAAATCCCTTTAGGCAGGCCTACAGGCGGAGGTAGATTTCGAAGTGCTTTTGGTTTAATTTATTGTCGCTGCATAGCACTCTTCTTCTTTAGCCTTGGCATGGCAAACCTGCAGTAAAGAGGAAGAGCCTACAATCAATTGTTTTGACAACAATAATAGGATATAATATTCTGGGAGGCCGTGCGCAAGATCAGCAATGAATAAAATTATCAAAGCCGCTAAACAAGACAAAATTATGATATTATAATAATTCTTTCAAGTGTTATTATTTTCAAACATTAAAATCTCGCGTCATATGAGAGCTATCAAGAAACTATTTATTGATTTGTAGAGTACTCATCAAGAGCTTTTCAACGATACCCCACAAGACGTGGTTTCAAAATTTTCGAATTTTCATCCCCCACCCCCACCCCCACCCTCACTCGAACCCCCGAATCGTTGGTGTCACTGTGAACTCCATAGGAAGTACTCTAATTTATTCAAACAAAGTTTCCCTCTATACTTCATAGGGGCCGAGATATACATTTTTAAAAATTTCAACCCCCTCCCCCGACCACCCCCTTGGGCCAATTGTGCTCATTAACGAACTTGTCCGAACTATTGGGCCTAGAAATAACATATTAAAATTTGGTTCAAATATCTTCAAAATTACGGCCGCTATCGTGTAAAGATATATATATATATATATATATATAAATATCACAAAATTTTTTTTTTAACGGGCGGTGGTTTCGTATTTAGGGGAGCATGAAACGCAAAGATATGAAAGAATTTTTCGAAAATCATAAAGTGGTATCCATTGCAATAGGTAGATGAAAAATCTACCTAAAATGACCAAATATGACTCTAAAATTGCCATTTTTATAACCTAGGGGTCCTGATCAGAATATCTGCACTGGTGGGCAACGTCTATGATGTTCCGGTTGAAAGATGACATCTCATCAAAATCCGGGCCCTTAGTTATAATACATTTTATTTTGCATTTAATATTCGGTCACTCCATTAAAATATAACTTGCAGTCATAAAAGTGATACAGACAGTTATGACATTGAAAGATTTATCTGTTTGTTTTAAATCCATCCCCTGGGATAGCAATGATATTGGCACTTAATCTTTCAGTCGTATTTATTTACAACTGTGCGACGTTGACAAATCTGGATACATAAATCACATCGGAGATGGGAGAGTTTAGAGATGTGCCTTGGGTGCTGCAATCACTTAGCATGGACACGCCCCTATTCTGTTTGATGGAAATTAAATACCATCACATCACTTCCATCATGCCCTGCAACTTCGCAAAGTCAAATACTTTTATGCATTTTAATCTAAACATGTTTGTTAATTTGAGACCATTTATATATTCAATACCTTTGTAATAGCAAATCTCTCCACCTAATCTATTCGGTATAAATATAGTATATTGCGATACAAGTGCCGTAAGGCACGTTTACGGGTCGAGGAAACAGATTGAAAACCCGAGGCGCAGCCTCGGGTTTTTAAGTTTTCGAGACCCGTAAATTCCTTTACGGCCCGTGTGTTGCATGCTATTTTTTGCACGATGATTATTTATATCAATTTAATTATATTAATTGTGATATTACCTGAAAATATTATGTAAATACATTCTTGAAAATATATGTTTATTTCAGAAAGTGATTCGCATGTGTTTGTTGTTATGGGAACCGAATATTTGTCCTGGGGGCCGTGTCCATAAAGGCTTGTATTATGAAGTGTATCGTAATGAATTATGACGTGGCGCTTGGACCGTAAGTAATTTAACCTCATCGCAACGCCCTTAGCAACACGATTGTGTGGGAATGTCAACTTACGATCCATGTAAACAACTTTCGTAAGTAACACTTACTAGCTAAGGAGTGCAAAAAAGGTTTTGTTTAATCAGTGATAAATGCAATTATCATATGCAGAAAATAAGTTAGTTTTTAATCGATTTCCGAGTTAAGCTCCAGGTCCATTCATTAAACAGGGCTTACATAAGAACAAAAGTATAAAGTTTGATAAGCATATGTGAAGGAATATGTGGGTAGTTATTTGTCAAAGTTAGCTGTATTGCAACTTCCAAAGCCGTAGGTTATATGAACACTGTAAAACAATATGTTGTCATGAGAACTGATTTGCATTTGATAAATTCTGCATAATATATTACCATATAATAGGCACTAAATTGGGCATTACTCCAGTACCGGTCAACCGATTTGGTCCAAAATCAAAAGGCTTCTTCCCATGGACGTTATAATTTCTTATACCAAGGTTCGTGAAGATCCGTCTTACGTAAAACAATACAATTAGGGCAGTTTAAAAGACAAAAACAGTGCCTCTGCTAAATTTGTTTTTTCTCAACATCTATTTCACTATTCAAAATGCTCCTTGCATAGCATATTTTAGTCAGTTACCTTGAAATTTTTAAAAAAAGCCCCGATACATACCGGAAAATAAAACTTATTAAGTGAATTTTTAATTAAAAAAGTGGTATGCCCTTATAACCCTTATTTATGACTTAACCTATTTACCGTAAGTAAAAAAGTTTAAGTATTTTTTTCTAAAACTCTTCCATAAAGTAGCGTAAGGAATAAAAATTGAAAACTGCACCATAATGACCTTTACCTATGAAATCCAGGTTCAGGCAAAATAAAAAATTAGAGACTTTTAGGCCTATGAAAAATGCAGAATTTCTAATCTGAATGCCCCTTCCTAACTTATTATATTTTGCAATTAAACTCACCTCGCAGCATATGCTCCCCACTTTTGGTAGGATGGACCCAAGATCAGTAAACTATACAGGTTGCGTATTCCGGGATAGACCAATCGCAGCACTTGAGCGTGTGACGTCACAAGATTCCAGATCTCGCAATTTTCAGATTTTACTCAGTCTAGAAAATCTTACACCGCGTGATTAAACTCGTAACCTTTAATTAACCCGTGGTCGGATTCCTGTGAAATTTATACAGAAATAATCTACACACATCAGCCCTACTGATGGTTAAAACAGAGCCTTAAAAAAGCGGATACAAATGTTTTTATTTCATTTTATAAACATCACCCGTTACACAAAATTCATGGAGGGAGAAGCAAATTTCACTATGCGACAATTTTTTGTATTTTTGTGTCCCGAAAAAACTTCAAGCGAGAAAGTTTTAGTGAAATAATTGAATTTTAATACAAATGAAGTTCCAGCCCCATATCTCGAATGGTTTACGAGTAATTAAGTGGTAATTATTTCATGCGCTTCAGTGTCGGAGTGATTTGTGACGACCGTGAAATGTTCAAGAAGAAGCATTGACTATGCGACAATTTTTTTATTTCTGTGACCAGAAAATGATTCAAGCATGTGAGCTTATTTTATTTCTCTGACCAGAAAATGATTCAAGCATGTGAGCTTTAGGGAAATATTTGAATTTTATTATACATCAAGTACCACGTTTATATTTTGAATGGTTTACGAGTAATAGAGTGGTAATTACTCAAGGCGATAAAGCTATCGGACGGTACAGAGGTCTTTTTTATTCTATAAAATAGGCCTACTAGCAATTACGTAAAAATCTTTAAATATTTTAATCGTGGACTCAATAATAAAGGATATTAACTGGCTACTTGTACCCATACTGAAAGATTGACCCGCTGGGGAAAAAGGAATGAATTGAACTTTTTCCCAATCTTGTAAATCTGCACTACTGTTATTTAGATATTTGTTGAATTATTTATTTTATTTTTTGATCCTTTGTGCTAGTAACTTTTATTTCTAATTACCTTATCAAATGCCTTATTAGTTTAATATCTTGTTACGCCCTTTTCATATTTTAATATAATTTATCAACATGAAAACGTATTACAGTTAAAATTGAATTGCCGAGGCTTTAAAAGCATGCTATCGGGTTATAGTTAGGGCAAGACGATGATTCTTTTTAATGAAAAATTCATGGAAAAATCCTTTGAAATATTGTGTGATTTATGTAGAATTAATTGCGAAGCAATTTGTGTCCTTTTTGTTATGTTGAGACGTCGATTTTAAAGATCCTGCGCCTCTTTTCGTTGTGCTGCTCATGAAAGTTTCCCTGCCCTGCAATTCACAAACCATCCCTTAGTTTATTAGGTCTATATTATCTCTGTCGTCACATAATTTGTATACAGATATACACTTTTGTCCGTGTTTCACCAATCATTACCTACATAACTACCCCATATAACCCGGAGAAAATTATTATTAATATAAATGTATTGCTTTGATTACAATATTAACACAAATTAATACTCTACAATAGTCTACGCAATGTAATAATAACATTAGTACTGTACATGTTAATATTGATACATAAAAATTGTTTTCTACCCTTATTATAAGGTACAATTTCTATACAAATATAGGATACATTCTTTAACAAATTTTCATCAAATTATACTAACATAACCTCTAGAATGAGGAATATTTTCTAGGCAACAAAATATTAGAACAAATCACCCTTTAGCTGTTATATAGGCCTACCTGTATTATATAATTTCTATTCAAATCTAGATCCTTTGGGAGATTTTTACAAGATTTTAAAGACAAATGGTGTAGAATCAGAAGAACATTTTAAGTAACTTGAATAACAGAACAGTTCACATCTTAGCTGTTTTCTACAATCTACAAAATTACTGTTACACACTGCCACAGCACATATCTGGCCCGGCATAATGGTTCAGTTAATTGCACTTTCTAAAGCACCTTCCATTTGTATTATTAAAAACAGTATGTGCTGGTAATATCTATCCTAAAAGATTGCGGTCAAGCGGCCGAGATCAGTAGGTAGAAGCTTTGTCATGCTCTCTACTGTCGTGCTTGAAGGGCCAAATCATTCTGACACCTTGAAGCGCTCGGAATAATTACCACTCAATTATTCGTAAACCATTCGAGATATGGGGCTGGAACTTCATTTGTATTAAAATTCAATTATTTCACTAAAACTTTCTCGCTTGAAGTTTTTTCGGGACACAAAAATACAAAAAATTGTCGCATAGTGAAATTTGCTTCTCCCTCCATGAATTTTGTGTAACGGATGATGTTTATAAAGTGAAATAAAAACATTTGTGTCCGCTTTTCTAAGGCTCTGTTTTAACCATCAGTAGGGCTGATGTGTGTAGATTATTTCTGTATAAATTTCACAGGAATCCGACCACGGGTTAATTAAAGGTTACGAGTTTAATCACGCGGTGTAAGATTTTCTAGACTGAGTAAAAACTGAAAATTGCGAGATCTGGAATCTTGTGACGTCATACACTCGCCTGCTCGCCGCAACCCCCTGTCCTATAAACTCGCCGGAATACGCTACCTCTGTAGTTTACAAGCCTTGGGATGGACCAAGCCTCCTGTAAACAAGAAATTATATTCATTAATAAAATCAGGTAAAATAATGTAACAAAGTGCCAGAATGCTTTTGTTTAATCAGTGATAATTGCAATTATGATATGCAGAAAATAAGTTATTTTTGTAATCGATTTCAGAGTTAAGATCCATATGTTGTTTATAGGCCAAATAGGTCGGACTTGTTCGTTAATGAGCAAAATTGGCCCAAGGGGTGGGTCGGGGGAAGGGGTTGAAATTTTTAAAAATTTATATCTCGGCCCCTATGAAGTAGGCTATAGGCTAGAGGGAAATTTTGTTTTAATAAATTAGAGTGCTCCCTAAGGGGTTCACAGTGACACCAACGATTCGGGGATTTTGGGGGTACGAGTGGGGGGTGGTTGGGATGGAAATCCGAAATTTTTCAAACCACGTCTTGTGGGGTATCGTTGAAAAGCTCTTGATGAGTACTCTAGAAATCAATAACTAGTTTCTCGATAGCTCTCATATAAGGCGAGACTTGAATGTTTGAAAAAGTGCTCTTTCCTCTTTTTTGCAGTTATTATTGCGGGTTTGTCATGCCAAGGCTAAAGAAGAAGAGTGCTGGACAGCGACAATAAATTAAACCAAAAGCACTTCGAAATCTACCTCAGCCTGTAGGCCTGTCTAAAGGGATTTTTATATTTATTGAAAATATGAAAAAAAATCATAACATACGCTAGATTTAGACAGCAAGCACAAGATGTTTCACGTACCCTGCGATTGCGTCCTTTGTACAGCCTACTCGACTATCTTTATGATGACTAGACGCCTGTTGCAGTAACTTTTAAATCCTGCTTCGGTAAGCGTGTTGAACTCATCTGAATTGTAGAGCTATGCAGAGTAATATGATAATGTATTGACAGTACTCCTTAATATGGCTCTAGAGGCCTTTGGCATCTCTCTAAAGCCTCATACGTAGGCTATGTCTAACTCACCACCATTTTTGGACGGACTTTAAATATGACTGACGTATGTTCGTCAGTGGAGGTTTACAGTTTCCTCTCTCCTTGTCCAGCTGTGGACTTGTACATGTTACAAAGTAACAAATAGGGTTAAGCCTCGATGAACGATGTTTTCATGTCGATGATCGATGTTTCCATGCCGATGATCGATGTTTTCTACATCGATGGAAAAGGACCGATGTTTTTGCTACACCAATGTTTCTCCCCAACATCAATGTTTTTATAATAAAAAAAAATTAATAGGCCTACCATGGTTAGAAGAAATAATTTTTGTTTACAGAAGCCTAGTTTCCCAAAACATCGATTTCTTACGTCGATAGTTTTCATGGAAATATTTCAGTTTAGGCCTATTTATGAATTTTGCCTAATTTTTTGAAACCATGACCTTTTTATAAATATAAACTTACAGCGATATTTTTTGTCTAAATGCATCCATGTTTTCAGGTCGATATTATCGTCACATCGATGGTTACCGCCGATTTTAACATCGATGTTTTAACTATCGATGCTCATCCCTAGTAACAAAGTAAAGCCGGATAAAATAACTGTACAATGATTAGCCTAATTAACCTGAACTTAAATAGCACGTCAAAGGAGTAGATGCTCTGCTTGGGAAATTGAGGAAGAGTCAACAATTCAAACTGTTTTTATTTTTTAAACATCTAACTATAATATTTGAGCTGTATTTCCGTGTAGAATCAAAGCCACATATTAACAAGACAGTATTCAATTGAGAAATTAATTGAAGGCGGCCTTCCTCGGTTGCCATAGCAACCTGGAAAGATGTTTCAGAATAACGCATTTCAATTGTCGATCGCTTTGATTTGTTAGCCAGTTTGGTTCATTTGTTTTTAACATTACGGCACGCAGAGATCTGAATTATCTTTACATAGGCAGACTAAAGGGGGATCATGAATGCAGGCTTAATGGGAAAACATTAATTGATTTTTAAGAAACTCACTGGGGGCAGGTAACTCGAATTTTTCCCGGCCGTTTTTTTTTTTTTACATAGGTGGACGGAAGGGGGGAACATTAATGCAGACCTAATTGGGAAAACAACTTTAATCGTGAAATGCACCTTGACTTCGGGTTTTTAGCTTTTCAATTAGACCTATTAATAGTTTTAATTGTTTATGAATGATTTAGGTGTAAGTATTAATAAATACAATATTCTAATTAAGTTTTATGGTAAATAAATTATTTTAAAAATATGTATTTATAGCTTAACGTAAAGCATAACATTGAAGATGCTGGGATAATATATTTTTGCTACATTTTTAAAGATTTCTTACTACCAAATCAACTATAAATGCCAATAGTCAACGTACTTAACAGACTAACTCCCTTTGTCGATACATAAAATAACAATAATTAACAGGGCCCGGATTTTAATGACATGCCATCTTTTTATTGATGCTGTATAGACATTGCCGACTTGTAGATAAATCCTAATCATGGATTCTGGATTATAGAAATGCATTTTTATTAGGTCATTTTTTGTCATTTTATGCATTTTTATATTTTCAGGGCATTTATTTCAATTTTACGTCATTATTTTGTCATTTTCGTGACATTTGTTTCCTTATTTAGTCATCTTCATGCATTTAGATTGAGTGTGTTAACTTTTCTGTCGTCTAGCTAGCATCGTCCCCAGTGCCTTTGAAGTTTAAATAAATTACTAGGTTACTATAATGCAACATTTTTATAGGATCTACTTTAAAAACAATGTTCTTGCTTTTCTTCTCAAATGCTCCAATCAATAACAAAGAACAAAGTTTTTAGATTTACAACATCCTTTCTGCATTTACAGTTTTTACAATTATGTACAAATTAGTCTATAACTTTGACTGTACAATAATAATTTTTTTTATAAATAAATATAAATTTTTAGATCATTCTTTATAGTTATTAAATCATTTTCTTCAAAATTTAGGGTCATTTTGTAGGTCATTTTACAAACAATTTTAGGTCATCAGAATCCGGGTCCTGATAATTAATAATTAATAAATTAATAATAATCAATAAATGCGGGCGAAATTGTGGGCACCTGCTAGTAAATAGTATATAACATGACAATTAAGAATTTGATCCTAAGAGTAATGGAACCGATTAAGAGAGGTTATTCATGCAGAACCTTCCACTTGTAGCGGAACCCTGGACACCAAACCGACTTGTTCTCCTTAAAAACCGAGGGCTATATCATCATTAGCAGTTAATTGGTGTAAAAGAAGGCATTAAGATCTAATGTCATAATCAAGTTAGTAAATTTATTGCTGTTTGTGGGATTTTTCCCTGCAAGCTATTGATAAATTGCCTGCTCCCGCCTACATCCAGGAGGTTTTTTATGTTCGTGCGGTCCGAAATTTTGTGCAGAGCTTCTAGCCTCATGGTCATCCACTAGCGCCGGTAAAGGTTGAACATTGACTGGAGTTGATTTTGCCGTAACAGGCAAGAATGAGTCATTGAATATCCTCGAATGGGGACTCCGTTTACATTGGTACGTGAATCTTATAGAGAAAACGGCAGACACTCTTACATAATTTGAAGTCTTGTGGGTAATCAGTAGAAGGGAACTATCTCTAAACGTAGCAATAATAATAATAATAATAATAATAATAATAATAATAATAATAATAATAATAATAATAATAATAATAATAAAATCAAGTAAACTAACGTAACAAAGTGCCAGTATGTTTTTGTTTATTCAATTATGATTGCAATTATGATAGGCCTATACAGAAAATAAGTTATTTTTGGAATAGATTTCCGAGTTAAGCTCCAGATAGATTCATTAAGCAGGGCTTACGGAAGAACAAAGGTCTAAAGTTTGACAAGCATATGTGAAGGAATATTTGGGTAGTGTTATTTGTCAAAGCTAACTGCATTGCAAGTTTCAAAGCCGCATATGAACACTGTAAAACAATATGTTGTCATGAGAACTGGTTTGCATCTGATAAATTCTTTCTAATATATTACCATAAAATAGGGTATTACTCCGGTACCGGTCAACCAATTTTGCTTCAGTATCAATAGGCTTCTTCCCATGGACGACCCCCATCCAACCATCCCTCGCAAATCCTACTTCCCTTAAATCTATCCTAATATTGTCCTCCCACCTACGTCTAGGTCTTCCAAGTGGTCTTTTCCCTTCGGGTCCCCCAGTCAGTACTTTCGAGATATGTATTTCCTCCCCCATGCATGCAACATGTCCAATCCATTTCATCCTTCGTGATTTAATCACCCTTACTATATCCGGTGAAGAGTACAGGTCATGAAGCTCGTCGTTATGCAGTTTTCATCTCTCTTAGGGCGAATATTTTCCTAAGCCCCCTGTTTTCGAACACTCTCAGATTATGTTCTTACCACAGAGTAAGCGACCATGTCTCACATCCATATAATAAAACCGGCAGGATAATAGGCTTATAAATCTTTGTTTTTAGATATCTGGACGGAAGATGAGAAGATAAAGAGTTTCTGAACTGCATAAAAGCAAGGATTTCCTTATTTTAGCCGACACTTAACTTCTTCCTTAATATTATTTGTGTCTGTAAACATCACTCCCAGATATATGAATTTCTACACTGAAAATCCACAGTCTGTTTGTTAAAACTGTAAGAACAGTAAGTGACAATGCTTTGAAGTGATTGAGTAACTGCCGATGTTTCTGTCCGCTGACTTGAAGCTCGGTTGGCTGCTGGCCTCAGAGTTGACCCATTTTCTGTGTTAGTCACTCTCTCGTGATCAGATCCCCACACATGGTGTCTTCATTGCCCTTACTGAAGACACGGGCGTCCGCCGAGGTGGTGACACCCCCGCAATCTTCAGGAGGAGGTGGAAAATGTCGCCCTATACCAAAACAACCCCCGTCTAAAGTCTAGGGGTCTTACAGTCGGCAGACGAGAGTGGGGATGTCATGGTGACAAGTCTACTGTGTATTGTTTTTGCTTGTGTCTTAACAATTACATTCCATGGCAGTGAAATCAATTGAACAGTCAGGCTATTAAACTATACTTTACTAGCAAACAGTGTGCGATTTATCATTTTATGTTATTTTAAATCTTGAACATTATTTAACAGAAGTTTTTCCGTCTATGTAGTGGTCTATTTTACGGGTTGAGCCCGGTAAGGGTAGAGTAAAGCACATTATAGCAATTATTGGGGATATCACCAGATGCCACTGTCGTTTTCTTCCCTTTCGTACAATAAATAAAATCAGGTAAACTGATGTAACAGACTGCCAGAATGCTTTTGTTTAATCAGTGATAATTGCAATTATGATTTGCAGAAAATAAGTTATTTTTTAATCGATTTCCGAGTTAAGCTCCAGATTAATTTATTAAGCAGGGCTTACGGAAGAACAAAGGTCTAGTTTTTTTTTCTTTAAATCAGATTAAAATTGTCCAGCATCAGCTGAACTACACAGTTTTGTGATATCTTGACAATCGCACACTCATATAAAGATACAAACAAACAAAAAAAGTCAAAATGTCCAGCTTCGGGATTTGAACCAGGGACATAGAGAATGCAGGTCCAAGACGTTACCATCTCGGGCACCTCGCTCATTTTAACGATTTAGTTTGATAAGCGTATGTAAAAGTGTTATTTGTCATTGCTAAGTGTATTGCAACTTCCAAAGCCGTAGGCCTATATGAACACTGTAAAACAATATGTTGTCGTGATAACAGATTTGCATTTGATAAATTCTTTCTAATATATTACCATAAAATAGGCACTCAATTGGGCATTACTCCGGTACTGGTCAACCGATTTGGTCCAATATCAATTGCCTTCTTCCCATGGACGTTATAAATGCGTACACCAAGTTTCATGAAAATCCGATAAAGCGTATTTGAGTTATCGCGCGTACAGACAGACAGGCGGACAGACATTTTCCCGTCCCCCACACAATCTCATAAAGTACCATTCTGGTACTTAATAATTATCTGTTTCATTCATTTTAACCACTACAAATACTATTATTTCTACTACTACTATTATCGTGTACCTATTTAGTCATTTACAATTGAAAATAAATAAATATTTCGGCACTAAAAATTTGGTGCATATACTAGACTAGCTTAAAAGACCCGGCGTCGCCCGGGTTTAGTATTTTGTAATTGGAAATTAGCTTATGAAGGATTTTCAATTTTAAATTCTAGGTCCTTATATAGGCATTTATAATTTGAAATAGGAAGAACGACTTATTACACTCAAACTATTCCCTCAGAAAACGCTTGATATAGTTTTTTATGGCTCATAGAGGATCTAGAATGTTGCATCCCATCGCTTGTACACAGCAAGCCTGGTAGAGGTTTAAATAAGAAGAAACAGAAATTCCTGTAACATAAAATTGTAATATCGAGGCGGGAAATTTCCCACTCTTATGTTACCATAAAGCATTATCACTTTCATACTTTTCTCTCCAAAAACCTGCGATATAATATAATAATATACACATTACCATACCTCGTTTTGTTTTCTCTATGTCCAGGGTAGAGAAAGTTATGTGATTCCATTATTTTAGTGGATTTCATTCTGTAATATTTATTTATAACATGAATTATTTTGATAACTTCTCTTATTTGTCAAAAGTGCATTTCAATTGTTTTTTCCAAGCCCACCTGATACCATTTGGCAACAATATATTCTGTGATTTGGAATTGATAATTCTATGTAAAAAGGGATTAAGTATTTTCAAAAACATTTAATTTTTGGCATTTAGAATCAGAATTTTTCAAAATCCTTTCTTAGTGAGCACCTACATTATGAAACGAAGGTACTGTCAAAATTCCAAGTCTCTACCTGTTATAGTTTAGGCTGTACGTTGATTCCTGTCATTCAGTCAATCAGTCATTCATTCAGTCAGTCAGGACAAAGCCTTTTATATATATAGAGATACCGGCAGTTTAATGTTTTTGACAAAACACAAACATAGGCCTAAGCCAACACAATCAAAACATTACTGTACTTAGGACCTTCATTTTTCACAATTCTTTCAAAGTCTGTAATTCCTTATCACAGCGAAGGAATTTTCAATATTAATTCATTATTAACTTTTCTATAACTACATAGAGACATAAATTTCTTTATTGTATTTTCGGCAAATGTTTCTGCGATGTTCAACTGTTTTCATACTTGATTTGTTTGAAACAAATTGTTGCCAACCAAAAGAGCCTGAATTCCTCTACCTATGAAATTTCCAAACAGCTTTTGATGACTACGTTAAGAGCAAGAGAACTGAAATTATTTTCCTTTAAAAATGTACGATTTAAAATAACATAAAAAGTCGTACGACATTTGACGGTTTTTTATCGTAAATAATTATGTTCACTTGATGTCGTGTGTAGGAGATCATGTGTGACCACTCACTGTACGTGTGGAAGGGCGCGTAGAGATGCAGTCATAAATCTCAACTTGTGATCTCGCTGTGAATTAATTTATTGTCAGCGCGAATCTATGGCTCTTGAACTCTCTTCCTAATATACAGTCACATAAATTATACTTTGTATCTGTGATCGAGAATTTTTTTATTGTACTGAAGGTGAAACGTTGCCATTTCTTGCTAGTAGCAGTTATACTACAGTGAGTTCCACGAAAGAGTTGGCCAATCTTGTTGGTTTCTGCGTCGCGGCTGCCACAGCTCTAACTCCCGAGCAATTGGGTGAAATATCTACGCAAATAAAGCCGCTAACGGTGTAACGATTCAGGTTCTCACATTACAGTTCGAATTACAATGAAAATAGTAAACTGATGTAACAAAGTGCCAGAATGCTTTTGTTTAATCAGTAATATGTGAATTGCATTTATGATATGCAGAGAATAAGTTATTTTTGTTATCGATTTCTGAGTTAAGCTGCAGATCAATTCATTAAGCAGGACTTACGGAAGAACAAAGGTCTAAAGTTTGATACTTAACCTTAATTCAAACTCTTATACACTGATATAAGACATTCTTAAAATATGTCAACATTTCACAATATACACTGGCGAAGAACTCCACTTAATGTATGTAGGCCTAATTATTTCAGAGTAATATATCTTCTGTATTATAACAGTATTCACCTTGATGAATGAAGTAAACATCTGACTAGTTTGATAACCAATGTGTCATGGCTAACTATAGCCGTAAAACGATATGTTGTCAGAATAACAGATTTGCATTTGTTAAATTCTTAATGACATATTACCATGAAATAGGCACTAAATTGAGCATTACTCCGATACCGGTCAACCGATTTTATCCAAATCAATAGACGTCTTCCCATGGACATTATGATTGCGTATACCAAGTTTCATGACAATCCGATAAAGCTTATTTGAGTTATGGCGTGTACAGACACACGAACAGATAGACAGACGGACAGACATTTTCCCGTCCCCCACACAATCTCATAAAGTACCATTCTGGCACTTAATAACCACTTACAACATCACAAGTTATGTTGGAGATGCCTTCCTCTTGCATCCACACAACACTGGCATTTTTCAGGAAATTTTCTTTCACGCGCAAAGCTCATCTTCCGAGATAGAGTTAATTTCTCTTGTGATATTGTCTTTAAGTTCTTAAAATGTATGGGAAATTGACTAATACACTTTATTTTTCAAGTTTCCCCATAAATAATAGTCACATACTGTAGTCTAATATATTTTGTGGTTATAGTATATACTCGTATATGTTGAAGTAATGTTGAATCTAATATTTTTTCCTTTTTGATTTGCAGGTATGTGAGATCCTTTACCTACAGCTTTGATTGGTGAGTGAGTTGCTAAATATTTACATTACGTGTATTCTTTTACTGTTTAAAGCAGGTATGGGCAACCTTTGGAAAGATACGGGCTAAACTTTACGGTATTTATGAAGTCGCGGGCCGGAGATAATAGGTAATTGTGAAAAAATAATCATGATGCAGTTTTTTATACTTATATAGTATAACGCTGAAGTTACATGAACGAGAACAATATCGAACTGATTAGATATTTACTTACAATCAGCAAATTAATGAGAAGCTTGAGCTTGAATTTGAGAAACAAGATAATCAATGTTGGCATCAATCCGTGAACCGAAAATATTTACTTTTTCGAGTGCAATTTTAAAATGTTCCGCGGGCCGGATCAAAAGTCGGGGAGGGCCACATCCGGCCCGCGGGCCGGGCGTTGCCCATATATGGTTTAAAGACTAGGGCAAGGCATTTGATGACTTTGCCATCTTTTTATATGAAGGTTAAAAGATAGCTCGAATATATATAAATGGCATATATTTGCTAGGGGCAATTTGATGGGCATGCCAGTTCAGAAAGAATTTCTTTTTCGAATAAATTTGCTTACTTCTTTAGTAACAAAATAAGTGTGTTTTACATTGAAAATTCATATATAACGCACTGTCATCCATTAATTTTCTTTTAGCGATTCATTACTTTGAAAAATTAACTATAAGTAATCATGGTAAATTTATTGGTCTTTTTTAAATTGTGTCATTTTACACAATTTTAGGTCATAAATGCATTTTTTATTTTGCATTTTTTCACTATTTTATGGTCATTAAATGTCTTGCCTTATCAGTGACAAACTTCAAACCTACTGCGTATTATAGGCCTATTTCTGAACTAAGTTAGTTTCACTATGCACTGTGAGAATATTTACCCATCGAGCAGCTAAAATCTGTTTGAGGCTGCTCTTGAAACTTAATGAAACGCGTCTTAGCTTTTTTGCGTCCTTGAAGGATTAATAGAAATCACAATTATAACTAATCCTAATAATGGTAATCGGGATTTTCTTTATTTGCGATTTTCACTGTAGAATAGCTATTTATCCATCAATTAAGATACGCAAATCAAGGCTTTAGTGGACGAATCTAATATTACGGGCGAGATGTAGCCGGTTCTGAGATACTGGTTGAGTCCGCTCAAATTTTTGTGTACGTGGTGCACACACTAGATTTTAGTATAAGTTGTCTAATTTTACAACTAATTAACTCAGATTTTCACTCGTTTTAAATAATCTAATATATAAAGTCGAATGTGTGTTTGTGGGTATGTTTGTTCCTTATACAAATCTACATTTCTTTACCAATTTACACGGAATTTTGCACACATACCCAGTTAAGTCCGGAAAGTATAGCGGTCAACATTAAAATTGAAACAAATCAGTCCTTCCCTTGAAAATTATATAATTTCTGTGAATATTCTACTGAAAAAAAGAATGTTGTTCAGTTCACATGGCAACAGTGAATTGTTTACTATGATTACATAGGGCCTTGGCAACTATATAGCCTAATGCTGGACTCTTAACGATTTATGATTCCATCGATGTAATATATTGGCGAAAATAATTACTGAAAATGAAATCCACGAAAATAAAGCACAGTGTGATGTAGTCACATAACTTTCTCTACCCTCGACATTAAGAAATATTCTCTCACTTTACATTTTGATGTAGAATAAGAGGTCGTATTACAGGGACAACTTAAGTGTGTGAGTATGCTATATCAGAAGTCTGTAAATAATCCTTTCCGCTGATACGTTATCCATAGGCTTTGTATTAGTTGAGATTTATCATAGGCCCTAAGCATGGGATGGCACATTTTGAGTCCTATGCTTACAGTTTATTATGACCCGGGTTTTAGGGGAGGAAAGTATGAAAGTGATACTGCATTTCTCTTTTATTTCAGCCCCTAAACGGTTGTAAGATGAGAATGAGAAATAAAATTTTCCGTCAAGCCAAATACAATTTTATGAAATTTATGTTTCTTCTTATTTCAACCCCACCCAGGCATGATGTGTAGAAGCAACGGAATGCAGCATTCGACATCCTCTATGAGCCATAAAAAGCTATATCTAGCGTTTTATGATGGAATAGTTTGAGTGTGATAAATCTTTTTCTTCATTTCAAGTTCTACATACATATTATATAAGGACCTAGAGTTTCAAAATCGAAAGTCCTCCATAAATTAATTTCAAATTAAAAATACAAAGCCCGGGCGACGCCGGGCCTTTTCAGCTAGTTCTGCATAAAGAAAACAAATTAATGTGACGTTTGTAGCAATAGTGCTTGTTTTTAAACTTTAAACTTTTCTTTCTACGGATTTGTTTCTTTTTCTTAAAAATACTTTCAATTCATTAAAATTCCCTTGAGGCAGGCCTACAGGCTGAGATAAATTTCGAAGTGCTAAATATCGCCTTATAAGAGAGCTATCGAGAAACCAGTTATTGATTTGTAGAGTACTCATCAAGAGCTTTTCAACTATACCCCATAAGACGTGGTTTAAAAAATTTCAAATTTCCATCCCCCCACCAACCACCCCCACTCGTACCCCCCAAACCCCCGAATCGTTGGTGTCACTGTGAACTCCATAAAGAGTACTCTAATTTATTTAAACAAAGTTTCACTCTATACTTCATAGGGGCCGCGATATATTTTTTTCAAAATTTCAACCCCCTACCCAACCACCCCCTTGGGCCAATTTTGCTCATTAACGAAGTTGTCCGAACTATTGGGCCTAGAAATAGCATAATAAAATTTGGTTCAAATATCTTCAAAATTACGGCCGCTAGCGTGTAAAGACACACACATCTATATATATATAAAAATGAATGTATGTGTGTGTGTGTGTCCTTTATGCATTGCTACACCATTCATTCGACCGCCATGAAACTTTGAGAAGTTGTTGGGTACATTCCCGGGAAGGTTTCTGTCACACTACATTTTTAATTTTAGCCTTCGTTCGCGAGTTATGAGTGAAAAACGGCAAGAAAACGTGCATTTTTTACGCTTTCGAAGCATCAGTTATTCATTTCAGTTGTCAAATCAATTGCAGAAGGCTTTGTCTATTTTTGTCATACTTTGGAAACAATAGCATCGCGATCGCTTTGGAAGGCAATGGATATCTCAGGTTATTATAAAAGCTATAGATGTCGATAAGGTAATGTTAAACATATTTTATTTGACATGGAATATAGTTTACAGAAAATTCCGGGGAAGTTGCTTAGTTCGGGGTCCTGGCTACAACGTTTTTATTTGTAATCATAAGTAAAAACTCTTATGTAGGGTCGTTAAATCTGCCTGAAATGTAACGGAATTATAAGTCTGGACAAATGAATATAGAAACTATGGCCTCAGTAGGCTTATTCCATTCTTCATCTATATAAATAAAAACGAATATATGTCTGTCTGTCAAATACATTTGCACACATTTTTTTCATCGTGAGTTTAATCGATTTCAATTCTCATAATCTTCTGAGATTTCAGCAACGCTCGACGGGTAATCTATATAGATCTTCTATAAAGCCTACATAAAAATGAATGTATGTGTGTCTGTCCTTTATGCATTACTATGCCATTCATCCGATCACCATGAAACTTTGGGAAGTTGTTGAATACATTCCCCCAAAGGCATGCTACATTTTTAATTTTAGCTTTCGTTCGCGAGTTATGAGTGAAAACGGGATTGAGACGTACATTTCTTGCGCTTTCGAAACATCAGTTTTCAGTTGTCAAATCAATTGCAGATGACTTTGCCTACTTTCGTCATACTGTACCTTGGAAATAAAAGCATCGCGATCGTTCGAATTTGGTAAGCCCACCATGGCCGCAGACAGATGAAATTTTCACCCTAGACGGAAGAAGAATAGTGAATATAGCCCTAAATGGACAAACATTATGCAGGGTTTTTTTAGGCCAGGGAACTCGAATCTGAGGTTATTTTTCCCATGCTGCGCTTTCTAATCGTGGAATTCACTTCAAAGCCGGATTTACAGTTGTTTCATTAATTAGGCCTATCAATCGTTTAGTTTAGACCTATGAAAGTTTCGTGTGCAAAGTGTTAGTAAATATAATAGTTTAATTATTTTGCTCTTAATTTATAATCTTCCTATTAATTATTGTGGGCGAAGCCGCGGGGATCTGCTATAAGCTATAATAAGCTGTAGCCTATCTAGCGTTTTCTGAGGAAATAGTTTGTGTGTGATAAGTCGTTCTTCCCCATTTCAAATTCTAAGTACCTATATAAAGACCTTAAAGACCTCGAGTTTGAAAATCGAAAGTCCTTCATAAGTTATTTTCGCATTTACAAAATACAAAACCCGAGCGACGCCGGGCCTTTTAAGCTACAGTAGTATATATATATTTAGCACTTCGAAATCTATATATAGACTATATATAAATATAAGTTATATATATATCACAATTTTTTTAACGGGCGGTGGTTTCGCACTTAGGGAGGCATGAAACGTAAAGATATGAAAGAATTTTTCGAAAGTCATGACATGGTATCGATTGCAATAGGTAGATTTTTCTTCGAAATCTACCTAATAAACAAACTAGCAGATCCCCGCGGCTTCGTCTATGATAATTAATTGGAAGATTAAAATAGTGTGACGTATTAATCACGGCACATTGATGCTTACGTGTCCAGTAACAAGCTGACGATTTTATCAGGTAAAATCCCATCCTCATATCAATAGCAAGTATTTTATAAGATAAACGATCATGTTAGATCTATAGCCGAGGAATTGCTAAACGTTATTGGTCAGTAATGAACACGCGGCTTATGAGTGGAATAATCAACTGTCATTTTATTTATGTCATTAATAATAAACTGTAATTTTCAGCATCATCAGATTATGAGTGGAAGAATCGTTCTTCACAAATTGACTAGTCTAATGCCGGTTTTCGACCAAGAGCTAAGCTAAGTTAGTTTAGCTTAGCTCACATACAAAGTGGGATTTCGCATGTAGTTGTGCCGACAAAACTACATATGAAATCCGGCAAAACTATATATGAAATCCCTCACTGTATGTGAGCTAAGCTAAGCTAAGTTAGCTTAGCTCTTGGTCGACAACCGGCATAAGAGTGTTGCATGTCAAACTGATTACCTAAATAGAAACAATGACGTGACCACAGAGTATATCCTGTGTGGGTAAATATTTTCACACGCTAAAGTCATTTCTCCTGAACGAAACATTTATATGAAGACTCAGGTTTAGAAGGGACTAATGCTATATAGGCCTGTGTATTTTACCTATCTCGATTCCTATTAAGAGGTGATGGTAGTTATCAGTGTCAAAAAATAGATTTTTTTTTCTTAGGCTCATGTAATAGAGCATAGTTTTCTGAACATTTTGATAAATAGGTCTTATATGTTGTATTATTATTAAGCCAAGCAGAGCGACCTGGAAGGATAAAATACCATAAGGTTAGAACATGCATGTCATTTTCTTTTCGTTCTCCTGTAAAATTACATTTTTTGTACTTCAGGTACCATTTTCTGAAAAGCTATTCATGCTGAAATAATGAAACTTTCAGGAATTCATTATAGATGGATGGATTCGTTATATAAATCTCCCTTAGCAGAATTATGGGAAAAGTCTTGACTATACAGAATTTTCAACTTTTTTTTTTTAAGTCGTGAAGTTTTCATGCAGCAATCTATCTACTCTTATACAATTCAACGGCCCTAAATAGCGTGCTTGCTCGCCCGCTTCGTGAGACATCGGGTATACTCGGCGATGTTCGTCTCTCGCAGTCTAAACTTTCATGACGACTACAAAATTAGGAAGGAAAACCGTTTCTTTATTATATAAGGCCTAAGTGAAATGAACACAATGAACAAATATTCTAATTTTATTTTTACTTACAATTTTCATAGCTCTGAACCACAAACATTTTTAATAATCTACCAGTGTAATTTTCTTAAAAATCCTGGAGTCAATAAATAATGGCGGGCGAAGCCGGGGGCAACAGCTGTAAAATATTGATGGTTTTATCTCTTGAAATATCGCTGATAATAATAATCCAAACAAACCATTCCTTCCCTTGAAACATTATATAATTTCTGAAAATTACACTGAATTGATAAAATAAAATTCACATCATATTCATGTCAATAAACAGCTGAGAAACAATACGTATTATGTGTTCACAGGTTCTTTGGAACTGCATAATCGATTCTGATATAGTTTTCCCAGGGGGCGCTTTCAAGTCGTGGGATGTACTCTAAAGCAGGAATTTTAGCTGTTTCATTAATTATTAATGGCTTAGTTTATGAATGATTCGCGTGCAAGTGTTAATAAATATAATGCTTTAATAATTATTATACTCTTAATTTTTAATTTTTAAAAGAATTATCGTTGCGAAGCCACGGGCACCTCCTAGTATTGTACATATTAGACTGATTATGCTAGGGTAGATAGTAGAACCTATTGTTAGTAAGTTCCCAAAGTTTCAGAAAAATCTAAGCTACAGAAATTGAATAAAGCGTACCTATGTTAAGGGAAGTAACTGTAAAACTAAATTATCACCTACGTGTTAAAAAATTCTTTCCTACCAAACAATGAGTTCTAGAACAACCATTCTCTGCTTATTGTAAACTACAGAGTGCACTTGTAAAGCATAAAAAATTTCAACTGAATCTGATTGTTAACACCTGAGTTATGGCTTCTTGAACATACGCTATATTTTATATCATTTTGCTAGCGGTAACTACCATCTCCCCTTAATGGGGGACATACAGCTTTTGGTGAAATTCATTGGTGAGAAATATGTGAATTTCATTATTTTTTTTTCTCAGCTATGAAGTGCTCTACAGTTATGCAATCTGACATACTCTTTATTGACTACTTCTACAATTGCATACTATTTTCAAAATTATTCAAACTGTTACAGTTACGGGTAATTATCGTTTTAAAATGGCTGCCACGTTTCATGCACTGAACAGCCGTTTCCCTGATAACTTCCACAAATATAGATATTTGTGAGTGATTATTTTTCTGTTTGTTTGTTAATATCATGTGAACATCATAATCTAGGATCTTCGAAATATCTTCAGTATAAGTACTTTTTAATACAATATATATAATTTAACGAAAAATAAAATTTTAAAAATGATTTATAAGAATACTTATACATAGACCTGGGATTTTAAGGCAAATGCCTATTTTCTTCCTTATGAAATAACATGAAAATTTTTAAATATATGGACGTTTCATAATAAATCACTTACATTTATAAAGTTTTATAGTGCCCTAAAATGCCTATTTGGACATTTAGAGCCTATTTTACTATTTTAGTGCCTAAAATGCCTATTTTGTACGTTTAAAATAAAATTCAACTTCTGTAACTTTTACAATCATTTAATGGACATCCCTGAATGAAGAGCAGAACAGCAGAGGGTGGGTTTTTTTGTTTTACAGAAACTTGATTATTCCAAACAATTGTCGCTAAAGCAATGCTGATTGACGGAGGAGGGGGAGGATTAAGGGGGAAGGACTACTGTCAAGTTACCAGTGAAACAATATCTGTTTAAGTGAATATAGTTTGAGATGCCTAATTTTGAGTTAATTCTGTTAAGAATAGGTATACCACGTTTCTTGCAGTAAAAAAATACCATGTTACAGTTTAAGTGTATATTGTAATATTTTAAAGTCTATTTTCTATCTATTTAGCCTACAAATTTTTTAAGCATATTTCAAGTGCCTATTTTCTCTTTTAAAAGCCTATTTACTTGTTTTAAAAGCCTATTTTAGGTGCCTAAAACTATTTTTTTAGAGCCTAAAATCCCAGGTCTACTTATACTACAGAACGAGATATATACATCTACATCTACAAGCAGAAGAAGCAACTACTTCTTAAATAAATGTCTATGCAATTCTGGACTGAAACTGTTTTTCTCCTGAGTATTGTGAACAATAGATTAATCTTTATTACTAATTTACGCGAAAATAGTGTAGACACAGTGGACATAAACGAGCGATGCACGAAATGATTCTCTACGAAAACACGTGACACTTTTCTCTTCTGTAAACAGTTATGAATTAAAATTACCTATCTTTAGGTTTCATCGCTTCTTAGTAGCACTATCGTCTACACAGCGAATGTGTATAGACCAGTATTGTACTGTTTTCAAATAACTAGATTAATATTTTGTGCCCATTATTTCGCAAATTTCTATGAAGCAACACAATCAGTCAAACAATATTAATAAATATTACAAGACAGTAATCGTTTCATGAGTATAAAGTAACTTCTATGTGAGGAGAAAATGTGCCAAGTGTTTATAATTCTATTAATTGCTAACTCTTTTGCCAAATTGCAAGTTAACATGCCTGGCGAAATGGTAGGTTGCATGGATCGCATTATAAGAGAACACTATTCATCCGGAAAACCTGTGGTGGTATCAATGGTGAATTCTGAAGATCCATCTTACATGCGTTTACAGGCCATCGTGTTGGAAGTTATTTACAGAAACGGTAATATTCCAGTACTGATTACTGTGCCAGGCGCTCAAGTGCCACAAGAAGAGGTACTGATCCCACATCAAGGTTACATAGTATTAGTGAACTCTGGACTCACTGAACTTAACAACCAACTGACAAAAATGAGGAGCAGCAGCTCATGGAATCCCAGAGGTAAATTCATCGTTATGATTCCAGAACAATCACTAGCTGTTAAAGTCACTGAGATGATGTGGGAATTCAGCCATGTTATCAATGTGGTGATTATAGCACTGGACATTGGAGTGTTCACCTGGTTTCCTTATAAGAACCAAAATTGTGGAAGACAAGTCAGGGATGTTGAATTCATCAATGAATGCAAAAACAATCTAGACACAGAAATAGACTTCTTTCCTCCAAAACTCCCCAATACTTTCTCTGGATGTGTTCTGAATGTATCAACTTTGGGAAGGGAACCATACGTAATTCCCAAGACAGAATTCAAAGTTGAGGGACTTTGCCTGGTGTGCCTTTCATTATTTGCTGAGAAAATTAACTTGACTTTAAACTTCGTGGACCCTACAGCAACATTCCAAGAAAAGGTAAAAAATTTGCCTAAATGGTTGAACAACAGGCACATTGACATAGGCGTAGGACAGTTAAGTTTTTCTTCCCAAGCTATTTTAAACGATACGGAAACCTCTATCGCTACTGTGCTTGACACACTGACAGTTCAAGTGCCTTGTCCAGAAACATTTCCCAGAACAGAAGGAGCTGTAAAAGTGTTTACTTTGAGTGTTTGGATTTCAATGCTTGTGACAATTCTAGCTATCAGTCTTACATTTCACTTTCTGACTTCTGGAAGGCATGAAGTCATGGGCTTCAGGACACTGTCTCTCTGTTTTATCAGTGCCTGGGCTGTGCTTCTATCAGTATCGGTTGCCTCCCCAAGACATTCAAATCTCAGAATGATATTCGTTATGTATGTGTGGTACAGTTTTGCAATGATCACAGTTTTCCAGGCTCTGTTTACCAGCTACTTGGTTCAACCGGGATTCGAAGGCAAGATAGAAACTTTTGACGACTTGTTAAAGAAGTCAGATATTAAATTTGGTGATAACAATGCTATTACTAAGCTCCTTAAATCGATTATTTATCCAAAGGAAATTAGTCAATTCGCGAACAGAACTTATGACTGTACAGTCATAGTGAATTGCACAGAGAGAATAATACTTGGGGATGATCTGTTCTTAATGGTAATCCTTAATTTTTCAAAGTACGTAGCGAAAAGGATGGGTCTCACAGACCGCCAACTTGGTGACAACTTGTGCTTCCTGAGCCAAGTCCACCAATCTGTTCAACTGATTACAATGTCTCGAAAAGGGTTCCCTCTACTGGAAGCTATGAATAAGGTGTACCGGGCATGTTTCGAGGCAGGGATGGTTGTCAAGTACAGGAGTTTTCTTGAGTTCAAAGTTGGACTTGGTAAATATAAGGGCACCGAGGACAATGACTATTTTATTTTCAGCATGCTTCATTTGGGATATGCGTTCAAAACCTTGCTTGCAGGTTGCGTCATGGCCTTTCTGGTGTTTGTGCTTGAGATTCTCATCTCTAAAATCAATAGGAAGACTGCTTGTTCTGGGTGTATGTAATCTGCGCCACAGTTGACACCTAATTTGAAATAGATTAAAAATGATATATGTAAACTGCGCCACGGAAATATGTAGGTCATTTCACGCAAAATATAATTCGATGTTCTACCACGCTTCTCCCAACATCTTCCTTGTGTTAGATGCACTTCTCCAGTTCCAAACAAGTGCCTACATAAAACTGTGAGAAATATTGAATAAGGGATACCTGTAAGAAAAACAGCTAGAAGATAAATGACAAGTATTCTCGTCTACTCAAGTGGAGAGAACAATATAATATAATTTTTACATGAGCACTTTGTTCTCATATGACGCCTTCTTCTTAATAAAATCAAAACGGGATATTTCATTGTTTATATTATATAGCATACTCACTGGCACACACTTAAGCTGTCCCTGCAATACGATAAATCAAAATGTGAAGTGAGAAAATATTTTCCATGTCGAGGGTAGAGAAAGTTATGTGACTGCTTCGCATTGTGCTTTATTTTCTTGGATTTCATTATTCAATAATTATTTCACAAATATATTAATTACATCCATAGCATCAGAATTTGTTAAAACCCAGTATTATGTAGTTTCCAAAGCCCTATGTGAACACTGTGAACAATATATTGTTGTCATGATAACTGAATTGCTTTTCATTTTTCAGTATAATATTTTTAGAAATTATATGAATTTTCAAGGTAAGGAGTGGTTTGTTTGAATTCTAGTGTCCACCGCGTTACTTCCCAGGCTTAACTGGGTATGTGTGCAAAATTTCGTTGATTTTGTTTTGGAAAGAGGAAACCAAGACCGATTTAGGGTTGTGTTCACCAACGCCGATAATCTGTATGATCCTGGTATTTAGACTGAAAAGCTGCGATATTGTCCATTTTGTGTTTCACCAGCTACAGTAACTTGGTTTGTTCGATATTATCCAAGCTAATGCTTTACCGGTGAAATATCGGCCAGCAAAACAGGATAAACCAAACTAACTGCGAAATCAAGATGGCGCTTAGGCGAATGGAACATCTGATCAACATGAGAGATGATCACAGTGACGAGGAATATGAAGGCACCCTAATGGATAAAGGAACGTATGCCGTACTTGGACATTTATTACGACATTAATTTCTGCACAAGATTCAAGGGGAAAATTAAATTATCTTCTATACTCCACGCCCCTAAAGCAGTGAGACATCAAGTGACCATTTGTAGAACTACTAGCTAGAGACAGCGTGAGGGGAAACTTTCCGTTGCTGTGGCAACGTATACATTTCGTGTCCGGACGTAACCAAATAGACAGTCTTCCCCCCGCTGATTCACACAACAACCGCCAGATAACGTTGGTTACTATTATGACAAATTTAAGGGTCAGATAAGTAGTAAACAAAAACCAAGCTTTTGAAAACCAAGGTGACAATCTATGTGGTGAAACCAGAAAGGTTTACTGTTTGATATAATGGATTAATCGTAGTTTTTATTATCCACGATGCCGAGAAATGTTATCCGTGTTGGTCAACACAGCCCTTAGACAGATCAATAAACATAGAGAAACGCCGACTTTGAAGCTGCCTGGGCATGTAATGAAAAACTCTACGTACTATACATGCGAGTAGCAATTGTCATAACTACTTGTAGTATGATACCATCTGATGAGATAACGGTGGCACGTGCGAGATCCAGAGCAGATGTGATGATATGCACATGCAGACGTGATGCCCCGCGTGCTGCGTGACAAATCCTCAGGCACGTGCTCTGTATTACGTGGCTACGTGCGATATTGTGAGCGATTCCACACCGAGGTCATCCTCAGACGCTTTTATTTAGCTTTATTTTCATGCGGTAATCGGTTTTAGAGCCAGGATTGTGATGAGGCTGCATGTTTTGTCTGGTATCACAGAAGAAAAGCTGTTTTCATGTGTTTTATGTTAAATGTTGACTTTTCAGATATATTATTAGAGGGTTTTTTGTGACATTTTTATCCCTTAAGTGGGTTGTGGATGAAACTTCTATTTTCCACATTTTTAAAGCTACATACTTCATTATTCGTACACATGTCATGGTTTAAGGGAATGCACCACTGAAATTACTAAAATCGAAAGTTTTCAAGCAATATAGCTCAAAATTTAACCATGCACTTGTCCCGTGCATTTATTTTGAGGTTTAAAATTTCATCCTAATATCTTGAAAAGTTTTTGAGTTATTAATTTTCTTAGTATAAAAGTAGAGCGATTTTCAAAATACTCCACACGATGAAAATTTTCAAAAATTATTTTTTTTACTAATGCACTTTATTTATCTAACTATGAAGAAAAAATTTGTCATATGATTTTTTCTAAGGTTTATGGTCCCTGAGATAAAAAAAGTGTAAATTATATATATTTATATTTCAAAATTTCAAAAATATATTTATTTTGAAAATTCATAACTAATAAAATATTCATAATTTCAAAAAATCATATGACAGTTTTTTATAACTATACCTTAAGAACATGTCCTGAAAATTTAAGAGAAATTGCATAAAGTCTTCATCGTGTGGAGTGTTTTAAATTATGAAAAATGTTGAAAAAAATAGTTGGATAAACGATCTTTAAAGGGCAGGCAGGTAGCAGTCATGAACGTGCGCAAGGCCATTTAAAAAATCACCTGACGCCTTTAAACATGTAGAATGTCATAAACGAAAATAGATTCTGAAACTAGAATGTTTGTAGAATTTTATCAGTACAAAAATGAAAAATGACTTTTTTTCACAATTTTTAAAAAATCTCAGTGGTGCATTCCCTTAACAGATAATGTCGTGAAGAAATTTAATTTATGTCAGTTTATTAAGTGCCAGTATGGTACTTTATTAGATTGTCTAGGGGACTGAAAAATTTCTGTCTGTCTGGCCGTGTGTCTTTACGTGCGATAACTCAAATACGCTTTATCGGATTTTCATGAAACTTGGTGTACACATTTATAACGTCCATGGGAAGAACCCTATTGATATTGGACAAAATCGGTTGACCGGTACCGAAGTAATGCTAAATTTAGTGCCTATTTTATGGTAATACATTAGAAAGAATTTATCAAATGCAAATCAATTCTCATGGCAACATATTGTTTTAGAGTGTTCATATACGGCTTTGGAAGTGCAATACAGTTAGCTTTGACAAATAACACTACCCAAATATTCCTTCACATGCTTATTAAACTAGACCTTTGTTCTTCCGTAAGCCCTGCTTAATGAATCGTTCTGGAGCTTAACTCGGAAATAGATTACAAAAATAACTTATTTTCTGCATATCATAATTGCAATTATCACTGATTAAACAAAAGCATTCTGGCACTTTGTTACATCAGTTTACATGATTTTATTGAGATATATTTTTGGAATTGGTCTTACTTGTGTCCTGTTATTATCTGGAGAACTAATCTAACCGAACGCTATAAAATACACAGGTATATAACTTGCAGGCATTCATTATAAGGTATCAAATGCTATACAACAGCTGACGCGATGTGATCGAGGATAATAATATAGGCTAGCAGAATCTATGTCTTATTTTAAAAACTCGTTTCTCAGTAACGGGAATTGTCCGCCGGTATTCGTGTCTTCTTATCTTAGATTACCCTCGCTTAGCTCACATATTTCTTAGATAGGTCTGTCCCGGTCCAAAAGCGCTCCAAGCCCTTGAAATATATTTTTTAAATATCGGAGCTGTATCTCTATTTTTGTGGGAGAAGATAGACTTCGAATTTGACTGAGAAAACGAGTGCTTGTTGTTTGGATCAATGGCAGTTTAAAGCGCACGATAGGTCTAGGCCTACTATAAATACGAGGGTTGGAAGTTTAATAGTGACAACACATGTATAAAATCAAGGTGAATTACACGAAGTTCAAATCACTTTTGTTGGATGTTGGTTGGATATCCAGCATACTTCAGAGCAAATAGGAGTCTTCACAGTAGGGTGGCAAGACGTCCGGCTTTTGGCCGGACTGTAAGGCTTTTGGCTAAGCAGTCCTCCATCCGGCGCGGCTTTATGCCGGACGTTGATTTGTCCCCCTTTTCGAGACTCTGATAGATCGGTAAAGCGTATTAAATAAATTTGTATTTTCCCGTACGTCCCTGCCAAGGAATCTATTCCTAAGGTGATAGCGTACTATCATTTGTTCGGTGCAGTACATGGCGTTGGCCGTATTGTTGATTGTTGTTCAAGTCTCCATTAGTTTTGTACATTCATTGCATTGTACATTCATAAATAGAGATGAAAATCCCTTTTTGCAGTGTAAAATCATTTATTTTATATAAATGCAGTTATTAAGTTAAATTAGTCAGGGTTATACCAAGTAATATCTGCTGTCCAGCCGTCCATGCCCGAAGTTATACTATGCTAGATTACCGAAGATGTGTATCCTCCTTTCTGACATTTTAGAAATGGCCACCCTACTTCACAGTAACCAGAAGAAATTGAGCTGGCTCTATCAACCGGTCTAAAATGAATAAATTTTGGATCTGACAGAAAGCCAATGATTGAAAATAATTCAATACGTTAAAATTATTCTTGAATCACAATAATATACAATAACAAAATGAACTGTTACAAGATTGTCACTCATTATGATGATTGATTGAGTGAAACACATAATTGAACCTCCGCCGGAAGGAAGTGAAGAATAAGTGACAGGCTTTGACCAATCTTGCTCCTTTTCGGTATGGAATTATTGTGACATAGCGAAGGGGGTTGCTGAGGGCAGGTGTTTTGCTTCAACATGATAACGCGCGTCCTCGTGCAACCATGAAAACTATCGACGACATATGCGTCAAGTGGCTCCCACATCCGCCATACTCGCCAGATTTGTCACCATCAGATTTCCACATCTTTGGTCCATTAAAGGAGCTCCTTGGAGGGCAGAAGTTCAAGTCTGATGAAGACATCCAATCGGCGGTGCATGAGTGTCAACCTGAATACTTTTTCTCATGCGGTATCGAAGCACTTGCTATATGATGGCAAAAGTGCACTGAACTGGGAGGGGACTATGTAGAAAAATAATGTACAAACAAACATTCTTCCTGCAGGAAAACAGTGGAAAAAATTGTGGTTTTCATTTGATTCTACCTCATATATGTCCAAGAAATTGTGTTTTGTTTCTGTAAACAGCCCCAATGTAACTTACTGTATGGACGCGCCTCGTATTCTGGCCGAGCACATTTGTAATATTCTGAACTTTCTTTTCATTCCTAAACAAATAATGGCATATTAGACACGCTAAACGCCTGTCGACTGATGTGCATATCATTAAGTCAGTACAAGTGTTAACTACATTTATATAATTTATGTGTTTAAATGACGTGGGTTCCTAAAGACAGCTTAGGTGTAGCTAATTTATTTAAGAATATGCATTTACATCTAGTTTTTATCAGGACTGTAACACGAAGCCACAGGGTCCCAACTAAACCGTTTCTAATTGCTTCTGATACAAAAATTACAAGTTCGAATTACTAAAAGAAATTATCTCTGGTTAAGGTTTATGAGTATGTGGGATGATAAGGTGCGTTTAGTGCGTGTGTATGCGTGAGAGGCGTAGTGCCACCTCGTTATCTTCACTTCGCGTTTACGCACCTTGGGATAATGCGTGCAAGAAATGCGTAAATGCTGCTTAAACTAAGGCGGTAACTTGAAATTCATAACATAACGTATCCTTTAGGTCTTAAATTTGTAATAAAATGATGGAAAAGAAATTGTTCAGAGTGACTGTGTATGAGAATTTTGTATATCGTCCTATGTGTTCGTGTTGTCTCGGAGGTGGCCTCGGCATTGGGCTGATCACTCATCCCGGGAGGGTCTCCATCCCCTTGTCTGTTCAAAATAAATGGTGCAAAATATGTTGCACAAACTTTCTCGCTTATGTGTTAAAAGCTAGCCCAGAAAGAAGTAAATTGTAGAGACAGCGGTTAATATTCTTAAAATAATACTAAATATTGGATTTTTCTAATAAATTACGTACCGTGAAGCCATACTGGAACATCGTGCTGCCCTGCTATCTACTGCCACATTTACACAACTAAATTCACAGACAAGGGTTATTGATTTTCTGGTGCAAGGATGTCAACATAAAGAATGAAGTCGAGAACGCTTTCCAACCGTCAAGTTGAAAAGAGATTTTGCGACCACCGTGAAAAGTTTAAGAACTTCAAATTTTAAAAGGCGTAATGAATTTTAATATTTTCAATGTTTATCAAACTGAGTTTATTTAACACACATAAACATTCCTAACTGTTTTCAATGTGGTTGAAACCCAAGTTGATTACAATGCATTTTTAATACTAGTGTATTGGACTTCGTGTGTCTTGTTTTATAAGTTCTAATTTTGATTCAACCTCTCCAAAAATACAATATTCATTAACATGTCTGTGTCTGTCATCGGCACAGCTCGAGAACAAAATTTTATAGTTCGATTAGATAATGTCTGGGGGTGTGGTACGAAGATTACAGACAACTTCCTCTTAGATAGATAGGTACTGTAGGCCTATATGCATTTGCATTCATGAACCTCAGATTATGTCTAGACATTACATGTTAATATTATAGGAGAAAAATTCCTCTGATACTGGCATTTGAACCCAGGACCTTTGGCTATCCGTGCCAATGCTCTAACAACTGAGCCGGCTTAGCTCAGTTGGTATAGGAGAGAGGTTCCATCTGGCGCTGAGAAATGAACTCTGGCTTAGCTCAGTTGGTAGAGCATTGGCACATATAGCCAAAGGTCCTGGGTTTAAATCCCAGAGTCATAGAAATTTTTCTCCTATGATAATAACTTTCTCTTACTTTTATTACCGCTTTACAAGAACATATTTTTTGTTCATTTGATCGACAATTATTATTCTAATGATTTTGTTTAAATTTTGTACACGAGGTGCATATATTAAGAATTAAAACTTTTATTTCAAACTTCTTTTGTTATTGCAGAAACTCTTTGAAAGCCTGCCACTTTGTCTTCCTTAGCAAATAATAGGCCTACTCCTTTCCATGAAGTTGAAACAACTGAATACACACTCCTTGGAACACGGCCTCTTATTCTTTATAATTAAGGAATCGCGCACAATGTGCATTATCTTAACCTACTGACAAACACCCAGTCCTGAACCCGGGAGGGGATCTTTCACTACTGAAAAATCCCAGACCCGGCCGGGAATTGAACCCGGGCCGCGGGAATGGAAGGCAGGCGTGCTACCGACTCACCCACGGCGGCGGATCTTTATAGAAATGTGAAGTGAGAAAGTGAGTTAGCACAGAATAGGGTTGAATGGCGGACTCAGGTAAGCGCAGCAATGAACCTTCTGGTTCCATAAAGTAGATAATATTCCTTTAGCTTTCTGAGGGATTGTCTATTGCCATTGAGTAAGTAAGAAGTGAGAAAGTTATTGCCCATGCTTAGGTAGAGAAAGTTATGTCATTGTAACACATCAGACTTTTCTTCAGATGTTATTAACATTGTTACAAAATATAAATGTTGATTAAATTCTTTTGAGAAGTTAAAAGGATGGTAATTCTTATTACGTGTCTAGAAGAATAAACATTCTCATAACAGCACGTCAATCAAATGTAAAGAGATTCTGTTTTAATATCTGAAACCTGGCAGGATGGAAATGTTATGCAAATTGTGTATTAATATTAATGTATTCCAGTCGTTATCCATATAAAATAACATCGTGATCTGCTCAGTAATGAGTTACCCAACTCTGTTGTGGAGAAATTCACCTATCACCCATGAAGACTCCTATACCACTAATGAGTTTTTCAGTCTCATAGCTAGACCTGGGATTTTAAGGAAAATGCCTATTTTGTTTCTTATGAAATAACATGAAAATGTTTAAATATGTTGATGTTTCATGATAAATCACTTACATTTATAGAGTTTTATAGTGCCCTAAAATGCCTATTTGAACCTTTAGAGCCTATTTTACTATTTTATTGCCTAAAAATGCCTATTTTGTACATCTATATATATAAAAATGAATGTATGTCTGTTTGTCCTTTATGCATTACTAAACCATTCAACCGATCGCCATGAAACTTTGGAAAGTTGTTGAGTACATTCCCGGGAAGGTTTCTGGCATATTACATTTTTAATTTCAGCTTTAGTTCGCGAGTTATGAGTGAAAACGGGAATGAGACGTGCAATTTTCACCACTAAACTGTATTATTCTCGAGACGGCGGTGCATTTCAGTTGTCAAATCAATTGCAGAAGGCTTTGTACATTTTTGTCATAGCTTGGAAAAAAAAAAAGCATCGCGATCGCTATGGAAGGCAATGGATATCGCAAGTTATTGTAAACGCCAGAGAAGTTTATAATAAGGTAATATTAAATATTTATTTAAGATGGAATATGCTTCTTATGAAAGATGGTTTACAGAAAATTCCGGGGAAGTTGCTTAGTTCGGGGTCCTGGCTACAACATTTCTATATGTAATCGTAATTAAAATCTCTTATGTAGGGTCGTTAAATCTGCCTGAAATGTAACGGAATTATAAGTCTGGACAAATGAATATAGAAACCACGGCCTCAATGGCTTATCCCATTTTTCATCTATATAAATAAAAACGAATAAGTTATATGTCTGTCTGTCACATAGTACATTTACACACTTTTTTCGTCGTGAGTTTAATCGATTTCAATTCTCATAATCTTTCGAATACTGAATTTTTCCATTTATTTATTTATTATTTTTTGCGAATTTGCGAGCATCGTCGACAATTATGCCCCCCAAACGGAAATCGATTGGTCGATCTACATCTCAAGCACAAAATAAAAAGGCATTACGAGCTTCAGAAACAGACGAGCAACGGGAAGCAAGATTAGAAGCTGATCGAATACAAACTGCTCAAGCCCGTTCTTTCCAAACGAACGCTTTAGCGCTTTCGAAGCATCAGTTTTCAGTAATACATTTCAGTTGTCAAATCAATTGCAGATGGCTTTCCTACTTTCGTCATATCTTGGAAATAAAAGCATCGCGATCGTTTGAATTTTGTAAGCCCACTCTGGCCGATTCATTTGTTTATAATGTCAAGGCACGCAGACAGATGAAATTTTCACCCTAGACGGAAGAAGAATAATGAATATAGCCTAAATGGGCAAACATTGTTCGATTTGGACGAAACTCATTATGCAGGGTTTTTTGGGCCAGGGAACTCGAGTCTGAGGTTATTTTCCCCATGCTGCGCTTTCTAATCGTGGAATTCACTTCAAAGCCGAATTTAGGCCTAGGGCCTATAGCTGTTTCATTAATTAGGCCTATCAATCGTTTAGTTTAGACCTATGAATGTTTCGTGTGCAAAGTATTAATAAATATAATAGTTTTATTATTTTGCTCTTAATTGTTAATCTTTCGATTAATTATCTTGGGCGAAGCCGCGGGGATCTGCTATAAGCTATAATACGCTATGGCCTATCTAGCGTTTACTGAGGGAATAGTTTGTGTGTGATAAGACGTTCTTCCCCATTTCAAATTCTAAATACGTATATAAAGACCTTAAAGACCTAGCGTTTGAAAATCGAAAGTCCTTCATAAGTTTTTTTCGCATTTACAAAATACAAAACCCGAGCGACGCCGGGCCTTTCCAGCTAGTTTAAAATAAAATTCAACTTCTGTAATTTTAACAATCATGAACATTGAATGAAGAGCAGAACAGCAGAGGGTGCGTTTTTCACAGAAGCTTGATTTTCCCAAACAATTATTGGGTGGGCTAGAGCCCCATGGGCCAAATATAAGTTGGCGCCACTGAGTAGGCCTATGCAGATTTTCAAATTACATTTTTCCTCCCCTTGATAGGATTTTTCACTTTTTACAACTGGCAACTTTGAACGCAAGAAACAGTAATGTTCTAAGGGAGAAGGTGAGTTTAATGAAACAGCTTTGTTGTGATCCCGCTAGTATGCTGATGCTGGTGACCTTGACCTCACAGGCAGGTCATAAATTCACGTTGAATTCTCACTCCGTCTCAGCTCAGCCACAAAAACTCAACTTGTATCTTTGCCCTTATTCGCGTGGACAGTACATTTCAAACGGCGCGTTGTCAGGTATCGGCAGTGAGAAGATTCCAATTTATATTTACCACAGTTTCAAAGCAAGTAATTTGAAAACATAAAGGTCTATAGTGGATTAGGCAGGGGTTCCCACAAGACGCCCAATGCGTCATTGAAATTTCTGGGATGGGGGGGGGGGGGCAAAATTAGAATTTTATAATATTATGTTAAAAATAAAACCAGGTAAATTGATGTAACAAAGTGCCAAAATGCTTTTGTTTAATGAGTGATAATTGCGATTATGATTTGAAGAAAATAACTTATTTTTTGAAGTAAAACTTCTTTAGCGGCGGGGCCTGAAGGCCTTCCGAAAGAAATGTGTGAGGGCCAACTAAGGATAAAATTACCAATGTAATAGAGTTTGAAATATTAAAAATAATAGTTACACACCTTTAGAACAATAATGCATGGCAAAATAAAAAATAAATAATAAAATATAATATCAATTTAAAACATAACAAACAACTCTCTTTTTATAAAAAATATTTCAGATTTATTTATATTTCATATGGTCCATGCATTATACACTTTGATATTACTTTCGAAATCTACCTCAGTCTGTAGGCCTGCCTAAAGGGATCCCACTCGGATCATAAATTTAGATACTTTATGTTCGATCATATTTTAGATAGTCTTAAGTTCTTAAATTGGATAATGTTGTCATACTTCAGATTACGGAAATTTAAAGAACATTCGTGACACCGGGATCTATTATTTAACCCTGAAACCCTAGTCCTGACAGCGGGAAAGTGATTTTTCACTACTGAAAATTCCCCAACCGGGATTGCCGCAGCGAAAGGCAGGCGAGCTACCGACGACCCGCCCACGGCAGCGGACTTACGCTATAATTTAAAACGATCTGGAGCTTAGCTCAGAGATCGATTACAAAAATAGATTTTTCTATGAAATATTTTTTTATAAAGCCAATGACTAAATGAAAGCAATGAATTATCAAGTAAAGTATGCGAGACTTTATCTATGAGTTATAAATAAGGAATATGAAATTTCAGATTTCTTTAATAATGATAGAAGAAAATAGTGTTATTTGTAGACAAAGTATTTTAATTGGATTGAATTCCTGTATACCTTTTTATTTCTATCCCATTTTAAAACGATTGGACCTACGATTAGAACGCATAATAGACTATGCGCTGAGATTTATATTTCCTATGCTGTTGGTTGTACTTTTCTCTATTTCGTAATTTTTACTTCCTCGCATAAAGGCCTACGTTCTTCTGTTCTAACTCTTAACTCTTACATGTGATGAAGTTTGAGCAACTTATTTTGCACCATTTATATCACTTGGGGAAGTGTTATATTGCATGTTCACAGGTGCCTAACCCAAATACAAAATTTGGTTTTCGTACTATTTTCGATTATTGCAAAGAGCGCGTATTCAGAGTGGGTGGCTTATAACTACCATTCAGACAATTTTTTTCGAGAAAAAAAAAGTTTCAATTAAAAATTTCAACTCTTAGTACAAGCAACCCATGTGCAAAATTTAAAGAAAATCATTAGAGCCGTTTTCGAGAAAAACGCGAAAAACAAAAATTTGATGCACATGAAGTTCAAGCTAATGCATGTGTCAATCGACACCCAGATTAGTAATAGTTTATAATGTTGGTTGCCCTTGGAACTTGTTCACTATCTCGAACAGATGTTTGTATTTAATGTTATTTTCCACGTAAGTATTTTCACTTAAGATTATGAGGCCCCTAGAAATGCGTCAAAATACCAATATTTATTTTATTGCTTAATTTCAAAGTTTGAAGTATGGAAATATAAATGTATTTTGAACCACAAACCCAATTAAAGGTCTTAAATGACAGACTATTTATAGGCCTATGAATTACTTAAACTATATCTTGAACTAAAGAATATTTGTTATTATCTGTCTTATAACATGTAATTAGGCCTATGTAGTCTTTCCTCTGTAGCTCATGACAGATAAATTCAGAACTCAATTCAACTCAATTGAATTTAGGTTGTACAATGCAAGCCCTGTGGTGAATGGTGGATCAACGAATAATACGTAGGACTTTAAGTCATTTTCCCGTAAATTGTATTTTTGAAGTAAAACTTCTTTAGTGGCGGTAGAGGGTAAATCGGGAAAATCAGTCACACTAAAACCGTCACGAAATCAGTCACACTCAAAACAGAACGAAATTACTTACTTGTTTCGGTGCGGACTGCACAGAAAACAATCAACTCAATGATTAGGAGTAGGCCTAATCAAAGGAAAATTTTCAGACCTTTCTTCCTCAATGGCAATAGACAATTCCTAAGCAATCTAAAGGTATATTATCTATTTTATGGAACCCGGAGGTTCATTACCGCGCAAATCCAAAATTAAAAATTCAAAATTAAAAAATACAAATTTCCAAAATTTAAAAAACAAAATTAAAAATTATAACATCCAAAAATCCAAAATGTAATAAATAACATCAAAAATAAAGAATTTAAAAAATAAAAAAATAAACAATTCAAAGATCAAAAATTTAAAAAATCCAAAATTAAAAAGTCCAAGATCCAAAATTAAAAAGTCCAAAAACCCAATATTAAAAAGTCCAATAATGTAAAATTGAAAAAATCCAATAATCAAAAATTGAAAAAATTAAAAAAATTGAATAAAGTTTTACTTCTGTCGCGTGGCGTTCCACGCACTCTTTTTTTTTTTCTAGCATTAATCTATGTACCCTTTCTCTTAAACTATTCATCCCAGAACATGGAAACTTTTACAGTATAGTTATATGTTATATTCACAGAATTTGACATCTTTAGACTTCCGGTATCACTATTAAAGACTAATTTTAAGATTTTTGATCTGTAAAATTGACAAAAATTTGGGTAATTATGTATTAAAATTCTAGATACTACATGCTTAAGATAGGCCTACTTCTTCAAAATGTCACTTAGTTGCTAAAGAGTGTAACTATAAGTGAAAAAAAAAATCAAAAATTCATTTATCTACTATTTACATTGAAAGTGACAAATCTAACATGGCGGAGATAGAAAGTACCTTCTCCCCGTAAAACAAGCTGAGTAAGATTGTTTTGCCGTTTGCTACTACAGCAGCTGATGCGATTTTATTTAGTCATGGCCCCCTGATCAAATAAAAATTGTTAAAAGGGCCTTGATTGAGTAGGCAATGATTTCCTCACTGTTACTATAGCAACAGAAACTAATATAATGAGATAGTGGTTTTCTTGGAAGAGTCGCTGAGTTAGACCACAGCTGTAAGCCAAGTCAGGTGTTCGTGACAGACAAGGGGTGTGGTGCAAGTGCACACGGGAGCGGTGTACCGCGATTTATAACAATTACACCTCTGTGGGAGGCAGCGTTATGTCTTCCCACAGTAACAACAATGCAATGTGTAACATGAGAAATACTACTGCTATCAGTGGCGTAGTCATACACTCACACGACTTTCTCTACTACTTCTTTTACTCTAAAGAACGAGCAATGCAACTTGTTTGCTTCAAATAATTCCTATACAGAATAAGAGGCTGATAAAAAGACGTAGGCCTACTATTCGCCACGCAAGATTGAGTTTGTATAAAACGAAGAAAGGCGTATAACTACCCTTCAGAGAATTTTATTGTTAGTAATAGTTCTATCCAGTCGCAAGCGACCCGTGGCGATCCCTTACCCCCTACCTAACAATTAAACCTAAAAACAACAAAAAAACCCGGTCCTGAATCCGGCAGAGCGATTTTCCACTAGCGAAAAATCCACAATCCGGCCTAGAATCGAACCCGGAGCACCGGGGTAGAAGGAAGGCCTGCTACCGACTCACCAACAGCGGAGGACAATTTTAAATAACAGCTTTAGCTCTTGGTATAACTTAAGCATCTCATGAACAAAATATTAACAAAATCGTTGAAGTAATTTTGAAAGAAAAAAATCGTTGGGAAAGTTTTCGAGAAAATAGGATAACATTTTCCTTCATGTAAAGTGGTAGTGGACTAGGCTTCGTGTATATATATACAAGGGGTGGGTAACGGCGAGCATAACGAGCATAAGACGAGCTTCATGACTTGTACTCGTCACCGGATATAGTAAAGGTAATTAAATCACGGAGGATGAAATGGGCTGGACGGAGGAGAAAAGACATATCTCAAAAGTATTGACCGGGAGACCCGAAGGTAAAAGACCACTTGGAAGACCTGGGAGGACAATATTAGGATAGATTTAAGAGAAATAGGGGTTGGATGGAGTTAGCAAAGAATAGGGTTGAATGGCGGGCTCAGGTAAGCGCGGCAATGAACCTTCGGGTTCCATAAAATAGGTTAGCTTGCTGACCTATTGCCATTGAATAAGTAAGTAAAAATGGTAGTAGAAGTAAGAGAAAATCGTCGCAAAATTTCCCGTCACATCCCAAGAGATCTTAATCAATAGGCTATATAAAATCTTATTTCTATACTTTTTTTTTCTGATCACAAATACATGTTTCTGTAAAAGCTTCTTTGGATTCAGTGAATATAACACGGGGTCCAGAACCTCTCAAGATAAATTATCAATAAAATCAGCACCTTTCGTTATATTACCAATAACAATTCTGATAATCTCTATATATATAAAAGGCTTTGTCCTGACTGACTGAATGAATGACTGACTGACTGATTGACTGAATGACAAGAATCAACGTACAGCCTAAACTATAACAGGTAGAGACTTGGAATTTTGACAGTACCTTCGTTTCATAATGTAGGTGCTCACTAAGAAAGGATTTTGAAAAATTCTGATTCTAAATGCCAAAAATTAAATGTTTTTGAAAATACTTAATCCCTTTTTTACATAGAATTATCCATTCCAAATCACAGAATATATTGTTGCCAAATGGTATCAGGTGGGCTTGGAAAAAACAAATTAAATGCACTTTTGACAAATAAGAGAAGTTATCAAAATAATTCATGTTATAAATAAATATTACAGAATGAAATCCACTAAAATAATGGAATCACATAACTTTCTCTACCCTGGACATGGGGAAAACAAAACGAGGTATGGTAATGTGTATATTATTATATTATATCGCAGGTTTTTGGAGAGAAAAGTATGAAAGTGATAATGCTTTCTGTTTAATTTCATCTCCAAAACGGCTTTATGGTAACATAAGAGTGGGAAATTTCCCGCCTCGATATTACAATTTTATGTTACAGGAATTTCTGTTTCTTCTTATTTAAACCTCTACCAGGCTTGCTGTGCACTGTACAAGCGATGGGATGCAAAATTCTAGATCCTCTATGAGCCATAAAAAAAACTATATCAAGCGTTTTCTGAGGGAATAGTTTGAGTGTAATAAGTCGTTCTTCCTATTTCAAATTATAAATGCCTATATAAGGACCTAGAATTTAAAATTGAAAATCCTTCATAAGCTAATTTCCAATTACAAAATGCAAAACCCGGGCGACGCCGGGTCTTTTAAGCTAGTTATATTTAAATGGAAATTGATGTTTTGCTGTATTAGGTGCAAGAAATATTTAATTCCAAACGATCAGATATTCTACAATATTTACTTTTTTGTTTTGTTTAGAAGTCACTGATCTTACCCATTTTGCTGCTTACCAGCACCGGGATGTGAAGCCGGTCTTCCGCCTTGAACTCTGAGGAATGAGATCAGAGTAGGAACCTGACGTGTTTATGTTACCGGTCTCCATGGTGATCTTTATGGATTCCGTGTGGGAAGAGATACCATCTGGTTATGTACAGTACTTCATAATGCGAAGTGACAATATATTCAACACTGCAAATACTGTATGGTCACAAACCGGAATCAGCAATACTGAATAAAATCAGGTAAACTGATATAACAAAGTGCTAGAATGCGTTTGTTTAATCAGCGGTAATTGCAATTATGATATGCAGAAAGTAGGGACGGGTCGATACCAGATTTTCTCGATACTCGATACCAATACATGATTTTTCCCTCGATACTTCGATACTCGATACCGTCAACATTTCCAGTTTCAATAAATAGGTACATTAAAAATTAAAAGTTGAGAGAACTGTGTAATACCAACTAAAATAATGAAGTGTGCATATTTAATGAAACAAAATTTAATATCATCAGTAGCCTATAATTATTTTTAAACTCTATATTAAAACTAAAATTAGTTTTTAAACAGTCCACTTACAAGTTTTGTTAAAAATACTAGCATTCTGTAATTGCAGAATTACAAAAGTATCGAAAAAGTACCGAGCGAGTTTTCTGAAGTATCTTTCGATGCCGATACCATGCAATTATCGAAAGTATCGAGGTATCGAAAGTATCGAGGTATCGAAAGTATCGAGGTATCGAAAGTATCGAGGACCCATCTCTAGCAGAAAGTAAGTTATTTTTTTTATCAATTTCCGAGTTAAGCTCCAGCGATAACTCAAATACTCTTTATCGGATTTTCATGAAACTTGGTATAGGCCTACACATTTATAAAGTCCATGGGAAGATTCCTATTGATATTGGGCCAAATCGAATGACCGGTACCGGAATAATGCACAATTACTGCCTATTTTATGGTAATATATTAGATAGAATTTATCAAATGCCAGTCAATTCTCATGGCAACATATTTTTACTTCCTCTGCCCGTACCATAGGTACTATAGGTAGAGGAAGTATTGTATTCGACCTAAACATTCGAAGTTGAGTTTTTAACATAAATATATGTTTTGAGGTCCCCTGAATCTAAAAATACTATTTTCGGAAACATGTCTGTGTGTGTGGCTGTCTGTGAACAGTCTAGCTCCAGAACGGAAAATCGTATGAAAACAAAATGTTGTATTTGGGTCAGCTACCTTCTAAAGATGTGACCCGAAGATTGGCGACAAGTTTCTCTTATTTTTAAGGGGACTTGAAGAACTTCGGTGCCCTTTCGATTGTTTGTAGCCTTGGCCCTGTTTCATAGAATATTATTAGCAAGTACATGATAATATTAGTTATTATTAGTATTCTGTTTCATAAGAATATTTTCTAATAAAATTGGTTATGAGTTCATGGCTCTAAATTCTTATTGCAGAAATTAGTAGTAAATTGTTTCATAGACTGCAGAACTAAAACATTTTACTGACACTATTAGGTGTTTTTTCTATAAGTGTATTTGGGCCAATAACTTATTCTCAAACCTATGTAATTCAGATTTCGTGATCTTAAAATTTTGGAAAATGAATCACTCTGATTTAATTATCAATTTAGATAAAGCTTACATACGCTATCAAAGGAATTTTTGTCATAACAGGTTTTTAGGATTTGAGGTTGTACATAAGCCTACTGCTATCTTGAATAAGTGCCTGGCACATTTATTCATTTCTTAGAGCTAGTTATTATGAAGATATTTTTAGGCCGTGCTGCTTTGAAATAGTATTGACAAAAAGACTAATGGCCGGTTTCTATAATCTCGCGAATTACCTATGGGTAAATTATCCAATGGACAGAATTTTCACAAAAATAACACCACACAAACACAAATAATTTAAAGATAGCAATCACTTACACTTGTGGCGAGTTTCTAGATAAATGTCATCTGAGTAAATATGAAAATGACAGAAAAAATGTTCCTATAAACTCGGGCTAGTTCTTTCCAAGGGTAAATCGTCGGGTTAATTTATCCTTTCATGGATGGCTGGATAAAATTTAACCTCTTTGTAGGATCAATAATAATTTAAACAATGAGAATCAAAGCCTTCTGAATTAAATTAACTGTACAACTCCAAGGCCTTGCTCATTATATCATTGTGGGTGAAATGGAACTAATTTGTCCATGGATAATTTACCCATAGGTATTTGTAGAAACCGGGCATAAGAAGGTAAAAAACACAAACAACATTACCGACATAACCTCCATATCAATCAGCTGACTAATAAACTAATAATAGCCTATTAGTGAAGAGATTTTATGAGTAGTGTTCATATCTCTATTAAAGGAGATATTGTTAACTAATGAATAATATTATGAGTTCTAATATTATTAACTGATATTATTAGCAAGTTCTATGAAACAGGGGGCCCTGGATTGAATTCGGTAGCTGTAATGAGATGGCCGTGAGTCTCCAAACCCATTTGTAAATGTCCTTATTAAAATAATTTATGGCAATGATATATTTTAACCACATGGACCGCGCCTGGCATTAATTTTGGTGATTGATGTCCTTTAAATAACATACTTAAATATTAATGTAACTTGGTTGACTGGGAAAAAGGAATGTTCAGACTGGCTTCTTCTGAAGGAAGGTACCCAGGATCGATCATAATTGCGCTGTTGGTTTTAAACAAAAATGTGGTTGACCGCTGGATTGATTGGTTGAACTGGTGATGTCAATGCACGTATAGAACACTAACTTTATTTATGCTAGTTTTTAAGTGCCAGAGCCCAGAATGGTACTTATGAGGTTGTGTGGCAGACGGGAAATGTCTGTCCGTTTGTCTGTGTGTATGTACGCGTGATAGCTCAAATACGCTTTATCGGATTTTCATGAAACTTGGTATAGACATTTATAATGGAAAAACTCCTATTGATTTTGTACCAAATCAGTTGACTGGTACCGGAGTAATGGCAAATTTAGCGGCTATTTTGTGATAGTATATTAGACTGTATAAAGTGTAAATTAGTTCTCATGGGAACATACTGTTTTGCAGTGTTCATATTCGGCTTTGGAAGTTGCATTACAGTTAGCTTTGACAAATAACACTACCCACATATTCCTTCACATATGCTTATCAAACTTTAGACCTGCTTAATGAATCAATCTGGAACTTAACTCTGAGATCGTTTACAAAAACAACTTATTTTCTCAACACCATAATTGCAATTATCACTGATTAACAAATAAAAGCATTCCGGCACTTTGTTACATCAGTTTACCTGATTTTATTTCATATTTAATCCCTTAGAATTCGTCACTGGTTTAAAATGTTGCCTATTCAAATAGAACGAATCCTAACTTACAAAGTCCTTTAAAACAAAACACTCTACTTATATTTTAAAACTGAACAACACCAAAAAACACAGAACCATTCACTTCGGCTACCACAATTAACCTATGATAACGGAAATAAGTAGTTAATCTACTCTTATACAATTCAACGGCCCTAAATAGCGTGCTTGCTCGCCCGCTTCGTGAGACATCGGGTATACTCGGCGATGTTCGTATCTCTCAGTCTAAACTTTCATGACGACTACAAGATTAGGAAAACCGGTTCTTTATTATATAAGGCCTAAGTGAAACGAACTCAATGAACAAATATTCTAATTTTATTTTTACTTACAATTTTCATAGCTCTGAACCACAAACATTTTTAATAATCTACCAGTGTAAATTTCTTAAAAATCCTGGAGTCAATGAATAGTGGCGGGCGAAGCCGGGGGCACCAGCAGTAAAATATTGATGATTTAACTGTTGAAATATCGCTGATAATAATAATCCAAAGCAATCACTCCTTCTCTTGAAAAATTATATAATTTCTTAAAATTACACTAAAATTATCAAATGAAATTCACATCTCATTCATCTGTCAACAAACAGTTGAAAAACGCCATTATCCACCGCCGTCTCGAGAATTACGCACGAGAATTAGCCTATACAGTTTAGAAGGCAGTGGATCACAGTTATCTTTGGAACTACATAATCGAATCTGAGATCGTTTTCCCAGGTGGCAATTTCTAATCGTAGAATGTACTCTAAAGCCGGAATTTTATTAATGGTTTAGTTTAAGAATGATTCGCGTGCAAGTGTTAATAAATATAATGCTTTAATAATTATTATACTATTAATTTCTAATTTTTCAATTAATTATCGTGGGCGAAGCCGCGGGCACATCCTAGTTAATAACATTTTAGGCTACGTAACCTATTTAATTAATCGAATCCTAACTTACATTAGGTCCTAATTGCTTACTTCAAAATATATAAACCTTATTACATTTGGAAAAAAAAATTAGGTTAACTTCTCTCGTTGTAGAATCGTTTATGCGGCCCACGTCTCGGAGGAGAGATTATCTTTGAATCACATACATACTTCTTTCACCAGACAAAGACTAGAAGTGCTTCTCTGGATGAGTGATCAGCCCAATACCAGGGCCACCTCCGAGACAACACGAACACATAGGACGAGACACACCGGTCGCGTACACACTACTCTGAACAAGGAGCGGTTGGAATGAAGATTATAATGATGGCCACAAGGGCCTAAACTTACCCGAAATTCGTCTCACAGGTGAAGAAAAACCCCCGGAAAAAGCCCGCACCTTGGTAATTTGTTCTCCAGAGCAGGAATTGAACCCGGACCCGCTGCGTAAGAGGAGCGGTGAACTGAAAAAAGAATAAAAACAGAAAAATTGTTAATTTTCGAAATCAGTTGATGTTACTAGGTTAAAAGGTCCGGCTTCGCTAGGGTTTTGTATTTTGTAATTCGAAATGAACTTATGAAGGACTTACAATTTCCAAACTCTAGGTCCTTATATAGGTATTTAGAATTTGAAATGAGGAAGAACGACTTATGACAAACTATTCCCTCAGGAAACACTTGATATAGCTTTTTATGGCTCATAGAAGATGCAGAATCTTGCACCTCATTGCTTTTACACACCATGCCTGGTAGGGGTTCTAAGAAGAAGAATCAGAATTTCCGATAACATAAAATTGTATTGTCTTTACGGAATATTTTATTTCTCACTCCCAGGTTACCATACAACCGATTCGGGACTGAAATCAAAAAGAAATTCAATACCAATTTCATACTTTCCTCCCCCAAACCTGAGACATAATAATATACTGCGAGCATAAGACTAAACAATTTCTATCCTATTTTATCTCCTTTTACATGCTTACTGCCCATGATAAACATCCATACTTTCTCAACTAAAAATAGAAACCCTACAGCTATGAATAACGTATCAGTAGATAGCATTTTTTACCGACTTCTGATACGGCACACTCATTGGCACACTCAACTGAAAATGCTCTCCCTGCAATACGAACTCTTACTCTACATCAAAATGAGAAGTGAGAAAAAATGGTATTCTTTTTGTCCAGGGCAGAGAAAGATATGTGACTGTATCACATTGTGCATTATTTAAGTGGATTTCCTTCTTCATTATTTTTTTACACCAATGAATTATATCGATAGCTTCTCTAATTTGTCAAAGTCCCGTAACATTTACTTCCAAAGCTACCTGTGACCACTGGCAACGATACACTGTTGTCATGTGATTTGGATTTGATAATTCTGTGGAAAAATGTATTAAGTATCCTCGAAAACATTTGATTTTTGGCATTTAAAATCAAAATTTTTCAAAACCTTTCCTTAGTGTTCACTTAGCCTACATCATGAAACGAAGTACTGTAGGCTACTGTCAAAATTCCAAGTCTCTACCTATTATAGTTTAGGCTCTACGTTGATTCTCTGTCATTCATTCATTAATTCATTCAGTCCGTCAGTCAGGACAAAGCCGCTTATAGTCATCGTGATATAAAGTGATACGCCAGACCAGTTTAATAGGGAAAATGCCTACAGCAATTTTAAACACTTTGAGCGAACTGCGCAGTAAACAATTGCGGTAGCTATTGTCAGTCTCTTGATAGGCACATATAGGCCTAGTGTACATTCAGTTTGGTTACAAGTAAAAAAATAAAAAAATAAAAAATTGCGTCTAACGCCACGCGACAGAAGTAAAACTTTATTTTATTTTTTTTATTTTTCAAATTTTGATTATTGGATTTTGTCAATTTTGCATTATTAAACTTTTTAATATTGGGTTTTTGGACTTTTTAAATTTTGGATTTTAAACTTTTTAATTTTGGATCTTTGAATTTTTAATTTTGGATTTTTTAAATTTTCTATCTTTGAATTGTTTAATTTATTATTTTTTAAATTTTGGAATTTTGGATTTTAATTTTTTTATTTTATTATTTATTAAATTTTGGATTTTTGGATGTTATAATTTTTTAATTTTGGAAATTTGTATTTTTTAATTTTGGATTTGCGCGGTAATGAACCTCCGGGTTCCATAAAATAGATAATATACCTTTAGATTGCTTAGGAATTGTCTATTGCCATTGAGGAAGTAAGGTCTGAAAACTTTCCATTGATTAAGTTACTCCTAATCATTGAGTTGATTGTTTTCTGTGCATTCCGCACATATAAGTAATTTCGTTCGGTTTTAGTGTGACTGATTTTTCCGATTTACCCTCTACCGCCACTAAAGAAGTTTTACTTCAAAAATAAAAACTTCCACTTTCGAAAATTAGTCTAATCCCATTAGTCATGTGTCCTTTTTTTTTTTTTTGTCACATATTTCTTTTAATGATACAAAATTTCAAATGACAAAATTTCTACTATGCAAAAGATGGATAAAACACAAAAAATTACAATATTTGTTACATAATATAATATAAATATAGGCCTAATATTAAGAAATACACCCGAATGAGCAAGGTTGTTCGTGCTCGGGTTCAAGTCCAAAGAGAGCAGAGTGAAAAAAATAAAAAAGTGATATAAGTTATGAAAAATACGACAAAATTGTTGTAATAAAACTAAATAGAAAAAAAACATAAATACCTAGGAGATAGCTAGCAATAAATTACAGATAAGTAATTACAGATACAAATAATATCAAGGCAGAAGTTAAGTGTAGACTCAAATCAAGAAAAGCTCGTTTTTATGCAGTTCAGAAACTCTTATCGTCTCGTCTTCTGTCCAGAAATCTAAAAATTAAGATTTATAAAACTATTATCCTGCCGGTTGTATTATATGGATGTGAGACATGGCCGCATCAGGAAGAACATAATCTGAGAGTGTTTGAAAATAGGGTGGTTAGAAAAATAACTTATTTGGGCCTAAGAGGGACGAAAATGGGGACTGGAGAAAACTGCATAACGACGAGCTTCATGACCTGTACTCTTCACCGGATATAGTAAGGGTAATTAAATCACGGAGGATGAAATGGGTTGGACATGGGGGAGGAAAGACATCTCTCAAAACTATTGGCTGGGAGACACGAAGGGAAAAGGCCACGTGGAAGACCTAGACGTAGGTGGGACGGATTTATGGGAAGTAGGATTTGTGGGGGATGATAGGATGGAGTCAGCACAGAATAGGGTTGAATGGCAGGCTCAGGTAAGCGCGGCAATGAGCCTTCGGGTTCAATAAAATAGATAATATTCCTCTAGCTTGCTTAGGAATTGTCTATTGCCATTGAGTAAGTAAGTAAGTAATTAACGGAGTAGCCTATGCTGAGAGCTCAGGGTACGTTCTTACTGATGATGAGTGTTCTGCCCGAAGGCAGGTCCAGACCCGGGACGAAGCCGTGGGGTGATGACCACGACTCGTCCGAGGTAATTCAGGCAAGGGTGATACCGCGGAGATTTACCATTGCCTCTCGCGGGACGTTCTTACTACAGAATTATAAAAGCGAGGACCAAAATTAATGCAGATTAATGCGAAACTAAGGTTTCAAGGTCGTTCCGTGTTCGATAACAATCGATACCACACCTGTGTTATAATGAAAATATGTATCGTAATGGATTGAACAATAGTACATTGCGATACAAGTGCCGTAAGGCATGATTACGGATCGAGGAAATAGTTTGAAAACACGAGGCGCTTGCGCTGAGTGTTTTCAATTTTCCGAGATCCGTAATGCGCTTACGGCACGTGTATTGCATGCTATTTTTTGCACGATGATTATTTATATCAATTTAATTATATTAATTGTGATATTACCTGAAAATACATTCTTGAAGACAGATGTTTATTTCAGAAAGTGATTCGCATGTGTTTGTTGTTATGGGAACCGAATATTTGTCCTGGGGGCTTTGTCCATAAAGACTTGTATTATGAAGTGTATCGTAATGAATTATGTCGTAGCGCAAGCACCGTAAGTAATTTAACCGCATCGCAACGCCCTTAGCAACAAGATTGTGTGGGAATGTCAACTTACGATCCACGGCAACAACGTTCGTAAGTAGCCTACCACTAATTAGTTAAGGAGTACAAAAAACAAAGAAATTATGAAATTCTGACCAGCCCATCTGCTTAACGGAGGAGTGAAGTTTGGAGATTGGTGAGAACCGTTCAGACTTTGATTGGCAGCGAAGGCTTGTAACCTCTTTAAGAATTCCGCTGCTCTAGGCTCACAATTACAGAAATGTAAACTGCTGGCCAAATACGGCGGCCCAATTCGCTACTGTCATTACACTAGCCTGAGAAGAATGGCTTATCCGACATCGGAATTCTGTTTGTCGAAACACTCCCAATATTTCTTCCGTTCAATTAGTTCTGTTATTTATGATTACTCATTGAAGCGCCTTTCATCTTTGAAATCTCATACCCATTCCTACATTGTGTTGAAGTGTTTTGTATGTACAGTCACGGCATAAAATAAATGGCTCTTCGTATAGCGCATTCTAAATTCACGTTAAGAACTAAAATCAAAGACCGGTGTAACTAGAACTGGAGGTGTCTTGGACAATAAGCTTAGACATTTTGGGTCTTCTGATTGTCTTACAATCAGAAACGGAACCAGAACTTACAGGAATACCCTCGAAAAAAGGGGGTGTACAAGAGTACTCCATCGGAATTTAAAAAAAAATGGAGTTCAACATGATGAGTTTTTCGGGCCTCTTGGTGATTCCTCAAAATTTCTTAGCAGACTACAGTAACAAAATAAGAGTGTTTTATATTGTAAATTCATATATAACGCACTGACATCCATTAAATTGCTCTTAGCAATTCATTACCTATAAAAAAAACTAATTATAAGTAAAAATTTTAAATTTACTGGTCATTTTATAAATTTTGTGTCTTTTTCAGTATTTTAGGTCATAAATGCATTTCTTTTTGCATTTTGTTTTTTACATTTTTATGATCATTAAATCCCTTGCCCTAGTCACTTCGGTATCGTAGCTATGATATATGATTATGTCATAAAATGTATTTCATATAGATAAGTTAACAATGAGTGTGTAATTACTTCGTCACTTATTTATTCACATATTTAACCAATTTTGGCTACATATTTAGGTACTGTCAATATGATATTAGGCCTATATAAAACCTTTGGTGGGACTCCAAAATTAGCCTAAGTTAACCTTTCTTACTTACTTACTTACTCAGTGGTAATAGACAATATTCCTAAGCAAGCTAAAGAAATAGGCTATTATCTACCTAGTATTTTAGGGAACCCGGAGGTTCATTGCCGCGCTCACCTGAGCCCGCCATTCAACCCTATTCTGTATTAACTCCATCCAACCAACCCTCGCAAATTCTACTTACCTTAAATATATCCTAATACCCCACTTGTCCTCCCAACATTCAAATCCCATATAATTGACCTCCTAACTACGTCCAGGTCTTCCAAGTGGTCTATTTCCTGCGGGTCTTCCAGTAAATATTTTTGAGATACGTCTTTCCTTCCCATGCGTGCAACATGTCCAGCCCATTTCATCTTCCGTGATATAATCCCCTTACTATATTCGATGAAGATTACAAGTTATGAAGCTTGTCATTATGCAGTTTTTATCTCTCTCAGGTCTGAATATTTTCCTAAGCCACCTGTTTTCGAATACTCTCAGATTGTGTAAGGGGCCATGTCTCACATCCATAAATACAACCGGCAGGATAATAATATTGTAAGCCCAATCTTACACTGACCAAAATTGGACAAGCTTGGATAGACAGAACTAGGTACAGAACAAAATGGAGAATGTTATTGCTGCAATGCTGCACTCTCGTGTTCACCACTACCAGTTAATCTAGACAATTAAATACGAGCTTGTATAAAGAATTAATGAAATCGGTGCCATGTGTTGGGAGATAGAGTGGGTTTGAAACCAATGCCCTGGAGCTAGAAGCAGAGAAAAGCTCGTCTACACCAAGAGTGGCAGCGGGCAATTCATAACGTCAACAACTGGAGCCGATCACAGTAGCATTCAAATCCTCATTAAATACAGCACTACTGTTCCCTGTTCCCATTATGTCTTCTGGCCGATGTCGCCTCCGAGTTAAGACATTAGTGTTTGGTATGCTATCTCCATATTTAGAGGAGCAAGCTGTGGAATTCACTAACTTGAAAGCTGTTAAAATCTTGATAAAAATGCTGTCTTCTGCTAGGTAGTTTTGATAATTTCGCAAGAACAGAACTGAAGATGGCGCAACAAATACGTCGAAATGCATGTTCTGTATGAATGACACATCTGGAGCCCAAACAGAAGAATTGGAATGAATTTTCATTCATTGAGGTGTAGGAAAAGATGGAAGTCGCTGGGAGCGAAGTCCGAGCTGTAGGGTGGAAGTTTAAACACCTCCTAGCAAGTCTCCTGCAGAAGTTCGGCTGGAAGGTGTTCATTCTAAAGTCCTGACCTCACTCCCAGTGATTTCCATCTCTTCCTACACCTCACGAAGTGACAAATAATGACAGAGAGGGGAAGATGTTTTTCACACGGTGGTTCAAATCCCAGGCGGCAGACTTGTACGACACAGGTATTAAAAACTTGGTCCCACGGTATGACAAATGTATCAATTCCGGTGGCGAATATGTTGAAAAATAGCTGAACACTGGCGGTGTCTGTTGCAATCACTAGGCTATTTCCTTGAAATTGTGTTTTGTTTCTGTAAACGGACCCAGGGAAACTTACTTTGTGGACGTCCCTCGTAGTTAAAAAATAGCCTGCAAGTGTAAGTTATTGTAAGTTTATCATAGGTAATCCCACGAGAGTTGACGAGTTTATCGATAGATTCGCGACTGCGCAGCAGGAGCAAATTTATGTGATGAAACTCGTCAACTCGAGTTGGGTTTATTAAGACTATTTCATGAATAATATGTAACGGATTATAAAATAATAATTAGGCTACTTTCGTGCTTTGTTGTACAAAAACTAAACTAACAGCTGCGAGATCACGGCATACTATGAATCAACCATTCATGAATCGATTCGAGTTACCATGTTCTGACCAGTGCTACCAATGGTGCATATAAGACATAGTTAACTTCATTCAGGTAAGCTAACAACAGAACAGAATAAAAGCACACGAACTGGCTTGCACCGAATTGAAATTGTGTTTTTAATCTATGTACATTTCTATTATTTCAATTTCCAAACAAGTTATGTTGTATAAAATTATCTGTTTTCTTGCTGTTTAATGGCAGCATGTGACGTATTAATCACTGCACACTGATGCTTACGTGTCCAGTAACGAGCAGACGATTTTACCCAATAAAATGCCATCCTCGCGGTTTCTACAAGAATATTGTAAGATAAACGGCCGTGATTGGTCTATATCCGAGGAATTGCTAAACGTTATTGGTCAATAACGGGGCGTATGAGTGGAACAGTCGATAAAATCCGGACCAATCATTACATTACCTATGAGTAGGCTTGCCAGATTTCTGAAAAGTTCAACCGGGACACCGGAATGCCCCCCAGCGTCGCAGGTATTCAAGAGTACACACCCTTGGCGGGTTTTTAGAGTGTTTTAGAGGGTAGTTTATTCTCAATGCTATGAATAAATAGTTACTGATTAGGAACCTAAACCAGGTGTAATAATAAATAGCATAAGCATATAAATTTAAACATTTTATTTCTAACATGTTAATATTTAAAAGTTACTTAAGTAAGAAGAAACACTTTGAATAAGGAATAAAAATTTGAATAGTAGGCCTATTTACATGTACTTTTCATTGGCTAGGACTTTTTTAGACTATTAGAAGATCTATCTAGGTAGATTTATCTAGAAGATAAAATTTAATTTTTACCGGGACGTGAAGTAAACAGTGGCGGATCCAGAGAGACATTTTGGGGGGGGGGGAACCAAAGTAGAGAGGGAAGTTTTTACTCATAAAAATTAATTATTCCCAGTACACAATTGAAAACAAAATGAACATTTCAGCATTTTCTTACAAAGGTATTTCAAAATAATGAATGTCGTTGCTTTAATTTAAGTATTTGGGTTATGTTCTAATAAATTTTGAATAATTTGTGCTTAATGTTACAAATTTGGGGGGGGGGGGAATTTCCCTCATCCCCCCCCCCGTGGATCCGCCCCTGGAAGTAAACCGGCCGGGACACCGGGATTTTGTCTGAAAACTGGGACGTCTGGCAAGCCTACCTATGAGTAGTGCATTCTGCAACAGGCATTGCCACTCTTGCAAGTTGCAAATTTTTATATGTTAAATGCAATTTAAACTAGCAATGCTGTTTGAATCCAGAGTTAATTGCCCATTTCTCCTTATAAGCAGAGACATATTTCATTCGCCGTGGGTTACAAACGCAAGCTCGGTCGATGTTATCGTGGAACTCGCTACGGCTTTGTAATAATTGTGGTTTTGATTTAAGTCTCTCTTTAACGCCTACTTGCGATAATTCCGAACTAATGAGCCGAGACTTCGTGATATATGAGTAGGATGCATAAAGACTGTTAATGGAGGGACCTGTCAGGTCAGAAAGAATATTACCTAAATGGAATTTGTCTTGAGAAAATATGAATCTCGAATTAGGCCTATGTTTATTGTGACGAATTACGAGGGTGGATCAGATGTAACGCACAATAATTTTTTTGTACGACGTAACTAATTAGTGGTAGCCTACTTACGAATATTGTTGCCGTGGATCGTAACTTGACATTCCCGCACGCAATCTGGTTGCTATGAAAACAAAAGAAATCTCCGTGCGGTAAATAGCTATTTATGTATCAAGTACGCAAAATAACGCTTTAGCGGACGAATCTAGTATAGCAGCCGAGGCGAAAGCCGAGGCTGAAATACTGGATGAGTCCGCTAAAGTTTTTGCGTACGTGGTGCATACAATATTTTTTAGTAAAAGTTCTATAAATTATATGAAATAAAACAAAAAATACCGTATAATTAATTATAATGAAAGGCAGTCAGTCATTTCTTTAAGTTATATTGTCATGGCCATCTAGATCATAAAACAACAATGACCGTACGTACCAATAACAAATGTGGTAGTAAAGATGCATAATATGAGTCCCTTGTTTGTAAACAATATTGCATACCAACTAGTATTTATGAAAAGCTTGTGAAAATATAAATGATAATACCGAGGAAATTTCAATCCAAGCCAACATTGAATTGGAGCTGCTACCAGCAACTTCACGGCAGAAATAGGCTATGAGAAGGGATATATTACGGCATTTAAATGCTGTTCGTCCATGGTAAGGAATGTTTTTCAAGTGAACCAAAATGTGAAAAGTTGTTGGCTTATATTTGTTGTCATGTGAATAAGTGGGCTACCGTGTTTTGCGAAAAATCCTGGTAAAGTTTCTGATTATCATAAAGAAACGTGTCGGCTTAAGTTTGTTGTTTTATGACCAATTATATGCGTAAATCCATGTTAAAGTTGGTGTAACTGGTCAATGCCGTCTGGGTTTTGTTTATAGATTGCCATGACGACTTTAAAGGACAAGGCCGCTAAAATTGCATTTTGAATGCAGTTTGAATGCACTTTTATGCAATTTTAGCGGACTTGTCCTTTAAAGTGCAGTTTTTCGGCGTGTTACCAGTCCGATAAGCAGCTGTTTTAGAGAGCGTGTACTAAAAAATTACAAAAAGCACAAGTGCGGTAAGTAAATCCATCATAATACAAGCTTTTAAGGAAGACCGGGACCAAGGCCCCCTAGTTTGTGGCGACTTTAACAGGACAAATAATCGGTTCCCATAACAACAAACACATGCGAATCACTTTCCGAAATATAACATCCATCTTCAATAGTGTAGGCTATAGCCTATACATAATATTTTCAGCTTATTTTTCAAATAATATAAATAAATTGACATAAATATTAATCGTGCAAAACATAGCATGCAATACTCGTGCCGTAAGCGCCAAACGGATCTCGGAAATTGAAAAAAAAACTCTTTCCTCGATCCGTATGCACCGCTTAAGGCACTTGTATCGCAATATTACTATTTTTTAAAAAAGTTTAATAGGTAGGCCTACAATTACAAACAAATGCACAAATGAAGGGACATCTTTTGTCTATATTTCTATATAGTCGCCAAGTTTCTCAACACATTTCTCCCATCGTGATACCAGTTCCAAAAACCCTATTCATAGAAGTCCGTTCGGTTGGAGTAGGGGAGATAGTGCCCCTGTACCGGTCAGGCCTCGTTACGGGTCAACAAGTTGTTACACATTAAGAAGCTAGATAGCAGCAGAAAACAGTTATGAAGTGGTAGGCAGGAACAAAAGAACTTTATTCCTCGCATAGAGCCCGTGGTTTGTCTAGCGTCTTAATGCGTAACTACTTGTTGACCGGTAACGAGGCCTGACCGGTACCGGGGCAATCTTTCGCTATAGCCATCTGTGGACTGTTGTTTTCACTTCTGCATCTGATGCATAGCTTTTACCGGCCTTGAATTTCCTTATGGGACCAAACGACGGTGCCATGTTGCTGCAGCTGTTCGTGAGAAAATCAACAAATTTAGTTGGGAGCATCCTCTATACAGTCCAGACCGTCGGACTTTCATTTGTTTGGTCTCATGAAGAAACACAAAAATTGCTCCATGGGAATGGATTCGTAGCAGAGTAACCGCGATATATTCGAGCGTTTGGAAACCGCTGTATTGTAGCAATGGTGCACAGGTTTGAATACACCGATATTACTTTTACCCTGGTTACGATACAGCTGAGAAAACCGGAGAATGGTGCACTTGGGCATAAGTCTTGAAATAATTTTATTTTCCGAAACAAAATCTAATTTCCACACTTCTTCCACTTGATCTGAATTTCTAAAATTAATAAACCACCAATTTTATCGTATAGTATTCCTTAAATGCATGTGATTCAATTTCTCATGCAAATTATAAATGGCTGCCGGACTGCAGAGAAAACAATTAACACAATGATTAGGGGTACTGTATTTTTTTCCCTATATTGTTATTTTTAATCGTAAAGATTGTTTAGCAGAACTCTCTCCTCGTAAGTAAAGTTCCATTTTACGGGTTAAGTTGTAAAAAAAAAGAAGTGCAAATAAGGGTAAATAAGAAAGTGCTAGCACGTTATAGCGATTAATTGAGGATGTCGCCAGATGCCGCTCACATTCTCTTCACTTTCGTTACAAATTGATAATTATCCATTGCCTTCATTTTAATCACTACAAATATTATATTTATTAAGAAAAATCGACCTATTGGAATCGATACCATGTCATGATTTTCGATCTCCGGCCAATAACTTCTGGAGTACCACAAGGCTCAATATTAGCTCCTTTACTATTTAACATCTTTATGTACGATCTTCCAACATTAGAATCTACGTGTACAGCAATGTACGCAGACGATACAGTTCTCTTCTGTTCACATTCTGATATAAATACTGCTATCAGTTTTCTTCAGACATCACTATCTTTAATGACGGAATGGTTCAAAATGTGGCGCATATCGCTAAATGTCAACAAAACAGAAGCAAAGATATTCTCTTTAAGATATTATCAAGATCCTGCTCTACTCTATCTTCTGAATGAACATATTCCATGGTTACAATCTCAATCTCCAGTTAAGTATCTAGGAGTACTACTGGACACAAAACTGACATGGAACGCACATATAACTCGTATTGTGGCACTTGCTTCTTCTCGAATTATAAAACTTTATCCCTTAGTAAATAGACGCACATCACTTGGATTGGAATGCTCTATGCTACTGTACACATCTCTTGTAAGACCTCTCATCACATATGCAGCACCAATATGGGGTGCAGCTAGCAAGACGCACATTCACCGATTACAAGTTGTGCAAAATAAATTTCTTCGTAAAGCTACAAATGCGCCTTGGTACGTAAGAAATAGTCAACTACATAATGAACTTGGAATCCTCCCGATTCAAGAATACATTCAAACCCTCTCAAAATCATTTTACAGTAAACTTCTAGATGTTCCTGGTGCATCTGTTTATAACATTGGACAAAAGTCATTGAACAGATCAAGACTGAAAAGAAAACTTCCCCAAGATGTACTAAGTGAACTAGAAGAAAGTGATAATCCTGTGTAAATAAGCCTACTATCTTAACTGTTAAATATTAGAAAACAGTACGTGCACTAACGAAACTTTTGTTATCAATCTGTGTTTTAGCTAGAGGAGCTGACTAAGGCGTACCTCAACAGGTTATTATTATGTTATAGAGTTTAACAATGGCCTGTATAGTTTTTTACTGATCGGTCAAAATATATATTAAAAAAAAAAAAAAAAAATGATTTTCGAAAAATTCTTTCATATCTTTACGTTTCATGCCTTCCTAAGTATGTAACCACCTCCAATTCAATTTTTAAAAAATATATTTATTAGGGATGGGTCCACGATACTTTCGATACCTCGATACTCTCGATACTTACATGGTATCGGCATCGAACGATACTTCAGAAAACTCGCTCGATACTTTTTCGATACTTTTGCAATTCTGCAATTAAGTGAGAATGCTAGTATCTTTAACAAAAACTTGTAAGTGGACTGTTTAAAAAACTAATTTTAGTTTTAATGTAAAGTTTAAAAATAATTATAGGGTACTGATGATATTAAATTTTGTCTCATTAAATACATACACTTAATTTAGTTGGTATTACACAGTTCTCTCAAATTTTAATGTTTAATGTACCTATTTATTGAAACTGGAAATGTTGAAGGTATCGAGTATCGAGGAAGAAATCATGTATCGGTATCGAGTATCGAGAAAATCTGGTATCGACCCATTCCTAATATTTATATATATCTTTACACGCTAGCGGCCGTAATTTTGAAGATATTTGAACCAAATTTTATTATGTTATTTCTAGGCCCAATAATTTGGACAAGTTCGTTAATGAGCAAAATTGGCCCAAGGGGCGGGGGGACGGAAGAGGGGGTTAAAATTTTAAAAAAATTATATCTCAGCTCCTATGAAGTATAGAGGGAAACTTTGTTTGAATAAATTAGAGTAGGCTACTCCCTATGGAGTTCACAGTGACACCAACGATTCGGGAGTTTTGGGGGATGGAAATTCGAATTTTTTAAACCACGTCTTGTGGGGTATCGTTGAAAAGCTCTTGATGAGTACTCTACAAATCAACAACTGGTTTCTCGATAGCTCTCATATAAGGCGAGATTTAGCACTTCGAACTCTACCTCAGCCTGTAGGCCTGCCTAAAGGGATTTTCACTTAATCGGTGGCAATAGACAATTCCTAAGCTAGTTAAAGGAATGTTGTATACGGGGCACGTCCACAGATTATATATAGAAACAAAATAAAATTTCATGGAAATATTTATTGCAACAGATACAGGAGGTACTCAGATATTTTTCATCATATTCAGCACCGAAATTGAGACATTTGCCTTACCGTTTGACCAACTTTTGAACACATGTGTTGTAGAAGTCTGCCGTCTGGGATCTGAACCACTGTGTGACAACAATTTCCATTTCGTGAGGTGAAAGAAAAGATGAAAATCACCTGGAGTGAGGTCCGGGGTATAGAGTGGATGGTGAAACACCTCCCAGCCGAACTTTTTCAAGAGTCCTAAGGAAACTTACTTTGTGGATGGCCCTCGTACTTTATGAAACCCGGAGGTTCATTGCCGCGCTTACCTGAGCCCGCCATTCACCCTATTCTGTGCTAACTTCATCCAACCATCCCTTTCAAATCCTACTTCCCTTAAATTATTTCTGAGGGAATATTATCTATTTTATGGAACCCGGAGGTTCATTGCCGCGCTTACATGAGCCCGCCATTCAAGCCTATTCTGTGCTAACTCCATCCAACCATCCCTCGCAAATCCTACTGCCCTTAAATCTATCCTAATATTGTCCTCCCACTTACCCCAATATTATTAATGCTACTACTACTAAATTACTTAAAAACAGGAATAAATTCTCCAGATGTTTTCTTCTGGATTTAAATATGACGTCATATCGACGTCACTGGATATTGGTAGCAGTACGTGAAGTGAATTTGAGTAGTGGACCGGTTGCTAGCTTCACCTTGCCAAGGTTGCAGATCTTATCTCATCTGGTCATCGTACTGCAGCATCCGTGTTGTATCAGTCGTAACTTACGTAGCATTGAACCCAGGGATTCAGCTTTACACTGTAGTATGAACCGATACGAAGGAAGCAGTTACTACTTACTCTTTCGGTAGAAACAAACAAATACGAGAGTGGGTCGAAAAGTAACGCACAATATATAGTCAAGTTCAAAATCGCCACCTTATTCCCTCAATAAGTCAAGTTAGGATTACCTGAGGCTGACAACCTTACCACCTTCATGTGCCGATGTCTAAAAATCTGGGAGCCTCAACCTCCTGGAGCCCTCTGGGCCACCATGGCCTGTAATAGGGAACACTTGACTTTACTTTTATTGGCCTATATATATTTTACAAAAGTAATAGGTACAATTACAAACAAATGCACACATGAACGGATATTTTTCTCTTATATTTAAGGTGAGTGTAAAGAAAATTTCGTTTTTTTTATATTTTCTAAAAAACGGCTCTAACGATTTTCCTTTCAATTTTGTACATGGAGTGCTTATACTAAGAGCTAAAACTTTTATTTGAAACTTTTTTTCGAAAAAAATTCGCTGAAGGGTAGTTATAAGCCACCCACTGTGAATACGGGCTTTTTGCAATACGGCCTCTAGTAACGGAAAATCGTACGAAAACAAAATGTTGTATTTGGGTTAGGTACCTTCTGAGGCTGTGACACGAAGATAAACGACAACCTTCTCTTATATTTATTTAAGGGGACTTTAAAAGAAGAAAATTTTGTTTCTTGGGTTTTCTCAAAAACGGCTCTAATGATTTCCTTTAAAGTTTGCACATGGGTTGCTTGTATCAAGAGCTAAAACGTTTATTTGAAACTTTTTTATAAAAAAATTATCTGAAGGGTGGTTGTAGGCTAAGCTATCCACTGTTTGTAGAAACTTTTTCTTGCCTGTTGAACAACTCAATATTCTATATAAGCATGTGAAGTGAGAAAGATGTATTGTTGGCCATGCTTACAGTAAAGAAATATCTGAGGGGAATATTCGATAAATTTCAGAAATTATTTTGAATGGCGGAAAGTTCAATAAACGTTTGCAGTCACTTGTTTTTTCTTCTTTCTTTAGTCGCAAATTTCAAAGAAGGGGCTATAAGGTATTTATAGCATAATTAGCGTAAAATTGTCTTTTGCGAATCTGTACAAGGATATATGAATACTTCTAACTTTTATTTGGGCAGAGGAAGTTATGTGACTTTCACATCAGATTTTCCTATATAGTCGCCAAGTTTTTCAACACGTTTCTCCCATCTTGACACCAGTTTCAAAATACCCTGTTCGTAGAAGTCCGTTCGGTTGGAGTATAGCCATCTGCGGACTGCTGCTTTCACTTCTGCATCTGACGCAAAGCGGCCAGGAATTTCTTCAGCGAGGTGTAGTGCGATTTTTATAGGCTAAAGGGCATAACCCGAGCGAAATTCACAGGGACATGCATGGCGTTTATGGGGACGACTGTATGGACCGTAGCAATATCTCCAGATGGAGTGCATTCTTCGAAGATGGCCGTGGTAACCTTTCATTTGTTTGGTCCCATGAAGAAATTTCAATAATTCGGTCTCGGCCGCTAAAACGATATTTTGCGTACTTGATACATAAATAGCTATTGTGTAATAAGTAAAGTCAAGTAGGTTTACTCCTTATATCTGGAAGCTGTGTTGCAGTATATAATGTGTATTATTTTCTACCTTCTGATTTGAAAACAGGAATTATGGGGCAATAAATAGAGGAAATCATAAAACAAGGTGGTGACATTGTAAGTATGTAATGAATGGGTGGATCTACAGATGCGAAGACAAATGCTACGCACATCTCATAATTCATTCTCATCTCTTCACGGTGCACAATAATTATTTATGACAGAAACAGTAAGGAAAACAATTGCGAATAGTTGTATTTGTGAAACGGAGACTGGTATGGAGGTGTTTAAACATTCACCCTACAGCCCGGACCTCGCTCTCAGTGATTTCCATCTTTTCCTACACCTGAAGAAATGACAGAAAATGACAAAGAGGCGGACATGGTTGCCACACAATGGTTCAAATCCCAGGCGGCAGACTTCTCCGACACAAGTATTCAAACGTTGGTCCCACGGAATGATAAATGTCTCAATTCCGGTGCCGGATATCTTGAAAAATAGCTGAACACTTGCTGTATCTATTGTGATAAACATTTCCATGTAATTGTGTTTTGTTTCTGTACGGCTCAGGGAAATTTAATTTATGGACGGCCCTCGTAAAAGAGTATTTTCCATGAGATTGAAATCAAAGTTGGCTACAATGGTTTTTTTAGCCCTAGTGCAATGTAATACTTTTAATTGTTGCGGCTTGTGATGGAAGTTCTACTTTTAAATAAGCTTTAAATAAGTTTTCTAATAAGCTATTGTCTTATGTAAAACACGTGCTATAGAAGCAGAAGTTCTTCATCTGAAGGTAGTTTAATTTCTGCTTATTATAAAATATTCCAGAGAATTCACATTGCGCATTTATATGTGGATATTATGCATAATGCACTAAATGTGGGAGTTACCTTTGGGATATAAACAAATGACTGGTTTTGCAAGGCCTCCCAAAACTGCGTGGTGAGAAACTTGAAAGTTATGGCAGTGAATACAGCAAGCCATGTTTCCTTATTATAAAGTAATATGAACCAACCGGTGATATTTACAATTTATGTGAAGCTAATAAGCTATTTATCTGTGAATAAAATCATTTCGTTACGGCTATCCAAATACTTTCGGGTGGAATCGATCGTCCATTATCACATAGAAAATCTTATACGCATTCGTTATTCCCATTTCATTGGGTTTTTATTCAAAACAATTTGTAAACGGCTCCAGGGTATGAATGCTTAAAAGATGAAGATGAAAAAAAATTTCCCTCTCGCTTGATGAAGGATCTCTCGGTAGATGACAGGTTATACACTATGGTTTCAAAATAATAATCCAGAAGTTGTGAAACTGGTTTTAAAGTGTCTAATGTACCAGGATGTGTGTATAGTTCATAAATTGCTCTGACACATGAACGGAAAAACAGGCGTGGATGCAGAAATTATATTTGTGCGAACATATGTACGTTCAGTTGAACAAATTAGGAGCAACTGTTATTTGTTGTTAGTTTCCAAATGTTGTTCATTACACAGCTGTGAATGAGAAGGTCTTTATGTTGGATAACTTCACATAGTGCTAAGTCTATAGTAATTTTTTCTCCCTATCCCTAACCTAGGTCACTGTAAGTGTCGTCTATTCCATATAATATATATATATATATATATATATATATATATATATATATGTATAGGTCTATATATGTAAATAAATCTAAACTCCGTGGCACTACATCCCCGGCCGGACTTGGCCTACCACCCGACCGCTGCGTCATCTACCACAAGCAGATGGCAGGATTGGGGGACATGTGGTCAGCATGCCGACACCCACGGCCGTTAATGGTGGTTTTCATGACCGGAGCCGCTACTTCTCTATCAAGTAGCTCCTCAAATTGAATCATGAGGCTGAGTGCACACCTTCCAGACCTCTCTACCTCAAAAAAAAAAATCCGAGGCTTTGTCCTGACTGACTGACTGAATGAATGAATGAATGACTTAATGACTGACAGAGAATCAACGTAGAGTCTAAACTATAATAGGTAGAGACTTGGAATTTCGACAGTGCGTTCGTTTCATAATGTAAGTGGTCACTAAGAAAGGATTTTGCAAAATTTTGATTTTAAATGACAAAAATCGAATGTTTTTGAGTATTCTGTTTTGTTTTGCAGTTATGTGACTGCGGCACATTGTGCATTATTTTTGTGGATTCTGACTTTTGATTTTCAAATTCTAGCTGTTGATGAATGATTAAGAATCAGTTTTTATCGATCAAGAAGAAGGCATGAAATCAATTTAATGAAAAATTTAACCTTTTTTTTGCTTCATTATTGACTTCTGAGCATCAAATTGTAATGACTTTAATGCCCTGTAGCATACACATTTTACGTCATAGAGAAAAAATCTTGTAATAAAAGTTGCTTGTCTAAGTCCCCTCTATACACAGGTAAAATATTTCGGTGTTATTCATTAACACCCTATATAGCTCAGCCCGTAAAATTGAACTACACATAGACGGAGAGAGGTCTGTGGAACAATGTTTACGATAGAAAATAACACAGACAAGTTATCGTTTTAGCGTATATCTCTGAGATACAAAAGATAACACTATCCTTGCAACACCCTATACTTAGCCTACACATTGTGATTCATTGTAACAATTGAAAAAAACTGAACTTGCAGTTTAGCAATATCTTGCAAGCTTAAGATCTAAGTATCCATTTCTCCGCCTTACACGAAGAAGTTTTAAACACTGAAGATTACACATTTCAAGTCGACATTGGATCGAAGACCGCCCACTTTTATTGCCACGAAGCAATTGAAATGAGTACTTAATGTTGCTCTGGCATGTTGTAAAATCTTTGTAGCACAATGTGCTAATGTTAATAAAACTGCATTTCTGTATCTGTCTTTTACTGCACATCCCCTAGCAATTAGAACCTCGTAAAATATCGCTTGTACAAATGAATAGAGTTCTGATCTACAAGACACAGGCTATTGTTCGTGTCATTTTAAGAAGACCTCGTCCCAAACCATCGTCTATAGTGCAGTTATTCATTCCATGGCCAGTCGGCTTCAAAGGTTTCGGTGTTTCTTTATGTTAATTGATCTGACTAAATCGGTCTTGGGCTTCCGCTTTCCAAAACAAAAGCAACGTTGCAATATTCTCTCATCGTTATCACTGACCTCAGTTCTTCCTTCGCTTTATTCAATTCACAGTTAAAGTTTATTGTAACTTGATCTTGCAACCGCGCATTTCACTCCACGCGGAGTTGACGAGTAGCTGTCAAAATCGCCACAGGACATTCTTAGATTTTGATTGGCTGGGGTAACTAGCTGATTGGTACGGTAAAAACAAAGAACATGGGTTGAGCTGTCGGCAAACTTTTCCTCCTAACGAAAGGAAGCCGTCTGGCCATGCAATGAATAACTGGACTATATCTAAAATAGTATATTACGATACTAGTTCCGTAAGCGGTGTTTACGGATCGAGAAAAGAGTTTGAAAAAACGAGGCGCTTGCGCCGAGTTTTTTCAATTTCGGAGATCCGTTATGCGCTTACGGCACGAGTATTGCATGCTATTCTTGGCACGGTGATTATTTATATCAATTTATTTATATTAATTAAGATATTAGCTGAAAATATTATGTATATACACTATTGAAGATGGATGTTATATTTCAGAAAGTGATTCGCATATGTTGGTTGTTAAGGGGACCGAATATTTGTCCTGTTAAAGCCGCCACAAACTGTGGGCCTTGGTTCCGGTCTTCCATAAAGGATTGTATTATGATGGTTTTACTTACGGCACTTGTGCGTTTTGTAATTTTTACCCCACGGAGATTTCTTTTGTTTTCATAGCAACCAGATTGCGTGCGGGAATGTCAAGTTTCGATCCACGGCAACAATAATCTTACGAATATATACCATATACATATACGAATATATACCACTAATTAGTTACGTCGTGCAAGAAAGAATACAATAGCATTGTTCTCTAATCCGAAAATCTGCACCGACAAAGAACAGGTGCTCTTGTAGTCACGTGGATTTCCCCAGTGTTGCCGCTGTCATTCACCACTTCTCAAGTAAAGTAACCGTGATGTGGTACGTATTTGGCAACATTGTACTAGACTGCAGACAAGTGTGAATACGCCTAATTACCTTTCTATTCACTGATTGACAGGTCGAAGAGGATTAGGGTGGCAGCAGGTAGATGAAGCTATTGAAAAACAAGCCTTTAAGAAGTGGCACCCACAATAATTTATAGGCCTACTGTTTCTGTAATGGAGAAAATTATTGTCTACTAGCTTGTACCCGTCCTTTGTATAAGTAGGCCTAAAAAATTCTGTGACGCAATCGCAGGCTACGTGAAACGCCTTGTGAGTGCTACCTAAATCTAGTGCACCCATTATGTTACGATTTGTTTTCATATTTGCAATAGAAAAGGCAGTAGGCCTAAGTATACTCGCTTCTCGTGTCCTATAGCCTAATATTTGGCTAATTTCTTTTTAAATCCATCTATTTATAAAATATATTTTATCTTTAATTCAACATAATTATCTACAATAGACTTGATACTTTCTTGGCCCTGATTATAAGTGGTTTCGCGGGCTATAAGCCGAGTATGAATGAATGAATGAATGAATGAATGAATGAATGAATGAATGGTTTATTTCATCATACAATACATAAGGGACTCTCGGTTACAAACAATGCTTTGCCGCAGAGCCCCTTTGTTGAGAAAAAGAAAACTATTGGTATCACTCTCAGAACAAAAACAAACACAAAACTATGAAAATACATATAATTGTTTCAACATGTTAATCCTTACCTACAACTTTTTATTATTATTATTATTATTATTATTATTATATATATTTTTTTTATTTTTTATAAGCCGAGTAAAAGAATATACAACATCATCCAAGCTTTCGGCCGCAGAGATATCAACGACCTATAGCTTGAATTTTTATCCCTTCACTCGGGTTATAGCCCGCGAAATCCTTATTAATATCTTTTATCTGTTAATTTTTAGTAGGCCGTATGTTTCTAAAACAGCAATAATTTAATATTTCTTTCTTCTCTATCTTATAGCCTATTATTTGGTTAGTATTATTTTAATAATTTATCTTTAATTTAACATATATTTTATCTCTTAACGTTTTAGAGGCAGAATATATTCTGTACTATAATTTTAAGACATTTTTGTACGATTTTAAGGTCTTGATTTTTTTTTTTTTTTTTTTTTTTTTTTTTTTTTTTTTTTGTAACTTGTATTTCTTACATAAATTATTATTTTAATTTTCAAGTATTGATTCGCGAATTGAATCAGGCTGAGACAACTCAATACGCACTACTGAAATTCAGTCGTCTACTCTATACTGTCAATCTTTTAAGGATAGAGGGTTTCTACGACCTGTTATTTATTTTTCTTTTCATGAAGTAAAACTTGGCCAAAATCACTTTTCTAGAAAAGTTTTCTCTCCATTTACATTCTTCCCTTCCCTTTGAGTTGACTCAGAGTATTTTATGAGCCAGTGTTTGACCTGGTGTTGCAGAAGTGTACATGACTCAGAAAAAGAAAGTTGAAGGAAGGATAGGCATGCAGATGGACTTGGCTTACACTAGAATTAAACTCAAATTCACTAGAAATAGCCCGAGGACCAGAATTCACCATCAGGGACTCGAAACCTTTCCCTTCGCCAGGAAGTACATGCTACAGTAACGCCGAGTGTCGCTGACGCATTAGAATGCTGTAAATTTGACAGCAGCATGTTTGCGGACGACCTAGCTCTTGTGTTACCTTGATATTGCTCGAGGGCTAGAGATCACCATCAGGGATTCTAACTCAGTCCCTTTGCCAGGAGATACATTCTGTAGTAACGCCGAGTGTCACTATCGTATCAGAACGCTGTAAATTTGAAGACACGCTGTTTGCAGATGACCTAGCGCTTGTGATTCCAGTCACATCTGCTTGGTTCCCCCACTCCTGCTTTTCTCCACGTGTTGTTTTGAGGACGCGAGTCGCTGCTCACTGACCTTACGTTTCTCTCCTTTCATAACACCGCACGTAATTCGGCAGTACTCATTCCTAGGGCTTCTTAGGGGTATGTTACACTGTCACATTTCTGTGTCACAATATATGATAAAACCACTTATCAGATTATGTGATCATTAATGAAGTGTATAAAATAATTCCACCTATTCCCTCGTATAAAATGTTTTTGTTAAAATATCAGCTCATAGCTTTGTCAAATCGAAAATTTATACTTGTCATATAAAACATAACTAAAAAACTATAGCTGTCAATTTTATAAGACAACTTTCGTATTATGTGGACAATATATTTCGGCTATTCTGCCATCTTCAGGTCCTTTTTCTTTTTCCAGACGATCTTATTCTGTTCGTTAATCCATTACAACTGTAATGTAATAGGTATCGAGATAAAAACGGGCAAGTTAGTACTTTACGACTCACCCTGCTGCCCTTTCCACTCGCCACTCGCCTGGCAGCTTCCAGGCTTCCACCCCTCTCGGCTTCTTCCCGCGTGCCGCCTGCTCCACTTCCCCGCAACGCATACCTTCATGCCTGTAGCCGTTGCTCAACGCCGGTAATGCATAATTGCAATTGATATGCCACCTAATATTTCACAATAAAGAAAGCCCCTTGCACCTCCTCATAAAATTCCACAATTATAAAAACGACCCTTCCAACAAAATAGGCTATTTCACAATACAAAAAATACCCTTGTACCATACATAATATTTCATAATTATAAAAAACGCCGTATTATAACATAAAATGTGGCTTAATTGATGCAGGAAAATTCCCTTGTGCCAACACTACTTATAAAAACCGATTCTTGCATTAAAACTCATGAAACCCCCCTAACATAACTCTAATATACGAAAGCTTCCATCAGTGCTCAACATTCACTCGTAGCGTAGTGGTCAAGACTCCTAGCTATGGTCCCGGGTTCGAATCCCGGTCGATCCAAAATTTACTATTAGGAATAGGTCTCAAATAGGTAGGTAGGGTGAAGAGGAGGTGAGAGGAAGAGAGGAAGGAGACGGGAAAGGAACAGAAGAAGAGAATAAAGAAGAAACAAATTATTTTTTCTGTTTCATCAGTTCATTAAGAGATGGCGCTACCGCCGCGTCTAGTAGTTCAAATGCCACCGCTAGGGGAGGGATTGAGAGTAGGAGTGGGGGACTCGGGTGAGTTGCAATGTACGAATTTCCCTAAAAACGAAATAACATGACTTAAATGCTAATTTCAGAACAAACATTATGATTAAAATATGAATGATAGGCTTTTGTTGCCCATAGTAACAAGAATACTATAATCTAGATATTGTTACTTCCTCTGCCCGTACCATAGGTACTATAGGTAGAGGAAGTATTGTTTTCGACCCCAAAATTCGAAGTTGAGTTTTTAGCATATATACACGTTTCAAGGCCCCCTGAATCCAAAAATACTATTTTTGGAAACATGTCTGTGTGTCTGTGTGGAAAATATCTGTGAACAAGCTAGCTCCAAAACGGAAAATCGTATGAAAACAAAATTTCGTATTTGGGTCAGGTACCTTCTGAAGATGTGAGGATAAGATTGGCGACTACTTTCTCTTATTTTTAAGGGGACTTTACATGAAGAAATTTTCGTTTTTCGCGATTTTCTCGAAAACGGCTCTAACGATTTTCTTTAAATTTTGCACATAGGTTGCTTATACTAAGAGCTAAAACTTTTATTTGAAACATGTTTTCGAGAAAATTCTCTGAGGGTAGTTACAAGCCACCCACTGTTCACCCACTGTTTGTAGAAAGTTTGTCTTACGTGATGAACAACTGAATTCGCGCTCTTTCACGGCCTCTTATTTTATATAAGAATGTGAAGTGAGAAAGATGTATTGTTGGCCATGCATAGAGTAAAGATGTATCTGAGGGAAATATTCGATAAATTTCGGAAATTATATTTTACGGCAGAAAGTTCAATAAACGTCTCCAGTCATTTCTTTTTTTTTTTTTTTTAAGTTTGTTATATAGACTGCGCTTTTAGTCGCATCATTGAAAGAAGAGGTATTTATAGAATAATTAGCGTAAAATTGTGTCTTGCGATTCTGTACAAGGATATGTGAATACTGCTAACTTTTATTTGGGCAGAGGAAGTTATGTGACTTTCACATCAGATTTTTGTGAAATGTTGTCAGTTTACCACAGTCGTAATGAACACACCAAAATCAATTACAGCGAGGTGGTATTGGCTAATACGGAAGAGGTCCTGGGTTCAAATCAAATCTCGTGGCCATCCAAATTTACCAGTAGGTTCTTGTAATAACTCATTCGTGCAGCATTTGCTTCTATTGTTCGGCTCTATCTCAATGTATCCTGCATTTTTGCCTTTGAGATTGAGGAAACCATGCAAACCCCAAGTTAATCTTATTATTGTTATTTCACGGTAAAAGCATTGAACATAAAGATCGACCCTGATGCTCACCGTTCTAGAGACTTGTTAGGTTTATGAAAATGTAATAAATACAATTTAATTGTCTCTATAATTTACTTTTTTCTGTGCTAGCCTTTTACAGGTATATGCGAGAAAATTTGTTCTTCAAATTTTACACCATTTATTAATTAATATCATCTACCGTTAAAAGCGATTCTTTTACCTTGGACTGTCTAAAAGAAAAAACAACTCATTCCGTGAAATATCCACCGAAACAGAATAAAGTTAAAGCCGCAAATCAGCCAACACTTATACCCTTAGCAACCAGGGAAGGCGGTTGAGGCCAGGTAGATTCCTTCACCCGCTAGCAGCCTCACATTTACAAGCAGAGGGAATTAGGACCAACCGTAATTTCCTCCCCATGAGTCACCTAGTCTACTTCAATCAGTCAATCTTAGATTTTTTTAATATGTCATTTTATCTTAAAATGTTAGTTATATATCAATTCTACACATAATTACAAGAAAAATGACACCAAACAATGTATAATTTACTTTATAGGAACATAGAACTTGAAAGCAGTTTTCTCGTAACTTTTATTTATGTATTTGTTATAAATACTCCTATTAAAGTAAATTATACATTGTTTGGTGTCAATTTTCTTATAATTTTGTGTAGAATTGATATATAACTAACATTTTAAGATAAAACGATATATTAAAAAAATCTAAGATTTACTGATTGAAGTAGACTAGGAGACTCATGGGGAGGAAATTACGGTTGGTCCTAATTCCCTCTGCTTGTAAATGTGAGGGTGCAAGCGGGTGAAGGAACCTACCTGGCCTCAACCGCCTTCCCTGGTTGCAAAGGGTATAGCTATCTCTCCTGTCGCTTTCGTTACCTCTCTTCCTACCATAACTTGGGCACGCGCTCTCAGCTTGACCCCTTACTATCCATGCCTCTTTACAGAACTACACATTATTCGAATTCGTTTACAACAACTGCTATTCGCCACTGGAATTCACTGCCTACTATCTCAGGAGCTGGATCGCCGACGTGGTCTTGTGGTTAGCGTCGCTGACTACAGATCCGTCGGCCCGGGTTCGATCCCCGGTACCTCCTCAGAATTTCTGAGGTAGAGAGGTCTCGAACGGGGTGCACTCAGCCTCGTGATTCAAATTGAGGAGCTACTTGATAGAGAACTAGCGGCTCCGGTCATGAAAACTACCATTAACGGCCGTGAGTGTCGGCATGCTGACCACATGCCCCCAATCCTGCCATCAGCCTATAGGTAGACGACGCAGCGGTCGGGTGGTAGGACAGTTCGCAGTGTCGAGCGAATGTAACTGGTCGTAACGTGACGAGAGTTACACCCGTTACCATTATTCTCACCCGTTACAATTACTCTCACCCGTTACAGTTACTCTGACAGTGACAGTTATTCTCGCCAGTTACAGTGACAGCGGCGGTTACAGTGACAGCGGTGGTTACAGTGACAGCGGCTGTTACAGTGACAGCGGCGGTTACAGTGACAGCGGCGGTTACAGTGACAGAGGCAGTGACAGTGACACCAGCAGTTACAGTGACAGCGGCAGTGACAAATACTCTCACCCGTTACAGTTACTCTGACCAGTTACAGTTACTTTGACCCGTTACAGTTACTTCTAATATTTCTGTTACAAGTGTTTTATCCGTGACTTTGGCCTTGTTCTGTTTCATCTGTTATTTACAATATTTGAAAAAATAAAATAAAAAATATTTAAAAAAAAAACAAAATAAATTTTAAAAAACATGTAATTATCGTAATTATAAGCTTTTCATGCCACTTAAAAATGTACTAAAATACGATATTGCCTTTATTGGATTATTTAAACTTAGAATATGGATATATAGCATGAAATATGAATTCAATAACTGTAGTAAATTATTCGAAATAATAATATTGATAATTTTACTACTACTAATAAAATCCCAGCCACACGGCTGACTCACTCACTCATTGACATTGATGTTTGCTCACTTCCAGATGAGCTAGAAACTTAAAATTTGGTACACATATAGCTTTTAGGCTGTAAACCACAGGAAAATTTCAAAAAAGTTTTTTTTTTTAATTTAGCCCTATAACCCCCGAAAAGGGGCTTGCTCACTGACATTAATATTTGCCCTCTTCCGGATGAGCTAGAAACTTTAAATTTGGCACACATATAGCTTTTAGGCTGTAAACCACAGGAGAATTCCAAAAAAGTATTTTTTAAATTGTTTAGCCCTTAAACCCCCCGAAAAAGAGCTCGATCACTGACATTAATGTTTGCTCACTTCGAGATGGGCTAGAAACTTGAATTTTGGTACACATATCTCTATTAGGCTATAAAAATACAGGAAATTCCAAAATGTATTTTTTTAAATCTTTAGCTCTAAAAACTCCAGGAAAAGGGCTCGCTCACTGACAATAATGTTTGCCCACTTCCAGAAGAGCTAGAAACTTTAAATTTGGCACACATATAGCTTTTAGGCTGTAAACCACAGGAGAATACCAGAAAGTATTTTTTAAAATTTTTAGCCCTAAAACCCCCCGAAAAAGAGCTCGCTCACTGATATTAATATTTGCTCACTTCGAGATGAGCTAGAAACTTGAATTTTGGTACACATATATCTATTAGGCTATAAAACCACAGGAAAATTCGAAAATGTATTTTTTTTTTTTAGCTCTAAAAACTCCCGAAAAATGGCTCGCTCACTGACATTAATGTTTGCCCACTTCCAGAAGAGCTAGAAACTTGAAATTTGGTACACATATAGCTTTTAGGCTGTAAACCATAGAAAAGTTAAAAAAAAAGTATTTTTTAAGTTTTAGCCCTATAACCCCCGAAAAAGGGCTCGCTCACTGACATTAATGTTTGCCCACTTCCAGATGAGCTAGAAACTTGACATTTGGTACACTTATATCTTTAGGCTGTAAACCACAGGAAAATTCCAAACAGTTTATTTTCATGTCGATAATCGATTTTTTTTACATCCAAAGAAAACAACCGATTTTTTTACTACATCGATGTTTGTCCCCGACATCGATGTTTTTGTAACAAAATAAATTAATAGGCTACCTTGGTTCTACGATATAATTTAATTTACAGGAGCTTAATTTCCCAAAAGAATGATTTTTTACATCGATAGTTTTCATGGAAATATTTCTCTTGGTTTGTGAATTTTGCCTAATTCTCTGATACCATGGCATTTTTTAAAAATAATATACATCTTTTTTTTGTCTAAATACATCGATGATTTCAGGTCGATATTATCGTCATATCGATGTTTTCAGGTCGATATTAACTCATATCGATGGTTATCTCCGATTTTAACCTCGATATTTTAACTATCGATGCTCATCCCTAATTGAAAGCTTAATTTTACAACTGTTATTTTATTTCGGGGGTCCCTACCGAGAGCCCCAGCCTTGGCTACGGCCCTAACCGGGGGGGGGGGGAGATAAAAGGGCATTCCCCTACAAGTGGGAAGTGTTCTGGCGATTAACTACGTAATATAAAAAAAGTAACAGGTAACGGTTATAAATAACAGTTACTTTCGTGTAACTGTAACAGTAACGTAACTGTTCCAAAAAAAGTAACTGGTTCCCATCTCTACTCGTTGTATTACTGCAGACAAACTTTTCAGAGCTGAACTTATACTCTGTTAATAAGGCAATCGTCATGTGATACTATCAGCGGACACTAAGTTTAAAATCGATCGGGAAAATTTCAGTGTAGTAGATATTTTCCGTAAGTGACAATTCTAACATAAAGATAAAAATCCTCATATTGTAACATAAAAAATTACGTTGTTAATCTTATATCTCTATGTTAATACAAGTTTTGAAGCGTCAGCAGCATTGAAAAGGTTAAGAAAACTCATTGAAGACACCACGGTTTTTTAGGTTCGAAATCTACCTATTAGTCCAGTCAATGAATGCTCAAAAAGGGGTGTAGAGGGAAATGGAAGGAACACAATTTTTGACTTTGGGACTTTGTTTGGACTAGTAAAGAGGTAAACATACTAAAAGTCCCCACTCCTAGTGGGTGACCGGGGGGCAGGGGGCCCTTAGAATGTCCCTTTTTTCGGTTTTTTCGCTTATATCTCGGAAACTATGGGTCCTAGCGATAAGGCACTTATACTAAATTAAGGCTGACAAAATGCTCCACAAGATTGATTCCATTCATGTTTTCGCTATCTCACCTAGTTTTCGAGATTTCTGCGCTCAAAATTAGCTAATTTTGAAAAAAATAAAATTGCCTCGCGTTTTTTTCCTTATTTCGTTGACTAACTCTTCGGCCCTTTGTCCTACGAAAAAGTCATAAGGAAGGAAGTTGTAGAACATTAAATTTCCTTCAAGAATATATGATAGTTCACTTCTTTATCTTCAACCGTTAAAAGGTTAGAGCAATTTTAACTTTATGTTTAAATTCCGGGATTTTGCAGAAAAACTTAACTTTCGTATTTTCCATGATTTCACTGCTCTAACTCTGTATAAAAGCCAATATTACGTATTTATATGTATAAATAGTATGTACTGTATATAAGTTGTACCTAAATGAATCAATATATATGCATATATATATGTTGTATTTTGTAATATATTTTCAAGTAATATATCTGCTTATGTATAGTCCAGTCAATGATTGATGAATAGAGGGAAATGGAAGGAACACGGTTTTTGACTTTGGGACTTTGTTTGGACTAGTTAGAAGTTAAACATACTAAAAGTCCCCACTCCTAGGAGGTGAGCGGGAGGCAGGGGGGCCCGTAGAAGGTCCCTTTTTTCGGTTTTTCGCTTATATCTCGGAAACTATGGATCCTAGCGTTAATACCACTCTATACAAAATTAAACCTGATAAAATGTTCTATCAAGACTGATTCCTTTCACTTTTTCGCTATCGGAAAATCGGAAATTAATTTTAAAAAATAACAACTATTTTTTTCTAGAGTTTGAAAATAAGTATCAAACTGTCTCGGAAAGATCGAGCACTCCCCCCGAGCACTCCCCCTTTCGTCAATCAAGATTAACGACGAATGGGTGTCTGTGGATCCTTTTTTGCTATTCCAACGCAAATCCATAAGTAAGAAAACCGACGAAGATTTGAAAACTTATTTTCAATATAAATTAGCCACTTTCCCTTTGGCCTTCTTCAATGAGGCTGGGATGAGGAAATCGATGAAGTCAGTTTTCTCTAGAAAGAGCTCAATCCAACTATTAAAGATGTACGTGTGACACACTTTGACATTGTTATGGACGGAGGACTTCTCCTGCACAAAGTTATTTGGCAAAGAGGTTCCACGATATCTGGCATTTGCTCATCCTCAAGTACAAAGGTCGCTGAGCAGCAAAGGCGGTACCGTCTCAGTAAGTCAGCCGACATACACTTCAATTAGGAGACAGTCATAACTGTGAAGCAGGAAGACTTCCTGTCAAATGCTCACAACAAAAGTCGGCTGATTAAGATGCTGGAGGTCACACTACAGGCACATGGAGTCAGAACCCTTCAAGCACAGAATGATGCGGATGTCCTCATTGTAGACACGGCTGTGGAGTTGTCACATACCACCGCTGTAGCTGTTGATGGTGAGGATGTCGACCTAATAGTCCTGTTGATGGCCAAAACACCTGGTGACCAGGACCTGGACGTGGAAACATAAAACCTGCACTGTTTTCTAACCAGGAGCTTCAGACCTAGGGGCTGCGAGACATACTATTTCTACATACCTTCACTGGGTGCAATACCACCTCAGCAGCCTTCCGAAAGAGTAAGCTGGGATTTCTCAAACTGTATTTGAAGTCTCCAGACGTCCAGGGAGCAGCTGCAGTCTTCTCAGACCCTTCCTCAACAAAGGATGATGTAGAGGAAGCTGGGAAAAAGTGTATTTTGAGGTGTTACGGGGTCCCACCTAAAGAGAAATCTCTAAACGCTTACCGTTATCAATCCTTCGTAAAATCAGTAGCCAATATCAACCAGACATCTCATGCCTCCCACCAACTGAGGGGGCAGCGAAACAACATTCTATGAGGACATGTCACCAAGTCCATATGTGGTTGGGTCATGAGCTGCCTCCTCAGATGTATGGGTGGGAGTTAGCCAACAACAAATTTCTATCCCCGGTGCACACCGGATGAAATATTAAAATCTATTTTTTGTCGGTGCACAAAGAATTGTGCCACCACCAAATGCGGATGCAGAAAGGCATCTCTCAAGTGTTCCCCTGCGTGCCAAAACTGCCAGGAGAACTGTCTTAATGGGGGGCCCCTCTTGGACAATGAGGATGAAGAACTCGACATTGATCCTCTGCCAGTTATCCAAGAAGATGTATCTACGGGTGTATCTTTCTCTACGGATGAAGAAGAAACCGACGCAGAACCCACCCCAGAACCAAGTTCCCATGACCAGCCAGGACCATCCCACTCCAAGAGAGACAGGAATTTATAATAATTATTGTACTATAAGGTGTAAATATATTATTAAATTAAACGTAACACAGTTTCAAAGATACATTTACGAGTTAATGTGTTAATGAAAAAGTTATGTACAAATTGTTGTTGACTCTGGAATCACCCTACCCCAATGCCTTTGCGGAGCGAATGTAGGCCTACAGTTAATATATATTATGTTAACTGTATATTATATATTATATACATTGAATACAAGTATTATTACCTATGAAGGGGGTTATTATGGCTCCAAAATAACAATGAAGATTCAGCGATCCTCTTGTCAATTTTGAGTACTATCAGAGATTTCCATCATATATATATATATATAGTAGGGATGGGTCCTCGATACTTTCGATACCTCGATACTTGCATGGTATCGGCATCGAACGATACTTCAGAAAACTAGCTCGATACTTTTTCGATACATTTGTAACTCTGCAATTCTGCAATTAAGTGAGAATGCTAGTATTTTTTAACAAAAACTTGTAAGTGGACTGTTTGAAAAACTTATTTTAGTTTTAATGTAGGCCTAAAGTTTAAAAATAATTATAGGCTACTGATGATATTAAATTTTGTCTCATTAAGTATGCAGACTTAATTAATTTAGTTGGTATTACACAGTTCTGTCAAATTTTAATTTTTAATGTACCTATTTATTGAAACTGTAAATGTTGAAGGTATCGAGTATCGAAGTATCGAGTATCGAAGTATCGAGTATCGAGGAAAAAATCATGTATCGGTATCGAGTATCGAGGAAATCTGGTATCGACCCATCCCTAATATATAGTAATTGTATTTATGTAGGGGAAGGAGATGGAGCTCTCAAAGTGGTTCCATTAGATTCGGGGTGTAGAAAATGGTATTAAACTACACAAAACAATATTAATTTTGAAAATATAGTATAAATACTTATATACAAATATAATTTCTTTATGTGCCACATATATAGTATATACTATTTATACATATAACTATATATAATACGTGTATATTGGATTTTATATAGAGTTTGAGCAGTGGAACAACGGAAAATACACAAGTTGGGATTTTCTACAAAATCCCTGAATTTATACATAAAATTAAAATTGCTTTAAGGTTTGAACGGTAAAAGATATAGCAGAAAGTATCATATATTTGTAAAGGAAATTTAATTCTCTACAACTTTCTTCCTTATGACTTCTTTGTAGGACGAAGGGCCGAAGAGTTAGCTAATGAAATATGAAAAAAAAAACACGAGGCAATTTTATTTTTTTTCAAAATTAGCTAACTTTGAGCGCGGATATCTCTGAAACTAGGAGATATAGTGAAAAAATTAACTGAATTAATCTTGTGGACCATTTTGTCAGCTTTAATTTTGTATAGAGTAATATTATCGCTAGGACCTATAGTTTCCGAGATATAAGGGAAAAACTGAAAAAAGGGATCTTCTGAGGGCCCCGTGCCCCCCGCTCACCTCCTAGGAGTGAGAACTTTTAGTATGTTTACCTCCTAACTAGTCCAAACAATTTAACAAAGTCCCAAAGTCAAAAATTGTGTTCCTTCCATTTCCCTCTACAACTTTTCATTGACTGGACTAACAGATCAGGTCATAGCATTACAAACATTCCTTTAAGAGCAGAATTTATACTCTGTTAATAAGGCAATCGTCATGTGATATCATCCGGGGGCGCTAAGTTTAAAATTGTAGGGGAAAATTTAAGTGTAGCAGCTATTTTCCATAAATGACAATTCTGACATAAAAATAAAAATCTTTCTCTATAAACATAAATAATTATGCCGCTAACCTTATGTCTCTATGTTTATACAAGTTTTGAGGCGACGAATTCATACGTCAGCAGCAGTGAAAAGGTTAAGAAAACTCATTGAGGACTCGTACAATAGCCAAGCATTACACCATGGTAGATTTCTAAGAAAAATCTACCTATTGCAATCGATACCATGTGATGACTTTCGAAAAATTATTTCATATCTTTACGTTTCATGCCTCCCTAAGTACGAAACGATCGCCCGTTCAAAAAAAAAAATGTTTGTGATATATATAATGGTATATCTTATATTATATCTTTGCACGCTAGTGGCCCTAATTTTGAAGATGTTTGAACCAAATTTTATTTTGTTATTTCTAGGCTCAATAGTTCGGACAAGTTCGTTTATGAGCAAAATTGGCCCAAGGGGGGAGGGGAATAAATTTTGAAAAATTTATATCTCGGCCCCTATGAAGTAGGCCTATAGAGGGAAACTTTGTTTGAATAAATTAGAGTACTCCCTATGGAATTTACAGTGACACCAACGTTTCGGGGGTTTTGGCGGTACGAGTGAGAGTGGGGGTGGGGGATGGAAATTCGAATTTTTTTAAACCACGGCTTGTGGGGTATCGTTGAAAAGCTCTTGATGAGTAATCTACAAATCAATAACTAGTTTCTCGATAGCTCTCATATAAGGCGAGATTTGAATGCTTGAAAAAGTGCTCTTTTCTCTTTTTTTTTTAGTTATTATTGCGGGTTTGTCATGCCAAGGCTAAAGAAGAAGAGTGCTGCGCAGCGACAATAAATTAAACCAAAAGCACTTCAAATCTACCTCAGCCTTAGGCCTGTCTAAAGAGATTTTTGTAATTAGATTTTGATATGATGTCAGACTACTTCACAGCTGCAAATATTCCTTAGCGCTGGAGTATTTATTGTGGCAATTAAGCTCCATCAGATACGCCAGCGGGGAGCGAGCAAATTACAAGGCATGGAAACTGTTCGTCCTTAATTCACTGTGCGAAAAATCAATTGTTTGGCTACTGATGCTCAACTGACAGCCTCTTCCACTTTCTTTACCCATAACCAGGCTTTAAAACTAAGTGCCCGATCGAATATGTTAACAGCAATCGTACTGTACAGACTTTGCTCGGCGTATGCCCTAGCTACCATATGCTAGTTCACGTGATAGTAAACAAACCGGAATACAGATATAGGAAGACCACAAAATAACTTCTCATTATCTAAACTCACATTACAAGCATGCAAAACGATACTTTCTCCTGTTTGTGTATAATAGTCCCTCCCAAATGTTTCAATATATGTTTGCGTTTTAGAACACTTTACTTTCGGCATGCCGAACACGTATTATAAATTTATACACGCACAATGACAAGGTACACTGTTGACCAATTTGAGAGGCACCGTACTACGAGCGCATTCACTTCTCGGTACTACTATCAATGACTGTCTTATCAGCCTACGCAATAACCCTCCACCCCCTATACTCAGGTTGTTGGTAACCGGAATCATCTCCCTCTGAGGGTTCGGGCACTAAGTTTTAAAGCCTGCCCATAACATACGAGACGCGTCCAGAAAGTAAGTTTCCCTGGGGCCGTTTACAAGAAACAAAACACAGTTTCATGGAAATATTTATTGCAACGTATACAGCAGGTGTTCAGCTATTTTGCAACATATTCGCCACCGGAATTGACAATTTTTGTTATACCGTGGGACCAACCTTTTAAATACCTGTGTCGTAGAAGTCTTCCGCTTGCGATTTGAACCACAGTGTGACAACCATTTCCTCTTCTCTGTCATTCCCTGTCATTTCTTGAGGTGTAGGAAAAGATGAAAATCACTGGGAGCGAGGTCCGGGCTGTTGGGTGGATGTTTAAACTCTTCCCAGCCGAACTTCTGCGGGAGACTTGCTGGGAGGTGTTTAAAAATCCACTCTACAGCCCGAATCTCGTTCCCAGTGATTTCCATCTTTTCGAACACCTCAAGAAATTACAGAGAATGACAGAGAGGCGAAGGTGGTTGTCACACAGTGGTTCAAATCCCAGGCGGCAGACTTCTACGACACAAGCATTAAAAAGTTGGTCTCACTGTATAGCAAATGTCTCAATTCCGGTGGCGAATATGTTGAAAAGTAGCTGAACACCTACTGTATATGTTGCACTCTTATAAAGTACCATACTGGCACTTAATAAAGCTCTGCACCAGGTTATTAAGTGCCAGAATGGTGCTTATATGAGATTGTTTGGGGGACGAGAAAACGTCCGACCGTGTATCTGTACGCGCGATAACTCAAAAACGCTCTACCGTATTTTCATGAAGCTTGGTATATGCATTTATAACCTCCATGGGAAGATGCCTATTGATATTGGCCCAAATCGGTTGACCGGTACTGGATTAATGGGCAATTTAGTGCCCTTTTATGGTAATACATTAGGTTGAATTTATCAAATGCAAATCAGTTCTCATGAAAACATTTTGTTTTACAATGTTCATATACAGCATTGGAAGTTACAATACAGTTAGCTTTAACAAATAACACTACCCACATATCCCTTCACAAATCCTTATCAAACTAGACCTTTGCTTTTCCTTAAGCCCTGCTTAATGAATCGATCTGGAGCTTAACTCTGAAGTCGATTTAAAAAAAATCTGATGTGAAAGTCACATAACTTCCTCTGCCCAAATAAAAGTTAGCAGTATTCACATATCCTTGTACAGAATCGCAAGACACAATTTTACGCTAATTATCCTATAAATACTACCTCTTCTTTCAATGATGCGACTAAAAGCGCAGTCTATATAACAAACTTAAAAAAAAAACAAAAAACAAATGACTGCAGACGTTTATTGAACTTTCTGCCGTAAAATATATTTTCCGAAATTTATCGAATATTTCCCTCAGATACATCTTTACTCTATGCATGGCCAACAATACATCTTTCTCACTTCACATTCTTATATAAAATAAGAGGCCGTGAAAGAGCGCGAATTCAGTTGTTCATCACGTAAGACAAACTTTCTACAAACAGTGGGTGAACAGTGGGTGGCTTGTAACTACCCTCAGAGAATTTTCTCGAAAAAATGTTACAAATAAAAGTTTTAGCTCTTAGTATAAGCAACCCATGTGCAAAATTTAAAGAAAATCGTTAGAGCCGTTTTCGAGAAAATCGCGAAAAACGAAAATTTCTTCATGTAAAGTCCCCTTAAAAATAAGAGAAAATAGTCGCCAATCTTATCCTCACATCTTCAGAAGGTACCTGACCCAAATACGAAATTTTGTTTTCATACCATTTTCCGTTTTGGAGCTAGCTTGTTCACAGATATTTTCCACACAGACACACAGACACACAGACATGTTTCCAAAAATAGTATTTTTGGATTCAGGGGGCCTTGAAACGTGTATATATGCTAAACACTCAACTTCGAATTTTGGGGTCGAAAACAATACTTCCTCTACCTATAGTACCTATGGTACGGGCAGAGGAAGTAATAACTTATTTTCTGCATATCATAATTGCAGTTATCACTGATTAAACAAAAGCATTCTGGCACTGTGTTACATTAGTTTACCTGATTTTATTTTTCATCAGAATGTAATAGTATATTGCGATACAAGTGCCGTAAGGCACGTTTATGGGTCGAGGAAACAGATTGAAAACCCGATGCGCAGCCGAGGGTTTTTAAGTTTTCGAGACCCGTAAATGCCTTTACGGCCCGTGTGTTGCATGCTATTTTTTGCACAACGGTTACTTATATCAATTTAATTATATTAATTGTGATATTACCTGAAAATATTATGTAAATACATTCTTGAAAATAGATGTTTATTTCAGAAAGTGATTCGCATTTGTTTGTTGTTATGGGAACCGAATATTTGTCCTGGGGGCCTTGTTCATAAAGGCATGTATTATGAAGTGTATCGTAATGAATTATGACGTAGCGCTTGGACCGTAAGTAATTTAACCTCATCGCAACCGTCCTTAGCAACAAGACTGTGTGGGAATGTCAACTTACGAGCCATGTAAACAACGTTCGTAAGTACCACTTACTAGCTAAGGAGTGCAAAAAGTGAAAAACGTGTGTTGCCGATGCTTACGATAAAGCCGATTAACAAATTTTTTTGGTTGTGCATCCTTCGGGGATGCGATGCGATGTGGTAACGACATTCTCTTAATTTTTACAATCAATTTACATGAAGATAATATCATACATGATATATTATACTAGGAGGCAAAATTTTTATTTGGGCAGAGAAAGTTATGTGAGTTTCATATCATATTTTTCCTTCACCAGCTATGCTCATCATACACACACACACAGAATGTTTATGTTTATGAAAATAGTATTTTGGAATTCAATGGCCTGAAAAAAACGTGTATTTATTTTGAGAATGCAGCATTGAATTTCAGGGTCGAACATGGTTACTTACTTCCTGCACCTATGATACGGGTAGAGAACGTAAAGATAGAATTCGAAATTTAAATTGTTATCAAAATCGTTACAGGGTTAGAAAAAGTTTAGGCTACATGAAAATATCAAAACCGATTCAAAAAATTGCTGTAAGAGTCAAAGCTCAACCAATTTGAAGTTGAGGTACACTATATACGTATCGCTTTAGGTGATAGTGTTGTGCCAGGTTAATTTGTCATTAATATCGAGGAATTCTAGTGGCGACTTTTAGAGATATTGTGTACTGCAAATAATTTATCATTTAAAAATTTCATAAAAGCTACAATTGTCCAAGCATAGTGTAATATCTTTCACCATACAGCATTATATGATAGCAAAATGTTTAAACAATCCGGTAACTACCGGTATAAAATTAAAACAAAATTGCAATCAATGAAAAAAGTTCTACATCTCATGAAAGCCTTGATATTAAGTCCGTCATCCATAGAGTTGATAGTTTAGCTATGGGGTTTAAAAGCTTTGTGTATTTTAAATGCCAAGCGTTAATAATAATAGCCTAATAATAATAATAATAATAATAATAATAATAATAATAATAATAATAATAATAATAATAATAATAATAATAATAATAATAATAATAATATCAGGTAAACTAAAATAACAAAATGCCAGATGGAGTTAATAGGCCACATTAACTCCATAAAGTTAAGCCATAGGCCGTAGTTATATTCATATTAACTCCTAGATTAACTCCTATTCTAATATTTCATGCTTTTGTTTAATCAGTGATAATTGCAATTGAGGCGGTCGACGTAAAAAGGGCACATAGGTGAAAACCAATTTTTGAGAAAAAAGGAAATGAAATATTTATCTTAGTTTTTCTTTGGTGTTTTTGTATTTTTCATGCTGTACTGTTTGTTATTATTTTGAATATTTAATCAGGTATGAATAAAATTCATTTAAAATGATTTATATAGCTCAAAAATTAAATAGATTAAAAATTTTGAAATCAATATTATGAGCCCTTTTTACGCAGACAGAATCTTTGGTGGTAAAATTCACCAAATCACACTTAAATACAGCGTTTAAGTTGAATTTAATCCGATTTTAATACAATAGTTTGCGATTATGAAAAAATGAAGTGGCTACACATCAATTTTAGGCTAGCGCACAGAGCACTGAAACTTTGTTTTATAGTAGCCTACTCAAAATAAATTTTGTACTTCATTTCCAAATGCCTACCAGTTTTTTCTTGAGAAAATATTTTAAACATATCATACATTTTTTAAATATTTAGCATGGGGTTGTCGAAGTACATCGAATTGCTTTTTTTCTCTGCAGTAGTGACTTTCTTCATGTGGTATTGTTCTTAGATGTTCACCCATCAAAGTGATTACATCGCTCGACACATTTCTTGGTCGGTTTGAGTGAGAGCCTCTTTTCTCTTCAAAAGACTCATTTAGTAAGAACTTATTTTAAATTGCATGGAGGCGTTTTACAGATACTTGAAATAAGATCAAAATACATGCCTTTTATTTGCTCCCATAGCCACATTGTGTGACCAAGGGTGTTTTCTTGGTTTCTTGGGGTTGAGTGTTTTTTTTTCTTGACCTGGGGGACAAATTCCATACACCTTGCTAAGAAGGAATCCTGTAGGCTTTTTGGTTGACCACTATAAAATGAGTGAACCAATTGCAACTGTTCCTCTTGTGGTACTTTCTCATAACACAGCTGTATAGCCTATACAGCTAACTTTAAACAGTTGTAACAACCTCAATTTTCAACATATCCCGCTGATTCTTTCACCATTATTGACTAGAGGAAATGGCAAACAAATCTATGCATTCTGCGTAAAAAGGGCCCATAGCTCTATGTGCCCTTTTTACGTCGACCGCCTCAATTATGATATGCAGAAAATAAGTTATTTTTCTAATCGATTTCCGAGTTAAGTTCCAGATCGATTCATTCAGCAGAGCTTACGGAAAAACAAAGGTCTAGTTTGATAAGCATGTGTGAAAGAACATGTGGGTAGTGTTATATGTCAAAGTTAACTGTATTGCAACTTCCAAAGCCGTATATGAACACTGTAAAACTGATCTGAATTTGATAAATTCTTTCTAATAATATGTTACCATAAAATAGGCACTAAATTGGGCATTACTTTGGTACCGTTGAACCATTTGGGTCTAATATCAATAGGCTTCTTTCCATGTACGTTGTAAATGCGTATATCAAGTTTCGTGAAAGTCTGATAAAGCATATTCGAGTTATCGAGCGTACAGACAAGGAGAGACGGACGGGCAGACATACAATTTTAGGAATTACCATTCTGGCACATAATAAAGAGTTAAATACCATGAGACTTGAAGGTACAAAGGACTGTGGGTATTAGTTTCATTTCGCTTTTGATTTTCGTCTTTGTCGCGCAAAGGATGATGGGGAATAAACATAGCAACTGTTTCATCGCCACACCCTCTACCGTTTTCGTCCTTATAATAAGAATAGACTTACTTACTCAATGGCAATAGACAATTCCTAAGCAAGCGAAAGGAACATTATCTATTTTATTGAAGCCGAAGGTTCATTGCTGCGCTTACCTGAGTCCGCCATTCAACCCTATTCTGTGTTAACTCCAATCATCCATCGCAAATCCTACTTCCCTTAAATCTATCCTAATATTGTCCTCCCACCTACGTCTAGGTCTTCCACATGGTCTTTTCCCTTCGGGTCTCTCATTCAATATTTTTTAGATATATCTTTCCTCCCTCTTGTCCAGCCCATTTATCCTCCGTGATTTAATTACCCTGATGGGCCATTCAGATAGAAACTTAACCGTAAACCTAAGAACGTAAACTTAAACGCAAACTTTAGCACGGCATTGAGCATTCGCAATGAAAACACGTAGATAACAACCAATCACAAACGAGAACGTGAACAGCTGATAAAATGGCTGCAGCAGACGAAAATACTTTCATGTTTCTATTAAACATGTGTAGGCCATTAAAAATTGAAATCATACAAGTGTATGCATATATATACAAATTAACAGAATATTATATGGGCTGTAGTCTATTTACATACTACTGTAGTTCATTTCTTGGGGGAACTAATGTCCATATATTTTCCTTCAATACCGCATGGTCCCACTGAAAATCAAGGCCCCTAATTAGGTAGATTTCGAAGAAAAATCTACCTATTGCAATGGATACCACTTCATGATTTTCGAAAAATTCTTTCATATCTTTACGTTTCATGCTCCCCTAAGTACGAAACCACCGCCCGTTCAAAAAAAAATTTTGTGATATTTATATATATATATATTTATATATATATATATATTTATATATATATATATTTATATCTTTACACGATAGCGGCCGTAATTTTGAAGATATTTGAACCAAATTTTAATATGTTATTTCTAGGCCCAATAGTTCGGACAAGTTCGTTAATGAGCAAATTTGTCCCAAGGGGGTGGTCGGGGGAGGGGGTTGAAATTTTTAAAAATGTATATCTCGGCCCCTATGAAGTATAGAGGGAAACTTTGTTGGAATAAATTAGAGTACTCGCTACGGAGTTCACAGTGACACCAACGATTCGGGGGTTCGAGTGAGGGTGGGGGTGGGGGATGAAAATTCGAAACTTTTGAAACCACGTCTTGTGGGGTATCGTTGAAAAGCTCTTGATGAGTACTCTACAAATCAATAAATAGTTTCTTTATAGCTCTCATATGACGCGAGATTTTAATGTTTGAAAATAATAACACTTAAAAGAATTATAATATCATAATTTTGTCTTGTTTAGCGGCTTTGCTAATTTTATTCATTGTTGATCTTGCGCACGGCCTCCCAGAATATTATATCATATTTTTGTTGTCAAAACAAATGATTGTAGGCTCTTCCTCTTTACTGCAGGTTTGCCATGCCAAGGCTAAAAAAGAAGAGTGCTGCGCAGCGATAATAAATTAAACCAAAAGCACTTTGAAATCTACCTCAGCCTGTAGGCCTGCCTAAAGGGATTTTTTTTAAGTTTAAATTACGTTAACGGTTAATTTTCTATCTGAATGGCCCATTACTAATATTACCGTAGGCTACATACGGTATGGTCAGAGGAAGTAATAAAAATCAATGTAGCTCTATTTTACCAACATTGTCGGTATAAATCAAGTTTAGCCTATATAGGTAAACATGCAATTTACGCTACGAAGTTGGTGATAGGATAAATTATAGGTCGTTAAAACGAAAGTAAACTTAAGGCATGATGCAAATTAATAGAGGATAGCTGTTTCTGTAGTCACGGGGATTGTGCACGATCACGATCAAATAAACCGTGATCAGCGCGTTGTAATTACTTAATTGCTTTATGAGCATTCAAGGCAATTACAAAGAAAGTAAGCATTCGTGTATACCGGTTAATGAAGCATGATCACTTGATCATTAGCTAGCGGATTCAATTAAAATAAGGCTTGTTTACTGGCAGAAGAAAACTGTTTACCGTATTTTACGGACCATAAGACGCACTTTTTAGGTAGATTTTCGAAGAAAAATCTACCTATTGCAATGGATACCACTTTATGATTTTCGAAAAATTCTTTCATATCTTTACGTTTCATGCTCCCCTAAGTACGAAACCACCGCCCGTTCAAAAAAAAATTTTGTGATATTTATATATATATATATCTTTACACGATAGCGGCCGTAATTTTGAAGATATCTGAACCAAATTTTATTATGTTATTTCTAGGCCCAATAGTTCGGACAAGTTCGTTAATGGGCAAAATTGGCCCAAGGGGGTGGTCGGGGGAGGGGGTTGAAATTTTTAAAAATGTATATCTCGGCCCCTATGAAGTATAGAGGGAAACTTTGTTTGAATAAATTAGAGTACTCCCTATGGAGTTTACAGTGACACCAACGATTCGGGGGTTCGAGTGAGGGTGGAGGTGGGGGATGAAAATTCGAAACTTTTGAAACCACGTCTTGTGGGGTATCGTTGAAAAGCTCTTGATGAGTACTCTACAAATCAATAAATAGTTTCTTGATAGCTCTCATATTACGCGAGATTTTAATGTTTGAAAATAATAACACTTAAAAAAATTATTATAATATCATAATTTTGTCTTGTTTAGCGGCTTTGCTAATTTTATTCATTGCTGATCTTGCGCACGGCCTCCCAGAATATTATATCCTATTCTTGTTGTCAAAACAAATGATTGTAGGCCATTCCTCTTTACCGAATTCAGTTCTTATTACTGCAGGTTTACCATGCCAAGGCTAAAGAAGAAGAGTGCTATGCAGCGACAATAAATTAAACCAAAAGCACTTTGAAATCTATCTCAGCCTGTAGGCCTGCCTAAAGGGATTTTTTTACCTTGAAAACAAAGCCTTGAAAGTTGGGTGCGTCTAATGGTCAGAACTACACAAAAAAAAATTAGAAATATGGAAAATATTGCCGCAATACCATAGTTATAAACAAGGTGTTATAAACGATAAGATAGTTACAAATTTTGGCACAGACTGTACATCAGTGCATTGTCACAATCGTAAAATGTAGGTAGGCCTATGCAATGCGAAAAGAAAGGAATTGTTGAGTACTTTTATACGAAAGGAGTTGTCTCCGTCGGGTGTTTTAAATGAAGGCAATTACCTCTAAACAGCCTTGTCCTGTTCCTCTTACCGTATGCTGAACTGAGGGTTAGAGGTTGTAAAAGTATTTTAAGTTTTTCATGAGAAATCAGTTCAGTTGTTAAAATTTACGCGATGCCACCTGTACAGAAGAGATTTTCGTACAATGCGGATTTTAAGGTAGAAGTGATTTACACGCATTCTACTGTTTATGTAATAAAGTATTTTATTCCTTGTAAAATGTTTCGTTTAGAATCACATTAAATTTATTTTCCTTTAAATTTCCATCCTAAAATTAAGGTGCGTCTTATGGTCTGGAGCGTCTTAGGCCTATAGTCCGTAAAATACGGTAGGCCCCTACACTATAGGCCTAATATGGTCGTGAAACGTCAAAATAATGCCCTCCAATATACGACGGCCGTCCACAAAGTAAGTTTCCCTGGGGCCATTTACAAAAACAAAACACAAATTCAAGGAAATATTTTTTGCAACAGACACAGACAGTGTTCAGCTATTTTTCAACGTATTTGCCACCGGAATTGAAACATTTGTCTTACCGTAGCAGTAACTTTTGGATACCTGTATCGTAGAAGTGTGCCGACTGGAATTTGAACCACCGTGTGACAACCACCTTCGCTTCTTTGTCATTCTCTGTCATTTATTGAGGTGTAGGAAAAGATGGAAATCACCGGGAACGATGTTCGGGCTTTAGGGTGGATGTTTAAAAACCTCCCAGCCGAACTTCTGCAGGAGACTTGCTAAGAGGTGTTTAAACATCCACCCTACAGCCCGGACTTCGCTCCCACTGATTAACATCTTTTCTATACCTAAATTAATGACAAGGAATGACAGAGAAATGGAGATAGTTGTCACACAGTGGTTCAAATACCTGACGGCAGACTTCTACGACTCAGGTAACCAAAAGCTGGTGCCACGGTAAGACAAATGTTTCAATTCCAGTGACGAATATGTTGAAAAATAGCTGAACTCTGGTTGAGTCTGTTGCAACAGGCTAAATATTTCCTTTCAGTGTTTTGTTTCTGTAAACCGCCCCAGGGAAACTTCTTTGTGGACGGCCCTCATGTATGTGTCTACATATTATATATAGACACACATAGATATTATATATAATAGATAAAGCACTCGAATAAGTGGACAAATTCAAGCGTCTGGGAGCAATAATTACATATACAAATAATATTAAGGCAGATATTAACTTAAGTGTCTACTAAAATCAGGAAATGATTGTTTTTATGCAATTCAGAAACTCTTATCTTCTGTCCAGAAATCTAAAAATAAAAATTTATAAGACAATTATCCTGCAAGATGTGTTATATGGATGTGAAACATGGCCCCTTACTCTTCGGGAAGAACATAATCGAAAACAGGGTAAAAAGAAAATGTTTCCCTATACAGGGCATGGAGGCCTAGAGGGTTTCAGGAGGTTGGCTTTCAGATTTTAGGCATTCGGCACGTGAAGGTGGTAAGGTTGTCAGCCTTATGCACCGACCGCCTTTACCCCAGGATTGCTCTTGGTATTCATTTCTGTTGTAGGCATAATTTTAAACCATTAATTTAGTATTGGGAAACCATATACTGTATATTTTAATGTTATCTTATTTACATTCAGCTTCCCTCAGTTAAGGGTTGCCCTCAGACAAAACGCAATAGAAAGAAGTATACAAATTACAAGGGGAATTATATTTTAACCCTCAATTGCTCACACAATAAACAAACCCATGGCGGACTGCAAAGAAAAGATTTAAGACAATGATTACGCTACATTAGGTACCTTACTTCAGATGAAATAAAATGTTTCTTCCAGATTTAAAAAAAAAAATTGAAGACAGGCTTCTGGATCCTGTATGCTTTATGCATTTAAGGGTTCAATACATGTTGGTGGGTGCCATTGTGCAGAAATCCAAAGGGAATTGTCACAGGAAACTAACAACTGGAAATAACTTGATCAGTTCAAGTACCTAGAAAATCTGCTGGGGAATTAGGAAAATATTCGGACCTAAGAGAGATGAAAATGAGGACTGGAGAAAACTGTAGGCTATAATGACGAGCTTCATAACCTGTACTCTTCACCGGAAATAGTAAGAGTAATTAAATCACGTAAGTTGAAATGGGCTGGACATGTTGCAAGCATGGGGAAGGAAAGAAATAACTTAGGCTATCTGAAAAATATTGACTGAGAGACTTGGGCAGAAGGAAGTTATGTGATTCACATCAGAAAAAGTATCTTGTTTTATTGCTACGCTCGTTTTATAAATAGACTCGCGTTTTAATAAGCTAATTGCATAATATGCTCTCGTAGCATGAGGGATATTGCGTGATTGCAGGTCATTGGAGGTGAGGATTGATTGGAGTTCACACCCAGGCCATCACGCGAGTACAAGAAATGTTACTCTAACTAATGACAAGCTCTCAGGTACATGAAGGTACATCAGCAATTGTAAGCCTAAAGTTCATAATAGTGTGGCTAACGTTACAAATCTATAATAATAAAGGGAAGTGTTTGTCTTTCTGTCTGTGCGCGATGCCCAGCGAAATCTACTGCATGCAGAGATGTGAAAATTTAAACATAGATGGACTGAAGGGTGACCGAATGCACCTCGAAGTCGGATTTTTAATTTTCGCTTTCGTTCGTGAGTTATGAGCGAAAAACGGGCAGAAAACGTGCATTTTTTGCGTTTTCGAAGCATCAGTTTTCAGTAATACATTTCAATGTCAATCAATTACAGTTGGCTTTGGCTATTTTCGTCATACCTTGGAAATAAAACTTTCGCGATCGCTTGAATGTTGTAAGCTCACGTTGGTCGATTCATTTGTTTATAAAGTCAAAGCACGCCGACATTAGAAATTTTCAACCTAGATGGAAGAGAGATAATGAATAGCCTATAGACCTTAATGGACAGACATGATCGGTTTAGATTGAACTCACTATGCAGTTACCTGCATGCAGTTAATAAGTTACCTAATTCTGCTACACAAACGTCTCTCACTAAATTTAAAAACGTTCTTAAAACTTGGCTTATTAAAATGGCATTTTATAATGTAGAAGCCTTTTTTGCATCAGATACTTCTGAAATAAATTTTAACTAGGTAGTTTAGATTGTAACAAGCTATAAAGTAAAATTTGCATATGTAATATATTTTGAACTATTTATAGGAATGTACTGATTGTTTCTGTGTATATTGTTTGGATCAATGTCACTAGAATGACCTACTTTTTATATATTTATATATTTTTATGTTTATAATTTTAAAATAAGTAATTGTTTAATTTTAATATATTGACGAAGTCTATTGTAATCAGTGTATTACTAAATGACAAATAAAAGTCTTGAATCTTGAATCTTGAATCTTGAACTCCATCGCTTGATTTTTAAGTTCATCCTGGACGATTAATTTGTTTAGAATGTCAAGTCCCTTAGACATACGACATTTTCAACCTACAAGGAAGAGGGATAATCAATATAGGCCTAAATATGGTCAAACACTGTTCGATTTGGACGAAACTCACTATACAGGGGTCTTCTGGGCCAAGGAAATCGAATATGAGGTCGCTTTTATCAGGCGACGCTATCTATTTGTGGTATGTAGTCCACGTGATTTAGGTGTTAATAAATATAATGATTTTCTAATATGCTCTTAATTTTTAATTTTTGAAATAATTATTGCGGGCGAACCTGCGGGCACATGCTAGTATTAGAATAGGTACTGGTGCATCGATGTCGTTTAGGAATTAACTGTGAACTTAATGCCAAAATACTTGCCATTTTTCAAGAAGTGAAGTTAGGGACCATGGTTAGTTACTTCCTACATCTGCTAGGATGGAGTGATTTAGATATCGGCTGCGTGGGTTTCGCTAACAAATCTTCCACGCTTGACGAGTCTCGATGGGAAGATAGCACTAGGTCCACTCAAATTAAAACGTTAACCGCCATGTCATAAATCCTGAGGATTTTATAACCAGAGTTAATAGTAATGAAGCCCGGAGCAGTGACAACCATGTCGAAACTGACTGTTCACTTCTGTACTGCAAGCTACTCCTTAATTAAGTGAAAAATATATAACTTAGCTTATTATTTTTATTTTTTAGTTACAAAAAACACACTACTCTAATTGCGATTTATGTATCAAGTAGGCAAAATAACGCCTTAGCGGACTCGTACGATATTTCGGCTTGGACTCGCATTCGGAAGGTACCAGGTTCAAATCCCGTGGCCGGCAAATTTGACAAGGGTTTTTTCATGGTTTCCCCAGTCCTAAAGGCAAATACTGAATTCGATATTTACAAACTATGGATCATCCTCATCATTTAATCGCGTATCATATCCATTTAAATTAATATCAGTTGAAATTTACTCCGTAAAACACACCAACAATAGAAAATAATTGACAATCAATAGTTCCATGACGTACCTTACTGCATAGACACACATCCCGAACTCCTGATATGGCCTCGTAGGTAAAAGGAGCATAAACATCTGAAATTTAAAAAAAATGTTAGTAGATAGGAGACTGTTCAATTTTTGTAATTACATATCCTCAATGATAATATTATAGGAGTAAAATTCCTCCGTCACTGGGATTTGAACCCAGGACCTTCGGCTATCCGTGCCAATGCTCTACGAACTTAGCTAAGCCAGAGTTCACTTCACAGCGCCAGATGGAACCTCTCTCCTTTGACTGATTGCCCTTAATGGTCTACCTCACTGACAGACAAGTTATGTCATATGCAGTACTTTGAGGCCCACTAATTAGTGATTTTTGTGACCGGGCTTCCACTGTTATTGTACAGTAACATTCAAGATAGATATATGCTTATGCATTCATGAAAATCACTAATTAGTGTGCCTCACAGTACTGCATTTGACATAACTTGTCTGTCAGTAAGGTAGACCATTAAGGGCAATCAGTCGTAGGAGAGAGATTCCATCTGGCACTGTGAAGTGAACTCTGGCTTAGCTCAGTTGGTAGAGCATTGGCACGGATAGTCAAAGGTCCTGGGTTGAAATCCCAGTATCGGAGGAATTTTTCTCCTATAATATTATCACGTAATGTCCAACAGAGACAATAATATATGGTTTATGAATGCATATGCATATAATTAGGGTTCGGATGTTTATGACATGTCATATTTTTATTCTGACCTCCATTCTCACCGCAAACACAAATTAAACAGGAATTGCACATTTGTTATCCTAATCGGACCGTTCTTATTTTCCATATAAAGTTATATTTCTGTCATTTTTATGTTCTTGGTCATATTTGTAATTTAATGTCTTATTTCAGTTATAAATTCTTATAGGAGCACAACTATAAGTGTATGCACTAAGTGGTCGAGTTAAAGTTGAAATTTATTTTATAGAGAAATTTATTTTACATGTTCTACAGAATATTATTTTGAGCTTATGAAGCGAGCAAAGAGTAGCAAATTCCTTAAAAATATAAGTTCATTAGAAGTAAAACTGTATATTACCTTACAATTTTTAAAAAGTTATTATCTGAATGAATTCATGTGATGTAATAATTTAGTGTCATTAATGGCCTGTTTCTATAAACTCGCGAATTACCTATGGGTAAATTATCTAATGCACAGAATTTACACAATTTACACAAGAATAACACCACACAAACACAAATAATTTAAAGATAGCAATCACTTACACTTGTGGCGAGTTTCTAGATAAATGTCCTCTAGGTAAATATGAAAATGACAGAAAAAATGTTCCTACAAACTCGGGCTAGATCTGTCCAAGGGTAAATCTTTGGGTTAATTTGTCCTTTCATGGATGGCTGGATAAAATTTAACCTTTCATAGGATCAATAACAATGAGAATCAAAGCCTTCTGAATTAAATTAACTGTACAACTCCAAGGCCTTGCTCATTATACCATTGTAGGTTAAATGGAACTAATTTGTCCATGGGTAATTTACCCATAGGTAATTCACAAGTTTGTAGAAACCGGGCATAAGTGCTTTAAATAGGTACATTTATTTTTAGAAAATACTTTCTTTTATTAGGTCATACTTAGGATTATTGGGTCATATTTAGTCATTTTTAAGGGCATTTTCAGTCATATTTTCCACTGTTTTAGGTCATAAACATCCGAACCCTACAAATAACTTATCTAACATATCCTCAAGTTTCATACCTAGAGGGATATTAAGAAGCCATTTCTCAGATGAACACCAGTCTGGCTTCTTCACATGTGGAGGCACATCACTTTTAATGCTATAAATAATGTTTTATATTAGAAATTGATTCAACTCGATTTGCACAGCTGATATGAACATTCGTTTGCCTTCCCGGATGCCCTCAAGTTGTGGGCATGCTTAATAGGACTTGACGCCCATATTAGGAGATAGAAGACTATTAACAGCCAAATGCTCAGTGATATAAAAACCACAATTTGTTGCCGATTAATTTAAGCTCAACTTCTCCTGGCATGAGAGAAATTTATAATTGCATGTAGCAATGCGTAGATTTCATCTTGTATCAGTTGCAAATTAGCAGGCGGGTTTTAGTTTACTTCAGTGCACTGATAGGAGAAAATTAAAACTCTCCTTTTCATAATTAATTTTCAGTCAAACAAACCGAACCACACAATATTTGATTTTTTCTGTGTTCTTTATTTCAACATAAGTTTACATTATTGCAATTAAAGCATTGCACTTGTTAAGCACTTGGGTAGCCTATATAATGAACTGAAAAAATCAAATATCTAGGGCAGTGGTTCTCAAACTTTTCAGTCCGCGGACCCCTTGAAAAAAATTAAAATTTCGCGGACCCCCTCTGAGTTTTGAAACAAAAAACTAAATAAATACTTAGATTCAAATGTATTAAATTCAATAGACAAAATAACAATATCAATGGTAACAAACAGAGTTTACTCCTTAATGTGAACAGTGAAGCTGCTTTTGATTAATTAGCTCTGCAATGTTAGGTTTAATGTCTGATAATTTCAATATTAAGTCACTTTCAACTTCATGTTTATTTCTCAGCTTTGATTTAAAGTAGCCTACGTGAGGTGGGAGAATTCTGTTTCACATACATAAGTAGTGGGGACACAGTTAAGCACTTCAAAATTATGGGATATCCTATTTCTTCTTAAACCGCCTGCGGACCCCCTGAAACACCATCACGGACCCCACTTTGAGAACCACTGATCTAGGGGAATGGATAGAAACCAATGGACTGGATAAAGAGGCAAACAAGGCAAGAAATATAAAATTGGAATTGGCCTACAGGTTAACCCAGAGCAGATATAATAAATGAACAATCGACTACTCTTATACAATTCAACGGCCCTAAATAGCGTGCTCACTCGCTCCCTCACTTCGTGAGACATCGGGTATGCTCGGCGATGTTCGTCTCTCGAAGTGTAAACTTTCACGACGAGTACAAAATTAGGAAAACCGTTTCTTTATTAGGCCTATATAAAGCCTAAGTGAAATGGACACAATGAACAAATATTCTACTTTTATTTTTACTTACAATTTTCATAGCTCTGAACCACAAACATTTTTAATAAACTGCCAGTGTAAATTTCTTAAAAATCCTGGAGTCAATTAATAATGGCGGGCGAAACCGCGGGCACCAGCTATTGATAGTTTAATCCTGTGAAGTATCGAGGACAATAAAAATTCAAACAAACCACTCCTTCCCTTGAAAAAATTGTATAATTTCTGAAAATTACACTGAATTTATCAAATAAAATTCACATCATATTCATCTGTCAACAAACAGTTGAGAAACGATACGTATTATCAGTGTTCACAGGTAGCTTTGGAACTGCATAATCCCAGGCGGCGCTTTCTGATCGTGGAATGTACTCTAAAGCCGGAATTTTAGCTGTTTTATTAATTATTAATGGTTTAGTTTATGAATGATTCGCGTGCAAGTGTTAATAAATATAATACTTTAATAATTATTATACAAAAATGGGAGAGGTAAAACTACGATAGAGGGGGATTTAATTAATAATTATTATACTCTTCATTTTTAATTTTTCAATTACTTATCGTGGGTGAAGCCGCGGCACCTGCTATTATCATACAAAGCAATACTTAGACACTACAACATAGTTGTAAAACCAGAAGGTTTATACGCCTCGGAGTGCCTCACATTGAATTAAAAAGGGGAGCTTCAAGAACTAGAGAGAAAAGGAGAGGAAAATCTTAATAAAATCCTAGGACCATAGAGGACTGCTGACGGGACATGGAAGAACAGGAAAAATGACGACCTCTACAAGCACACCGAGAAAATCACAGTCACCATGCGGAATCGAAGATCGAAATTCTACGGACGTCAGGCGAGAATGGATGGAAACCAGCTGACTAAGAGGATATTAAAATCTATCACTGGACTGAAAACATCTACGAAGTGGGTAGGTTTAAAAAAAAATGCAGTGGAAAGCGAACTTACAGCAGGCATGATTCAGAACAGAAGAGATTTTAGAAAATGAGTTGACAGCATCAAAACATTCAAAGAGAAAACACCAAAATGTAGGCCCCAGCTGGTAGTATCTGAGGAAGAGAAAAAGATCAGAAGTGAAAGAATGAAGAGGTTCTGGGAAGAGAAGAAGAAGAAGATATTAACCAGAAAGCCTGAGGTTCCATGCGGTCCACAGACGGCCAAAGTCGGGGAAAAGAAAGAAAGAATTGGTAAAAATATTCAGAGTAAGTTATGTGCGAGACTCTATTTCTCACGCAGTTTATAAACCCGTGCCGGACTGCAGAGAAAACAGTTAACGCAATGATTAGACTCATAGTTTATTTCTCAAAACCTATTCTGTAAATGTCATATGCATTTTAAATTTCCTGTCGAGTTATTTTTTCATATTGTGTGCCAGTATCGTACTTTATCTGCCCGGACCTCGCTCCCAGTGATTTCCATCTTTTCCTACACCTCAAGAAATTACAGATAATGAAAGAGGCAGAGATGGTTGTCACACAGTGGTTCAATTCCCAGGCGGTAGACTTCTACGACACAAGCATTAAAAAGTTGGTCACACGGTTTGACAAATGTTTCAATTCCGGTGGCAATTAGTTGAAAAATAGCTGAACACCTGCTGTATCTGTTGCAATAAATATTTCCACGAAATTGTGTTTTATGTCTGTAAACGGCCCCAGGGAAACTTACTTTATGGACGCGCCTCGTATCTTTGAGAAAAGATTAATTAGCAAAATCCATACTTTCATAAGACATGTAAAGATTTTGTAAGCTCTCTTCTAAGTCATTTTACTGCTGCAAGTATTAGATGCAATGACCTCGAGTCGAACCCTTGTCGATAGGATGGAGGGAATTAGCATCATGTACAATACTCGTGACCAGACACTGGTGTCTGGCAATTTGTTGTCATTGAGACAATACAATTACCTGTGTTCCAGTTCTGCATGTGCCTTTCTAACATGGACACAGTCTGATCCCTCATTAACTCTACCAAATCTATATACAGGGTGTTCCCGAATCTCCGTCCACTTTATGAAGTTATCATCAGTTATGCCCGGAAGTTAATGCTATAACATTATTATTAACTACAAGGCTTGGGCCAAACGGCGGCCTGTTCCGACTCCAAACTACTACTTATTAAGTGCCAGTATGGTACTTTATGAGATTGTGTGTGGGGACGAAAAATGTCTGTCCGTCTGTCTGTCCGTCCGTCCGTCCGTCCGTGTGTCTGTACGCGCGATAACTCAAATACGCTTTGTCGAATTTTAATGAAACTTGGTATACACGTTTATAATGTCCATGGGAAGAACCCTATTGATATTGAACCAAATCGGTTCACCGGTACCGGTGTAATGCCCAATTTAGTGCCTATTTTAATAGATTATGGCGCCTTTCTATTAGAAAGGCGCCATAACTCAAATACGCTGTATCGGATTTCCATGAAACTTGGTATACTCATTTATGACGTTCATGAGAAGTGCCCTAATGAATTTGAACCTAATCTGTTGACCGGTACCGGAGTAAACCCCAATTTAATGTCTACTTTAAAGGCGCAATAACTCAAATACGCTTTATCGTATATTTATGAAACTTCGTATACGCATTTATAATGTCCATGGGAAGACGTCTATTTATAATAGATAAAATCGGTTGACCTGTTTCGGAGTAATGCTCAATTTAGTGCCTATTTTATGGTAATATACGTATTCGAAAGAATTTATAAAAAAAAAATGAAAATCAATTATCTTGTCTATTGTTTTACTGTTATCTTATAAGGCCTTGGAAATTAAAATACAGGTAGCTATGACAAAAAACACTATCGATTTACAAGCGCTTATCCAACTAGACCGTTAAAATGACCCCGGTGGCCGAGATGGTAACGCTTTGGCCTCACATTCTGGAGTCCATGGTTCAAAACCCGAAACCGGCCAATTTGAATTTTTTTTTTGACATTTTTATGTGAGTGTGCGATTGTCATGATATCACATATCTGTACAGTTCAGGTGATGCTGGAAGATTTTAATCTCATTAAAAAAAAACTAGACCTTTGTTCTTCCGTAAGCCCTGCTTAATGAATAAATCTGGAGCTTAACTTGGAAATCAATTTAAAAAAAAAACATATTCTGCATATCATAATTGCAGTCATAACTGGCACTTTGTTACATCAGTTTACCTGATTTTTTTTATTTATTTATTTATACAGGCGAAGTTAAGGCCATAAGGCCTTTTCTTCCACTGCACCAGTAAAACTATTCCTATCGTAAATAATACATACTATTATATACTAGCTTAAAACGCCCGGCGTCGCCCGGGTTTTATATTTTGTAATTCGAAATTAACTTAAGAAGGACTTTCTATTTTCAAATTCTAGGCCCTTATATAGGTATTAAAACTTTTAAATGAAGAACGACTTATCACACTCAAACTATTCCCTCAGAAAATGCTTGATATTGCTTTTTATGGCTCATAGAGGATGTAGAATTTTGCATCCCATCGCTTCTACACACCAAGCCTGGTAGGGGTTCAAATAAGAGGAAACAGAAATTCCGGTAAGAAAAAATTCTATTGTCTTTGCGGAATATTTTATTTCTCACTCTCATGTTACCATTAAACCGTTTCGGGGATAAAATTAAAAAGTAATTCAATATCACTTTCATACTTCCCTCCCCAAAAACCTGCGATATAGTAATATACATATTACCACACCTCTCTCTCTCTATGTTCAGGGTAGAGAAAGTTAAGTGACTGCATCACATTGTGCATTAGATGAATTATATCGATAGCTTCTCTAATTTGTCAAAGTCCCGTATCATTTATTTTCAAACCTACTGCCAACAATACACTGTTGTCTTGGGAACTGTGATTTGGGTTTGATAATTTTGTGTAAAAAGGGATTACGTATTCTCAAAAACATTTGGTTTTTGTCATTTAAAATCATTTTTTTTCACAATCCTTTCTTAGTTAGCACCTGCATTATGAAACGAAGGTACTGTAAAAATTCCAAGTCTCTACCTATTATAGTTTAGGTTCTACGTTGATTCTCTGTCAGTCAGACAGGGCAAAGTCTCTTAGGCTATATATATATATATATGCGTTTTCCTGGGCGTCCCCTTTTCCGGCGTCCACCTCTCGGTCTATACCGTAACAGGATTCGTGGAATGCGATCTTCATCCATTCTTAAAAGACGATTAAAATAGTCTTCCTGTTTTGTTTTGAATTCGTCATTTAAATTAAAAACATTAAGTTCAAATGTAATTATTTCATTTACTGTTTTTTTTTTAAATGTGTATTTTGAAACTTATTACATTTCCAAGAAAACCTCTAGTGGAGGTACAAATCGTTACTTTTAGACAATAAAAAGTCGTTTTCATTTGAGAACTCCGTCAAGTTTCATCCTTTAGTTCAATTAAAATTTATTATGAACAGCCACTGCAGTTTGTGTTCTTGTTTTTGTTTTTGCTTGTTTTTGTTTGTTTATCTTTTATTTAATTTTAAATGGCATCTATTTGTAAAGGGCAATTTGAAGGGCATGCCAGTTCGGAAATAATATATTTTTTACAAAAAGTGTCCAAGTACATTAAATAACTTTTATTTTATCTTAAAATGTTTCAAAATGTTTCAAAGCTTTTATATTGTAAATTCGAATTTACCACTGTCATTCATCAACGCATTACTTGTAATTATAAGAAGTAGCCTAGGCCTAATGGATAATTTATTGGTATTTTTAAATTTTGTGTCATTTTAAAATATTTTTTTGGTCTAAACGCCTTGTTTATTTTGTATTTTTTCGCTGTTTCTGGTCATTAAATGCATTTTCCTAAAATGATATTAGGTGAAGTAAAGACGATGTTCTTTCCGGGGTATAAGAAATATTTCTGCAAAATTTCAGCACTATTAGTTTAGCAAATTTTTTAACAAATCTAAACAAACAGGAATCATTACATTTTTATTGAAGTGTACGATGTTGATTATCTGATTTTCCTTTCTTTCGCTTTCAGGTTAGTGTGGAACAGTTACCATGACGTAGTTCAGATTCCTTAAACCGTAAGTTCTCTTAATTTTATTTAACTAGCCTAAAAAAGGCTGGCGTTGCCCGACTTTTGAATGTTGTATTTTGTTTCTTCTTCGAAGTGAACAAACATTCAAATTGATATAATTTCAGAAAGGTACAGAACTATGGAAGTTATTGTTGTTCTTTCTGTAGGGGTTTTAGATTCCTACAAATTTGAAAATAGAAGCATTATTTTTTTTAAATTATGTTAGAGAAATTCAGATTGAGAATTAAATTTGGACTATTTAAAAATGGAATAATACTGTAACTTAATATGAAATGCATGATGCAGTGGCGGATCCAGGGGAAGGGTCGTAGGGCTTGGCCCCCGCCCTCTGGTTTTTATTTTATGTTAATTTTACTTTCTGTATTCATCGGAAGTAATTTCCTAATAAAATATACTTGCTTACTTACTCAGTGTCAATAGACAATTCCTAAACAAGCTAAAGAAATATCTATTGCATGGAAACCGGAGGTTCATTGCCGCGCTTACCTGAGCCCGCCATTCAACCCTATTCTGTGCTAACTCTAGCCAATCATGCCTCGCAAATCCTACTTCTATTAAATCTATCCTAATATTGTCCTCTCACCTACGTCTCGGTCTTCCAGGCGGTCTTTTCCCTTCGGGTCTCCCAGTCAACATTTTTTACATATCTTTCCTTCCCCATGCGCGCAACATGTCCAGCCCATTTCATCCTCCGTGGTTTAATTACCCTTACTGTATCCGGTGAAGAGTACAGGTTATGAAGCTCGACGTTATGCAGTTTTCTCCAGTCCCTATTTTCATCTCTCTTAGGTCGAGATATTTTTCTAAGACTTCTGTTTTCAAACATTCTCAGATTATGTTCTTTCCGAAGAGTAAGCGACCATGTCCCACATCTATATAGGCCTAATAAAACCGGCAGGATAATTGTCTTATAAATATTTTTTGTTTGTTTTGTATTTGAATAAATTTCAGTAATATTTTATTAGGTGTCTAACTTGAAACTTCAGGAAAGAAGGTAGGCACCTAATAAAATAATATTAAAATGTATTTACATACAAAAAAAAACTAAATACTTTTATGCACTTGCCGTGTTTCAACCTGATGATTGTAAAATGCAAGCTTAATAGCATTTATGTTCTATAAGCCTTGTGACAACCCAGAAGGCAGCATTTGTTCAAATTCCTTAACTTTAATTATCATTATTACTCGTATAAACGATTAATTCATTTCTAGTGAGCTAATTCACTTAAAGTTAAAAGTAAAAAGTTTGATATTTGATAAGTGATTTTAAATCTTATGTAACGAACAAACAAACAAACAAAACAAAACAAAAAACAAAACTCAACAGACCTACAGTAAACTCTGGGCAAGAAGAATTTTAGTCTGCTGAGAATTTAGGAAGAATCGCCCAGAGGAACGAAAAACTCGTCATTTTGCCCATCATTTTTTTTTTAAATTCTGGGGGAGGATCCCAGGTCCCCTCTTTTTTCCCCCCATACCCTTCACCTTCACAGTTAATTGCAAATTTTCCTTTATGTCGCACCCCTTCAATAAGTTCTGGATCCGCCACTGGCAAGATGGGTCGGCCATCGCGTATTATTAGCTAATCATCTCTTCTATTCCTATGTACTCAAAGTGACAGTGAAGTCTGATGTATTATTTAAGTTAGATATAAGGACATTGTCACATACAATACGCCTATTTTACCAGTGTTTTTTTAACTTGCTGTTTAAAAAGTAGCCTAGCTCATTACTTAAATGAGTGTGTGCCGACAGGTAATTCATTTCTGCTGTAGCCTGCTGCTCATTGTGCGGCGATGACGTGAACGTAGGACGTCTTTCAGATCTCCATGGAGATAATGCGACTTTCAAATGTTTTATATAGGACGACGTGGGCTGCTGTCCATAGCATTCAATTTATTAAATAAGCCTTGAACCAATTGAGTTTGAAATCATTAAGAAATAAGTTATTCGAAGATATTTACCATTGTAGGATTTATAAATATTTTTCTACGGCAGTGGTCGCTTACTCTTCGGGAAGGACATAATCTGAGAGTGTTCGAAAACAGGGGGCTTAGGAAAATATTCGAACCTAAGCGAGATGAAAATGGGGACTGGAGAAAACTGCATAACGACAAGCTTCATGACCTGCACTCTTCACCGGATATAGTAAGGGTAATTAAATAAGGAGGATGAAATGGGCTGGACATGTTGCGCGCATGGGGGAGGAAAGACATGTCTCAAAAGTATTGACTGGGAGACCCGAAGGGAAAAGACATTTGGAAGACCTAGTCGTAGGTGGGAGGACAATATTAGGATATATTTAAGGGAAGTAGGATTTGCGAGGGATAGTTGGATGGAGTTAGCACGGAATAGGGTTGAATGGCGGGCTCAGGTAAGCGCGGCAATGAACCTTCGGGTTTCATAAAATAGATAATATTCCTTTAGCTTGCTGAGGAATTGTCTATTGCCATTGGTAAGGAAGTAAGTGTTTTTCTTATCCATTTCCCGGTCATGCCATCGTGGTGAAAACTTGAATTTCTTGCACCCAGTGCAGATAGCCTAACCTACCTGCGTATGTTTCTTCCTTGCAGCCCACGAGCGTCATTATATTGAGTGTCCAGAAATTAAGTATTTATACTGCATTCAGCTTCGAGGTCATATCAGGAGATCAAATTCTTTGTATATATCAATAGACCATCAAACTATTGATCGTCAATTATTTTCTATTGTTGGTGTTGGTGTATCATGGAATAAATTTAAGTGATATTAATTTAAACGAATAAGATACAGGATGAAATGGTGAGGATGATTCATGGTATGTAAATATTCAATTTGGCATTTGCAGTTATGAAACCTTGAAAAAACCCATGTCAAATTGGCCGGCGACTCGATTTGAACCTGGGACCTCCATAATAATAATTTTTCTGTAGTCAGCAAGATGTCATAAACCGAAAATGTGTTGTAAAAACCGCTACCATAGCGGTCGATAGCGCGTCTAGCTTCCACCCAGGCGGTCCGGGTTCCATTCTCGGGAACTTCCACACTTATCACTCATAGATCCGGAAAACATTTACTTGTGAATTGAAATATAAATTGTAAACTTGTTTTCATAATATAGTGATATGTTACTGAATATAGTGACTATCTTCCCATATTTTTAGAATATTATATGAGAAAAATTCTTCTGACACTGGGATTTGTACCCAGGGCCTTTCGCTATCCGTGCCAATGCTCTACCGACTGAGCTAAGCCAGAGTTCACTTCACAGCGCCATATTCTCATGTAATGTCCAGCAGAGACAATAATCTGTGGTTCATGAATGCATATATATCCAACTTGAATGTTAACTTTACAATAACAGTGGGAGCCCGGTCACAAAAATCACTAATTAGTGTGACTCACAGTACCGCATATAACATAACTTATCTGTCAGTGAGGTAGACCATTAAAGGCAATCAGTCATAGGAGAGAGGTTCCATCTGGCGCTGTGAAGCCAACTCTGGCTTAGCTCAGTTGGTATAGCAGTGGCACGGATAGCCAAAGGTCCTGGGTTCGAATCCCAGTGTCATAGGATTTTTTCTCCTATAAAGCTGCGTATACATTTGCGCTCCTCTCGCGTTCCGCTCTGTCCGCGTGTCGACACGCGTATCGACACGCGTGTCGACACGCGAACAGTTCGTTGAAATTATCCATAGGAAAGCGACGAACATACCGCGAACCACCAGCAATGATTTTTCAACCACCACGCATATACTAGCAATCATGTCTTCATATCATATCAAATCATATCACAGCCCATCAACATGACAATTACCCTAATATAGTAATAGGGCCCACAACATCTTTATATTAAAATTTAACTCAATAATAATAATGAAATTAATAACAATAATAATAATGATATTACTATTGTTATTATTGTTGATATTATTATTATTATTATTATTATTATTATTATTATTATTATTATTATTATTGACGTAACGAAGTTCATGCTATTGACATAGCTCTGCTGACCGCACAATCAATCATGTTAAAACTGCAGACTTGACAGTTAGGTAGTCAGATGTCTAATTATGTGTTATCTTGTAATTCCTGTTGTATATGTAATTCTTTTATTATTGTAAATAATATATCATCATCATAATTCACCACTGCCATTCCTTTATCATAATTCACTCTAATATTAAGTAGAAGCCTACTGTTTAAAATTTGTAAAAATTGTCTGTAGCTTCTATAAATAAATAATTGAATTGAATTGAATTGAATTATTATTACATATCTCAAAAGTATTGACTGGGAGACCCGAAGAGAAAAGACCACGCAGAAGGCCTAGACATAAGTGGGAGGACAATCTTAAAATGGATTTAAGGGAAGAAGGGTTAGCACAAAATAGGGTTGAATGGCGGACTCAGGCAAGCGGGGCAATGAACCATCGGGTTCCATAAGATAGATAATATTCCATTAGCTTGCTGAGGAATTGTCTATTGTCATTGAGTGAGTGAGTAAGTAAGTAAGTAAGTAAGTAAGTAAGAAAGATTATTATTATTATTATCAGGGCCCGGATTCTAATGACATATCTTTTTATTGATGCTGCATAGGCATTGCCAACTTGTAGATAAATGCTAATCATGGACTCTAGATTATAGAAATACATTTTTATTAGGTCATTTTTTTGTCATTTTATGCAATTTTATATTTTTATGGCATTTATTTCAATTTTAAGTCATTATTTTGTCATTTTCGTGTCATTTGCTTCCTTATTTAGTCATTTTCATGCATTTACATTTAGTGTATTCACTTTTTTCGTCGCTAGCGATTCTCTCTTTGAAGTATTGTTTGTTTAATGCAAGAAGGAAAAGTGTTGTCATGTCTCAGTCGGAAATGAGAATCAAAGAACGCCAAAATTTTGTATTATATTACTAATGTTTTGGCTTGGCTCTGCTTGGATTTGAGAGTAAACACTACTGTTTACCCTCAATAAACAGTAATATAATCCGGCAGACCGCAAAAGGAAATGTCGAAGTTTGACTGGCCAGTAAAACTGCCTGAGTGCCACTATAAATTTCCGTGAGAAAAGAACATTCACACCATTATAGTTATTTACAGTTTTTACAATTATGTAAACATTAGTCTAAAACTTTGTGTGTACAATAATAATTTTTTATAAATAAAATATCAGTTTTAGGTCATTTTTTTTATAATTATTAAATCATTTTCTTTAAAATTTAGGGTCATTTTATAGGTCATTTTTCAAGCAATATTAGGTCATCAGAATCCGGGACCTGATTATTATTATTGAACCTTGTGATTAACAAATGTATGCTTGAGCGGAGCGCAGGAGGAAAATGACACGCGTGTCGACACACGGACAGAGCGCAACACGTCCCAATATGAAAACGGAAATCCTTTGTGTTCGCCGAAAAAACCGACAGGAGACGGATCGCGGCGAACTGTCTGCGTGTCGACACGCGTGTCGTCACACGAACACCTCAAATGCCGTCCCAATCTGCGCTCTGTACGCGTGTCGACACGCGTACAGAGCGCAAATGTATACGCACCCTAATATTCTCATGTACTGTATATACATTCATGAACCATTCTGTTATCTGGTGCTTTGAAATGAACTCTGATTTAGCTCAGTTGGTAGAGGATTGGCACAGATAACCAAAGGTCCTGGGTTCAAATCCCAGTGTCACAGGAATTTTTCTCGTATAATATTCTCATGTACTTGTCTGTCAGTGAGGTAGATCATTAAGGGCAATCAGTCATAGGAGAGAGGTTCCATCTGGCGCTGTGAAGTGATCTCTGGCTTAGCTCAGTTGGTAGAGCTCATAGATAGCCGAAGGTCCTGGGTTCAAATCCCAGTGTCAGAGGAATTTTTCTCCTGTAATATTCTCATATAATGTTCAACAAAGACAATAATATGTGATTCATAACTATATATACATTCCCATTTTTTGTTGTACAAATTGAAAATTAAACCGTAATGAAGGATGGCAATGTACACTTATTTCAAATTAAAAGAGCAATATTTGGACAGGTTTGAGATACGAATCGGGTTCTAATGAACTGCCAGGAGAAGTTATGTTCGCGTAGGAGATCTAGTAGCAGTCATCTGCCTACACTTCCCATGTTCAACATTACTCGTAATTCACAACGCTAATAGCCTCACAACATGTACACAACATGTACAACATGTTTTATATTAATCTGGATTTTCATATCACATTCATCATAGGGCATCCTCTCTAAATGTAAGCTGTTATCACGGGTGATGGAACTGGTAATGGAATTATCGATAAAGATAAAAGTAACCTATTGCAATCGATACCATGTCATGACTTTCGAAAAATTCTTTCATATCTTTACGTTTCATGCCTCCCTAAGTACGAAACCACCGCCCGTTCAAAAGTGAAAAAATTATATCTCGGCCCCTATGAAGTAGGATAGAGGGAAACTTTGTTTAAATAAATTAGAGTACTCCCTATGGAGTTCACAGTGACACCAACGATTCGGGGGTTTTGGGGGTACGAGTGGGGGGATGGAAATACGAAATGTTTGAAACCACGTCTTATGGGGTATCATTGAAAAGCTCTTGATGAGTACTCTACAAATCAATAACTAAGTTTCTCCATAGCTCTCATATAAGGCGAGATTTGAATGTTTGAAAAACAATAACACTTGAAAATATACCTCAGCCTGAAGACCTGCCGAAAAGAATGTGTGAGGACCGACTAAGGATAAAATTACCAATGAAATAGAGTTTGAAATATTAAAAATAATAGTTACACACCTTTAGAACAATAGGGCCTAATGCATGGCAAAATAAAGAATAAATAATAAAATATAATATCAATTTAAAACATAATAAACAACAGTTATTATTTCGGGTTTGTCATGCCAAGGCTAAAGAAGAAGAGTTCTGCGCAGCGACAATAAATTAAACCAAAAGCACTTCGAAATCTACCTCAGCCTGTAGGCTTGCCTAAAGGGATTTTTCTTTTGTAGTAGGGATGAGTTGTCACGGTTTCAGAAAATTATGCAGAATTCATAAATAAACTGAAATATTTTCACGAAAACTATCGATGTAAAAAAATCGAAGCTTTGGGAAATGAAGCTCCTGTAAATAAAATTATATCTTAGAACCAAGGTAGGCCTATTAATTTATTTTTATTATAAAAACATCGATGTCGGGGATAAACATCGAAGTAGCAGAAACATCGGTTGTTTTCCATCGATTTAGAAATCATCGATCATCGACATGAAAACATCGATGTTTTGAAAACCCTATTTTGTAGGGAATTTCAAAAGTATGAGTTCCATTTATAACTATTTTTGCATTTCTCTGAATAGCAGAACTCGGATCCAAAAATTCTAAGACCTGCTCCTCATTTTGAAACAGGATAAAAATTATAAAACCTTACACATTCGTAATTTTTAATGACTTCATGGAATATTCATGCAAAATTGTAAGAAATTTCTTGGTCTTGACTACGAAACAAACAAATTTACAGTCGAAATGACGGTAAACCAATATAGTTACGTGAAAAATGTAGGCTACTGGAACAAAGTTGTAGAAATTTTACACTTGTTAGCGGCTGTAGTCCTGAAATTTTTATAGCATTAACCGTTTGGCTACATTCGTTCGGAGAAACTTAAAATTACGAGAACCGGAGCCATTAAAACCTCCACCGCCTTGAAACGGGATAAAAAATAAAAATCCTTATACATATGTAGTTTTAATGACTTCGATGAACATTAATGCCAAACTGACAGAAAATAAAATCAGATAAACTGATGTAACAAAGTGCCAGAATGCTTTTGTTTAATCACTGATAATTGAAATTATGATAGCCTATGCAGAAAATAAGTTCTTTTTGTTATAGATTTCCGAGTTAAGCTCCAGATCGATTCATTAAGCAGGGCCTACGGAAGAACAAAGGTCTAGTTTGATAAGCATACGTGAAGGAATATGTGGGTAGTGTTATTTGTCAAAGCTAACTGTATTGCAACTTCCAAAACCGTATAAGAACTCTGTAAAACAATATGTTGTCATGAGAACTGATTTGCATTTGACAAATTCTTTCTACTATATTATAAAATAGGCACAAAATTGGGCATTACTTCAGTACCGGTCAACCGATTTGGTTTAAAATAAATAGGCTTCTTCCCACGGACGTTATAAATGTGTATACCAAGTCTCATAAAAATCTGATGAAGCGTATTTGAGTTACCGCGCTTATAGACACATGGACAGATAGACAAACAGATATTTTCCCGTCCCCCACAATGCTCGCCAGTACAATATAGAGCCCTGGATTGTATTACCTGGGAATACTGGATTCATGAGTAATGTTGTACTAATGTAAAACATTTGTGTTTAGTCGTACGGGCTACATAGTTGTCCATTGTTTACATTGTACACGTTTGATTTAGCATAAAAATACAGTAAGTTCGTGAAAGCAATCCAGAGCAAAGACAAGAAGAAACGCAGTGTAGACAAGCAATCGTGTAGGTCGTGTATGTTGAACACACAAAAACTAGCTGTGTGACTTTGCAATAGCCACCGCACATCGCAGCTCATAATATACAGCACACCAGTCCTATAGTATGCTTTACGTTCACTAACATTTGCTGATTCTTTTTTATATGAAGGTTGAAATATAGCTCGAGTATATACAAATATGTGTCATGAATTTTGCATTTTGTTTTTGTTTTTTCATTTTTTCGTCATTTTTAAGAGATAGGTAATTTTTGGGCAATTTTATGATATTTTCGGCATTTTCATAGTCTTTAATACAAAGTGTTACATCTTTCGTTATTAAGTGCCAGTATGGTACTTTATGAGATTGTGTGGGGGACGAAAAATGTCTGTCCGTCTGTCTGTCTGTCTGTCTGTCCGTCCGTCCGTCCGTGTGTCTGTACGCGCTCTAACTCAAATACGCTTTTTCGGATTTTCATGAAACTTGGAAAACACATTTATAATGTCAATGGGAAGAACCCTATTGATATTGAACCAAATCGGTTCACCGGTACCGGACTAATGCCCAATTTAGTGCCTATTTTAATAGATTATGGCAAACTTGGTATACGCATTTATGACATCCATGAAAAGTACTCTGTTAAATTTGAACCTAATCTGTTGACCGGTACCGGAGTAAAACCCAATTTAGTGTATATTTTAAAGGCACAATAGCTCAAATACGCCTTATCGGATATTTATGAAACTTCGTATACGCATTTATACTATCCATGGAAAGACGTCTGTTGATGTTCAACCAAATCGGTTGGCCAGTACCGGAATAATGCCCAATTTATTGCCTTTTATGTTAATATATGAGAAGTCGCGATAACTCAAATATGCTTTATTGGATTTTCCTGAAACTTTGTATACCCATTTATAATGTGCATGGGAAGACGTCTACCGATATTGGACCAAATCGGTTGTCCGGTACCGGAGTAACACCCAATTTAGTGTCTATTTTAAAAACGCGGTAACTCAAATACGCTTTACCGGATTTTTATGGAATTTGGTATACACATTTATAGTGTTCATGGGAAGAGGTCTACTGATACTGGATGAAATCGGTTCACCTGTTTCGGAGTAATGCTCAATTTGGTGCATATTTTATGATAATATACGTATTCGAAAGAATTTATATAAAAAAAAAAAGCAAATCATTTATCATGACAACTTAGTCAATTGTTTTACTGTGATATTTTACGGCTTTGGAAATTAAAATAGAGATAGCTATGACCAAAAACACTATTGTTTTACATGCGCTTATAACTTACAACTAGACCGTTAAACTGACCCAGGTGACCGAGATGGTAACGTTTTGGCCTCACGTTATGGAGTTCCATGGTTCAAATCCCGAAACCAGCCAATTTCACTTTCTTTTTCGTATTTTTATGTGAGTGTGCGATTGTCAAGATATCAAAAATCTGTACAGTTCAGCTGAGGCTGGAAGATTTTAATCTGATTAAAAAGAAAACTACACCTTTGTTCTTCCCTAAGCCCTGCTTAATGAATAAATCTGGAGCTTAACTTGTAAATCAATTAAAAAAACATATTCTGCATATCATAATTGCAGTCATAACTGATTAAAAAAACATACTGGCACTTTTTTACATCAGTTTACCTGATTTTATTATACGCCAGAATGGTACTTCATGAGATTCTGTCTGTCTGTCCGTGTGTCTGTACGCGCGATAACTCAAATACACTTTATCGGATTTTCATAAAACTTGATGTACACATTTATAACATCCATGGGAAGAAGCCTATTTATTTTGGACCAAATCGGTTGTATGGTACCGGAGCAATGCCGAATTTAGTGCCTACTTTATGGTAATATATTAAAAAGAATTTATCAAATTCAAATCAGTTCTCATGACAACATATTGTTTTACAAAGTTCATATACCGCTTTGGAAGTTGCAATACAGTTAGCTTTGGCAAATAACACTACCCACATATTCCTTCAAGTATGCTTATCAAACTAGATCTTCGTTCTTCCGGAAGCCCTGCTTAATGAATCGATCTGGAACTTAATTCGGAGATACATTACAAAAATAACTTATTTTCTGCATATCATAATTTCAACTATCGATGATTTAACAAAAGCATTCTGGCTCTTTGTCATATAAGTTTACCTGGTTTTATCATTATTATTATTATTATTATTATTATTATTATTATTATTATTATTATTATTATTATTATTATTATTATTATTATCAAATTTAATGATAATTAACACCAGTAAGACCCAGAGTATGATATTTAGTAGAAAAACTAACCAAATAATATACAATTATCGTCTTGGCCAAAACATAATAGCACGTTCAGAAAATATAAAATACCTTGGAGTTTATCTTGACTCAAAATTATATTTTCATGTCCATATTGACCATATTTTCACACAGGCTTTAAAAACTCTTGGATTAGTTCGTTTAATTTCTCAAAATTTAAAAAGCATAGAGTCATTACTTACTCTTTACAAATTTTTAATTCGCAGTGGCTTAGAATATTGTAGTGTTGCTTATAACAGCATTACAATATCTGACAGTAATAAGCTGGAACGAATACAAAGAAAATTTGTTTCCCTTATACGTAATAAGTTTAACAGAAATTTGGACTATGATGATATACTTAAGTTATTAAATTTGGAAACATTATATAATAGGCGTGTTTCTGCAGATGCTAATTTCATAGCTAAAGTCTTTCGTGGGGAAATACATTGCAAATCAATTTTAGATAGCATAGGGCTATCTGTACCCCTTACACGAGGAACAAGAAATCGTACAATTTTTGCGGTTCAACAACCGTATGCAATCCCTGTCAACAGAATGGCTATTGCTTGCAATGCCTTATTTAAAAATTCTGATATATTCCACAAGCAATGATTATTATTATTATTTTTATTATTAATTGGTATTATTGTTATTATTATTACTATTACTATTATTATTATATTCACACAAGACTGACAAGGGTTCATAACACAGTCATATGTTGCTAATAAGAAATGGCAAAATCATATAATTACAAAATATGACCTGCTTTTCAAGTACAAACAAACTTTCTGTGTCTGCAATGAAATAACAACTCTTGAATGTGCTGACTATACAGTGTTCATGCCATTGACATAGCAGACTTATGCAAGCTAACCAGAAATGCTATGACCACACACTCAATTAGGTTAAAACTGCAGAATGACAGTCAGATCTTTAATTATGCATTAATATGTAATTCCGGTTGTATATCACTAATAATATCAGTATCATTATCATACACATAATCATAAGCAACAATTCATCAATTCATCAATTCATCATACATCATTAGAAGCCTACTGTCTAAAATTTGTAAAAATTGTTTGTAGCTTCTTTAAATAAATAATTGAATTGAATTGAATTATTATTATTTATTTCTACTTATCTTTAGGACGCTCAACATAAATATGCATTTTGCTTAGAAATTCGGGCTCTACTTATAAGGCTCTGTGAACTGCTTATAAGCAGTAAACATAAATGTTTCAGCATTTCTTCGCATGATAATTGATATCCTAATTTTGAGATGGCAACTTGTTTTGATTATGACTCATAAACCTGGATGAGATGTCATAAACATGTTTTGCACGCAATTAGAGTTTTACATATTAGCCTATACTAGAAGCGTGACTTGTCACCTATGTTCACGTAAATAACTCACGAAACTTCTCAGCAGTCAAGAAGTATAAGCAAAGACACTGAGGTTTGAAAAACGGTTTTTATTGATTTCTTCTACATGCACAGATAAATAGATGGATTTAAGAATTGTCATAGAATAGGGTTGAATGGCGGGATCATGTAAGCGCGGAAATGAACCTCGTCTTCTGTCTAGAAATCTACAAATAAAAATGTTTAGGACAATTGTGGCATCCAGTGAGAGAGTGGGCTGAGCCAGAAATAACGGAATCGAGATATTTTGAGATTTGTGTTTGGCTTTCTAATAAGAAAAAATGTCATCTTATCACTTGATTTATTTCATCTTATCAGAATTTAAATATTTCAAAGTGTTTGCAGAAATTAACTTCAGACATCAGTGCCAACCCTTTATCACCTTCTTAAGGGGTTTTTTTTTTTGGCAGTTTTTCGATATTTTTAAAAAATTTCAAAACTTTGAAGCGCCATATCTCGACGTATTTTGTTTTATAAACATTTAAACAATGCAAATGGTAGGAAATTTAATGCTCTTTAACGTTTGTAATGAAATGTTTTAGGCCATAACGCGTTGTGTAGGAGTTATAAGGAAAAAAAATTACAAAAACCCAAAAATTTCGAGGTTTTCGGCTGCCCTGAAGTTCGCACAGGGTTCTCCAATTGGAAATCTTGGATTTTACACCACAGAATACCCACATACAACATATAAAAAAATTATTAACTTCGGACCTTCTTCCAGGTAAAAATACCTGGTGACCATAGGCGTACCGAGGGGGGGGGGGTTTGGGGGTTTGAACCCCCCCATTGATTAAAAAAAGGAAAATTGTATATAATTTTTTAAGTCTGCCCATAAATTACTTAATACAAGTATAAAGCGTGGGAAGCTTAAAACTCGTTATTTTGCGTCTTAATTTTTAAAATTTTCCGGGGAAGGACCCCGGACCCCCCTCTCCCTGGGGGTATTCCATACCCCCCAGACCCCGCGGATGTTATATCCCCCCCATTTGGTCGGCCTGGTTACGCCTAAGCTGGTGACTGGACTATTACCGCGCCCTTCATACCACGTTATTAATGCTTCCGAGCTGGCTTAGCTCACTCTCTCACTGGAGAAACGCCATTCCCTTAATTTATGAAAATTCTTTCAAGAATAGATAAGGAAGGAACCCCCACAAACCTTTAATATTAGGTTTACAGTTACACGGCTATAGGCTATGTACTACACAGAGATGACAATAACTCAAATTTGAAAATTTTTGGCTTAGCTCACTCTCTCACTGGATGCCACAATTTCCCTGCCAGTTGTGTTATATAGATGAGAGACATGGTCGCGTACTCTTCGGGAAGAATATAATCATAGAGTATTCGAAAACAGGGGGGCTTAGAAATATATTTGGGCCTAAGAGAGATGAAAATGGGGACTGGAGAAAACTGCATAACGACGAGCTTCATAACCTGTACTCTTTACCGAATATAGTAAGGGTAATTAAATCACGGAGGATGAAATGGGCTGGACATGTTGCGCGCATGAGGGAGGAAAGACATACCGGTATCTAAATAGTGTTGACTGGGAGACCCGAAGGGAAAAGACCACTTGGAAGACCTAGACGTAGGTGGGAGAACAATATTAAGATAGATTCAAGGGAAGTAGGATTTGAGAGGGATGGTTGGATGGAGTCAGCACAGAATAGGGTTGAATGGCGGGCTCAGGCAAGCGCGGCAATGAACCTCCGGGTTCAGTAAAGTAGATAATATTCCTTTACCTTGCTTAGGAATTGTCTCTTTCCACTTAATAAGTAAGTAAGGGTATAATATTCCTAAATAAACTATGAGCCTAATCATAGTGTCAACGGTTTTCTTTGCAGTCCGGCACACATTTATAATTTTCGTCAAATTAAGTGCCTCCCTTTTAAGGGTTAATTAAAATAGTGCGTTCTTCGTCATAGGCGTACCGAGGGGGGGTTTTGGGGGTTTGAACCCCCCCCCCAATGATTAAAAAAAGGAAAATTGTATAATTTTTTTAAGTCTGCCCATAAATTACTTAATACAAGTATAAAACGTGGGAATCTTAAAACTCGTTATTTTGAGTCTTAATTTTTTAATTTTCCAGAGGAGGACCCCCGGAAGCTTAAAACCCGTTATTTTGTGTCTTCATTTCTAAAAATTTTCCGGGGGCAAAGACCCCCGGAAGCTTAAAACTTGTTATTTTTCGTCTTAATTTTTAAAATTTTCCGGGGGAGGACCCGCGGAAACTTAAAACTTGTTATTTTGCATCTTAATTTTTAAAATTTTCCGGGGGAGGACCCCCGGACCCTCCTCTCCCTGGGGGGTATTCCATACCCCCCAGACCCCGCGGATGTTATAACCCCCTCCCCCCATATAGTCGGCCTGGTTACGCCTATGTTCTTTGTACATTTTGGAAGGCAATTTTTCTTGGTATTGCAATGAAACTAAACATATGATCCGTGACCTATAAACAACGAAATGCAGTCGTACATTTCAAATATAATGAGGTTACAAATCACAATGACCAAGTAGGCCATGCACCCACGCACTTTAGTGGCGCCATCCTGGCGACAATGCCACCAGATGGCGCCTCTTGACCCACATCTGATCTTGGCATCGGTCACGCAAATTCCCAGGCTTTACAGGTGTTTAGTCACTGCTTAACCTTTAAACTATACTCACGCAAATTATAGAAACGTTCTCAGATATTTTCAGGGATGCAAAGGAAAAGCGATTAAGGATTGACAAAATTGAAATTAATAAATTTTTCTATTAGGCTATCTGCCACTAGCATGTGCCCGCAGCTTCGCCCGCGATAATTATTTCAAGAATTAAAAATTAAGAGCATAATAGTTAAATCATTACATTTATTAACACCTAAATCGCATGGACTACATACCACGATCAGATAGCATCGACTGGTAAAAGCGACCTCAGATTAGAGTTTCTTGGCCAAGAAAACCTCTGTATAGTGAGATTCGTCCAAATAAAACAACGTTTGACCATATTTAGGGCTTACAACATTCAAGCGATCGCGAAAGTTTTGTTTTCAAGGTTTGACAAAAATAGCCAAAGCCAACTGTAATTGATTTGACATTGAAATGTATAACTGAAAACTTATGTTTTGAAAACGCAAAAATGCACGTTTTTTGCCAGTTTTTCACTCATAACTCACGAACGAAAACTAAAATTAAAATTCCGGCTTCGAGGTGCATTTTCCGACCCTTCAGCACACCTATGTTTAAAATTTCAGATCTCTGCGTTCAGTAGATTTCGCTGGACATCGAGGAGAATTCCTTTTATTAATATAGATAATATGAATTATAATGATACCTTCTCTAATTTGTCAAACATCCATTTAATTTAATCCAAGCCCACCTGATACCACTGGTAACAATACGTTCTATGAATTTGTTTTGATAATTCTATGTAAAAAGGGATTAAGTATTTTCAAAAACATTTAATTTTTGGAATTTAGAATCAGAATTTTTCAAAATCCTTTCTTAGTGAGCACCTACATTATGAAGCGAAGGTACTGTCAAAATTCCAAGTCTCTACCTGTTATAGTTTAGGCTGTACGTTGATTACTGTCATTCAGTCAGTCATTCATTCAGTCAGTCAGTCAGGACAAAGCCTTTTATATATATAGAGAAGAGATAACCACAATAAGAGAAATACTAACCATTAAAATGTACGAGACTCAATTCGTCACACATTTTATAAACCTGTTCCGGACTGCAAAGAAAACACTTAACGCGATGATTAGAGCCTTAGTTTTGTTAAACAGAACTCTCTCCATGTAAAAGGTCCGTTCTACAGGCTGAGCCCGTTAAGGATAAAGCACTGCCTTCTTAGACTGTATTACTCGTGTATACACTGCCTGTCCTATACGGCTAATTTTGCGTACTCGGCGACTTTACAGATGGCAGCACCATTCACACCCAGATTGCTTCTTGTTTTTTGCTACGACATTGTTGATTTTGTAGTGCTGTCTCGTAATATCTATATATATAAAAGGCTTTGTCCTGACTGACTGAATGAATGACTGACTGACTGATTGACTGAATGACAGGAATCAACGTACAGCCTAAACTATAACAGGTAGAGACTTGGAATTTTGACAGTACCTTCGTTTTATAATGTAGGTGCTCACTAAGAAAGGATTTTGAAAAATTCTGATTCTAAATGCCAAAAATTAAATGTTTTTGAAAATACTTAATCCCTTTTTACATAGAATTATCAATTCCAAATCACAGAATATATTGTTGCCAAATGGTATATGATGGGCTTGGAAAAAACAATTGAAATGCACTTTTGACAAATAAGAGAAGTTATCAAAATAATTCATGTTATAAATAAATATTACAGAATGAAATCCACTAAAATAATGGAATCACATAACTTTCTCTACCCTGGATATAGAGAAAACAAAACGAGGTATGGTAATGTGTATATTATTATATTATATCGCAGGTTTTTGGAGAGAAAAGTATGAAAGTGATAATGCTTTTTGTTTAATTTCATCCCCAAAACGGCTTTATGGTAACATAAGAGTGGGAAATTTCCCGCCTCGATATTACAATTTTATGTTACAGGAATTTCTGTTTCTTCTTATTTAAACCTCTACCAGGCTTGCTGTGCACTGTACAAGCGATGGGATGCAAAATTCTAGATCCTCTATGAGCCATAAAAAACTATATCAAGCGTTTTCTGAGGGAATAGTTTGAGTGTAATAAGTCGTTCTTCCTATTTCAAATTATAAATGCCTATATAAGGACCTAGAATTTAAAATTGAAAATCCTTCATAAGCTAATTTCCAATTACAAAATACAAAACCCGGGCGACGCCGGGTCTTTTAAGCTAGTATAGCATAAACTGAATGTTTAAACTTTTATTATTCTAGGTACCGGTACTTAATTGCTATGGATAAAATTTTGTAAAATAATAATTATAAAATTTACTATCAATGCGTCTAATTAATTTATATTTATTTTAATTATTGCTCCAAAATTCCATCTCAAGGTAAGTGTCATATACTGGAATAATATTATGTTCTAAACAAATAACACAAGTTTCTGTGTCTGTTTAATGCTTATTTTGACGCAGCAAACGCATAGAAGCAATGTACGGTAATGTATAGGGCACTGCCTTCTAGACTCTATTACTCGTGTATTCTCGAGACGGCGGTTGTATAGGTGGCGGTGATTGCTGCAATCTGGGTGTGATCTGTGTCGCCTCTACTGGAGAAATTAGGCAATTGAGCAATTCTCTAAACTCCATGTTAAAATAAAGCATAGGACAGGCAGTGTAATTCTCGAGACGGCGGTGGGATAAAGAAATAGGTGCTAGCACGTTATAACTAGGGACCGGATTCTTAGGTTTTTACCTATTTTTTTCCTTACTTCCAAAACAAAAAGCACTCATACACTTTTTCGAATCATGACCATAGGATTCATCCACATTAATTCTGTGGCACCTAAAAATACCTAAATGGGGTATAAAAACCTAAATATACCTAAACGGGATATAAAACCTAAAATATATATTTTAGGCTACTTTTTGTCTTTTTTGTTTGTCAGTTGAGGAATCGACATTTTGCGGAGAGACAATAATTTTTGTCGGGTTGAAATTAATACCACCAGCGTTTCGTTCAACCCATTGTCGTCTAGGATGGACAGTATCAAGAGAGGAAGTGTAAGAGTACCGGCGTATTCCTTTTAATATATACGTACGAACAACCATTGTTGACGTCATGTGAGGTTGAAAGGACATCTTCTGCCTTCAAATGTATTCTAAGAGATAACAGGAAGAACTTCACAGTTGAGAATCTTGAAAGATATTTAGTGATATACTGTAACCAGGAAATATGAGGCAATCTTATTTTCACTGCTTCTTTTGATTGTTTATGCTTTCTTTCTTCAATTGTATAATATTGTCCTAAAGCAAGTTTACACAAATTTAAGTCAATTTTGTTAATTTAACTTTGTAGCACATTTAAATTAATTAAACCAATTATTCTACCCGAAAACGATATTTTGGAGAAAAAACCTAAAAAAAACTATTTCACCTAATGGAAAACCTAAAACAGTGTTTTTAAAAACCTAAAAATCCGGTCCCTAGTTATAACAAATATATAGGATATCACCAGATGTCACTGTCATTCTTTTCCCTTTCATACAAGTAAATAACTATCCATTTCCTTTATTTTAACCACTACAAATACTATTATTCCTACTGCTAACTTACTATTATCGTAGCGTAATGGCTGAGGCGCTGGGCTACAAACCGGAAGGTCGCGGGTTCGATTCTCCATGAGGTCGATGAGATTTTTCTTTAGCCTAATCCTTCTGATGGACCTATGGCCCTGGGGTCTACTCAGTCTCTAACACAAATGAGTACCAGGAGCAATTCTGGGGGTAAAAGCGGCCGGTGCATAAGGCTGACAACCTTACTACCTTCATGTGCCGAATGTCTAAAATCTGGGAGCCTCAACTCCTGGAACCCTTAGGGCCTTTATTGTCTACCTATTAATCAAACTCAAAATAGCATAAATAATTATTTCAGCTTTGAGAATTTGGTCCTCAACTACATAATTCTTGATGAAGCACAAAACGTAAGCCAACACAATATGTCTGCAGCTCCTTATCGTAGCGAAGGATTTTTTCAATATTAGTGTATTTGCTTTTTCTAGAGAGATAGGCTACAATTTTTTTTTTTTTTTTAAATAGAGCAGAATTTAATATTTCCAGCAAGTGTTTCTGCTATGTTAAACTGTTTTAATAAGTCTACGTGATTTGTTTCAAACAAACTGTTGCCAACCTAAAGAACCAGAAGTCCGCTAGATATGAAATTACCAAAAACTTTTTGGATTACTATTCTAAGCACAAGCGACTTATATTCTTTTCCTTTTATTATTTACGCTTAGAAATAACTAGACCTGGGATTTTAGGGTCTAAAAAAATTAGTTTTAGGTATCTAAAACAGGCTTTTAAAACAAGTAAATTGGATTTTAAAAGAGACAATAGGCTCTTAAAATATGCTTTAAAAATGTGTAAATAGACAGCAAATAGACTTTAAAATTGTACAAAATGCTCTTAAACTGTAACGTGATCTTTTTTTACTGTAAAAAACGTGATAGGCAGTTTACCTATTCTCAACAGAAATAATTGGAAAGTTAAGACAGAATTAAAAATACATTTATCAAAAACAGTTTTGGTTTATATGAAAAATTGACACAGTATGTCCCTTCTTACTATATATAGCCTAGCTGCTACTTGTTGTTTTGAGCGAATCCTCCCCCGTCAGTCAGCATTCCTTTGGCAACAATTGTTTGGGAAAATCAAGTTCCTGTGAAAAATCCACCCTCTACTCTTCTGCCCTTCATTCGGGGATGTCCATTAAATGATTTTAAAAGTTACAGAAGTTGGATTTTATTTTAAATGTATAAAGTAGGCATTTTAGGCACTAAAATAGTAAAAATAGGCTCCAAAGGTCAAAATAGGCATTTTAGGGCACTAAAAACTCTATAAATATAAGTGATTTATCATGAAATGTCAACATATTTTTAAAAATTTCATGTTATTTCATAAAGAACAAAATCCCAGGTCTACTTATAACATAAAACGTCGTAGGATGTTCAACCGTTATAAGATTTTCACAGACTCAAATGAGTAACTTCCTACATGCCTGTTAGATTTTATATAACGGTCTTACATCATAAATAATGCTTTAATGGATTTTCATGAAACTTGGTATTCACATTTATAACGTCCAAGGGAAGAAGCCTATTGCTATTGGACCAAATAGGTTGATCGGTACCGGAGTAATGCCTAATTTAGTGCCTATTTTACGGCAATATATTAGAAAGAATTTATCAAATGGGTATCAGTTCTCATGACAACATATTTTTTCACTGCTTTCACGGCTTTGGAAATTGCAATACAGTTAGATATGATAAATAACACTACCCACTTATTCCTTCACATATGCTTATCAAACTATCATGCTTTGTTCTTCCTTAAGACATGCTTAATGAATCGATCTGGAGGTTAACTCGGGAAATAGATTTAAAAAAATAACTTATTTTCTACATAACATAATTGCAATTATCAATGATTAAACAAAGCATTCTGGTACTTTGTTATATAAATTATTATTATTATTATTATTATTATTATTATTTTATAGGGACCCCTGTCCATGTACCCAATATCCTGAATGAAATTAATTAGAGTAGACGATGGATTCCTACAGATTTTTGGTCGACCCCACTAGTTACGGGTCATCACATTAACGTGTGTGCGGCCCTGGAATTGCCTGGAGTCATGGTTAGATATCATTGTGTGTGGGTCATGACCCGCACTCAGGTCGTGGTAGTGATACGTCACTTTGTTGCTATGGTAACGCGTCTCTAATCAAAGAGACAAGCAAACCGCTTTGTGTGGTCTCCATATTCATTCTACACCATTTCAACCTCAATTTCGGAAAAAGTAATTACAATTTCGGAAAAAGTAATTTCAATTTCGGAAAAGGTAAGTTCAATTTCGGAAAATGAATTGCAATTTCGGAAAAAGTAACTTCAATTTCGGAAATACGAAAGGCTATTTTTCTTTAACATTATGGAGCATAAAATGAAAACCACAGTGAAAATCAAAACTGTTTTATTTGGAACATTTAGGTACACCTTCTAGCTACTTCTCTACCTAGTCGCGCTCCGATTGAGACATTTGTTTAAGCGTGGTGCAACTTTCAATACCCTTTTCATAGAAGCTTGCCGCCAGCCTATTGAAGAGGGTACTTGAAAGTTGCACCACGCTTAAACAAATGTCTCAATCGGAGCGCGACTAGGTAGAGAAGTAGCTAGAAGATGTACCTAAATGTTCCAAATAAAACAGTTTTGATTTTCACTGTGGTTTTCATTTTATGCCCCATCGGAGGTTTAAAAAATAACCCTCGTATTTCCGAAATTGAAGTTACTTTTTCCGAAATTGAGGTTGAAATGGTGTAGACCACCTCGTTGCATTTCAGAATAGGCAGTTTGTGGGTATTGTTTTTAGGATGCCTAAGAGCCTCTAATGTGATACTCTGGTGCAGGGGCGTATTTAGCTACTTAAGCGCCCCTAGGCAGAGAATAATATTTTCGCCCCCTTATTTCCACATGAATGTACCACAAAGTAGCCTACAATAAGCATTTTTGTAACTGAAATAGTAGGATAATAATAGTGATGATAATAATAATAATAATAATAATAATAATAATAATAATAATAATAATAATAATAATAATAATATAATAATAAATAAATAAGTAAATTAATAAACAGGTGCGTATTTGTTGTTATGAAAAGACTCATCCACCTAACCACAAACCCCAATGGACCAAAAGTTCAATGGATTCAACGTCACTAAGCCCTATAATATTGTAATATTAACTAGATTTATGCACATATACACTCATACACGCCGCCTACAAGCCAACTATTTTTACAATTAATATTTAACTACCCACTCCAGTGCACTCAAGTACAATATTATTCTAACGACTCTTGCTGAGAAGATTTCGGCAAAAATATTTTTACTGTGTTTTATCATAAATATATTTGATCTACATGTATTCAAGCATAATTGTATTTTTTAATGACTGTTGCTGAGAAATTCTTCGGCATAATTTTACATATTTTAACAGATGACAAAAGTTGTGTTTTTAAAATTAATTTTCAGTGTACAGCATCAGTGTATATATTTTAATGGTTAGGTTTTTAATTGGATACATACAGCATATCGCTATTTAAAATGTAGTGTATATTATGTGAGTACATAATTATATATCCAAACATATATTTTAATACAATACTGAAACATAAAAATAGGAGTGTGTATGTGCATAAATCTAGCTAATATTACAATATTATAGGGCTTAGTGACGTTGAATGCATTGAACTTTTGGTCCATTGGGGTTTGTGGTTAGGTGGATGAGTCTTTTCATAATAACAAATATTACCACAAACGGAAAGAAAAAAATGAAATTTATCAACTTCAGGTGCGTATTGTTGTCATTGTTATTCATTTCCATTTCATTGTGCGTTACTATTTTGAAGAGTTATAAACAAAATGTTGAATATATTAAAACAAACAGTAACAGCTTAAAAGCCGCCCCTTCAAATCTGCCGCCATAGTCAGCTGCCTAGTCTGCCTGGAGTTTCTGAGTTTCCCGCTAGATGGCAGGGTACGCAGTTTTGAGATTTATCTTGGTTTTACCAGTTTTTTTATTAATATGTCTCAACAGAATTGTCAGTAGAATGCTGCATAAGAGTTTGAAAAATTCCACTACACTAGCAAGTCAGCAGATGTGGAATACTTTTAATTAGAAAATTATTTGCACGTTTAAATGAGTTACTTCTATTGAATGCATTACAGTGCTTTTGTGATGTACCGTGTTGGACATGTTCAATCAAGTATGTCGTTGTAATGAGCCCTTGATGAATCTCAATTTTTGGAGTTGATCTACTGGTAATTGGCCATAGATCAACACATTTTAATGTGATCTGACAGTTTTCGCCAGGGTTTTCTTGGTGGTGAGATTTGCGCATTGTTGACTCAGGTGAAGAGTTTTTACTTTTTAGCGATTTGGAATAATTATGTAACGTTATTGTTATTTACATGTAATGGGCTTCATGATTACTCAATTCTATTTAGTATGTACACCTTTTTAAGAAGTAAAAGTAATTATTATGATGATCAGGGCATTGCATTTAATGACCATAAAATAGTGAAAAAATGCAAATAAAAATTGAAATTATGACCTAAAAAATGACACAAAATTTTTAAAAAAATTACCAATAAATTGTCCACTATTTCTTATACTTGTTGTTTTTAAAGTAATGAATAGCTAAAAGAAATTTAACGGATGACAGTGCGTTATATATGAATTTACAATATAAAACACCCTTATTTCATTGCTAAAAAAAGTAAGTAAATTACTTGGGCACCCTTAGCGAAAAGTTTGCAATAAACCTGAATTAAAATTAACTATAATTAACATGGCCGATATTCTCAAATAAAAACGTTTGTCTATTGTCTGAAAATAACGATTCGTACATAGAAAAGCTCCTCTCTACCTCCACTGAAACATGACCTAAAATGCCGAAAAAGACCTAAAAATGCAGAAAGACCTAAAAATTGCCAAAAATGACATATCTCTTAAAAAATTACGAAAAATGCAAAATACAGCAAAACAGTGCAAAAACAAATAGCCCTCATTTAATCAGTTATTTCATGATACACAGTTATATAATATATTATATTCGAGCTATCTTTTAACTTTTATATAAAAAAGATGCAAAATCATCAAATGCCTTGCCCTAATGATGATATACTTCGCAAATGGGCTGTGTTAGGATGTTTAGGTGCGTAGGACAAATTAGGGCATTACTAACTGAGAATGGAGACAATCTTCGAGCACCTTTTTATGGCTTGTATCTTTTTTTTCCCCCTCCACCGTGACCATAATTCCCTTTCTTCCTGTTTCTATTTTACTGCAACTTATCAATGATCTTCTGAAGCGAATTTAATAATTTTTAGCCTAAGACTAAGGCAATGTAATGCAATGCAAAACGAACAAAAATAATCACTTTTATGTTTAATTATTTCTCTACTGGACATATTTTAGGAAATTTTCATTCTTTCGTTGCATTTTCCCCTATTTTGTCTTCAGAATGGGCTTCTTCAACATTTTAGACAAATCTATTTCATAATTCCTTTCTTCTATACCCTTAGCAACCAGGGAAGGCGGTTGAGGCCAGGTAGATTCCTTCACCCACAGGCGCCCTCACATTTACAAGGGCAGGAGATTTAGGACCAACCGTAATTTCCTCCCCGTGAGTCACCTAGTCTACTTCAATCAATCAATCTTAGATTTTTTTAATATGTCATTTTATCTTAAAATGTTTGTTATATATCAATTCTACACATAATTACAAGAAAAATGACACCAAACAATGTATAATTTACTTTAATAGGAACATAGGACTTGAAAGCAGTTTTCTCGTAACTTTTATTTATGTATTTGTTATAGATGTTCCTGTTCAAGTAAATTATACATTGTTTGGTGTCATTTTTCTTGTAATTATGTGTAGAATTGATATATAACAAACATTTTAAGATAAAATGACATATTAAAAAAATCCAAGATTGATTGATTGAAGTAGACTAGGTGACTCACGGGGAGGAAATTACGGTTGGTCCTAAATCTCCTGCCCTTGTAAATGTGAGGGTGCCTGTGGGTGAAGGAATCTACCTGGCCTCAACCGCCTTCCCTGGTTGCTAAGGGTATAGACAATTAAATGCCTATTGATTTGACATCCTTATCGTCAGACAGAAAAGTACAACATTAAATTATAAGTACAGTCATAATAACAATAATAAGAGAAAACATATCGAGTCCAAATCCCGCTGCACAAAGTTTGCTCAGGATTCGTAATGGCAGAACATGATAAATCTTCTGTTGATATTGATAATTTCTAGTCATCATAGAAGTCCAAACAGTTTAATATGTACAGTTTTGTATACTCTGTATAGTTCTGTTTTTCATACCTATTGCGATCGGTACCATGTTTTGGCTTTCGAAAAATTCTTTCATATCTTTATGTTTCATGCCTCCCTAAGTACGAAACCACTGCCCATTCAAAAGTGACGGCCGTAATTTTGAAGATATTTGAACCAAATTTTATTATGTTATTTCTAGGCCCAATAGTTCGGACAAGTTCGTTAATGAGCAAAATTGCCCCAAGGGGGGAGGGTCGGGGGAGGGGGTTGAAATTTTGAAAACTTTATATCTCGGCCCCTATGAAATATAGAGGTTAAGTTTGTTTGAATAAATAGAGTAGGCCTACTCCCTATGGAGTTCACAGTGACACCAACGATTCGGGGGTTTTGAGAGTACGAGTGGGGGTGGGGGTTGGGGAATGGAAATTCGAAATTTTTGAACCCATTTGTTTATAACACTTCGATTCACAGAGATCTGAATTTATTTTTATATAGGCGGACAGAATGAAAACAGAACGATTTAGACGAAACTCACAATGCAAGGGGTTTTCGGCTAGGGAACTCGAATCTGACCTCATTTTCCCCTTAAGTATCCTTAAGTATCCGAGATTCGTTATGCGCTTACGGCACGAGTATTGCATGCTATTTTTTGCACGATGATTATTTATATAAATTTAATTATATTAATTGAGATATTACCTGAAAATATTATGTATATATATAAACATCTATCTTCAACAATATATAATTATATATATATATATATTATTGAAGATAGATGTTTATTTCAGAAAGTGATTCGCATTTGTTGTTGTTTATGGGAACCTAATATTTGTCTTGGGGGCCTTGTCCATTAAGACTTGTATTATGACGTGCCGTAAGTAAATTCTCACCGCACGGAAACTCTTACCGCACATAGCAACAAGATCGCGTGCGGGAATGTCAACTTACGATCCACGGCAACAATATTCGTAAGTACCACAATTAGTTAAGTCGTGCAATAAAATATTTTCGCCCCATTATTTCCACACGAATGTACCACAAAGTAACCTACAATAAGCATTATTGTAACTGAAATAGTAGGCTAATAATAATAGTAATAATATATAATAATAAATAAATAAGTAAATAAATAAACAGGTGCGTATTGTTGTCAATTTTATTCATTTCTGTTTCATTGTGCGTTACTATTTTGAAGAGTTATGAACAAAATGTTGAATATATTAACAGCTTAAAAGCCGCCCCTTCAAGTCTGCCGCTCTAGGCAGCTGCGTAGTCTGCCTAGGCTTAAATACGGCACTACTCTGGTGGGAAGCTTTCTTAAACAAACGAGTTTAGCCGTCTTAATAAAACATAATAATGGACACTAATATAATACAGAAAAATGTATTATAATTTTGACAGAGTTATTCTAGTTTTTTTTATACAAAATAAACAAGTAACTATTCCTTAAATTGGCACTCGAAAAATAGCGTAAGCAATTGAGATATTTACCATTTTTATGCCCGGTTTCTACAAACTTGTGAGTTACCTATGGGTAAATTATCCATGGGCAAATTTGTACCATTTCATCCACAATTATATAAGGCCTTGGAGTTTTACAGTTAATTTAATTCAGAAGGCTTTGATTCTCATTGTTTAAATTATTATTGATCCTACAAAAAGGTTAAATTTTATCCAGCCATCCATGAAAGGATAAATTAACCGGACGATTTACCCTTGGAAAGATCTAGCCCGAGTTTGTAGGAACATTTTTTCTGTCATTTTCATATTTACTCAGATGATATTGTGACAAAGCCAGAAAAGCCTAGAGCCTGATAGAAGGAGGAGTAAGCCAGAAAGAACTAGAACGACGGAGTCTAGAAGGATCGCGCTCCCCTAGTGGATGGACGGCAGACGAGCGCCAGTGGGCGTGACGGCAGCACGGCTATTGGAGCCGCGTGCCGACGGGTGCGGCCTACTCCCTGGCACGGCGCGGTGAGTGACGGCGCGCGCTCGTGGGAGGGGCCAGAGGTGGAGCCACGCGCTAAGGGCTTGACGGCGCACCGCGCGGACATTCTAGACCATGCGCGGGCGGAGCTTTCCAGATCTCGACTCTGGAACTTTCGTTAAGGCTATATAAGGAGTGCGAGCAGCCGAGCCGAGTCAGTCAAGGAGAGTTCAGTACAGTGAAGAGTCAGTACATCAGAGGAGAGGCAGTCCGTGAAGAGCCGGAGGGTCAACGAGGGAACAGTCAGAGAGGCAGTCCGTGAGTAGCGGCGAGCGTCAGCGTCAGAGGGTGAGCTGGACGGAGAGGACTGATCAGCGCGGCCTCAAGTGAGTGTGTCTTGGGAAGCTGAGGAGCCAGTGACCGGAGGGACCCGAGAGCGGAATAGCTAGTCAACGGGGAACTAGTGACCGGAGGGAAGGGTGAACGGAAGAGCTGGTGAGCTGATCTGGGCTGAGGTAGTGCCGTCCCGGGGAACTCGGCGCGACGGGAGGATCGCACAGCGGCAGCGAGGACTGTGGAGTTGACCGACGCGACGTGGGATGATCTGGATTGGACTGGAACAGTGCTGTAATTAGGACTGAGCACAGTGAGAGTGAGCACTGAACAGGACAGTGAACTGGCAAATAGTCTGGAGTTTTCTGGCTGTATCGACAATTGTTGTAGGAAATAAAGAAACCTCCATCCTTCAATTATAAACTCGGTGTTCTCATTTTGAACCCCGACGAGCCCTTGTTACAATATTTATCTAGAAACTCGCCACAAGTGTAAGTGATTGCTATCTTTAAATTATTTGTGTTTGTGTGGTGTTATTCTGGACTTAACACAAATGTAGAGAACATTTCTATCTATAACTCTATGGACATATCTCAATTTTTTAGGATGGTGGACTTAACTCTTTTGCCCGCGCACCCAGGAATTATAATTTTTTAACAATAAAGTCTCAAAGGACATAAAACACATCAATTTTTGAACTAGAGGTATAATTTATTCTTTTAGAATGCGCAGAATGTTATGCTGAAATAGAATCCATTCACAACGAAAATAGTATATAAATAGTATATTGCTATACAAGTGCTTTAAGCGGGCTGTTATGCGCTTACGGCACGAGTATTGCATGCTATTTGTTCCACGATGATTATTTATATCAATTTATTCTCGCGGGTTTATAGAAACCGGCCATTAATGTTACAATTATTCAAAAATCCCTTTAGGCAGGCCTACAGGCTGAGGTAGATTTCAAAGTGCTTTTGGTTTAATTTATTATCGCTGCGCAGCACTCTTCTTTTTTAGCCTTGGCATGGCAAACCCGCAGTAATAAGAACTGAATTCGGTAAAGAGGAAGAGACTACAATCATTTGTTTTGACAACAAGAATAGGATATAATATTCTGGGAGGCCGTGCGCAAGATCAGCAATGAATAAAATTAGCAAAGCCGCTAAACAAGACAAAATTATGATATTATAATAATTCTTTTAAGTGTTATTATTTTCAAACATTAAAATCTCGCGTCATATGAGTGCTATCAACAAACTAGTTATTGATTTGTAGAGTACTCATCAAGAGCTTTTCAACGATACCCCACAAGACGTGGTTTCAAAAGTTTCGAATTTTCATCCCCCACCCTCACTCGAACCCCCGAATCGTTGGTGTCACTGTGAACTCCAAAGGGAGTACTCTAATTTATTCAAACAAAGTTTCCCTCTATACTTCATAGGGGCCGAAATATACATTTTTAAAAATTTCAACCCCCTCCCCCGACCACCCCCTTGGGCCAATTTTGCTCATTAACGAACTTGTCCGAGCTATTGGGCCTAGAAATGACATAATAAAATTTGGTTCAAATATCTTCAAAATTACGGCCGCTATCGTGTAAAGATATAAATATATATATAAATATCACAATTTTTTTTTTTTTTGAACGGGCGGTGGTTTCGTACTTAGGGGAGCATGAAACGTAAAGATATGAAAGAATTTTTCGAAAATCATGACATGGTATCCATTGCAATAGGTAGATTTTTCTTCGAAATCTACCTAATACCCACTCAATTAACTTCCTATCTACAAAAATAAGTTGACTGAAATTGTTCCTTTAATATACTTCTTTGTCGTTGGTCGGCAAATTATTTTAAAGTTGAAACGACAATGGATTATTTGCACATTTCACGTTAAGGGATGAGTGAAGTGTCTGGAGTGGTTTTCTAAAATATTTTTTGCACGACTTAACTAATTAGTGGTACTTACGAATATTATTGCCGTGGATCGTAAGTTGACATTCCCGCACGCGATGTTGTTGCTATGTGCGGTAAGAGTTTCAGTGCTGTTATGAATATTACGCCACACCTCATAATACAAGCCTTTATGGACAAGGCCCCCCTCAGCACAAATATTCGGTTCCCATAAACAACAACAAATGCGAATCACTTTCTGAAATAAACATCTATCTTCAAGAATGTATATACATAATATTTTCAGGTAATATCACAATTAATATAATTAAATTGGTATAAATAATCATCGTGCAAAAAACAGCATGCAATACTCGTGCCGTAAGCGCATAACGCACCGCTTAAAGCACTTGTATAGCAATATACTATTTCCGTTGTGAATGGATTCAGTTTCAGCATAACATTCTGCGCATTCTAATAGTAACTTATATTGCGATACAAGTGCCGTAAGGCATGCATACGGATCGAGGAGCGCCTCGTTTTTTCAATTTTCCGAGATCCGTTATGCGCTTACGGCACGAGTATTGCATGCTGTTTTTTGCACGATGATTATTTATATCAATTTAATTATATTAATTGTGATAGTACCTGAAAATATTATGTAGGTATATACATTCTTGAAGATAGATGTTTATTTCAGATAGTGATTCGCATTTGTTGTTGTTTATGGGAACCGAATATTTGTGCTGGGGGGCCTTGTCCATAAAGGCTTGTATTATGAGGTGCGGCGTAATATTCATAACAGCACGGAAACTCTTACCGCACATAGCAACAAGATTGCCCGTGGGAATGTCAAGTTACTATCCACGGCAACAATATTCGTAAGTAGGCTACCACTAATTAGTTAAGTCGTGCAAAAAAGAATAAATTATACCTCTAGCTCAAAAATTGATGTCTTTTATGTCCTTTGAAACTTTAATGTTAAAAAATTATGATTTATGGCTGAACTATCACAAAACGAACACATGTTTTTGAAACTTCCTGTTGCTGTATTAATCAATGTCAGGCGCACTAGTCTATTTATTTTTTGTTAATTAGTATTAGTACTGTAAATTTGCTTTTGAGCAGGCAAGTGAAGTCCAATTATGGTCTCATTATTTTAGCCAATCATAATTCATTACAATAAATCACGACCTCTTGGCTTAACATACTGTTCCTATGGACATAAATCTGAATGTTATCAATTAGAGATGGCTAACTGCTGCTAAGTGACGATAAATAATATTATACTTATGGGACCGGATCCATTAATATGCCACGAAAAAGGTCTAAACCATTTGTAGACAAACATCCAGAAGAAGTTATAAGATTAATTGTAGGCCTATTTATAGGGTCCTCCATAAGCAGCTGTGAATGATTTGCCTGAAAGTTTTCATAAATATGTTTTCTAAATATATATTGAAAGTTGCAATGCAGTTAGCTTTGACAAATAACACTACCCATATATTCCTTCACACATGCGTATGAACTAAACCTTTGTTCTTCCATAAGCCCTACTTAATAAATCGATCCGGAGCTTAACTCGGAAATCGATTACAAATATAACTTATTTTCTGCGTATCATAATTGCATTTAGGCCTATCAGTGATAAACAAAAGCATTCGGGCACTTTGCTACATCTGTTTACCTGATTTTATTAGTCCTTTTAATTGTTTATGAACGCTTTGCGTGTAAGTGTTCATAAATATAATGTTTTAATTATTAAGTGCCAGAATGTACTTTTTAGCACACGCTCTCTAAAACAGCTGCTTATCGGACTGGTAACACGCCGAAAAGCTGCACTTTAAAGGACAAGGCCGCTAAAATTGCATAAAAGTGCATTCAAAATGCATTCAAAATGCAATTTTAGCGGCCTTGTCCTTTAAAGTCGTCATGGCAATCTATAAACAAAACCCAGACGGCATTGACCAGTCACACCAACTTTAACATGGATTTACGCATATAATTGGTCATAAAACAACAAATTTAAGCCAACACGTTTCTTTATGATAATCAGAAACTTTACCAGGATTTTTCGCAAAACACGGTAGCCCACTTCATCACATGACAACAAATATAAGCCAACAACTTTTCACATCTCGTTCACATAGCTTACATGGATGCACCAGCATTTAATTGCAATAATATTCCCTATTCCATCTGCCGTGATGTTGCTGGCACCAGCTCCAATTCAATGTTTTTGACTTGGAGTGAAATTTCCTCGGGATTATAATTCATATTTTCACAAGCTTTTCATAAATACTAGTTCGTATTTATTATTGTTTACAAATCAGCGACTCATATAACTCATCTATAGCCTACCTCGTTTCGTTTTGGTACGTACGGTTCATTGTTGTCTTGCGTTTGAGAGGGCCTTGAGAATATGGTTGATTGCCTTTCATTATAATTAATTATATACGGTATTTTTGTTTCATTTCATATAATTTAGAGAGCTATCACTAAAAAATATTGTATGCACCACGTACGCAAAAACTTTAGCGGACTCATCCAGTATTTCAGCCTCGGCTTTCGCCTCGGCCGCTATACTAGATTCGTCCGCTAAAGCGTTATTTTGCGTACTTGATACATAAATAGCTATTATGAGACTGTGTTGGACGGGAAAATATCTATCCGTTTGAAGGTCCGTCCGTGTGTCTGTACACGGGATAGCTCAAATACGCTTTATCGGATTTTCGTGAAACTTGGTATACGCATTTATAATGTCCATGGCAAGAAGCCTATATATTTTGAACCAAATCGGTTGACCGGTACCGGAGTATCGACTAATTAAAGGTCACATGCTTTTTAAATGGGAAATCATGACTATATTACATAGGCGTTGTGCTAATCATTGAGGGCCTTGACTACAATGCAGTCAGATGTTTGTTTATTTCGTTGATCAAGTTGAAATGTGTACTACATGAGTAGGCCTACTGTTATATGCAGAAGGTATGACTGACTGATTGAGTCAGTCCTATATCCCCAGTGTCGGGGCGAAGGGCTTCCAATTGGAGGTTTCTGAATTTTGTTACGCTTATTTTCCGAGAGAGGGCAGAGGGACAGGTGGTAAGCCCATCGCATGCAGAAGGTATATTGTGAAATAACTAGGCCTACGTACATTAAGCGGAGTTCTTTCACAGTGTATTTTGTGAAATGTTTACCACATTTTGAGAATTTCTTATATCAGTTCATACGAGTATGAATTAAGATTAAGTATCAAACTTTAGATCTTTGTTCTTCCGCAAGCCCTGCTTAATAAATCGATCTTGAGGTTAACTCGGAGATAGATTACAAAAATATCTAACTTTCTGTAGGCCTATATCATAGGCATAATTGGAATTATCACTTATTAAACAAAAGCATTCTGGCACTTTGTTACATCAGTTTACTTACTTACTTACTTACTTACTTACTTAGCCTACTTACTTACTTACTTACTCAATGGCAATAAACAATTCTTCAGCAAGCTAAAGGAATATTATCTATTTTATGGAACCCGAAGGTTCATTGCCGTGCTTACCTGAGCCCGCCATTGAACCCTATTCTGTGCTAACTCCATCCAACCATCCCTCGCAAATCCTACTTCCCTTAAATCTATCCTAATATTGTCCTCCCACCTACGTCTAGGCCTTCCAAGTGGTCTTTTTCCTCCGGGTCTCCCAGTCAATACTTTTGAGATATCTTTCCTCCCCCATGCGCGCAACATGTCCATCCCATTTCATCCTAAGTGATTTAATTTCCCTGACTATATCCGGTGAAGAGTACAGTTTATGAAAATCGTCATTATGCAGTTTTCTCCAGTCCCCATTTTTATCTCTCCTAAGCACCCTGTTTTCGACCACCCTCAGATTACATTAGTTTACCTGATTTTATTATTATTACAGTATTATTAAATAAAGGATTTTAAAACAACTTGCGATTGAATTAGGTCTAATAAACGCAAGCACTTCATAGTCAATAGTACAGTAGACCTATGTCGTCTGCAGATTTTGCTCGTAGAGGAATAATGCTTTTATTAGCGAAATGGAAGCGCTGAATCAGAATATGGAGCAAATGAAAAACAGTTGAAGGAAGTTTAATTGACGAACGTCCTTGCAAGGACGAATTCTCTTGACCATAAACAGCAGAAATGACCTTGAAAAGTGTGTCATGCAAAGGTTGCAAAAACCAGCGCAATTATTACAGAAACTGTATCATCAAACAGCGAGAAGAACCTTAATAGAAATTGCAGCGAAAGCGATCTTTAATAGTCTTGAGTTATTATGTTCTGTTATATCTTCAGGGCATCCTAATTAATGGATTTTTTAAAAATTCAGCTGTGTTTTTTTTCCTTTTAGCTACGAGGTCATATCAGGAGTTCGGGATCTGTGTCTATACAGTAGGGTAGGCCATGGAACTATTGATTGTCGATTGTTTCTATTACACTGACCAACAGCCATTTTGGTGCCTTATAATTTACTAGCATGTGCCCGCAGCTTCGCCCGCGATAATTAATTCAGAAGTTAAAAATTAAGAGCAACACAATTGAAACATATTTATTAACACTTGCACGTGAATCAATCATAAACTAAACGATTAGTAATTATAAAGAAACAGCTAAAAATCCGACTTTATAGTACATCCCACGATTAGAAAGCGTCGTCTGGTAAAAACGACCTCATATTCGAGTTCCTTGGCCCAGAAGATCCCTGTATAGTGAGTTTCGTCCAAATCGAACAATGTTTGACTATATTTATGCCTATATTGATTATCCGTCTTCCGTGTAGGTTGAAATTTTCAGATATCTGCGGGCCTTGACGTTCTAAACAAATGAATCGACCATGATGGGCTTATAAAATGACGCGATTCTTTTATTTCCAAATCATGACAAAAGTAGGCAAGGCCACCTTAATTGATTTGACAAATGAAGTTTATTACTGAAAACTGATGCTTCGCAAAAGCAAAAAATGCACGTTTTCTGCCCGTTCTTCACTCATAACTCATGAACGAAAGTGAAAATTAAAATCCCGGCTTCGAGGTGCATTTTCCGACCCTTCAGTCCACCTATGTTTAAAATTTCAGATCTTTGCGTTCAGTGCATTTCGCTGGGCATCGCGGGCAGACAGAAGGACAGACACTTCCTTTCATTAATATAGATACCTATTCTTGGGTATATTTAGGTCGCTGATGCCAAATGTGCCATTAGTTTTGCCCTATCAGCTTTAGTTTTGTGAGAAATGGTGTTACCATTATGCATATTTTCCCATTTTACGTTTGATATAAATAAAAGACAGTGCCTATTTGTAGCTTCTAAGTCATGTGAAAAAAAAGCAACACACTAACATTACATTAACATTACAATAACAATATAACATGGGGTCTTTCAAAAAAAATCATATTATCACATATTGTACGGTCGTTTATGACTTAGGAGCTGTCAATTTGAGGGCCAAAAAATAATTAATCCAGCTTTTAGTTTTTCTGTACCTCGGACAGTTTTCGTCCTACGTGTCCCAAGTATGGTCAAGAACCTTCACTAGTTAGATTATCAAGCAAGGTTTTGTTTCGCTAGACTAAGAGTTCACGAATAAAATCTATATAAAAGTAGAGCTGGTAGAGAAAAACCTGTTTACATATTTGGAATAAGCACACTAAGTAAAGCCAAAATCCGGTAAAACATCTGAGACATCAAACAAACAGTTATTTTTTGTTGGGCTGTGTTATTGATGTATTTTTATGGAGTAAATTTAAGTGATATTAATTTAAATGGATATTATACAAGATGGAATGGCGAGGATGATTCATGGTATGTAAATATCCAATTCGGCATTTGCCTTTACGACTGGGGAAACCATGGAAAAAAAAAACCCATTTCAAATTTGGAAAGCCACAGGATTTGAACCTGGGACATCCTGAATGCGAGTCCAAGACGTCATCATCTTGGCCACCTCGCTCAGTTAATGGATTTTAAAGGCCCTTATCTTTTAGAGTATTGGTTATAACGAAAATTAAATTCTTGCAAAGTTATAACTGACGAATATCGTACGACGTTTTGTGTTCTTTTGAATTTTAAACTTTAAAAGGAAAGTAACTTCAGTTCTCTTGTGCTTTGAATAGTAAAAAAAACTGTTTGATAATTTCATATGTAGCGGAATTCAGGATCTTTTGGTTGGCAACAATTTGTTTGAAACAAATCACGTAAGAAAACAGTCGAACACGGCAGAAACATTCGCTCAAAATGCTAAACACCTCCTGGCAAGTCTCCTGCAGAAGTTCGGCTGGGAGATGTTGAAACATCCAGCCTGGATCTCGCTCCCAGTGATTTCCATCCTTTCCTACACCTCAAGAAATGACAGGGAATGACAGAGAATGCCAGAGAGGAGGAGATGTTTGTCACACAGTGGTTCAAATCCCAGGCGGCACACTTCTACTATACAGGTATTCAAAAGTTGAACCCACGGTATGACAAATGTCTCAATTTCGGTGGCGAATATGTTGAAAAATAGCTGATTACTTGCTGTGTCTGTTGCAATAAATATTTCCTTGAAATTGTGTTTTGTTTCTCTAAACGACCCCAGGGAAACTTACTTTATAGACTCGCCTCGTACTTTCGCATTTGTTGGTAATTATCAGGGCCCGGATTTTAATGACATGTCATCTTTTTATTGATGCTGCATAGACATTGCCAACTTGTAGATAAATCCTAATCATGGCCTCTAGATTATAGAGATACATTTTTATTAGGTCATTTTTTGTCATTCTATGTAATTTTATTTTTTTAGGGCATTTATTACACTTTTAGGTCATTATTTTGTCATTTTCGTGTCATTTGCTTCCTTATTTAGTCATTTTCATGTATTTACATTGAGTGTATTAACTTTTTTTCGTCGCCAGCGGTGCTGTCTTTGAAGTGTTGTTTGTTTAATGCAAGAAGGAAAAATTCGGCGTTAAAGTGTTGTCATGTCTCAGTCGGAAATGAGAATCAAAGAAACTCCAAAATTTTGTATTATATTACTATTGTTATTAGTAGGGCCCGGATTTTTATGTGCTAAAAAATTTAAAAAAAATTATTTTTTATGTGCTAAAAATGTTAAAAATATGTGCTAAAACTTAAAAAACTTAAAAAAATGAGAAAAGAAACAAAAACACCAGAATGTTCGTAACTTACTAGAACAAATTATATTGAAACTCGCCAACATCAGATGTAAAATGCTGACAGGAGTTGCAGTGCACAACAAATGTCATCTCCAGATTATGGATCACAAATCCTTGTCTATTATCCGAGAATAATGCCTTATATTGAGAAAAGGAATGTTCTACATCACACGATGTTAACCTTGCATATTTGAAGAGGGGTAGATCACTATAACACTACAACACACACACAATCAATTTGATTATGTTTTGGCCTTCCAAAACTTGAGCTACTTTGCCACCATTTTTCTCAATCATACCTTTAAATTTTGTTCTTAGAACATCTATTTTCGAACCTGAGATAGTGTTAAGTTGCCTTTCAACGTATTGTATTTCTTTAAGTGAATTACGCAATGTTGAGATTGGGTTCGTTCTGTTCTTCCCTGATAATAACTCTCACCTCATTGCAAGTGAAGCATTTGTGTTGAATTCTTTCGAGATACAAATTTTTGTTGTAAAATGTTAAAAGAGAATGAGGAAAAGTACTAAAATATTTATTTATGGAGAATATATCGAAAATATTTATTCACATAACTTTTTTGTAAAACATGTGTTTTTATGTAAAATAAAATTTGGAATTTGCGGTTGTCGGACCTTGATATGAGCATCAGGGGGAAAAAAATTACATAAAAATCCGAAAAAAGTACTAAAATATGTATTTATGGAGAAAATATCGAAAATATTTATTCACATAACTTTTTTTGTAAAATATGTGTTTTTATGTAAAATAAAATTTGGAATTTGCGTTTGCCGGACCTCGATTTGGATATTAAACTTTGTTTTAGGAATGTACGCATCAGGAAAAAAAATATTTTTTTACATACAAATCCGGGCCCTAGTTATTAGATTGACTTGGCACCAGAGTCTGCCACCTGCTTGGATTTGTTTACCCTCAGTTAAACAACAATATACGGGTAATCCAGCAGTTGACTCGCCAGTGCCCTCAGTGCCAGTATAAATTTCCCTGAGAAAAGAACATTCACAACATTACAGTTATTTACAGTTCTTACAATTATGTACAAACTAGTCTATAACTTTGTGTGTAAAATAATATTTTTTTATAAATAAAATATCAGTTTTTAGGTCATTTTTTATAATTATTATTAATTCATTTTGTTTAAAATTTAGGGTCATTTAATAAGTCATTTTTCAAACAATTTTAGGTCATCAGAATCCGGGCCCTGCTAATGACAAAAATTCTTGTCTTTGTCTACGACACAATTAATTCAGTAAGTTGAACATAAGAAGGGAAAGCCCAGAGCCGTGAGTCACGCTGATGTGTGTGTGTGTTTGTGTGTGTACGTCAATGTCAGCCACCGTTCTGGACCAATAGCACGACAGCACTGTACGAAAATTTGGTCAAGGAACTGAGACCTTCACACAGCATAAAGGTCTGCAAATTATAAACATTGTTCACTAGCATCTTATTTATAGCTCTTCTATACCCCTTAAAATACTGGGTGTATGTAATCTGCGCCACGGTTGACACCGAATTTGAAATAGAATAGAAATGAGATATGTAAACTGCGCCACCCTCAGTATGGGCGAATGAACATTCCACAGAATCTAAAGAAACGACTAATCCAGTAGAACATTTCACGCAAAATATAAATCTATGCTTTACCACGCTTCTCCCAACATCTTACTTATGTTAGACGCACTTCTCCAGTTCCAAACAAGTGCCTACATAAAACTGAGAAATATTGAATAAGGGATACCTGTAAGAAAAACAGCTAAAATAAATGACAAGTATTCTCGTCTACTCAAGTGGAGAGAACAATATATAAACAATATACAGTATATGAGAGAGCTGATGAGCTGGCCAAACTTGCTGCATCTTCCGATTTGGAATTTGAACATGTCAAGTGTCCCATCTCTTATGTTAAAAAAGAGCTGAAAGTTGATCTGCTAAATAAATGGTCCTCGCTTTGGGCTAATAGCACCAATGGCGCTGTTACAAGAGTGATGTACTTTCCTACAGTTCACGACAGACTGCTGATGAAATATTTCGAACCATCATTCGTTTTAACTCAATTTATGACGGGTCATGGTAAATTTAAAGTCCGCCGGCGTGGTCTTGTGGTTAGCGTCGCTGACTACAGATCCGTCGGCCCGGGTTCGATTCCCGGTACCTCTTCGGATTTTTCTGAGGTAGGGAGGTCTGGTAGGGGTGCACTCAGCCTCGTGATTCAAAATTGAGGAGCTACTTGATAGAGAAGAGCGGCTCCGGTCAAGAAAACCACCATTAACGGCCGTGGGTGTCGGCATGCTGACCACATGCCCCCCAATCCTGCCTACGGGAGATGACGCAGCGGTCGGGTGGTAGGCCAAATCCCTCCAGGGATGTAGCGCCACGGAGTTTAGTTTAGTATGGTAAATTTAAATCTTACTTTCAAAGATTCCACTTACCCTCTATTGATGGATATTTTTGTCCATGTTGATGAACAAACTGTCGAACATCTTGTTATAGACTGCCCATTTCATGGTTACAAGCACCACATGCTAAAGAAGCATTTAACTAAGTGTAATAAGGTTTTGGGTTATCCAATGATTGACTTCTTATAAAACCAATGCTGTTTCTCAGAATTTAAGACATTCGTTAACAAAGTTTTTAGAACACTGTGATCAATTCTCACAACTATTTCTATGAATTGTAATGTTTTGTGTTTATGTTCGCTTTTGTTTATTGTTTACCGCCACATTTTAAAATTTTCTGCATGTCTAAATTATAACATACTTATTCTGAAACTATAGCCCTAGCATACCTAGGTAAAATAGGGCTCTTGTACTTGGAGATTTAATAAATAAATAATGTATAAACAATGAAATATCCCGTTTTGATTTTATTAAGAAGGCGTCATATGAGAACAAAGTGCTCAAGTAAAAAATTCGGGTAGTGTTTTTAACAATTTTATAAGTGACGAAGCGTTCATGCAAAAGAAATTAGGTCATTGTTTTGAACATTTTTAAAAATGGCAAAGCTACTAAGCCTAACATTTTTAACCACACCTATGCAATTTCATAGCCAGTCCTAAGTCTGGAGAAGTGGAAAGAAAAATGTTAGTGCGATAGTATGACGGTGACGCCATTTTAATGTCGGTGGCGCAATTTACATATGCCGGTGGCGCAGTTTACATCGTGTAGGTTGGGGGAAAGGTAGAAGTGGCGCAGATGACCTTTTCCCAAAATACTGACCTCGCCTCTATGGCGAATTGGAAAGTGCAAAGTGGTGCAATATTTTCTATTTTTTATGTAAAATATTTTGCTAACAATAAGAAACGCATATATTCAATACATCTTAATGAATCTCCACATTGGAGATTGGCACGAACCGGCATTGGTTCACATCTTTTAGATCACGAAGTAGAACAGTCTATCACCATTTTCACCTATCGGAATCGAATTGAGAATATCTGCAACGTACTTTTGATACGTGGCTCCTTCCTCTTTTATGCCCACTACTATGTAGTAGGCAATGGGTACCTAGGCAAAGCCCATTTGCCCCATAATTTTTAGTATGATTTGGAGCTTCTCATTTTCACCTACAGACTGAATTACTCTTGTATAAACCCATGTCGGACTGCAAAGAAAACAGTTAACACAATGATTAGGCCCGTAGCTTAGTACTTGTATCTTATTCTCTAAATTTACTTAGTATACTTAAAGTATTGTGATCGTCACAAAAAATCAAAGTCAATATAGGCCTAACACCTGGAAAACATGTTTCACTAACTCTAGAACCCAAAATAAATGTAGGCCTATGTCTGTTTGTCTCTGTGTAGCCTATCTATAGCGAGTAAATGGTTCATTGTATTTATATATTTATATTATTTTTTATTGTGAGCTTTGTTGGAATTTTATCGACCCTCTAAAATGTAGTTTCTGATTAAAAATGGCTCTAACAACTATGATAAAAAATGTGAACTTCGAAACATCTGCATGTGTTTAATGAAGAAAGTAACCTACATTTGTATTTTTAGTGAGTAGTTTACTTGTGTTCATTTTCAATTTCCTAAGTTACTTCCATGAAAATCTTGCACAGTTGTAGGGAAAATTTAAATGAACATTTTTTTTGTCTAACATGTTTCTTTATAAAATAACTAGCATGTGCCCGCGGCTTCGCCCGCGATAATTATTTCAAAAATTAAAAATCAAGAGCATAATAGTTATATCATTATATTTATTAACTCCTAAATCACGTGAACTACATACCACGATTAGATAGCGTCACCTGGTAAAAGCTACCTCAGATTCGAGTTCCTTAGTCCAGAAAACCCCTGTATAGTGAGTTTCGTCCAAATCGAACAACGTTTGACCATATTTAGGCCTATGTTGATTATCCCTCTTCCGTGTAGGTTGAAAATTTCATATGTATGCGTGCCTTGACATTAAAAACAAATGAATCGACCAGCGTGAGCTACAACATTCAAGCGATCGCGAAAGTTTCATTTCCAAGGTTTGACAAAAATAGCCAAAGCCAGCTGTAATTGATTTGACATTGAAATATATTACGCTTCGGAAACGCAAAAAATGCACGTTTTCTGCCCGTTTTTCACTCATTTTTGGCATTTAGAATCAGAATTTTTCAAAATCCTTTCGTAGTGAGCATCTACATTATGAAACGAAGGTACTGTCAAAATTCCAAGTCTCTACCTGTTATAGTTTAGGCTGTACGTTGATTCCTGTCATTCAGTCAGTCATTCATTCAGTCAGTCAGGACAAAGCCTTTTATATATACGGTATAGAGATTAAAAAGGTATCAAGATAAAAACGACGTAGGCTATGAATAATGATATTCTTTTGTTTTCCATGGTAACGACAAGACTGCGTTTTTAATTTATTTTTGTAAAATGCAGTATACCACTCTTATAATGCACACACTAACACCAATCAGAGCAAGGTGACAGAGTTCAAACCTCAAACATCGTGGCCGTCTAATTTTTATGGATTCCTCATTCGCAAAAGCAAACGCCGGACTTGTAGAACTCATATCATCCAATATCATAATCGTTTAAATTGAATATCAGTGAAGAATACATCACCGAACAATAGAAATAGAAGAACACCAATGAACTATTGAGCCTACTGGTAAACCGAAACGTCCCAGCACGTGATATGACCTATATGCAGTTAAAGTAAGCTAAGTGATAATAACAGTAATTCCGGGGTGCGCGGGCAAAGATAGTTAAGTCCACCATCCTAAAAAATTGAGATGTGTCCATAGAGTTATAGATAAAAAAAAAATTTTATTTTTTATTTATTTATTTATTTATTTATTACAAGAGATATTACAAGAGGTATTACATTTAGTAATACACCCGAATGAGCAAGACTGCTCGTGCTCGGGTGCCGTTTCAAAAATATCAAAGTGAAGAAAGAGGAGAGACAAAGAAATAGAGTGTATAATGTGCTTAACTAAAAAAGAAAGTAAAACAAAAACATTAAACATAAAAACATAAATACATAAAAGGAGTGAAACAAAAATTACTTAAAAGCTAAAAAATTACAAAAAATTCTTTACATATCTATTAAATTTAACAGTGGAGTATGCTGAGAGATCAGGATTTTTTCTGATAATTGAGTTATAGAAGCGCGGTCCTCTACATTTGTGTCAAGTCCAGTAAGTCATATTCAAAATTGTACGGTAGTTATGGATGTGTGCCTCATAGGTTTATCCATCTCTAAAGCTACGTTGGGCTGGTAAAGTGTGTTAAGTCACTCTAATTCTCAGTAACATGAAAGTGGACTTAACTCTCTTGGCCCGCGCACCCCGGAATTATTACGGTTGAGCATCGATGGACGAAGTTTCGGAAACATCGATGTTTTCATGTCGATGGTCGATGTTTTCTACATCGATGGAAAACAGACAATGTTTTTGCTACATCGATGCTTCTCCCTGACATCGATGTTTATATATATATATATATATATATATACAGTTTTATGCATTAATTTTGATAGGTAAATTAATAATGAATTAACAAGACTGAGAAGGACGTTGAGTGAGAACGTATTGACAGAAAATTTCCCAAAACATCGATTTTTTTCATCTATAGATTTCATGAAAATATTTCAGTTTATTTATGCCTTTTGCCTAATTTTCTGAAACCATGACTTTTTAAAAATATACATCGATCTTTTTCGTCAAAATCGATGTTTTGAGGTCGATGTTATAGTCACATCGGTTGTTACCGCCGATTTTTAACATCGATGTATTAACTATCGATGCTCATCCCTAGTAATTAATACTATTGTGAAGATTTTAATAATAAAGAAAGATAAGATAATGAAGAGATTGAAGCACAAGCAGTAAGGGTTGCCTTTGGCAATTTTGTTGTATCTGCTGTTACTTGTATAACATTTCAGGGAATTCCGTTAGCAAGTTGAAGGTTATTATGTTTCCTAACTAATTTTCTCTGTAAAAATTTTAGAATTGCTAAAAATTATTCAAATGTATTTAATAATTGTCACCATACAACATTTAATTATTTAAACAATTATCAATGTAGTTAACAGGAAATTGTAATGAATGGGGAAAGGCATTTGATGATTTTGCATCTTTTTATATGAGGATTGAAAGATAGTAAGGGCAATTTGTTATGGCCCTATTTTGCATTCTTCGTTATTTTCGTTATTTTTTTATTTTGAGTTTTTCAGTCATTTTAGGCATTTTTTATAGTTTTAACAATGTTATATTATTGACTGTGAAGTAAATCCAGGAAATATCGCCTGCTACCAATAGTGTCAACGTAGGTAGAGGGAAGCTTTTTCATTGCTTTCAGACAATAGAAAATAGTTTTTGTATGAGAATCTCAATCAAGTCTTTATAATTAATTTCAATTCAATTTCATCGTATTCTTTTTAAATGTCAAATTTTCTTCTTCTTCTTACCACCCACGCCACCCGGGCCTCACAAGACCGTGACCCAAAAGGTGAAAGAGTATCTATGGATCACATAATACTTTTTTGACATACAAAGATATCGAGGACCTTAATTTATTAGTGGTAGGCCGAATGCCGGGCCACCTCCGAGAAAAAGGACTATATAAACTCGTAAAGGCAGAGGTTTTCATTGCATGCCAAGGCGGCTTCAAAGGAATAAACCATTAACTCTGTGTTTCTTTATAGTAATTGATCTGACTAAGTCGGTCTTGGTTTCCGCTTTCCAAAACACAAGCAACGTTGCAATATTCCCTCTTTGTTATCACTGACCACAATTCTTCCCCAGCTTTGATCAGTTCACACGTGTTATTGTTTACTGTAACTTGATCTTGCAAACCCGCGTTTCACTCCACGCGGAGTTGACGAGTAGCTGTCACAGCCGTCACAGGACATTCTTAGAATTTGATTGGTTGGGGTAACTGACTGATTGGTGCGGTAAAAATGAAGAGCATGGGTTGAGCTGTCAACAAACTTTTCCTCCTAAAAAAGGAAACCGTCTGGTCATGCAATGAATAACTGGACTATGCACATACGCTCATCCCGAACAAGGCGTGGATGGGATGAAGATGATAATGACTTTAGGCTCTGCCCGTACCATACAGGTAGCCTACTATAGGTAGAGGAAGTACCGTATTGTTTTCGGCCCCCAAATTAGAAGTAAGTTTTTTGTCATAAATGCACGTTTTGAGGCCCCCTAAATAAAAAAAAAATATTTCCAAAAATAATATTTTTGGAAACATGTCCGTGTGTCTGTGTGGATGTCTGTGAACAGCTCCGAAACGGAAAGACGTATGAAAACAAAATTTCGTATTTGGGTCAGGTATTGTCTGAAGATGTAAGCCGAAGATTGGCGACAAGTTTCTCTTATTTTTAAGGGGACATTAAACGAAGAAATTTTCGTTTTTCGCTATTTTCTCGAAAACGGGTCAAACGATTTCCTTTAAATTTTGCACATGTGTTCCTTTCACTGAGAGCTAAACCTTTTATTTGAAACTTTTTTTTTCGAAAAATTATCTGAAGGGTAGTTACAAGCCACCCACTGTTCACCCACTGTTTGTAGAAAGTTTGTCTTGCGTGATGAACAACTGAATACGCGCTCTTTCACAGCCTCTTATTCTATATAAGAATGTGAAGTGAGAAAGGTGTATTTTTGGCCATTCATAGAGTAAAGAAGTATCTGAGGAAAATATTTGATAAATTTCGGAAATTATTCTGAACGGCGGAAAGTTCAATAAACGTCCGCAGTCACTTGCCTTTTTAGTTTGTTATATAGCCTCAATTTTTAGTCGCAACATTCAAAGAAGAGGCTATCAGGTATTTATAACGAGACCTGGGATTTTAGGCTCTAACAAAAATTAGTTTTAGGCGCCTAAAATAGGCTTTTAAAACAAGAAAATAGGCTTTTAAAAGAGAAAATAGGCACTTAAAACATGCTTTAAAAATATGTAAATAGATAGAAAATAGACTTTAAAATATTACAATATACACTTAAACTGTAAAATGGTCTTTTTTTTCTGCAAGAAACGTGGTAGGCTATACCTATTCTTAACAGAATTAACTGCAAAATTAGGCATCTCGAACTATATTCACTTAAACAGATGTTCTTTCACTGGTGACTTGACACAGTAGTCCTTCCTCCTTAATCGTCCCCATCAGTCAGCATTCCTTTAGCGATAATTGTTTGGAATAATCATATTTCTGTGAAAAACCCACCTCTGCTGTTCTGCTTTTCATTGAATGATGTCCATTATAAGATTGTAAAAATTACAGAAGTTGAATTTTATTTTAAATGTACGAAATAGGCATTTTAGGCACTAAAACAGTAAAATAGGCTCTAAAGGTCCAAATAGGCATTTTAGGGCACTATAAAACTCTATAAATGTAAGTGATTTATCATGATGTGTCAACAAATTTTCATGTTATTTCATAAGGAACAAAATAGGCATTTGCCTTAAAATCCAAGGTCTAATTATAACATAATTAGCGTAAAATTCTGTTTTGCGATTTTATTTGGGCAGAGGAAGTTATGTGACTTTCACATCAGATTTTTATTGACGTTTTTAAATTGCAATGTGCGACTTGTAGCCGTTTAGCGTTGTTGTATAATGCTGATTGCATCAGGTTAGTGAACCCCGGGCCCTGAAATTGGAGACGACACGGACATCATTAGCTGGTGAACTGCTTTATATCACCATTAAGTGTATTTATTATCACCCAGTAGCATCGCACGCTTGAAATACTGGTTCACTTTTAATGAAGCGCAACTAACAACTTGCTAAACACCTTGTGGTCTGTCCTCTTAAATTCACCAAACACGATTTATTTTAACTTTTTTCCCTCAGGTTCTTCTATAGCCCAAACAAAACGAGTAAAAATTCCGGCCTTACTTACTGAATGGCAGTAGAAATTCCTAAGCAAGCTAAAGGGGTATTATATATTTTATGGAACCCGGAGGTTCATTGCTGCACTTACATCAGCCCGACATTCAACCCTATTCTGTGCTAACATCATCCAACCATCCCTCCCAAATCCCAATTTCCTTAAATCTATCCTAATATTGTCCTCCCACCTACGTCTAGGTCTTCCAAGTGGTCTTTTCCCTTCGGATCTCCCAGTCAATACTTTTGAGATATGTCTTTCCTCCCCCATGTCCAGCCCATTTCATCCTCCGTGACGAGTACAGGCTATGATGATCGTCGTTATGCAGTTTTCTCCAGTCCCCATTTACATCTCTCTTATGTACGAATAATACATTTCATATTTTTAGGCAATCTTTTAAAATATAAAGTCATTAATTTCTCACTTTGTGTTGTTTCTCACATTATATAGTGTTTTTTGCTAATTTATTTATATTGAATATCATCGGAACTCTAAATAAGCAAAGGCCCTAGATTAATAAATCATGTTATACTTTTAATTTGGATATAGAAAGACGGTGTTTGCTGTTTGCATTTAACCGTATGTGCCAATTAAGTAATTTTAAGTCTATAATTGAACAATAGCATGAATCTAAAGAGAAATCTTATGAATAAACTAGTATTTTCATACAAATTTTTGGGTCTTTCTGAAGTGAAACTTCTTTGGCCGTGGTAGGGGTAAATCGAGAGCTTGCGTTACGCTCAAAATCGTCACGAAATTAGTGAGGTGTGACGGAACGGACTGCACAGAAAACAATCAACTCAATGATTAGACTTATCCAAAATTTAAAAAATTAAAAAATTCAAAATTCAAGAATCGTTACGCTCAAAATCGTCACGAAATTAGTGAGGTGTGACGGAACGGACTGCACAGAAAACAATCAACTCAATGATTAGACTTATCCAAAATTTAAAAAATTAAAAAATTCAAAATTCAAGAATCGAAAACCCAAAATTAAAAATAAAAATTCCAAAATTAAAAAACTCAAAGATCCAAAATTTAAAAAATAAAAAATCCTAAATTAAAAATCAATGTACAAAATTAAGAAATCAATAATTGAAAAGATTAAAAAATCCAAAATTTAAAAAATTAAAATCCAAAATTACAAAAATACAAAATACAAAATTAAAAAATCCTTAATTTAATAATAAAAAAATCAAAATTAAAAAATCGTAAATAGAAAATTAAAAATCCAGAAAATAAAAAATTCGAAGGTCTAAAATTTTAAAATTAAAAATCCAAAATTAAAAATATTTAAAAATCAACAATTTAAAAAATCCAAAATTTAAAAAAAGTCCAAAAACTCAATATTAAAGAGTCCAACAATCCAATCCAAGAGTCCAACAATCAATTCTGTCGCGTGGCGTTCCACGCACACTTTTTTTATTTTTGTAGTCATGTAGTATTTTTGTAGGTCATTTTTTTAAAATATCTTTAGGTCATCGAAATCCGGGCCCTGGTAATTACATAATGTATGTTTTTCTTTTACCTGGCTTAATATGGTCACCTGTTCTATATAGTCTTTAAACTAAACAGCATAGAGTAAGTTTTGTCCTTATTCAACAAGAGACGGAATGCTGAGGTCATATGTCACGTCAGCTTTCCCCATTATCTGCGCAGTGACATTAATTCTCACCTAAGTGGCAGCCAGTATTTGAGGAATGCGTAGGTTAGGCTTCTGTAATGCTTGTTTCCTTGGCATGATGGCTCTATTTTGAAATTCCTAAGTTACATTGTCATTTGTTTTGCCATTGCACACTTTTCAAAGCGAATAGGCTATTCCGTAAGTTCTTATGATTCAGGTACCACGACGTAACTAATTAGTGGTACTTACGAATATTGTTGCCGTGGATCGTAATTTGATATTCCCGCAAGCAATCTGGTTGCTATGAAAACAAAAGAAATCTCAGTGCTGTAAAAATTACAAAAACCACACGTGCCATAAGTAAAACCATTATAATACAAGCCTTTATCGAAAGCCGGAACCAAGGCCTACCAATTTGTGGCGACTTGAACAGTACAAATATTCGGTCCCCATAAGAACCAACATATGCGAATCACTTTCTGAAATATATCATCTATCTTCAATGATGTATATAGGCCTACATAACGTTTTCAGCTAATATCTCAATTAATATAAATAAATTGATATAAATAATCATCGTGCAAAACATAGCATCCAATACTCCTTCCGTAAGCGCATAACGGATCTCGGAAATTGAAAAAACTCTTTCCGCTTAGGCCTACAACACTTGTATCGCAATATACTATTTCATTCCGGTTTCACTAATTCGTATTCTGTTGTGTTTTAATACTATTTTGTCTATAATGTTTAATTGAAATTCATTAAATTTCCTATTACAAGAGAATATTAGGCCTATAGGAGAAAAATTCCTGTGACACTGAGATATGAACCCAGGACTTTTGGCTATCCGTGCCAATGCTCTACCAACTGAGCTAAGCCAGAGTTCGCTTCACAGCGCCAGATGGAACCTCTCTCCTATGACTGATTGCCCTTAATCATTTGGTAGAGCTGTGGCACGAATAGCCAAAGGCCCTGGATTCAAATCCCAGTGTCAAGAGGAATTTTTCTCCTATAATATTATCATGTAATATCCAACAGAGACAATCTGTGGTTCATGAATGCATAACTTATATGTAATTCCTATTACAAAATTCCAAGCGAGTTTTGGGTAGGCCTACACAATGTGGTTTTGAAACCAATTAAATTTCTTTTTTATTATTCAGCTCTGTTTTATACTCCTTTTAGCTACGAGGCCATGTCAGGAGTTCGGGATCTATGTCTATACAGTAGGTTAGGCCATGGAACTATTGATTGTCAGTTATTTCTATTAGGCCTATTGATTAATTTTATGGAGTATATTTGAACTGATATTAATTTAAATGAATATGATACAGGATGAAATGGTGAGGATGATGTAAATATCCAATTCGGCATTTGCCTTTACGACTGGGGAAAACATGAAAAAACCCATGTTAAATTGGCCGGCCACGGAATTTGAATCTGGGACGTACCGAATGAGAGTTCAATATGTTACCATCTCGGCCACCTCGTTCGGTTATTATTCTTTTAACTGATCATGCAGATCATATTATTAGGAATAAATGCAGGTAGGCTATAAGTTTATCAGAGTAGGCCATGTGATGTTCATCTGTTTGCTATTGTTGATGTGTTATGGGTCCACTCTCTTGCAGCGGACAGAGAAATTAGTAAATAGGCACTTTAGCCCTTGATTTGAGGGTTAGTGGTACTTACTAATATTGTTGCCGTGGATCGTAAGTAGACATTCCCGCACGCAATCTGGTTGCTACGAAAACAAAAGAAATCTCCGTGCGGTAAAAATTACATAAAACACAAGTGCCGTAAGTAAAATCATTATAATACAAGCCTTTATGGAAGACCGGAACAAAGGGCCGCCAGTTTGTGGCGAATTGAACAGGACAAATATTCGGTTCCCATAACAAGCAACACATGCGAATCACTTTCTGAAATATAACATTCATCTTCAATCTCTATATATATAAAAGGCTTTGTCCTGACTGACTGACTGAATGAATGACTGACTGACTGACAGGAATCAACGTACAGCCTAAACTATAACAGGTAGAGACTTGGAATTTTGACAGTACCTTCGTTTCATAATGTAGGTGCTCACTAAGAAAGGATTTTGAAAAATTCTGATTTTAACTGCCAAAAATTAAATTTTTTTGAAAATACTTAACCCCTTTTTACACAGAATTATCCTAACAAATTCACAGAACATATTGTTGCCAGTTGTATCAGGTGGGTTTGGATTAAATGCAATGGATGTTTGACAAATTAGAGAAGGTATCATTATAATTCATATTATCTGTATTAATAAAAGGAATTGTCCTCGATGTCCAGCGAAATCTACTGAACGCAGAGATCTGAAATTTTAAACATAGGTGGGCTGAAGGGTCGGAAAATGCACCTCGAAGCTGGAATTTTAATTTTAGTTTTCGTTCGTGAGTTATGAGTGAAAAACGGGCAAAAAACGTGCATTTTGTGCGTTTTCAAAACTTAAGTTTTCAGTTATACATTTCAATGTCAAATCAATTACAGTTGGCTTTGTCTATTTTTGTCATACCTTTAAAATAAAACTTTTGCGATCGCTTGAATGTTGTAAGCCCTAATATGGTCAAACATTGTTTTATTTGGACGAAACTCACTATACAGGGGTTTTCTGGACCAAGGAACTCGAATCTGAGGTCGCTTTTACCAGGCGATGCTATCTAATCGTGGTATGTAGTCCACGTGATTTAGGTGTTAATAAATATAATGATTTTACTATTATGCTCTTCATTTTTAATTTTTGAAATAATTATCGCGGGCGAAGCCGCGGGCACATGCTAGTAGTGTATAAACATAATATTTTCAGCTAATATCTCAATTAATATAATTAAATTGATATAAATAATCATCGTGCAAAAAATAGCATGCAATACTCGTTCCCTAAGCGCATAACGGATCTCGGAAATTGAAAAAACTCGACCCAAACGTTTCGTTCTTTCAAACTCTTTCCTCGATCCGTATGCACCGCTTATGGCACTTGTATCGCAAAATACTATTTAACAATTGAAAACTTACAAATTTGAATTTTAATAAATTATTGTTCAAGCAAATTTATTCCTAAATATTTAATTAACGAAGCATTATTCCTACACCAACATTTGATGCAGAACTAAATGATTGAACCTGTATTTTGGCAAGGTACCAAAGAGCACCCGTTGACAAGTACTGCAAGAAGTACAACTTGTTGAGTTGCTGTGAGAATGGGACGAAAATTAGTCCGAACCGCTGAAAATTACGGGGCTGCGAACAAGATGTGACATTAAAATATGGTTATTATAAGTTAGCCTGATTAATGCGTGAGAAAGAATCAGTGGCATTCCAATGAGATAAAAATAGCCGTGGAAGAGTTTAAAATTATAATCATGACTAGGGACCGGATTCTTAGGTTTTTACCTATTTTTTTCCTTACTTCCAAAACAAAAAGCGCTCACACACTTTTTCGAATCATGTCCATAGGATTCACCCACATTAATTCTGTGGCACTTAAAGATACCTAAATGGGGTATAAAAACCTAAATGTACCTAAACGGGATATAAAACCTAAAATATCTAATTTAGGCTACTTTTTTGTATTTTTTGTTTGTCAGTTGAGAAATCGACATTTTGCGGAGAGACAATAACTTTTGTCGGGTTGAAATTAATACCACCAGCGTTTCGTTCAACCCATTGTCGTCTAGGATGGACAGTATCAAGAGAGGAAGTGTAAAAGGGTGAAGTTTTCATCCTTAGTTGATCTGTTGTGCGGTTAGCATGCGTAACAACCGAAGAAATGAAAATAATCAGTTTCACATTATCCACATCCAACCATAAAGTATTTTACTCATTAAATTAGAAGCATCGGATTCGAATCCTGAGAAGGGTAGTATTTAGATACAGTATTAACTATTAACTAAGAGATAACAGGAAGAACTTCACAGTTGAGAATCTTGAAAGATATTTAGTGATATACTGTATTGTAACCAGGAAATGTGAGGCAATCTTATTTTCACTGCTTCTTTTGATTGTTTGTACTTTCTTTCTTCAATTGTATAATATTGTTCTAAAGCAAGTTTACACAAATTTAAGTCAATTTTGTTATGTTAAACTTTAAAATTATTATGTATTGAATCCTGTGTAGCACATTCAAATTCATTAAACCAATTATTCTACCCGACAACGATATTTTGGACAAAAAACCTAAAAAAAACTATTTGACCTAATGGAAAACCTAAAACAGTGTTTTTAAAAACCTAAAAAATCTGGTCCCTAAAGCTGCGTCTCCATTGATATACATTTAACACCAACATGTCAATATTAACAAGTTGATATTGACACGTATATTGCAATTTAGCGTTCCAATTGACCTGACATGCAAACCCAGCGTGTTGCACTTAACATTTTCAGATGTTAATTTGTTTTCCGGAGAAAATGGACAACATGTCAAGTCAATTGACTATTCGGTCAATTTCGGCTTTGTTTCGGGAATTTCCGGGAAACGAAAAGCAATCGCCAGCTTAATCGGCTTTGGTTCGGGAATTTCCGGGCGAACAAAAAGCAGTCGACAGCTTCCTCAATATTCCCGGCATCCATTTTGTATTATGTGAGTATTTGGTTTATCAGTGTTCTCAATAGTATTGCATCTACTTTTAAAATTATTTTTCATGGCATACTCCATTGTCGAAAAATGTGAATAGTTATTCTGAAAAGATCAAGACAACTGCACGAAATTAGTATTTAAGAAAGTCATAGACAGTTAACAAGAAGATAATAACGAGTATATAAAACTACTCTCATTCTATAATGTTGGCTGCCCTCTTCAGAGGCATTTTCTTTTTTAATGTTATTCATTTCTGTTCGTAACCGCGCCAACACATGTTAGCCTATAACATTGTAGTGGAGACAGTTGTAATTTGTCAAACCCCTTGACTTGTATACATCAAAAAGTTGATGACAAACATTTAACATATGTTAACTGCAACATGTTGGTGTTAAATGTATATCAATGGAGACGCAGCTTAATCATGACTTTATAAGAGTATGAATGTGTAATTACACCTCTTAAAGGACACACAACATATAAACCCGTGCCGGACCGCACAGAAAACAGAAAATGACATGGAGCATATTTTAATAATTAATATTTTTAAGTTTTCAAATTTTTATCACATATATTTTTTAATCTTTCACCACTGTGGCGCAGGGGATGCGTTCGCTCCTCTCACGCAGCGGGCCCGGGTTCAAATCCTGGTCGGGGCAAGTTACCTATTTGAGGTTTTTTCCGGGTTTTTCCGTCACCTGTGAGACAAATGTCATGTAACTTTAGGCCCTTGTGGTCCCCGGATATCATCTGGCCGTCATTATCATCTTCATCCCATCCTCGCCTTGTTCGGAGTGTGTGTGTGAATGGTGTGTCTCGTCCTATGTGTTCGTGTTGCCTCGGAGGTGGCCTTGGCATTAGGCTTGTGATGTGATCCATAGTTCATTCCTCTCCCGACAGGTCGCGGACCGGGCGGCGCGGGCCGCATAAAGGTTATAAGGGAGAGGTAAAACTACGCAAGAGAAAAACAAAGGAAATGGGCGAAGGAATATCTTACTTCTTCATCTCACATAATAGCCTATACAAACTCATGCCGGACCGCATAGAAAACAGCTAACACAGTGATTAATGCCATAGTTTATATTATCTTATGCCCTCTTCTGTAAAATTTTATGCGTGCCATGTTAATTTTTCTTTCAATTTTTTTTCTGTCATTTTGACAACCCAAGTATGTGCATCTGTTTCCTTTTGTTGATGTGTTACGGCTTTCTGTTGGTTTCAACTGATATTCAGTTTTAATGAATGTGTTGCCAGGATGAAATAGCGGCGATGACCATCTCACTCGGTGGTTTTTTGTTTGTATATTTATTTATTTTTTTAATGCTTTTTGTTTATTTGTTTGTTTTTTCCGGCTTTGGCCGTCTGTGGACCGCATGGAACCTAAGATTTTTTGGTCAATCTGTTCTTCTTCTTCTTCTCTTCCCAGAACCTCTTCATTCTTTCCTTGTGATCTTTTTTCTCTTCCTCAGATACTACCAGTTTGGGCTTACATCAATAGCAAACAATTGCACAACAATAGTTATAAGGTCTGCTGTTATCACTACAGAACCCGACTCGTGATATGACCTCGATGTTGAAACGAGTATAAGCATAGGCGTACCGAGGGGGGGGTTTGGGGGTTTGAACCCCCCCCCCCCCATTGATTAAAAAAAGGAAAATTGTATAATTTTTTTAAGTCTGCCCATAAATTACTTAATACAAGTATAAAGCGTGGGAAGCTTAAAACTCGTTATTTTGCGTCTTAATTTTTAAAATTTTCCGGGGGAGGACTCCCAGAAGCTTAAAACTCGTTATTTTGCATCTTAATTTTACGCCTATGAGTATAAGTAAAGCCGAATGAAAAAATGTATAAAAAAAGGCTGCATTTAACCCTTAACAATGACGTGATTATTGTGTTACATTAACATGATGTGAGGTCTGAGTGACCGCTCACTGTTACGGGCTAAAGGCCGAAAAACTTACAAAATGTCAATGGCGCCAGTAGAATTATTTTTGAATGCTTAGAGTTACGACAATATTAAGGTGGTCAAGGCGACAAAATGAAATGTCACTGGGATATCCATTACACACCTTAATGAGCTTAAACATAATTCATTCACAACATTACGTAATCACTCAAACCACGTGTCATTTTTCTCATTAGCTTCCTAAGTTCATTATTTCGTAATAAAGAAGCCATGAACATGTGAGATATGGCGTCATTTCTATCATGAAGAACGTATACCGGGTGTTAGGGAATTCATATTACAAACTTCTAGGGCTAGTAGAGGGGATTTAGTAGACAACATTTCGAATAGGAAGCCATGTCCGGAAACGTCTTATATATTTTTAACTAGCTTAAAAGACCCGGCGTCGCCCGGGTTTTGTATTTTGTAATTGGAAATTAACTTATGAAGGATTTTCAATTTTAAATTCTAGGTCCTTATATAGGCATTTATAATTTGAAATAGGAAGTACGACTTATTACACTCAAACTATTCCTTCATAAAACGCTTGATATAGTTTTTTATGGCTCATAGAGGATCTAGAATTTTGCATCCCATCGCTTGTACAGTGCACAGCAAGCCTGGTAGAGGTTTAAATAAGAAGAAACAGAAATTCCTGTAACATAAAATTGTAATATCGAGGCGGGAAATTTCCCACTCTTATGTTACCATAAAGTCGTTTTGGGGATGAAATTAAACAGAAAGCATTATCACTTTCATACTTTTCTCTCCAAAAACCTGCGATATAATATTATAATAATATACACATTACCATACCTCGTTTTGTTTTCTCTATGTCCAGGGTAGAGAAAGTTATGTGATTCCATTATTATAGTGGATTTCATTCTGTAATATTTATTTATAACATGAATTATTTTGATAACTTCTCTTATTTGTCAAAAGTGCATTTCAATTGTTTTTTCCAAGCCCATCATATAAAATTTGGCAACAATATATTCTGTGATTTGGAATTGATAATTCTATGTAAAAAGGGATTAAGTATTTTCAAAAACATTTAATTTTTGGCATTTAGAATCAGAATTTTTCAAAATCCTTTCTTAGTGAGCACCTACATTATGAAACGAAGGTACTGTCAAAATTCCAAGTCTCTACCTGTTATAGTTTAGGCTGTACGTTGATTCCTGTCATTCAGTCAGTCATTCATTCAGTCAGTCAGGACAAAGCCTTTTTTATATATAGAGAGATTTTAGACCACTAGAGAAATTAACTCTATCTCGGAAGCTGTACTTATGCGCGCGTGAAAGAAAATTTCCTAAAAAGCAACCAGTGTTGTGCGATTCTTCACAAGAAGTGAAAGAAAATTTCCTAAAAAGGAACCAGTGTTGTGCGATTCTTCACAAGAAGTTATATTTATTTACTCTTATATTTGTTTGCTCAAAACGTTATTTTCATTAATTCTGTTTAATTTCATTTCAAACAAACAAAATCGATCGTCTTTTTTCTGCGTAAACAGCATTTTCTACAATATAAAGTTATCAGTCGTCTTTTTTCTCAGCCAACAGGTCTACCAACACTTACATTACAGTTTGACTTAATCAGAACATTCTAGAACGGCAGTTAAACTTAGATTCGATTTAACTTGGGTTATCTGCTTATATGATACCAAGCCTTATTATTGTCCTGTTTTGACAATATACGAGGCGCGTTCATAAAGTAGGCTAAGTTTCCTTGAGGCCATTTACAGAAACAAAACACAATTTCATAGACATATATTCCGACAGATACAGCAAGTGTTCAGCTCTTTTTCAACATATTCGTCACGGAATTGAGACATTTTTCGTACGTGGCAGTAACTTTTGAATACTTATGTCGTACAACTCTGCCGCCAGAGATTTGAACCACTGTGTGACAAACATCTCTTTCTCTTTGTCATTCTCTGTCATTTCGTGAGGTGTAGGAAAAGATGGAAAACACTGGGAGCGAGGTCTGGGCTATAGGGTGGAAGTTTAAACAACTCCCAGCTGAACTTCTGCAGGAGACTTGCTAGGAGGTATTTAAACATCCATCCTACAGCCCGGACTTCACTCCCAGTGATTTCCATCTTTTCCTACACCTCAAGAAAAGACAGAGAATGAAAGAGGCAGAGATGGTTGTCACACAGTGGTTCAAATCCCAGGCGATAGACTTCTATGACACAGATATTCAAAAGTAGGTAGGACAAATGTCTCAATTCCGGTGGCGTAAAAGTTGAAAAATACCTGAACACTTGCTGTGTCTGTTGCAATGAATATTTCCTTGAACTTGTGTTTTATTTCTGTAAACGGCCCCAGGGAAACTTACTTTATGGACGCATCTAGTAAAACTTCGTTAAGAGTTCCAGTTGGACACCCCTGATAATCCGCACTGTATATAGAGTTGTCAGTAGTTTACACTGAGTTAAGTGAGTTCGTATTGAATCGTACCAGTGAATGAACTAGTTCAGTCCAGTAGAAACGGTCACCTGTCTTTTCTGCAAGGCTACGATCCAGATGAGAGAATAAATTGCACTCTTGTTTCATGTCTGTATGTAGCCTATCAGAAGACAAGCTTCGAGGGCAAGTCAAGTATTCATACACAATTTTTGTAGTTTACTAGCTCGTTATCCGTCCTTCATAGGTGTTAAAGATATTTTACACTAGAAACATCACGAGGAAGTAACAATACTTTGTTTCCGAAGTTAGAAAATTGCGCATGTCTGCACCTAACTCCATACAACCCAGTTTATTCATTAAGTGCCAGAATGGTACTTTATGAGATAGTGTGGAGGACAGGAAAATGTCTGTCAGTATGTGTGTGCGCGCGATAACTCAAATACGCTGCAACAGCCAAATGCCGGGGCCACCTCCGAGACAACACGAACACATAGGACGAGACCAGGGTGTCCACTGGTCGGGAAAATCCGGGAATCCGGGAAAAGGCCGGGAATTTTGTATGGTCGGGAAAATCCGGGAATAGTCAATAAATTTGTTAAAATATCCGGGAAAATTCGAAAAATTGCAAAGTGTGATCAAAAAGACTACTAGACAATAATAGGCCTATACGAAAGTATGTTTAATTTATTTTATTGTTCTTATTGCAATTACTTTTGTTACTAAAAGTTTTTTCTTATTTAAAGTATGTATAATCCTATAATTTTTCTTACACAGTTATTAGAATGTGCTTCATATTTTGGTCGGGAATTTCTGAAATGATCAATGATAATCAGGGAATAAGCCGGGAATTTCTTCAGCATTACTTGATGGACACCCTGGACGAGACACACCATTCACACACACACACACTCTCTCACTCCAAACAAGGCGAGGTTGGGGATGAAGATGATAATGACGGCAAGATTATATCCGGGGACCACAAGGGCCTAAAGTTACCCGACATTTGTCTCACAGGTGAGGGAAAACTTCGGAAAAAACCTCACCTAGGTAACTTTTCTCGACCAGGATTCGAACCCGGGCCCCCTGCGTGAGAGGAGCGAACGCATCCCCTGAGCCACTTAAATTAAAATTTTTAATTGTCTTTATCCACTTATCATTCTCATGCTTTCAATTGGAATTGTAGTTTTTGTAGCTAGAGTGGTCAGTTGGATTTTAATGATTAATTTACGAGTTGTTGTAAGTTATCGGAAAGATAAGAGAGGAGTGCCGACGCGGGGACCACCAAGAGAGAGGCTGCATTACCATAGGATTCCGGTCCAGCACCCACGCTTTACACAGACACGTCAACATCCGTATTAATTAGCTTGAAACGAAACAATTTCGAAAGTAGTTTGAATTAATAGATACAAAGATTATGTGTTTATTAATCAAGTGTATTTTGCCATCTAACTGGCAATTTATATTGACACTAGCTTAAAAGACCCGGCGTCGCCCGGGTTTTGTATTTTGTAATTGGAAAATAGCTTATGAAGGATTTTCAATTTTAAATTCTAGGTCCTTAAATAGGCATTTATAATTTGAAATAGGAAGAACGACTTATTACACTCAAACTATTCCCTCAGAAAACGCTTGATATAGTTTTTTATGGCTCATAGAGGATCTAGAATTTTGCATCCCATCGCTTGTACAGTGCACAGCAAGCCTAGTAGAGGTTTAAATAAGAAGAAACAGAAATTCCTGTAACATAAAATTGTAATATCGAGGCGGGAAATTTCCCACTCTTATGTTACCATAAAGCCTTCATACTTTTCTCTCCAAAAACCTGCGATATAATATAATAATATACACATTACCATACCTCGTTTTGTTTTCTCTATGTCCAGGGTAGAGAAAGTTATGTGATTCCATTATTTTAGTGGATTTCATTCTGTAATATTTATTTATAACATGAATTATTTTGATAACTTCTCTTATTTGTCAAAAGTGTATTTCATTTGTTTCTTCCAAGCCCACCTAATACCATTTGGCAACAATATATTCTGTGATTTGGAATTGATAATTCTATGTAAAAAGGGATTAAGTATTTTCAAAAACATTTAATTTTTGGCATTTAGAATCAGAATTTTTCAAAATCCTTTCTTAGTGAGCACCTACATTATGAAACGAAGGTACTGTCAAAATTCCAAGTCTCTACCTGTTATAGTTTAGGCTGTACGTTGATTCCTGTCATTCAGTCAATCAGTCAGTCAGTCATTCATTCAGTCAGTCAGGACAAAGCCTTTTATATATATAGAGACTAGATGACCCATCAATGCTTCGCATTGTTAGATTTATGTATATATAGGTTAAGTGAACACAATTTAAAGTCGATGTAGGCCTACTTCTATAAATCATCAGCCGTCCAGCCAACACGGTGGACGTATTTATATTCCACATAACTTACTCCTTCACCCGTAGTTTACTCTGATTATGTCTTAAAAAATTTAATCTTTCTGTTTCAATTTTGGCAAACATACAGTAAATAGTTGGGCGGGATGCGTTCGCTCGTCTCACGCAGCGGGCTCCGATTCGAATACTGGTCGGGACAAGTTACCTAGGTAGAGCTTTTCCCGGTATTTTTCCTCACCTGTGAGACAAATGTCTGGGAACTTTAGGCCCTAGTGGTCTCCGGATATCATCTGGCAGCCATTATCATCCTCATCCCATCCTCGCCTTGTTCAGAGTGAGTGTGTGAATGATGTATCTCGTCCTATATGTTTGTGTTGTCTCAGAGGTGGCCCCGGCATTTGGCTGATCACTCATCCGGGAGGCCCTCCATGTCCTTGTCTGGTCATGAAAGTATGTATGTGAGCCATAGATAATCCCTCTCCCGACAGGTCGCGGCCCTGTAAGGCCCGGGCAACATGGGTCGCTTAAATGACCCCAAAAGTTTGGGTAAAAACTAAGGTAAAAGATAGATAGATAATATGGTATAGAAATTAATCAGGAAATTATGTCTATTGATATTGTGTGAACTACCTGGGGGTAAAGAAGGCCGGTGCGTAAGGCTGACAACCTTACCACCTTCACATGCCTATTGTCTAAAAATCCGGGAGCCTCAACTTCTTGGAACCCTCTGGGCCCCCATGGCTTGTAATAGGGAACACTTTACTTACTATCTTTTGCATTGCAGTCCTAGGCTAACTATAAGAAAATAGTTGAACTCTTAAGAATAGAACCCAGGACCTTCTAAATTTACTTCATGTCAAAAAAATAGTTGATAATCATTTATAGGAATTCTATTGATAGCCTTTCTCATAATTTTATATCCATTAGGTCTACATGAAATCCCAGTGTCATGCAAAGCCACCTGTGTAGTTTAAAAAAATAATGTTGTCATGGGGATTGTATGCATGCAGTATGAATTCCTTTTGGTGAATTTCATACCTTTACAACCCTATTTTGGCCTTTATAGGCCCTTAGAGGCCAAAGATTTTGAAATCCTTTCTTAGTGCGCATCTAGAGCCTAGTAGCAATATGTGTACCAAGTTTCACGTTCCTAGGCTTTATGGTTTTTGAGAAACTGTGATCAGTCAGTGAGTGAGTGAGTGAGTGGGTTTTGGCTTTTATATATAGAGAAGATAATCGTAAAACTAGAAGGAGTGTTTTCTTCCACTTTACAGTCATCTTTTTCAACGTTTACTGAAGTGAAACGTAGCTCAAATTTCAGTCAAAAAATACGAGGGCCGTCCATAAAGTAAGTTTCCCTGGGGCCGTTTACAGATATAGCAAGTGTTCAGCTATTTTTCAAAATATTCTCCACCGGAATTGAAACATTTGTCTCACCATGACACCAACTTTTGAATACCAGTGTCATAGAAGTGTGCCGCCTGGGATTTGAACCACCGTATTGACATCCACCATTGCCTCTCTGTCATTTCGTGAGGTGTAGGAAAAGATGGAAATCACTAGGAGCGAAGTCCGGACTTTAGGGTGAATTTTAAACACCTCCCAGCCGAACTTCTACAGGAGACTACCTTATTACTATAATTAGACTTCGGACTTTTAGGTCGCTAAAAAAGCTGTTTTAGGCACCGAAAATAGGCTCTAAAAATTGGAAAATAGGTTCTAAAAATCGTAAAATAGTCTCTTATAAAATCGTTAAGTTGCCAATTTTCTGAAATAGCCTATCTCAATTGCAATGCAGAATATTATGTTTATTGAAGTCACTATTAATCAATAATCATGATAAAACACAGATATAGGCCTATGGTATACAGAATGATATAGACCTATTACGGCACTAGGGCCTGTATTTCTACCATAACAGTGAAAACCTAATCCCTGCGCCCAGAAGCTACGCATATCATACTAGCATATTCAACCCCTTGTATCCCTCAGTGTTTCAGAGAACTACTTTTTTGTTTGTTTGTTTGTTATTGGATGTGGGAGTCGGGAGAAAAAGACTACATTTTCTTGGGATTCCAAGGAATTTTTCTACTGAAGACGAAACATTCCTTATTATTATTTAACCACGTCACAAATCTGTCTTGTACTGCACATTCCGAGCTAAATGCTAGAGTTTATAACAAAAAATAACTTATTTTGAACTTTAGAGGAAAAACAAGCAAAAAGGCAATATTAGGCTCTAACGTAAAAATAGGCTGTTTTAGTCCCTATAAAACTATCAGTTTTAGGCATGGTCACTTATGAAACATGCATATACAAGTTTTCGTTCATATATCACCTAAGGATTATAATAGGTTTTTACCTAAAATCCGAAGTCTAACTATAATATAAAAATATAAATCCACATGGCTGACTCACTGACATTAATGTTTGCCCACTTCCAGATGAGCTAGAAACTTGAAATTTGGTACACATATATAGCTTTTAGGCTGTAAACCACAGGAAAATTCCAAAAAGTTTATATTTTTAACTTTAGCCCTAAAATCCCCCGAAAAAGGGCTCGGTTTCCATGGCAACGGTATTATCAAACAGTGTTCACGTAGGGGCTCTGAAAGGTAATAACTAAATACAAGCACTCTATCTCCCATAGATCTTTTAAAAAACCTTTCCCGAGAACCTCAGCGGGGGTTTGGGGGCGGAGCCCCCAATGAGCGAAGCGAGTTTGTATATACAAGTATAAGATAATACGACTTTCTTATTATCTGTCTATACTTTGTTTTCATGAAATTAATGCTGTATTTTTTACCACTCTGTATACAGAGATAATTATGTAGCTACCACTCCTATAGAGGGAATGGGAAAGCACTGAACCATGTCGAATATTCGGTTAGAAAATAAAAAGTGTAACGCTTGTATATGATTGCAATTATACGCTATGTCACAGTAGATATGTGGATGACAGTTCAATTAAAAATGTGTCCCGTCCAGTTAGTCTGAACAGACTCAGAGAAATCTAATGCACATTACAACGAAATTTTAGCCCAGTCAATAAAGGTTTTAACCGGACTATTCCACTCATATGCCGCGTGTTTGATATTGACCAATAACGTTTAGCAAATCCTCGGATATAGACCAGTCACGATCTTTTATCTTATAAAATGCTTGCTATTAATACGAGGGTGCTATTTTATCTGATAAAACGTCAGCTTGTTACTGGACAAGTAAGCATCAATGTGCCGTGATTAATACGTCACATTCACATGCTGCCATTAAGCAGCACGAAAAGAGATTGTTTTATACACCATAACTTGCTTGGAAATTGAAATAATATAAATGCACATTGATTAAAAACACAGTTTCGATTCGGTGCAAGCCAGTTCGTGTGTGCTTTTATTCTTTAGCTTACCTGAATGAAGTTAACTATGTCTTATATGCACCATTGGTATCACTGGTCACAATATGGTAACTCGAATCGATGCATGGATGGTTGATTCATAGTATTTCGTGATCTCGCAGCTGTTAGTTTTGTTTTTATATAACAAAGAAAGAGAGTGATTATTATTTGTATAATCCGTTACATTTTTATTCATGGAATAGTCTTAGACGAGTTTCAAAAGATAATTTTGCTCCTGCTGCGCAGTCGCAAATCTATCCATAAAGTCGTAAACTCTGGTGGAATTATCTGTGAAAAAATTAGGGTAAAGCTGAATTTTACTCCATCGATAGAGTACTACCAGAGCAACATTTTATAAAATTCCCCAAAAGTCCCCACTGTAGCTTACCCCCAGCCCCCTCAAAGTTTCGAAGTCTCACTATTTACAAAGTAGCCATTATCTCTGTTTTGCCCTGCTAAGAAAAAAGGGAGTAACTAAGTGAACTCGAAAAGTGACAAAATTGAGACCAAAATTTAATGAAATCCCCTTTGGATTCAATTTTATTGATGACGTTGAAATTTACACATTAATTAAAGGACAATCACGAAAATTAATACCTGGAACCAAAAATTATATTTTTCTTCAATAATTATTGAATTATGACACTTACAAAGTAAAGTGGCTTTGATTGCTAAAGCTTTTTCTTGCATGTAGCAAGTACTAGGAGGTGCCCGTGGCTTCGCCACGATAATTCTTTTAAAAATTAAAAATTAAGAGTATAATAATTATTAAAGCATTACATTTATTAACACTTGCACGCGAATCATTCATAAACTAAGCCATTAATAATCAATGAAACAGCTAAAATTCCTGCTTTAGAGTACATTCCACGACATGAAAGCGCCCCCTGGGAAAACTATATCAGAATCGATTATGCAGTTCCAAAGAACCTGTGAACACATAATACGTATTGTTTCTCACCTGTTTATTGACATGAATATGATGTGAATTTTATTTTATCAATTCAGTGTAATTTTCAGAAATTATATAATGTTTCAAGGGAAGGAATGGTTTGTTTGTTTGGATTATTATTATCAGCGATATTTCAAGAAATAAAACCATCAATATTTTACAGCTGTTGCCCCCGGCTTCGCCCGCCATTATTCATTGACTCCAGGATTTTTAAGAAAATTACACTGGTATATTATTAAAAATGTTTGTGGTTCAGAGCTATGAAAATTGTAAGTAAAAATAAAATTAGAATATTTGTTCATTGTGTTCATTTCACTTAGGCCTTATATAATAAAGAAACGGTTTTCCTTCCTAATTTTGTAGTCGTCATGAAAGTTTAGACTGCGAGAGACGAACATCGCCGAGTATACCCGATGTCTCACGAAGCGGGCGAGCAAGCACGGTATTTAGGGCCGTTGAATTGTATAAGAGTAGATATTTTCCACTACGTAACTAATTAGTGGTACTTACAAATATTGTTGCCGTGGATCCTAAGTTGACATTCCCGCACGCAATCTGGTTGCTATGAAAACAAAAGAAATCTCCGTGCGGTAAAAATTACAAAAAGCACAAGTGTCGTAAGTAAAATCATCATAACACAAGCCTTTATGGAAACCGAAACCAAGGCCCCCCAGTTTGTGGCGACACATGAGAATCGCTTTCTGAAATAGGCTATAACATCCATCTTCAATAGTGTATATACATAATATTTTCAGCTAATATCTCAATTAATATAATTAAATTGATATAAATAATCATCGTGCAAAAAATAGCATGCAATACTCGTGCCGTAAGCTCATAACGGATCTCGGAAATTGAAAAAAACTCGGCACAAGCTCCTCGTTTTTTCAAACTCTTTCCTCGATCCGTATGCAGTATGCACCGCTTACGGCACTTGTATCGCAATATACTATATTGCTTTCTTAAAGTGCAGTATAATTGCTGCTTTCTGTCTTTATCTAATACAAAGGTGTCTCTATAGGTTAGATGGATTTTAATTTAATTAACAAATTTTCTATTGATTTGTACATTGATAAATTGAAACTCATATTAATAATAAAGTTTTAAAATTTTAAAATGTGTTTATAATGGTTTTTTTTAATGTTCAATAATGTAATTTATAATGGATTATAATACAATTTAACATTATATTAAATTGTAATTTTATAATTAGTTTTTAATGATATTTAATAGTGTAATTTGTAACTAATTATTGAGAATGTATTAAATGCCTAAAGTGTAAATAATAGTAAATGTGACGATGCTGGAAAATTTTCCTGTAAACAGTCTATAAGCAATTAAAGCATTATCATCATTATTATTATTATTATTATTATTATTATTATTATTATTATTATTATTATTATTATTATTATTGCAGATTACGCCCGACAAGCAAAGGCAATGGCCGCATTTTTAGGAAGTATATTAAGTATATTAAGTATATCACACTATATACAAACCCATGCCGGACTGCATAGAAAACAGTTAACACGTTGATTAGGCTCTCAGTTTATTTCTTCTACCTTATTCTGTAAATTTTACATTAATTTTAAACTTTCTTTAGAGTTATTTTTCGTCATTTCATTACAAACGTAAGGCACACGATTGAAACCTACAGGATATATTATTATTTTAAGGGGTACAGTTAACAAAACAAAAGATCCAGCCAGGGAAGGGTTTGAAATGCTCCCTTCAAACATGTCGACTATCTTTTATTTTTATCGCTACTTTACATATAAAAAAAAATAGTTTAGCGACTTTCTCGAACATGACTTGAAAAATATGTACAGATTGTGTGCAGTAACTATTTGTATTAAGGCTTAAATGTTTTATTTAAAACATTTTCATAAAAATTCTCTTCCATCAAATTGACTTCTGCGTGAGATTGGGAACAGAATGCACAAGTCCGCAATATTCACTCATTGTCGAATGTAAAGCTTAGAGAAATTTACGTTTTTCATGTTTACTACATGTTGTGTAGTAAGATATTCAGGTTTATTTAAGGGTTATTTTAGTTCTATTTCACCGTGAGATTTTCCTCTGGAATTGTTTTATTTCAGCTGTGTTTATACTCCTTTTCGCTAAGAGGCCATATCAGGAGTTCGGGATCTGTGTCTATACAGTAGGGTAGGCCATGGAACTATTGATTGTCAATTGTTTCTATTTATAGTGTATTTTATGGAGTAAATTTCAACTGATATTAATTTAAATAGATATGATACAAGATGAAATGGTGAGGATAATTCATGGTATGTAAATATCCAATTCGGCAATTGCCTGTACGATGGGGAAACCATGTAAACCCCCCATTACAACTTGGCCGGCCACGGGATTTGAACCTGGTATCTCCCGAATGCTAGTCCAAGGCGTTACCATCTCGGCTACCTCGCTCGGTTCCTCTGGAATTTTCATTTATTGTAAAGTCCAGATATCTTAATTTAAATATATAAATATATAACTTATTTGTCGCTGGGTATTGTAGGAAATAGCGGAAACGTTACCTAAATGTTGTGTATTATCTTTGTTCTTGGCCTTGCCGACTTTATCTGCATGAAAACTTGTTTTCTAACTTATTTCCAGCAGGCCTTGTTTATGTAACGTTTCCTGGGAGACGTACTATTTTCAACTGTTTTCTTATATTTTAATAATATTCAATTTATAGCTCGTAACTTTCATTCTTTTGCCAATAATATTATCTTTGGTAATCCCCCGAGAGATTTCGAGTTTATCGATATATTTGCGAGAACAAAGTTCGAGTAAATTTATCTGATTCGTAATCTCGAGTTTCGAGAAGGCCATGGTAATGGTTGGTTGGAAGCGATTTCAAAGAGTGTATTTATTGCGATAATTTTAATAACACGAACATTAAATTAATCTTTCAGTGTTAATAAGGTGTTATATTACTTTAAGGCGTTTGTGTGTAAATTATAAACACTAGTGGCAGTGTTATAATTAATACTTTTACTGATTTGTGTCAGTTCAACACTAGTTCCATAGCCACCGGCATGGATGTCAACTCATATAAAGATTCCTCTGGAAACATACACGTGAGTTTAAACATGACTGATCAGTGCTTATCAATACAAGAAGACTGTTCTCAAATGGAAACTACAATTAATGATTGTGAATTAAATAAGGCGAGTGAGACAGCTCCTACTCAACATAACCTTCATGAGTTTCCCAACAATCAGCATATTCATATAAAACAAATGACAGTTCAGGATTCGAAGAAAATGGCAAGAATTAATCCTGTCAAACATTCCAAGTTGTTACTATCACAGAGTAGTAACACAACCAAAACGGGTTTTAACACAAATGACATGCTTAATGTTGCTTCTACTTCACAAAGTAACAAGCGTCCCTGTTTTGACTCATCAGTGCAAAGTTCATTTGTACCTACTGTTCCTGTTCATAATAGATTTGAAGCATTAGCGAAACATGATGATATAAGGGAAGTAGATAATGTCCCTAAGGATAGTAAAGTAAAAATACCTCCCATCTGTTTGCATAATATTGCAAATTATCAACTCCTTATACAACACATCCGCAATCATGTTAAATCTGAGTTTCACACTGAATTAAAAGGATCGACAATAAAAGTTTACTCATCTACAACGGACGATTTTCGAGCTCTGACCTTGTATTTTGATTCCATCAAACAACAATATTTTACATACAAAAACCCTGCTGATAAGAAGTTTGGAGTGATTATAAGGAATTTGCCTTACTCATTAGATGAGCAAGAGATTAAAGATGCACTACAAGAACTGAATTACCCAGTACATAAAGTAACACGTCTCCTAGGGAGAAACAAGCAACCAACACCACTTTGCGCAGTAGAACTAGACGAAAATGATAAAGGTAAATCTATTTTAAATTTAACACGACTGCTCTATAGTGTAATTAAAGTTGAAATCAGAAGAAAATCGAAAGAAATACCGCAGTGTAGTCGTTGCCAAAACTATGGGCACACTAAAAACTATTGCCAGCTTCAACCTCGTTGTGTGAGGTGTTTGGAAGCTCATCATTTTTCTGAATGCCCCAAACCCAAAACAAATCCTCCGAAATGTGTGAACTGCCACGAAGAACACCCTGCAAACTATAGAGGGTGTAGGCACTATTTACAACTAAAAGAAAAACTATCTCAGACGCATAACAATTCTAGATTAGGGCAGCAACAGCCTACGGAGAGAACTTCTCGTGCTACTCCCACTTCTTCAGCCCATCTGCCTCAACAATCAACTTCTCAAGGAAATACTGAACAAAGACATCAGCAACAACCATCGTCTAGACAGTCGTCAGGTTTGTCACATCGCAGCTTTGCAGATGCGGTGAATAACTCTGTGTTTAATGAAAGTCAGCCCTCAATTCCTCCACCTTCAGATTCCACTGTTTCATCTTTTCTTGGTGATCTTTTAAACAGAATGATCCCTCACATTATCGGTTTTATAAATTCGCATCTGCCAACAATCCAGCAATTCGTTATCTCTCTTTTGTCATCTACATTCCAAAATGGCAGCACGTAAATCTGTTTCCATTCGTCAATTAACAATAGTGAATTGGAATGCCAATGGTCTTCGAATGAAACGAGCTTGTTTCATCACCTTTTTATCAATTCATAGCATTGACATTGCATGCGTCACAGAAACACACTTTTTATCAAATGAGACTTTTAATGTTCCTGGTTATAAAATATATCGGAAAGATAGAACTGCTGACACTGCCTCCGGTGGAGTAGCTATAATAATAAAGCGTAGCATTAATCATCATGCATTGCTTTTACCAGACGTTCATGAACTTGAAACAGTTGGCATTAAAATTTATTGCCATGACAGTGACGACTTTGCTCTCATATGCGCATATAAGCCTCCGAAATTTATACTGAATGTTCAATATCTGGCACTACTCTTTCCAACAACAGGTTCAACTCTCCTATTGGGTGACCTTAATTGCAAACATGTATCATGGGGCTGCAGAGTTACAAATCCTAATGGCACTCGTCTTTTAGACTGCATCAATGCCCATGGATTACATATATTAGCGCCGAGTGAACCAACATATTATTCTTATAATCCAGCTGTAAAGCCTGATATTCTTGACATTGGAATTCATAAAAATATGCAATATCCAACATACGTCTCATCCTTAACAGAACTTGACTCAGATCATTGCCCAGTGCTGATTACATTCCAATTAAACCCAAACGTAATAAGCCAGAATCCTAGACTCATAGATGGTTACGTTAATTGGGATAACTTTCAGTCAACACTAGATTCAAAATTGTCTTCAGCATATAATCTACAAAAAACAACAGATATTGACAATGCTGTACAGTGCTTTACAAATTCTATTTGCTCTTCCATTAAAGACGCAAAATGTATCTCTAACAGGCCAAGATTCCGTTTCTATCTACCTAAACACATACTTCAATTAATTCAAGAAAAACATAGAATTCGTAGACAATGGCAGCGTGAAAGGCGGCCATGGCAGAAAACGAAACTCAATAAACTTATATGCAGTGTTAAATTTGAACTAGAGAAGCATCGCCTAAATTCCTACCAAACTTATTTATCAACTCTATCTACTAATGATAATACTCTCTGGCAGGCTACAAAACGAGTTCTACGCGAGCCCGTAACTATTCCTTCTCTGCGTGTAGCCTCTCAAGTATACTTAGATACTGAAACAAAATGCAACATCCTAGCTATGCATTTTGAAACTACATTTAGTCCTAATATGAGTGATGATGATGCCAATACCAAAAACATTGAAAATGAACTTCAGGAAAATATGAACAAACCCACAGTGCCAAATAAAGTTGACTTTACCTCTCCCCAAGAACTAATCGATGTTATAAAACGCCTTCCTAATAAAAAGGCTCCAGGACATGACCTAATACCCGATATTGTATTAAAAAACTTTACTAAAAAAGCGTTAGCATATTTGACTTCAATTTACAATGCTTCAATGAGAATTGGGTATTTCCCTCGGATATGGAAACTCGCAGAAATAATTGTTTTCCATAAACCTAACAAATCGAAACATTTACCATCTAGCTACCGCCCAATCAGTCTGCTTCCAACATTATCAAAACTCTTTGAAAAAATACTACATAAAAGGATATCAAAGTTTGTTTACTCCAATAACATTATCCCAGCATTCCAGTTTGGTTTTCGACCAAAACATTCTACAACGCATCAATTATTAAGAATCACCGAATCCATCCTCAAAGGTTTTGATAGAAGAGAACATACTGCTGCTATTTTTCTAGATATTGCTCAAGCCTTCGACAGGGTTTGGCACGAAGGATTGCTGCTAAAATTATATAGAATTGGCCTACCAGATTACCTTATACATACTGTCAAAAGTTTTCTAACAGAGCGCCAATTTCTGGTACGTATTGATGGTTTCAAATCAACTCTCCGGCCAATAACTTCTGGAGTACCACAAGGCTCAATATTAGCTCCTTTACTATTTAACATCTTTATGTACGATCTTCCAACATTAGAATCTACGTGTACAGCAATGTACGCAGACGATACAGTTCTCTTCTGTTCACATTCTGATATAAATACTGCTATCAGTTTTCTTCAGACATCACTATCTTTAATGACGGAATGGTTCAAAATGTGGCGCATATCGCTAAATGTCAACAAAACAGAAGCAAAGATATTCTCTTTAAGATATTATCAAGATCCTGCTCTACTCTATCTTCTGAATGAACATATTCCATGGTTACCATCTCAATCTCCAGTTAAGTATCTGGGAGTACTACTGGACACAAAACTGACATGGAACGCACATATAACTCGTATTGTGGCACGTGCTTCTTCTCGAATTATAAAACTTTATCCCTTAGTAAATAGACGCACATCACTTGGATTGGAATGCTCTATGCTACTGTACACATCTCTTGTAAGACCTCTCATCACATATGCAGCACCAATATGGGGTGCAGCTAGCAAGACGCACATTCACCGATTACAAGTTGTGCAAAATAAATTTCTTCGTAAAGCTACAAATGCGCCTTGGTACGTAAGAAATAGTCAACTACATAATGAACTTGGAATCCTCCCGATTCAAGAATACATTCAAACCCTCTCAAAATCATTTTACAGTAAACTTCTAGATGTTCCTGGTGCATCTGTTTATAACATTGGACAAAAGTCATTGAACAGATCAAGACTGAAAAGAAAACTTCCCCAAGATGTACTAAGTGAACTAGAAGAAAGTGATAATCCTGTGTAAATACGCCTACTATCTTAACTGTTAAATATTAGAAAACAGTACGTGCACTAACGCAACTTTTGTTATCAATTTGTGTTTTAGCTAGAGGAGCTGACTAAGGCGTACCTCAACAGGTTATTATTATGTTATAGAGTTGAACAATGGCCTGTATAGTTTTTTACTGATCGGTCAAAATATATATTAAAAAAAAAAAAAAAAAAAAAAAAAAATTCGTAATCTCGAATAGGATTTATTGGGACTATTCCTTGAATAAAATATAACGGATTTTGTAATATTTTCTTACTTTGTTCTCGATATTTTACCCGCTGAAGGATCAAGGCATACTAAATCAATGAACAGTCCATGCTTCGATTCGATGAATCGATCCTAGTTTCCATAGCTACCAATGGAGAGCCTCAGTATTATAAACGCACCGAATCGATATTTATTGTGTTATTAATCAATATACATTTACATTAATTCGATTTCCAAACAAGTTATGTTTTATAAAATGTGTTTTCGTCCGGTTTACTGGCAGCATGTGACGTATTAATTACGGCACTTTGATACCTTACGTATCCAGTAACGAGATGACGTTTTATCAGATAAAATTGCCTCCTTGCAACGACCTAGGTAGAATATTACAAGATAAATATCGTGATTGGTCTCTATTCGAGGAATTGCTAAACGTTATTGGTCAATATCAAAATACGCGGCGTATGAGTGGAATAGTCAATGTAAAACACAAATATAGCCTGTAGTATATAATATAGCAATAAGTATAGTAAACCTATAGAACTTTATTCTTAGATTACAATTGTTCACACAATGTTCCACAAAAAAAATACAAGGAAAACACAAAAAACAAACAATTAAAAACGAAGTACGGCGACCTCATGGTAACGCTAAAAACCAAAAATGATGAAATTGACTCAATGACGGTAGTCATATAACCTTTCTGGGTGTGAAAACTAAGTTCTGCATTATTTAAGTTCCCTTTCTGGGTTATAAGCTATGTTCTGCAGTATTTAAGTGCCTTTTCTGGGTGTATAAACTGTTCTGTAGTATTTAAGTTCCCTTTCTGAGTGAAAAACTATGTTCTGCAGGATTTAAGTTCCCTTTTCGGGTTTATAAACTATGATCTGAAATATTTAAGTTCCCTTTCTGGGAGTAAAAACTATGTTCTGCAGTATTTAAGTTCCCTTTCTGGGTATAAAAACGATGTTCTGCAGTATTTAAGTTCATTTTATGGGTGTAAAACTATGTTCTGCAGTATTTAAGTTCCCTTTCTAGGTATAAAAACTATGTTCTGCAGTATTTAAGTTCGTTTTATGGGTGTAAAACTATGTTCTGCAGTATTTAAGTTCCCTTTCTAGGTATAAAAAACTATGTTCTGCAGTATTTAAGTTCGTTTTATGGGTGCAATAACTATGTTCTGCAGTATTTAAGTTCCCTTTCTGGGCGTAAAAGCTTTGTTCTGCAGTATTTCAGTTCTATCAGTTTAGTATTTTATTTATTATTTATTTATTTTTTGCGAAAAATCGGAGCTTACTGTAAAGACGGGACAAAACATAACCAGTGGTACTCCATGAGACTATAAAATTCTCAGGTGGTAGGGCGTACTCAAGTATAAGAAAGTTGGGAGTGACTTGTTTAGAGAAATGTTTGAAATTAGACCCGAGTGTGAAAACCCGGGGTCGATTCCTGCGCTGTACTCATTTTGTTTCTCGCTTTAAAAGTTTCAGGTTTATTCGATTTGTGACAAGCAATTTACAAGGCTCGTATGGAGAGATAGCGTTATCTTCAACAGTTACCTTGTGTTGTTTCAGCCTGACTACTATCGGGACGCCCCGCACTTCCGCCGGGTGGGCGACGGTCCGCAGTACCGCCTGGAGATCCCGCGGGCCAAACTCGACTTCACGGGAGCTTATTCTGTGATCGCCCGCAACTGCAATGGAGAGGCCAAGGCCGTGATATCCCTCCAGATCTACGCCAAGGGTGAGTAGCATTTATATTTGTATTATTAAGTGCCAGAATTGTATTTTATGAAATTTTTTTGAGGACGGGAAAATGTCTGTCTGCCTGTATAAAACGTGATTTAGTGACAAAATTTGATAAAAACTAAACTAAAATTAAATTAAATTTTAGCAGAATTTGTAGTGTAATAATCTAACATAAAATTTGAAAAAAATTAAACCTTTATTTTGCCAGATTCAGTTTCTCACACAATATACTAACCATTGCGGACTGCAAAGAAAACAAATAACACAACGATTAGTTCCATAGTTTATTTCTAGCTTCCTTGTTATCTAATTCATATGAACTTGAAATTTTTCTTTCAATTTCTTTTCAGTCCTTTTAATACAGGTTTAAGACAAACGACTGTATCCTATAGGATACACTATAAATTTTTAGGGTTAATGGAAATATATAATGAAAAAAAATGTAAATGATTAACAATAAGATAATAAAATAATTCTGGACACATCATAAACCGGAGATGAAAGCCCCTAGGGCCTCTTTTATGTCTAAAATTTTATGGATTTTATGGATGTATTTATATTTTATGGATTGGCCTTAATCTCCCTTGATTTTCATTTTACACTAATTCCTTAGCCTTAAAAATTATAATTTCTAAACTTGATATTTTTGCTCTTGAATTTCATTGTCTTTCAAACCGACAAAAAGGATGCGAAATAGGATTTCTTCGACGATGGATATAGGCCTAAATTTAAGTAGGCCTATATATTAAATATTTGTCATATGAATCTTCATTAGGCATTCTCGTTACCATTTAGAGTAGTTAATACTGCATTGTAGTTTGTTAAACGGTAATTAAAGAGGGAATAAGTCAAACGAACAAGATAAAAAATTATAATAGCATATACAGTACTAGCATGTGCCCGCGGCTTCGCCCGCGATAATTATTTAAAAATTTAAAAATTAAGAGCATAATAGTAAAATCATTATATTTATTAACACCTAAATCACGTGGACTACATACCTCGATTAGATAGCGTCGCCTAGAAAAAGCGACCTCAGATTCGAGTTTCTTGGCCCAGAAAACCTCTGTATAGTGAGATTCGTCCAAATAAAACAACATTTGACCATATTTAGGGCTTACAACATTCAAGCGATCGCGAAAGTTTTATTTTCGAGGTATGACAAAAATAGCCAAAGCCAACTGTAAGTTAATTGATTTGACATTGAAATGTATAACTGAAAACTTATGTTTTGAAAACGCGCACGTTTTTTGCCCGTTTTTCACTCATAACTCACGAACGAAAACTAAAATTAAAATTCCGGCTTGGAGGTGCATTTTCCGACCCTTCAGCCCACCTATGTTTAAAATTTCAGATCTCTGCGTTCAGTAGATTTCGCTGGATATCGAGGACAATTCCTTTTATTAATACAGACAATATGAATTATAATGATACCTTCTCTAATTTGTCAAACATCCATTTCATTTAATCCAAACCCACCTGATACAACTGGCAACAATATGTTCTGTTAATTTGTTTGGATAATTCTGTGTAAAAAGGGGTTAAGTATTTTCAAAAACATTTAATTTTTAGCACTTAAAATCAGAATTTTTCAAAATCCTTTCTTGGTGAGCACCTACATTATGAAACGAAGGTACTGTCAAAATTCCAAGTCTCTACCTCTTATAGTTTAGGCTGTACGTTGATTCCTGTCAGTCAGTCATTCAGTCAGTCAGTCAGGACAAAGCCTTTTATATATATATATATATATAGATATACAGACTATTATTTTGTATGTCCTGTCTCTATGTATATAAGAGGCTTTGCCCTGACTGACTGACTTAATGACAGAGAATCACTGCAGAGCCTAAACTATAATAGGTAGGGACTTGGAATTTTGAAGTACCTTCGCTTCATAACATAAGTGCTCACTAAGAAAGGATTTTGAAAAATTTTGATTTTAAATGCCAAAAATTAAATGTTTTTCAGAATACGAAATCCCTTTTTACACAGAATTATCAAATTCAAATCACAGTTCACATGACAACAGTGCATTGCTGGCATTGGTCTCAGGTGGGTTGGGAAATAAATGAAACGGGACTTTGACAATTTAGAAAAGCTATCAATATAATTCATGTTATAAATAAATATTAAAGAATGAATTCCACGAAAATAATGCAGTCACATAACTCTCTCTGTCCTGGACATAGAGAATACCATACGAGGTATGGTAATATGAATGATTATTATATCCCAGGTTTTTGGGGAGAAAAGTATTGAATATATTTTTAATTTCATCCCCAAAACGGTTGTATGGTAACATGAGAGTGAGAAATAAAATATTCCAAAAAGACAATACAATTTTATGTTACCGGAATTTCTGTTTCTTCTTATTTGAGCCCCTACCAGGCTTGGTGTGTAGAAGCGATGGGATGCAAAATTCTACATCCTCTAGGAGCCATAAAAAGCTATTATATCAAGCGTTTTCTGAGGAAATAGTTTCAGTGTGATAAATCGTTCTTCCTCATTTCAAATTCTAAATACCTGTATAAATGACCTATAATTTAAAAATCGAAAGTCCTTCATAAGATAATTTCCAATTACAAAATAAATAACCCGGGCGACGCCGGGCCTTTTAAGCTAGTAACTTATATACATTGCGCCAGGCAAGTTTCTCCGCAGCTGCTACTTGTTGGAGAGGGTGCTAGCAACAGCAGTTGTGTTGGCAGCAGAATGCAGGCAGCAGAGGTAATTGAGTCTTTTATCAATTGGTGTTTTGTCTTAAACCCATCAGTGCATGTTACTAATCAGCGTATATAAGCATTTAGACCGAATATTGTGTACACAATTGACGTTTTGTTTTCATAAAAGCTCATGCTGCCAACATAACATATTTATTGCAACACACATAGCCAATGTTCAGCTATTTTTTAACATATTCGCCACCGGAATTGAAACATTTATCTTACCGTGGCACCAACGTTGTCGTAGAAGTCTGCCGCCAGGTATTTGAACCACCGTGTGAAAACCACCTTCCCTTCTCTGTCATTCTTTGTCATTTCGTGAGGTGTAAGAAATGATGTAAAACACTGGGAGCGAAGTCCGGGCTGTAGGGTGGATATTTCAACCCCTTCCAGTCAAACTTCTTCAGCAGACTTGCTAGGAGGTGTTTGCCATCTTTTCTTACTCCTAAAGAAATGACAGGGAATGACAGAGAATGACAGAGAGGCGGAGATGTTTGTCACACAGTGGTTCAAATCCCAGGTGGCAGACTTCTACGACACAGGTGTTCAAAAGTTGGTTCCACAGTATGACCATTGTGTTAATTGTTTTCTTTGCAGTCCGACACGGGAATATAATTCGTATAAGAAATTCAGTCTGTCAACTTTAAAGGTTAAATTAATTGAAAAATGGATTTTTCCTGAGAAGCATGGTTGATTATAATATTAAATTTATCTTCAGTCCCCTCACCCCGTAAAGTAACGGAAGGTGTCGTTTACTTATTACTTTATTGCTTTATCGTTTTATTGCTTAAAAGAAAAAGTTAGGTAATACCACCCCCTCGAACTGGTCATCCTGTGAGCTGGGAACAGAATTGCTACCTCCAGTACAACACAATACAGTTGAATTAGAAACGAAACCCTTAAAAACTAAATTTTGAATGACATACAGTACTTGGGAATAAAGCCGCTAAAAGGAAAATGTGATAACATAAACCGAATCTTTGATCACAATAAACAGCATTTTTTCATTGTATGAGTACTAATCCGTAAGGGGGTTCATAAAAGTGAACATAAAAGCGATTGATAATATTATCCGCGATTACATTAAGCGGAGTTCATTCTAATATAACTCTGTTCTTTTTTTTTCACACTCTAATTTCTCCAACCCTTAAGTGAACAATATTTCGTTAGAATACAATTTGAATTTGAATTGAGCCTATATCACCCCATGACGGCTAAGGCCTCCTGCCCAGTCTCAGGGTAGCTGGAGTTTAATCCTTAGGTGAACTAGCCCTAAGGAATGTTTGCCTCTTCCGTTGACAGTTCATTTCACAATAGTTTGCCTTAAGTTTGTAATAAAATTACGAAAAATAACTGGAAATAAAATTCAGAATCACGTTAAATTTACAGAATAAAGTACAAGAAATAAACTACGAGTATAATGATTGTGTTAGTTGTTTTCTTTGCAGTCCGGCATGGGTTTATAATTCGTATAAGAAATTCAGTCTGTCAAATTTAAGGGTTAATAGTTGTTGAAGTAGGGATTTTTTGCTTAGAAGCTTGGTTAATATCACGGGGGTGAAAGTAACATTGAAAGAATAGCAACAGCCCATAAGTTCACTGCCCGACCGGTTGGTGCACTGTGATCGCTGTTGCCATGCCGACAGGTTTGTTTCGAAACATATGACAGCAATATACGAAAAGGCGTAATATCTGGTTTCAAGGAATATTTGCCACTTCCGTCGCCAGTTCTTTCCACAAATGTTTGCCTTAAGTGTGAAATAAAATTACGAAAAATAACTGGAAATAAAATAATAGAATCACGTTAAATTTACAGAATAAAGTACAAGAAATAAACTACGAGTATAATGATTGTGTTAATTGTTTTCTATGCAGTCTGGCACGGGTTTAAAATTTGTTAAAGCAATTCAGTCTGTCAATAAAAAATATAAAAATCTGTATGAAGTCTTTTATAGGCTACGGTAGAGCATGCTCAATTAAAATTAAAATTAGTCCACTTTAGTAAGTGGAGCAATAAGTGTTTTTAATGTTTGACTAAATTTAATTTTAATCAGTCTGTCAACTTTTAAGGGTTAATAAATTGAAGAATGGATTTATGCTTAGAAGGATGGTTGATTATAATATTTATTTCTCTTAAGTGCCCCTCCCCCCGTAAAGTAGCCGGAAGTGTCGTTTACTATGATTCTACTTACTTCTCCTACCGATGCAAGTTATAATAACGAGTTTTCTATCAGTAGCTTTATTATTTATGCACTTGAGCTATATTGTAAGTCCACCGCTGTGGCGTAGGGGATGCGTTCGCTCGTCTCACGCAGCGAGCCTGGGTTAGATTCCTGGTCGGGACAAGTTACTTAGATGGGATTTCTTCTGGGTTTTTTCCTCGCCTGTGAGACATGTCGGGTAACTTTAGGCCCTTATGGTCCCCAGATATCATCTGGCCGTCATTGTCATCTTCATCCCCATCCTCGCCTTGTTTGGTGTGAGTGGGAATGGTATGTCTCGTCCTATGTGTTCGTGTTGTCTCGGAGGTGGCCCCGGCATTGGGCTGATCACTCATCCGGGGAGGCCCTTCATGTCCTTCTCTGGTCAAAAAAGTATGTATTTAATCCAAAGAATATCCCTCTCCCGACATGTCGCGGCCCTGTAGGCCCGGGCGGCTTGGGTCGCTTAAATCCTAAAAGGGAGAGGTAAAACTACGATAAAGAAAGAACTAGGTCTATATTGCAAAAGGATAAATAGAGAATAATTCTGTGTTTATTGTATATTTTGTAAGTAATATGCAATCTCGTTTATTAGCCAATAAGCCCTATCAACACGTTGCCACATCTAAATCTTCTGGCCTTATAAAATATAAACGATTAAGTCCTTTACATTGGCTGGAAAAATAATAATTGAAGCGTTTAGTTTTATAAGGCTCTAAGTGCCAAAATCATGATTATGTAGAAAACAAAGACATAGACTCACAGAAAGACGTGCCACCGGGGATAGACTCAGCGCTATATCTTGGAATTTATTGCTACTAGCGTGGCTTTCGATGGACCTTGGACCCTTCTGAAATTCATTGGTCTGAGTACATAGATCCATTTAAAATTATCAGCTGAAAAATCATGATTTTGGCACTTACTTAGACCCTTATAAAAGTAAACGCTTCAATTTTGCATTAAGTGACTTTTATGCATATAGCTGTAGAATTTGAAACCCGAAGTGTAAATAGTGACAACACTGAGATTCCGAAACAGGAATTAACGATGCGCTCACTACACTACAACTTAGCAACACCGACTCTAGAATGTGTTATATGCAGTTCATACCATGAATGTACAGGACTGCATAAAGCACAACAAAAAAACATTAACCAAACTTAGAAATTAAACTTTGACCGAACCGACTGTGCTATCAGATTGAAATTTGAGACAGACACTTGCCAGGTCATGGAGGACGTACGGTGAAAATTTCAGAACTCTAGGTCAAAGGGTCCCGAAGGAGTAGGTGAGCATACACACATCTCAGAGTGCATCTAGAATAGTAGGCTACAGATAGTAATGCAGTCAAAGACTTATGTTGTCTCAATAAGAAGGGTTCTGATTGGCTGTTTACTCCGAACATCCTACGTACCTTAGTGCCTTCTGATTGGTTGATTTAGGGGTGAAATCCGTCACTACAAACTTAACGCTTCCCTGGTTTGCTGAGTATACGAGGGATGTTCTGAAAGTAAGTTTCGTCATTTTTGTTTCACATGGAAACTTTATTACCAAAACAAATACACCATGCAATCACGAAATATACCCCTTGCACTATTTTTCAACATAGTCTCCACCGACATTGAGACATTTGTCATAGCTTGGTTTGAAGAAACCACTCTGGTAAAACTCGGTGCCCTGCTATGCAAGGCCTTCTCCACCTCAGCATTGTTTTGGAAGTGACGTCCCGAGAGTGCGGCTTTCATTGCATGGAACAGGTGCCTTCCTTCACTGAACATGCAACACCAGCGACCAACAATTTGATGAGACATGACCTCTTCACCATACACTGTCTGTAGGCGTCCATGGATGATGGACACACTAGTCCTACATGCCAATTCATACCGGATAACAGCATGTACTTCCATTGTCGACCACGTTTTCAGTACACGTCCATCTGCCATCGTGATTTGTACTCAAATAACCTCGGGCACGCCAGTCTACTGCTACTCTCTCTTCTTCGGGACTCTACTCATGCATCGTTTCTCCTCTGCTGACGATCTTTCCGTCGTTGAACCAGCAATAGGTGTCGATTCTTATGGCAGTTGTTTGCTTCATCTGCTTTACCATCTTCACTTTTTTTAAAAACGACGAAACTTACTTTTGGAACATCCCTCGTAGTTAATGCAGTACAGTAATGTAATTCTGTTTTTTTTTCCCACATTCTAATTTCTCCAACCCTTAAGTGAATAACGTTTCTATTGGAAACAATTTGAATTTGAATTGAGCCTATATCATCCCCTGACGGCTATGGCCTCCTGCCCACTGTCAGAGTAGCTCGAGTTTAATTCTTAGGTGAACTAGCCCTAAGGAATGCTTGCCTCTTCCGTTGACAGTTGTTTTCACAATAGTTCGCCTTAAGTGTGTAATAAAATTACGAAAAATAACTGGAAATAAAATGTAGAATCACTTTAAATTTACAGAATAAAGTACAAGAAATAAACTACGAGCATAATGATTGTGTTAATTGTTTTCTTTGCAGTCCGACACGGGTCTATAATACATATAAGAATTTCAGTCTGTCAAATTTAAGGGTTAATAAAATTGAAGAAAGTGTTTTTGCTTAAAAGCATAGGCTACTGAAAGTCGTGAGCAACATTTTTTCACAACCTTAATCTTTATTTGTAAATGAAACCAAGTATATCGTCTCAATCTAGAGACCTTTCTTTCTCTTATCTGCATAGTCTCCGTTTTTTCTTCCTTTCTTTCTTTCTTTCTTTCTTTCTTTCTTTCTTTCTTTCTTTTTTTTTCACATGTTTTCCATCGTTCTGCAAGTTTGAAAATACCCTTGCGATAGAATTGCGTTCCAGCTGCCCGTAAACACTGACTTGCGCCTCGTTTTTTCAATTTCCGAGATCCGTTATGCGCTCACGGCACGAGTATTGCATGCTATGTTTTGCACGATGATTATTTATATCAATTTATTTATATTAATTGAGATATTAGCTGAAAATATTATGTATATACACTATTGAAGATGGATGATATATTTCAGAAAGTGATTCGCATGTGTTTGTTGCTATGGGAACCGAATATTTGTCCTGGGAGACCTTGTACATAAAGGCTTATATTATGATGAGTGCCGTAAGCAAATTGTTACCGCACGGAAATTGGTTTTGTTTCCATATTAACAAGATTGCGTGCGGGAATGTCAACTTATGATTCACGGCAACAATATTCGTAAGTATCACTAATTAGTTAAGTCGTGCAAAAAAGCATTAAAAGGTTCTTCACACGGTATGGCAAATGTCTCAATTCCGGTGGCGAAGATGTTGAAAAATAGCTGAACACTTGCTGTATCTGATGCAATAAATATTCCCATAAAATTGTGTTTTGTTTCTGTAAATTAGCCCATGGAAACTTACTTTCAGGACGCGCCTGGTATAACCTGCTACACCGAGAGAAAGGACTCGCATACAAATGTAGAGAAAGCCTAATTTAATGCGACCAGTTCGTATATTAAAACAGTTTGACAGTTGTTTATTTTACAAGCTCTCTTCCGAGTATGGGAGTTCATTTATCTATTCATAGGGCGTTAAAAAGCTGTAAAATTGTTCGTAAAAACATTCAAGTAGCGAAGATATTCAAGGTGTAAAAACAAGTATTAAATTTTACTGGCATTTACACTACTTTATTCATCGTTTAAAAACGTTTTTAGATAACATTAAGTTTTCTTTAACGACGCACTACATACAGTAGGCTATGTGTTAGTTTCTGTGTGTACAGTGTATTTATGTTATGGCTTTGAAATTCAATACTTTCAGTTCTCTTTACATACTTAAATGGATATTTTATTCCCCGAAGAGATAAAAAAACGCAGTCTACATTATGCTATTAGCCTAGCCTATAATGTAATTTATTAAGATTCGAGTATGTTTATGAAACTTCCTTCGCTCGTTTCATAATTATAATTACTAGGCCAAGGCATTTAATGACAATAAAATAATAAAAAGAAAAAAAAAATATTTTCTAACCTAAAATAGTGAAAAAAATGACACAACATTTTAAAAAAGACCTATAAATTTACCATTATTACTTATAAATAGCTCTTTTTTAAGAAATGAATCGCTAAAAGCAATTTAATGGAAGGCAGTCCTTTATACAGGGTGTTAATGAATAACACCGAAATATTTTACCTGTGTATAGAGGGGACATAGACAAGCAACTTTTATTAGGAGATTTTTGCTCTATGGATTCAATTCTTCCTGTTATAACATAAAATATCCCAAGGATATGCACGCCACTGTCTTCTAATACTTGAAATGATGGGGAAAAAAGGAACAGTGAATATTGTGTAGTGGTCGGGAAAATTGTAAAAAAATGACGATCGATATCTTACAACTCTGAGGGAAAAAAAGACAAACGAAGCATTTTTGTTAGGTTTGGAATTAGGAATAAAAACATAATGCAGTGGGGGCAATCATGTGATTAATCAATCAATTTATCAGATTATGAAAATTCTAAATTATGGTATAGCTGTTGATGAATTGATAAGAATCAAGTTTTTATCGATCACTAGGAGGGCATGAAGTCAATTTAATGAACATTTAAACCCTATTTCGCTCAATTATTGAGTTATGAGCACCTAATTTTAAGGACTTTAATGCCCTGTAGCATACACATTTTACGTCATAGAGCAAAAATGTCCTAATAAAAGTCTATGTCCCCTCTATACACAGGTAAAATATTTCGGTGTTATTCATTAACACCCTGTATATGAATTTACAATATAAAACACACTTATTTTATTACTAAAGAAATAAGTGGGGGTACGTCGTAGCGTAATGGTTGAAGCACAAATCGGAAGGTCGCGGGTTCAATCCCCGATAATGTCGGAGTTTTTCAATTGGCCTAATCCCTCTGGTGGCACTATGGACCTGGGGTCGACTCAGCCTCTTACAGAAATGGGAGTAAAGGCGGCCGGTGCGTAAGGCTGACAACCTTACCACCGTCAAGTGCCGAATGTAAAAAATCTGGGAGCCTCAACCTCATAGAACCCTCTGAACCTCCATGGTCTGATAAAGATGTACAGTAAGTAAATTTATACTACTTGGACACCCTTAGTGAAAAAAAATATTTCTCAACTGGCATGCCCATCAAATTGCCCCTAGCAAACATGTGCCATTAAGGGCTAGTTTACACGGTGTCACTAGGTTTCGTAACCACTTTCATGAAAGTGATTTCGTGAATCTAATTACACACATTTTCTTTCCAATGCAACCGCACATTTCATGTTATTTCTGAAGTTCAAGTTGTTAAAATCCCACATAAATATTTGAAACACGTATGAATACAGGCATTTCACAGTTTCCTCACTTCTCCATTTCATTTTATGAAACGCGAACAAGATAAATATGCGTAAAATATCAAAATTACTGTTTAGTTTCCTGAAAAGTTTGAATCAGCCGAAACTGCGTAGTTTCATAACCAGGCTTTAAAACTTAGTGCCCGAACCCACAGAGGGAGTTGATTCCGGTTACCAACAACCTGAGTATAGGGGGTGGAGGGTGATTGCGTAGGCTGATAAGACAGTCATTGATAGTAGTACCGAGAAGTGAATGCCCTCGTAGTACGGTGCCTCTCAAATTGGTCAACAGTGTATCTTGTCATTGTGCGTGTTTAAATTTATAATACGTGTTCGGCATGCCGAAAGTGAAGTGTTCTAAAACGCAAACATATATTGAAACATTTGGGAGGGACACAAACGTCATACTGGCATGTTGTCATGGTAGCTCAATGGTAGAGCATCAGCGCGTTAAGCTGAAGATCCGTGTTCAAATCCCGGTTATGACATAAAATTTTTCAAGCTGATTCTTACTTGTAGGAGAAAGTATCGTTTTGCATGCTTGTAATGTGAGTTTAGAGAATGAGAAGTTATTTTGTGGTCTTCCTACATCTGTATTACTGTTTGTTTACTATCACGTGAACTAGCATATGGTAGCTAGGGCATACGCCGAGCAAAGTCTGTACAGTACGGTTGCTGTTAACATATTCGATCGGGCACTAAGTTTTAAAGCCTGATCATTACTCATTGTCGCCAGTACATCTTGAGCTTGCGCATTCAAGCAAAAAACAGTTGCGAAATTTACTTACGAAACCTAATTTCGTCGTCTAAACTAGCCTTTATAAACTAAAGAAAATAATAAATCTTTATTGCTACAAGACAAACTGCTGTGGTGTTTAAAATAAATCTGAATTAAAATTAACTATGAACACTTGGCGGAGATTCACAAATAAAAACGATTGTCTATTGTCTGAAAGTAACGATATATACATGCAAGAAATCATCTCTACCTGCACTGAAACATGACTTAAAATTGAACAAAAATTACGCATCTCTTGAAAATACGAAAAAGCAAAATAAAGGAAGAAAATGCAAAAACAAATTGCCCTTATTTAGGCCTAATCAATTATTTCATGGTACACATTTATATAGGCTATATATTCAAGCTATATAACGGATTATACAAATAATAATTATGTTAATATCCATGAATCGATTCGAGTAACCGTGTTGTGACCAGTGCTACCAATGGTGCATATAATACATAGTTAACTTCAATCAGGTAAGCTAACAGCAGAACAGAATAAAAGCACACAAACTGGCTTGCACCGAATCGAAATTGTGTTTATAATCAACTAGCTTAAAAGGCCCGGCGTCACTCGGGTTTTGTATTTTGTTAATGCGAAAATAACTTATGAAGGACTTTCGATTTTTCAAACTCTAGGTCTTTAAGGTCTTTATATAGGTATTAAGAATTTGAAATGGGGAAGAACGACTTATCACACACAAACTATTCCCTCAGAAAACGCTAGATAGGCTATAGCTTATTATAGCTTATAGCAGATCCCCACGGCTTCTCCCAAGATAATTAATTGAAAGATTAACAATTAAGAGCAAAATAATTAAAGTATTATATTTATTAACACTTTGCACGCGAAACATTCATAGGTGTAAACTAAACATTTGATAGGCCTAATTAATGAAACAGCTCTAAATCCGGCTTTGAAGTGAATTTCACGATTAGAAAATAAATGGAAAAATGCAGTATTCGAAAGATTATGAGAATTGAAATCGATTAAACTCACGATAAAAAAAAAGTTCGTAAATGTATTTGACAGACAGACATTGTACATTAGTTTTTATTTATATAGGTGAAGAATGGAATAAGCCTACTGAGGCCGTGATTTCTATATTCATTTGTCCAGACTTATAATTCCGTTACATTTCAGGCAGATTTAACGACCCTACATAAGATATTTTAATTACGATTACAAATAAAAACGTTGTAGCCAGGACCCCGAACTAAGCAACTTCCCCGGAATTTTCTGTAAACTATATTCCATGTCAAATAAAATATGTTTAACATTACCTTATCGACATCTAGGCCTATAGCTTTTATAATAACCTGAGATATCCATTGCCTTCCATAGCGATCGCGACGATATTATTTCCAAGGTATGACAATAATAGACAAAGCCTTCTGCAATTGATTTGACAACTGAAATGAATAACTCAAAACTGATGCCTCGAAAGCGTAAAAAATGCACGTTTTCTTGCCGTTTTTCACTCATAACTCGCGAACGAAGGCTAAAATTAAAAATGTAGTATGACAGAAACCTTCCCGGGAATGTACCCAACAACTTCCCAAAGTTTCATGGCGATCGGATGAATGGTGTAGTAATGCATAAAGGACACACACACACACACACATACATTCATTTTTATATATATAGATGTACATTTCTATTATTTCAATTTCCAAAAAAGTTATGTTGTATAAAATATTCTGTTTTCGTGCTGCTTAATGGCAGCATGTGATGTATTGATCACTGCACACTGATGCTTACGTGTCCTGTAACAAGCAGACGTTTTACCCGATAAAACGACATCCTCGCGATTCCTTCAAGAATATTGTAAGATAAACGGCCGTGATTGGTCTATATCCTAGGAATTGCTCAAACATTATTGGTCTGCCTCTATATATACAAAAGGCTTTGTCCTGACTGACTGACAGAGAATCAACGTAGAGCCTAAACTACAACAGGTAGAGACTTGGAATTTTGACAGTACATTCGTTTCATAATGTAAGTGCTCACTAAGAAAGGATTTTCCAAAATTTTGATTTTAAATGCCAAACATTAAATGTTTTTGAGGGTACTTAATCCCTTTTTACACAGAATTATCAAATCCAAATCACAGTTCACTTGACAACGGTATTGTTGGCAGTCTTCACATAAGGCTTTGGAAATAAATGAAACGAGACTTGACAAATTAGAGAACTATCAATATAACCCATGTTATAAATAAATATTAAAGAATGAAATCCACGAAAATAATGCAGTCACATAACTTTCTCTACCCTGGACATAGAGAAAACAATACGAGGTATGGTATTATGTTTTGGGAAGAGAAATATGAAAGTGATATTGCATTTCTGTTTAATTTTTTCCCCAAAACGGTTTTATGGTAACATGAGAGTGAGAAATAAAATACTCCGCAAAGACAATACAATTTTATGTTACCGGAATTTCTGTTTCTTCTTAATTGAACCCCTACCAGGCTTGGTGTGTACAAGCGATGGGATGCAAAATTCTTCATCCTCTATGAGCCATAAAAAGCTATACCAAGTGTTTTCTGAGGGAATAGTTTGAGTGTGATAAATCGTTCTTCCTATTTCAAATTCTAAATACCTATACAATGACCTATAATTTAAAAATCGAAAGTCCTTCATAAGATAATTTCCATTTACAAAATATCGACGCCGGGCCTTTTAAGCTAGTGTCAAATACGCGTCATGTGAATGGAATAAATCGATAAAAGCTAGACCTCTAGTTATGTTACTTACTTCTATCAATAGCTAATAATATCACGGATTTCGTTGTCAGATTGCATTTAATGCGAGAGGAGACAAGTTAGAGCGGAATCGACGGACTGGAATAAGCAGACACACAGTAGCAGATTTGTTGTCGCTACTGTTCACACAGTTCCACGACTTTGCAAAAACTTGTACTTCACCCTCCCTTGCAGACAGAGAATCGAGCTAGAAACATTCGAGCTTAACCCTTAAATGCATGAAACTAAATTTCTCACGCATTTTAAAAACCTATGTCGGACCGCAAAGAAAATAGTTAACACAATGGATATATATATATATACACACACACATGAGAATACTACACGATAAAAATTCCTCTGACACTGGGATTTGAACCCAGTTGGTAGAGCATTGGCACGGATAGCCAAGGTCCTGGGTTCAAATCCCACTGTCAGAGGAATTTTTCTCCTATAATATCCTCATGTAATGTCCAGCAGAGACAATAATCTGTGATTTCATGAATGCATTTATTCATTTTGAATGTTACTGTACAATAACAGTGAAAGCCCCGTCACAAAAATCACTAAATAGTGTGCCTCACAGTATTGCATATGACATAACGTGTCTGTCAGTGAGATAGACCATTAAGGGCAATCAGCCATAGGAGAGAGGTTCCATCTGGCGCTGTGAAGAGAAATATGGCTTAGCTCAGTTGGTAGAGCATTGGCACGGCTAGCCAAAGGTTCTGGGTTCAAATCCCAGTGTCAGAGGAATTTTTCGCTTACAATATTATCATTTAATGTCAACAGAGAATAATATATGTGGTTCATGAATGCATATGCATATATCTATACTGATTTTTTGTTTACTTCAGGTTTCTTTCTTAGCTCGTTTCGGGTATAGGTAATTCGTTTGGAGCAGGAATCGAACCCGGGCCCGTGAGGGGAGGGAACACCGGTGTATTCATTGGAAAATCGCCAACTAAAATCTAGTACGTTTACATAAAGAATCTAAGAATCTAATCATAAGAAAGTAAACAAACTTCAGAGTCTTACAATATCTACATCTGTTCACTTATGCATAAAGAAATCCTTTGATGAGTGGAATTTCTTACAACATTTCCTGATGGCTTGTAATAAACTTGCCTCGTGTTTGAGATAGCGATCGAAGTGGGGCGTACAGAAGTTATGGAGGTTTGGTATAAAGCCATGTACGGAATCAAAGCGAAGTGTAGCGTCAGATGTGTGATAAGACGAATAAGGAAGGATTCTAAAGTATGTCCATCTTGTATGATATCCACTGTCCAGGCCAGATTGAGGCCTCACTTGTCATTCAGAGACTTGCCAAAATTACACTCACATAACTTTCTGTACTCTAAAATATGGATCAAACAACTTTCTAACTTCAAATAATCTAATGTAATATTTGGGCTGATGTTTACGCCCAACGCCACCTATTAACAAGACAGTATTCAATTGTGAAAATAATTGAAGATGGCCTTGCTCGATTGCCATAGGAACCAGGAAAAAGTAACATGCTGATAATTTTTTTTGCAATATAGGCCTAACACATCAATTTGTCGATCGCTTCGATTTTTTTAACCCGCTCTACTTGATTCATTTGTTTATAACTTTACAACACGCAGAGATGTTATTTTTTTACATAGGTGGACAGAAGGGGATCATGCACGCAGGTCTAAATGGGAAAACATTGAATGATTTGGACGAAACTCATTATGCGGGGTTTTTTGTGGGCTAGGGAACTCGTATCTGAGGTTCCCCCCCCCCCCGGTCGCGCACATTGTTCGTGAAATGCACCTTGAAGCCGAGTTTTTAGATTTCTAATTATCAATCGTCTCCCGCAGAAGTTCGACTGGGAGGTGTTTAAACATTCACCCTACAGCCCGGACCTCGCTCCCAGTGATTTCCATCTTTCCCTACACCTCAAGAAATGACAGAGAATGACAGACAGGAGGAGTTGGTTGACACACAGTGGTTCAAATCCCAGGCGGCAGAAATCTACGACACAGGTATTCAATAGTGAGTCCCACGGTATGAAAAATGTCTCAATTCCGGTGGCGAATATTATGAAAAATAGTTGAACGCTTGCAGTATCTGTTGCAATAAACATTTCCATGAAATTGTGTTTTGTTTCTGTAAACGGTTCCAGGGAAACTTACATTATGAATGGCCTTCGTATACAGAGTGTTAATGAATAAAATCAGGTAAACTGATATAACAAAGTGCCAGTATGTTTTCTTTAATCAGTTATGACTGCAATTATGATATGCAGAATGTGTTTTTTTTTAAATTGATTTCCAAGTTAAGCTCCAGATTTATTCATTAAGCAGGGCTTACGGAAGAAGAAAGGTCTACCATTTCGGCCACCTGGGTCATTTTAACGGTCTAGTTGGATAAGCGCATGTAAATCAATATGTTTTTTGTCATAGCTACCTGTATTTTAATTTCCAAGGCCTTATACGATCACAGTAAAACAATAGGCTATGTTGTCAAGATAACTGATTTTCATTTTTTTATAAATTCTTTCGAATACGTATATTACCATAAAATAGACACTAAATTGAGCATTACTCCGAAACAGGTCAACCGATTTTATCCATTATGAATAGACGTCTTCCCATGGACATTATAAATGTGTATACCAAGTTTCATAAAAATCCGGTAAAGCGTATTTGAGTTACCGCGTCTTTAAAATATACACTAAATTGGGTTTTACTCCGGTACCGGTCAACAGATTAGGTTCAAATTCAATAAGGAACTTCTTATGGACGTCATAAATGGGTATACCAAGTTTCATGGAAATCCGATACAGCGTATTTGAGTGATGGCGCCTTTCTATTAGAAAGGCGCCATAATCTATTAAAATAGGCACTAAATTGGGCATTACTCCGGTACCGGTGAACCGATTTGGTTCAATATCAATAGGGTTCTTCCCATGGACATTATAAATGTGTTTTCCAAGTTTCATGAAAATCCGAAAAAGCGTATTTGAGTTATGGTGCGTACAGACACACGAACAGACAGACGGACAGACAGACGGACAGACATTTTTTCGTTCACCACACAATCTCATAAAGTACCATACTGGCACTTAATAACACCGAAATATTTTATCTGTGTATAGAGAGGGCATAGACAAGCTACTTTTATTGAGAGATTTTTGCTCTATGGCTTCAATTTTTCCTGTTACAGCATAAAATCTCCCAGGACATGGCCGCCACTGACTTCTAACATTTATAAAAAAAAATGGAAAACAAAGGAACTGCGTTAATAACACTAATAAAAGAACTAATGCAGTGGAGGCCAGTCATGTGATTAGTCTGTAAATTTTGCAGATTATGAAAGCTCTAAATTATGATATAGCTGTTGATGAATGATTAACAATCGGGTTTTTATCGATCACTAGGAAGGAATGAAGTTAATTTAATGCAAATTTTAACCCTATTTCATGTAATTATTAAGCACCAATTATAATAATTATAAGCACCAAATTGTAATGACTTTAATGCCCTGTAGCATATACATTTTACATCATAGAACAAAAATCTCCTAATAAAAGTTGCTTGTCTATGTCTCCTATATACACTGGTAAAATATTTCGGTGTTATTCTTTAACACTCTTTATTTTAGGCCTATACCTACTGGTAAAAATCTGATGTGAAAGGCACATAACTTCCTCTGCCCAAAAAAAAGTTAGCAGTATTCACATATCCTTTTACAGAATCGCAACACACAATTTTACGCTAATTATCCTATAAATACCTTTTCTTTCAATGATGCGACTAAAAGCGCAGGCTATACAAACTTAAAAAAAAAAGAACAAGTGACTGCAGACGTTTATTGAACTTTCCGCCGTAAAGAATAATTTCCGAAATTTATCGAATATTTCCCTCAGATACGTCTTTACTCTATACCTGGCCAACAATACATCTTTCTCACTTCACATTCTTATATAGAATAAGAGGCCGTGAAAGAGCGCGTATTCAGTTGTTCAACACGCAAGACAAAATTTCTACAAACAGTGGGTGAACAGTGGGTGGCTTGTAACTACCCTCAGAGAATTTTTTCGAAAAAAAGTTTCAAATAAAAGTTTTAGCTCTCAGTAAAAGGAACACATGTGCAAATTTTAAAGAAAATCGATAGAGCCGTTTTCGAGAAAATCGCGAAAAACGAAAATTTCTTCATGTAAAGTCCCCTTAAAAATAAGAGAAATTTGTCGCCAATCTTCGAATCACGTCTTCAGAAGGTACCTGACCCAAATACGAAATTTTGTTTTCATACGATTCTCCGTTTCGGAGCTAGCCTGTTCACAAACTTCCACACAGACAGACAGACACACAGACACACACACAGACATGTTTCCAAAAATAGTATTTTTGGATTCAGGGGGCCTTGAAACGTGTATATATACTAAAAACTCAACTTCGAATTTTAGGGTCGAAAACAATACTTCCTCTACCTATAGTACCTATGGTACGGGCAGAGGAAGTAAAAAAGTAAAACCTATTCTGCTATAAACTGTACATAACCAGAGATAGCCTTTTTGAAACCAGTTGACTCAGTCTCTTACTTGAGACATAGATCAGGCATATTTCTGCTGTCAACTTGAAAGACATTTGTATGAACAAATATGCTGCAAACGTACGCTGTTTATTGGCACAATTTGTTGACCTTGGCGAAATGGATTTGTTTCAAAGTTCGCGAGATAGTTTGCCCGTGTATGGAAGTCGTGTCTCTTCCGGGACAACGACGCAATGTTTCCACATTGTCGCTCACTATAAAGGCAAGGCATTTCATATTTCATCCGGAAAACCTTGGAAACTCCAAATGAAGCTACGATCAAAACGCATTTCTATGACACAGTGGAAAAATCTGCACAAATCCATGATCTGTTTCTAAATCAGGCTGTGCCAAGAACTAGCAAGAGAGAACATTCTTCTCAAGATAGATATATAAGCATTCATGAACCACAGATTATTGTCTCTGTTGGACACTACATGAGAATATTATAGGAGAAAAATTCCTCCAACACTGGGACTTGAACACAGGACCTTTGGCCGTTCGCGCCAGTGCTCTACCAACTGAGTTAAGCCGGAGTTCAATTCACAGCGCCAGATGGAACCTCTCTCCTATGACTGATTGCCCTAATGGTCTACCTCACAGACAGACAAGTTATGTCATATTCAGTACTGTGAGGCATACTAAGTAGTGTACAATAACAGTGGGAGCCCGGTCACAAAAAATCACTACTTAGTGTGCCTCACAGTACTGAATATGACATAACTTGTCTGTCTGTGAGGTGGACCATTAGGGCAATCAGTCATAGGAGAGAGGTTCCATCTGGCGCTGTGAATTGAACTCTGGCTTAGCTCAGTTGGTAGAGCATTGGCTCGAATAGCCAAAGGTCCTGGGTTCAAGTCCCAGTGTCGGAGGAATTTTTCTCCTATAATATTCTCACATTCTTCTCGACTATGGTAATACAGAATAGAAGTACTTAGCTGAGATTATTCCTTTAGTAGAAACAAAGATTTCTACTTTCTGTGCCCGTACCGTAGTCACTATAGACAGAGGAAGTATTGTTTTCGACCCCCAAATTCGAAGTTGGGTTTTTGACATAAATACACGTTTTGAGGCTTCCTGAATCCAAAAATGCTATTTTCGAAAACATTTTGTGTGTGTATGTCCGTGGAAAGCCTAGCTCCATAACGGAAAATCTTATGAAAACAAATTTTTTTATTTGGGTCAGATACATTTATTTAACACGAAGATTGGCGAAAAGTTTCTCCTATTTTAAGGGGATTTTACATGAAGAAGTTTTCTTTTCTCGCGATTTTCTCGGAAATGGCTCTTACGATTTTCTTTAAATTTTGCAAACGGGTTGTTTATACCAAGAGCTAAAACTTTTATTTTAAACATATTTTTGAAAAAATTCTCTGAAGGATAGTTATAATTCATCCACTCTGAATACATGCTTTTTGCAATATGGCCTCTTGTTCTGTATCAAAATGTGAAAAATGTATTGGAGAAGCTTAAAGCTAAGAAAGTTAGGAGAGTACATTAATAAGATTTTATTTGGGTTATGTATCCTTCGGGGATGTGATGTGGCAACGACATTCTCTTCATTTTTACAACCAACTTAGGCTACACGAAGAGAATGTCAAACATAATATATTATACTAAGATGCTAACTTATATTTGGGCAGAGGAAGTTATGTGAATTTCACATCAGATTTTTAATGTAAGTTTTGTCCCAATCGAGTACTTTTGTCATAGGTAATATAACGAGAAACCCAGATTTTATCGATAACTTTATCTTAAGAGTGAGCCAGAATGCTTTTGTTTAATCAGTGATAACTGCAAATATAATATTCAGGAATATTCAGTAAATAAGTTATTCTTTAAATCGATTTCAGAGTTAAGCTCCAGGTCGATTCAATAAGCATGTCTTACGGATGAACATAGGCCTAGTTTGATAAGCATATGTGAAGGAATATGTGGGTAGTGTTATTTGTCAAAGCTAACTGTATTGCAATTCCAAAGCCGTATATGAACACTGTAAAACAATATGTTGTCATGAGAACAGATCTGCATTTAATAAATTCTTTCTAATATATTACCATAAAATTTGCACTAAATTGGGCATTACTCCGGTAGCAGTCAACAGATTTGGTCCAAAATGAATAAGCTTCTTCCCATGGACGTTATAAATGTTTATATAAAGTTTCATGAAAATCTGATAAAGAGTATTTGAATTATAGCGCGTAAAGACACACGGACAGACAGACAGACGGCACTTCATAATGACGCACCTGTGCGGTAAGTTAGGTTGCCGGTACTGGATGCTGCCGGTACTGGATGCAAGAAATTCGAGTTTTTCTACAATGAAAGCATGAATGGGAGATGGAAGAAATATCACTATCGTAGAAAAAATATTTGTTTCATAAAATATTGAATTCTCTCTAAGCTTTACAAAACGAAAGTTGTTATTTCATTTTCTCTAGTACATAACATACGATAAAACGCATATTCTCCTGTTACTGTCTGATATGGATTTCATAACTTACAGGTATAAGCTAATAAATTCAGCCCATGTAGATATGTTTCTTATTACATGGTTTTATTCCCTTACAGAAACTGCTTTTTCTTCTTTATTCTGCTATAATGAAAACATCTACTCTTATACAATTCAACGGCCCTAAATAGCGTGCTTGCTCGCCCGCTTCGTGAGACATCGGGTATACTCGGCGATGTTCGTATCTCTCAGTCTAAACTTTCATGACGACTACAAGATTAGGAAAACCGTTTCTTTATTATATAAGGCCTAAGTGAAATGAACTCAATGAACAAATATTCTAATTTTATTTTTACTTACAATTTTCATAGCTCTGAACCACACACATTTTTAATAATCTACCAGTGTAATTTTCTTAAAAATCCTGGAGTCAATGAATAGTGGTGGGCGAAGCCGGGGGCACCAGCAGTAAAATATTGATGATTTAACTCTTGAAATATCGCTGATAATAATAATCCAAATCAATCACTCCTTCTCTTGAAAAATTATATAATTTCTTAAAATTACACTGAATTTATCAAATAAAATTCACATCTCATTCATCTGTCAACAAACAGTTGAAAAACGCCATTATCCACCGCCGTCTCGAGAATTACGCACGAGAATTAGCCTATACAGTTTAGAAGGCACTGGATCACAGTTATCTTTGGAACTACATAATCGAATCTGAGATCGTTTTCCCAGGTGGCAATTTCTAATCGTGGAATGTACTCTAAAGCCGGAATTTTAGCTGTTTCATTAATTATTAATGGTTTAGTTTAAGAATGATTCGCGTGCAAGTGTTAATAAATATAATGCTTTAATAATTATTATACCTATTAATTTCTAATTTTTTAATTAATTATCGTGGGCGAAGCCGCGGGCACCTCCTAGTATTGTACAGTTCATGCATACATCCATGTTAACTGTACCTCGGGATGATCAAATAGATTGCTCTTTTATTTTCTGTGCTTGTACCATAGCCTCATATTCAAGAAAATCTCTATATATATAAAAGGCTTTGTCCTGACTGACTGACTGAATGAATGACTGACTGAATGACAGGAATCAACGTACAGCCTAAACTATAACAGGTAGAGACTTGGAATTTTGACAGTACCTTCGCTTCATAATGTAGATGCTCACTAAGAAAGGATTTTGAAAAATTCTGATTCTAAATGCCAAAAATTAAATGTTTTTGAAAATACTTAGTCCCTTTTTACATGGAATTATCAAAACAAATTCACAGAACGTATTGTTACCAGTGGTATCAGGTGGGCTTGGATTAAATTAAATGGATGTTTGACAAATTAGAGAAGGTATCATTATAATTCATATTATCTACATTAATAAAAGGAATTCTCCTCGATGTCCAGCGAAATCTACTGAACGCAGAGATCTGAAATTTTAAACATAGGTGTGCTGAAGGGTCGGAAAATGCACCTCGAAGCCGGAATTTTAATTTTAGTTTTCGTTCGTGAGTTATGAGTGAAAAACTGGAAAAAAAGTGCATATTTTGCGTTTTCAAAACATAAGTTTTCAGTTATACATTTCAATGTCAAATCAATTACAGTTGGCTTTGGCTATTTTTGTCAAACCTTGAAAACAAAACTTTCGCGATCGCTTGAATGTTGTAAGCCCTAAATATGGTCAAACGTTGTTTTATTTGGACGAATCTCACTATACAGAGGTTTTCTTGGCCAAGAAACTCGAATCTGAGGTCGCTTTTACCAGTCGATGCTATCTGATCGTGGTATGTAGTCCATGCGATTTAGGTGTTAATAAATGTAATGATTTAACTATTATGCTCTTAATTTTTAATTCTTGAAATAATTATCGCGGGCGAAGCCGCGGGTACATGCTAGTAATCTATATACGACTGCCGTCCATAAAGTAAGTTCCCCTCGGGCTGATTACATAAACAAAACACATTTTCATGGAAATATTTATTCCAATAGATGCAGCAAGTATTCAGCTATTTTTAAACATATTTACCACCGGAATTGAGACGTTTGTCAAACCGTTGGACCAGCTTTTGAACACATGTGTCGTAGAATTCTGCCGCCTGGATCTGAACCACTTTGTGACAGTCATCTCCGCTTCTCTGTCATTTACTGAGGCGTAGGAAGAGAGGGAAATCACTGCGACCGTGGTCCGGGCTGTAGGGTGGATGTTGGAACATCTCCTAGCCGAACTTCTGCAGAAGATTTTCGTGTGCCTATTTCATGGAAATCCGATAAAGCGCATTCGAGTTATCGCGCGTATAGACACGGACGGACATTTTTTTGTGCCCTCCCTTACCACCGGAGTTCCGGTAAAACCAAATTTTGGTAACCATTTGTTTGATGTGTTTACCTAATAGTGACCTTATGTACATCCTGATGGGATGTGTGTTGAAATTGACATGTTTGGGCTGTGTACTTGTGTCGTTGTGTATTAGCGCGGGTTCGCCTTTCTTGCCATGAAGTCGATTGCTTGTTTTTGGTTGTATTTGTTTAGGATCGTGTAGAGATGTTTTCTAAAGTATGTAGCAGTGCGTGTATCTGTGTGAAGGGATTATTAGCCAGTCCGGCATTTGCCTATGAGCAAGGGAAACCCCTCAAAAACCTCGCTCGGACTGGGATAGTGGGCAAAGCCCGGCCAAAGTCCATCTATCATGTGTTGGATTATACATACCAACAGGCATTTTGGTGCCTTAGAATTTATACCTTTTCTTGGGTATATTTAGGTCGCTGATGCCAAATGTGCCATTAGTTTTTCCCTATCAGCTTTAGTTTTGTGAGATATGGTATTACCATTATGCATATTATCCCATTTTACGTTTGATATATAAATAAAAAACAGTGCCTATTTTTAGCTTCTAAATCACGTGAAGAAAAAAGCAACTCACATTACATTAACATTACAATAACAATATAACATGGGGTCTTTCAAAAAATTTATATTATCACATAATTGTACGGTCGTTTATGACTTATGAGCTGTCAATTTGAGGGCCAGCTTTTAGTTTAGTCCTACGGGTCAAAAGTATGGTCAAGAACCTTCACTATCTATATTATCAAGCAAGATTTTGTTTCGCGAAAGAGGTTATAAGTTAGTGGCACTCTATATAAAAGTAGAGCTAGTAGAGAAAAACTGTTTACATATTTGGAATAAGCCAAAATCCGGTAAAACATCTGAGACACCAAACAAAAAGTTCTTTTTTGTTGGGCTGTGTTATTCATGATACTGTTCTATACTCAGACGGACAGACAGACGGACAGACAGACGGACAGACATCTCATAGAGTACCATTCTGGCACTTAATAAATAGTGTAGATAAAAAAGATTAAGTCACCAATACCACCAATTTTAACATTACTTGAGTCACCCTAAATAGCCTACATTAATACTAACTTTGATACTATATTTTGTTGTTGACCTTACTAATAGGAATTATGAGTCCGGCGATTTAGACCCTTACAAGGAATAACCTCCAGTCAGTCTCCACACGCACTGCTCTCTGTAAATGGCAACCTGTTGCTGCCTCCAGTCTTAGTTTGTGTTTGTGATGTGACTGACCAGGTTCGTGTCCAGCTTCCTGTTTCCATACCTCGCCATGTCTCCTGTAGGACGCAGGATTTTTATTGCAGTTACCAGAGGTATTTTATTTTATTTTATTTTTCTGGGAATGCAATAGGCTCATTGCCCAATTACAATATTCTATTATACTAGCTTAAAAGGCCCGGCGTCTCCCGGGTTTTTTATTTTGTAATTGGAAATTAACTTATGAAGGACTTTAAATTTTTAAATTCTAGGTCCTTATATAGGTATTTATAATTTGAAGTAGGAAGAACGCCTTATCACACTCAAACTATTCCCTAAGAAAATGTTTGATATAGCTTTTATGGCTATATGTAGAATTTTGGGATGCAGAATTTTGCATCCCATCGCTTGTACAGTACACAGCAAGCCCGGGAGGGGTTCTAATAAGAAGAAAGAGAAATTTCGGTAACATAAAATTGTATTATCGTGGCTGAAAATTTTGTTTCTCACCCTCATGTTACCATAAAACCGTTTTCGGAATGAAATTAAACAGAAATACAATATCACTTTCATACATCTCTTCCAAAACATATTACCTTACCTCGTATTGTTTTCTCTATTTCCAGGCTAGAGGGAGTTATGTGACTGCATTATTTTCGTGAATTTCATTCTGTGATATAATAATATAGGCCTATATATTACCATACCTCGTATTGTTTTCTCTATGTCCAGGGCAAAGAAAGTTATGTGACTGCATTATTTTCGTGGATATTGATAGTTCTCTCATTTGTTTCTCTCATTTGTCAAATTTATTCTACTTTAATTTTTTTTCCAAGCCCATCTGAGACCCGCTGGCAATAATATGTTTTAATGTCAAATGTTATTTGGATTGGATAATTCTGTGTAAAAATGGATTAAGTATTTTGAAAAACATTTGATTTTTGGCATTTAAAATCAGAATTTTTCAAAATCCTTTCTTAGTGAGCACCTACATTATGAAACGAAGGTACTGTAAAAATTCCAAGTCTCTACCTGTTATAGTTTAGGCTCTACGTTGATTCCTGTCAGTCAGTCAGTCAGTCAGTCAGTCAGTCAGTCAGGACAAAGCCTCTTATATATATAGAGATTATATTATATTGGTCAATCCGGTAAACAGCTGACCGATCAAGATGAGGGTTTCAAAGAGGAGTGGGATAGCCTCCATATTCCACTCAGAAAATGTTGACAACAGTTTCAAGGACTTTTATTATTCTCTCCAACTTTTCAGGGGGGCTATCCCACACTCTAAGAGTACAATAAACTAACACTAGACGGACTCAGGTTACATAATATGCAACTAGCTCATTTTCGACCAAAGTGACGGATACCCCCTTCATTCCACTAAGCCCTTCAATTGTGTGCAATGGTAGTCGGCCAAGTCACATGATCGAATCTGATGGTTTGTAGACATTTGGACCAAAAATTGGATTGTGGAACATTGGCTTTGGATTAAAAATATAATATTAATGTTGTAAAACTGGTGTAATTAATAAAAGATAATACTGTAATTGGGCAATGAGCCTGTTATATTCTCAGCACAATAAATAATAAATTAAAAATTAAAAACTTATTATTTTTACCTTTAAAATATGCATTCTTTCTTTCTTTCTTTTTCGTAGTTTTACCTCTCCCTTTTAGGATTTAAGCGACCCAAGCCGCCCGGACAAAATATGCATTCCTGAAGTGTAAATATTGTTTTTATTGTTTCAGGTCAGGGAAAAGAGGAGGGCATGGAGCACAGTTCTGTAAAACATGGGTAAGTCATTTTTCTTGCTCCTTTAGTTTAGATTGTCTCAGACACTTTTTCAAGCGCATGTAAAGTGTTGTATTCATTGATGTGGTCATGCTACAGATGCTAAAGATTGTCTTCAGTCTATCTCTGATAAATTTAATTTGAATCCTAACTCCATTCAAATTAGAAACAATATTATTTTAATAAATAAATTGCAGCCAAATAGCCATACTTGAAAGATAGTTTACAATGATGGTTTACATGTTTGCATATTCACATAGGCCTATTGTCTTTATTCTTTTTGTACAGAGTTCGATATGGTACCGATCGCACGGTTTCTCACATTCGCAGTCGACATTGGGTTCATGGAAGTGTGTGTTTTTGCACATTAGGTAATGAAACCCGTGGACTGCCAATCTTGTAATGACGTGTCTCATTTCGAAGTTTGCCTTCGACCATGATCTGTCTATCATGGCTCCTGTGCCATAGAATTCTGGTTGTACTTCATCTCTTTTTCCTGTCAGTGCTGCCAGCAGTTTTTCTGATGCGCTGGTGTTGGGTAGAGGTATGCTTGTCCTGAGATCTTCTACGAGGAAGGTTTCCCTTGCCAGGAGATATGCGAGTCTTGACCGGGTCATTTTTGATACTCCTATTGCTTTCTTTATGTAGTTTGCTTTCACCCTTTCTAAGGTGGATAGATTCTTTGTTGTTAAATGTGGCCAGATGATTTCGATGCCGTATGTTAGTATTGGAAGAATTTTTGCTCTGAATAGTAACATTGCTGTCTCTAGACTAAGGGTTTTGGTGTTTTTTTATTTCGAGCGATGCCATTATTGCTTGGGTTGCCTTCTCTGTGACGTGTTTTGTGAAGCATTTTGCGCTTTTTTGCAGCGTGATGCCTAAATATTTGAAGTCTGGCACTATCTTTAATGTTCTGCCCCTTATGAGTATCTCTGCTGATGCGGGTGCCTTCCCTCCATTCCTAAAGATCATGGTCTCTGTTTTTGATATGTTGATGTCGAGCTTGTGTTTGGAGCACCATATTTCCATGTCGTTTACTGTTTCCTGGAGTTTTGTTATGTCTCTTGAGCCAATAACGATGTCATCCGCATATGCGCACGAGAATACGCCCTCTTTTTGGGTGAACAATATTATAAACTACACAAAACATCTGTGTTTGTGTTGGGTACGGGGACACCAGGGAAGTGTCGGTAACGAACGTGCGGATAAATTAGCTAAATCAGCAGCATCTTCCAGTCTACGTTATTCATATTCCAAGAGCCCCGTATCTTACGTTAAAAACAAAATGTTACATTACATCTTTAATTGTTGGAATGACATTTGGATAAAAAGTACAAATGGCGCCTTGACTAAAGAACTTTTCTTCCCTACAGTGCACTTTCGGCTAATGGTTAAAATATTTACACCAAATTTTATTTTAACACAATTTATGACAGGCCATGGAAAATTTGGGAGTTATTTTTTTACGATTTCACATTATTTCAGATAGTGGTTATAATTGTGTCAGGAATCCATACTAACTGTAAAACATGTTTTGTTCGATTGTCCTATGTTCGAAACAAAAAGACTCCAGCTAAATTTGCTTTTTGAAGATTGTGACGAAATTTCCATGTGTGACAAAATTTTCATAAAGCAATGTTATTATAATCATTTTATGCAGTATTTAACATATATTCACAACCATATGTAATTAATATTCTGTATTTTACAGTCCGTCGCCGTGTTTGGTGAGTTGGTAGCGCGCCTGCCTTCCACTCTGGCGGTCCGGGTTCGATTCCCGGCCGGGTCGGGATTTTTCAGGACTGGGTGTTTGTCAGTAGGTTAAGTCTTAGGTTAAGATAATGCACATTGTGCGCGATTCCTTAATTATTATTAAAAATGTTTGTTTGTTTACAGGACAGTGCAGACGTTGCCTGTGATCAGGCGGGAACTGAAGGATTTGCGCTGCTGTGACGGCGATGCTGTGACGCTCGAGTGTGGGGTGCAGGCCACCCCAGCGCCCGACATCCGGTGGGAGAAGGGTGGAAGGGTAAGCAGACGCACTATAATACTTTCACCCTTAGATATTTTTTGGTTTTCTCAATGTGGTCCGCGCGATAGTTGCCTCTTCAGGTATAATAACGCCACCCTTCATTTCCTTGTTTGTGTCACATAGACCCGTCCTAGTCGACTGCACAACTTTTTGATGCCGACCACCTTGAGAGAACCTAACAGAACATGCTTTTTTAAAGACCCTTCCAAGTAGGCCCACCTGAAGATAGGAACTAAAAACATATGTACTCGTTTCAACTTGATCAGCGAAATAAACATCTGACTAGTTTGAGAATTATATGTGAAGGAATATGTCATAGCTAACTGTATTGCAACTTCCAAAGTCGTATATGAACACTCTAAAACAATATGTCATGAGAACTGATTTGCATTTGATAAATTCTTTCTAACATATTACCATAAAATAGGCACTAAATTGGGCTTTACTCCGGTACCGGTTAACTGATTTGGTCCAATGTGAATAGGCTTCTTCGCATGGATGTTATAAATGTGTATACTAATTTTCATGAAAATCCGATAAAGGGTATTCGAGTTATCGCGCGTGCAGCAGACGGACAGACATTTTCCCGTCCACCACACAATCTCAGAAAGTACCATTCTGGCACTTAATATTTAATAATTTCATTTAATTTATTTATTTAGAGAAGCTACAGACAATTTTTACAAATCTAAATAGTAGACTAATAATAATAATGATAATAATAATAATAATAATAATAATAATAATAATAATAATAATAATAATAATAATATTTTTTTAAATTAAGGAATATTCCACAATACAATGGTTTTCCTTCATCCCACAACAATGGGGGATATTCTAAAAAAAGGAGTATGAAGTTCTTACTGGCAGATTTCAAGTTTGCACTTGCATTCGTATGCATAAAAAGCATGGGGACTCCCCCACCCACTGCGCCCACGTGACATGACTCTCTTTGTGCTCTGTCGCTTAGTGCCCGCTTCAATTCCGCATGCAGTAAAGACCGAGTGGAGGGAGTATTAAGTAGGAATTTGTGAGCTACCAAAACAGCACACTCACTTCTCTCACAGCATGCTATTAGGATCATTCGCGTGGAATATATGGACATTCCAGAAGGAATGAAAACTACAAATTTTTAGTTTTAATCCATCTATCAGTACTAGGTACTAGGGATTTAAAAATTCTGTTTAAATTTTGTAATTGAGGTGCTTATGCTAAGAGCTAAACTTTTATTTGAAATATTTTTTTCGAAAAAAAAAAATTCTGACGGGTAGTTACAAGGCAGGCATCGTTCACAGAAACTCAATCTTGACTGGTGAACGGTAAAGCTTTGCATCAGGCTAATACAACTGAATACCAATTCTCTGCAACACGGCCTCTTATTCTATATTAGAATTTGAAGAAAGGTGTACTGCCACGCTTAGGTTATACAAAAGTATTCGAGTGCATTTATTAAGATTTTATTTGGATTGTGTATCCTTAAGGGATGCGGCACGAGGTACGGCAACGACTTTCTTTTCATTTTTACAAGCACTTTATTTGACGAAAATTTAATTTTTCTTAATTTTCTCGAAATAGTTTTAACAATTTTATAGGCTTATTATGTAGGCCTACTATAATATATTGTAATAAGTACTATTTGAAAAACTTCTCCCAAGAAATTCTCTGAAGGCTAGTTATAAGCCATTCATTTTATACAATATAGACTTGGATTTTTTGGTCTTGCCTCGCGAATAATACGACTTGGAAACGAGGCAGATACAAGTGAATGCGCACTACTGCAATACAGCCGTGTACTCTACACTAGAATAGGCTATATTAAGAGTAGAGGGAGTTATATGAATGTTTCATATCACATTTAAAAATACTAATTATATTAAATGTTGCAATTATGTTATGAATTTTCATTAAACTAATTTAATCCTAAAATATTATAGATTATGTGATCCTGTACTTCTTCCATTGCGGTATCTGATATGATGATGTAAATGACCATTCTATGCAGTCCCTTCAGAGAGAGCAGAAATAATTAATTGTCTTCCTCTTCATAATGCTGATCTGGCATCTCCCACTGCGAGAAGACCCTTGTTTATTTTCGTAAGTTTGTTTATGCAGGTGCATGTTTCGTGTGGGTTGGGTGAGCATAAAGTGATAGCCGGTGAGTCAGAACTTTCTGTCGTTGCGGTGTTATTTTGCATAGGACTTGTGAGTGACTACACTGCTCAGCAAGTAGTCGCTCATACTTTATGCTTACTTTTTTAGAATATCCCCCAATCTTCTGCCTCCATAAGTCCCTGTCCATAGCATCTTCTTCACTTGATCATTTTCTCTCTCCTTGGGGGATATTCTAAAAAAAGGAGTATGAAGTTCTTACTGGCAGATTTCAAGTTTGCACTTGCATTCGTATGCATAAAAATCATGGGGACTCCCCCACCCACTGCGCCCACGTGACATGACTCTCTTTGTGCTCTGTCGCCTAGTGCCCGCTTCAATTCCGCATGCAGTAAAGACCGAGTGGAGGGAGTATTAAGTAGGAATTTGTGAGCTACCAAAACAGCACACTCACTTCTCTCACAGCATGCTATCAGGATCATTCGCGTGGAATATATGGACATTCCAGAAAGAATGAAAACTACAAATTTTTAGTTTTAATCCATCTATCAGTACTAGGTACTAGGGATTTAAAAATTCTGTTTAAATTTTGTAATTGAGGTGCTTATGCTAAGAGCTAAACTTTTATTTGAAATATTTTTTTCGAAAAAAAAATTCTGACGGGTAGTTACAAGGCAGGCATCGTTCACAGAAACTCAATCTTGTCTGGTGAACGGTAAAGCTTTGCATCAGGCTAATACAACTGAATACCTATTCTCTGCAACACGGCCTCTTATTCTATATTAGAATTTGAAGAAAGGTGTACTGCCACGCTTAGGTTATACAAAAGTATTCGAGTGCATTTATTAAGATTTTATTTGGATTGTGTATCCTTAAGGGATGCGGCACGAGGTACGGCAACGACTTTCTTTTCATTTTTACAAGCACTTTATTTGACGAAAATTTAATTTTTCTTAATTTTCTCGAAATAGTTTTAACAATTTTATAGGCTTATTATGTAGGCCTACTATAATATATTGTAATAAGTACTATTTGAAAAACTTCTCCCAAGAAATTCTCTGAAGGCTAGTTATAAGCCATTCATTTTATACAATATAGACTTGGATTTTTTGGTCTTGCCTCGCGAATAATACGACTTGGAAATGAGGCAGATACAAGTGAATGCGCACTACTGCAATACAGCCGTGTACTCTACACTAGAATAGGCTATATTAAGAGTAGAGGGAGTTATATGAATGTTTCATATCACATTTAAAAATACTAATTATATTAAATGTTGCAATTATGTTATGAATTTTCATTAAACTAATTTAATCCTAAAATATTATAGATTATGTGATCCTGTACTTCTTCCATTGCGGTATCTGATATGATGATGTAAATGACCATTCTATGCAGTCCCTTCAGAGAGAGCAGAAATAATTAATTGTCTTCCTCTTCATAATGCTGATCTGGCATCTCCCACTGCGAGAAGACCCTTGTTTATTTTCGTAAGTTTGTTTATGCAGGTGCATGTTTCGTGTGGGTTGGGTGAGCATAAAGTGATAGCCGGTGAGTCAGAACTTTCTGTCGTTGCGGTGTTATTTTGCATAGGACTTGTGAGTGACTACACTGCTCAGCAAGTAGTCGCTCATACTTTATGCTTACTTTTTTAGAATATCCCCCCTTTTCACGACATCCATCCAGCATTCTTTGGGCTTCCCTCTTCTTCTTTTTCCTTCTACTTACCAATCCAAAATTTTCTTGGGTATTCTATCCTCTGTCATTCTGACATTTCAAGCGTCTTTCTTCTACAATTTCCAAAATATTCTTTTCAACTTGCATTATTTTCCTTATTCTATTATTCTGAAATTTTTCTTTCTTGGATTTTCTTGCTGAACGCCTCCAAAAATCCATTTCTAATACCATTAAAAGTTTGCTTGTTGTCTACTTATGGTCCAAGTTTCAGCGCCATATATTGTTGTACTTCGGATGATATATTCATTTTTTGGTTCTATGTAAAATATTTTTACTCCATAAGATTGAATTTAGCATTCCTATAATTCTCTTCCCATCCGTTATTCTTCTTTGAATCTCAAAATTTGTTGTTGCATCCTTTTGTATAATAAACCCTAGATATTTAAAATATTCAACATGTGCAATTTCTTCAGTATTACATATTAACTTTTCTTCCAAATCCATAATAATAATAATAATAATAATAATAATTTAGATGAATAAACGTCAGGTTTTCTCAAACAATTTTTCTTGCGTGTTTGTGTGTTTTTTCCGAGAAAATTCAAAGGCGTAAGCTTTTTCTTGCATTATTCTTTCCAATCCCATGTCATATTGAGTAATGTATTATTTGTTCAACAGTTGCTACCGCTGGGAGGAGACTTTACCGCTGAGTTTGACGGGGAAACAGCCCGTCTGCATATCCACCAAGTGTTCCCAGAAGACGAAGGGGAATACACCTGTGTGGCTTACAATGAACTGGGAAAAGCTCTTACCTCTGCTTGTCTAGTCGTGGATGGTACGTACAGAAACATGTCTCAGGCAGATCCTATTCAGAACAAAGAGGTGTGGCTGTCGTAGTCGCAGCTGTTGTACAGCTTCACACATGAGAACGCATGTCAACACCGTGATAATGGTAGTTTGTTTATTCTCAGTACAACTCATTTCCTCTCTATCTTGAATAATTAACCCTTTATGTTTTGTTTGCTAATTGATATACTATAATGATGACGATGCCAATGAGAGTTTGTTATTTCACGTGTAAATGTTGATATTTTAGTTACATGAACTTATGGACAATACTTCTCCACTAGCAAGCCACACCCTGGTAATGGCGCACGTTTTGATACATGATGCGAATTTTCCGCGAACTCTCTGTGAGTTCTCCCCTTTGTTTTGAACAGGATCAAACTAGCCTGAGACATATAATAATAATATTACCTTCCTGTTAAAACGTAAGACTGTGAAATCATGAAGCATGATTTTAGGGTTCGGATGTTTATGACCTGTCATATTTTTTATCCTGACCTCCAATCTCGCCGCAAACACAAATTAAACACGAATTGCATAGCCTATTTGTTATCCTAATCGGACCGTTTTTATTTTGCAAATTAAGTCAAATTTCGGTCATTTTCATTGTCTTGGTCATATTTCGGTCATATTTCGGTCATATTTGTAATTTAACGTCATATTTCAGTTATAAATTCAGTAAAAGAGCACAATTATACAGCGTGTCCATTTAATTGATGATTTTTTTTTTTTTTTTTTTATTGATTTTTTTTTTCTCGAAAAAGTGTCACGATTATTTGGTTTTAGTGTAACTGAAATGTGAAGGGACAATAACAAGTAATAGCACAATTACCTCTTCCTCCTTGTTCAAATAGACATGTTTTTAAAATATGTTCAGTTCACATTTGCAGTGGTATCTGGAAATATTAACAGATTAGAAGTTCATTATAAGTAAAACTGTAAATCACCTGTAAAATTCTTTAAAATAATTGATTATCTGATCGAATTAATATGATATAATAATTTAGTGTCATTAAACGTTTTAAATTGGAATTTTTATTTTTAGAAAATACGTTCTTTTTTATGAGGTCATATTTAGGATTTTTTGGTCATATTTAGTCATTTTTAGGTCATGTTTGCAGTCATATTTGCCACTTTTTTAGGTCATAAACATCCGAACCTTAAGCATGAACGTTACAGGTGGACATCCCTGCAATGATGTTTGTTGCGAAGCATCTGTTAATGTCAGGAAAGGTAGAATCAGACTGAAAAATCCAATGCCATAGCCGGGATTTGAACCACAGATCTTCTGTTCTGACAGAAGCAAACGAGACGGATAAAAGCTCCCGTATTTTGTTCAAGTTGACGTCCCGTTTAACTGATGTTAAAAAATACTGAGGCAAGCATACAAGAAGTAATGTAATTTAAGTCAGAGATATTAGCAATAAATCCGCTGCAGAGCTGATAAGATCAGCGAATGAAGGTAGAAAAAAACTCTTTAAAGGATGGCCGGAGTAGATTTATAAACTACTTGTCCTTGAAACTTGAAAATTTGCTCACTTTACTAAAATATAAACGTAAACTAAATTTTAAATTTCATTCTAATATCATTTTTTTGAGTAATTAATTAATGGGTATTGGAAAAAAATGCATAACGACGAGCTTCATAACCTGTACTCTTCACCGGATATAGTAAGGGTAATTAAATCACGGAGGATGAATTGGGCTGGACATGTTGCGCGCATGGTGGCATATCTCAAAAGTATTGGCTGGGAGACACGAAGGGAAAAGACAACATGGAAGACCTAGACGTAGGTGGGAGGACAATATTAGGATAGATTTAAGGGAAGTAGGATTTGAGAGGAATGGTTGGATGGTGATGGTGGTAGGAGAAATATTAAAATTTGAACATGACAATTTAATGGGAGATTCTTTGGTGCTTGCTTTACAAGTTTACTAATGGATTTTTATATTGTTTACACTTTTTATTTAAAAAATATATATTTTACCCTGAAAAATAAAAAAACTGCCCTGCGATCATACTGAATATTTTTTTTAACAACTAAGGCCTATACAGAAAATCTGATTAGACCTTTTGTGTATTTTGTGAAAAAATTTATAGCTGTATCCGTATTTTTGTGGGAGAAGATAGATTTTCAATGCGCCAAAATAACGTGCAAATTGTAACTTATTAAACAGACGATTGAAGTTTGCATGCTTTGAGATTTAAAAATTTCACCAAGAGGACTTACTCCATGCGTCCAACTGGAGTAAAATTTTGCACAGATACACTTTAGTTATTCTTGATTTATTTACACTAAAATAAAATATAAAATAATTTTCTACCCAATTAACGAAATATACATTCATGTTATCCCTTTCTTAAATCCTACTGAATTTCTCACACAATATGGAAAACCATGTCGGACTGAGAGGAAAACAGTGAACACCATGATTAATTCCTCATTGAGTAGTTCTTGTACACAGTTCTATCATTTTTGCATGAAATTTAAGTTTCTTCGACAGTTTATTCTCCCTTACTTTTACAACCAAAATGTTACTTACTAATTTCACAGTTAACATTTGATGTTGATCGAAAGTGCCGTCTCTGAAAACTCGCGTCAATACTAAAAGATTTTTTCCTCTACCCGTACTAGGTAATATAGGTAGGCCTACATTAAATTTTATTCGACCCCGAAATTCAATTTCGTGTTCTCTACATAAATACACGTTTTGAGGTCCCCTGAAACAAAACTAAAATAATAATAATAATAATAATAATAATAATAATAATAATAATAATAATAATAATAATAATAAATAAAAACATTTCCGACTTTGCGCCTATGAACAGCCTAACTCAAGAACGAAAAATCGTATAAAATCTAAATTTAATATGAAACGAATATTGGCTGCTTACTTATTCAATGGAAATAGACCATTCCCAACCAAGCTAAAGGAATAATATATATTTTATGAAACCCGAAAATTCATTACCTCGCTTACATGAGCCCGCCATTCAACCCTATTCTGTGCTAACTCCATCCAACCATCCCTCGCAAATCCTACTTCCCTTAAATCTATCATAATATTGCCCTCCCTCCTACGTTTAGGTCTTCCAGGTGTTGTCTTCCCTACGGGTCTTCAGTCAATATTTTTCAGATATGTCTTTCCTCCCCCATGCGTGCAACATTTCCAGCCCATTTCATCCTCCGTGATTAAATTACCCTTACTACATCCGATGAAGAGTACAGGTTATGAAGCTCGTCATTATGCAGTTTTCATCTCTCTTAGGCCCAATTATTTTCCTAAGCCCCCTGTTTTCGAACAACCTCAGATTATGTTCTTCCCGGAGGTCTAAAAAATTAAACTGTTCCCTATACAGGCCATGGAGGCCCAGAGGGTTCCAGGAGGATCAGGCTCCCAGATTTTAGACATTCTGACCGTGAAGGTGGTAAGGCACCGGCCACCTTTACCCCCAGGATTGCTTCTGATACTGTTAGAGGCTGAGTCGACCCCAGGGCAATAGTGCCTCAGAAGGTTTTGGCTAATTGAAAAACTCCAACGACCTCATCGGGGATCGAACCCGCGTTCCCGGAGGTCTACTTTATCTTATATCATATTATATCACTCTAGGTGAAGAAAATTTTGTTTTTCGCGATTTTCTGTAAAACTAATTTAACGATTTTGTTTAAATAATTTTGTGGATGGTGCTTATAGTTGAAACATTATTTCACAAAAATTCTCTTAACCATGTACTGTATGCTGGAATATATTAAGGATAGAGGAAGTTATCTGTTTCAGACCAGATCGTCTTTATGCTCCGTTCCCATAAATAAATATAGTGAGATATACACGAAGAGATTAACAATAAATTTCCTTGCAGAAGTTGATAAAATCAGACATAGGGTATGTTCTCACTATCTGCAAAAGAGAATGGCAAAAAATCTTAGATGTCAATGCAATTGGAAAGGAGAGTAGATGAAGTTGTGATAGAAGAAGGATTAGATGTTTTTCCCTACATTGAACCTGTCTTGTATTGCCTTTGCAGATGCTACAGCCTATAAAAAAGCATATTATTCAACCTTCAGTATTCTTTAGTTTAGATGATATCTAAGATCATGACGTAATAAAATTAAATACAGTGATTGAAACAATCGCAACATCGATTGATCTATTTAAATGTCCCTTGTTAGAATATTCTGTTATTACAGTGATTGGTATTAATAAACTGAACCGATAATTACGCTCCTAAACAGTAATTACTAATTATATTTAACCACTAATGCCCAGACTCAATTTTTCACATGATATACAAACTCATGCCGGACTGCGTAGAAAACAATTTTGACAACGATTAGGCTCATAGTTTATTTCTTGCTCCTTAATACTTAACCATGGACGCAGTAATAACATAAACCGTTGCTACTGTTTGAATATAGTCTTCACAGGTAAGTTATTTACATTACCTTCCCTTCTCAAGACCATTTATCACCCCATATGTGTCACTTACCAATGTTATTGGAGTCGTGCTAGAAAACAGTTTATTTTTTTAGCGGTCTCTGAGACCTCAGGTCGTGATTAGGTCTACGTAAGTTTTTTTTTCAGTTTACTATTTTGTGAATAACAATAAGTCAACGGACGGGACAACAGTCTTTTAAGACTCTGTTATGAGCAGGGCTAGGATTTATATGTACTAAAAAATGTCAAAATATGTACATATATGTACTTAAAAATGTCGAAATATGTACATATATGTACTAAAAATGTCAAAATATGTACATAAGTTATATATATGTAAATATATTTTGTAAAATATGGACATCAAAACAAATTTAACCACTAGACACTACATTTTGTTACTTTTAGAACCTATAAAAATGCATTACAAATACTGGATTCATAAATTAAATTATTCAATTTCTTTTCAGATCATTTACTGTATTTGTATTCAATCATTGATTATTTCTGCTACCATAACAGTATGCCACAAAATGTTGTTTTAAATTTTCAAAAGTGATTTGTATTGGCTGAAGCTTCGTTCTACTGCACATGAAGTGATTGGCGCGTGTTTAAAATTCACGGATTCTAGTTTTACATTTGACGAAGATCGGCTAAATGTCCACGTATACATTTGAGATAATGAATCATGTTTTTCACAATGTCAGTATTTCCAGGTAATGTCAGATTATTATTTTGTAGTTTCTGAACTAATTTTGTTATATTACAAAAATTTGATTCAATGTAACACAAATCATTTTTCACACATTCATTTCTGTACATAACTGTAAACTTATCCTGTGCTGCCATATTTTCTGTCACTGAAAACGACAATTTTATATAGTTTTACTCTTAAGAATGAAATATGTACGAATATTGCATTAAAATCACTAAATATGGACAAATATTTATTTTACATATAAATATGTGCTATTGTCAGAAATATGGAAAAATATGTAAAATAAATTTGTTTAATTTGAATAGAGGACAACATAATAGATGGAGATAAATGAAAAAAATGTGTCTATATGTGAAATTAAGAAATAGACTATGTAATTACATATAAATCCTAGCCCTGGTTATGAGCAGAGCCCGGATTTTGATGACATGTCATCTTTTAACTGTACATCATCTACGTTGCCCACTAGTGCAGATATTCTGATCATGACTCCTAGATTATAAATATTGTAATTTTTAGGGTCTTTTTTGGTCATTTTTTCCCATGTTTTAATTTTTTTAGCGGCTCTCCGTGTCGCTGCTTTACCAATTGAGCTACCACGGCAACATGCCGGTACAATATTAAATTCCCCAACTGACTCACATATCCCAGTATACCACCAGGTGTTCTCAGTATGATATACCAACCCATCTTACGTAAAACAATACAATTAGGGCAGTTTAAAAGACAAAAGCAGTGCCTCTACTAGAGTTGATTTTTTCAACATCTTGTTTCCCCACATAATTCACTATTCAAAATGCTCCTTGCATAGCATATTTTAGTCAAGTACCTTGAAATTTTTAACAAAGCCCGAGACATACCGGGAAATAAAACTTATTAAATTAATTTTTAATTAAAAAGAGGTATGCCCTTATAACCCTTGTTTATGGATCTGGGATTTTAAGGCAAATGCCTATTTTGTTGCTTACGAAAGAACATTGAAATTTTTAAATATGTTGATGTTTCATGATAAATCACTTACATTTATAGAGTTTCATAGTGCTCTAAAATGCCTATTTGAGCCTTTAGAGCCTATTTTACTATTTAATGCCTAAAATGCCTACTTTGTACATCTCTTATACTCTTTGTCCTGACTGGCTGAATGAATGACTGACTGACTGAATGACAGGAATCAACGTACAGCCTAAACTATAACATATAGAGACTTGGAATTTTGACAGTACCTTCGTTTCATAATGTAGGTGCTCACTAAGAAAGGATTTTGAAAAATTCTGATTCTAAATGCCAAAAATTAAATGTTTTTTTAAAATACTTAATCCCTTTTTACGTAGAATTATCAATTCCAAATCACAGAGTATATTGTTGCCAAAATAATGGTATCAGATGGGCTTGGAAAAAACAAATGAAATGCACTTTTGACAAATAAGAGAAGTTATCAAAATAATTCATGTTATAAATAAATATTACAGAATGAAATCCACTAAAATAATGGAATCACATAACTTTCTCTACCCTGGACATAGAGAAAACAAAACGAGGTATGGTAATGTGTATATTATTATATTATATCGCAGGTTTTTGGAGAGAAAAGTATGAAAGTGATAATGCTTTCTGTTTAATTTCATCCCCAAAACGGCTTTATGGTAACATAAGAGTGGGAAATTTCCCGCCTCGATATTACAATTTTATGTTACAGGAATTTCTGTTTCTTCTTATTTAAACCTCTACCAGGCTTGCTGTGCACTGTACAAGCGATGGGATGCAAGATTCTAGATCCTCTATGAGCCATAAAAAACTATATCAAGCGTTTTCTGAGGGAATAGTTTGAGTGTAATAAGTCGTTCTTCCTATTTCAAATTATAAATGCCTATATAAGGACCTAGAATTTAAAATTGAAAATCCTTCATAAGTTAATTTCCAATTACAAAATACAAAACCCGGGTGATGCCGGGTCTTTTAAGCTAGTTTAAAATAAAATTCAACTTCTGTAACATTTACAATCATTTAATGGACATACACGAATGAAGAGCAGAACAGCAGAGGTGGGTTTTTCACAGAAACTTGATTTTCCCAAACAGCTGTTGCCAAAGGAATACTGATTGACGGGGAGGGGGAGGATTAGCTCAAAAGAATAAGGAGCAAGCAGTAAGAAGGGACATACTGTGTCCAGTCGCCAGTGTGTTGACCGCACGATCATCCAATATCTGCAGGCCATGAACCGGCCGTTATTGAAATCCAAGGCCCTTCAAGGCCTGTAGTGATATAATTTTTCTAATGACCAATAACTGCTTTTGATAAATGTATTTTTAATTCTGTCTTAATTTTCCAATTATTTCTGTTAAGAATAGGTATAGGCCTACCACGTTTTTTAAAGTAAAAAAAAATACGTTATAGTTGAAGAGCATATTGTAGTATTTTAAAGTCTAATTTCTGTCTACTTACACATTTTAAAACTTATTTTAAGCGACCTATTCTCTCTTTTAAAAGCCTATTTACTTGTTTTAAAAGCCTATTTTAGGTGCCTAAAACCAAGTTTTTCAGAACCTAAAATCCCATTTCTATAATTATGGCATAACCTATTTAAGTAAAAAAATGTTTAAGTATTTTTTCTAAAACTCTTTTATAAAGTAGCCTAAGAGATAACTTCTTTAGTTTGGCGTGTCTAGACATAAAAACTGCCATTCGGTTAAAAAAAATTTGAAAATTACGCCGCAATGACCTTTTGCTATGAAATCCAGGTTCAGGTAAAAGAAAAAAATAGAGACTTCTATGAAAAATGTAGAATTTCTAGTCTGAATGCCCCCTCCCTAACTTATTATATTTTGCAATTAAACTCACCTAGCAGCATATGCTCCCCACTTCTGGTAGGATGGACCAAGCCTCCTGTAAACAAAAAATTATATTCATTAATAAAATCAGGTAAACTGATGTAACAAAGTGCCAGAATGCTTTTGTTTAATCAGTGATAATTACAATTATATGTAGAAAGTAAGTTATTTTTGTAATCGATTTCCGAGTTAAGATCCAGATCGATTCAATAAGCAGGGCTTACGGAAGAACAAAGGTCTAGTTTGATAAGCATATGTGAAGGAATATGTGGGTAGTGATATTTCTCAAAGCTATCTGTATTGCAACTTCCAAAGCCGTATATGAACACTGTAAAACAACATGTTGTTATGAGAACTGACTTGCATTTTATAAATTGTTTCTAAAATATTACCATAAAATAGGAGCTAAATTGGCCATTACTCCGATACCGGCCAACCGATCTGGTCCAAAATAAATAGGCTTCTTCCCATGGATGTTATAAATGTGTATACCAAGTTTCATGAAAATCCGATAAAGCGTATTTGAGTTATCGTGCATACAGACACACAGACAGACATTTTCCCACCCCCAACACTATACAGTAGGCTATAATAAAGTACCATCCTAATAAAAATTGTTTGTCTATGTAGCGTACCCTCTACACGCAGGTAAAATTTGTCGGTGTTATTCATTAACACTCTGTATAACCGCTCTGGCCACCCCATATTATAACTTGCCCTCTCTACACACGGTGGGATGGAGAATGAAAAATCACCTTCCACTAGTTAATTGGCAGGCATTGACACGATAAAAAGTAGTGAAAGAGTTGCTGCTCTGTAATGAGACAGTCATGGTCTGTCTTCACTGGTTTCAGGCCACCGGTTCAGTTCCAGACACATGTAACATGTCTACCATCAGCATCCATTTATAAAATGCATTTACGCTATAACCTAGTTAAAAATGCTTCTTTTACATTCGACTGTTTAAAAAAAAGTATCTTCAATACTAATGCAAACACAAACGTTTTTGAAGTGAAACTTCTTTAGGCGCGCTAGGAGTAAATCGAGAGCTAACCCAAACTTGCGTTATGAACAAAATCGTCAAGAAAGTAGTGGGGCTGTGACGGATTGCACAGAAAACAATCAACTCCATGATTGGGCTTAAGGTGTAGTTCAACATTTAAAAAATTTAAAAATCCAAAAATCCAAAATTCAAAAACTAAAAGTCCCAAAATCCAAAATTTAAAAAGTCCCAAAATCCAAAATTTAAAAAATCCAAAATTAAAAAAATCCAAAATTAAAAAATCCAAAAAACCAAAATTAAAAAATCCAATATTAAAAAATTCCAAAATCCAAAAGTAAAAATTCAAAAATCCAAAATCCAAAATTTATAAATCTAAAAATCCAAATTAAAAAATCGAAAATCCTAAATTCAAAAATCCAAAAAGTAAAAAAATTCAAAGATCCAAAATTTAAAAATTCAAAATTCAAAGAGCCAAAAGTAAAACATCGAAAAACCCAAGATTAAAAAAGTCCAACAAACCAAACTTTAAAAAATCCAATAATCCAAAATTGAAAAAAATCAAAAATTTTTTTTAAAAATCCAAGTTTTACTTCTGTCGCGTGGCGTTCCACGCACCCGTTTCTCTTTTTTTTTCATGTGCTTAAACAATTTATGAAATTTCAGTTTTCTTATTCTTCCTTCTCTGTTAGAAGTTCTCATATTGACTAATAGTTGTCACTAATACACTAGTAAGTAAGTGGAGCCATACTAGAATAAGAATGAACTGTATGAACCTTCGTATTTTCATGTTCATCCTGACGAATTTCGATACAAGTTTTGCTTTCTTCTCAGTTTCCCGTACGTAGGAAATCGCTTGGTATTCAATTGTTTCAAACATCACAGTTCTTTTGTAAATTAACACTTGAAGGTGATTTTGATGTCATTTTGAAGCTTGAAATGTTCTCTAGTGCTTGACGCGGGGAAATTTTGTTATATGAATATTCTACTGTGTTGTACATTTTTGTATATGATTATGTGAAAAAAATCAGTTTGTATAAATCTATGTAACAATTTAAGATCTTAAGTGTACAAAAAAAGTCAAGCACTAGAGAATTATTCTATCTACAAAATAGTGAAAATTTTGTGTTTCCATCTTTCATATTTTTGAAGTAATCATGTTTGAAGTTTATAGTATAAATTTTCAAGAAAACAATGTTATTAACAAATTATAAATAATTACAAACCTTTTTTCTTCTGAAATGTCTTAATATACAGCTGTCGTAGATATAAACAAAATGAAAGCCCTGATGCTTAAAAATAAAAATTTCATACTTAAAGGTGTATAGGTGTTATTTTCAACATTGATATAATTAGTCTATATATTGCGTGTATCCAAAAAGCACATTGACATTTAATAAATTATGTGACTAATTGCAGTATTGCTTTAGCAATAGAATTAAGTCACTGTAACTTATATGTTATGTCAGGGAATTCCTGCAGCGAATTTTTGTGGTTTTTATTCGGCAGCTAATTTTTCGTTTGATTTTTTTTTAAATTGTACAATTATCCAAGTACACAGTAATAATGCTCACCATATAAAACTACGAAGTACGCAAATAAATAATATGTGAGGTAATTATACAATGAAAACAAAATTACAAGTAAAGAAAAAGTTGTAAACAGTTATGATAGCTTGATCAGTCACTCATAGATAGCTTTCTAGTTGCTGTGTTTCAAATGCCATGCCTAGACTTCGGATTTTAGGTAAAAACCTATTTCTGTACCTCAGAGCCAAAGGAACGTAACTCCAAATTTCATATTTTTTTTGTTTTTTTCATATTCTTTACTAACTTCTTGACCTCTATAGAACCAATTAATATTATATCCATAATTTCATTAGAAACCAAGATATTGAGAGCCATTCCCCTTTATTGTTCATAATTTTGTTTTTCGCTTCTCCTGTAAAATTTAGTTTCTGGCAGTTACGCTCGTTTGGCTCTGAGGTACAGATTTTAATCCTTAAGTGATATATGGACGAAAACTTGTATATGCGTGTTTCATAAGCTACTATGCATAAAAATGATACTTTTATAGGACCTAAAACAGCCTATTTTTACGTTGGAGCCTAATATTGCCTTTTTGGTTGTTTTCCCTCTAAAGTTCAAAAAATGTTATTTTTTCTTATAAATTCTAGCATTTATTTTCAGTTCGTACTAAATTTTAGCTCGGAATGTGCAGTACATGACACATTTGTGACGTGGTTAAATAGTAAGAAATGTTTCGTCTTCAGTAGAAAAATTCCTTGGAATTCCCAAGAAAATGTAGTGTTTTTTCCCCGACTCGCACATCCAGAAACAAAAAGAAAAAACGTAGTTATCTGAATCACTGAGGGATACAAGGGGTTGAATGTGCTAGTGTGCGTGGCTTCTGGAAGCAGGGAATAGGTTTTCACTGTTATGGTAGTAATACAGACCCTAGTAACAGGTCTATATAATTCTGTGTACCATAGGCCTATATCTGTGTTTTATCAAGATTATTGATTAATGGTGACTCCAATAATTAATATAAGGTTTGTTCGCAAAGCAGTCAGAAACCAGGAACATATCGTTCGCGCATGCGCTCTTTCTCCACACGCGTTCGCAAAGCGAGAATCCGTGATTCTGATTTCAATCTTCTGTTCGCAAAGCTCTCACGGACAGTTTCTGTACTATAAGAAAAGTTTGCAGGCTCTAGCATGAATTGTTATCAGAGACATGCGCAGTAACCTATTTTCACGCGCCTGACTCCTCCCTCCTATAACATTGCGCCAGATTTATAAACATAGGCTACTTATATGTATGAATAATGGAAGATAATTAAAAGTTTCCCAAAATATAGATTATATTGTCGATGTATATTGCATTTATAACATGTCAAAAGGAAATATATATTTTATTTATATATCATATCGATTAATCGCAGAGACTATCGATTCCAAATTCTTGTAACCATTCGCAAAGTGCAAATCACGGGTAAGTTACAGACTGGACATGCACAGTACAACAAATTCTCAAGCGGTCACGGATTTGCTTTGTGAACAAACCTAATATATGCATTGCAATTGAGATATTTCAGAAAATTGGCAACTTAAAGATTTTATAAGAGACTATTTTACGATTTTTAGAAGCTATTTTCCAATTTTTAGAACCTATTTTAGACACCTAAAACAGCATTTTTAGCGACTTAAAAGTCCGAAGTCTAGTAATACCGTACACAAAAAGCTATGCTATACCCTGCGGCCGGGTTCAAATCCCGAGGCAGCCGGGCGTGTCATTCGTGGTGGACGAAGCTGTGACTTTGGGGGGGTTTCTTGGGGATCCTCCAGTTTTCTCTTTTCATTCGTTCCACCAACACCCCTCACTTCAAATTCCTTTCCCCCTCATTATCATCCCGTTCCCCTTTAGGCCTACTCATAGGCGTAGCGAGAGGGGGGTTTTGGGGGTTTGAACCCCCCCATTGATTAAAAAAAGGAAAATTGTATAATTTTTTTAAGTCTGCCCATAAATTGCTTAATACAAGTATAAAGCGTGGGAAGCTTAAAACTCGTTATTTTGCGTCTTAATTTTTAAAATTTTCCGGGGAAGGACCCCGGAAGCTTAAAACTTGTTATTTTGCATCTTAATTTTTAAAATTTTCCGTGGGAGAACCCCCGGAAGCTTAAAACTCGTTATTTTGCATCTTAATTTTTAAAATTTTCCGGCGGAGGTCCCCCGGACCCCCCTCTCCTTCCATACTCGCCAGACCCCGCGGATGTTATAACCCCCCCCCCCATATGGTCGGCCTGGTTACGCCTATGGGCCTACTGGTTTTCGGGCCAGCAGAATCTGCTACGGGCCTTCCCCGTCCAGCCCTGATGCTTGTGATCAGAGAGTTGCTGGTGGCGTGCCACGACCCTAGGGCTCTGTGTAGGAGGGACCAAGGGATGCGGTGCACGTGGAATGTTACCTGGTCCTTGTTGGATGTAGGGGAGCTCCGTGGGGGCTCGTGGTGGAGTCTATCTTTCGCAATACAGCCCTAGGCTAACTTTAAGAAAACAGCTCAATTCTTAAACATAGAACCCAAGGCCATCTATATTTACTTAGTCTCACAAAATAGTTGATAAACATTTATAGGAATTCTATTGATAGCTTTTCTCATCATTTTATATCTATTAGACCTAGCTTACATGAAATCACAGTGTCATGCAAAGCCACCTGTGTAGTCTGAAAAAAATAATGTTGTCATGGGGATTGTGTACAGGTAGGGGGAAAAAGAAAGCGGACCGACTCTTGTAGCTGATTTCAGAGCCTTGTGATACGTAAATAAAATCAGGTAAACTGATATAACCAAGTGCCAGTAATTTATTTATTTATTTATTTTTTTAAATCAGTGATAAACGCCATTATGATAGGCCCATGCAGAAAAGTTATTTTTGTAATAAATCTCCGAGTTAAACTCCAAAAACAAAATATGCTGGCAATAATAATAATGATGCAATAGGCCTACGATTCGCTGATATGTCTGTTTCAAGTTTAAAGCAGCCTTAAAAGTTATGAATGAATAAAAAGTCAATATGAAATCTCTCAGGAATTACAATTAGGTATATTGCTGCACAGAAACAAATATAAAAAATACTCACATTAAAATATAGCCTAAAGTAAATATCGGTAGCTACATAACCATAGAATACACAATACAATATCAATATTCAACGGCTAGCTGTTATAAATCGATTATTTACATTATTTAAATTATTATCTAGCCCACAGTGACATCGTTATGAAGAAACAAATCAATCAGGGTTGCTAACAATATCAATATAGCCTACGATTGGCAATTTGTTACGTTGTTTAATATATCGTGATCCATGAAAGAATATTCATTCAATTAATATTGATATAGGCCTACTCATTATTCCGGTACCGGCCAACCGATTTGGTCCAATATCAATAGATTTCTTCCCAGTAATATTATAAATTCGTATACCAAGTTTCATGAAAATCTGATAAAACGTATTTGAGTTATCGCGTCTTTAAAATACACACTAAATTTGGTTTTACTCCGGTACCGGTGAACCGATTCGGTCCATTATCAAAAGGGTTCTTCCCATGAACATTATGAATGTATATACCAAGTTTCATTAAAATCCGATTAAGCGTATTTGAGTTATCGCGCGTACAGACACACGGACGGACGGACAGACAGACGGACAGACATTTTCCCTCCCCACACACAATCTCATAAAGTACCATACTGGCACTTAATAAATGTAAGAGATGTAACGGAAACGTTTGTTTTCACAAGCAATGTAAATTACGTGAAATTATTTCTCAATTCAAGCAATCTATCGACACTAGAACGAATTTGAATACAATTCCTGCTATCCTGTGAATGCCGCTAGGCATGCGCTGTGGCTCATTTTTGCAACTTAGATATTTTAGTCGGTCCGCTTTTTTTCCCCCCTTACCTGCACATAAACCTTAAGGTATTTTTCCTGCTGCCATATGATATTGATCTAATGAGTTTTCTGGTGTTTTTATCGTATGTTTGTGTTTGTGTCTGCAGTACCTGAAGAAAAAGAGACGCTCCTCAGCAGGCAGCTGTCTCGACCCCCGGGGCTATTGTCCGCTGGTTCGACTCCCAGATCAACACCCAGGACAACGCCTTCCAGGAGCAAGTCACCGTCAATACCACGTAAGTGATTGTTGAATAATAATTTGTACAGTACGAGGGTTAAGTAATCTAGGTGAGGGATTTCCGGTACAATGGTCTCGGAGATCATCTGGCCGCCATTACAAGGAATCCAATGACAAAAACAAAAATTAATAGCTCAGAAATAATAAAGTCCACCGCTGAGGCGTACGGGATGCTCTCTCTCCTCTCACGCAGCGGGCCCTGGTTCGATTCATGGTCGGGACAAGTTACCCATGTGGGGTTTTTTCTGGGGTTTTTCCTCTCCTGTGAGACAAATGTCGGGTAACTATTAGCATTTGATAAATTCTTTCTGAATACTACCAAAAAATAGGCACTAAATTGGGCATTACTCCGGTACCGGTCAACCGATTTGGTCTAATATCAAGAGGAGTTTTCCCATGGACGTTATAAACGCGTATACCAAGTTTAATGAAAATCCTATTAAGCGTATTTGATGTAGCCTATCGGACAGGCTACACCCGGACAGACATTTTCCCGTCTACCACACAATCTCAGAAATTACCATTCGGGCACTTAATAAGTATTAATGAAAACAGAAGCACGCTTCATATCAAGGCAGAGTGGGCGAAAGCTCATGATGATCTAATGGAATTTTGCCTTAGTAAATACAGAACTGTTTGATTTCAGGTACCCGTGACAAGGAAGGCACGCCTTCTAGGTACATCTTCGAGGACAGCAGACCGCGGCGGTTGAAGGTGGCAGCTCCCAAGTTTTACGCCGTTCCTCACAACAGAGTAGCAGAGGAGGGAGAGACAGTGCGTTTCCAGTGCGCAATCGCGGGGCATCCCACGCCGTGGGTCACGTGGGACAAAGACGGCATCCTAGTGACTCCTAGTTCGAGACTAAAACTCTCAGAGAGGGACGACTTGAGGATCCTGGAGATCTCTGAAGTGACGCCAGAGGACGCTGGTTTCTATCGCATCACACTGGAGAACGAAGTAGGCAGAGTGGAGGCCAGTGCCCGGCTAGAAGTCATCAGTAAGTCATGAGAACTTTTTTTATTTTTTGAAAATGTGGTATCATTTTGAGATTTTGAAATGTACAAATGAAAGAGCAGGATATGGAATGTATGTACAGTCAAACCTCTGTTTAAAGAAGATCGATATAACGGTAAACCCGCATCTTTAGCCGCGGTAGGAGTAAATCGAGAGCTAACCCAATCTTTCGTTACCAATAAAATTCTCATGTGCGAAACGAATCGAATCGAATTGAGAATATCTGCAACGTACTTTTGATACGTGGCTCCTTCCTCTTAATGGGTACTAGGCAAAGCCCATTTGCCCCATAATTTTTAGTATGATTTGGAGGTGGTGTCATAGTAGTAAAGTAGGGGTGGCTAGCATGTTCCAATCTATTATTGTTGCCGAAAAGACAGTCTATTGTAATTTTGTATATCCAATTTCTTACTCTAAAATGTTATCTTACGCGGTCAAAGGGTCGTTTTATTTAACAATTTTGAAATTTGGGGAGGTGTTATTATGCGGGTTGCGGCCCGTCTTTTGCAAAGGAACTATTCCAACATTCGTTGCGAGGCCTTGGAAAACCGCAAAAAACCTTGGCAGAATAGCTTTTTTTTTGTTTTCTTAAAAAAGAGAGTCAAAGTCGTCTCATGGCTCGAACATATTAAATCATATGGTTTCGCAAGAGTTTCGGTACAATATGGGTAAGTTTACGTCTCATAGTAGAGCCTGAGATACCGTACTCCCCTCCAATAAAATCGTCACGAAATTCGTGGGGCTGTGACGGAACGGACTGCACAGAAAACAATCAACTCAATGATTAGGCTTATACAAAATTTCTAAATGCCCAAAATTAAAATCTAAAATTTAAAAAATAAAATAATCCAAAATTTAAAAAAAAAAACATATTAAAAATAAATATATAAAAATCCCCCAAAAATTAAACAAATAAATAAAATAAAAAATCCAAAGCTCCAAAATTTACAAAATCCAAAATTTAAAAAACAAAAATTGAACAATCCAAAATTCCAAAATTAAAATATTAAAAGATCAAAAATTTAAAAATAAAAAATTTAAAATGTTCAAAAACCCAATATTAAAAAAGTCGAACAATCCAAAATTGAAAAAACCAATAATCGAAAATTGAAAAAATCCTAAATTAAAACAAGTTTTACTTCTGTCGCGTGGCTTTCCATGCACACTTTGAAACCGTTTCTTGTTTCACTTTATTTTTGGTATTTACATACCTGTGACTTCTTGATGTTTTCTTGTGGGTGCTGATCCAGGCTTCTCATGTCGGTAGTTGCACAGACTCGGGAATCAGAGGGATGAACTGTTCTAATATGATTAATGACTTTCACTGATCAGAGATAATGGAGTTTTATTTTTAAGAGAGAATAATTTTGACTTGTTACACACGCTATTATAAAAGACAAATATAAATCTATGATCTATTTTCACCATAGTGTTAACTTCTGAATAATGTAAGATCTACACATCGAGCACTGAGCACCAACTTCTGACCATATCGAGTGCTGTATCACTACTCTCTACCAAATCAAATTTAAGATAAATCCTGAAAAGTACATAAGCCTCCTCCCCACGGCACAATATCCAATAGGAATAATATTCTATCATATCTGGATTCTGATTGGTTGCTTTAATTATTCTGCAATCTTATGCTTAAGGAATACTCCATTAAAAGGTTTCTATTTTATGGTATAGTACTTAGCAATTAATATGATCTGTATATATTATTCTTTAATCTAGAGTAGCTATGATTTCAAAGATTGTATTCATATAGTTTATTTCTCTCAATCCGATGGGCTAGCCTTTTAAGTGGTGAACTTTCATAGCTTCCTTAAGTGGTTCCACTTGAGCGTGAATGTACATACACCATATGACTCTTTTACTTCTCAGTTGGATACGAAATAAAATATAGTTAATTTAAACACATCTACCTACTTTTAATCTAATTACTTATTATAATCTATGATTTCCTAAAGTCCACTGCTAATAACTCTCTCATATGCCAAACTTCCATATTGAAATTTCTTGAATGAATTTAAGACAATTTCACACATGTAAGTTTATGTCCTCAATGTAAGCTTAGTACTCAAGTTTACTCATTTTGTTTTGAGAATTTCTAATGTTATAGTTACATTCCTTCTAAAGAACATTTCTTATCTGAAAATTATTTTCTCTACAAGCAGTTATCATAATGTTACCCATACTTCCATCCACTCATTATTTCATGCAAACATTCATATCCTATCAACATTTAAAGTACCATATTGTCTTTATCTTTATCTTTCTTGTCCTGAGTTCATCTCTCACTGTCATTCATTTATTTTTACACATTTTATTAGTATTTTTTTTTTTTACTTCAGTCTACACCACAGTGCTTATCGATTTCATTGCATTATGCTATTCACATGCAATCATCTTTTCATCCCATACTCATTCTTTACAATTTTCTTACAGAGTTTTATATTTACCTTTCCAATTATCTCACCTAGTGTTCATCTCAGCATATCAGTAATACATTTTTATTGTACCTTTACAAAATTTTACTGGTACTGCTTTAATCCCTTCACGGTTAAATTATGTATCCCACGAACTTTTCTCTCGGGTTTTAACAGTGAAATTTTATATGAGTTCACTTTCATGCCGCATTCCTTAAATTTATTTATCACTCTGTCAAGCTGTTTAAGGTGTTCATCAAATGTTTTTGTTTTTAAAAGAAGTTCATCAACGTATGCTGTTACACAATCGTTCGTACTGTTAGGAAACATTATATGTAACGCTCGGAGAAGCGCTCTATTCGACGTCTTTATACCAAATTGGGTTCTTCGGAATTGGTACGTAACTCCATTGAAATTGAAACCTGTGTACATTCTATCCTCTTCTCTTAGGCCTATTTGCCAAAAACTGGACGTTAAATCAATCCCAGTGAAGTACTCAGCCTCACCCATCTTCGCTAATAACTGGTTTATTGGTTGTGTTCTAAAATTATCAGGAGCCATATATTTATTTGGGAACCTAGCATCGAGGGCCATTCTCAATTTATTAGGCTTCTGAACCACCCAACAAACAGGATTTATGAATTTTGAATTTGACACTTCTATTATGTCATCTTCGATCATTTGTTTAATTGTTTGTTCTGCAAGATCACGTATGGCTAATGGTAAAATTCTCGATTTATATTTAAATTCCGGCATAGGCTGCATGTCAAATGAGTGCTGGTACACTTTACAAAGCCCTGGCCTACGAGAAAATGATTCCTTGTTCCTCATTAATACTGCTAATAATTCTGCTTTTTGGTCATGGCTTATGGCTTCGATTTCTTGAACTTTCTTTCGTAAAATTTCGATAATTTCCTGAGCTTCTAAGTTTCTATTCTCATTACTTCCTTCATCGAATTCATAGTAGCCGATTCCATTCGGATTCTCCCTTAATGACATATTATTATTATCTGGGTATTCATTATTTTCCCCATATAAATTATATTTCTCCTCCACTATATTCTCCTCTTCCACTACGCTCCATGAATCATTGGGCAAATTACTATTGTCCTCAATATTCAAATAATTCGGGTCATCCCCCCGTAAAATATGTGCCTCGTTTAGGTCACTTAATGTTATTTCTTCCACTACAAAGTCTTCCTCTAAGATACTTCTCTCAATATCACTAAGTTTGTCATTTTTATTAAGGGTCTTTTCTTTATGGAATGGTATATGAATTACATCATTATTATTATTAGACAATTCTAATTTATTATCCATAAAATTAATTTTCGAACCATGTTCGTATAGAAAGTTACATCCAAGAATCACGTCATGAGCAAGCCCATTCACCGATAGCATAAATAACTCACATTTATAATTATCGATTTCAGCATTAACCATACACTGATATCCAATTCTGAATTGTTTTGAGGTTACAGCTGTCTTGCAAAATAAACCTGTTGTGTTTAGTATTTGAATATTAATTTTGTTCTTTATCATTTTATCTAAGAATTTTTGAGAACACACTGAGTGCGTGCACCCAGAATCCACAATGGCACAAACATTAATCTTTTCTCCTATTCTCACAGTTATAACGGGTGTTTTTATATCATTCTGATTTTCATTTTCAATGGGTTTTTGAACATTAATGGATTGTATGCTATTTTCATTATTACGCTGTCCTACATTCTCCGGCAAACTATCCTTCAGTACATTGTTGTATAAGACATGTAACAGCAAACGGATTCTCTTTACTGTTATGAATTAGTTTAAATCTTGTTCCTGTCGCGAGGCTTCACAAGCATAATTTCTGTTATGAAATTCCCTCGCTTCGGGGTTCAAATCCTGGTGGTCCTGGTTCTCAGAATTTGTCTCTATAGGATCATCCCTCCTGTTTTGATCATTCACCCTTCTACTAGAATTCCTACTGAACTGGTCCAGTGTATTACGCCTGCGGTTACTTTGATCATCTCTCTGTATTGTTAATGAATTCACTTGCGTATTTCTGTTACTTTGATTCTGCGGGTTTCGTGACATATATTCTGTGTTATTCCTGTCATTGTACCTCCCATTTTGATTGGTGTTATAATTCGTGTTATGTCCTGACCTGCTGTGGTTGTTATTATTCCTATACCCCTGTGAATGATTTTGGTTATATCTAGGTTGGATTTCTCTTTCATTATTCCTATTGTTCCCTCCATTTTCCGTATTACCTTCAGGTGTCGAGTACATTTCTAGGTTAGTGAGGAGTTCAATAGTGTCGCTTACAGTAGTTAATTTTGCAACTAACAATGCACTTCGAACTCCAGGTGAAAAGTGTTTTGTTATCAGCGCAAGAATTTCTGAATCTGGGATTATGGGTTGTAATAGCCTGGCTGTTTTTACCATTCTTATTAGATAATCCGACATTGATAAGCCACTTCCCGGTTTGTATTGACCTGTATAAAGCTGCATTCGGGTTTTTAACTGCTGTCCAGCTGACCAGTACCTATCAATGAATAACTTACAAAATTTTTCATAACTGCATTCGTTATCAATCGTCACTTGAAACCATTGTTTCGCGTTGTTTCTTAGGCATCTGCCAGCAATTAAAACTTGATATTGCGGAGGAATCTTTTTGATGGCAAAGTATTCCGTCAATTCTTTTATGAAGTTCTGTGGACCTTCGTAAGAGTTTTCATTGTACATGGGTAAAATCACTTCACTCCCGATCATACCAGTAATATTTTGTAAATTTGTACTTACTGCGATACTGTTGTTTTCCACTGGTGACTCCATTGTATTAGGAAGTATGTTGCTGCGTGAACCAGTTTGTTCACTATTTATTGAACCATTATATTCATTAGGCACAACATTAACTGTGTTATTAGATAAATCAATCAAATTATCTGACAATGCACCATTAGGTTCAGTAGCAACATAGTTCCCTCCACAACCTGAAACCTTATTTTGTATTTCTTCTACCTTTTTAGAAATGCACAATAATTCTTTATTAACATGTCCTATTTTTGTATCAACTTCTTTTAAAGTCTTCATACCTTGTTCTTTGTTATTTTGAATAATTTCTTTAGAATTTTCTTCTATTGCTTTTGTTTTTGTTTCTAAAATCTGCATATTGCTATGTACCTGGCTCAAAACTATTTTAGTTTCATTCCTAACTTCAGTAATTTCTTTGTTTAAATGTTTGAATACTTGTTCTTGTGCTTTTACAATTTGCTTCTCAAGACAATGCACCTGAACATCAATGTTTTTGTTTATGTCTGCTCTCCTTAAACTACATTCTTTTTCATTTTCATTGATCTTTATAAAGGATTTATTTTCACTTTGTTTTAGTTTATCATCAAATTCCTGCGTAATTTCTTGTCTGATTGTTTTAATTTCTCTACTAAGGTTTTCTATTTGATTACAAGTTTCCTCCCTGCTCTTATTTATTTCACTTTTTGTTTCTTCCCTACTTTTACTGATTTCATTTAGCAAAGTGGCTAACATCATATCAATCTGATTAGACTGTTTACTATGAACTACTTGTGTAGGTTCCATGACTGTATTTGACTCCTCACTTACATGCACTTTTACAGTGGGATTATTTTCCTCACTTCTATCCTCAATAGTAGTACTTTCCATTATGCTATCCTCATTACAATTATTCTCTGGTTCATTTATATTACTCTCCCTATCATTAAGAATTTCTATGGGTTGTGAAAAGAATTGTTGTGCATGTTCTTCACTATCCATTGTGGTAACCTTTTTCCCACTTCTTAAAAACATATGTTAACGTGTCAATAATTTAGTTTTATTATTTATATTACTATTTGGGCACTTTTAATTTTATAGTTATTCTATTATTGATTTTCTTTGATATTAACGAGTTTTAATTTTAACCTAATGTTCATAAATTAATGTCCTTTTAATTAATTCTTAATCACACTTGACTTAGCTTGTACTGGAGTGATCCAATGATGTCTTGACTGTCCAACGTTGTTTCCCTCGATGGCAAGATGATCACGGTGATGTCCAGTTCCATCAGTGGTTTCCCGTTACCTTCGGTGGTTCCATTCATCCCAGCTTTCCTCTGCGTTGTTCCATATCGTCTCTCGTGCCAGTCCTCAATCCCGTTAGTCGTCTCTGCCAGTCCTCAAAGTCTGTGATTCGTAGTCCATGTGGGTATAAATTCATCAGTGTCTCCCTTCAATGTCAAATATTCAGAGATTTTCTCGAGCCACCACTTGGGACGCCAAATATGAAACCGTTTCTTGTTTCACTTTATTTTTGGTATTTACATACCTGTGACTTCTTGATGTTTTCTTGTGGGTGCTGATCCAGGCTTCTCATGTCGGTAGTTGCACAGACTCGGGAATCAGAGGGATGAACTGTTCTAATATGATTAATGACTTTCACTGATCAGAGATAATGGAGTTTTATTTTTAAGAGAGAATAATTTTGACTTGTTACACACGCTATTATAAAAGACAAATATAAATCTATGATCTATTTTCACCATAGTGTTAACTTCTGAATAATGTAAGATCTACACATCGAGCACTGAGCACCAACTTCTGACCATATCGAGTGCTGTATCACTACTCTCTACCAAATCAAATTTAAGATAAATCCTGAAAAGTACATAAGCCTCCTCCCCACGGCACAATATCCAATAGGAATAATATTCTATCATATCTGGATTCTGATTGGTTGCTTTAATTATTCTGCAATCTTATGCTTAAGGAATACTCCATTAAAAGGTTTCTATTTTATGGTATAGTACTTAGCAATTAATATGATCTGTATATATTATTCTTTAATCTAGAGTAGCTATGATTTCAAAGATTGTATTCATATAGTTTATTTCTCTCAATCCGATGGGCTAGCCTTTTAAGTGGTGAACTTTCATAGCTTCCTTAAGTGGTTCCACTTGAGCGTGAATGTACATACACCATATGACTCTTTTACTTCTCAGTTGGATACGAAATAAAATATAGTTAATTTAAACACATCTACCTACTTTTAATCTAATTACTTATTATAATCTATGATTTCCTAAAGTCCACTGCTAATAACTCTCTCAACTTTTTTTTCTTTTTGATCCCGGCGAATTTCCTATCTTAATAATGTTAAATGTAACTCACTATAATGATGAAGCTATTTTAGAAACATCCTTTTTTAACGATATTTCGAGGTTGAATTTTTACTGTAAACCAATAGCTTAGCCCTATCGATGGTAGCTGGAATCAGATCAGTATCCTTCCCGGCCACCAATATTGTTTTCTGGGTGCCTGATATATGTTACATTCCATGGCCTACCCTACTGTACAGACACAGATCCTGAACTCTTGATATGGTCTCGTAGCCAAAAGAAGTATAAACACAGCTGAAATAAAAAGAAGTCGGGTGCGCGCGCCACAGAAGTAAAACTTGGATTTTTTCAATTTTGGATTATTAGATTTTTTCAATTTTAGATTCTTGGACTTTTTTATTTTGGAATTTTGGATTATTAATTTTGGAATGTAAGATTTTTTAAATTTTATACTTTCGATTTTTAATTTTGGATTTCTAATTATGGATTTTTTAATTTTTAATTTTGTATTTTTAAATTTGTAAATTTTGGATTTTTTGAATTTTTAAATTTCGGATAAGCCTAATCATAGAGTTGATTGTTTTGTGTGCAGCCCCACTAATTTCGTGACGATTTTGTTCGTAACGCAACTTTGGGTTGTCTCTCGATTTACTCCTAGCGTGCCTAAAGAAGTTTCTCTTTAAAAAAATCGTTTAAACACGAGCATTTACAATTCTGAGTAGAATCGAATGAATTGTTATTACAATGTTACTTGTACTTTCACCAGCCGGTGTTCTGAAGTCACATTCATTACCGGAGAAGCAGGAAGGATATTACCATTCTTGTTCGTGGAGTACCAGGAAACCAGGAAGGACATTTTCACATGAGTGTGTGGGAATGTATCCTAGCTACTGGTATGGTGACGTGTACACCATTGTCTGCAGGCGGCGTGAGCAGACTCTCAAGTTCTTCATTATTCCCATTGTAGTCTTTAAATCAATATCAAAACTCTGCCACTTACTGCGAATCTTTACGTTTCTATTCAGTTTCTCCACAAAGGGGAAGATATATAGCACTCAGAACAATTTTACGGCGGGGGGGGGGGGAATCAGGTAAACTGATGTAACTAAGTGCCAGAATGCTTTTGTTTATTCAGTGATAATTGCAATTATGATATGCAGAAAATAAGTTATTTTTGTTATCGATTTCCGAGTTAAGCTCCAGATCGATTCATTAAGCAGGGCTTACAGAAGAACAAAGGTCTAGTTTGATAAGCATAGGCCTATGTGAAGGAATGTGTGGGTAGTGTTATTTGTCAAAGCTAACTGTATTGCAACTTCCAAAGCCGTACATGAACACTGTAAAACAATATATTGTCATGATAACTGATTTGCATTTGATAAATTCTTTCTAATATACTACCATAAAATAGGCACTGAATTGGACATTACTCCGGTATCGGTCAACCAATTTGGCCCAAACTCAATATGCTTTTTCCCATGGACATTATAAATGTGTATACCAATTTTAATGAAAATTCGATAAAGCGTGTTTGAGTTATCGCGCGTACAGGCACACGGGCAAACATTTTTCCGTCCACCACACAATCTCAGAAAGTACCATTCTGGCATTTAATACATGTTTTAGATCTTGGTAAATGCAACACATGTACATAATGTATACCAAATCTTTGGAGCTATATTAGGGAAAATCTCGAAAACGAAGATATCTAACCAAAAAGTAAAATTTTGCTTTTAGGATATGATTTTTCATTCTGAAGCTAGGCTGTTGACAGACATATTTCTGAAAATAGTTTTATTTATTTATTTATTTTATTGAGGAGATCTCAAAAAGTGCATTATGTTGGAAAAGCGACATGGCATTTCGGATCTTACACAATACTTCCTCTACCTAAAGTAGGTCTGATACGGGTAGAGGAAGTAAAAAGTAGGAATAGGCCTGTTAAATAATACAGATCTAATATACGAGGGGTATTCCGAAAGTAAGTTTCGTCAATGTATGGCAGGAGCGGCGTGTTCACCAGGGGAACCAAACAAACGCCAGACGAATCCCCACCCGTGGCTGGTTCCACGACGGAAGTGGCGTCAGCGGAGGAGGCATGACGCAGGCGCACTGCGCCGTAGAAGAGCGAGTCGCAGCAGACTGGCGTGCCCGCGGGTATTAGTGTACCGCTCACGATGGCACGAGAGATTTGGCGCCACTGCCATGTACCGCTATCTCCCCTCTTTCAAACGAGCCATTGCTGCAGCCGCTGAACCTTTTATTGTCCGAGATAGAGCTGTTTGAAATTGATCTCCCGATTTCCGTCCCCGCAAAGTGCGGCCTCCACGAAACCATCTCGCACAAACCTTATGGAACATCAATTTGTCACTCAAAATGGTCTGTATGGAACCTTTAGTAATGTCAGGAAGCTGAGGTGGAGCAGGCTGTGCGCCAATTCTTTGCATCGCAGGGCACCGAGTTTTACCACAGTGGGTTCTTCAAACTGATCGCACGCTACGACAAATGTATCAATGTCGCTGGCGACTATGTCGAAAAATAGTGCACGGTGTATAGGTGATGCTGCCATGCTGTATTACTTTTGGGTCAATAAAGTGTCCGTGTGACAAACTGACGAAACTTTCTTTCGGAATACCCCTCGTAGATTAACCATAAGGCAATTGAAGCGTTTAGTTTTATAAGGGTCTAAGTGCCAAAAACATGATTTTTCAGCTGATACCGGTACTTTTATATGGATCTATGTACCCAGATCAATGCATTTCAGAAGGGTCCAAAGTCCAGGGAAAGCCACGTTAGTAGCAATAAATTCTAAGATGTAGAGCGGGGTCTATCTCCGGCACGTCTTTTTGTGGGTATAAGTCTTGTTTTCTACGCAATCATGATTTTGGCATTTATAAAACTACACGTTTTAATTATAAACTAAACTCCGTTGCGCACGATACCTTAATGTCCCCTTCATTTATTTTTTCCTAGGCCTTTCGGTCACACAGAACCACCATGAGGACATCTTGTGTTTTAGAAATACTCTTTTTAAATTTAATTGTACAAAAATAATTGTTTTCTTGTTTTGTAAAACTATTCTTTTCAGATATAATCCTACACATGGTTCTGTGTGCCCGAAAGGCACATTTCATTTTGTCTGTATCATCCTGATATATTAAAGCTGTCTAATTTTCATTATTCAAAGCTCTACCAACTCCTTTCATACTACAGGGTGTTTCCTTTTTTCCAGGCCGGTACGGCGGCAGATCGCGGGGCGTGAGGGCATGGAGTGCTTCGCCGCGAACATCGCCCACGTTCGGCCGACGGCTCATCGGCTCTGCCGCGCGAGTGGGCAGCCGGCTCACCCTGGCGTGTGATGTGAGGGCATCTCCCACTCCAGGCACCACGTGGTACAGGTAAATAAACTCTCCATATTTATATTGAGGGTGGGAAATTTCAGTCAAATTTAGTAAAAATAAAATCAGATATACTGGTATAACAAAGTGGCAGAATGCTTTTGTTTAATCTCTATATATATAAAAGGCTTTGTCCTGACTGACTGAATGAATGACTGACTGACTGATTGACTGAATGACAGGAATCAACGTACAGCCTAAACTATAACAGGTAGAGACTTGGAATTTTGACAGTACCTTCGTTTCATAATGTAGGTGCTCACTAAGAAAGGATTTTGAAAAATTCTGATTCTAAATGCCAAAAATTAAATGTTTTTGAAAATACTTAATCCCTTTTTACATAGAATTATCAATTCCAAATCACAGAATATATTGTTGCCAAATGGTATCAGGTGGGCTTGGAAAAAAACAATTGAAATGCACTTTTGACAAATAAGAGAAGTTATCAAAATAATTCATGTTATAAATAAATATTACAGAATGAAATCCACTAAAATAATGGAATCACATAACTTTCTCTACCCTGGACATAGAGAAAACAAAACGAGGTATGGTAATGTGTATATTATTATATTATATCGCAGGTTTTTGGAGAGAAAAGTATGAAAGTGATAATGCTTTATGGTAACATAAGAGTGGGAAATTTCCCGCCTCGATATTACAATTTTATGTTACAGGAATTTCTGTTTCTTCTTATTTAAACCTCTACCAGGCTTGCTGTGCACTGTACAAGCGATGGGATGCAACATTCTAGATCCTCTATGAGCCATAAAAAACTATATCAAGCGTTTTCTGAGGGAATAGTTTGAGTGTAATAAGTCGTTCTTCCTATTTCAAATTATAAATGCCTATATAAGGACCTAGAATTTAAAATTGAAAATCCTTCATAAGCTAATTTCCAATTACAAAATACAAAACCCGGGCGACGCCGGGTCTTTTAAGCTAGTCAGTAATAATTGCATTTATATGCACAAAACAAGTTATTTTTTCAATCGATTTTCAAGATAAGCTCCAGATCGATTCATGAACCTTAATTCAAACTCGTATACACTGACATAAAACAATTCTTAAAATATGTTAACTTTTCACAAAATACACTGGCAAAGAACTCCGCTTAATATACGTGGCCTAATTATTTCACAGAAATATACCTTCTGTATATAACAGTAGGCTACTCATTTCAACTTAATCTACGAAATAAATATTTGAAATAAGCATATGTGAAGGAATAAGTCAAAGCTAACTGTATTGCAACTTCCAAAGCCGTGTATGAACAGTGTAAAACAATATGTTGTCATGGTAACTGATTTGAATTAGATAATTCTTTCTAATATATTATCATAAAATTGGCACTAAATTGGGCATTACTCCGGTACCGGTCAACCGATTCGGCCCAATATCAATAGGATTCTTCCCATGGACGTTATAAATGCGTATACCATGTTTCATGAAAATCCGATAAAGCGTATTTGAGTTATCGCGCTTTTCTAATATATTACCATATGGAATGGAAATCAACATAGGTAAATCGAAGGTGATGAGGATATCGAAGAGAGAAGAGCCGCTTCAAATTATCATGGGAAATCAAGAATTAGAGAACGTGAACCAGTTCAAATACTTAGGAAGTGTACTGACGAAAGATGCCTATTGCACCAAGGAGATAAGATCAAGAATTGCCATGGCCAAGAAAGCATTTATGAAGAAGAGAACTCTGCTAACTAGTAGTCTGAACCTAGAGCTACGTAAAAACCTGGTGAAGTGTTATATTTGGAGTATTGCTTTGTATGGATCAGAGACATGGACTTTGAGGAAATTAGAGAAGAAATATTTAGAAAGTTTTGAAATGTGGTGCTGGAGACAGATAGAAAATATAAAGTGGATGGACATGGTGACAAACGAAGAGGTTCTGAGTAAATTGGGTGAGAAGAAGTCAATCATACACACAATTCGTCAGAGGAAAGCAAACTGGGTTGGGAACATTCTCAGAAGGAACTGCTTATTACATGATGTCGTAGAAGGAAGACTGGAGGGTACAACTAGACTTGGAAGAAGAAGAATTCAGCTGTTGGACGATTTAAGGGAAAAGCGGAAATATTGGATGCTGAAGGAGGAAGCAGAGGATAGACAGTTTTGGAAAACAAAATTCGCGTACCAAGTTTGAAAACCTGCCGGAAGGCAGAATACTTACTTACTACTACCATAAAAATAGGCACTAAATTTGGCACTACTCCAGTACTGGTCAACCGATTTGGTCCAAAATAAATAAGCTTCTTCCCGTGGACGTTACAAATGCGTATACCAAGTTTCATGAAAATCCGATACAGCGTATTAAAGTTATCGCGTGTACAGACACACGGACAGAGAGATGGACAGACATTTTCCTGTCTCCCACACTATCTTATAAAGTACCATTCTGGCACTTAATAATCTTTTCATTTTGTTATTTCACCTGTAGGAATGGAGAGCTGGTAGTGCGAACCTCCAGGATCACACCCACGTGGGATGGCAGAACGGCTCGCCTGGACTTCGAACACGTGGAACACGAGGACGCGGGCATGTACACGTGTGTGGCCGAGAACGAAGCTGGCAAAACGCGGTGTTCCGCAAGGCTCAACGTTCTGGACAGAGACGACCCCAGTGATGAGGATAGGCAACCCCCCTTGTTCCTGCAGGGACTTCCCCACGACACTACCGCCGTGGATGGGGAAACCCTGGAACTACAAGTGCGACTTCAAGGTGAGTTATCTCATCTTATGTTGTCTTATCTTATCTTAGTTTAGCTTAACTTAAGGGGAGAGAATGGTATTTTTTTTTTAACATTTTTGCAACTTAGTGTAACTTAATGTAATAATTTATATTTACAGGGTGTTAATGAATAACACCGAAATATTTTACCTGTGTATAGAGGGGACATAGACAAGCAACTTTTATTTGGAGATTTTTGCTCTGTGGATTAAATTTTTCCCTTTTACAGCATATAGTCTCCCAGGGCATGGCCGTCACCAACTTCTAACATTAGCAAAAAATGCAAAACAAAGGAACTTCGTTGTTAACACTGTAGTCAGTAGTTATGAATAAAAAGAAGACTGATGCAGTCGCGACCAGTTATGTGATCAGCCTGTAAATTTTGCAGATTATGGATACACTAAATTATGATATAGCTGTTGACAAATGATTAAGAGTAAGGTTTTTATCGATCACTAGGAAGGATGAAGTCAATTTAATGAACATTTTAACCCTATTATTGATTTTTTGCACTCCTTAGCTAGTAAGTGGTACTTACGAACGTTGTTTACAGGGATCGTAAGTTGACATTCCCACACAGTCTTGTTGCTAAGGGCGGTTGCGATGCGGTTAAATTACTTACGGTGCCTACGCTACGTCATAATTCATTACGATACACTTCATAATACAAGTCTTTATGGACACGGCCCCCAAGCCAAATATTCGGTTCCCATAACAACAAACACATGCGAATCACTTTCTGAAATAAACATCTCTCTTCAAGAATGTATACACATAATATTTTCAGGTAATATCACAATTAATTTAATTAAATTGATATAAGTAACCGTCGTGCAAAAAATAGCATGCAACACACGGGCCGTAAAGGCATTTACGGGTCTCGAAAACTTAAAAACCCTCGGCTGCGCCTCGGGTTTTCAATCTGTTTCCTCGACCCGTAAACGTGCCTTACGGCACTTGTATCGCAATATACTATATGAGCACCAAATTGTAATGACTTTAATGCCCTGTAGCATACACATTTTACGTCATAGGGCAAAAATCTCCTAATAAAAGTTGCTTGTCTAAGTCCCCTCTATATGCAGGTAAAATATTTCGGTGTGTATATATATATCATATATATACCATATCATATATAGGCTATACCATATATATCATCGTTACAACAAAATACATCAAGGATGCCCCTCTGTTTCGTTTCTGTTTTCAGAGTACAAAGTAGCATAAATATATTAAATTTCTTTTAACAGTAGTTTTAGGCTTTAAGACTTTTAATCCTCTACCACTGCACATTTTTTCTTGACTGTAAATACTAATTTGCATGACAAGTAAAAGAAAGTCCTTGCCAAACTTTGTGTCACTAAGTATAAAATTTTTCACTTTTATACGATTTTTCGTTTTCCAGCTATGATGTTCACACACAGACATGTTTCTCAAAATAGCATTTTTGGAGTGAAGATACCTCAAAACGTGTATTTATGTAAAAAAACTCGAAGTGAAATTTTGTGGGTCGAACACAATAGGCCTACTTCCTGTCATAGGCGTAACGAGGGGGGGGGGGTTTGGGGGGTTTGAACCCCCCCCCATTGATTAAAAAAAGGAAAATTGTATAATTTTTTTAAGTCTGCCCATAAATTACTTAATACAAGTATAAAGTGTGGGAAGCTTAAAACTCGTTATTTTGCGTGTTAATTTTAAAAATTGTCCGGGGATGAACCCCGGAAGCTTAAAACTCGTTATTTTGCGTCTTAATTTTAAAAATTATCCGGGGGAGAACCCCCGGAAGCTTAAAACTCGTTATTTTGCATCTTCATTTTTTAAATTTTCCGGGGGAGGACCCCCGGACCCCCCTCTCCCTGGGGGATATTCCATACCCCCAGATGTTATAACCCCCCCATATGGTCGGCCTGGTTACGCCTATGCTTCCTGTAGCCTACCTATAGAACCTTTAGTACGGGCAGTGGAAGTAAAAAAAAAATGTGGTGTGAAATTCACATAACTTCTTCTACCCAAATAAAATTTAGCCTCTTAGAATAATATAATTATTATGTATGTCATTCTCTTCATTCAAATTGGTTGTAAAAATGAAGAACACGTCGTTACCACATCGCATCGCATCCCCGAAGGATACATAACCCAAATAAAATCTTATTAATACACTATCGTAACTTTCTTTACTTTAACCATGCCAATATATTTTTCTCGGCCATTATACATTTTCTCATTTCACATTCTGATATAGAACAAGAGACCATATTGCAAAGAGCACGTATTCAGAGTGGGTGGCTTATAACTACTATTCAGATAATTTTGTCGAAAAAATGTTTCAAATAGAAGTTTTAGCTTTTAGTATAAGAACCCAATATATAAAATATAGACAAAATCTTAAGAGCTGTTTTCGAGAAATCGCAACAAACAACATTTTCTTCATGTAAATTCCCCTTAAAAATAAGAGAAAGTTGTCGCCAATCTTCGTGTCACATCCCCAGAAGGTACCTAACCCAAATACAAAATGTCGTTTTCATACTTTTTTCCGTTCTGGAGCTACAGACACAGACATGTTTCCTCAAAACGTGTATTTATGTTAAAAACTCAACTTCGAATTTGGGGGTCGAAAACAATACTTCCTCTACCTATAGTACCTATGGTACGGGTAGAGGAAGTCAAATATTATTTGTAACAATATGTGACTTGATCACCGCCGTCTCGAGAATTACACTGCCTGTCCTATGCTTTATTTTAACATGGAGTTCAGAGTATTGTTAAATTGCCTAATTTATCCAGTAGAGGCGACACAGTTCACACCCAGATTGCAGCAATCACTAATCAAAATAAGCATTAAACAGACACAGATACTTGTGTTATTTGTTTAGAACGAAAAAAATTCCAGTATATGACACTTACCTTGAAATGGAATTTTGGAGCAATAATTAAAATAAATGTAAATTAATTAGACGCATTGATAGACTATATTATGAGCACCGCCGTCTCGAGGAGTAATGCAGTTTAGAAGGCAGTGATTATGAGACGGCGGTGACAGCACTACATAATCAACAATGTCGTAGCAAAAAACAAGAAGCAATCTGGGTGTGAATGGTGCTGCTATCTGAAATGTCGCCGAGTACGCAAAATTAGCCGTATTGGACAGGCAGTGTATACACGAGTAAACACGAGTGATACCGTCTAGAAGGCAGTGGACTTGATATTCACCCGTTAAAAGCAGATTAAAGTGATTTCGTTCCACGTATTTCAATTGTAAAGTGTTAGAGAGAACAGGTGGCCAAGTATGCGAGCGGCTTTTGTTAATGTTGCATTGTTTCCTGTCATAACTGATATTGGTATTGCGAAGACATTAGCATGCCTTGAACACAATATCAGCAATTAGTATGCACATTATATCTTGACTGACGCAATTCAGGTGATTTAGCCTACCTTGTTACACTGTGTCTAACTCCCAAGGTTTACGTCACTCGAGAGAGTATGAAAAATTGATGCTGCGAACATCACAGCTGAAACAAAGGACTAAAGTTATGCGTATTATTTTTCTTTAATCCAGCTGTGTTTATACTCATTTTAGCTGCGAGGCCATATCAGGAATTCGGGATCTTTGTCTGTTCAGTAGGGTAGGCCATGGAAGTATTGATTGTCAATTGTTTCTATTATTTGTGTATTTTATGGAGTAAATTTCTACTGATATTAATTTAAATGGATATGTTACTAGATGAAATGGTGAGGATGATTCTTGGTATTTAAATATCCAATTCGGCATTTGCCTTTACGACTGGGGAAACCATGTCAAATTGGCCGGACACGGGATTTGAACCTGAGACCTCCCGAATTTTTTTTTTAATTTATTTATTATTTCAGCTGTGTTTAGACTCCTTTTTAGCTACGAGGCCTTATCAGGAGTCCTGGACGTGTGTCTATACAGTAGGGTAGGCCATGAAACTATATAGGACAAGGCATTTAATGACCATAAAATAGCGAAAAAATGCAAAATAAAAAATTCATTTATGACCTAAAAATAGTGGAAAATGACACAAAATTTAAAAAAGACCAATAAATTTACTATTATTTCTCGTAATTAGTTTTTTTAAGTAGTAAATTGCTAAAAACAATTCAATGAAAATGGTTGACTTAGCGTTATATATGAATTTACAATAGAAAACATACTTATTTTGTTACTGAAGATGCCTTAAAGACACCCTTAAAGAAAAATAAGTTCTTTCTAAACTGGGAAGCCCATCAAATTGACCCTAGCAAATATATTCTATTTAAACAGAAAGAAAAATATATTTACTGTTACAAGACGAACTGCTATGGTGTTTACAATAAATCTGAATTAAAATGAACTATGAAAACTTGGCGGAGGTTCTCAAATAAAAACGATTGTCTGTTGTCTGAAAGTAACGATTTGTACATGGAAAAGCTCCTCCCTACCTCCATAGAAACATGACCTAAAATGCCGAAAAAGACCTAAAATTTGCCATAAAATGACCGATCTCTTGAAAATGCAAAATAAAGCTAAAAATGCAAAAACAAATTGCTCTTATTTAATCATTTATTTCCTGAAACACATTTATATATATATATATATATATATATATATGAGCTATCTTTTAACCTTCATATAAAAAAAATGCAAAATCATCACATGCCTTGCCCTACTTATTATATAACATCCCCTCATTGGTAAAAATGAAATTTATTAATTTTTGTAAAGGTTTTGTATAATTAATTTTTACTAGATCGAGAGTATAAGACTATATAGTGATTATTGCTGGAGTGGTATAGTATAGTACACGCCGGTATGCGGGACTTCTCTACTTCAGCTAATTACTAGGGACCGGATTCTTAGGTTTTTACCTATTTTTTTCCTTACTTCCAAAACAAAAAGCGCTGATACACTTTTTCGAATCATGCCCGTAGGATTCACCCACATTAATTCTGTGGCACCTAAAAATACCTAAATGGGGTATAAAAACCTAAATACACCTACACAGGATATAAAACCTAAAATATCTAATTTAGGCTACTTTTTTGTCTTTTTTGTTTGTCATTTGAGAAATTGATATTTTGCGGAGAGACAATAATTTTTGTCGGGTTGAAATTAATACCACCAGCGTTTCGTTCAACCCATTATCGTCTAGGATGGACAGTATCAAGAGAGGAAGTGTAAGAGTACCGGCGTATTCCTTTTAAAATAGAAAAGGGGGAAGTTTTCGTCCCTAGTTGATCTGTTGTGCGGTTAGCATGCGTAACAACCACTGAAAGGAAAATAATTAGTTTCACATTATGCACATCCAACCATAAAGTATTTTACTCACTAAATTAGAAGCATCGGATTCGAATCCTGAGAAGGGTAGTGTCTAGATACAGTAGCCTATTAACTATTAACTAAGAGATAACAGGAGGAACTTCCCAGTTGAGAATCTTGAAAGATATTTAGTGATATACTGTAACCAGGAAATGTGAGGCAATCTTATTTTCACTGCTTCTTTTGATTGTTTATGCTTTCTTTCTTCAATTGTATAACATTGCCTTAAAGCAAGTTTACACAAATTTAAGTCAATTTTGTTAAGTTAAACTTTACAAGTATTATGTATTGAATCCTATGTAGCACATTCAAATTCATCAAACCAGTTATTCCACCCGAAAACGATATATTGGACAAAAAACCTAAAAAAACCTATTTCACCTAATGGAAAATCTAAAACAGTGTTTTTAAAAACCTAAAAATCCGGTCCCTACTAATTACACACCGGCACATTTTAAGGAGTTTCATACCGGTATGCGATTTAAGTAGTGCACATCATATTGGAGCTTAACTCTAGTATCCTGCCCGTTAAATTATTCTTCCGAAATTTCATGTAGGCCTAGCTTATTTTCCTTTCTCATGTTCATGATGTCTTCTATTAGAAACTATCCTACAAGTTTTTCTGATGGAAGACGCCATGAAAAAGAGTAAGGAAATACTTAAATATCTTACTGCTCGCCTAGAGTGTCAGACAACTTCTGCAGCAGTCGTGTACTGCGTGTTTTCTAGTCATTAACTGCAGGGACTTATTGCCCGCCTAGTACGTTAGGCAACTTCTTTAGCAGATGTGTACTGCGTGTTGACTAGTCATCAACTGCAGGGGCTCCTCGCTCGCCTAGCACCTTAGACAATTTCTCCAACAGACGTGTACTGCGTGTTGACTAGTCGATAACTGCAGGGGCTTCTTGTCCGTTCGACAATATTTTTGCAACGGGCTTGTATTGCATGTTTTCTAGTTAATGGCTATTTAGCTCATGATTCAGTGACCAATCCTGTGGAAGGATATGTTATATTTAAATGAATCACCGCGGCCTAATGTTTACTTTAATCGCTTGTACGTTCAATTGTTTTTTTATTTGAATTCGTGAGAGCGTACTTAATTATCTGTTTAACTTCTTTGATCTAAGCCAGTGCTTCCCAATCTGGGGGCGATTAACAGTCTTAGGGGGAGCACAACGGTTTGGAATTAGTAACTTAGATGTTTTAGGTAGATTTCGAACAAAATTATACCTATTGGGATCTGAACCATGTCATGATTTTCGAAAAATTATTTCATATCTTTACGTTTCATGCCTCCCTAAGTACGAAACCACCGCCCGTTCAAAAGTTTATATATGTATGTATGTATATACATATATATATCTTTACATGCTAGCGGCCATAATTTTGAAGATATTTGAACCAAATTTTATTCTGTTATTTCTAGGCCCAATAGTTCGGACAAGTTCGTTAATGAGCAAAATTGGCCCAAGGGGAGGGTCGGGAGAGGGGGTTGAAATTTTGAAAAATTTACATCTCTGCCCCTATGAAGTATAGAGGGAAACTTTGTTTGAATAAATTAGAGTACTCTTTATGGAGTTCACAGTGACAACAACGATTTGGGGATTTTGGGGGTAAGAGTGGGGGTTGGATGGAAATTCGAAATTTTTGAAACCACGTCTTGTGAGGTATCGTTGAAAAGCTCTTGATGAGTACTCTACAAATCAATAACTAGTTTCTCGATAGTTCTCATATAAGGCGAGATTTGAATGTTTGAAAAAACAATAACACTTAAAAATATACCTCAGCCTGAAGGCCTGCTGAGAGGAATGTGTGAGGACCAACTAAGGATAAAATTACCAATGTAATACTGTTTTAAATATTAAAAATAATAGTTACACACCTTTAGAACAATAATGCATGGCAAAATAAAAAACAAATAATAAAATATAATATTAATTTGAAACATAATAAAAAACTCTTTTTATCAAAAAGATTTCAGTTCTTCTTATATCAGTTTCTTCCGAAGGTTAAGCCCATCTTACGGCTGACTTAAACAAACAAAAAAACTACTGGATATGTAAAACGAAGTTTTTTAAACATAGTAAGCTTATAAGTTTTAATAAAACCAGAAGTATAGACCAGTAGTTTCTTGGTTAATTCCACCGTTAGCATATTTAGGTCCCGTTACAGTGCTCTTCCTTCTTTTTTGCAGTTATCATTGCGGGTTTGTCATGCAAAGGCTAAAGAAGAAGAGTGCTGCGCAGCAACAATAAATTAAACAAAAGCACCTCGAAATCTACCTCAGCCTGTAGGCCTGCCTAAAGTTTTTTAAAAATATTTGCTGTTGAAAATCAAAGCAATGAGTTAAAAGATAGGACGAGTATGTGTTTTTATCCAAATAGGCATATTAGGAACATTTTAAGTGAATTCTTAGAATCAGCGCGTTATTTTTTCAAATTGGATGTATTTATGTGAGACACCAACAAACACTCCTTTACCAGGCAAGGAGCACTTTACATGAAGAGAATTTTATTTTTTACGATTTTTTTTTTTCGAAAATACTCTAGACATATAGCTTTTATGCAGCATTTTCCCCAATAAATTCTCTGAAGGGTAGTTATAAGCCACTCATTCCATACACACAATTAACTCCGGACCTCTCTTTATTTTACGTTTTGTCAAATAGTAATTCTTGTAGTATTAAAGCCAATAAGAGATTTTTTTATTATTTTCAGAATTACTATTCTTTATATTATTATGTAAATGTGATATAACGATACACAAGTGTTTATTACACTTGACTCCCAGGTTCGCATTAGTTTTGACATTACTTCTATTTTGACATTAATATGTATATTGTTTCGGCAAATTCCGTTGGCGAGTTTTAGAATATCGTCATCTGTAGCTAATTTTTTATTAAATATTTTGAAAAATCGCTACCATTATCAAAAAATAATATAATAATGTCGCCATATAACGCAAAAAACACATAAATAACATAAAAATACCCTCTTACAGCTTTCAACATTCTTTCTTTTTATAATGCTTACATACAGTTAAAGATCAAATTAATGAAGAAGAATGGAAAAACTAAAATAAGGAAGACAAGTAAAAAAAATCCTTAAGCTCCTTACTGTTGGTGGAGAAGTATAAATAAGAAAATAGCATAACTATATGGATTAGGTGATCTAACAGAAGAAAAAAAGTTAAAAATAAGAAATTATATTAACGATAAAAGAATACGAGGGATGGAACATAATTAGGCGATGAGATGTTGAATGTCACGAGAGAGTGTGCCATCTCTAGTATACGAACGCATCAATTGGTAGCATTGTCATGTACGGTTACAATAATAGAGGCGATGGTAATATAGTTGTGAGTCACCCGCCGTGGAGAATGGGTATGACAAGATGTGAACAGCATTTTTACGTCAAAGTAGTCACTATCCGAGGAAGAAATGCCAGAAAATAACTTACCACAAGAAGCTGATAGAAGCTTTGAGGAATAATCCAATCGGTACCGAAATTTAATGGATCATGAAGTGGGTATGTGTGATTTCATGCTTCTGACCACCGCAATACATTAGAGTGGCACGATGCAGTAGGGTATGGATGTTTATGGGTGTTTGTTTCTTTCACTATCCTACATCTAGTACCCATAATCTGCGTTTTATACATACATTTCATACCCTGCCCTTTCATTTGTACTTTTCAAAATGTTTAAATGGTCCCAGAAAAATAGTTGCAATTACTTACACCCCATCTTTCGTATATTCTGACTGATAAAAATTACGTAGATTATTTACTGTGCGGTTCGCTTCCAGTATTTAAAATAGTCGTGGATGTAATATGTTATAATATGGGTTATAGCATAGGTTGTTTCCCTTTCATTCTTGAAGAGTCAGTAAATAAAATAAAATCAGGTAAACTGATATAACCAAGTGCCAGTATGTTTTTTTTTTTAATCAGTGATACACGCAATTATGATAGGCCCATGCATAAAAGTTATTTTTGTAATAGATGTCCGAGTTAACTCCAAAAACAAAATGTGCCGGCAATAATAATAATGATGCACTAGACCTACGATTCGCTGATATCTCTGTTTCAATTTAAAGCAGCCTTAAAGGTTATGAATGAATAATAAGCATATGAAATCTATCTGTCAGGAATTACATTAGGTATATTGCTGCACAGGAACGATAAGAAAAATACTCACAGTAAAATATAGCCTAATGTAAATATCGGTAGTCTACATAACCATAGAATACACATTATAATATCAATATTCAACGGCTAGTTGTTATAAATCGTTTATTTAAGTTATTATTTAGCCACACTGACATCGTTATGAAGAAACAAATCAATGAAGGCTGCTAACAATATGAATAAACGATTGGCAATTTGTTAAGTTTTTTTAATAAGCTTACATTGTGGGCCTTGAAAGAATATTGATTACAAAATTAATATTAATATACGCGTTACTTCGGTACCGATCAACCGATTTGGCCCTAATTCAATAGGCTTGTACCCAAAAACGTCATAAATTCGTATACCAAGTTTCAAGAAAATCCGATAAAGCGTATTTGAGTTATCCACGCCTTTGTGATATATTACCATAAAAAGGCACTAAATTGGGCATTATTCCGGTACCGCCCAACCGATCTGGTCCAATATCAATAGACATCTTCCCATGGGCATTATAAATAGGTATTCCAAGTTTCATGAAAATCCGATAAAGCGTATGTGAGTTATGGCGCCTTTAAAATATACACTAAATTGGGTTTTACTCCGGTACCGGTGAACCGATTTGGTCCAATTTCAATAGGGTTCTTCCCATGGACATTATAAACGCGTATACCAAGTTTCATTAAAATTCGATAAAGCGTATTTGAGTTAGAGCGCGTACAGACACACGGACGGACGGACGGACGGACGGACAGACGGACAGACATTTTTCGTCCCCCACACAATCTCATAAAGTACCATACTGGCACTTAATAATAATCTATGGGTTAAAGGATTTATGGATAAGATAAAATAGGTTTCCGCCCATTCCACCTTTTCAGCCCCAGATTTTTCTAGACCACAAAATTATAACGATCTTTATATTTATATTTATTAAGTGCCAGTATGGTACTTTATGAAATTGTGTGCGAAACGGGAAAATGTCTGTCCGTCAGTGTGTCTATAACTCAAATACGCTTTACCGGATGTTCATGAAACTTGGTATGCGCATTTATAACGTCCATGGAAAGAAGCCTGTTGATATTGGGCCAAATCGATTGAACGGTATCGGAGTAAAGCCCAATTTTGTGCCTATTCTATGGTAATGTAATAGAAAGAAGATATCAAATGCAAATCACTTCTCATGACGACATATTGTTTTACAGTGTCCATATACGGCTTTGGAACTTGCAATACAGTTATGACAAATAACACTTCTCCTTTACACATGCTTATCAAACTGGACCGTTAAACTGAGCGAGGTGGCTGAGATGGTAACGTCTTAAACTCAGATTCTGGAAGTCCCTGGTTCAGATCTCGAAACCGGTCAATTTTACTTTTTTGTTGTTGCATTTTTATGTGAGTGTGCGATCGTCAAGATATCACAAATCTGTATAGTTCTGGACGATTTTAATCTGAAAAAACTAGACCTTTGTTCTTCAGTAAGCCCTGCTTAATGAATAAATCTGGAGCTTAACTTGGAAATCAATTAAAACTAAAACAAAACAAAAAATTGTTCTGCATATCATAATTGCAATTATAACTGACTAGCTGACCCATCAATGCTTCGCATTGTAAGATGTATGTATATTTAGGTTAAGTGAACACAATTTAAAGTCGATTAGATGTAGCCTACTTCTATAAATCATCAGCCGTCCAGCCAACACGGTGGACGTATTCATATTCCACGTACTCCTTCACCCGTAGTTTACTCTGATTATGTCTTAAAAAATGTAATTGTTCTGTTTCAATTTTGGGAAACATACAGTAAAAAGCTGGGGGTAGGGGATGCCTTCGCTCCTCTCACACAGCGGGCTCCGGTTCGAATACTGGTCGGGACAAGTTACCTAGGTTTTTTTCCCGGGATTTTTCCTCACCTGTGAGACAAATGTCTGGTAACTTTAGGTTCTGGTAACTTTAGGTCCTAGTGGTCCCCGGATATCATCTGGCAGCCATTATCATCCTCATCCCATCCTCGCCTTGTTCAGAGTGAGTGTGTGAATGGTGTATCTCGTCCTATGTGTTTGTGTTGCGTCGGAGGTGGCCCCGGCATTGGCCTGATCACTCATCCGGGAGGCCCTCCATGTTCTTGTCTAGTCAAGAAAGTATGTATGTGAACCATAGATAATCCCTCTCCCGACAGGTCGTGGACTTGTAAGCCCGGGCAACGTGGGTTGCTTAAATGACCCCAAAAGGGAGAGGTAAAAACTAAGGTAAAGATAGAGAGATAATATGGTAAATAGAACTTAATCAGAAAATTATATCTATTGATTTTATATCAACTATCTTTCGCAATACAGCTAACTTTAAGAAAAGAATTCAGCTCTTAAGAAAAGAACCCAGGACCTTCTAAATTTACTTCGTGTTACAAAATAGAATAAAAGCACACGAACTGGCTTGCAACGAATTGAAATTGTGTTTTAAATCGATGTACATTTATATTATTTCACTTTCCAAACAAGTTATGTTGTATAAAATAATCTGTTTTTGTGCCGCTTAATGGCAGCATGTGACATATTAATCACCACACATTGATGCTTACGTGTCCAATAACGAGCTGATCATTTTATCGGATAAAATGCCATCCTGATATTAATAGCAAGCATTTTATAAGAAAAACGATCGTGATTGGTCTATATCCGAGGAATTGCTAAACGTTATTGGTCAATATCAAACACGCGGCGTATGAGTGGAATAGTCACTTTTAAATACATTTCGCTCTCTGTTTTTATTTCATTTTCTCTTTCGTTTATTCTTTCTCCCTCTCCATCTTTTTTTTTTCTTTCTTTAAAATATCTCTATTTTCTCTCTATCTTCTCTAACATATCTCTGTTTTCTCTCTATCTCTTTGTCCCCTTCCCTCTAACCTCTCTTTTCCATATCTCCCAGTTTGTCTCCATGCCCTTTTGCACCCGAAACACGAGGTCAGGTAAAGTAAGCGTTTGTAATCAATGATAATATTATTACTGTGGATTATTATTTATAAGTCGTAATCACAGGAGACTCATAGGAAAGACTGTAATTTTAATTCAGATAGCGGCTTGATTATACACAGTAGATGACTATAGCTCGCAATATTGCAGGAACGATAAAGAAGGTATGACAATACTTGCATGCAAATTAATATGTGATAGCTATCAGGAGAACAGGATATCCTTGCAGGTGTTTGCTGTAGTGATGAATCAAATCAATGGATAAGCCAAACTATTTTTTCTTGTTCAACATAACTGTATCTTAATAACTAGGGCAAGGTATTTGATGATTTTGCACCTTTTTACTTCCTCTGCCCGTACCATAGGTAGCCTACTATAGGTAGAGGAAGTAATTATTGTTTTCGACCCCAAAATTCGAAGTTGAGTTTTTAGCATATATACACGTTTCAAGGCCCCCTGAATCCAAAAATACTATTTTTGGAAACATATCTGTCTGTCTGTCTGTGAACACTCTAGCTCCAAAACGGAAAATCGTATGAAAACAAAATTTCGTATTTGGGTCAGGTACCTTCTGAAGATGTGAGGATAAGATTGGCGACTATTTTTTCTTATTTTTAAGGGGACTTTAAATCAAGAAATTTTCGTTTTTCGCGATTTTCTCGAAAACGGCTCTAACGATTTTCTTTAAATTTTGCACATGGGTTGCTTATACTAAGAGCTAAAACTTTTATTTGAAACATTTTTTTTCGAGAAAATTATTTGAGGGTAGTTACAAGCCACCCACTGTTCACCCACTGTTTGTAGAAAGTTTGTCTTGCGTGATGAACAACTGAATTCGCGCTCTTTCACGGCTTCTTATTCTATATAAGAATGTGAAGGTAACAAAGATGTATTGTTGGCCATGCGTAGAGTAAAGAAGTATCTGAGGGAAATATTCGATAAATTTCGGAAATTATATTTTACGGCGGAAAGCTCAATAAACGTCTGCAGTCATTTGTTCTTTTTTTTAAGTTTGTTATATAGACTGCGCTTTTAGTCGCATCATTGAAAGAAGAGGTATTTATAGGATAATTAGCGTAAAATTGTGTCTTGCGATTCTGTACAAGGATATGTGAATACTGCTAACTTTTATTTGGGCAGAGGAAGTTATGTGACTTTCACATCAGATTTTTTTATATGAAAGTTAAAAGATAGCTCGAATATTATATAAATGTGTTTCAGGAAATAAATGATTAAATAAGGGCAATTCGTTTTTGCATTTTTTTGCTTTATTTTGCATTTTTCATCATTTGCAAGAGATAGGTCATTTCTTGGGAATCTTTAGGTCACTTTCGGCATTTATAGGTCATATTTCAGTGGAGGTAGAGAGGATATTTTTCGTCGTGGTCTTGTGGTTAGCGTCGCTGACTATAAATCCGTTGGTCCGGGTTCCATCCCCGGTACCTCCTCGGATTTTTTTTTTTTTCTGAGGTCTGGAACGGGGTGCACTCAGCCTCGTGATTCAATTGAGGAACTGCTTGATAAAGAAGTAGCGGCTCCAGTCATGGAAACCACCATTAATGGTCGTGGGTCTCGATATTCTGACCACATGCCCCCCAATCCTACAATCTGCCTGTGGTAGATGACGCAGCGGTCGGGTGGTAGGCCTTGTCCCTACAGGGATGTAGCGCCACGGAGTTTAGTTTTTAGATAGATTATTTTCCATGTACAAATTGTTAAAAAGTGATTATCTAATTGAATTATTGTGATGTAATAATTTAGTGTCATTAAATGTTTTAAATTGGAATATTTATTTTTAGAAAATACGTTCTTTTTATGAGGTCACATTTAGGATTTTTGGGTCGTATTTAGTCATTTTAAAGGTCATATTTACAGTCATATTTTCAACTTTTTTAGGTCATAAACATCCGAATCCTATTGATTAATTACTTTCACCTACGTAGGCCTATTATTTTTACTATTAGCTACCGTGGAAAAAAATGGAATGGAATACACATGCATTGGAAAAGCTCGGGATTTTGCAAATATTCGCAACGGACTCGTATTTCAAACTACTCGATTCCTCAGAGATGCCCTTCTGCATCTGTATCTGGTACCCTATGATCCCCAGGTGGGGCGAAGGGGCCTCCAAGTGGAGGTTTCATTACCTATACTCATTTTGATATGCTTATTTTCCGAGAGAGGGTAGAGGGACAGGTGGTAAGCCCATCGCCTCGCAACCCCCCCTCTGGAAACTAAGTATTTCTTGGACGTGAGAGACGTTTAGAAATTTTGTCCAGAGGCTCTAATTTAGGCTTGGAGTTCTTTAACGTGCCGTAAATCTACGACACAGAGATGCCCTTACCACATTTATATCACCTGTGCTATTTTTTGTAGAATATTTAGCTTTTAAACAGTGGCATTGCTTGTCATTCTAACTTCATTGACAACAAAACATTTCGTGGGTTTAATTGCTGTTTTCAAGGGCGCCAACTGGCCCACTCACAACAAATACAATCTGTGCATTTCATTAACTGTTCAGCTCTAGTTGTAATAGAGAACACCTGCTCAACTTATGCAAGTTAATATCCTATTAGCAATTACATACAGGAATATCGTTTTTCCTTACTCACCAAAACGAAAATTTCCTTTCATAATACAACACAATAGAATTGAAGAGCTTTTAGCAAAAACAACCATAGTCCAAAAACCAAGTTTTTCAGTAGAAGCAAAAAACTTTCTCCCTTTGGCAGTTCTTACTTAATGAATTTAAAATTTATTGTACATTTAAGTAAACATATATAGAAATATTTTGATATAATAATTTTCCTTTATATGTAACTTCAGTGCCCTGAAACCAGACCTTAAAGCTGAAGAGACATGGACTATGGCTGTTTTTGCCAACAAATTTTAATCCACTATCTAAGAAATTCTTAAGAATGCAAAGAAAAAATATAAAATTAAATAATAAACAAGAAAAAAGGTTATTCAAATTCTTAATTACACGTCACACTATTAATGTTATTGAAAAATATCAACAATAGGTATTGTATGAGCTAGGATGTTTATGGATCCTTGATTCCACTGTTGTTACCATCGGAGGAGACGATGCTTTACCAACAATGAAACAGCTGATTCTAAGAAACAGTTTTCTGCATGATAGCCAACTTCTATCAACAAATTCACTAGGTATTTGCAAAAAACTGAATGGACAATGGTTGTTTTTGCTAAACTTGGTAAACTTTGTAATCCTATATTTGAGGGACTATGACAAATTTTACCGTATCATGTAGTTGAAACAATGATCAGTAGGCTGTAGCATCCAATGACACAGAAAACTCAATTTTCAAATTTTTGGACTAAGGTTGTTTTTGCTAAAAGCTCTTCAATTTATACTGAGCGAGGTGGCCGAGATGGTAGCGTCTTGGATTGAACTCACATTCCGGAGGTCCCAGGTTCAAATCCCGTGGCCGGCCAATTTGACATGGGTTTTTTCATGGTTTCCCCAGTCGTAAAGGCAAATGCCGAATTGGATGTTTACATACCATGAATCATACTCGCTATTTCATCTGTATCATATCCATTATTAAGGGGGTACATACAGCTTTCGGTGATATTCATAGGTGAGAAATAGGTGAATTTCATTAATTTTTCCTTCAGCAATGAATTGCTCTAGAATCTTGCAATCTGACATACTCTTGATTGACTACTTCTACAATTTCATACTATTTTCAGAATTAATCAAACTGTTACAGTTATGGGTAATTATCGTTTTCAAAGTGGCAACAAAGTTTCATGCACTGAAATGCCGTTTCCTTGATAACTTCCACAAATATCAATATTTCTGAGTGATTATTTCTCTGTGTATTTGTTAATATCATATGAACAACACTATCCACAATCATTCATTTAACATTAATAGTTTATTTTTAAAATATATATATATATATATATATATATATATGTATATATATGTATATATATATACATATAGGTCTATAGCCTATTAATGAAAAAGAAAGTTACGTAGGGTGTATTAATCAGATTTATTTGGATTGTGTATCATTCGTGGATGCGATGTGATGTGGTAACGACATTTTTTACAATCAATCTAAATGAGGAGAATGTCATGCATAATATATTATGCTAAGGGAAAACTGCATATGGGCAAAGGAAGTTATGTGAAATGACATGCGGTCACCCCGCCTCGTCAATATAAAATATAAAATGTTGCAAATATATTTCGATCAACTTGTTGCTGTCTTCAGTGAGTAAATTAAATGAAAATTTAAACCATAGCCACTTAAACCAACATATTATGTGGTTTCGCAGCTATGTTGGCTAATTCCTGGGGTTAAGCATGAGAGGGACTGCAAAAGGTATTGTCTGTCCGTCTGTCCGTGTGTCTGTACGCGCGATAATTCGAATATGCTATATCGGTGGTCTAGGGGTAGCGTGCCCGCCTCTAGATCCGCAGGTCGCGGGATCAAACCTATTTTAAAACATAATTTATCCCTTGACATTTACCTTGTTTAAAAGTAATATAAGCTACTGGTCTATAAATAAATAAAATACTTATGTACTCGTCGAAACGCGTCGTGTAAGAAGAAGACATCTGCATTTTTATACAAGACTTGAAAAATTTTAAGGACTTTAAACATTTTTTAAAATGAGTTAAGAATTTTCATAATGTTTCGACTATTGTATTATATGTACATAAGTATTTTATTTATTTATAGACCAGTAGCTTATACTGTCGGCTGCGGTGGTCTCGAGGTAGCGTGCCCGCCTCTAGATCCGCAGGGCGCGGGATCAAACCCGGCCGCGGTCGATGGATTTTTCCGGACGTATAAATCCGGGCACGGAGTCCTCCGGGAGGGACTTTAAGCTGGGGGGCCCGTGTCGTAGATTTACGGCACGTTAAAGAACTCCAAGCCTAAATTAGAGCCTCTGGACAAAATAAGCGTAACAAAATTCACACAGGTATCAGAAACCTCCAATTGGAGGCCCTTCGCCCCGACACTGGGGATATAGGACAGAGAGAGATATCGGGTTCTCATGAAACTTAGTATACGCATTTATAACGTTCATGGGACAAATCGGAGTAATGCCCAATTTAGTGCCCATTTTAAGGTATTATATTATAAAGAATTTATCAAATGTAAATCAGTTCTCATGGCAACATATTGTTTTACAGTGTTCATATACGGCTTTGGAAGTTGCAATACAGTTAGCTTTGACAAATAACACTACCCACATATTCATTAACTTATGCTTTTCAAACTAGACCTTTGTTCTTCCTTAAGCCCTGATTCATGAATCTATCTGGAGCTTAACTCGGAAATCAATTACAAAAATAACTTCTTTTCTACATATCATAAGTGTAATTATCACTGATTAAAAGAATATTATGACTTAGGAAAAAAATACTTCATCTAGTAGTTATGAATATAACTATGGCCTGTGGCCTAACTTTATGTAGTTAATATGACCTATTAACTCCATCTGGTATTTTGTTATATTAGTTTACCTGATATTATTATTATTATTATTATTATTATTATTATTATTATTATTAACGCTTGGCATTTAAATTACACAAAGCTTTTTACCTCATAGCCAAACTATCAACTCTATGTATTACGGACTCAATATCATAGCCTATCTTTCATGAGATGTGGAACATTTTTCATCGATTGCAATTTTGTTTTAGTTTAAAAACCGGTAGTTACCGGATTATTTAAATAGTTTATTATCATATAATGTTATATGGTGAAAGATATTACACTATGCTTGGATAATTGTACAATTTATGAAATTTTTAAACGATAAATTATTTGCAGTACACAATATTTCTAAAAGCCGCCACTGGAATTACTCGATATAAATTACAAATTAATCTGGCACAACACTACCGCCAAAAGCGATACGTATATACCTCTCTTGTTTATCTTAGACTCGAACTGGTTAAACTTTGACTCTTACAGCAATTTCTTGAATTTGGTTTTGATATTTTCATGAAAACTTTTTCTAACCCTGTAACGATTTTGATAACTATTTAAATTTCGAAAGTACCTTTACGTTCTCTACCCGTATCATAGGTGCAGGAAGTAAGAAACCATGTTCGACCCTGAAATTCAATGCTGCATTCTCAAAATAAATACACATTTTTTCAGGCCATTGAATTCCAAAATGCTACAATCATAAGCATTCTCTCTGTGTGTGTGTTTGCGAGTGCTGCCACCTGTAACTCATTTTTCGATTTTTTGGGAATTTGGCACCTTTTAGAAACAAGCTCCTCAAGTATCTGTTTACTGTAATTATCTGGGAATATTTTCTTTAAGGGGCACATAAAGTTTTGGGTACTGAGAAATAGGTTAAATTATTTTTTTCCTTCAGCAATGAATTGCACTACAATTTTGCAATATGACGTACTCTTTATTGACTACTTCTAAATGTGGATGCCTTTTTCAAAATTAATCAAACTGTTACAGTTACAGGTAATTATCGTTCAAAACGGCAGCCACGTTTCGTGCACTAAAATGCCGTTTCTTTGATAAATCCCACAAATATCAATATTTCTGAGTGATTATTTTTCTGTGTATTTGTTAATATCATATGAACAACACTATTTACGATCATTCATTTAACATTAATAGTTTGTTTAAAAATAAAAATGTTAATGAAAAAAATTTAAAATCTATTCTTTTAAATACTTATAGGCTACTGTAGATATTCCAATGATTGTAAACGATGCTGTTGATTTATTATGTTTGCAAATAGGTAGAAGAAAGAATCACTAAAAAATATAGCCATTTGTGTAATTTATCACGGAAACGGCATTTTAGTGCACACGCGATAATAACCCATAACTGTAACAGTTTGATTAATTCCGGGGTGCGCGGGCAAAGAGAGTTAAGTCCACTTTCTTGTTACTGAGAATTAGAGTGACTTAACACACTATACCAGCCCAACATAGCTTTAGAGATGGATAAACCTATAAGGCACACATCCATAACTACCGTACAATTTTGAATATGACTTACTGGACTTAACACAAATGTAGAGAACATTTTTATCTATAACTCCATGGACATATCTCAATTTTTTTAGGATGGTGGACTTAACTCTCTTTGCCCGCGCACCCCGGAATTATGAAAATAGTATGTAATTGTAGAAGTAGTCAATAAAGAGTATGTCAGATTGCATGCTGAGGGGAAAAATGAAATTCACTTTCTCACCTTCAAATTTCACCGAATGCGGTATGTCCCCCTTAACTGATGAAGAGTTTTTTTTTACGTGATGTCTACTGTTTTAAGGTGGAAGCCTATGTACAGTCGGTCAAATAAAAAACGTCGGGACTCGTATCCAGTTAAAATTAAAGTTTTAACGCATTAGTTCACAAGTTTCCTATAAAAAACATAAAATACAGGTCATTTTCGGAACATATGAGGCCATGCGACAGGAGGGAAAAAATGAACGAGGGAAAAATGAACAACGCGGAAAGCGTCACACACAATATTCAACTTAATGTATTGTCATAGCCTAATTCATTTTGCTTTGTGTCATCGCCACATACAAATGCTAAAGTGAGAGAAAGTGCAGTTAGGGCTGTAATTGACCTGCATTTTTCGGCCTCTGAAGCAGCGAGAAGGTTCCATATTTATGAAAGAGCAGCTCAGAAGTAGGAACGTCACTATAATGCGACCGGAAGTTTTCATAGGAAACGTGGATCTGCGGAAGGCCGCGTATTTCGATGCTAGATTGGTTGCAGAAGTTGAGCGTAAGTTATTGATTTTGCACTACAAGTACCGGTATTATAAAATAAAATCTTTAAAAAATGCTCCTTGAATAATCATATTCCTGACGAATCTATTAATTATTAATATTATAAAAATTTGCAATCAAGAATATGGCGGATTTGAGGCATATAGCCACAGCCTTCTATACATGTTTGTTTTGGTACAAAACTGACTAAATAATCAAGAAAATACATGGATAGACAAGAGGCATGTGTGAACCTAACCTTAAGTCTTCCTGTACATGCGCATATGCTCGTTCGTGGTACTTTAAAAAATAACGCCCGACTTTTTTTATTTGACCGACTGTACCTGTATTTTTGTTGCAGGTACCCCACCCATGGACGTGATATGGGTGAAAGACGGAGCTGAGATTCCGGATTGCGAAGACTTCCGATACGTGGATCACGGCGACGGCCGATTCGGCCTGCGTCTGGCCGACGTGTTCCCTCAGGACTCCGGGGAATTCAGATGCGAAGCGTACAACGAGCATGGAGATGCCTTCACCAGCGGATACATCACCGTCAAAGGTAGGACAGCTATTCTAAACTAGAAATACAGAGCTAAACAGCTGTATTAAATAGCATTTCTATACAGGTAGTTGTGTCTGGGGCACGGATTTGAAGGTTCTAACCTATTTTTTGCACGACTAATGCCCGAGTCCACCATTCTCCGGTTTTCTCAGCCGTTTCGTTACCGCGGTGAACGTAATACCGGGGTATTTTCAAAATCTCTGTGCACCGTTGCTAAAATATCGCGGTTTGCTAATGCTTGGAAATATCGCGGTTACTCTGCTATGAAGCAAATCCCATGGAGAAATTTTGTGTTGGTTTGTGTTGATTTGTGTTGGTTTCTTCCATGGCCGCTAGGTTCGCTCTCTCTCTGCACGTCTTCCAGTCACGGTGGCTCGTCTATAGGCCAAATTTCATTTATTTTTTGCCTTATTGTTCAATAATAAATGTTCGTAAGGATAAAATGGAATATTATATTGGGTATATATGTCTGACTTTGAATTCAAACACCATAGATACTGTAACGATCGTGAAAATCAGTTGATTACGCCTACTGGAATTGGATGGACCTGGTTTGGATGAGGTCATTTCAATATATGTACCATCGTTCATTCTTCAAATAGATCCCACCTGTCTGTACATTTCAATAAAATAACATTTATGTTTTAAAGAATAATTCTCACACCTGTGTAATCTAAGGCAAAGCAACACCATGAAATCTCTGTTCTGAGTTCGACATAGCCTCACTTTTATTCCCGTTCGACCAGTGGAAATTTTAGGTGCAAAATCATCTACATAGCCATGAAAGGGCTGTTATAATTATGTTCGTGTGTGTGTGCAAGTATGATAAATTGATTACATACACTATATACCGGTACATAGGCTATATCGTGATGCATGTAGCCATTCATTGCAAAGTTGGCCTAGGCCCACAGGTTTTCCATTTTTCATTTATTTCTTGCCTTATTGTTCAGTAATAAATGTTCATAAGGATCAAATGGATTATTATATTGCGTATATATGTCGTCTGAATTGAAAGTTTGTATTCAAACACCATAAATACTGTACTAATCGTACTAATCGTACTAATCGTGGTTACGCCCACTAGCCTACTCGATGGACCTGGTTTAGTTGAGGTAAGAAAGGAAGGTAATTTCAATCGATGTTACAGCACAGTATTTGCAAAGATATGCACTAGTCTATCGTTCATTCTTCAAATAGATCCCACCTGTCTCTCATTATTCTTTATATTCAATTAGCTTTTGGCCTAGATATCATAAATATGATACATTACGCTGATCTCCATCTTGGAAAGAAAATAGCGGTTTTCTCACTTTACAGCTCCTTCACGGCCGGTTTCCATCTTACCGCGGTAAAAGTCGAAACCGAGCACGATGCAACGAAAATAGACTTTACCAGGGTAAACTAAGCAACTTTACCGCGGTATTCTGAATACCGAGATTGGTGCTCTCGGCCATTAGTGTTTTCAGGTGAATATTATCATCACATCGACGGCTACCACAGATTTTAACATCGATGTTTTAACTATCGATGCTCATCCCTAATACAAACCGATCTGGAGCTTCACTCGCAGATCGATCACAAAAATTGCATTATATTAGCCAACGAGCTAGAATAGAGATATGAGCACAGTATACTAAATTTTCCATGAAATAGGTGAACTCCATGCGGTTTTAAGAAAACGATGTCAATATCCATCTACGAGATATGAACGAAATATGTGAATTTGTAGATTTCTTAATAAGGATATGAAAAACTTATTTCCCTTCCGTGGTAAAGCGTATTAGCTGGAATTAATTCATGTAAAGTTATTGAACCTTATATTTTTTATGGATTAATACCGAAACTTCACTATAATGCACATTGAAATAAGATTTTTTTTTTTTTACTCAGTTTATAAGTTTCTGCACGACGTAACTAATTAGTGGTACTTACGAATATTGTTGCCGTGGATCGTAACTTGACATTCCCGCACGCCATCTGGTTGCTATGAAAACAAAAGAAATCTCCGTGCGGTGAAAATTACAAAAAGCACAAGTGCCGTAAGTAAAACCATCTTAATACAAGCCTTTATGGAAGACCGGAACCAAGGCCCCCCAATTTGTGGCGACTTTAACAGGACAAATATTCGGTCCCCATAACAACCAACATACGCGAATCACTTTCTGAAATATAACGTCTATCTTCAATAATGTATATACATAATATTTTCAGCTAATATCTCAATTAAAATAAATAAAATTGATATAAATAATCATCGTGCAAAAAATAGCATGCAATACTCGTGCCGTAAGCACATAACGGATCTGGAAATTGAAAAAACTCTTTCCTCGATCCGTATGCACCGCGTACGGCACTTGTATAGCAAAATACTATTTTCCCCAGCTTCTTAATTAGAAGATTTGAACGTACTTTTCCGTTTCGTGCCCCTTGCTTCTAAACTTAGGAATCTTATAGAACCTAAAAAGGGCTAAATCGGACTAAAGGACCTAAAAGGGACTAATGAGCACTTTTTTCTGAAAAACTGGGGGCTAAAAAAGACTTGCTGAAAAACTAGGGGCTAAAGAGGACTTTTGTAGAAAAACACGATTTTTAAATAGATTTTCCAATTAATGCAAAGGAAAATAAATATGTCGATTTGTGCATTTTAAGAAAAGACATAATAAAAATAAATTTATACAACGCACTGGAATTAACAATGTATATTTCGCTTTGTCGCTTGTCTTTGTAACTCGAAAATGTTCCGCCTCGCCGTCGCAGGAAATGAAACTTGAGCAGTCTTCAATACTTTGAAATCTACAACTAATCCAGTGTCGTTTCAACTTAAAAATAACAAGTTGCCGACCAACAACAGAGAAGTGTATTAAAGGAACAAATTCGTGACACTCGAGTCTACTTATTTTTGTAGATCGGAAGTGAATTGAGTAATATTGAATCATTAAAGGGTAAATGTTCCAATTGATTGTACTATTTTTCGAGTGTCGATATAAGGAATAGTTACTTGTTTATTTTGTAAAAAATCTAAAATAACTGTGTCAAAATTATAATACAATTTTCGGTGTTATTATTAGTATTGATTATGTGTTTTATTAAGGTGGCTAAAATCGTTTGTTTAAAGCCTGAAAAGGGCTATTCCACGAAAATAAAAGGCTTAAATGCCTTTTATAAAAGCATAAAAATCTGGGCCCTAGTTATGGCTTTGCACACGAGAGCGGGTTTTAGTTTAACAGATAATATAATTTAGGTTTGTATGCAGACGATACCGCTTATTCTACACAAGATTTCAACATAAACTACGTTCACCAAAAAATGCAGAACCAATAACTACTCTTAAGACTTGGCTAATAAATTGGAGAATTAAAATCAACATATAAAACCGAAGCAATAATATTTATTTATATTTCCCTCTGGTGTAGTTAAGGCCTTAAGGCCTTCTGTACCACTAAACAAACGTTACCGAGTAATCTAATTATTTTTTTAAAATGTCAAAGCTACCTGTATTGCAACTTCCAAAGCCGAATATGAACACTGTAAAACAATATATTGTCATGAGAATTGATTTGCATTTGATAAATTCTTTCTAATATACTACCATAAAATATGCACTCAATTGGGCACTCCGGTACCGGTCAACTGATTTGGTCCAAAATGAATAGGCTTCTTCCCATTGATGTTATAAATGCGTATGTCAAGTTTCATAAAAATCCGATAAAGCGTATTCGAGTTATCGTGCGTGCAGACACACGGATAGACATAAAGACGGACAGACATTTTCCCGTCCACCACACAATCTCATAAAGTACCATTCTGGCACTTAATAAATGAATATAAAAAAGGCTGTTCACCCGAAACTAAAATCGATAGCTACTGCAGTCGACATGTCGATTTGCACGTTTTCTGCCGAATCATTTTCGTAATTTCCAGAGTACCTCAACGTTTATGCCTGTTATAATAATGGTGTAAATTCAAAGACTGCCTTAGGGTCTGTTAATCTTCTTAACTCTAATATTTCATTTTACCTTGGTTAATATTCGCAAATTAAGCGCTCTCATTAGATCACGTGGGAGGAGATTGACGCTTATTGGTTGATTTCATATTTTTTAATAGAAAATTAGAAACTTTCTATTCCATTGTACGGTATGCAATGCTATTGGATGAAAAATATAGGATGAAATTGTGTGCAATGGTGGTCGTCCATGTTACAGGATCCAATTTGATGATTTGAAGAACTGTGGACCGAAATTGGATAATGGCCATGTGCTTAGAGTAGATAATTCATGGAGTGGCTATAATAGATTATCTTTAAACATAAAAATGCAAAATAATGACTTTCTCTAGATCTAAAAATAATATTGCATGGTAATATTGTATTAATGGTATTCAGCTGAACAAAATTTCCACTATGAATGATTTATGTACTATATTATTCAACAGTAATTTAACTTGCTCAAATCATATTAATAATATTATTTTTAAAACTATTAAAAATCTTGGATTTATTATGAGGAACTCTAAATATTGTAGTATACGTACACTACTTAGACTGCACAGAACCATTGTTAGGCCAAAATTAGAATATTCCTCATTAATTTGGAATCCTACTACCATTAAATACAGGAAATTGATAGAGTCCAATAAAAATTAATTTCTAAAATATACGTATTGCAAATAATTTAACTATTACCCTAAATTTCAATTATGTTCAACTATGTTACAGTATTTCAATATCCCTGAATTATCACAAAGACGAAATTGTCATGCATTGTTTTTTTTATACAATAACAAAATAGATTATATTAATACTCTCGAAGAAATATCTTTTTCTGTTCCATTTTATAGATCTTACAAATTGCATAATCTTCATTTCATCCCAAAAGCAAACACTGATCCCATAATAATTCTCCTCTTTATAATGTGCTCCGTCGTATAGACCAATTGCACAAAATGGCCAATTTAGATGTATTTAATACTAACAATAAGCTGTTTAAAAATATATGTTATAAAAATTTGAAAACTTTAAAGTAGTAATAATTAAAATATCCTCCGTGTCAATTTCTTTAGCCTATGTAAATCTTTCTTTTTTCCCTCCAAAAGTATTATAGGCCTATTATTTACGTTTTTTATTTGTTCCATTCATTGTGTAATTTTCATATTGTATGTGTTTCTTTTTTTTTTTTTTTAGTTGTAATATTAGTTTAAATTAGTATTACATTAAATATCTAACATTAGTGTTGTAGTGTTGTAATATCAGTCTTAGTGTTGTAACGCCATTTTGTAAAACTGATGTAATTAGTGTAAGAGAATATTGTATTTGGGCAATGAGCCTGTTATATTCTCAACATAATAAATAATAAATAAATAAATAAATAATAAATAATAATTTAAGCCAAAAGAGCAAATTTTGGGTCGTCCTGGGTGGTGCAGTAAGTAACCAGAGTGTCTAAAGGGACAAATTAAATACTCGTAGCTTTCACTTAGTATAGATGTAAGCTTATAAAACAAATGAAGACATGACATCACATTTCTGTAGAATAGGACATCATTACATTAATAAGAATGTTTCTTATGACAAAAGACTGTCATAGTATTGCAATAAACAGTGTAGGTCACGTCAGATCTATAACCTTGGCGTAATATTCTGCATTACTGGAGCGACATATACGGATAGAATCCAGGAAATGAGTAATATAATTTACAGTTTTCCTAAGAGATTTCTTTCTAAACATCCACGCATGACAGACATCAGAAATGCCATGGACCAAAGTCACTTAATGACCAGCAATAAATACTGGAATCCTCATATTATGAGAAACATCAGCTTTCAAACTAGAACATAAAATAATGTTTACTGAATGTTAGGAAATGTTTTTTTTAAATTACTAGCCATAATCCGAACTTATATTGCCGACATAACATTATGATACATAATTCATCAAGCCAACCTCTTCCCAGTATACAATTTACTACTTTGCGGCTTTCCTTTGCGTTGAGATTACGGTTTTTTTTTTCTGTTTCGTACCTAATTTGAGATAGAAGAAGGTGCTGTCAATGCAGATATATTTGGATATAGCTTATGGACTGGGATCATAAATTTCCTTCGTTAAAAATGGTGAAATATTACATTTTTTATTCATATAATCCTGCCTTGTATGAAAAAAAGCAGAACTCGTACAAAAAATCTACAGAATATTATGAAGGCCGTCCACAAAGTAAGTTTCCCTTGGGCCGTTTACAAAAACAAAACAAAATTTAATGAAAATATTTATTGCAACATATATAACAAGTGTTCAGCTATTTTTCAACATATTCTCCACAGGAATTGAGACATTTGTCATACCCTGGGGTCAACTTTTGAACACTTATGTCGTAGAAGTCTGACGCCTGGTATTTGAACCACTGTGTGACAACCATCTCCGCTTCTCTGTCATTTATTGAGGTGTAAGAAAAGATGGAAATCACTGGGAGCGAGGTCCGGGCTGCAGGGTGGATGTTGAAACATCTCCTAGCCGAACTATTCCAGGAGACTTGCAAGGAGGTGTTGAAGCCTCCACCATACAGCTCGGACCGCGCACCCAGAGATGTTAATCTTTTCCTACCCCTCAAGAAATGACAGTGAATGACAGAGAATGGTAGAGATTGAAAGGAAAACTAAGAAGGTTGTCACACAATAGTTCAAATCCCTGGCGGCAGACTTTTACGACACAAGTGTTCAAAAGTTGGTCCCACGGTATGACAAATGTTTCAATTCCGGTAGCGAATATGTTTAAAAATAGCTGAATACTTGCCATATCTGTTGCAATAAATATTTCCATGGAATTTTGTTTTGGTTCTGTAAACGGCCCTAGGGAATCTTACTTTGTGAACGGCCCTCGTAACTTATTCATATTTTATATTATCTCTCCTAACTATGCCGACAAAAATGCCAATAAAATTTCAAAAGAGAAAACATTTGTGCATCTAATCATTCCATTAAGAGTATCTAGGAAATAACTTCTGAAAGTAAAGGTTTAATAACGATTGGGTCAATTTAAAACACGACCGAAGGAAATGAGCCAAGACCCACGAGTTTATTGAATCTCCAAATCTTATGCCTACGGCGATATTTAGCCTACATTAAATTTGCACATTAATTGCTGACGGCCAGTAGTAAATACAGTAGTAAGCTTTTCACTGCTTGTATTTTCGCATGACAATACGGTGTCATTCCGTGCGTAAGACAAATTTTAAAATAAGACGTTTTAAGTAAACTATATTGTAGAATTTTTAAAGCTATTGAAATTCTTTTGTCCACCACAGTGACTCAGGGGATGCGTTCAATCCTCTCACGCAGCGGGCCCGGGTTCGATTCCTGGCCGGGACAAGTTACCTAGGTGGGGTTTTTTCTGGGGGTTTTCCTCATCTTTGAGACAAATGTCGGGTAACTTTAGGCCCTTGTGGTCCCCAGACATCTTCTGGCCGTCATTATCATCTTCATCCCATCCTCGCCTTGTTTGGAGTGTGTGTGTGTGAATGGTGTGTCTCGTCCTATGTGTTCGTGTAGTCTCGGAGGTGGCCCCGGCATTGGGCTGATCACTCATCCGGGGAGGACCTCCATGTCCTTGTCTGGTCAAAAAAGTATGTATGTGATCCAAAGATAAACCCTCTCCCACAGGTCGCGGCCCTGTAAGGCCTGGGCGGCTTGGGTCGCTTAAATCCTAAAAGGGAGAGGTGAAACTAAGGTAAAGAGAGAGAGAAATTCTTTTAAAAAACCTTAAAATTACTTGTTTAGGCAGGTTTAAGCACAAAAAGGAAGAAATAGGCCCTGATCCCCATTTCGAGTCATTTTAGGTAACTTACTATAAAACTGCTCAGAATAAGTATCTCCAATTTTCCATAAATTGAAAAATCTCTAATTATTTTGCATATTTTCCTAAAGGAACTAAATAGGTATTTGCCTAAAATTCCGAAGTCTAGTTTATAACTTCCAGATTTGTATCCTTGTGTCACAAATATCACTCATGGAACACACCTCTTTTATTGAAATTTTCCTCAGTGGTTTAAAAATTATCTTCCGCTGTCATAGTGACGGCTAAGGCAATTGAAACGTTGAAGGCTACATTCAAATGTTTTATAATAACTGCATTAACTCCTCCGTCTGTTCTTTGTAACAATTGATCTACAGTAGTTCTGAGTTTAAACAATATTATTATCTATTATTACCACCACAGTGTACCACATTAGATGTAATTATTCCTCCAACATATTACCACTATTTGAGAAGAAACAATGCAGCTTAGGTCATTTTAAGCACTATAAAACTGCTCCCAATGAGTATAATTTTTCATGAATTGCAAACATCTGCAATTACCTTGCACATTTTCCTCAAGGAAATAAATAGACCTTCGCCTAAAATCCCGAAGTCTAAACAAAAAAAGTGCCTCTAAGTGTGCAAATTATGTCGTGAAAACGTTGAATAGTGGCCTAAAATGGCATTAAGATAAATTACAGTATATTTACTAGTATTAAAATTTATTTGGTAAAATAGTATTTTGATGACCTAAAATACTATTAAAAATGATATATAAAATGACTGAAAAAATACAACAACAAAAAAGACCCAATAATTTGTATGAAAATACTAGTTTCTTCACCAGATTTATGTCTAGGCCTATTCTAAGTTTATGTCTTTGACCAATTATAAGCTTGTAATTAGTTAATTGGTACATACAGTTAAGTGCAAACAGCAAACACCGTCTTTCTGTATCCAAATTAAAATTATAAAAAAGTTATCCCTATACAGGCCATGGAGGCCCAAAGGGTTCCAGGAGGTTGAGGCTCCCAGATTTTGGACATTCGGCACGTGAAGGTGGTAAGGTTGTCAGCCTTACGCACCGGCCGCCTTTACCGCAGGATTGCTCCTGGTACTCATTTCTGTTAGAGGCTGAGTCGACCCCAGGGCCATAGTGCCACCAGAAGGATTAGGCCAATTGAAAAACTCCAACGACCACATCGGGAATCGAACCCGCGACCTTCCGGCTTGTAGCGCAGGGCCTCAACCACTACGGCGTACCCCAATTAAAATTATAACAAGATATATTTAGCCTATTTATGCTTATTTAGAGTTCCGATAATATTAAATGAAAGTAAATGCACAAAAACTCTATATAATATTGCGAGAAACAACACAAAATAAGAAAATAATGACTTCACGGTTTAAAAAAAATATCTAAAAATATGAAATGTGGAAATAAGACCGAAAAATGACGAAAAAATTACCAAATAATGACACTGAATTCTAAAAATTACCTCAATTTTAAAATGGGGGGAAATGACAAAACAAAACCCTAAAAATCAGCATTTCTATAATCTAGTAGTCATGATCTGAGAGTAATTACAGACACAAATAAATATTAAGATTTTTAAGCTCGAGTTTAATCCTTAGGTGAACTAGCCCTAAGGAATATTTGCCACTTCCATCGCCAGTTCTTTCCATAAATGTTTGCCTTAAGTGTGTAATAAAATTACGAAAAATAACTGGAAATAAAATTAAGAATTACGTTATATTTTACAGAATAAAGTACAAGAAATAAACTACGAGTATAATGATTGTGTTAGTTTTTTTCTTTGCAGTCCGGCACGGGTTTATAATTCGTATAGGCCTAAGAAATTCAGTCTGTCAAATTTAAGGGTTAATAGATTGAAGAATGTGTTTTTTGCTTAGAAGCATGGTTGATTATAATACGAGGGGCATACTGAAATCAAGTTTTTATTTCACAACCATAATCTTTATTTGTAAGTGAAACCAAGTATATCATCTCAATCTACAGACCTTTTTTTCACTTTTCTACATAGTCTCCCTTTTTTTTTTTTTGCACACATTCTTCTTATCGTTCTGCAAGTTTGAAAATACCCTTGCGATAGAATTCAATTCCAGCTGCCCATAGACAGTGCTTGCCGAATATCCTCCAGTATCTCGTAGCGTGATAAACGTCCTGGAAAGAAGATCATCCACTATGGAGGAGATTTGGGTGGGAAACACTTCCACATCCTCCCTACAGCCCCGACATGTCACCCTCCGACTACCATCTTTGCGGTTTTGTGAAGGAACAGATGCGAGGCCAACGCTAGGAGACACTGGAGGATATTCGGCAAGCTGTGCGTCAGTGTTTAAGGGCAGCTGGAACGGAATTCTATCGCAAGGGTGTTTTCAAACCTGCAGAACGATGGGAAACATGTATGGGAAAAAAACGCAGACTAGGTGGAAAAGTGAAAGAAAGGTCTGTAGATTGAGGTGATATACTTGGTTTCACTTGCAAATAAAGATTAAGGTTGTGAAAAAATATTGCTTACGACTTTCAATATGCCCCTCGTATTATATTCAACCATGCTTCGAACAAGGAAAACCTATTTCTTCGTCAAATTAACCCTTAAATTTGACAGACTGAATTTCTTATACGAATTATAAACCCATGCCGGACTGCAAAGAAAACAATTAACAGAATCATTATACTCGTAGTTTATTCCTTGTACTTTATTCTGTAAATTTAACGTGATTCTGAATTTTATTTCCAGTTATATTCCGTAATTTTATTACACACTTAAGGCAAACATTTATGGAATGAACTGTCAACGGAAGAGGCAAACATTCCTTAGGGCTAGTTCACCTAAGGATTAAACTCCAGCTGATTAAACAGCCAATCGAAATGAAGGTGAAGAATTTTTTACGAGGATTTTGACTGGAGATGAAAGCCGGTTCCATCATAATGAACCTGAAACAAAACGACAGAGTATGGAATGGCGTCAGTGTCTACGAGCAGCTGGAACGGAATTCTATCGCAAGGGGATTTTCAAACTTGCAGAACGATGGGAAACATGTGTGAAAAAAAAAAAAACACGGAGACTATGCAGATAAGTGAAAGAAAGGTTTGTAGACTGAGATGATATATTTGGTTTCACTTACAAATAAAGATTAAGGTTGTGAAAGAAAATGTTCCTCACGACTTTCAGTATGCCCCTTGTACATACATACATCGTAGCCTATTAGGTGATAAATAGGGGGCGGATTTCTATGACCTAAAAAATAGGATATATGCATGCAATTATGACCTAAAAACATTAAAATATGACCAATAAAATTTAAAATATGACTTTACCACTTAAATTAAACCAAAAGCACTTCGACATCTACCTCAGCCCGTAGGCCTGCCTAAAGGTTTTTTTTTAATATTTGCTGTTGAAAATCAAGGCAATGAGTTAAAAGATAGGAAGCGTATGTGTTTTTATGCAAATAGGCTATTTCCACAAGTAGGCTATGCATATTAGGAACATTTTAAGCGAATTCTTAGAATCAGCGCGTTATTTTTTCAAATTGGATGTATTTATGTGAGACACCAACAAACACTCCTTTAGCAGGCAAGGAGCACTTTACATGAAGAGAATTTTATTTTTTACGATTTCTTTTTTCCAAAATACTCTAGACATAAAGGTTTTATGCAAAACATTTTCCCCAATAAATTATCTGAAGGGTAGTTATAACGCAGGGCTAGGATTTATATGTAATTACATATTTCTTAATTTCACATATAGACACATTTTTTTCACTTATCTCCATCTATTATGTTGTCCTCTTTCAAATTAAACAAATTTATTTTACATATTTTTCCATATTTCTGACATTAGTACATATTTATATGTAAAATAAATATTTGTCCATATTTAGTGATTTTAATGCAATATTCGTGCATATTTCATTCTTAAGAGTAAAACTATATAGGCTACAATTGTCGTTTTCAGTGACAGAAAATACGGCAGCACAGGATAAGTTTACAGTTATGTACAGAAATGAATGTGTGAAAAATGATGTGTTACATTGAATCAAATTTTTGTAATATAACAAAAATAATTTAGAAACTACAAAATAATAATCTCACATTACCTGGAAATATTGACATTGTGAAAAACATGATTCGTGAACTCAAATGTATACGTGGACATTTAGCCGATCTTATCAAATGTAAAGTGGACAATGTGTCATCAAGAAATCCAGACTTTGAAGAAATGTGTAAAATCAGTGCAATCTTAAGTGGCTCGTCAAATGTAAAACTAGAATCAGTGAATTTTAAACACGCGCCAATCACTTCATGTGCAGTAGAACGAAGCTTCAGCCAATACAAATCACTTTTGAAAATTTAAAACAACATTTTGTGGCATACTGTTGTGGTAGCAGAAATAATCAATGAATGAATACAAATAAAGTGTCATGCCTGAGGAAAGGGACAGGAATTTAGCCGAGCGCCCCTGATTGCCTTAACCCCTAGGAATGATCGGGTAAATGTAGATTAATCTTCCCCGTTATCACAAGTACAATATTTATTAACTAAAAACATAAAATAACACACGTTTAAAATATAAATGAATAAAAGACAAATAAAACAGATTTCTTCTGAAATCATTGCTTGAGTTAGTTCTACTCGTACAAACTGTTAATATTCTTTAAAACTTAAACTCTTACAAAGTAACTATATTCTTCCTATAATAATATGAGTATAATATTTATTTAGCTACTCGCGAGGGCAGTCAGACTGAGCTAACAGTTATTTACTCACACATAAAGATAAGCAATCTGTCCATCTCGGTTCTGAGTTTAGGTACAGACGTATCTTCTGTCCCGGGGTGATATCTCTGCTTCTTATCTTCTTCCCCACCGGTGCCTATACTGTCGGTCTCTGATGATAGCTCTCGATCGTACTCTATTATCAAGTCATCTCAGCAGGGGTTTATATACTAATCTGTACATCCGGTCCGCGGGGTCAGCGGATATTATCATGGTCATCAGAGCGACAATTTCTTACAGTCGTCATAACAAAGGAATGTTAATTGGCAATTAAATGTTAGCCAGTCTGACCCTCAGTTATGCATCATCAATTAAAACAAAATTTAATGCGTGTTGACATACATAAAACTAATTAAATCACACTTGTTTCCAATGAACTTGCTACATTGTAGGATGTGTGTGGGCGATTATACAAGGAATACAATTTTTATAATATTTAATTAGCACACACTTGCTCTTATCTTCCTGTCACATACAGGATGCGACTTCCTCTCTCCAACAGACTGGGTGCTTATCTGTATAAAAATTACCTTCACGATTTCATACTACAATTAATAAATACCAATAATTATCCAAATCAATATGAAATAATAAACCAATAAAATCAATAAAATTACACATGATACTACTCCTTAAAATGTCTCGTGACATCACACTCTCCTGCCACTAAAGGTAAACGTCTTCTGAAGGAAGATCGTTTTAGCCCTTTCGTCCAGCACGGAAATGCTCTGGAACGACTTCCTCAAACCCAGTATATTAGAGAGCGGTTCGCGATTATTTGCATATTCTACTTTCCATCTCCGACATTATGGATCAGAGAATGGTCTACAATCTCAGCGATGAAGATACGGTGAGCCCGCCGGCATCGCCTACGGTGCCAACTGCGTCACCACGGGGGCCAACTGCGTCACCACGGGGGCCAGACGCTTCGCCGGTGCCGGGACCACAGATGCAGGCGGAGCCTCCTGTAGAGCCGGACCACCCGTATCGGCCCTTCCTTCATCCAGAGGTAAGTTACTTGACTTAACCTATACACATTAAAATTTAATTACATACAATAAAATAAATGTTACAAATGTTTACATAAAATTCTGGATTTCTCCCTAGTGCTTTCCTAGTGCTTTGCAAACATCACTGCTTCCCGATTAGATTCTTCAATTGGCGTTACATGGAAAGAAGGTGCTCTTTCCACCGGCACTTCCTCTTGCATTTCCTTACTGATTAGCTCCATGGCCTCTAATACAGGAACTGAAGTGCGTGGTTTTCCTCGTTGAGTGCGAGTCGCTATCTCGAGTGATCCTTCCCGTTCTTCTCTTCTCTGCCTTAGTTTATACTTCCGTATGCATTTCGTCAACCTGTTCTTAAACACATAAATTAACACAGTGATTATTACCAAGGCTACTAAAATAGCAGATATTGACACTGACAGAGTCTGGTGATCTGTTAACTCTGGTTCATGCTGCAGTCGGTCCAGGGATCGATGTAACTGGCTCAAGTCAATTCTTGGCCGCGTTCCAGCGAGATCCATGTTGGTCGCTGCTTCGATGCTGGTGTCCTTGGTTCGCTGTTCCCAGTTAATCTGGAACATTTCTAATTCCCTTGGTGTGAAAACAGTGTCTATTTTAGGAATCACTATTGCTGGTGTCCTTAGTTCGTACACAGTTCGACCCATAGAATGTGGTAATAATTTAAAAGTGCCCCCGTAAATGAAACAATTAAAAGTATTATTAAACAGGCCTGTGCCGTTCAGCGACAGGGTCTCTGTGACAGTATTGGCCACCGGCGGGGTCCCCGTCTGACACTTCTTAGTTACTGTTAGGGGTGCACTTAGACTATAAATCCAATAGTCACTTTTCTTAGATCGTATCCACCTAGGTGCGAACTGCGGACTTTCTATGATCCTTTGACAGGTTTTCTGAACTCGGTCTGTTCTTCCTAAATACAAATTTATTAAACAATTGTCTGACCTTTCATCATACAGTACATAATCAGCTGGGCAGATTGTAAACATAGTTTCTTTACATAAATTCAGATCACTCTCAGTTAAAATTGTAAATAACTGTCGGCTCTCAGAAACTGCCAAATATGTAAATCTCGGAACATTTATCGATATAAACTGATTTAATCCTGCTTCAAAATAAGGCAAAGAATGCGCATGAAATACTTCAAAATATCTATCATTTCCTTTAAGAGGTATTTCAATAAACAGTCTAATCGTATCGGGAAAAGCAGCAGCATGCACTTCGGCTAACTGGTAGTATAAATATGTCGACTCAGGCGTAGGCGTGGCTAACATACTTGTACTTTCCGGTAGATTCAAAGAAATCTCACTTAATATCTTCGTAAAATTATGCGGAGGTATCAATGTTGTGGACAGCTTACCTATGGAAGTCATATCTAAACTCTCTTGCAACTGCATTAACTGTGCTTTCATATGCAAAATAGTGACTTCTATTTCTCTGGTTTGCGTTGCAAACTTCATATATCTTCTCTGCTTATCTGCTTCGGACTTTATTGAACTCCGTATTAAATTATCTAACTCTTTAGCCATTTTTACTATCACTATAGAATTTTGACTAACTCTTTTATCTAATTGCTTAATATACGTTACTTGCTTTTCGGTCGTGTGAACCATCTCAGTGGCGAATCCTTTTAAATCTGTTACTACCTGATTTATCCTTCCGAGATCTTTTTGATCGAGTGTACCGAACAAATAGCTCAACGTGTAACCCACTCCGTCTATTAATCCTCTTTTTCCTCTACTAGCTTTTCGCATATTCTGCGGAATCAACGCTTTAAAAGCTGCAACATCAACTTCCATTTCTTTGGTTAAATTCTGCAATCTATTTAACTCTCCTAAATAAATGCTACTGTCAGCTTCATCTCTTGTGAAATGCACAAAATTCTTAAATCCTATTCTTAACTCGTTTATAGCAGTATTTACACCTTCGATTAACTTCTCGTAATCATTTAAATGTATATCCATTATTACGGTCCACTTATCGCCTGTTAATAATATGTCTCTGTCTTTCACAAACACCATCCCCTTATCCAGTTTTACTTCGTCTGCTTGCGTGGCGTGTCTCGTCACCAATAAACCTGTAACACATACGAAGAACGAGTAAACATTTCTTACTCCCAAATCTCGCGATTTTACAAATTTTATTCTGATCTAGTACGTGAACGTAACTCATATCTACGCTGGGGAAATTCTACATTATTTCTACCTCTTTGTAATTCTACATCTACATTTACATTATCTCTACGTACATCGTCTCCATGTACATTACTACTATTTACATTGTCTCCATGGACATTATTTCTAGTTTCACTAGCCTCTTCCGCTCTCACTCTCGAGCGTAACTCATATCTGTCAGTTCCTACTTCGGGTGATGTACCAGCTCTCGGTCGAGTAGGTGGTAACCACTCATCTCCTGACTCAGATAAACTTAACGATTCGTTCGACGTATCTTGTATTTCACCTACGTCCTCTGACTCACTACATCTGAATGGCCTCGAACATTCCGCCATTTCGAATTCTTCGGGTTCTTCCACAATGGTATCTAGCTTTAAATGGTTTCTCTCAGTAGCCCTAGTACTACCTTTCTTTACCAACGGACACTTTTCCGTCGTTATAGGCACTTTGCACTCTTTTAGCCGGTTCACATGCACAACTACTGTACTTCCATCGTCTTTTTCTAATCTATATGTTACATCTGAGGTCCGATCTACAACTTTAAAAGGTCCTTGCCAACTGTAAGTAAATTTCTTAGTCGGCCCTTTCTTCGCTATAGGATTATAGAGGTACACATACTCGCTTATTTCAAATTCTCTCATCTTTTTACCTCTATCATAGTACTTCTTGGAGGTTTCCTGACCTCTCTTATTGGCTGCTTGCACTGATTCATACGCCGTTTTCAATCTCTCAGCCAGCACTTTTATGTGCGTCTGATAATCATTGTTTTCCTCTTGCGACACTCTACAGTCGTCTTCCATTGGTAGCCTTAACTCTCTACCAAACACTAAGTAGTGCGGACTATATCCCGTCACTGAATGCGGTGTACTCCGGTACGCCATTACCGCATACGGTACATACTCGTCCCATCGTCTCGCGTCTTTAGATACGAAATGCGAGACCATATCGGCCAATGTTTTGTGAAACCTCTCACAAATTCCATTACTCTGCGGGTGATACGCAGTGGTTTGTAACTTCGTTACTTTCAATATCTTACACACTTCTTGAAATAATCTCGATAAAAACTGCGGGCCTTGATCAGAGATCAACGCCTTCGGCGAGCCAAATTCTAACACTATTTTCGACACGAACTCTTTGGCTACTATTTCCGCACTTTGGCTCGGGACTGGGATTGCAAAACAATATCGCGTGAAATGATCTACAAACGTTAACACATAACGATTTCCCGACTCAGTAGTAGGTAATACTCCTACGAAATCTGTAGATAAAATCTCTAGGAATTCCGATGCCTGCGGCGGTTCTGCTAAAGGCACGATTCCCGCGGTTCCTGACTTTCTTCTCGCACACTTATCACATGTACTGATAAACTCTTCTACATCCTTTCGTAACGTATTCCACCAGTATTTCCGTGAAATACGAGCTACTGTTCTATGAACACCTTGGTGTCCAGCGAAAGGTGTATCGTGATAATACCGTAATACTACTGGAACCAATTCTTTCGGAACAACTATTGCGTAACCTGATATACTCTGTTTGCTCTGTTTAAATAATAAACCCTCGTTATTAACTCTGAAATCTGGATACCTCTTCTTTTTCTTTTGGTATTCCATACAAAACTCATCGCTTTTCTGGGCTTGCAATATAGCTTCTGTACTCAAATTTTTCTCACAAAACGTCATCGCTACATGACGACTCAAGGCGTCAGCTTGGGTCAATTTACGGCCTGCGCGATGCACAACAGTGAAATCAAATTCTGCTAAACGTAAACTCCATCTGACCAGCCTCGAACTGGGGTCTTTTAAATTCAACATCCACTTCAGAGCTGCGTGATCAGTTACTAAAATGAACGGATGCCCATATATGTAACATCTAAACTGTTTGGTTGCAAAAATAACCGCTGCCAGCTCCTTCTCTGTCACACTATAATTAATCTCAGCTTTATTAAGTTGCCTCGAGCAATAGGCTATAGGCCTCTCGTGCCCATCATATTCTTGTGACAACACAGATCCAATGGCCGTCTTTGACGCGTCACTGGTCACAATAAAGACTTTAGAGAAGTCTGGGTACGCTAACAGAGGTTCGGTGCTGAGTATTTCCTTCAGCGTCTCGAACGCTTCTTGCTGAGCGACTCCCCACACAAAAGCTGTGGTTTTACGTGTTAAAGCAGTTAACGGACGTGCTATTTCTGCAAAATTAGGGACATGCCTCCGATAGTACGAAGCCAACCCTACAAAAGATCGTATGTCCTTAACACTCGTAGGTACTGGATATTCTCTTATTGCTTTAACTTTATTAGGATCTGGTTTTAACCCATCACTAGTAACAATGTGTCCCAAGTATTCTACTTGATCTACAGCAAACTGGCATTTTTCCGGTTGAATTTTGAAATTAGCTCCTTCCAATCTTTGGAATACTTGCTCTAGCTTCTGAGCATGTGAGCGTATATCTGGCGTAAATAAAATCAAATCATCAAGGTACGCAAGAACGTCTATTCCCTTCAAACCCATAAGAATAGAGTCCATGCAACGAGAGTACGTTGCAGGGGCGTTACATAAACCAAAACAGAGTTTATTGAAATGAAAATGGCCACTTTCGGTGCTGAAAGCAGTCTTTTCTCGGTCGTTTTCGGCTATCTCTATCTGCAGATACCCACTGGCCATATCTAAAACTGAAAATACCTTACTCTGGCCTAACGAATCTAAAATATCAGTAATATTTGGAATCTGGTACGCATCTATCTTCGTCTGCGCGTTCAGGGTCCTCAAGTCGACACACAAGCGCCATTTTGGTTTGCCATCACGTGACTTCTTAGGTACCATTACAATGGGACTATTGTAAGGTGAATTACTCTCGGATATGATACCCTTTTTCAACATATCTCTTACTTGCTCTTCCACTATCGGCTTTAGTGCATGTGGAACTCTATACGGCCTTTTTCTAAACGGTTTTGCATCACCTGTATCTATCTCGTGCTTTATCTTACTTGTGCAGCCTATTTCCATACTGCCTTCTTTATAAAATAAGTGCTTATATTTACTCAATACTCCGGCTATGATTTCATTGTCTTCCTGGCCCAAATGGCTCAATTTCTCTACTAGGTAGTCATTAAATTGTTCAGAGGCATTTTCCTCTTCCTCAGATAACTCTGTATCGTCTACTTGCAAGATACCATTTACGAAACCTTCCTCGGAGATTGGCTCAATTTCTCCTAATCTAGTGCCTTTATTCAATACAATCTCTTCCTCTGAGAGATTCACTATACTAACTGGAATTGTATACATCTTATTTAACTTCACATACATCTGCTGGGACGGATTTTCTAATTTATTCTCAGCGCAAAATTTCTGTTTGCCAAGGAACTGCGCATGATCCTTCCCAAGGCGTCCTTGGTTCGAGCTCTCTCCTACGGGGTTGAGAGGCTGAACCGCTTGTGTCCCACAAGAACACCTTTGTGCGATCGTCTCGCCCATTAACTTTTCTGTTCCTGACGCGGACCACCGCCCACTGGAAGACTGAGTACTGGGATGCCATTCGTCCTCCGGAATCTCACGAGGCTCTGAGGGAACACATTGGGGACTTTCTGTCGACAGGGAGCAATTCCCCGGGGTACCAAAAGGATCCTTACACAATTTCACAATGGCGCGTGGTGAATATAAACCTGGTAGTAGGGCCTCTACCGGTTCGAACACTGCACAAGGGGAATCTGCAGGGATGTTGCGCCCAACAACCCTAGCACGGACTATCGTCCCAACAAATGGAGAGCATGCAACCATTTCCGTTAGGATGACCGATGCAAACCAACCTGGAAAGTTATCCAGACCAGGTTCCTCGGGCTCAGTGCGGCCATCTGTAGGGTCCAATGCCTGAAGCGGGGTGATCAATCCCTGAGCAGTGGGTTCCCTACAGCCCATTCCATCTCGCTCGTCGACAGGCGAGACAGCACCCAGCGAGCTACATATCAGAGGAATCCGCTGGCCTCCCACCAAGAGGCAGTTAGTTTGCAAGTCTAGTTGTGCTCCAACCTTTCTCAGGAAGTCGACACCCAGTAATCCGTCTCCAGGGGAACTCAAGTCACTCACTAAAAATTCATGTTCATAGGACCTCCCGTTAATATAAAACGTGACTTTCTGTACACCGTCCAGCTCTAAATCTGTTCCAGTTATACCCCTAGCCGTTATACTATTTTTTTCAAGTCGTGCGGAACTTACTGTCGGTTTTAACAATGACACAGCGGCTCCGGTATCCGCTAACAGCTTACGCCTCGTTCCCTCTATTTCTACTTCTAGCAGCAGTCCCGTCGCCGGACTAATCGCTGCTGGCACGACTTCTTGTTTCGGCTCTACTTCGGGAAGACCGACGGGGTTGTTTTGGTCCCCCCTACCCCGTTTAAACCTTAGCGCCCCTCTCGCCTTTTCTTACAATATTTAGCTATATGCCCTAACTCCCGACAGTTATAACATTGGTAACCCCTACGACCACTCGCGCTCCGGTAACCGTCGTTACCCCCTCGCGCTCCTTGCGCGGGACTCGATCCTTTGGGACCAGGATCACGTGAAAGCCATCCTTGCTGTGCATTACTGCCACTAGCACTTCTTTCACTCCAGTTATTCCTATAACCTTGTCTATTAGTACTATTATTATTGTTGCCCCAATGTCCTCGTCCTGCTGACCTAGGACCACCACCACCTTTATTTTGCGACTGTACGCCTCGACTTTCATTACTAAATACCTGCGCGTGAGCCTGACTGCGCGTTTTATCTATTTCTGTTTCTGCCTGGGCTGCCATGGTGGCTATTTTTATCGCTTTATCCATAGTCTCGGGCATCTGATACTTTACTTGCAACCCAGGGTTCCCTTTTAACCCGTTAATAAAACTAGCTAGTAACCGTTTCTCGGCTTCTTCATTAATTGCCCTTTGTTCAGTCTCGTCATCGACTGTTCTAATAGTTTGCCTACTTAAACGACGCAGACGGTCAGCAAAGTCTGCAATCGACTCATCCTTCCCTGTGTCGCTGCCTGCAACTGCGAGTAATAGAAAAAATCTGTGTGCTGCTCTTTAAATCGTTCCTTAAATATCTCTTTCAACCTCGTGAACGTAATTTCCGTTTGCAATTCGGGGTGTGTATCAACAAATGTCTGAGCAGCTCCTAACACCTTCATAATAACTAATCGCACTTTATCTTTATCAGTTAAATTACCCAACTCGGCTGCAGTCTCTATATTTCTCAAAAAATTCGCAACCGGTCTACCGCTTTTTGGATCCCATCCTTGTATCCATCCAGCCACAGCTTCACCCTAGTTTCTTGTGCTTGCGCTGGTGCCTGTGCCATGGCGCTTATTCTAATGTACGTTAATTTCTTGACTGTTTCAGTTGATACCAACTCTGGAACACCGGGTCATGTATCTGGAGATACTCCGAGAGAGGACTTGCCGGTGGTGCGGCCGGCTTGAGCGGGTGTCCTTTCCGCTCCACGTAACGCTGCCGTTTGTTGCGTGGCGGAGAATGGCCCCGTATTGGCCGGTTCCCCTTGCGGACTGCGAGCCGGACACCACCTTCAGCTTCCGTGTGATGTCCGCGGAGGGAACTCGTCAATACGCTGCGGAAAATGAGCGGGCCACCCGGTGCGGGGCGAATCCCCGCCGCCAGTAAGGCAGCAGAGAAAAGAAAAAAAAAATAAATAAATAAATAAATAAATTTAAACTAATCTCAATGGTCTCTTTATTTACTGATGTAAAAATGAAACCCGCATATCCTCACTCCTCGAATTAGTAGTACTATACATAGGCAAATAGTCTGTCCTCTCTATCTCCAGAGTGTCATAATCATGTGTGGGTGGTATATATCTAATTACAATTCTCACTTCTAATTCAAAAATTACAGCCAAACCTTCTCCGTGTTCGTATTTATAAATCTTCTGGATGGGAACTTTAAAGTGTTTAGGACGACCCTCGAATGCAATATCTAACCTGGACTCAGCTATAAGTCCTCTAAATTTATGTTCGTGCTCCTGTATCCTAGATATATCTATATCCGTATACCTCTTGAAAAATCTTTCCACTAATTCCTTGGCATACTTAGTGGATCCATGCAAGGCTAACGTATTCGACACAGTAAGTACTCTCACTAAGAGAAGTGTAAACTCTTTATCACAGGGATCTTGACGTTTCCAACAACACAACGCCATAAAAATGCTTTATTTCTATTATTCTTGGAGCACCTATACTTATTTTGTATTACATTATACTATCTATTTTACTCGTGTTCACTAAAAACTACAACGTAGGCCACGAAAATTATTCTTAACTACGCCTATTCAATGTTTCAATTTACGTTATTGTTACTACAGTAGGCTACAAAATATTTTATCTTCTGTACTCCTCTAAGCTTAGGTTCGTGGAGATTAACGATAGTTTCAACTAAAAATTAATCCCACCGCTGCCACCAGTTGTCATGCCTGAGGAAAGGGACAGGAATTTAGCCGAGCGCCCCTGATTGCCTTAACCCCTAGGAATGATCGGGTAAATGTAGATTAATCTTCCCCGTTATCACAAGTACAATATTTATTAACTAAAAACATAAAATAACACACGTTTAAAATATAAATGAATAAAAGACAAATAAAACAGATTTCTTCTGAAATCATTGCTTGAGTTAGTTCTACTCGTACAAACTGTTAATATTCTTTAAAACTTAAACTCTTACAAAGTAACTATATTCTTCCTATAATAATATGAGTATAATATTTATTTAGCTACTCGCGAGGGCAGTCAGACTGAGCTAACAGTTATTTACTCACACATAAAGATAAGCAATCTGTCCATCTCGGTTCTGAGTTTAGGTACAGACGTATCTTCTGTCCCGGGGTGATATCTCTGCTTCTTATCTTCTTCCCCACCGGTGCCTATACTGTCGGTCTCTGATGATAGCTCTCGATCGTACTCTATTATCAAGTCATCTCAGCAGGGGTTTATATACTAATCTGTACATCCGGTCCGCGGGGTCAGCGGATATTATCATGGTCATCAGAGCGACAATTTCTTACAGTCGTCATAACAAAGGAATGTTAATTGGCAATTAAATGTTAGCCAGTCTGACCCTCAGTTATGCATCATCAATTAAAACAAAATTTAATGCGTGTTGACATACATAAAACTAATTAAATCACACTTGTTTCCAATGAACTTGCTACATTGTAGGATGTGTGTGGGCGATTATACAAGGAATACAATTTTTATAATATTTAATTAGCACACACTTGCTCTTATCTTCCTGTCACATACAGGATGCGACTTCCTCTCTCCAACAGACTGGGTGCTTATCTGTATAAAAATTACCTTCACGATTTCATACTACAATTAATAAATACCAATAATTATCCAAATCAATATGAAATAATAAACCAATAAAATCAATAAAATTACACATGATACTACTCCTTAAAATGTCTCGTGACATCACAAAAGTAAATGATCTGAAAAAAATTGAATAATTTAATTTATGAATCCAGTATTTGTAATGCATTTTTATAGTTTCTAAAAGTAACAAAATGCAATGTCTAGTGGTTAAATTTGTTTTGATGTCCATATTTTACAAAATATATCTGCATATATATGTACGTATTTTGACATTTTTAGTACATATATGTACATATTTTGACATTTTTAAGTACATATATATGTACATATTTTGACATTTTTTAGTACATATAAATCCTAGCCCTGGTTATAAGCCACTCGTTCCTACATACAATTAAATTCGGACCTCTCTTTATTTTACGTTTGATCAAATGGTAATTCTTGTAGAATTGAAGCCAATAAGAGATTTTTTTTATTCTCACAATTACTATACTTTATAATTTTATGTATATGCGATATAACGATACACAAGTGTTTATATACACTTGACGCCCAAGTTCGCATTCATTTTTGACAATCGTACTATTTCGGCTTTAATTTGTATACTATTTCGGCACATTCCGTTTGTGAGTTATAGAATATCGTCATCGGTAGCTAATTTTTTATTAAATATTTTGAAAAATCGCTACCATTAACCAAAAGTAATGTATTTCTATGACCTAAAAAATAGGATATATGCATGCATTTATGACCTAAAAAACATTAAAATATGACCAATAAAATTTAAAATAGGACTTTACCACTTACACATTGTGTATATTTTTTAAAGTTTCATTACAATTCATTTTATTAAAATATAATGTTAATTATTTAAAATATCTGTAAATTCTCAAAAAGTATCATTATAATGCAAAATTTACAAAATATGATATGAAACTTCAAAATTTCTTTAATATGCACGCAAATATGCCAAAAATATGACCTAAATATGCTACAATAGTTTAAAATTTCCTAAATATGCAGTTATATGCGCAATAAAAGTCGTTCCATTTTCACCAGGATGCTTGGAATCGGGTTTAAATTAGTCGGAAACCTGAAATAACGCAACAGGGAAAAATATGTCATGTCATAGAAATCCACCCCTAGTGATAAATATCCATGAAATACCGTAAGACAAATTGACCTGCAACAGGCTTTGAACCCGGGACGTCCCGAATGCGTATTTTCCTGGACTCCCATTTACATACGTAGGCCTACTGTCAATAGGAAATGGGGTTCATAAGCCTGTATGTTGCAGTTCTTAGAATTTCTTTCCGCGCAGATCGAAACATCTCTATATATATAAAAGGCTTTGTCCTGACTGACTGACTAACAGGAATCAACGTAGAGCCTAAACTATAACAGGTAGAGACTTGGAATTTTGACAGTACCTTCGTTTCATAATGTAGGTGCTCACTAAGAAAGGATTTTGAAAAATTCTGATTTTAAATGCCAAAAATCAAATGTTTTTGAAAATACTTAATCCTTTTTTACATAGAATTATCGAATCCGAATTACATTTGACATTAAAACATATTGTTGCCAGTTGGTTTCAGATGGGTTTGGAGTTAAATTAAATGGAAGTTTGACAATTACAGTTGGCTTTGTCTATTTTTGTCATACCTTGGAAATTAAACTTTCGCGATCGCTTGAATGTTGTAAGCCCTAATATGGTCAAACATTGTTTTATTTGGACGAAACTCACTATACAGGGGTTTTCTGGACCAAGGAACTCGAATCTGAGGTCGCTTTTACCAGGCGACGCTATCTAATCGCGGTATGAAGTCCACGTGATTTAGGTGTTAATAAATATAATGATTTAACTTTTATGCTAGTATTAATTAAAGAGAAAAGAAAGACATAGTAAATGTTTATATTGACAGGAGCAGTGATACGGATTTATTGCTATCTTTAGACACGCCCGAATCACGATCGTGTTTGGTCACGAAGCTTTATTCTAATGGACTCACGCGCGGAACAGTGCCCTAAGCACATACTCTCTTTTGTAAACTTTCTGTTTCGGAGACTTAAAGCAGATAATAGTAAGAGGGCTGTCCAGAAAGTAATAGATGTTTTGAAATAAAAAATAAACAAAGTAAAAAAAAATCTGATGCGAAAGTCACATAACTTCCTCTGCCCAAATATAAGTTAGCAGTATTCACATATCCTTGTACAGAATCACAAGACACAATTTTACGCTAATTATCCTATAAATACCTCAAACTTAAAAAAAAGAACAAGTGACTGCAGACGTTTATTGAACTTTCCGCCGTAAAGAATAATTTCCGAAATTTATCGAATATTTCCCTCAGATACTTCTTTACTCTATGCATGGCCAACAATACATCTTTCTCACTTCACATTGTTATATAGAATAAGAGGCCGTGAAAGAGCGCGTATTCAGTTGTTCATCACGCAAGACAAACTTTCTACAAACAGTGGGTGAACAGTGGGGGGCTTGTAACTACCCTCAGAGAATTTTTTCGAAAAAAAGTTTCAAATAAACGTTTTAGCTCTGAGTAAAAGGAACACATGTGCAAACTTTAAAGAAAATCGTTTGAGCCGTTTTCGAGAAAATCGCGAAAAACCAAAATTTCTTCATGTCAAGTCCCCTTAAAAATAAGAGAAAATAGTCGCCAATCTTATTCTCACATCTTCAGAAGGTACCTGACCCAAATACGAAATGTTGTTTTCATACGATTTTCCGTTTTGGAGCTAGAGTGTTCACAGACAGACAGACACACAGACATGTTTCCAAAAATAGTATTTTTGGATTCAGGGGGCCTTGAAACGTGTATAGGCCTATAAGCTAAAAACTCAACTTCGAATTTTGGGGTCGAAAACAATACTTCCTCTACCTATAGTGCCTATGGTACGGGCAGAGGAAGTAAAAATACATACATTTTGAAGGTAGACTCTTAGGCTACTTTTCTATATAATCGCCATTCAAATTAAGGCATTTATCATACCGTGGAACAAGCTTTTCGATACTTTTTCTGTAGAAATCCGCCGCCTGCGATTTCAACCACTTCAGAGAATTTAGTGGGAAAAGTGCTTCAAAAAAAGCTTTAGACTTTTGTAATATGCAATTCGTGCAGAAAACTCAAACAAAATCTTATCAACGTTGCGTAGCAAAGACTTTCTCTTCATTTTGACAATCACTCTACTTGAAGATAATTTCATTTTCGATTTTTCGAAAAAAGAGAGATGAAAACTGCATAACGACGAGCTTCATAACCTGTACTCTTCACCGGATGTAGTAAGGGTAACTAAATCACGGAGGATGACATGGGTTGGACATGGGGGAAGAAAGTCATATCTTAAAAATATTGACTGGGAGATCCGAAGGGAAAAGACCACTTGGAAGACCTAGAAGTAGGTGGGAGGACAATATTAGGATAGATTTAAAGGAAGAAAGATTTTAGAAGGATGATTGGATGGAGTTATCACAGAATAGGGTTGAATGGCGGACTCAGGTAAGCGCTGCAATGAGCCTTCGGGTTCCATAAAATAGATCATATTCCTTTAGCTTGCTGAGGAATTGTCTAATGCCATTGAGTAAGTAAATAATATATGTATTTCTTTTGTAGCCTAATACATTGTGCCTCACTGTACTGCATTTGACATAACTTGTCTGTCTGTGAGGTAGACCATTAGGGCAATCAGTCATAGGAGAGAAGTTCCATCTGGCGCTGTGAATTGAGCTCCGGCTTAGCTCAGTTGGTAGAGCATTGGCGCGAATAGCCAAAGGTCCTGGGCAGTGGCGGACGCAGAAATTTTTTTCGGGGGGGATTTGAATAGGTAGAAAGAATACTAAAAAAAATTAATCAACTTACATATACAATTAGTTTATAAAACTGGCCCCTTAGAGTACTTTTTTTCAAATTTCGGGGGGGATGTAACCCCCCTATCCCCCCCCCTGCGTCCGCCACTGGTCCTGGGTTCAAGTCCCAGTGCCGGAGGAATTTTTCTCCTATAATATTCTAATACATTGTCGTCTAGATTGACCTTAGGGTTTCCCTAGCTATTTTAGGCAGCTATCCCTTATGGACTTTCTCTATATGCTTTTGAAAAGATGGTAGTAAAATACCGGATTCTACATGAAATATGAAGATTCTGACATTTCATGGCCGTTCTTGGAAGTTCCGCTGCCAAGAAGAAATAATGTAATTAACTAAACATTCTTGTTTCCAAGCAAGTAGTTACCATCATTATCAGTAAATTTCTGTTTGAATGGTAAAGGTGAAAACGTTTCAGGTTCCAGGAATATTACATGTGAAGAAAATCCTTTAAAAACCACGTTTCACAGGTGTTTGTCAGACTCTAATGATTCCCGACATTCATTTGACGTGTTTTACCGATTGCCGATTCATTACTAGAGCCCGAATTTTTAGGCTTTTATTTTCGTGGAATATCCCTTTTTAGGCTTTAAACAAACGATTTTAGCTGTCTTAATAAAACATATAATAAACATTAAACACTAATATTAACACCTAAAATTGTGTTATAATTTTGACACAGTTATTCTAGTTTGTTGGGGGTACGCCGTAGCGTAGTGGTTGAGGCACTGCGCTACAAACCGGAAGGTCGCGGGTTCGATTCCCGATGAGGTCGTTGGAGTTTTTCAATTGGCCTAATCCTTCTGGTGGCACTATGGCCCTGGGGTCGACTCAGCCTCTAACAGAAATGAGTACCAGGAGCAATCCTGGGGGTAAAGGCGGCCGGTGCGTAAGGCTGACAACCTTACCACCTTCATGTGCCGAATGTCTAAAAATCTGGGAGCCTCAACCTCCTGGAACCCTGTGGGCCTCCATGGCCTGTAATAGGGAACACTTTACTTTACTTTACTTACTTTTATTCTAGTTTGTTTGTTTTTGTTTTAGAAAAGTTTTAGTAAATATTCCTTATATCGGTACTCGAAAAATAACAAACAATTGAGATATTTACCCTTTAGTGATACAATTATTATTCTCTTTTTATAGTATTTTAATGAGAAATCTGTAATTCAACGAACACTAAGAAGATTGCAATAATTAAAGAGTAATAAGTTAATATATTCATGAAAAATGTCAACTTCATTTGACCGCATATATGTTAGAAAATCCCTTTAGGCAGGCCTACAGGCTGAGGTAGATTTCGAAGTGCTTTTGGTTTGATTTATTGTCTCTGCGCAGCACACTTCTTCTTTAGCCTTGGCATGACAAACCCGCAATAATAACTGCAAACAAGAGGAGAGTGAACTTTTTCAAACATTCAAATCTCCCCTTATATGAGAACTATCGAGAAACTAGTTATTGATTTGTAGAGTACTCATCAAGAGCTTTTCAACGATACCCCACAAGACGTGGTTTCAAAATTTCGAATTTCCATCCCCCACCCCCACTCTTACCCCCAAAACCCCCGAATCGTTGGTGTCACTGTGAACTCCATACGGAGTACTCTAATTTATTCAAACAAAGTTTCCCTCTATACTTCATAGGGAAATCCTTCACTAGTCTATTTTCAATCAATAAAAACTACGTATATAAATTTCAACTTCTACTCGTAGGCCTAGGCCTACTTCATTATTGTTAAAGACTCAGCATTTTTGTGTTAAGCACGAGGGAGAATCTAATGAAAACCACAATTCATTTTTCCCCCACTATATTACTGAAGGAAAAATGTTTGCTTGTACATTATCTTCCTACATAGTCCCTTCCTAGTTCAATGCACATACACCATTTGATAGAAAGTGCTTCGATACCGCGTGAGAAAAATTATTTTAATTGACACTGTAGCCTCTCATGCACCTCCAATTGGACGTCTTGATCAAGTCCGCCCTCTGCCCTCCAAGGTACTCCTTTAATGGACCAAAGATGTGGAAGTCTGATGGTGCCAAAGCGAAGGGAATTGCTGAGTGCAGGTGTTTTGCTTCAACATGATAATGCCCGTTCTCGTGCTGCTCGTGCAACCACGAAAACCACCGATGACATTCGCTTCAAGTGCCTCTCACAATCTGCAATACTTGCCAGGTTTGGCACCATCAGATTTTCACATCTTTGGTCCATTAAAGGAGCACCTTGGAGGACAGAAGTTCAAGTCTGATGAAAACGTCCAATAGGCGGTGCACGAGTGGCTACAGCGTCAACTAAAATAAATTTTCTCGCGCGGTATCGAAGCACTTCCTATCCGATGGCTTGCGTTGAACTGGGAGGGGACTATGTAGAAAATAATGAACAAGCAAACATTTTCCTGCAGTAAAATAGTGGGAAAAAAAATAATTGCTGTTTTAATTTGATTCTCCCTCGTATACTGGTAATTTTTTATGTATTTATCCTTACTATATGATGATAAAATTACTTAATCTTTTAATGCTAGAATTTGTTATGTATTTTTAATAAAAAATTAGTTACGAAATAAAGTATCGTAAAACTCACTAATGAAATTTGGCGAAATAATATACAAAATAAAGGTGAAACGGTACGATTGTTAATGGCAAACTGATACTCTGAGTTTCAATGGTGTTTACTGTACATATAATTTTTGCATTAACGTAATAGACTATAGACAATTATAATGACCCTGAAAGGGTTCTATAATGGGCTCTAATTGGAGAAGAATTTATCATTTATTCATAGGGCTAGGGTAGGGATGAGCATCGATAGTTAAAACCATCGATGTGACTATTATATCAACCTGAAAACCTCGATGTACAGTACAGTATATTAAAAAAGAATGGTTTCAGAAAATTAGTAAAAATTCATAAATAAACTGAAATATTTCCATGAAAACTATCGATGTAAAAAATCAATGTTTTGGGAAATTAGGCTGATGTAAATAAAATTAAATCTTAGAACCACGGTTTTTTATTAATGATTATAAATGATATTTATTTCCAATTGAACAGAAATCAATCAAGAAAAGACTTAAAAACGCACACATTTATTTCTTAACAGCAGCACTGCTATCTTCACGCTCATAGGCTCGAAGAAGCTCTTGGTAGGCCTATTAATCTTATTTTAGTACTGTAAATATTTAAAAACATCGGTTTTTTACTTCCTCTGCCCGTACCATAGGTAGGCCTACTATAGAAAGAGGAGCCAATGTGAAGGAGATTGCTGAGTGCAGGTGTTTTGCTTCAACGTGATAACGCCCGTCCTCATGGTGCTCGTGAAACCATGAAAACCATCGACGACATATGTTTTAAGTATCTCCCACATCCGCCATACTCGCCAGACTTGGCACCATCAGATTTCCACATCTTTGGTCCATTAAAGGAGCACCTTGGAGGCCAGAAGTTCAAGACTGATGAAGACGTCCGATCGGCGGTTCACGACTGGCTACAGCGTCAACCAAAAGAATTTTTCTCACGTGGTATCAAAGCACTTTACAACAGACGGCCAAAGTGCATTGAATTGGGACGGGACTATATAGAAAAATAATGTACAAGCAAATGTTCTTTTTGCAGTACAATAGTGGAAAAAATATATATTGCAGTTTTCATTTAATTCACCCTCGTATACTAATAATTTTTAATGTATTTATCCTTGTTATATGATGATAAAATTACTTAATCTTTTAATGGTAGAAATTTTTATGTATTTTTAATAAAAGAATTAGTTATGAAATAAAGTATCGTAAAACTCACTAATGAAATTTGGCGAAATAATATACAAAATAAAGGTGAAACGGTTTGATTGTTAATGGCAAACTGATACTCTGAGTTTCAATGGTGTTTACTGTACATATAATTTTTGCATTAACGTAATAGACTATAGACAATTATAATGACCCTGAAAGGGTTAGATAATGGCAGTGTTGCCATACGTACGACTATAGTCGTATGCATACGACTATTTCATAGACTTGTACGACGTACGACGCAACCATGTGTCGTATGCCTATTCATACGACTATTTTAATATTAGCATTTTATCGGCCTACTACCATTTTCTGTTAATTATTTAGCAATCTACTACAGAATTTTCAATTTGGATAAACATGAAGTTTTTTGTTTTTTCGTAGTTCATTTTGTATATGCCTACATATCGCTAAATGAATGGCGGAATGTTATAATAGTCATTGTCAAATAAAACTCAGTCCATTTATTTATTACACGCACCACGCTTAAGTTGTATTGTTGTATTGTTATTGCTACTTCTCTCATTCTTCTCCAAATATTTTATATTTTAGCCGCACGTGTCCTAAACGAAGCAATCCAAACCTCTAAAAAAATTATACCGATAAAGAGCAGCTGGTCTTATTGTTTTTCTTTTATTTTGACCAAACATAATAATCATATGATTAGTATATTATGTTGACACGTCCATATCAAAAGTGGCTGTATACTTTTCTTTAAATAATATTTGGTTTGTAATGTATTAATATTTTATTATTAATATTTCATTTCTTCCTGAAACATCTGCAGGCAGCAGACGACAAAGAGTACCAACAACAATGGATATATCGCACCCGTCCTAGAACAAGTCAACAACTCAAAATTAGCAATTTTTGGGAAATCGCGTTCGAAATTTCTCTCTTGCTCTCCTCGACCTACAGCTCATTAAACACACTGTAAGGTTGCTACCAGTGCATGAATCGATGAACAGACTATCTGTCCAACGTTTCATGGTCCGAATCAAAGTTTTCGGGCGCGTGAGAAGAGAGGGGGGAGACGTTTTTGTTGAATTTCAATGATTTTTAGAGTTGTTGCCTTTTTTAACGGACAATTTTTGCAACCTTCTGAGATGTTCCCTTCTTCAATGGACAACTTGTCAGTCGCTTTGAGATAGTTTCTTTTATTCTACGATTTCCAGTGTATAAAATTTATTTAAATTTTTTTTATTTTGAACGAGTCTTCAAATACAGGTACCGCTGATGGTAACTGAAACAATTTCTACGACTTCTAACAGGCGGAATTCACTTTGCCACTTGCGACTATTCATTATTATTCAATAATAGGCCACAGCAATTATTGAATGAATTATTATTACGTTGGTAGGTAACAGTATAATAGTTACGTTACCACCTGCTCATGAAGGTAAATGGTGGAAATCACATTCTAAAAAAACTGTACAACTTTCAAACCTGTCACCCTGGGGTATATAAATACGGGTTCCATCATAAAGTGTGTTCTATCAAGAAATATCATGATCCAGGGTTACAGTGTCAGTGTGAATTGTGCGGACGTCAATGCGACAGATACCATGTGATGTTCTGTGAACGACGCGGGCTCTCCCTGACCAAATTCTGTGAAGAATAAACAAATGCACATTGTGCGAATTACTTAATTTATTAAATAACGATCGAAAACGAACTTGTATATTTTTTATTTTTATTCAAGGAATTGTTGGTACTTACATAGTCATCTAAGAGGACTAACGAAAAAAAAGACAAACAAAATAAACTGTGGAAGTTTGTATTAAATTAGCAAAGTTTCATTCAGGAAAGTTGGTAGGTACCTTTAAAATATACTAAAAAATTCTCAAGGACTGAGAAATGTAGGAACTGCATTTTCACATAATCCTATCTCAAAGGTACGTAAGAAATCACAAAATAATCTCAAGTCTTTATCCACTGAAACGATCAGTCTTCTGTTACTAAACGAAGTCTTTGAGCCGTAATCACAGACATTTTGTTTCAAATCATAGGCTCCTTAATCACAGTCATTTTGTTTAAAATCATAGAATGCTTGTCACATTATTTACTTAGATAGTAGATTATTGTAGAACTCAGCGTAGTAAGGTTTGATGTATTTGCTATCAACCAAATACTTCAGGTCCTTTTTCTTGTTTTCTGCGATCGGTATTCGTCCGTTGTAGGCTTTTTGGACAGCCCAGTTCTTTAACATCTCCTTTCGCTCTTCCACGCTCAGATCATTCGAAGCTCGGGTGTTTCTCTTCTGTAGCTTACTCCGCCAGGTATGTACGCTTTCAAAATTGTTGGCTTGGTAGGTTGTCTTATACTCAAAGACCAACGGGTTATCTTGGCACACTTTCACTACTTTTATGTCGCTAAAATGGAATGTTTCGTTCTTTTGATTAACATTGAAGTTTTCTCCAATTAAATAGGCCAGTCCCTTGAAATCGATGAAATCCTTGTTGGTCAGTTCGTTCACTTCGTGGTGAGGAGGATTTTTTTTTTGCCGTCCTCATGTCATGGTAATATTGGGAGGGCACAAAAATGGGGCCACATTTGAGACTTCTTTTGATTTCTTTCTCAATGAGAGAATGTACAGAGTCCCCCTCATTTTGGGTGTGACCCTTAATTAAAAGTTTGTGTTGAATGGTTTTCACGTTGCTAAAGTAGCAAACAGCGTACATGTACATCATTATCATGTATTTGTTTTTTTTGTTGACCAGCACAGTTGTCGGAGTAGAAAATGAATTCTATATCATGGTCTCCCGCCTCAATAGCCTTCATCTCAATGAACTTGAAGATCGATGTAGATATTTCGACTGCCCCTCGATTCCCCTCCCCTTCATGCCACACGTTGCATGTAGCAACGTGGTCTTTCATGTCATATACCGTGAGATTATAGGTAGACAGTTTGCTTCGGTAATAAAAAGCGGAAACGTCACCTCTCAGGGTGGGTAAAGCGGCTTGCAGGTCGTATGTGCTTACTATTACGGACTTGTCAGCGTCGGATCCTGAGTTGGCACTGTGTTCCACGGACAACGCTCCGCGGTCCCTTCAATCGAACAAGGACACTAGCGCTATCTTGTGAGCAGAATTGAACTAGTCAAGTTCTCGTCTTCGGCAGACAGAATATGCACCTCCAGATATCCAATGCTGGTCCTAACTCAAAATTGGCATTTTTTGAGTTGTTGACTTGTTCTTGGACGGGTGCGATATGTATACAGTTACGAGAGAACAGTTATCTGAGTAGTAGCGGCGAACAATAAAGTCAGCATGCGTGAGTGGTTTTGACCACTGTTTATAGAAAAAATGTCTGTACAGAGTACCTCACTTGGCAATCATTTTTATTATTATTATTATTATTATTATTATTATTATTATTATTATTATTATTGTTATTATCTTCATCCTGACAATTCGCAAAGTGTACGACGGTTTTAACTAGCGTACGACTATTTTCAGTTGTTGGTACGACTGTTTTACGTTTCTGATCTGGCAACCCTGGATAATGGGCTCTAATTGGAGAAGAATTATCATTTTTATTAATAGGGCTAGAGTAGGGATGAACATCGATAGTTAAAACATCGGCGGTAACCGTTGATGTGATGATAATATCGACCTGAAAACATCGATGTATATTAAAAAAGTAATGGCGTCAGAAAATTCATAAATAAACTGAAATATTTCCATGAAAACTATCGATGTAAAATAATCAATGTTTTGAGAAATTAGGCTGATGTAAATAAAATTAAATCTTAAAACCAAGGTATGCCTATTAATCTTATTTTAGTAATTTAAATATTAAAAAGTATTGAAGTAGCAAAAACATCGGTTTTTTTACTTCCTCTGCCCATACCATAGGTACTAAGGTAGAGGAAGTATTGTTTTCGACCCCCAGATTTGAAGCTGAGTTTTTAACATAAATACACATTTTGAGGTTCCCTAAACCTAAAAATACTATTTTCGGAAACATGTATGTGTGTGTGTGTGTGTGTGTGTGTGTGTGTGTGTGTGTGTGTGTGGATGTCTGTGAACAAGCTAGCTCCAGAACGGAAAATCGTATGAAATCAAAATGCTGTATTTAGATCAGGTACCTTCTGAAGATGTGAGCCGAAGATTGGTAAACAAGTTTGTCTTATTTTTAAGGGGACTTGACATGAAGAAATTTCATATTTCGCGATTTTCTCGAAAATGGCTCTAACGATTTCCTTTAAATTTTGCACATGTGTTGCTTATACTGAGCTAAACCTTCTATTTGAAACTTTTTTTTTAATTCTCTGAAGGGGATAGTTATATCTTAAGCCACCCACTCTGATGCATATGCATTAATGAACCACAGATTATTGTCTCCGATGGACATTACATGATAATATTATAGGAGAAATTGGTAGATCATTGGCACGGATAGTTAAAGTTCCTGGGTTCAAATCCCAGTGTCAGAGGAATTTTTTTTCTCCTATAATATTATCATATAATGTCCAACAGAGACAACAATCTGTGCTTTATAAATGCTTATACTTGTATATATATATATATATATATATAGCCTATATCTTGAATGTTACTGTACAATAGCAGTGGAAGCCCGGTCACAAAAATGACTAATTACGTAGGGCTCGGACTTTTAGGTAAATACATATTTTTTTTGCTATTACTTATGATTTCAGGACTTTGTCAAAGTTCCGGTTGGGACCTTTGGATTCAAAATACTGAGTTGCATATCACATAAAAAAAAAATATATTTTCAATATTTCTTATTTGAATAAATATTTTTGGTAATTTAATTTTTTTTACATTTTTTACCACATATCATGTTTAGAAATGAATATTTTGACTGTTTTTGTAAAATTGCGCCATATTTTCGATGTGTTGCGTTGTTATGTTGAGTCAGACAATAAATCAGGGCTGATTTGGCCTTTATTAGTGCAAATTTCTGTTCCCTCTCACACTGCATTACTAAGTTGGAAACAACAAAACAATTGTTGATAAAATCAACAAAAGAAATAAAACACATCAAAAACAAACTTAACAAAATTAGTGGTTCAAAAGCAAACAAAATTAAATAAAAATTCCTGTTCTGCCTAAATAAGAATGGTTACAGCTTTAAGATGCACAACTTTAAGATCTACTTTTGTCGTTCACTGCAACAGTTCTACACGTGCTGACTAGAATGACTAGATGAGTACTTCTGTAAACATAGGCGTAGCGAGGGGGGGTTTTGGGGGTTTGAACCCCCCCCCCCCATTGATTAAAAAAAGGAAAATTGTATAATTTTTTTAAGTCTGCCCATAAATTGCTTAATACAAGTATAAAGCGTGGGAAGCTTAAAACTCGTTATTTTGCGTCTTAATTTTTAAAAATTTCCGGGGAAGGACCCCCGGAAGCTTAAAACTTGTTATTTTGCATCTTAATTTTTAAATTTTTCCGTGGGAGAACCCCCGGAAGCTTAAAACTCGTTATTTTTCATCTTAATTTTTAAAATTTTCCGGGGGAGGGCCCCCGGACCCCCCTCTCCTTCCATACTCGCCAGACCCCGCGGATGTTATAACCCCCCCATATGGTCGGCCTGGTTACGCCTATGTCTGTAAATATTGGTTAAATAAGTTAATCAAAATATTTTCACATTTTTTAAACATATTTTCGACTTTTTAACCACATAAAAAATAAATATTTTCGTTTTTATAAGCACCTAAAAGTCCGAGCCCTACTAATTAGTGTGCCTCACAGTACTGCATATGACATAAATTGTCTATACCATTAAGGGTAATCATTCATAGGAGAGAGGTTCCATCTGGCGCTGTGAAGCGAACACTGGCTTAGCTCAGTTGGTAGAGCAAAGGTCCTGGGTTCAAATCCCAGTGTCAAGGGAATTTTTCTCCTATAATATTATCATTAAGATTTACATTTTCCAAGTTTTTCGTTGTTAAAAGCCCCTTAACTTTGAGCGGTCACTCAGACCTCACATCCATGTTACTTTATCAGAATAAACACTAAGGCCCGTTATTACCATCTCCAGTAAAATATTTACGGCTACTTTTACGGTTACTTTACTAACAGTTCGATTTTACAATATCTGGTTAGGAGTTAACTATAGGTAAGAATCCCTTAACTGACAGTAATCTTTACTGTAGGAAAATGTACAGGTAAACTCCTAACCGGAGGATTTTTTGAGGTTATACTTCTCGCGAACCATAGGCGTAGCGAGGGGGGGGGTTTGGGGGTTTGAACCCCCCCCCCCCATTGATAAAAAAAAGGAAAATTGTATAGTTTTTAAAGTCTGCCGATAAATTACTTAATACAAGTATAAAGCGTGGGAAGCTTAAAACTCGTTATTTTGCGTCTCAATTTTTAAAATTTTCCGGGGAAGGACCCCCGGAAGCTTAAAACTTGTTATTTTGCATCTTAATTTTTAAAATTCTCCGTGGGAGAACCCCCGGAAGCTTAAAACTCGTTATTTTGCATTTTAATTTTTAAAATATTCCGGGGGAGGGCCCCCGGACCCCCCTCTCCTTCCATATTCGCCAGACCCCGCGGATGTTATAACCCCCCCCCCATATGGTCGGCCTGGTTACGCCTATGTCGCGAACTGAATTAAAATGGAGAGATTAAATTATTTAGCTGCTTCCGTACCTATCAGTGGTGATGAAGAACAATGCCACTATATGTAAAAAAGATTTTAAAAATACTGAAAACTAGATCAAACTATTATGAAAGTTTGGACAATCAATTATTTTACTGTTTACTTCCTCTACCAGTAAATCAGATTATATTTTGGTTTTGCATCCTTCGGGGATGGGGTTTAGAAACGAGATAACTTTCTTTTCATTTTTATAACCATTTTACTTGAGGAGGATTTTATTCTTATTTATTTTTTAGAAAATAGCTTAACAACTTTTAGATTTTAACAGGAATTGTATAATAAGCGTAATATATAAAATATATAGGCTTATATATAATGTATTTTAATATGTTATGCTAAGAGCTAATAATTTAATTTGAAAACATGTCGTAATATTATATCCTGTAGTTACTAGCTACACATTTCATACACATATTTATTAGGTTTTAGGTCCTGCCTCGCAAATTATGGGACCTTTTTAGGCTAAGACAACTGAATGTGCACTACTGCCCGTACTGTGTACTGCATACTGGAATATATTAAGTTTAGAGGAAGTTATGTGATTCGCTTGAGATTTTTTCTGATACGTCTTTCCGAGCTTTGCTTTTATGGCCACACCTTACTGTGTGTTTATTTTGCCTACGACGCTTTTCGTGGATAATATTCAGAAACAATTATTATTCTTCACTTGAAAAGAATTTGCCGTGTCTCTTTATTTTTTTATATCAGCCATAACCTCATTATCCATTGGAAAATCAAACCAAACAATGAAAACAGATGAAAGACTGCTGCAAAAAACTGAGAAACGCTCGTACCAACTGCCATGACTTTTGTCTGAATGCGTTAACTGGGAGTAAACTTTAACTAGATGATGATAAGAACAAAGAAGCGTTTACTGGAACTTTACTCCGACTGTAAAATAAACTACCAGTTATCATTTACTCCTACTTAACTGGACATCGTAAGAACGGGCCTAAATGGTTAAGACTTAATGCTCGAAAATACTAAATTAGTTGGATAAGAACTAAACTTCATGAAAAATTCATAACATGAAATCACTACTATAATACAAGGAGGAATAATATATCTCGTCCTCTTTTCGAACCCAAATGTGCTACAGAAGTAGGTCTAAGACATATTATAAATTTCGGACCAAGGCTATACAACAATTTTACTAAAAGAACCCCTAATCTGATACCACTAAACAATAAATGGTTTAAAAGCAAGTACTCGAATTGATTAAAACTAACTTGTAATGGTAGGCCTACTTTTAGTCACTTTTAGGTAGATTTCGAAGAAAAATCTACCTATTGCAATCGATACCATGTCATGACTTTCGAAAAATTCTTTCATATCTTTACGTTTCATGCCTCCCTAAGTACGAAACCACCGCCTGTTCAAAACAAAAAAAAAGTGATATATATTAACTTTACACGCTAACGGCCGTAATTTTGAAAATATTTGAACCAAATTTTATTATGTTATTTCTAGGCCCAATAGTTCGGACAAGTTCGCTAATGAGCAAAATTGGCCCAAGGGGGTGGTCGGGGAGGGGGTTGAAATTTTAAAACATTTATATCTCGGACCCTATGAAGTATAGAGGGAAACTTTGTTTGAATAAATTAGTGTTAGTGTACTCCCTATGGAGTTTACAGTGACACCAACGATTCAGGGGTTTTGGGGGTACGAGTGGGGGTGAGGGGATGGAAATTCGAAATTTTTTAAACTACGTCTTGTGGGGTATCGTTGAAAAGCTCTTGATGAGTACTCTACAAATCAATAACTAGTTTCTTGATAGTTCTCATATAAGGCAAGATTTGAATGTTTGAAAAAGTGCTCTTTCCACTTTTTTGTAGTTAATATTGCGGGTTTTTCATGCCAAGGCTAAAGAAGAAGAGTGCTACGCAGCGACAGTAAATTAAACCAAAAGCACTTTGAAATCTACCTCAGCCTGTAGGCTTGCCTAAAGGGATTTTTTTTCCCCCATTATTCATTCTCAACTGTAAATTTTTAAATTTTATCATGAGGTATTTTGTTTGTATCTCTGTTGTGTTATTGTAATTCATTTTTTCGTATTTATTTCATATGAGCAATCTTATTTATTTTTATTCTTATTTTTTGCGTAAAACTATAATATGTATGTTTTTTTTTATGTAATGTTCAAAATATAATTTTAGTATGACTGAACTGACCCCGAACATGAGCTATGCTCATGCGGGGTAAATAATTGTAATTGTAATAATTGTGTTCATATTATTTATATTTGTATTTGTAATAATTTTGTATAATTTGTATTTTTGAAATTTGTAATAATAAAAATTTGAAATAAAAAAGTTTCCTTAAAAATATTTTGACAAGTACTTTATTTAACATTTTAGTTCAATGCATGATTTAATTTGAGAATTGATTAGGGGCTTTTCACATGAAAGTGATGTTTGTATGTGATGTTACAGAGGGCAGCACGGGTGTTCAGTTCAGCAAGCGGCCACTGCCAGCGCTGGCGTCGCCAGGAGGGTCGGCCACATTCTGTGCGAGACTTCTCAGTAGCAAGAACAAGAGCTCGCAGGCTCCGTCAGTGACTTGGACCGTCGCAGGACGGCCAGTGGACAAGGAGGAAACGAGATACAAGGTCAGTGATTCTTCCGAGTTTGTGTCAAGTGTTGTGTTTTGGAAAATTTCGAATTTACGATTAAAAAAAAAAAAAACTCGGCTAGACTGTATCGGGAACCCGCATGTGAAACGTCTTGTGTGTGCTGCCTAAATTTAGCGCTCTCCATATGTTATTATTAGGGGGCGGATTTCTATGACCTAAAAATAGGATATATGCATACATTTATGACCTAAAAACAGTAAAATATGACCAATAAAATTTAAAATATGACTTTACCACTTAAACATTGTGTATATTTTTTAAGTTTCATTCTAATACATTTTATTAAAATTTAGTGTTAATTATTTAAAATATCTGTAAATTCTCAAAAAGTATCATTATAATGCAAAATTTACAAAATATGATATGAAACTTCAAAAATTCTTTAATATGCACACAGACATGCCAAAAATATGACCTAAATATGAATATTCATACTAAATATGCTACAATAGTTGAAAATTTCCTAAATATGCAGTTATATACACAATAAAAGCCGTTCCATTTTCACCAGGATGCTTGGAATCGGGTTTAAATTAGTCGGAAATCTGAAATAATGCAAAGGGGAAAATATGACATGTCATAGAAATCCGCCCCTAGTTATTATTTGGGGTTCAGATGTTTATGACCTACAAAAGTGGAAAATATCACTGCAAACATGCCCTTAAAAATGACTAAATATGACTCAAAAAACCCTAAATATGATTTAATAAAACAACGTATTTTCAAAAAATAAATGTTCCAATTTAAAACGTTTCAAGACACTAAATTCTTATATCACATTAATTCAATCAGATAATAACTTTTTAACAATTTTGGTGATTTACAGCTTTACTTGCAATGAACTCCTATTTTAAAAGAAATTGCTACTCTTTGCTCGCTTCATCAGCTCCAAATACTCCTAATATTTTGTAGACTTTCCGTGTCCCTATAAAATATGAACAGTTGCATTAATTTTAAATTTTAAGTTACCTATTAATTTGTCATAAACATTTAACCAATGAAGTAAACTTCAAATTTAACATGACCAAGTAGTACACACACTGTATAATTGTGCTCCTTTACCGAATTTATAACTGAAATATGACGTTAATTTAAAAATATGGCCAAAATATGCAGTGGCGTAGCAAGCTTAGGTGGTACCCGATGCGGAAAATTTTTTGTCCCCCCCCCCCCCCAATTGAAATTATGAAAAGATGGAACAGTTCCAAGTGTTATTTTTTTGGATAGTCAAAGGTAATCCCACGAGAGTTTAAGAGTTTATCGATAGATGCAGCTGTAACGAATTTATTTTATGTAACTCCTAAACTCAACGGATTATACAAAATTAGTAATAATTACTTTGTTATATAAAAACAAAACTAAGCTCCGAAATCATGGCATACTATGAATCAACCATCCATAAAGCGATTCGAGTTACCATGTCGCCATGTTGTATCTAGTGCTACCAATGGTGCATATAAAACATAGGTAACCTAATTCAGCCAATTTTTTTAGGTTTAAGGAGACATACATTTCAAGCACATTATGCTGTACATTGTACATTGGACTGTTAAACGACAATAAATGCTATTATTAATAATAATAGTAATAATAATATTATAACTTACATTGTTTTCGTGAGCGACAGATTGACGAATTGTGGGTGTTACCATTAATAAAGCTAACATCTTTTGTTTCACACATTTCTAGGCCAAAATACACTCCCGAAATTGTGCAAAGTTTTATTTTTGGAGTGATTTTTTTTATACTTTTATATTTTGTTTTCCAAGCGAAATCTCGAATTTTGGAAAGATGAATTGTAATAAAAGGAGAAATTTTTTTATTTATGTCAGGTACCTTTCAAAATGTGAACCGGAGATTGGAGACGAGTTTTCCTTATTTTTACATAAATAAAGTTTTCTCAAAAACGGCTCTAGCGTTTTTCTTTAAATTTTGCCCGTGGGTTGCTTATACAAAGAGCTAAAACTTTTATTTCAAACACTTTTTCGAGATAATTCTCTGAAGGGTAGTTATAAGCCACACACTCTGAATACGCGCTCTTTGCATTACAGCCTCTTGCAACGGAAAATTGTACGGAAACAAAATGTTGTATTTGGGTTAGGTACTTTTTGGGGATGTGACACGAAGATTGGTGACGACTTTCCCTTATTTTTAAGGGGAGGCTTTTATTTGGGCAGAGGAAGTTATTTGAATTAAACATCAGATTCTTTTATAGGTTGATCCTAATAAATTTCATAAACAAGTAATGTAACTATTTTAGGGAACTGTATTATTAATAATCTATTCTTAAATATGCGCACAAACCAGTTCAAAATCTAGATTGCCGGAGACTTCGGAGTCAACTCACATTCGAAGTTTATTTTCGTCAAAGTCATGACTGCCGCAGCGGGTAGAATTGGTTGCGGCTTGAGTGATATAAAATATCACCGTTTGTTGAAGTCTAATTTAAATTAATAAAACAGCAGAGACAAGCATCGGCAGAACACCCCTTCCCCTAACCATAATATTATTGTTCGTATCAACATAGCGGCCAGTTTGTTGACTGCATTAAAAGAAGTTTCAATACGCATGTTGACTTGTAGAAAGTTTTTAAGCTTATTTAATTGTTTTAAATAATATTATTATTTTCTTTAAATTCCCTTAAGCAATTTTTTACTTGCAAAGGCATATTTTTACTTTGTCACCCCCTCGGGTGGTGGCACCCGGGGCGGCCCGCACCCCCCGCACCCCCCTTCCTACGCCACTGAAAATATGACCAAGACCATGAAAATTACCAAAATATGACTTTATATGCAAAATAAAAACGGTCCGATTAGGATAGGCCTATCAAATGTGCAATTCATGTTTAATTTGTGTTTGCGGCGAGAATGGAGGTCAGGATAAAAATATGACTTGTCATAAACATCCGAAGCCTAGTTATAATTTTCTAATTATGTCTTTATACATTCGTATATTTTTAAGGGGAGACATACAGCTTTCGGAAATTTATGGGTGATAAATAGGCGAATTTGATTATTCTTTCTCAGCAATGAATTTCTCTAAAACCTTGCAATCTCACATGCTCTTTATTGACTACTTCTACAATTTAATGCTATTTTCAAAATTAATCAAACTGTTACAGTTACGGGTAATTATCATTACAAAATGGCAGCCACGTTTCATGCAGTGAAATGCCGCTTCCTTGATAATTTCTACAAGTGACAATAGCAGGGTTGCCAGTTATCTGAAATCAAAATAAGGGACAGATGCGTGGTCGACGAAATCGACGGCTCGTATCTCAGAAGTTGTAAACTTTATTTAATAACGATAGTTTTGTTGTGATATTGGCATCACATTGCAGCTAATTAGTAAACAGTAAACGATTTTCTGTTGATACTTGCATTTGGGTCATTCTCCAAAAAAGTGCAGATTTCAATGTTAGAGTTTTTTAAATTATTTTTTTTTATTTTGGACCATGTAATTTTTTTATGTAATATTTCTTTCTGCAGAGTACTAATGAGGTACTAGTCCTACTTACCGAGTGGTATTTTGAATTAATTAACAAGGTTAGAAAATGGCGCATTCACGGAGGTGGGAAAACAGTAAGAAATAGTAATTATATAAGAGAAGTTATGTGGGAATTATATTAAATTGACTGTATTAAATGTTATCATGAAAAAGAAAAATATTTATTGCCATATAAATGGTTTAACACACAACTTTTTTACTTATTTTTATCTATGTTAAAATAGATTATCACCTTCAAATCAAAACTTTAAATCAAAACATGATATATTGTCATAAACTATTAGGCTATACCAGTAGGCCTATCTTCTTTAAACAAAAATAGCAAATGCAGACAGTTAAATATGTCATACTACTCAGAGTAGAGATCCAACGATTATAAGGCAATAACTACAGAGAAAAAGAACCAAACAGATCTTTTTGAAAGAAATATGCCGTTGGTATTTACATAATTACCTTTTACCAATTCCAAAAAGTTTCAATCCTGGCGTATTTTTGGGGGAGGTTTCAAAATTCTCCGAAATACGGGACAATTGTCGTCCCGGTTAGGAACTCCCCGGGACGCGGGACAATTAACAAAAATACGGTACTGTCCCGTAAAATCCGGGACGTCTGGCAACCCTGGACAATAGTGATTATTTTTCTATCAATTTGCAAACATATAAACATCATCATCTACAATCTTTGGAATATCTACAGTATAAGTATTTTTTTTTTAAATCATTTTTTTTTAATTGTATGTTCCATTAATATATATAATAAACTATTAATGTTAAATGAATGATTGTGGATAGTGTTGTTCATATGATATTAACAAATACACAGAAAAATAATCACTCAGAAATATTGATATTTGTGGAAGTTATCAAGGAAATGGCTTTTCAGTGTATGAAATGTGGCTGCCATTTTGAAACGATAAATATCCGTAACTGTAACAGTTTGATTAATTTTGATAATAGTATGCAATTGTAGAAGTAGTCAATAAAGAGTATGCCATATTACAAGGTTACAGAGCAATTCGTTGCTGAGGAAAAAAATCTGATGTGAAAGTCACATAACTTCCTCTGCCCAAATAAAAGTTAGCAGTATTCACATATTCTTGTACAGAATCGCAAGACACAATTTTACGCTAATTATGCTGTAAATACCTTATAGCCCCTCATTTGAATGTTGCGACTAAAAACACAGGCTATGGTCAAACTAAAAAAATAAAAAACAAATTTAAAGAAATAAAAAAAGGAAGAAAAAAAAAGTGACTGCAAACGTTTATTGAACTTTCCGCCATTCACAATAATTACCGAAATTTGTCGAATAATCCCCTCAGATATTTCTTTACTGTAGGCATGGCCAACAATACATCTTTCTCACTTCATGTAGGCCTACTTATATAGAATACGAGGCCGTGAATGTCCGCGTATTGAGTTGTTCACCAGACAAGACGGAGTATCTACAAACAATGGGTAGGGGTAGTTTACAACCACCCTTCAAAGAATTTTTTTTTTTTAAAAGTTTCAAATAAAAGTTTTAGCTCTTGGTATAAGCACTCCATGTACAAAATTTAAAGGAAATCGTTGGAGCCGTTTTTGAGAAAATCGTGACAAACGAAAATTTATTCATGTAAAGTCCCCTTAAAAGTAAGGGAAAGTTGTCGCCACTCTTCGTGCAACAGCCTCAGAAGGTACCTGACCCAAATACAAAATTTTGTTTTCGTACGTCTTTCCGTTACATGAGGCCGTATTGCAAAGAGCGTGTATTCTCAATGGGTGGCTTAAAACTACCCTTTAGAGAATTTGTTCGAAAAAATGTTTCAAATAAAAGTTTTAGCTCTTAGTATAAGCAACCCAAGTGCAAAATTTAAGGAAAATCGTTAGAGCCGTTTTCGAGAAAATCGCGAAGAACGAAAAATTCTAAATGTAAAGTCCCCTTAAAAATAAGAGAAAATAGTTGCCAATCTTATCCTCACATCTTCAGAAGGTACCTGACCCAAATACGAAATTTTGTTTTCATACGATTTTCCGTATTGGAGCTAGCCTGTTCACAAATATTCCACACAGACACACTGACACACAGACATGTTTCCAAAAATAGTATTTTTGGATTCAGGGGGCCTTGAAACGTGTATATATGCTAAAAACTCAACTTCGAATTTTGGGGTAGAAAACAATACTTCCTCTACCTATAGTACCTATGGTACGGGCAGAGGAAGTAATAAACAAAAGTGTCAAGAATATTCTCTCAAAATTTTAGGGCCGAATTACGTCTGTGAACGCCTTTTAAAAATAAAATACCCAATCCATGCACTCTTCCGTGCCCCTTTGAATATACAGTACAGCAAAGAGAAACTTCAGTTCAACTTTAAAAGCATTTTTCAATGCTTTTGAAATTTTTTCTCATAAACTATTCAAGATAAATGCGTGAAACTTTGTACACTTGTTGATAACAAATAAATGAACATTTCCTTGGGGCAGAATTTTGATACAGCCATTAATTTTTTTTTAAATTAATAAGAGGACTGACTTTTAATACAAATTTTGGTGCCGAAAATTAGATTTCTTGAAAGAAAATGGTGGAAAATATTTTTTTAAATACCCCCCTGGAAAGATATATTGATCCTTTAAAAGTAAGCAGATCAAGTTTCAAAGTGATCCATTAAGTAGTTTCCATAGAGAAGGCACTTAAGTGCGGCAATTAAATTGAAAATAAAAAAATACTAATGGCACAAACATTTTTAAAAATGGTGTATTATTACCATAGCATACCAAATGTGAGTAAAAAAAATCCATAACTGTGGCTGCAATACTTTAGGAGATATGAGGAATTTTCTAAAACTCTGCATTCTGACCTATGGCTAAGACTTGAAGAAAACAGACATCCTTAAACATCCATTCGCGACTGTATCGTGCCACTCTAATGTATTGCTGTAGTTTGAAGCATGAAAGCACATACCCTCCCCGTGATCCCTTAAAGTTCGTTATGGACAAGAACTATTCCCCAACATCAGTTTCTTGTGGTATTTTCTGGCACTCTTCCCTGGGATAGTGACAATTTTGACGTAAGGATGCTGTTCACATCTTGTCATATCCGTTCTACACGGCGGTTGACTAACAACTAAATTACCATCGCCTCTATTTGTGTAACCGTACATGACAATGCTGCCAGAGACTCGCTTCGCTCATTGGGGGCTCCGCCCCCAAACCCCCGCTGAGGTTCTCGGGAAAGGTTTTTTAAAAGATCTATGGGAGATAGATTTAGTCTGCTGTATTGGCTATTGCCTTATTTCTCAACTTTCAGAGCCCTATGTGAACACTGCCATGGAAACCGAGCTCTTTTTCGGGGGTTTTTAGGGCTAAAGATAAAAAAAAATTGGAATTTCCCTGTGGTTTACAGCCTAAAAGCTATGTGTGTATCAAATTTCAAGTTTCTAGCTCATCTGGAATAGGTCAAATATTGTCAGTGAGCCGAGCCGAGCCATTTTTCGGGGGTTTTTTAGGTCTAAAAATAAAAAAAATTAAAATAACCTTTTTGGAATTTTCCTGAGGTTTACAGCCTAAATGCTATACGTGTACCAAATTTCAAGTTTCTAGCTCATCTGAAAGTGGGCAAACATTAATGTCAGTGAGTGAGTGAGTAAGTCAGCCATGTGGCTTTATATTATAGGGATGTCACACTCTCCCATGACATAGTATAGTATCATCGCCTAATTATGCTCCACCCTCGTATTCTTTTATAGTTATTTTTCTTATTTTTATTATTTTTTAACTTCTTTCTTCTTTCTTCTGTTAGATTATCGAACCCATATAGTTCTGCTGTTTTGTTGTTTCTACTTCATTACAGTAAGAAGATTAGGCCTATGGATTTTTAATGCCAGTCTTTCTATTTTACTTTTGCCATTCTTCATTAACTAAATCTTGAACTGTATGGGGAAAAAAAATCTGATGTGAAAATCGCATAACTTCCTTTGCCCAAATAAATGTTTGCCTCTTAGTGTAAGGCTAGCATGTATGACTAGCATGTGCACGCGGCTTCGCCCGCGATAATTATTTCAAAAATTAAAAATTAAGAGCATAATAGTTGAATCATTATATTTATTAACACCTAAATCACGTGGACTACATACCACGATTAGATAGCATCGCCTGGTAAAAGCGACCTCAGATTCGAGTTCCTTGGTGCAGAAAACCCCTGTATAGTGAGTTTCGTCCAAATAAAACAATGTTTGACCATATTAGGGCTTACAACATTCAAGCGATCGCGAAAGTTTTATTTCAATGTATGACAAAAATAAACAAAGCCAACTGTAATTGTCAAACTTCCATTTAATTTAATTCCAAACCCATCTGAAACCCACTGGCAACAATGTTTTAATGTAAAATGTGATTCGGATTCGATAATTCTGTGTAAGAAGGGATTAAGTATTCTCAAAAACATTTGATTTTTGGCATTTAAAATCAGAATTTTTCAAAATCCTTTCTTAGTGAGCACCTACATTATGAAACGAAGGTACTGTCAAAATTCCAAGTCTCTACCTGTTATAGTTTAGGCTCTACGTTGATTCCTGTCAGTCAGTCAGTCAGTCAGGACAAAGCCTTTTATATATAGAGAGATATTCATTTGCCCAAGAAAAAGTTTTGCCTCTTAGTATAATGTATTATGTATGGCATTCTCTTAATGTAATTTGGTTGTAAAAATGAAGAGAATGTCGTTACCACATTGCATCGCATCCCCAAAGGATACACAACCCGAATAAAATCTGATTAATGCACTCACATAACTTACATCTTTCTCACTTAACATTCTGATACAGAACAAGAGCGCGTATTCAGTTGTTTCAAACCTAATGCAAAGCTTTATTGTTCACCAGGCAAGACTGAGTTTCTGAAAAAGAAAAAAATTCAAATAAAAGTTAAGGAAGTTAAAAGTTATAGGAGGCTTTTTTATGGTAATTATGATTTTTTTAACGTTATATGCTGATATTATTATATTGTTTTTGGATAATGGTATCATTTTTCAAAATGTTCAACCAAAAATTAGCTACATGTAACGATATTCTATAACTCACCAACGGAATTTGCCGAAATAGTATACAAATTTAAGCCAAAATACTACGATTGTCAAAATCAATGCGAACCTAAAAATCATGTATCCACAATGGCATTTACATAATAATATAAAGAATAGTAAGTTAATTCTGAAAATAATAAAAAAATCTCTTATTGGCTTCAATGCTACAAGAATTACTATTTGACCAAACGTAAAATAAAGAGAGGTCCTGATTTAATTGTGTGTAGGAATGAGTGGCTTATAACTACCCTTCAGAGAATTTATTGGGGAAAATGTTTTGCATAAAAATTTTATGTATAGCGTAGTATACGCCGTAGTGGTTGAGGCTCTGCGCAAACCGGAAGATCAAGGGCTCGATCGCCGATGAGGTCGTTGGAGTTTATCAGTTAGCCTAATCCTTCTGGTAACACTATGGTCCAGGGGTCGACTCAGCCTCTAACAGAAACAAGTACCAGGAGCAATCCTGGGGGCAAAGGCGGCCGGTGCCGAAGGCTGACAACTTCACCACCTTCTTGTGCCGAATGTCTACAAATCTGAGAGCCTCAACCTCTTGGAACCCTCTGGGCCTCTATGGCATGTATAGGGAACACTTTTTATTTACTATAGGCCTAAGTGATCATTCGTTACAGTGGCGGACGCAGACATTTTTTTCGGGGGGGGATTTGAATAGGTAGAAAGAATACTAAAAAAAAATAATCAACTTACATATACAATTAGTTTATAAAACTGGTCACTTAGAGTACATTTTTTCAAATTTCGGGGGGGGATGTAACCCCCCTATCCCCCCCCCTGCGTCCGCCACTGATTCGTTATGCTGTACGAATAGTAACCTTCGGGTCCCTTATTTTTTCCATTTATCCCTTTATTTTCACTTCTGTTGTACCCTATTATCCCTTATTTCCTCTTTCAAGAGTTGGCAAGGTGTAGGCTAATAAATGCATTTCATGAAAAACGTTGTTAGTAAAATCACTCAAAAAAAGTTGCTTAATTTCTGGACACCTGTTTTATACGCGTAATATGGTATACTAGCAGGTGCCCGCAGCTTCGCCCGCGATAATTAATTCAGAAATTAAAAATTAAGAGCAAAATAATTAAAACATTTTTATTAACACTTACGCTCGAATCATTCATAAACTAAACGATTGATAAATTATTAAAAAAACAGTTAAAAATCCTGCTTTGGAATGCATTCCACCGCTTGGGGAAAACTACCCCAGATTCAAAGTTCCCTGGCCCAGAAAACCCCTGCCTAGTGAGTTCCGTCCAAATCGAACAATGTTTGCCCATTTAGGAGTACATTCATTATCCCTCTTCCGTCTAGGTTGAAAATTTCATACGTCTGCGTGCCTTGACACTATAAACAAACGAATCGACCAGGGTGAGCTCACAGAATCGAAACGATCGATAATTCCCTGCGATGTATTGAAAAAACCGCGATGCTTTTATTTCCAATTTGTGAAAAAAGAAGGCAAAGCTACCTGCAATTGATTTGACAAATAAAATGTACTTATTATTGATAACTGATGCTCGATAGCGCTAAAAACTCACGTTTTCTGACAGTTTTTCGCTCACAACTCGCGAACAAAAGCTGAAGTTAAACACCCGGCTTCGAGGTGCATTTTCGACCCTTCGGTCCAACTATGTTTAAAATTTCATATCTCTGCATTCAGTAGATTTTGATGGGCATCGCATACAGACACACAGACAGACAGAAAGATAAACACTTCCTCTTATTATTACAGATAACTAGCTTAAAAGGCCCGGCATCGTCCGGGTTTTGTATTTTGTAATATGAAATTAACTTATGGAGGACTTTCGATGTTGAAACTCTAGGTCCTTATATAATACGTATGTAGAATTCGAAGTGAGGAAGAACGGCATATGGCACTCAGACTATTCCCTCCGAAAACGCTAGATATAGCTTTTTATGGCTCTCAGAGGATGTCGAATGTTGCATTCCATTGCTTCTACACACCATGCCTGGGAGGAGTGCAAATAAGAAGAAAAATAAATTCCGGTTACATAAGATTGTATTGTATTGACAGAAAATTGTAATTCTCACTCTCATATTACCATACAACCATTTCGGGGCTGAAGAAAAAAGAAATTCAATATCCCTTTCATACTTTCCTTCCCAAAAACCCGGGACATAATATAGCCTACTCCGCGCGTAGGACTGAAAATGTTCCATCCCATTTTGTCTTCTTTTAGATGCTTAGGGCCTCTGATAAACATCCCTAGGCCTATTTCTCAACTAATACAAAGCCTACAGCTATGAGTGACGTATCAGTGGATAGGATTTGTTACCGACTTCCGATATAGCATACTCACTGGCACACACTTAAGTTGTCCCTGCAATACGACAGCTTATTCTACATCAAAATGTGAAGTGAGAAAATTATATTTTCCATGTCGAGGGTAGAGAAAGTCATGTGACTGCTTTATTTTCGTGGATTTTATTCTTCAAGAATTATTTTCACAGATGTATTAATTACATCGATAGTATCAGAATTTGTTAAAGCCCAGTAGTATCCAAAGCCCTATGTGAACACCGTAAACAATACTTTCGTTATGTAAACAATTGACAGCAGAACTGTCTAAGTGTGGTTCATTTCACATTTCCAACTTTTCCCGTGGATTTTCCAAAAATTTTCTTTCATACAAACCTTGTCCTGACAATTACGAACACCACAAAAAAGAAATCAGCCAAATCGGTCGAGCCGTTCTCAAGTGATGCGGCAACATACATTTTGTAAATTCATTTTTATTAATATAGATTTATTACAATAGGCTATATTATAGTAAGAGGCAAAACTGTTATTTGGGCAGAGAAAGTAACTCGTTTCACATCAGATATTTTTCATTGTATTCGGCCCTCTAATACGAAACAGCTGTGTAACTTCAAATCGCCTGTAACGTGATAGGCTACTTGTTATTCTCATATCGACATCTCATATGCATTGAATGTGAAGCTGATCCTATATGGAAACATAGACGACAGAGCTATTTTTAAACTCTGAGCTAATTAATATTACATTTTCTTCTCTATCTTCTTTCTCTATCGTTACTTTTTTTATCATTTATGTTCCCTCTCTTCCGTATGTCTCTTTATGGAAGTCTTCCTGTGAATGGAATGTCGAGATGCATGCAGCAGTTTCTTTCTGTCTCTCTCCCACACTCAGTGTTGTCTAACATGGAGCTGACAGAGATAAGACCATCTCGGAACTTTCAAAACAGTTGCATACAACTGAAATTTTGATATTATTATTCTAAAATTTCCCTTTTTCAAATTTTAAATTGTCCACCGCTCCTCTCACGCAGCGGGCCCGAGTTCGATTCCTGGTCGGGAACAAGTTAGGTGAGGCTTTTACCGGGGTTTTCCCCTCACCCGTGAGACACATGTCAGGTAACTTTAGGCCCTTGTGGTCCCCGGATATCATCTGGCCGTCATTATCATCTTCATCCCCATCCTCGCCTTGTTTGGAGTGAGTGTGTGTGTGAATGATGTGTCTCGTCTTATGTGTTCGTGTTGTCTCGGAGGTGGCCCCGGCATTGGGGTGATCACTAATGCGGGGAGCCCCTCCATGTCCTTGTCTGATCAAAAAAGTATGTCTGTGTGTTGTGATCCATAGTTCATTCCTCTCCCGAAAGAGAGAAAAACAAAGAATTTAAAATGTATTTAAAAACTCATATATTTTAAGTCATGTAAATACTGGTAGAATTGTTAATTGGATCATCACCTTGAAGAATGAAATTCATGTAAACATAGCAAAAATGGAGAAAGAAACTCAACTGTGACTAACATCCCACATCAGCTGTTCAGCGTGCTTTTTAACAATGAACTCTATTCTTCACATAAAATGTTCCTGTCATAAACAATTTCTTTTTTAAACATATTAATGACTTCACCCTTGAGTTAATTTTCCAGACGCTCCTATTTTGTAAGACCGCCTGCGTAGTCTTGTGGTTAGCGTCGCTGACTACAGATTCGTAAGCCCGGGTTCGATTCCCGGTACCGCCTCGGATTTTTCTGATTTCCTGAGGTAGGGAGGTTTGGAACGGGGTGCACTCAACCTCATGATTCAAATTGAGGAGCTACTTGATAGAGAAGTAGCGGCTCCGGTCATGGAAACCATCACTAACGGCCGTGGGTGCCGGCATGCTGACCACATGCCCCCCAATCCTGCCATCTGCCTATGGTAGAAGACTCAGCGATCGGGTAGTTGTCCCTTCAGGAATGTAGCATCACGGAGTGTGTTTTACCTATAGGCTATTGTAAATTGGTGGTAAATCATCTGGCCATCATCCTACTTTGATGTGATTTTTAACAATTAATTCTACAAAGATTAAATAAGTATTTTCTGTGAAAAATGGAAGATCGATTTACGGCCCTTCTTTTTTACTAATAAATAATACTAGCATGTGCTCGCGGCTTCGCGATAATTATTTCAAGAATTAAAAATTAAGAGCATAATAGTTAAATCATTACATTTATTAACACCTAAATCGCATGGACTACATACCACGATCAGATAGCATCGACTGGTAAAAGCGACCTCAGATTCGAGTTTCTTGGCCAAGAAAACCTCTGTATAGTGAGATTCGTCCAAATAAAACAACGTTTGACCATATTTAGGGCTTACAACATTCAAGCGATCGCGAAAGTTTTGTTTTCAAGGTTTGACAAAAATAGCCAAAGCCAACTGTAATTGATTTGACATTGAAATGTATAACTGAAAACTTATGTTTTGAAAACGCAAAAAAATGCACGTTTTTTGCCAGTTTTTCACTCATAACTCACGAACGAAAACTAAAATTAAAATTCCGGCTTCGAGGTGCATTTTCCGACCCTTCAGCCCACCTATGTTTAAAATTTCAGATCTCTGCGTTCAGGAGATTTCGCTGGACATCGAGGAGAATTCCTTTTATTAATATAGATAATATGAATTATAATGATACCTTCTCAAATTTGTCAAACATCCATTTAATTTAATCCAAGCCCACCTGATACCACTGGTAACAATACGTTCTGTGAATTTGTTTTGATAATTCTATGTAAAAAGGGATTAAGTATTTTCAAAAACACTTAATTTTTGGCATTTAGAATCATAATTTTTCAAAATCCTTACTTAGTGAGCACCTACATTATGAAACGAAGGTACTGTCAAAATTCCAAGTCTCTACCTGTTATAGTTTAGGCTGTACGTTGATTCCTGTCATTCAGTCTGTCAGTCAGTCAGTCAGTCAGGACAAAGCCTTTTATATATATATAGAGATTAGAGCGTAGGCTAGTGTATACCCCCGTGGGAATTTCCGACTCACATATTTTTTCGTTGGTATTGCCGTCTAGTTTAAGTCTTTAGTTGCTTGCCCCTTATGAATTATAACATATACCCGGAAAACCACGGAAATCCGGAGAAAATGAGGGTTTTAATTTTGCATTGTTCTTTGCTCCTAATATGCCCTGGGAATTTCTGACTCACTTTTTTTTTTATCTAGTTCAAGATTTCAGTTGTTTGCCCCTGACCAATTGCAGCATATCCCCGGAAAACCTGTGAATGCTGTGAGGCGATGGGCTTACCACCTTGTCCCTCTGTCCTCTCTCTTTGAAATAAGCGTCACCAAATGAATCTATGTCTGAAACCTTCAATTGTAGGCCCCATGCTCCCGTAGGAGTTACAGGAAAAAGGCAATATATCCTTCCCCCTTAAAATAAATGCAATCGATCTGTACCGGGATCGAACCCGCGAATTTGGGGACAGAAAGTGCTTTAATTCACTGAAACTCCAGTAGTTGAGGTGACATAATAGGCTATTATCCAGTGTAGGCTGCATGCACGTGACTTCGTTTCCACATCTGAATGGAGAGGATTTGGAATGCTAATTTTTATTGCTACTCATTTGCATATGCAACGTTTTTATTGTGTCTCCCTAAATGGTCAGGGAACCTTGAGTGTGTATGTATACACCAAGACTATGATGTTGTTTCTGATGCTCATTTATTTCCGGCCCAACCCTTACAAATTGCGGATGTCGCATACTTAGCCTATCTACCCTGAGGTTCCATCAAACTTAACATTACTGTTTTGCATTTACAACCTTATTCCCTCGTACATACGTATACTTTATACAGAGTGTTAATTAATAACACCGATATTTTACCTGTATACAGAGGGGACATAGAAAACCAATTTTTATCAGGAGATTTTTGCTCTATGTTTTCATTTTTTTCCTGTTACTGCATAAAATCTCCCATGGCATGGCCGCCACTGACTTCTAACTTATGAAAAAATGCAAAACAAAGGAACTTCGTTGTTAACACTGTAGTCAGTAGTAGTTATGAATAAAAGAAGACTAATGCAGTGGTGGCCAGTCATGTGGTTAGTCTGTAAATTTTACAGATTATAAAAACTCTAAGTTACGATATAGCTGTTGACGAATTATTAAAAATCAGGTTTTTATCTATCACTAGGAAGGCTTGAAGTCAATTTAATGAACATTTTAACTCTATTTCGCTTCATTATTGATTTATGTGCACCAAATTGTAATGACTTTAATGCCCTGTAGCTTGTTAGTATTGTTTAGCATACCGGATTGATAGTGGTACAAATTGCAGTAAAAAAATATACAAAAGTCCCTGTATTTTATAGAGCTTCCGAATATACTTTATTAAGTGTCCTTCAGTTTGGAGCTTAGATATATAGATTGTTTGCATATCCAACAAACGTATAGTTGATCATGGGAGAAACACGGTTTCAGAAGATGAGTCCTTCCCCACTTTGTGTTGGCGATTGCTCTATTTAAGCGATGCTCATCTTTCCCAGTTGCTGTGGCAACAGAACAAGCCTACATGCAATTAATTTCACAATTGAAAAGTATTGGCGGTATCGATAACGGTGAATTCACGTTTTCCTCCATCTTTTTTGCTCAAACTCGGGAATGAAAGATAAAATTAAAAATCTGGCTTTGAGGTGCATTCAAACCCCATTCCTTCCACCTATGTTAATTTGTTCAGATCTCTGTGTGCCGTAGATTACATTACATTAGCTTTCGTGTATTTATACAAAGAGTAAAAATTCTCCATATTTAACGTACATTGTCATGATACTAAAAACTAGTATGGATTTTCTTATAGTGATAAGTAGACTTCGGACTTTTAGGTCGCTAAAAATGCTGTTTTAGGTACCTAAAATAGGCTCTAAAAATTGGAAAATAGGTTCTAAAAATCGTAAAATAGTCTCTTATAAAATAGTTAAGTTGCCAATTTTCTGAAATATCTCGATTGCAATGCAGAATATTATATTTATTGAAGTCACCATTAATCAATAATCATGATAAAACACAGATATAGGCCTAGGGTACACAGAATTATATATACCAATTACTAGGGCCTGTATTACTACCATAGCGCCCAGAAGCTACGCACGCTAGCATATTCAACCCCTTGTTATCCCTCAGTGATTCAGAGAACTACTTTTTTGTTTGTTTTTTGTTTTGATTTGTTTTGTTACTGGATGTGGGAGTCGGGAGAAAAACACTACATTTTCTTGGGAATTCCAAGGAATGTCTTTATTATTTAACCACGTCACAAATGTGTCATGTACTGCACATTCCGAGCTAAAAATTTAGTACGAACTGAAAAAAATGCTGTAATTTATAACAAAAAATAACTTATTTTGAACTTTAGAGGAAAAACAAGCAAAAAAGGCAAAATTGGGCTCTAATGTAAAAATAGGCTGTTTTAGGTCCTATAAAAGTATCAATTTTAGGCATAGTCACTTATGAAACATGCATATACAAGTTTTCGTCCATATATCACTTAAGGATTAAAATAGGTTTTTACCTAAAATCCGAAGTCTAGTGATAAGATTATGAAAGCACCTTATTTCTCGGACTATAAGACGCTCCGGACCATAAGACCACCTACAACACCTCTTATGATTATGGTATTACCGGCAATATTTACCGTAATTTTAATTTTTGTGCTTTATTTCGGACCATTAGATTCACTCAAAAATTTGGTATGTTAGTAATTTGAAGTATAAAATCGCTGGCCCTATTTGTTAGGCTTACTTTTGGAGATGCGTTTCGGCCATCTTCAGTACTTGGCATATGCTTGTACCTGTTAGTTGCGCCTATTATTCGTTGAGAATCCATAACCTCAATGCCGAATAATGTTTCAGATGTTACAAAATTCTGCTATTTTATGCACAAAATTCAATTAAAATGTACAGTCGGTCAAATAAAAAACGTCGGGCAGTATTTGATTAAGTATCACGAAAGAGCATATGCGCATGTACAGGAAGACTTAAGGTTAGGTTCACACACGCCTCTTGTCTATCCATGTATTTTCTTGATTATTTAGTCAGTTTTGTTCCAAAACAAACATGTATAGAAGGCTGTGGCTAGGCTATATGTCGCACATCCGCCATATTCTTGGTTGCAAATTCTTATAATATTAATAATTAATAAATTCGCGAGGAATATGTTTATTCAAGGAGCATTTTTTAAAGACTTAATTTATAATAGCGGTACTTGTAGTGCAAAATCAATAACTTACGTTCAACTTCTGCAAGCAATCTAGCATCGAAATACGCGGTCGGCCAGTCCTATGAAAACTTCCGGTCAGCTGCTCTTTAAGAAATATGGAACCTTCTCGCTGCTTCAGAGGCCGAAAAATGCAGGTCAATTACAATATGATTATAAAACTACCACCAGACTACGGCCTAGAAAATAAACATTCATACATTACAGCCCTAACTACACTTTCTCTGAAGCTAGCATTTGGATGTGACACGATGACACAAAGCAAAATGAATTATGACAATACATTAAGTTGAATATCGTGTGTTGCGCTTTTCTCGTAGGCCTAGTTCATTTTTTCCCTCGTTCATTTTTTTCCCTCCTGTCGCATGGCCTCATATGTTCCGAGAATGACCTGTATTTTATGTTTTTTATAGGAAACTTGTGAACTAATGCGCTAAAACTTTAATTTTAACTGCATACGAGTCCGGACTTTTTTATTTGACCGACTGTACTAAAAGTGATAAAATGAATAAAAATGCTCTTCAAGATACAAGAATGAAAAACAGCCTTGACAAATTTGTCTAAAAAATACTACAATTATCACAAAACATGCAAATTCGAAAGACGTTATGTTACTGTAAAATAACTTGCAATTTCATCATAATCAGTAAACTCACCAACTGGAGGTCCCGGGTTCAGCGTTTTCATTCTGTAAAACAAGAAGGATGTATTTCAGTGCAATTTTCATGTATTTCAGATATAATTACCCACCTACTATTCGGGTATATTGAGATAGAGATAGCGTAGATATGAAAATGGAGGGAAAAAGAAAAAATGAAGAAAAGACTCCCCAGTGAAGGCTATATTACATAGTGGACGGAAAGGGGATCATGAAAGCAGGCCTAAATGGGAAAATATTGATTGATTTGGAGGAATTGTAATTGCAATGAAACTTACAATGTATACACATATACACACACAGGTAAAATATTTCGGTGTTATTGATCAACACCCTGTATAAATACAGTATATAAATATGTAGCAAAAATTGCTTAAATATGTAATTAAAAGGGTAATTAAGTAGTTATACGTTTTATATTGATTTACCTTATGATTTCCGTACCAATACGAGATAATTGTTTTTTAGTATACGCTCTCTAAAACAGCTGCTTTTTCGGACTGGTAACACGCCGAAAAATTACATTTTAGTATAGCACTCATCGACTACAGAAAAGCTTTCGACACAGTAGAGCATAATAAAGTACTGGAAGCAATGAAATCTATAGGGATCCATCCGAAATATATAAGACTATTAGGACAAATATATGCAAACAGCAAAGCAAAAGTAACAACGGAAATAGAAGGAGAATCATTTGAGATAAAACGAGGGGTGAAGCAGGGAGACCCAATTTCACCAAAGTTGTTTACAAACGTCTTGGAAGAGATATTCAGATATACAGGATGGAACAGGAAAGGATATGGCATAGACATAAATGGGAGAAAACTTACTAATCTTAGGTTTGCGGACGATATTGCATTATTCGCAAAGTCTCAAAGAGAACTGCAAAAGATGATAACAGATCTAAACAATGGAAGCAAGAAAGTAGGGCTAGAAATGAATCCTTCAAAAACTAAAATAATGACAAACCATATAGAAATACCGGTATTTGTAGAAGGAAAGGAAATAGAGTATTGTACAGAATATACTTACCTGGGTCAATCAATCAACATGTCAAATAAGGGAAATGCAGAAATCAACAGGAGAATTAGGCTCGCATGGGGAAAGTTCTGGAGCTTAAAGTTTATCCTCCTAGACTGGCACATAAATATCAAGAAGAGATTGGAAGTGCTAAAAATGTGCGTCATACCAGTCCTACTATATGGCTGCCAGACATGGGCATTATGAAAGGAACAAGTTAACATGATAGAGATTTGGAAAGAAAACTGTTGGGAATAAATCTAAGGGACAGGATAAGAAATGAGGAGTTAAGAAAAAGAAGTGAACTGGAAAACGCAGCGATTGTTGTAAGAAAAACCAAATGGAATTGGGGAGGTCACGTCATCAGAATGAATCAAGAAAGATGGGCGTATGCAACAACTGTTTGGGACCAGAGGAAGGGTAAAAGAAGCAGAGGCAGACCTCGACGCAGATGGGAGGACGAATTCAGGGAGGAGTTAGGAATGAGATGGACAAGACAGGCCAAAGAAAGAGTGTACTGGAAACAAGTGATAAAACGTTTAAATCATTAGGAAAACTGTGATCTAAGAAAGGAAGAAGAGTTCAGGGAGGAGGCAGAAACGAGATGTTCAGGATAGGTCACAGAAAAAGTGAACTGAAAACAAATGATAGAGCATTTAATTCATTAGGAAAACAGTGTCCTAGGAAAGTGTTGTTAATATAGAGGTCTTAACCCACCAGGAGGCAAAAACCCAACTCTCCAAGGAAATAGCTCACCTTGGGAGAGTAAAACAGAGCCAGCCCTACCATGGTAGGAGGCCCTTGCCCTATAAGGGATTGTGACGGGCTTATTTATTTATTTATTTATTTATAACCTATAGGCCGCTAAAATTGAATAAAACTGCATAATTTGATCGGCCTATATCATGGCAATGTATAAACAAAATCCAAATGGCATTGACAACTCACACCAACTTGACCACACATAGATTTGGTCATAAAACAACAAATTTAAGCCGATATGTTTCTTTATGACAATCAGATACTTGACCTGGGTTTTTCGCGAAGCACGGTAGCCTACTTCATCGCATAACAACAGATATAAGCCAACAACTTTTCACATCTTGGTTCACAAGAGAAACATTACTTACCGTGGATGCACCAGCATTTAAGTGCAGTAGTATAGATTATTCCTTCTCATAGTCTACTTCTGCCGATATTTTACTGGCAGCTGCTCCAATTCAATGTTTTAGGTTTGGGTTGAATTTTCCTCGGGATTATTACTCATATTTTCACAAGCTTTTCATAAATATTAGCTCGTATGCATTATTGTTTACAAAAAGCTACTCATATATCATGCATCTATGCTGCATTTCATATTGGTTTATACGGTTCATTGTTCCGGATTCAGGTGGCTGTGAGACTTTAACAAACGGCTGACTATCTTTCATTATAATTAATTATATGGTATTTTTGTTTCATTTCATATAATTCAGAGAGCTTTAACCAAAAAATACATATTGTATGCACCACGTACACAAAAACTTTATCGGACTCATCCAGTATTAGATCCAGTATTAGATTAGTCCGCTAATTTTGCGTACTTGATACATAAATAGCTATTTTCATTCAACGCCACCGCCTTGACAGAAATGAATAGATGACACGCACTACACGTCTGCTGAAGAAATAGTCGCTCCGCCCCCTTACAACCCTCTTATATGCACTGACAATATCTGGTTGTGCCAGTAGTGCTGTTAATCAACATTTTTTCTCTTAACATGATTTATGGTTTAAACCGTAGGTCAGAGTTTGTAAAACCCGTTATTTAAGTGCATAAGATTAGCATTAACTGCTCCTTACCTGACAACCTGTCCCCTGAAATCCGCTTGGTTTGTGCCAATTAGTTTATAAGTACAGACACATTGTCCGAGTTCTCAGCTGTTTTCAAGTCACCTGCTTTCCATTAAACTTGTAAGCGTTTCACAATGAAAACAACAAAAACATGAAGGTTTGTATGCATTTCAGGGCAAAGTAGTACATAACGTTAATGTAAAACAAACAAAAGAATGTAGCCATTTAAGGGAGTGTATAAAGGTTTCTGTACTAAAATATCTATTTATATATCAAGTACGTAAAATAACCCTTCAGCGGACGAATCTACACCATTTCAACCTCAATTTCGGAAAAACTAATTTCAATTTCGGAAAAAGTAATTTCAATTTCGGAAAAAGTAATCTCAATTTCGGAAAAAGTAACTTCAATTTCGGAAATACGAGGGCTATTTTTTAAAACATTCGATGGGGCATAAAATGAAAACCACAGTGAAAATCAAAACTGTTTTATTTGGAACATTTAGGTACACCTTCTAGCTACTTCTCTACATAATCTCGCTCCGATTGAGTCATTTGTCCTAGCGTGGTACCAACTTTACTATACCCTCTTCATAGCCCTCGTATTTCCGAAATTGAAGTTACTTTTTCCGAAATTGAAATTACCTTTTCCGAAATTGAAATTACTTTTTCCGAAATTGAGGTTGAAAAGGTGTAGTAGGCCTATAGAAATACTGGATGAGTCTGATAAAATTTTTGCTTACATGGTGCATACAATATTTCTTAGTAAAATCTCTCGAAATTATATGAAATGGAATTAAAATACAGAAAAAAAAATTAGCCATAAAGAAGTTATAGTCAGCCATTTGTTGACGTCATATTCTCACAGCCGTCTGAATCACAGAACAGCAATGAACAGGAGCAATAGACCTACGAAATGCGGTATAGATGTATAATATATGAGTCGCTTTTTGTTTTTGTAAACAATAATAATGCATACTAACTAGTATTTATGAAAAACTGCTGAAAATATGGGTGACAATCCTGAGGAAATTTCAATCCAAGCCAGAAACATTGAATTGGAGCTGCTGTCAGCCGTAGACTATGAGAAGGAATATATTGCATTTAAATGCTTGTGGATCCACGATAAGCAATGTTTCTCTTGTGAACCAAGATGTGAGAAGTTGTTGGCTTATTTTGTTATTATATGATGAAGTAGGCTACCATGTATTGCGAAAACCCCTGGTAAAGTTTTAGATTATTATAAAGACACATGTTTGCTTAAATTTGTTGTTTTATGATGAAGTAGGCTACCGTGTTTTGCGAAAAACCCTGGTAAAGTTTCTGATTATCATAAAGAAACACGTTGGCTTAAATTTGTTTTATTACCAAGTAGGCTATATGCTTAAATTCATGTTAAAGTTGGTGTGACTGGTCAATGAAATGCAAATGCAGTTTTAAATGCATAGGTCTCTAAACTGCAATTTTTCGGCATGTTACAACAGCTGTTTTAAAGAGCGTGTATAATAATATATATTATTATTATATATATATTAATATACTAATAGGCCTAGTATATTGCGATACAAGTGCCGTAAGCGGTGCATACGGATCGAGGAAAGAGTTTGAAAAAACGAGGCGCTTACGCCGAGTTTTTTTCAATTTCCGAGATCCGTTATGCGCTTACGGCACGAGTATTGCATGCTATTTTTTGCACGATGATTATTTATATCGATTTATTAACATTAATTGAGATATTAGCTGAAAATATTATGTTTATACACTATTGAAGATGGATGTTATATTTCAGAAAGTGATTCGCATATGTTGGTTGTTATGGGGACCGAATATTTGTCCTGTTAAAGCCGCCACAAACTGGGGGGCCTTGGTTCCGGTCTTCCATAAAGGCTTGTATTATGATGATTTTACTTGCGGCACTTGTGCTTTTTGTAATCTTTAACGCACGGAGATTTCTTTTGTTTTCATAGCAACCAGATTGCGTGCGGGAATGTCAAGTTACGATCCACGGCAACAATATTCGTAAGTACCACTAATTAGTTACGTCGTGCAAAAAAATATAAAATTACAAAATCACAGAATTTTGTACAAGAAACAAATTGGGGGACTAATCGTTGTGGAAAGTATTTTCTGTGCAGTCCGAGTTGTGCCTCAATGATACGCTCTGACGTTGTTACGAACAAAGATCACATTCATATGATGCATCAGATTTGTACCATGACATCAGTAAACATGCTTCAGAGATCAGAAGTTTTATGTCTTGCATGGTTATTGCGCAGCGGACTCCATACTGTGTACATTCAATGTACCACTGCAAAAGCCTTTAAAAGAGCGAAGGGTGGATTTTCCATTCATTGCCCATTCAACCTATTATGGTGGAAACTCCAACTTGCAATATGGAATGCTGGTAACCTAACTTACTGCAGAGTAGTTTATATTATAGGCCTATTTACTAAAATCTAACAGGATATTCTAATTTCTGTGATAAAAAATTTTGCCAAGTTTTCTTTTTGAAGTGAAACTTCTTCAGCCGCGGTTGGGGTAATTCAAGAGCTTGTGTAACGCTCAAAAGTCTGGAGTCTAGTCTGGAGATCCATTTCCTGAAATCACACAAAATGCTTATTAATTTCTACTCGGGGAACCAAATTAAAAATTTTCCCCTGCTATTTGGCTCGTGTTCAGAGTATTGCCAGTCCGAATTACCAGTTATCCGCCTTATATAAGGTCTTGTGTGTAAACGCTCAAAATCGTCACGAAATTAGTGAGGTGTGACGGAACGGACTGCACAGAAAACAACCAACTCAATGATTATGCTTATCAAAATTTAAAAATCCAAAAGATCAAAATTTTAAAATTCCAAAGATCCAAAATTAAAAAATCGAAAATGCAAGATTAAAAAATTCAAACCCAAAATTTAAAAAATAAAAAATCCAGAATTAAAAAATACAAAATTTAAAAATAAAAAAATTTTAAAAAAAATCAAAGATCTGAAATTTAAAAATCTAAAATTAAAAAACCAAAAATTCCAAAATTGAAAAAATTAAAAGATCAAAAATGAAGAAATCCAAAATTAAAAAAGTAGAAAACACAATATTAAAAAGTCCTACAATCCAAAATTGAAAAAATTCAATAATCCAAAATTGAAAAAATTCAATAATCCAAAATTGAATAAATCCAAAAATTGAAACAAGTTTCACTTCTGTCGCGTGGCGTTCCACGCACACTTTTTTTTTTAAATAGAGGAATTCAGGATTGGAATTATACTGCAGAAACCTTATATATATATATAGTATTACATGCTATTTTTTGCACGATGATTATTTATATCAATTTATTTACATTAATTGAGATAGCTGAAAATATTATGTTTATACACTACTGAAGAGGATGTTATATTTCAGAAAGTGATTCGCATAATATGTTGGTTGTTATGGGGACCGAATATTTGTCCCCATGGCATAATTACCTCACAGATTATTTATTTGAGTATTTCGTAGTTTTATATGGTGAGCATTAATGCACTGAACTTGGATAATTGTACCCTTTTTTTAAATTTCAAACGATAAATCAACTACAGAGTATGAACCACAAGAAATCGCTGCAGGAATTCCCTGACATAAAATACAATTTACACTGAACTAATTCTATTGCCAAAGCAATACTACAATGAGCCGCAATACAAACCTGGATTTTCCGTACCCGGGTTTTTTTATTTTGTAATTCGAAATTATCTTATGAAGGACTTTCGATTTTTAAATTATAGGTCATTATATAGGCACAGTATAGTATAACAGTAGCGAAGCTCTAATGAAAGGAAAATGCATCCTTTTGACAGATCGGTGCGACACTAGCACCCCAAGCGGCCGGCAAGATTGAACTAGCAAACAGCCATTTTTAGCATTGGAAAGATACGAATATATGGCTGTATTTCTTCTTATTTTTAAAATTACTAGAACGAGATTATTACCGGAAAGGCATACTGGTGAACTCACCAAATCATAGACTTTATGGTAATATAAAGAAGTTGTAGTTTCAAGATCGATGACATTGTATATCTTATAAAGTATCAGACCGGTTTCCCGATGTGGTCTAGTATGGATGCAAGCGTGATAATCACAAATTGGCAATTTAATTTAACAAATAACTATTTTTGCTTACCTCTCAGGATCTTTAGGGAACCTGAAGAAAGATAAATCGAGAGATTCCTTTGGTTCCTTTGGCTGTTGGTGCAGTTTATAGCACTACAAGCATTTCCATAAAATATTGTTGACATTTTTCCACTGCCTTCTAGATTGTGCATTTTTCATAAGAAACAATGTAACAGATTGTGTTATCTCTCGCTCACCGCTACGAGAGCTGCAGTCGCGCCGGTTGAAAAAAACTGTATGGAGCTTCGCTACTGTTATACTATACTGTGATATAGGTATTTAGAATTTGAAATAGGAAGAACAATAAACTCAAACTATTCCCTCAACACTATATATATATATTTATTTATTTATTTATTTATACAGAGTGCTTCAAAAAAAGTATACACATTTTGAAGCTTCATAGAAAATCTGCAAGGTTAAATTTATGGAAATGGAAAGCTTAAAGTCCAATTTGAAAAGTAAATGACTTTCTGATGAAAATGTGATTAATGTGATTAGTGGTGGCTTTCAGCATCAATACATTTCTGAGTACGAGTCAACCACTGGTTCCGTACCAAAGTGTCTACTGAGATTTCTGTGCACACCACTTGAATCTCTTTCCAAGGTGTGTCTTGGTTACGTGATTTACATTTGTACACCTCAACTGTTAAACGATTGTTGAAATCATTGTTGGATGATTGTTGAAACGATTATTGGCACGATTGTTGGACGATTGTTGGAAATATTATGTTGTCACCTTTTGAAGAAATATAACATTACTTTCTCCCGGAAATTTAACCTTGTACAATGGGAAATAAAATTTCGATGACAGTGCGAAGTGTGAATACATTTTTTGAAACACTCTATATATATATATATATATATATATATATATATATATATATATATATATATGTATATATGCCGTATATATGTATATAGGCTATGCCGTATGTGATAAGAATATATAATATTTAAATATTATGTTAATATTTCAAATGTTATAGTTTTGAATGGACGAGATATTTTTTAAATTATTATTAAGTGCCAGTATGGTACTTTATGAGATTGTGTGGGGGACGGGAAAATGTCTGTCCCTGTGTCTGTACGCGCGATATCTCAAATACGCTTTATCGGATTTTAATGAAACTTGGTATACGTGTTTATAGTGCCCATGGGAAGAAGCCTATTGATAATTGACCAAATCGATTGACCGGTATCAGAGTAATGCCCAATTTAGTGCCTATTTTATGGTATACTAGCGTGTGCCCGCGGCTTCGCACGCGATAATTATTTCAAAAATTAAGAAATTAAGAGCATAATAGTTAAATCATTATATTTATTAACACCTAAATCACGTGGAAACCCGGACTTTAAGCTGGGGGTCCCGTGTCGTAGATTTACGGCACGTAAAAGAACTCCAAGCCTAAATTAGAGCCTCTGGACAAAATTTCTCGGCCCTTTCACGTCCAAGAAATACTTAGTTTCCAGAGGGGGGTTGCGAGGCGATGGGCTTACCACCTGTCCCTCTACCCTCTCTCGGAAAATAAGCATATCAAAAATTAGTATAGGTAATGAAACCTCCGCTTGGAGGCCCCTTCTCCCCACCTGGGGATCATAGGGTACCAGATCAGATCAGATCAGAAATCGCGTGGACTACATACCACGATCAGATACCATCGACTGGTAAAAGCGACCTCAGATTAGAGTTCCCTGGCCCAGAAAACCCCTGCATAGTGAGTTTCGTCCAAGTCGAACAATGTTTGACCATATTTAGGCCTATATTGAATATCCCTCTTCCGTGTAGGTTGAAAATTTCATATGTCTGCGTGTCTTGACATTATAAACAAATGAATCGACCAGCGTGAGCTACAACATTCAAGCGATCGCGATGGTTTTATTCCAAGGAATGACAAAAATAGCCAAAGCCTACTGTAATTGATTTGACATTGAATGGTATTGCTGAAAACGATGCTTCGAAAACGCAAAAAATACACGTTTTTTGCCCGTTTTTCACTCATAACTCACGAACGAAGGGAAAAATTAAAAATGTAATATCCCAGAAACCTTCCCGGGAATGCACTCAACAACTTCCTAAAGTTTCATGGCGATCGGATGAATGGTGTAGTAATGCATAAAGGACACACACACACACACACACACATACATTCATTTTTATATATATAGATTATAAAGAATTTAACAAATGCAAATCGGTTTTCCTGACAACATATTGTTTTACACTGAACATATAGGCCTACGTCTTTGGAATTTGCAATACAGTTAGCCATGACCCTACTCCTTTGCATTTGAGATGTTTATTTCGTTGATCAAGTTGAATACTGTTAATATACAGAAGGCATATTACTGAGAAATAATTAGGCCTACGTACATTAAGTGGAGTTCTTCGCCAGTGTATTTTGTGAAATTTTGACATATTTTAAGAATGTCTTATATCAGTGTATACGAGTTTGAATTAAGGTTAAGTAGGCGAGACACCTATCTCCTCGACATTATTATTTTCCTTATTTGGAAATCAACACGTTATGGAATGTGCTTACTATTGTTAAAACAATTGATTACTACTCGAAACTAGTCGCATTTTGAACTTTATTATGTATTTTTACCGATTTTCAATCAAATAATTTTCATTGACCGTAAAACACGACAGCCATATTTCCTTTTCATTGAGCGATGAAGGATGACCAACTGTTGTTTTTGCAAGTTGTGTCACTGCCTTCGTAGATCACGAAGGCAGTGGTTGTGTACCCAGAATTCCACATGTTGTTTTCCCGCGCGCGAGGTTTGAAATGTTGGTGTAAGTGTGTAGGGCGATGATTGAAATTAGTTAAAATGGACGGGGTGAAGACGATTTACGATCTGTTCACTTATTTCTCACAAAATGATAGAGATATAATAATAATAATAATAATAATAATAATAATAATAATAATAATAATATAATAAATAAGATATAAGATATTATAATAAATCTCCAGAATGATGGATTATTGAATGCTTGTGGACGATGTGGGACGGTTGGGTTGGGTTGGGTTGGGTTGGGTTGGGTTGGGTTGGGTTGGGTTGGGTTGGGTTAGGTTAGGTTGGGTTAGGTTGTGTTAGGTTAGGTTATTTTATGTTATGTTATTTTATGTTATGTTATGTTGGGTTAGGTTAGGTTAGGTTAGGTCGGGTTAGGTCGGGTTAGGTTAGGTTAGGTTAGGTTGGGTTAGGTTAGGTTGGGTTAGGTTAGGTTGGGTTAGGTTAGGTTGGGTTAGGTTATGAACAGTGATAATAGTTCAGGAGGTCGGGTTAGGTTAGGTTAGGTTGGGTTAGGTTATGAACAGTGATAATAGTTTAGTAGGTCAGGTTTGGTTAGGTTAGGTTGGGTGAGGTTAGGTTAGGTTAGTAAGTCAGTTTGGGTTAGGTTGGGTGTGGTTAGATTAGGTTATGAACAGTGATATTAGTTTACTAGGTCAGGTTGTGTTAGGTTGGGTTAGATTGTGAACAGAGATATTACTTTAATAGGTCATTCTGATTTTTTGTTTATGTAATTTTTCAATTGTTTTCATTAATGAAAGTTTTATAATTTAATGAATATTGGTAAAATTAAGTAATTTGTTTATTGTATAAAAATAGCCACTTTGTGAATATGAGTATATTTTGTGTAAGTTTCTGTAAAGACAATTTTTTGTAAATGTAATTTTTCAACTGTTTTCTAAAATGAAAGTTTCATAATATACTGAGTGTTGCTAAAATTAAGTAATTTGTCTGTAGCAGTAAAATAGGCACTTATTGAGGGGGTTTCTAATTTATTTTGTGTACGTATTTTGACGTAACAGCTACGTTTGCTTTGATGCAGCCGCCCTAGTTTCGCGAGGAGAAAGGGGAAGGTAGGGGAAGCGTGCAGTTACCATGGCAACGAGTAGCATACAGTGGAGTCACAGTTGGAGTGTTGGTAAGCGTGTTCCCAGAATTCTAAGTCAAGTAGATAATATGGCCGTCAGTTATACTTTTCTATCATGAATTACGTACTTTTAGGTACGGTATGTGTTTTACAAGATATATTCTAATATATTAAAAAATTCCGGACCTAATTATAATCCTTGCACCCAGGGACACATTTTGAACGTTGTTTCGCTTCATAAAAATTAAAACTGTAATGTCGAGGACATTGGTATTTACCCGGTTAAGTATGTTCTTGCACAAGCCCTGCTTAATGAATCGATCTGGAGCTTAACTCGGAGATGGATTACAAAAATAACATATTTTGTTCATATCATAATTGCAATTAACTTATCACTGATTAAATAAAAGCATTCTGGCACTTTGTTATATCAGTTTACCTGATTTCATTTTTATTTATTACATATATTGATTGGGGTATTAGGGTATAAATAGTTTATTTTATTTAATGTGTGTAATTGTGTGTATAGTGCATCATTGTATGTATATATGGATAGGTGGTATTTTTTTCAACGTTGCCACTGGGTTGTTGGCCTATTTGCAGAGTAAAAAAAAAAAAAATATATTATATGATAGGAAATTCAATGGAGGAGAGAAAACGTTTGAATTAAACATCAGTTTGAATTATAAACGTTCTAATTATGCAAGTTGCACTCTAATGTCTATGCTAACCCCTTTTCACAATTTTAAGATCACGAATCTGTGTCACATAGATTTGTGAATACCTTAAGAGTCACTAAACACTCGTAGAAAAGCTCTTAAATGTTATTATATTTGCAGTCTATGAATGTTATTAATATTAGTAGTGATTGCTCTAGTTGGAAGAATATTTCGGGGGGAGTAACCTTTACTATGGTCTCCCGTAGAAAATTATAAACTTTGGGGATGTTTTGACAAAAACTGGTATATTTTGTTCGTTCATAAATGTTTAAATTTCCAGGGCCCCCTGTTTCATAGAACTTGCTAATAATATTAGAACTCTTAATATTATTCATTAGTTATCTTGTTTCATAGAGACCTGAACACTACTCATAAAATCTCTTCACTAATATTATAATCAGCTGATTGATTTGGAGGTTATGTCTGGATTTTGTTTGTTTTCCCCACTGCCTTCTAAACTGTATTAATCGTGTATACACTGCCTGTCCTATACGGCTAATTTTGCGTACTCGGCGACATTACAGATGGCAGCACCTTTCACACCCAGACTGCTTCTTGTTTTTTGCTACGACATTGTTGATTATGTAGTGCTGTCACCGCCGTCTCATAATCACTGCCTTCTAAACTGTATTACTCCTCGAGACGGCGGTGCTCATAATATAGTCTATCAATGCGTCTAATTAATTTACATTTATTTTAATTATTGCTCCAAAATTCCATTTCAAGGTAAGTGTCATATACTGGAATAATATTACGTTCTAAACAAATAACACAAGTATCTGTGTCTGTTTAATGCTTATTTTGATTATTGATTGCTGGAATCTGGGTGTGAACTGTGTCGCCTCTACAGGATAAATTAGGCAATTTAACAATACTCTGAACTCCATGTTAAAATAAAGCATAGGACAGGCAGTGTAATTCTCGAGACGGCGGTGGTTTTTCCCCTTCTCAGTCTTTTTGTCAATACTATTTCAAAGCAGCACGGCCTACATATATCTTCATAATAACTAGCTCTAAGAAATGAATAAACCTGCCAGGCACTTATTCAAAATAGGTTTATGTACTAAAATCTAACCTCAAATCTTAAACACTTGTTTTGACAAAAATTCCCTTGATAGTGTATGTAAGCTTTGTCTAAATTGATAATTACGTCAGAGTGATTCATTTTCCACAAATTTAAAATCACAAAATCTGAATTACATGGGTTTGAGAATAACTTATTAGCCCAAATACACTTATAGAAAAGCACCTAATGTTATTAGTCAATTTTATTAAATTCATATGTTTGTTCCATAAGATTATAGGCTATTCTTGGCCTAAAATTCCTTGGTCTGCGAACATATACTTCTTCATCACTGTTACTTGAATCAGAATCAGCCATTTTCTTGATTTTCACAACTTATGATGTCACAAATTCAACCTCTCTGCTAATCTTATGGGAGAAAATTCACTCATAGAAAAACAACTAATATTATGAGCAAATTATATTACCATTGGTGTGTATGAAACAGTTCACTAATAATATTAGTAACATTTACTAATAATTTAGGGCCATGAACTCATAACTAATAATATTAGCTAATATTCTTATGAAACAGAAGACTAATAAAATTAACTAATATTATTATTTTTTGCTAATAATATTAGTGTAAAGGTTCTATGAAGACATTAGATTCACTCAAACAAGCGCCTACAAGCCCGCCATGCCCTTCGCGTCAGCTGACTGTCGTAGTTCTTGTCTTTACGGGAGATGGCAGTCTGTGGCAGGTCGGTCAAATTAAGGTTGATTTCTTGAGACTAACGGACTTTTACAACACGAATTGAATTCATTTTAATGTGATATAAAATTTAACACGAATAGAATTGATTTTATTTTAAATACAGATAATTATTATTTATTACGCAGATTTAAGCTGCTACTCTGAAGGTCACAAGTTCGTTCCGTGTTCGATCGATACCTCACCGATGAAGAAATGAAAAACGCTCTCGAAATGAGTGTCATTATTAGGGCAAGGCATTTGATGATTTAGCATCTTTTTATTTGGAGGTTAAAAGATAGCACAAATATTTATAAATGTGTATCATGAAATAATTAAATATGGCATTTTCTTTTTGTTTTTGCTATATTTTGCATTGTTCATAATCTTCAAGACCTAGGTAATTTTATAGGGAATTTTTAGGTCATTTTCGGCATTTCTTTTTAAATTTTGTGTCATTTTTAACTATTTTGTGGTCATGAAATGCCTTGCCCTAGTCATTATGATACCGTTACAATACACCTAATAAGCTAATAGCCTAAGCGTATAATAGTATAATAGAGAGAGAATCAAATGAAAACCGCAATCAATATTTTTCCACTATTTTACTGCAGGAAAATGTTTGCTTGTACATTATTTTTCCACATAGTCCCCTCCCATCCCAATGCATTTATGCCATCGGATAGGAAGTGCTTCAATACCGCATAAGAAAAATTATTTTGGTTGACACTGTAGTCACTCATGCACCTCCGATTGCACGTCTCCAACAGACTTGAACTTCTGCCCTCCAAGGAGATCCTTTAACGGACCAAAGATTTGGAAGTCTGATGGTGCCAAAGCGAAGGGGAATGCTGAGAGCAGTTGTTTTGCTTCAATATTAACACCCGTCCCCATTCTGCTCGTGCAACCAAGAAAACCATCGACGACATATCTTCAAGTGCCTCCCTCATCTGCCATACTTGACACCATCAGATTTCCACATCTTTAGTCCATTAAAAGAGCACCTTGTAGGGCAGAAGTTCAAGTCTGATGAAGACGTCCAATCGGCGGTGCATGAGTGGCTACAGCGTCAACCAAAATAATTTTTATCACTCGGTAACGAAGCCTGATGGCGCAAGTGCATTGAACTGGGAGGAAAAGTAGTGTACAAGCAAACGTTCTTTCTGCAGTAAAATAGTGAGAAAAAAATCTGATGTGAAAGTCACATAACTTCCTCTGCCCAAATAAAAGTTAGCAGTATTCACTTATCCTTTTACAGAATCGCAAGACACAATTTTACGCTAATTATCCTATAAATACCTCTTCTTTCAATCATGCGACTAAAAGCGCAGGCTAGGGCCTATATAACAAACTTAAAAAAAAGAACAAGTGACTGCAGACGTTTATTGAACTTTCCGCCGAAAAGAATAATTTCCGAAATTTATCGAATATTTCCCTCAGATACTTCTTTACTCTATACCTGGCCAAAAATACATCTTTCTCACTTCACATTCTTATATAGAATAAGAGGCCGTGAAAGAGCGCGTATTCAGTTGTTCATCACGCAAGACAAAATTTCTACAAACAGTGGGTGAACAGTGGGTGGCTTGTAACTACCCTCAGAGAATTTTTTCGAAAAAAAGTTTCAAATAAAAGTTTTAGCTCTCAGTAAAAGGAACACATGTGCAAATTTTAAAGAAAATCGTTAGAGCCGTTTTCGAGAAAATCGCGAAAAACGAAAATTTCTTCATGTAAAGTCCCCTTAAAAATAAGAGAAATTTGTTGCCAATCTTCGAATCACATCTTCAGAAGGTACCTGACCCAAATACGAAATTTTGTTTTCATACGATTCTCCGTTTCGGAGCTAGCCTGTTCACAAACTTCCACACACACAGACACACACACAGACATGTTTCCAAAAATAGTATTTTTGGATTCAGGGGGCCTTGAAACGTGCATATATGCTAAAAACTCAACTTCGAATTTTAGGGTCGAAAACAATACTTCCTCTACCTATAGTACCTATGGTACGGGCAGAGGAAGTAAAAATTGCTGTTTTCATTTGATCCCCCTCATAGTAAGGTCGAACAAAAATTTAGTTTATAGGCTAAGACTATTGCGGCAAAATAGTAGGCCTACTGTACGAAGAAGAGAAGAAGAAACAAAACAGAAACAACAGACAAGACATAACCTCCAAATTAATCAGCTGACGAATCAGCTAATAATATTAGTGAACAGATTTTATGAGTAAGCATAGTGTACAAATCGCTATGAAACAAGATTTTGTTAACTAATAAATCATATTATGAGTGCTAATATTATTAGCAAGTTCTATGAAATAGGGCCAGGAGCTTCTTACTCACTTCAGATACAAGCCTTGGTAACTTTATTAGGCCTATACGGGAGGAATGACGACTGAAATATTGATAATTTTGTTTTACGCTAAAATAAGACTCATCAAGTTTTAAAATTGAATGTTACCTTTAAATTAACTTACATTCTCGCCACAATTTAGATGAATCTGCTGTTTAAATCCCCGTACATGCGGATTTTCAAATCCATTTTCTTGTAGCCTTCTTCTATTGTGAGGGCATTTTCAAATGTTCATACGCTTCTACAATTTTATTGGTTACTTACTTACTCAATGGCAATAGACAATTCCTAAGCAAGCTAAAGGAACATTATCTATTTTATGGAACCCGAAGGTTCATTGTCGCGCTTACCTGAGCCCGCCATTCAACCCTATTCTGGGCTAACTCCAACCATACCTCGAAAATCCTGCTTCCCTTAAATCTATTCTAATATTGTCTTCCCCACCTACGTCTAATTCATCCAAGTGTCTTTTCCCTTCGGATATCCCAGTCAATACTTTTGAGATGTGTCTTTCCTCCCCCATTTATGCATCCTCCGTGATTTAATTTCCCTTACTATATCCGGTGACGAGTACAGGTCATGAAGCTCGTCGTTATGCAGTTTTCATCTCTCTCTTAGATCTCAATATTTTCCTAGCCCTCTCTTTTCGAACACTCTCAGATTATGTTCTTCCAGAAGAGTAAGCGACCATGTCTCACATCCATATAATACAACCGGCAGGATAATTGTCTTATAAATTTTTATTTTTAGATTTCTGTACAGAAGACGAGGCCTAATAATTTATGAAACAGAAAATATTATGTTTAGTAGTGTAAAAGTTGTATGAAACAAATCCCAGCAGGGACTGGAAATACGTGTTCTTGTTCCGGTAGTGACCGAGACGCGACAGAATTGTATCCGACGTGACAGGAATTAACACATTCTTCCCGTGTTCACCCGTCAACAAGCAGCTTTTCACCGACACTCGACACTCTTGTCAAGTCAGTCGCAGAAATTGTAACATTCCTTCCAGGATCTTCTGTGTTTTTAGTTATTCTAAGACAATGTGAATTAATATAGCAAAGATTTATAGAATTATCTTTGACATAACGTAAAAAGAAAAATCCCTTTCAAAGGGGAGAATTTTATTTTTCCGATTAATTCAAAAAAATTGAATTTTCTTTATGTAAAGTGGTAGTAACTACTTCTAGAATTACATACTATTCTCAAAATTAATCAAACTATTATAGTTATGGGTAGCCTAATTATCGTTATAAAATGGCAGCCATGTTTCGTGCACAAATGCCGTTTCCGTGATGATTTCCATAAATGGCAATATTTTTTAGTGATTCTTTTTTCTATCTATTTGCAAACATCACATGAACAATCTTTTCAATGTCTACATTATATGTATTTTTTTAAAATTGTTTTCAACAATATATATATATATATATATATATATATATATACTTTAAAAATATATATATATTACTTTTAAATGAATGATTGTAGACAGTGTTGTTCATATGGCATTAACAAATGTACAGAAAAATAATCACTCAGAAATATTGATATTTGTGTAAGATATCATGAAAACGGCTGTTCAGTGCATGAAACGTGGCAGCCATTTTGCAACGATAACTACCCGTACCTGTAAAAGTTTAATTAATTCTGAAAATAGTATGCAATTGTAGAAGTAGTCAATAAAGAGTATGTCATGTTAAAAGATTGTAGAGCAATTCATTGCTGAGGAAAAAATAATTAAATTCCACCTATTTCTCACCTATGAATTTTACCCAAAGCTGTAGGCCCCCCTTCCTTAACTATCTAACACCCATTCGAGTGTCACAAACTCAATAAGGGTAATCTATATACAGTATATATATATATATATATATACTATATATATATATATATATAAACGAATGTATGTGTGTCTGTCCTTTATGCATTACTACACCATTCATCCGATCGCCATGAAACTTTGAGAAATTGTTGAGTACACTCCCGCGAAGGTTTCTGGCCTAGTAGGGCCTACGTTTTTAATTTTAGCTTTCGTTCACGGGTTATGAGCGAAAAACGGGAAACGTGCTCTTCCCCCCCCCCGCTTTCGAAGCATCGGTTTTCAGTAATACATTTCAGTTGCAGTTGGCTTTGTCTATTTTTGTCATACCTTGGAAATAAAAGCATCGCGATCACTGGAATGTTGTAAGCCCACGCTGGTCGATTCATTTGTTTATAATGTCAAGGTACGCAGACTTTCAACATAGACGGAAGAGGGATAATGAATAGCCTATAGGCCTAAATGGGCAACGTTGTTCGATTTGGACGAAACTCGCTATGCAGGTGTATTCTGGGCCAAGGAACTCGAATCTGAGGTCGCTTTTACCAGGCGATGCTATCTAATCGTGGTATGTAGTCCACGTGATTTAAGTGTTAACAGATATAATGTTTTAGCTTCTTCTTCTTCTTCTCCGTTTCACCCAACTTTGGGGTACTTTGAATCAATCACTTCTTAATGTTTTGTGTTTTAATTTTAGCCCAGTATTGCTTCATTCTTTCTGATCTTGCCTTTCTCTCGTTTTCACTGATCTGAATCATTCGGTTGGTTTTGATTTTGACTTGGAACCTCTCTTTCTTGACTTTGGTTTTTTTTTCAGTTTTATCTATGAGCATTTTTTCTGCTATTTTGAGTTCTTTTAAGTCCTTCTCTGTTTCCTTAAACCAATTTGGTTTGGTCTTTTTGTTGCGAAGATATTCAAAGATTTTTTTGGTCAGTCTATTGATTTAGCTATTATGCTCTTAATTTTTAATTATCAATTTTTTAAATAATTATCGCGGGCGAAGCCGCGGGCGAAGCCGCGGGCACATGCTAGTTGCGGAATAAAAGAGAACATTTTCCTCCTGACATGAGAGTAACAGGTGGTTGGAAGACAGAGTATGCGCAGACTGCCTGAAAACAACTGAAAAGACCAATACACCATATTTAGAGAATTGGAAACTCAGACATAAGTTTTGTATGAAACCGGTTCGGTTAGCTAGAAGGCACCCGTTATATTATAGTCTTTTAACAACTGAGAATTAATACGGATGTAGCATGCATATTGACATAAACAACACAATGTTTTAAGATTTGTTCGCCAGATTTTATATTCAGCCAATAAATTTGCGGAAATTGCGAAGTGTACTAAAATATAGACTGGGTTACTTAGATATGCATCTCTCTGCAGGGGGCTAAATCATTTGTAATTCAATCGAGTTGTTATTTTTATCAATACCCTCCCCCCCCTGTATATCATATTCTGGAAACTTGTTTAGAGGGATTTATTGAATCCACTCCTGGGCTCCAAGTCTTCTCTTAAATGCATGAGTTGAGTTGTATTTCTATTCAGGCAATGAGATGCTTGACTATTAAGGTAACTTATTTTCTCCCCATCTGTGTATATATATGGGCATCGCACACAGACAGACAGAAAGACAAACACTTCCTATTATTATTTTAATATATATGATTAGGCCTATGTATATTTTAATAATATAATTTATATTATAATAATTTTATAGCCTATTATAATATATATTATATATACTATAACAATATAATTTATATTATAATAATATAATATATATTATATTATATTATAATAATAAAAGGAAGTGCTTGTCTTTCTGTCTGTCTGTCTATGCGCTATGCCCAGCGAAATCTACTGAACGCAGAGATCTGAAATTTTAAACATAGGTGGACTGAAGGGTCGGAAAATGCACCTCGAAGCCGCAATTTTAATTTTTGCTTTCGTTCGTGAGTTATGAGTAAAAAACGGGCAGAAAACGTGCATTTTTTGGCGTTTTCGAAGCATCAGTTTTCAGTTATACATTTCAATGTCAAATCAATTACATTTGACTTTGGCTATTTTTGTCATACCTTGGACATAAAACCATCGCGATCGCTTGAATGATGTAAGATCACGCTGGTCGATTCATTTGTTTATAATATGCCAAGGCACGCAGATATCTGAAATTTTCACCCTAGACGGAAGAAGGATAATGAATATAGGCCTAAATAATGGATAAACATTGTTCCATTTGGACGAAACTCAATATGCAGGGGTTTTCTGCGCCAGAAAACTCGAATCTTAGGTAGTTTTTTCCCAAGCGGTGCTTTCTAATCGTGGAATTCACTTAAATAGCCGGATTTTTAGTTGTTTCATTAATTAATTATTAATCGTTTCGTTTAGGCCTATGAATGTTTGGCGTCCAAGTGTTAATAAGTATAATGTTTCAATTATTTTGCCCTTAATTTTTTATTCCCAATTAATTATCATGGGCGAAGCCGCGGGGATCACCTAGTAGGGTATAATAATAAGAGGAAGTGTTTGTCTTTCTGTCTGTTTTTATGTTTGCTTTCGTTCGCGAGTTATGAGTAAAAAAACTGTAGAAAACGTGAATTTTTAGCGCTATCGAAGCATCAGTTTTCAGTAATACATTTCATTTGTCAAATCAATTTCAGGTGGCTTTGGCGTTTTTTGTCAGAACTTGGAAATAAAAGCATTGCGATTTTTTCAATATTTCGCATGGAATTATAGATCGCTTCGATTCTCTCGGTCTCCTTAGCTGCGGTACTGGTGTCTTAGATCCATGGTGAAGGAGGCTGTGGGTTCCAGTCCCGCCTCGGGGATGATTGTGTGTAATAAGGAAAAATGGAAAACAAGGAAAACAAAACTAAAAAAAGATAAATATTACAGGAAAATTGGCCTATGGCCGGCTAAATTTTACTAAAAAAAAATCTATAATTTTTTTGCAGATGTTTCTGGTATGTTCAACTGTTTCAAACAGTGATTATTTTGTTTCCATACAAATTGTTGCCAACCAAAAGAGCCTGAATTCCGCTACAGTATGAATTAGCAAAAAGTTTTTCGTTGATGTTCTAAGCATAAGCGAAAGAACGTTATTTTCTTTTTTAAATAATTTACGATTTGAAATAACATAAAACGTCGTAAATAACTATTATTCATCTTGGACCAACCTTTGCAATTGTGAAGCTTAGTCGTTATAAATGGCGGAGCTTGTCATTTAGCGAAGCTAATGGTATATCGAGTTTGCCTGGTACCGGTTTGCACACTGGTATTGAGTGAAAGAGGTTAATGCAAATGGAAGGAATGACTTATATGTTTTAATTAAATTAGCAGGAATTTGAAACACAACTACAATACATTTGCATGTAGATGGCGTGGCTATATTTCATCTGTGTAACAAGTATTAGCTGTAATTGAATTATCCGTCACTTCAATTTGCGATGAAATGTGTTCTCAACTCCAGTCCCGAGTTCGACAACTGAAATTCAATTCTGAGAATTAGCTTTCAGTAAATAAATCATTCTCTCTTCGTGTGGCACTTGTTATTTATAAATATTGTTTTGGATACTGAAGTCAGTTTTAAATATTAATGGTATTGAAATGCAATCTGCTTTCCTATCCGAACCAGTAGACCCACAGAACACATTAAATATTGAAATGATTTAACCCTTAAGTGCAAGAGACTGAATGTCTCACATAATATACAAACGCATGGCGGACTGCACAGAAAACAGTTAACACTGTGATTAGGTTCATAAATTATATTTACTTCCTCTGTCCATACCATCGGTACTACAGGTAGAGGAAATATTGTTTTCGATCCCCAAATTCGAAGTTCAACATACACGTTTTGATAAAATCGTCTACTCGTAACTGGACATAAGCATCAGTGTGCAGTGATTACTACGTCACATGTTGCCAATTAAGCAGCACGAAAACAGATTATTTTATACAACACAACTTGTTTGGAAATTGAAATACCGGTAATAGAAATGTACATTGATTAAGAACACAATTTCGATTCAGTGCAAGCCAGTTCGTGTGCTTTTATTCTGTTCTGCTGTTAGCTTACCTAAATTAAGTTAACTATGTGTTATATGCACCACTGGTAGCACTGGTCACAACATGGTAACTCGAATCGATTCGTGTATGGTTGATTCATAGTTTGCCGTGATCTCGCAGCTGTTAGTTTTGTTTTTATACAAGAAAGCACGAAAGTAATTATTATTTATATAATCTGTTACATTTTATTCATGGAATAGTCTTAATAAATCCAACTCGAGTTGACGAGTTTCATCAGATAAATTTGCTCCTGCTGGACAGTCGCGCACCTATCGATAAACTCGTAAACTCTCGTGAGATTACGTATGATAAAATCGCATCCTCGTATTAATAGCAAGTAATTTATCAGATAAACGATCGTGATTGATCTGTATCCGAGGTATTGGTAAACGTTATTGGTCAATATAAAAAAGGCGGCCTATGAAAGGAATAGTTCATACAAAAATTCAAAACATTCAAATAGGCATATATACATGGGAAAAGTATAATTATATGGAATCATGAGAATATTTTGGGAGAATAATTCCTCTGACACAGGGATTTGAACCCAGGACCTTTGGCTATCCGTGCCACTGCTCTACCAACTGAGCTAAGCCAGAGTTCACTTCACAGCGCCAGATGGAATCGCTCTCCTATGACTAATTGCCCTAATGGTCTACCTCACAGAGAGACAAGTTATGTCATATGCAGGAGTCATAGGTGAGAACATTGGCGCGAACAGCCAAAGGTCCTGGGTTCAAGTCACAGTGTCGGAGGAATTTTTCTCCTATAATATTCTCATGTAATGTCCAACAGAGATGGTAATCTGTGGTTCATGAATGCATTAGGAATCAGAAGGTCATGAAATGGATGTTTGTTTCAGGTGGAGACAGAGGGCGACGTCCACATCCTCCGCATCTCGCCGGTGGAGCCGTGTGACAACGGGACAGTGACATGTAGCGCTATGACGAGTGATGACGAGTGTGTGGCCGTCACGGAGCTCACTGTGCGAGATGGTGACGACGAGGAAGACGTTGGAACGCCGGCTATTCTCATCCGGGGTCCCTCAGACACCACGGCCCTTCGCGGCGACCGCGTCGTGCTCAAAGCGACCTACGTGGGCAACCCACATCCCCTGGTGCGCTGGCTCAAAGCGGTGAGTACCACATGAAAAAAGCCACCATATTTTACGGACTGTAAGACTCATTTTTTTTACCTTGAAAACAGAGCTTGAAAGTTGGGTGCGTCTAATGGTCCGAACAGGGCCGTAGCAAGGTCCTTCTGCGCCCCTGGCGAGTTAGACAAATCTGCGCCCTTCAATACTAGGGAGTCTGAACAATTTATTATTTTAACGATTATTATTTTAATATAAAAACACTGTTATTATCAAAGAAAACGTAAACCTTAATTTGAAAATGAACTAAGTGTTGGACTTTCAAGGTACTAAAACCTTATTTTCAGACGATTGAACTACTTAAAAAATAATTAAATCATAAAATCTATAATTTTTAAAGCTTGATAAATTGCACCAGTCTAAAAAAAAAGTGGTATTTTTCATGATTAATTTTGCGCCCTTGGCGGGGGCCCACCTCGCCACCGCCTAGCTACGGCCCTGGGTCCGAAGTACACTAAAAATTTTAAATTATGGTGGTGGTGATGATGATTATGATGATGATGATGATGATGAGTGTTCTGCCCGAAGGCTGGTCTAGACCAGGGACAAAGCCATGGGGTAAATTATGGTAAATAGCTATAAACAAAGGATAAGATAGTTACAAATTTTTGCACAAACTTTACATCAGTGCACTTGTCACAATCGTAAAATAAGGGTAGCTGGAAGCCAGGTATACATTGCAAAAAGAAAGGAATGTTTAGTTCTTTTATACGAAAGGAGTTGTCTCCGCCGGGTGGTTTAAATAAATACAATGACCTCTAAACAGACGCCCTCTAAACAGCCTTATCCCGTTATCCTTACCATATGCTGAATTGAGGTTAGGGGGTGTAAAAATATTTTCAATCTTTCATGAGAAATTAGTTCAATTGTTAAAATAAATATCTTTTCCTTTAAATGTCCACCCTAAAATCAAGGTGCGTCTTATAGTCCGTAAAATACGGTACTTACAGGCGAGCACGAAGTTAACAAAACAAGTAATTCCAGTTCGTTTGTGCTTATTGTTAGAATAGTAGGTATTAAAAAAATAATAATAAATAAAAAAAATAGATAATTTAATATGTAGCGGAATACAGGATCTTTTGGTTGGCAACCATTTGTTTTGAAACAAATCACTGTCTGAAAAGTGTGTATACAGTGCACGTCGCTTATTGTGATCAGTTCGGGACCTAATTATGGACTTTTAATTAGTTAATTACAGTTGAATGAAAACAGCAAACACCGTCTTTCTGTATCCAAATTAAAATTATAACAAGATTTATTTATGCTTGTTTAGAGTAAGTAAATCCAAAAAAAAACTCTATATATTGCAAGAAACAACACAAACTGATAAAATAATTACTTTAAATCTGATAATATTAACCGATTGATAACAGCGCCGAAGAAATTAAGTGAATCATTGAACCACTCACAGGCTAATACAGTAATAGACTGCAAGCAGCTATTTTTTTCAACCAGTAACAAAGTGTTTAATTGTTTTTACTTTCCTTTAGGAGTCCCTTAACCAGTACTCTGCGTTTAATATATTTCGCTGGGCATCGCGCACAGACAGAAAGACAAACATTTCCTCTTATTATATAGATGAATATCTAAGAACATTTCCCATACAGACTCTAACTGGTGTGAGAAAGCCCATATTCTCCACATGGGAATTCCTTATGTTAGAACATTACTATAGAAAGCTTTAAGACATCACAAAAACTGCCCTCACAGCTTAAGTGCTTTCTTCTCCACAACTTGTGTGCTGTTTAACGCGTTTTTATCGCTCCCAACATGTGTGTGTAGGCCGATACAAAAACCAGGCTGTCAAAACTCGTAACACTCTCTGACGCCAATAATTCATGTCAGCAGACGGCACTAGCGACAAAAAAAAAGTGTTAAAAACAATAATCAACTGTCTTTCGTACTCAAAGGCAACTTTGTTAGATATGATAACGCGATGTTTAGTGCTAAAGCCATTTCCTGCAGACATTTTTGGTCATCTGGTTCTACGATTACTATAGGGCCATTCCATATTAAATCAACAAATTTTAAGAAAATTCTTTGCCACACCATTTTTTATTTTGATGAAATTTGGTAGGTGATATGTACCAGTCTTCTCAACTCCAAAACAAATCTTTTTATACCTCTAAGAAATTTTACTCCTGAGATATAGGCATTTGTTTGGAACACGAACAAGCAAAAAATGTAATTTCAGACCTATTTTCTGAAAGCCATAGAATTTCTATTTGAATCGGTAGGATGATCAGATAGGGCTCATTGGAAAGCTTAAAGAATGAACTTTCATTTGTGCATACTAAATTAGTTTTAAGTTAAGTCTAAACAGAGGTTATTAGGACTCTAATCTTCGTTCATGAACTGTCGTTTTGCGTAATTTTAGGCATTAAAAAACTATGAAGGACTTGGAGTAACAGGCCAATTATTTTTCCTGTTACACTTATGTATGAGGAGTAATTATATAATTAGTTTTCGGGTCCTACTACAGCGTCCGAAGGGGGTACACCGTAGCGTAGTGGTCGAGGCACTGCTTTACATACCGGAAGGTCGCGTATTCGTTCCCCAATGAGGTCGTTGGGGTATTTAAATTGGCATAATCCTTCTGGTGGCACTGGGATCGACTCAGCCTCTAACATATATCAGTATTGTGGATGCCACTTCTTAAAGACTTTTTCCCCCAAGAACTGCATCTACCTGCTGCCACCCTAATCCTCTTAGACCTGTCAGTCAGTGAATAAAAAGGTAATTAGGCGTATTCACACTTGTCTGCAGTTCAGTACAAAGTTGCCAAATACGTACCACTGCGCTTTACTTAAGGAGTAGTGAATGACAGCGGCAACACTGGGGAAATCCACGCGACTACAAGAGCTCCTGCTCTTTGTTGGTGTCGATGTCGGTGCAGATTTTCGGATTAGGGAACAATTTTACAATTTTATTATATTCTGTTGTAGATAGATGATGGTTTGAGTCGAGGTCTTCTTAAAATGGCACCAACAGTACCAGGAGCAATCCTGAAATAAAGGCCTTGGAACCTCAGCCCCCTGGCCTTGTGAAGGGTAATATGTTGGGTGAGTTGGTAGCGTGACTGCCAGCCACCTGGGCGGCCCGGGGATTTTTCAGTAGTGAAAAATGTATTTCCCGGGTTCAGGGCTGGGTGTGTGTGTGTGTGTGTCCTTAGGTTTAAGTAGGTAGGGGACTGGCGCACCCCGGTAACAAATCCGCTGAGAATATCCTCTTACGGGATCACCAGGGGTCGCTCGCGAAACTGAGGAATAACTTTATAGTTCTACTTGTGTCCTACACAATGTATTAGAAGCGTTGTAAATACCTGCGGAATCGGGAACAGCTGTAGACATATTTGACATTTATTGCGTGGAAACTTCCTGGCCCGGATCCCAGTTCGAATCCGGTTTGCGTCTGTGACGCACGAGGAATATAAACATGTGTTTGTCTGCCAGTGCCAACGTTGTCGCGAAAATCGTTCAAGCTTCCTGAAAAACTGATCTTAAATTTCTTACAATCACTGTTCTCTTAAGTTCTAAAATATTTGTTATCTTTTTCCTAACTATTAGCTTAATGACTTTTTCAAAGCCATATTTTATTTTATTTTTAAAATGAACAATTTTACATGAGACACTATCATGTGTTCTACATAAGATTGTAAAAAACATCACACATCATAATATTTATTTTATATTTAATGATGATATACACGACTATTAAACTATAAATTATAACTTTATACACTTTCCATCAAATTCTTCAGTCAAATATGGTACTAAAGGAATTCATTATTCCCTTTGGAAAATTATAATGAATTACTACAAGATATTAAGGATATTAGAAATATAAAGACTTTGCCTTCAAAGACTAAATTTTATTTCCGTTCATAACTACTCTCATGATTCCTATTTTCTTATTTAATTTATGGCTTATATGACAATCTTAGTAATGCACTATGTTTCATTAGATTATATTTAATAATTGTGCTTTTTCCTAGATCTTAGTAAATATGATGTTATCTGTGTATTATAATGTACTGCCCCTAAGTATGAGCATTATTGCTCTTGTGTTATTATTGGTAAATAATTTTTTTATACAACATAGTTCGTTTTAAAAATCTTTCTTATTTTTACATTTTTAAATTATATGCAATATTCTATTTTTTTAATATTGCTTGACAAGTTAATGGAGTATCTTATGAATATGTAATAATATTATATACTTTTCTTTTAAATAAGTTATTATTTAGTTATGATAACTTTGGGATTTGTTTAAAAAAGCACAATCTCGGACCAGAATTAGAGCTATGCATTAGATATGTTTCATTATTACGTTTAGGTTCAAAAAACGGGAAATAAATTAAGCGTCTTTTTGTAGCAAAATCATGACCAATGGTTTCGTGGTTTTTATAACTTTTGTAAAAGTCCAAAATTAAATTAGAAAATCCAAAATTAAAAAATCCAAAATTACAAAATTTAAAGATCCATAATTAAAAAGTCCAAAAAATCCAAAATTAAAAAAATAAAAAATCCAAAATTAAAAAATGCAAATATCAAAATTTAAAAATTAATCAATTCAAGATTTAAAAAAATCAAAAATCCAAAATTAAAAAATCCAAAAAATATAAAATTCAAAGATAAAAAATTAAAAAAATCAAAAATTAAAAAACACAAAATTCCAAAATTTAAAAAATTAAAAGATCAAAATTTAAAAAGTTCAAAAACCCAATATTAAAAAGTCCAACAATCCAAAATTGAAAAAATCCAATAATCCAAATGTGAAAAAATCCAAAAATTAAAACGAATTTCACTTCTGTCGCGTGGCGTTCTACGCACACTTTTTTATTATTCTTTTTGTAATAGGCCTAATATGATAATAATTTTGTCATAATTTTTATTAATATAACTCCCCATACTATAATTCCGTATAGCAAAATGGACTGAACTACATCGAAATATATTGATTTCAACTTTTTTTGCATAAAAATCTTAATTAAACAAATTTATATCTAGTTGTTCGTAATATTGGAATCACGAAATTAATACGGTTATCCCAATCCAGAACGTAGGCCTATTGAAGGGAAGGGCCGACATAAAGAAAAGTTTGCAATAAGTGGGGGGTTCCCTCCCGACAAAAAAAAATTAAGTGCAAAGTGATGAGTTTTTAGGTCCTCTGCAAATATCCTCCAAATATCTCTACAGACTCTTTTTGCCTGGTTTTAGTTCTGTTGAGAAATTTGTCGGTCTTGCATAGGCTATTACATAAAAATTAAAATCATTAATCTAATAGGATATTGTATTATTGCTTTTTCTATTATAAGCCATAGAAAGACATCACCAATCATCCTGTCACATTCCTACAAGATATCTAGCCTAAATATAAAATTTTGTTCCTGTACGAATTTTCATTCTTGAGCTATGCTGTTTAGGCTATAGCACTTAGATACATGTTTCAAAAAAAACAAAAAAAACAAAAAAAAAAAAAAAAAAAAAAATTGGATTCGGGGGACCTCAAAATGTGTATTTATGTTGAAAAGAGGACATCGAATTTCGGGGTAAAACACAATACTTCCTCTGAGTTACTTATAGTGCCTAACTTATAGTATGGGTAAAGAAAGTAAAAACGGAATCTCTTAAAAAATTATTGGCTGTCCAAACTTGCATAATAGTTTGATCTAGTTTCCTATTCTTTATACGTATTGGCAATTGTTCCTCATCACCACTGACATTATGAAAGATGCTCAATAATTTCGTATTTTCATTTTAATTCGCGAGAGATATAACCTCCAGTTAGAAGTTTGCCTGAACATTTTCCTGCCAGTTAAGGCATTCTTGCCGAGAGTTAACTCCTAGTCAGATATTGTTCAATCGAACTGTCAGTAAAGCAACCGTAAAAGTATATTTTTAATATTTAAATAATTTTAATATCGAGCCTTAAGGCTAGTTTACACGATGACACTAGGTTTCGTAACAACTTTCATGAAAGTGATTTCGTGAAACTAATTACACACATTTTATTTCCAATGCAACCGCACATTTCATGTTATTTCTGAAGTTCAAGTTGTTAAAATCCCACACAAACATTTGAAACACGTATGAATACAGGCATTTCAGAATTTCCTCACTTCCCCACTTCCCCATTTCATTTTACGAAATGCGAACAAGCGTATAATCTCAAAATTACTATTATAGTTTCGTGAAAAGTTGGAATCACCCGAAACTGCGTAGTGTCGTAACTCATTGTCACCAGTACATCTCGCGCTTGCGCATTCAAGTAAAAAACAGTTGCGAAACTCAGTTACGAAACCTAATTTCGTCGTGTAAACTAGCCTTAATAACCCTTGAAATTAAATACTATTTTATATTTTATATGAGCCAGTCTCATTTTCTCACCCAAATTATAAAACCATGCTGGACTGCAAAGAAAACACTTAACAATATGATTAGGTCTATACTTTAGCCTATATCTTGTACCTTATCCTGTAATTTTAAAATTATTTTTATTTTTATTTTGAGTCATTTTCATATTAACGAGCTTCATAACTTTTACTCTTCACCGGATATAGTAAGGGTAATTAAATGAGGGGGGATGAAATGGGCTGGACATGTTGTGCGCATGGGGGAGGAAAGACATATCTCAAAAATATTGACTGGGAGACCCGAAGGGAAAAGACCACTTGGAAGGCCTAGACGTAGGTTGGAGGACAATATTAGGATATATTTAAGGATTTTCGGATGCAGTTAGCACAGAATATGGTTGAATGGCGGGCTCATGTAAGCGCTGCAATGAACCTTCGGCTTCCGTAGAATAGATAATATTCCTCCAGCTTTCTGAGGAAGTGTCTATTGCCGTTGAATAAGTAAGTAAGAATGTTTACTGGAGGTAGTAGGCCCATTATCCACTCAAGAAATTACATATTTAAATGCGGGAGTCTCATTTTCTCACCCAAATTGTAAACCCATTCCGGACTGCAAAGAAAAGACTTAACGAAAAATACTTTAAATCTTGTACCTTATCCTATAATTTTACAAGATTTTTTTTTTTTTTTTGAGGTATTTTCTGTTATTTTATTACAAGTTTTGAGGAAGACTCTTGTATCCTACAAGGATACGTTATACATATTGCTGAAGTTCGCGAAATAGCTTACAATGCTTGCCTTTTGGGTTGGTTCTCCTACAGAACAGCATTAAATAGCTAATAAGAATATTATACAAGAAAAATTCCTCCGATTCTGGGACTTGAACCCAGGACCTCTGACTATTCGCGCCAATGCTCTACCAACTGAGCTAAGCCGGAGTTTAAATCACAGCGCCAGGTGGAACCTCTCTCCTATGCCCTTAATGGTCTACCTCACTGACAGACAAGTTATGTCATATGCAGTACTGTGAGGCAAACTAATTAGTAATTTTTGTGACCGGGCACTGCATATGACATAAGTACTCAATCAGTGAGGTAGACCATTAGGGCAATCAGTCATAGGAGAGAGGTTCCACCTGGTGCTGTAAAGTGAACTCTGGCTTAGCTCAGTTGGTAGAGCTGAGGCATGGATGACCGAAGGTACTGAGTTTGAATCCCAGTGTCAGAGGAATTTTTCTCTTACAATATTCTCATGCCATGTCCAACAGAGACAATGATCTGTGGTTCAAGAATGCTTATATATTCATTTTGAATGTTACTGTACAATAACAGTGGAAGCCCGGTCTCAAAAATCACTATTTAGTGTTCCTCACAGTACTGAGTATGACATAACTTGTCTGTCTGTGAGGTAGATCATTAGGGCAATCAGTCATAGGAGAGAGGTTCCATCTGGCGCTGTGATATGAACTCCGGCTTAGCTCAGTTGGTAGAGCATTGGCGCTAACAGCCTAAGGTCCTGGGTTCAAGTCGCAGTGTCAGAGGAATTTTCTCCTATAATATTCTCATGTAATGTCCAACAGAGACAATAATCTGTGGTTCATGAATGCTTATATATCTATTAAATAGTTATTTGCAAAATAAGTTGAAGAACAAATTAAAAGAAATATGGAAACGCATTGCAAATTTCGCTTTGTTTTCTTGACTCCATTGTGTTGACGAAACAAAGGGAAAGCCAAAGCGGGTCAAATCGCTCGTAGCAACTTCACATTCATAAACAATAGATAGCGAATCCCATTCTGTTTAAGGTAAATTCGTTATGACAGCTTCTCTATATGCAGAATTCCTCCCATTAATTATACCGCCATGTTATTATGGTAAACACTTGGGAGGCAGAGAATTTTAACTATACGCTATAACTTATATCGCATTGTACTTAAAACAGCTTGCAAAATACAGGCCTAAAACACGCTGCCTACATTCTTCTTAAGGTAACCAGGTAGTGTAATTTGCCTATAAAATCCATCGTTCCATATTTTTGTGTGTATCTCATAAACTTTCAGTGTATCTGCTTGAAATTTTTAAGAGAGGATAAGGAAGCATAGATAAATATTTTCTGAGAGTTTTATCTTTATAGTCCATATAGAAAGCTTTTAATGAAATATTTAAAAAAATATATGCTATTATGAAAAATATGAAAATTCTGAAAAACTCAGTGTACCTTTGTTCATGAACTAAAGGAAGGATTGTACTAATTTTTTTACCAGCATTATCTACAGGCATGACTTATTTTTGGGAACTAGAATCATTATCCTATCACAGTCAGAATAAGAAATATGATTTTTTTAATGTGAAAATGTAAAGATAACTTTTCTTGATTTTCCAATGATTGACATGCAATTTATGAAGTAATTAACATATTGCAATGATTTTAGTTACCAGCAATCACACCTGTTAGAAATAAATGTGTGCAAATTTTCATGCAGATCTGTCCATCCAATCCTGAGAAAAGTGCACCAATATATTTTATTTTAAGTTTGGGGGAAATTAAGAAAAATGTTAAGAGTATATGGCCCTCGACTGATTAGTTTAAAGTCCTATTTAAAGGACTAAAAAATACATTTAACTTATGCAGTAAATGATACTTCAAATTGTTCGTAAAGAAATCAGCTTTCTTTTAGTAGTAAAAACAAAAAATGACATTTTTTGCCCTTTTACACTTCCTGGTTACCTTAAATTTACACTATTGCCCTCTCTAAGATAATGCATAAGTAAAATCCAGATGAAATATAAAAATTCTGCATGAAAAGCATTCCTTCTTTCGCAATTTTTTTTCGAGCTGAGCAACCCAGTAGCCTATATAAGAATATGTGAAATTGTTATCTTTAATGAAACATCTTCATACCTGTAGCTTCTTTCATAAATGAACACAGCGACTGTGCATTTATATGAGCTGTATTTGAGGAAAAGGAAATAAGAAAGTTATGTATAATCTCTATATATATAAAAGGCTTTGTCCTGACTGACTGAATGAATGACTGACTGACTGATTGACTGAATGACAGGGATCAACGTACAGCCTAAACTATAACAGGTAGAGACTTGGAATTTTGACAGTACCTTCATTTCATAATGTAGGTGCTCACTAAGAAAGGATTTTGAAAAATCCTGATTCTAAATGCCAAAAATTAAATGCTTTTGAAAATACTTAATCCCTTTTTACATAGAATTATCAATTCCAAATCACAGAATATATTGTTGCCAAATGGTATCAGGTGGGCTTGGAAAAAACAATTGAAATGCACTTTTGACAAATAAGAGAATTTATGAAAATAATTCATGTTATAAATAAATATTACAGAATGAAATCCACTAACTTTCTCTACCCTGGACATAGAGAAAACAAAACGAGGTATGGTAATGTGTATATTATTATATTATATCGCAGGTTTTTGGAGAGAAAAGTATGAAAGTGATAATGCTTTATGGTAACATAAGAGTGGGAAATTTCCCGCCTCGATATTACAATTTTATGTTACAGGAATTTCTGTTTCTTCTTATTTAAACCTCTACCAGGCTTGCTGTGCACTGTACAAGCGATGGGATACAACATTCTAGATCCTCTATGAGCCATAAAAAACTATATCAAGCGTTTTCTGAGGGAATAGTTTGAGTGTAATAAGTCGTTCTTCCTATTTCAAATTATAAATGCCTATATAAGGACCTAGAATTTAAAATTGAAAATCCTTCATAAGCTAATTTCCAATTACAAAATACAAAACCCGGGCGACGCCGGGTCTTTTAAGCTAGTTATTTATATGCGTGGTAGAGCATTTTAAATGTCTTACAACAGTAAATTCAATGTCAATAAAATCAGGTAAACTGATGTAACAAAGTGCCAGAATGCTTTTGTTTAATCGCATATAATTGCAATTTTGACATGCAGAAAATTAAGTTTTTTTAATCGATTTCCGAGTTAAGCTCCAGATCGATTCATTAAGCAGGGCTGAAGGAAGAACCAAAGTCTGAAGATTGATAGTTAACCTTAATTCAAACCTATATACACTTATATAAGAAATTCTTAAAATATGTCAACATTTCACAAAATACACTGGCAAAGAACTCCGCTTAATGTAAGTAGACTTAATTATTTCACAGTAATATATATATATAATATATAATAATATTCATTTCAACTTGATCAACGAAATAAACATCTGACTAGTTTGATAATCATATGCGAAGGAATATGCCATGGCTAACTGTATTACAACTTCCAAAGCCGTATATGAACACTGTAAAACAATATGTTGCCATGAGAACTAAATTGCATTTGATAAATTCTTTGTAATATATTAACATAAAATAGGCACTAAATTGGCCATTACTCCGATTAAATAGCCCAGTTGAAGGTATGGTCACTGCTTGCTAACACGCACAGATGTGTGACTGTAACCACAGAAATGCACAGCGATATGGCACGTAACCACAGCCATCTGATATTACAACCTCGATCGCATTTGAAAGAAGACACGAGACTCATGGACTTCATGCAATGCTAATATGAAAGTATTTACTCTTTAGCCCTAGAAGTGCAACCTGAATGATTGGGATTTGACCCCGGACCCCTAGCAGGAATATCACACACAGAATGTTTCCCACACATGTCCATAATTGTAACTATGATACGAAACACATAATCCCATATTCAAATCCCGTGGCCGGCCAATTTGACATGGGTTTTTTCATGGTTTCCCCAGTCGTAAAGGCAAATGGCGAATTGGATATTTACATACCATGAATCATCCTCACCATTTCATCCTGTATCATATCCATTTAAATTAGTATCAGTCGAAATTTACTCCATAAAATGCACTTACAACATAATAATTGACAATCAATAGTTCCATGGCCTACCCTACTATATAGACACAGATCCCGAACTCCTGATATGGCCTAGAAGCTTTTAATATATTTCTTTTTATAATGCCTATGCTAATAATATAATAAACTGCAATTGTTTTTAAGATTAGTTTTTCCTTCATTATTTATGCATAATAGGGGTATATGGAGTGACAACCTTTCTTAAATAAATACTTTCCCCCTTTAAATAAATATAACAAAAGAGTGCGTGGAACGCCACGCGACAGAAGTAAAACTTTATTTTATTTTTTTATTTTTTCAATATTTGATTATTGGATTTTTTCAATTTTGCATTATTGGACTTTTTAATATTGGGTTTTCGGACTTTTTTAATTTTGGATTTTGGACTTTTAAATTTTGGATCTTTGAATTTTTAATTTTGGATTTTTTAAATTTTCAATCTTTGAATTGTTAATTTTTTTATTTTTTAAATTTTTAATTTTTTTTATTTTTAAATTTTTTATTTTATTATTTATTAAATTTTGGATTTTTGGATATTATAATTTTTTATTTTGTTTTTTTAAATTCTGGAAATTTGTATTTTTTAATTTTTAATTTTGGATTTGCGCGGTAATGAACCTCCGGGTTTCATAAAATAGATAATATACCTTTAGATTGCTTAGGAATTGTCTATTGCCATTGAGGAAGTAAGGTCTGAAAAATTTCCTTTGATTACTCCTAATCATTGAGTTGATTGTTTTCTAAATGCACGAGACTCAATCTCTCACACAATCTAAAAATCCGTGCCGGACTGCGGAGAAAACAGTTAACAGAATGATCAGGCCCTTAGTTTATTTCTTGTACCTTATTCCTTGTTTTACATGATTTTACGAGGCGCGTCCATAAAGTACGTTTTCATGGGACCGTTTACAGAAACAAAACACAATTTAATGGAAATATTTATTGCAACAGACACAGCCAGTGTTCAGATATTTTTCAACATATTCGCCACTGGCGTTGAAACATTTGTCTTACCGTGGCACCAACTTTTGAATACCTGTGTCGTAGAAGTGTGCCGCCTCCACGTTCGACTCTATTATTCTCTGCAATTCTTTATCACTTCGTGAGGTGTAGGAAAAGATGGAAATCACTGGGAGCGAGGTCCGGGCTGTAGGGTGGATGTTGAAACATCTCTTAGCCGAACTTTTGTAGGAGACTTGCAGGGAAGTGTTGAATCCTTCACCCTACAGCTAGGACCGCGCACACAGAGATTTTCATCTTTTCCTACCCCTCAAGAAATGACAGAGAATGGTAGAGATTGACAGAGAAACGGAGAAGGTTATCACACAATGGTTCAAATCCCAGGCGGCACACTTCTACGACACAGGTATTCAAAAGTTGGTGCCATGGTAAGACAAATGTTTCAGTTCTGGTGGAAATTTGTTGAAAAATAGCTGAACACTTGCTGTATCTGTCGGAATTTATATGTCCGTGAAGTTGTGTTTTGTTTCTGTAAACGGCCCCAGGGAAACTTACTTTATGGACGCGTCTCGAATTAAAAATTTTAAACAAACGTCTATAGACCTAGGTAATAGGTCCATTATACGCTGACAGACAGAGACATGTTCTGGAAAAGCGTTTTTAATTCAGGAGGCCTCAAAACGTGTATTTATGTTCTAGTTGAGTCTAATGGAGAGATAATAATGGTATTGCAGAGTGTAGAAGTGCGTCATGGTTGATTTATGTGACAGGTGTATTGGAACCTCGCCTTTATTACATCTGTATGGGCAGATATCAAGGTGACATCCATACACTCCACGTGCATGTTCCAGTATCAAATATTATAGTGCCAACGTGAGTTAAGGATGCAACTTCAAAATCTCATGTGCTACATCATTCTATTAAAGTTTAGGAGGCTGTGACCGTCGATGTAGTAATCGTTCCAGATATGAAGCAAAAAATTGCACGGCCCACTCTTTCCAATATTCAGTATTACAGAAGGCTATGGTTACTGTTATGATTCCAAATTATTTGTCAATACATCTTACAATCGCTCCTGATATCAAGAAAAATTGCATGGTCCACGCCGCGTGTTTGATATTGACCAATAACGTTTAGAAATTCCTCGGATATAGACCAATCACAGCCGTTTATCTTGGAGGAATCGTGAAGATGGCATTTTATCAGGTAAAATCATCTGCTCTTTACTGGACACGAACGCATCAGTGTGCAGTGATTAATATTTCACATGCTGCCATTAAGCAGCACGAAAACAGATTATGAAATACAAGATAACTTGTTTGGAAATTGAAATAATAGAAATGTACATTAAACACAATTTCGATTCGGTGCAAGCCAGTTCATGTGCTTTTATTCTGTTCTGCTGTTAGCTTACCTGAATTAATTTTACTATATTTTATATGCACCATTGGTATCCCTGATTACAACATGGTAACTCGAATCGATTCATGGATGGTTGATTCATAGTATGCCGTGATCTCGCAAGCTGTTAGTTTTATTTTTATACAACCAAGCACGAAAGTAATTATTATTTGTACAATCCGTTACATTTTTATTCATGAAAAAATCCAACTCGACTTTCATCAACTAGTCAGCGATAAACTCGTCAACTCTCGTCGGATTACCTATGATAAAACATCTTGGGATTGAATTATTGCACCTGCTTGTAATATACAATCCACATTTCATTTCACTTGGTTTTGCACTCGCAATTTATAACCAGAGGTTTAAGCACATAGTTGCTAATTCTGTCAGTTAGAGAAGATTAACATCAGATATAAAACCTAGGTGCACTCTTTAAGCATGATGTGTAGTCAGCCTTGAATGTGGAGCAAAAACATTGCAGCTACTGTGTCGTGTTACAATCTCAGATTGCATCCCATTTTTAACAAACAAACAACATACAACTTAACATGTCCACTCATTGTACCTTTCTTACATCCGCTTTACTGGAAAATACCAAGTTCAAAGCTAAAACAAATAGCTAAGTCTATGACGTGCTTTTAGTACTGAAATAGCTGGTGTCCGCGGCTTCGGCCACGATAATTAACTCCAAGTTTACAAATTAAGAGCAAATTAAAATCAGGTATACCGTACTGATATAACAAAGTGCCAGAATGCTTTTATTTAATCAGTGATAAGTTAATTGCAATTATGTTATGAACAAAATAAGTTATTTTTATAATCTGTCTCCGAGTTAAGCTCCAGATTGATTCATTAAGCAGGGCTTGTGGAAGAACATACTTAACCTTAATTCAAACTCTTATACACTGATATAAGAAATTCTTGAAATATGTCAACATTTCAAAAAATACACTGGCGAAGAACTCCACTTAATGTACGTAGGCCTAATTATTTCATAGTAATATGCCTTCTTTATATAAACAGTTCTCAACTTGATCAACGAAATAAACATCTGACTAGTTTGATAATCAAATGCAATGGAATATGTCATGGCTATCTGTATTGCAAATTCCAAAGCCGTATATGATAAGTGTAAAACAAATTGTTGTCAGGATAATCTATTTGCATTTGTTAAATTCTTTCTAATATAACACCATAAAATAGGCACTAAATTGGGCATTACTCCGATACCGGTCAACCGATTTGATCAAGTATCAATAGGTTTCTTCCCATGGACATTATAAACGCGTATACCAAGTTTCTTTAAAATCCGATTAAGCGTATTTGAGTTATCGCGCGTACAGACACACAGACGGACAGACATTTTCCCGTACCGCACACAATCTCATAAAGTACCGTACTAGCACGTATTAATTAAAACATTATATTTATTAGCAGTTAGGCCTATATGCGAATCATTCATAAACTAAACGATTAAAAATTATAGTAAAACATCTAAAAATCCGGCTTTGGAGTGCATTCCACGATTAGAAAGCGCCTCTAGTGTATTTGATATTATAAACAAATGAATCGACCAGGGTGAGCTCACAGAATCGAAGCGATCGATAATTCCATGCGATATATTGAAAAAATTGCGATGCTTTTATTTTCAAGTTGTGGCAAAAAAGGCAAAGCACCCATAGGCGTAACCAGGCCGACCATATGGGGGGGGGTTATAACATCCGCGGGGTCTGGAATACCCCCCAGAGTGAGGGGGGTCCGGGGTCCCCCCGGAATATTTTAAAAATTAAGACGCAAAATAACGAGTTTTAAGCTTCCGGAGGGCCTCCCCCGGAAAATTTTAAAAATTAAGACGCAATATAACGAGTTTTAAGCTTCCCACGCTTTATACTTGTATTAAGTAAATTATGGGCAGACTTAAAAAAATTATACAATTTTCCTTTTTTTAATCAATGGGGGGGGGGGTTCAAACCCCCAAAACCCCCCCCCCTCGGTACGCCTATGAAAGCACCTGCAATTGATTTTAGAATTGAAATGTATTACTGAATACTGATGCTCCGATAGCGCAAAAATTCACGTTTTCTTCCAGGTTTTCACCCATAACTCGCGAACGAAAGCGAAAATTAAAAATCCGATTTCGAGGTGCATTCGGCAACCCTTCGGTCCATCTATGTTTAAAATTTCAGATCTCTGAGCGCACAAACAAACACTTCCTCTTATTATTATAGATAGACTAGCATAACCCCGCGGCTTCGCCCACTAGAATTAATTCGAAGATTACAAATTAAGAGCAAAATAATTAAAACATTATATTTATTAACACTTATATGCAAATCTTTCATAAACCAAACGATTAATAATTATCATAAAACAGCTAAAAATCCGGCTTTGGAGTGCATTCCACGATTAGAAAGGGCTGGTAAAAACAACCTCAGATTCGAGTTCCCGGGCCCAGAAAACTCTTGCATAGAGAGTTCCGTCCAAATCGAACTATGTTTGCCCATTTAGGCCTACATCCATTAACCCTCTTCCGTCTAGGTTGAAAATGTCAGATGTCTGCGTGCCTTGACATTATAAACGAATCGACCAGGGTGAGCTCACAGAATCGATAGTTCCTTGCGATATATTGAAAAAATTGCTAGTCTTTTATTTTCAAGTTGTGACAAAAAATCCAAAGCCACCTGCAATTGATTTGAGAATTAAAATACATTACTGTAAACTGATGCTTCGGTAGCGCAAAAATCCACGTTTTCTGCCAGTTTTTCACTCATAACTGACGAACGAAAGCGAAAATTAAAAATCCGGCTTCAAGGTGCATTCGGTCACCCTTCAGTTTATCTATGTTTAAAATTTCAGATCTCTGCATGTAGTAGATTTCGCTGGGTATCACCCACAGACAGACAGACAGACAGACAGACAGAAAGACACACTTCATCTTACAGTATTATATATAGATTTACTCTGACAGAAATATTCGTGCCTTCAAAAAGTTAATTTAACACCATCTTTGTATTTACTCCACCAAAAATGTAATGCTAAAGTATTTATTTGTTTTTGCAAAATTAGGTCAGGTATTTTCTTAGGCGTGTGACATAAGAGTGGCCTCCAATATCTGCTATACCTGGAAATGTTAGAGTAGGCTAACCTCTTTCAACCCTGAACCTCTTTTTCCTCTCGTGCAGGAGAGGTTAACTAGCTGCGTGTTCCGTGTCACTTTAATTGACATCTGTCTCAACTATTTTCACGAAGATATTGCTAAGTAGCCCTTCCTATCAAGGGACGAAGCATTCAAGTGATCGATCAGAGGTGCCAACATAATAAAAAAAAAACTAGGATGCTTAATTGCTCAACTTGCATTGTTTAAGTGATTCAACATAAAATGATCCTCACATGCTCAATTTTTACTCAAGATTTTTACTCGATTTTCAAAAGAATGTCGACTTAAATAAACAAAAGGCCGCCGTGGGTGACTACCTTCCACCCTGGCGGCCCGGGTTCGATTCCCGGCCGAGTTGGTGATTTTTCAAAGTGTAAAATTTCCTTCCTGGGTCCAGGGAACGGAAAGGACATTGGAACCAAAATAGGCTGCAACCTATTCAAGGAACAGATTTTGGGAAACAATGAGGCTTAAAGAAGCAGGAGGAAGGAGGAAGGAGTAATCCAAATACCCTGCTTGACTGCACTACCCTGGCAAATATCCAGGGAAGACTTTGGGAAAGGAAGCCAACAAGAGCTTCTCCACCAAAGGGCAGCACAAAAAACCTCTTAGGCTGACGTGCGGGAGGTCTTAAAAACTCTTTTCAAGCCCTCCTTATATATATATAAAGGAATATTCCACAATACAATGGTTTTCCTTCATCCCACAACAATCTTTTGCCTCCATAAGTCCCTGTCCATAGCATCTTCTTCACTTAATTTTTTTTCTCGCCATACTCCTTCTCACCCCATCCATCCAGCACTCTTTGGGCTTCCCTCTTCTTCTTTTTCCTTCTACATTCCAATCCAAAATTGTCTTGGGTATTCTATCCTCTGTCATTCTGAGTACATGTCCATACCATTTCAAGCGTCTTTCTTCCACAATTTCCAAAATATTCTTTTCAACTTGCATTATTTCCCTTATTCGATTATTCCGAATTTAAATGAATAATAAATTAAATTAAATAAATAAACAAATGCCATAAAAAAGAATGAGGTATCCTCATACATGTAGAAATATTTTTAGACATATCAACATCACGGTTTTCTTTATGTGTCTACATCTTCCGTATCCTCAATCTTCAAGCCTCTCTATCCTCCCATAAATTCTCAGGAATGTTTTTCTCCATCATGTCTTCTTTGGTAATCTCCCCTCCCCCATCCTTCTCAAATGGCCATACCACACAAATTGCTTTTCTTTATTTTAACCTATTTTATAGTGTGTTGTACTTCCATTTGTTCCCGAATTGCTTCATTTCTAATTCTTTCCATCCTAGAAGTTCTATTGCTCTTCTCCAAAAATCCATTTCTTTTGGTAATAATTCTCTTTCCTCCCTCTTTTTAATTGGCAAAATTTCTGAACCATATTGTACTATTTTCTTAACTATTGACATATACTTACAGGATAACTCCTATTATCCGGATAAATTGGGGCCGGACCCGATCCCGATAGTCAAATATCCGGATATAAAGTTAATTAGTACCTTTTTTCATTGTTTTTACTGTACTAAAGTGAAATAAAAATATTGTCTGAAAATAGTAAAAAACCAAAATAAAACTATTTTAATATCATTATTGTAAAAGGTGGTTCACATCTGGCATCTTAATTTTAATTGAGGGTATAAGGCGAAAAATAGCATTTGTACATTGTATTATAATATTTTTGAAAATTAAAATAGAGTTTATAAAAACCTAAAAATCCGGGCCCTAATAATTATCCATAAAAATATCACAAATCATCAACTGAAACATTTTAATACGAGCTACAATAAATTATTAAAATCTAATTTTTTTTAAGTTACCAAACTTGCATGGAATTTAGAGTGTATTACTTCTGTTAAGGTTTAAATTTGAACAAAATCAGGCGTTTTTTTTTTTTAATAACTTCACGTACGCCTTTCGTTCAACAAATGAACGTTCAATGTTTCATTTTCAGTGCATTTGATTTGATCGGTGTTTTCTGCTTGGTACAGCAGTAAGGTTGAACTTGTGTGTGATCCCAGCTGTCAAAGTCATTGAAAAGCTGTCTTTTCTCCTTTTACGAGAATCTTGAACTCTTGTTTCCTGGTAATTGATCGCAGCCTCCAGGACAATGAAGAGGTCACGCATTTCCTAGACCCAAGCAGCCTCTATTCCAAAATAATTAAGTGGGACATACAGCTTTCTATGCTGAAAAATAGGTGAAGTTTCATTATTTTTTTACCTCAGCAATGAATTGTTCTGTAGCTTTGCAATCCGGTATGCTCTATATTGACTAGTTCTACAATTGCATACTATTTTCATAATTAATTTAACCATTATAGTTATGAAAAATTATCATTACAAAATGGTAGCCAAATTTTGTGCACTGGAGTGCCGTTTCCCTGATAATTTTCATAAATACCAATATTTCTGAGTGATTCTTTTTTCTATTTATTTGAAAATATCATATGAACAACATAATCTAGGATATTTGGATTATCTGCAGTATATATATATTTTTTTAATAATTCATCGCTTTTATTTTTTTTTTAGAAATGTTTACATCAGAAATATTTTTTTTAAGAATAAACTGTTAAAGTAACATCAATGATTCTAGATAGTGTTGTTCAATAATATCAAACATACTTGCATGCAAAATTTCACTGCAATATGTCAATAAATGTTTGTGTTATGAGGGAAACAGCACTCAAATTTGGCTGCCATTTTGTAATGACAATTACTCATAACTGTAACAGTTAAATTAATTCTGAAAATAGTACGCAATTGTAGAACTAGTCAATATAGAGCATGCCAGATTGCAAGGCTAGACAACAATTCATTCCTGAGAAAAACAAAATAATGAAATATTAATAAATTTCATTTTGTCGCTAGTGCTAATTGTAATTCTAAAAGTATATTTATATTTCAACCATGTGCACTAGTATTGAAAGAAGAAATAATTCGACGTTGAGAAGGAATCAATAAGAAGAGTTAAGTATATTGTCAAAATTACACTGTATTGAGTTAAAATATAAAAGAGTTAGTATATAGGCCTACTATTCAAAGGTATGCACAACAAAATCTAGAAGAAAGAAAAAAAAATTATAGAATGAAATAATAGATTGATAAGGAATCAATATAATCAACACCATACTGCACCAATTTATAAATTTCTACATGTGTTTTACAAACTACGATAACAAATTTTGTGTGAAAAAAATTTTTTTTAACCTAACTTCGATGCACTCAACTATTCTTGAATGTGACTACATTATAGAAGATTAATCTGCAAGATTGTTTTACAAGTTGTACATATGTTATTCAAAAACTCTTGACGTATCTTCTATGATTGTTTTTAAGTTTTCTTATGCTTGTATAAGAACATACTCTTTTTATGCTTATATATGAACATAATCTACTTTCTTAAAATATGGTAATACTTCAACAGATTCCTAGCTTTTAAGATTACATACTGATTGTCTTTCAGTTTTTTAATCTAGATTTTGTGTACATACCTTTGAATAGTAGGCCTATATACTAACTCGGTTATATTGTAACTCAATACAGTGTAATTTTGACAATATACTTAACTCTTCTTATTGATTCCTTCTCAACGTCGAATTATTTCTTCTTTCAATACTAGTGCACATGGTTGAAATATAAATATACTTTTAGAAAATAATGAAACTTCACCTATTTTTCAGCATCGGAAGCTGTATGTCCCCCCCCCCCTTAAGGTAATATTATCATAACGTTTTTTTGCACTCCTTAGCTAGTAAGTGGTACTTACGAACTTTGTTTACATGGATCGTAAGTTGACATTCCCACACAGTCTTGTTGCTAAGGCCGGTTGCGATGAGGTTAAAACACTTACGGTCCAAGCGCTACGTCATAATTCATTACGATACACTTCATAATACAAGCCTTTATGGGCACGGCCCCCAGGACAAATATTCGGTTCCCATAACAACAAACACATGCGAATCACTTTCTGAAATAAACATCTATTTTCAAGAATGTATTTACATAATATTTTCAGGTAATATCACAATAATTAATATAATTAAATTGATATAAATAATCATCGTGCAAAAAATTGCATGCAACACACTTAAAAACTGCGCCTCGGGTTTTCAATCTGTTTCCTCGACCCGTAAACGTGCCTTACGGCACTTGTATCGCAATATACTATAACGTAACACGGAGTTAAAATCATGCTGATGGCTAGAGTTACCATAATTTAGGAGTAAAAACCAAGACATTATTCACCGAATGGATAGTCTGTATTAATGCCATAATCTGAATTATCCTACACTAGCAGATCCCCGCGGCTTCGCCCGCGAAAATTAATTGGAAGATTAAACATTAAGAGCAAAATAATTAACACATTAGAAGTAATAACATTAGCGTGCGAAACATTCATAGGCCTAAACTAAACGATTAATAATTTATGAAACAGCTAAAAATACGTATTTGAAGTGAACTCCAAGATTAGAAAGCGCAGCATGGGAAAAACGACCTCAGATTCGAGTTCCCTGGCTCAGAAAACCCCTGCATAGTGAGTTTCGTCCAAATCGAACAATATTTGCCTATTTAGGCCTATGTTCAGTATCCCTCTTTCGTCTAGGTTGAAAATTTCAGATGTCTGCGTGCCTTGACATTATAAACAAGTGAATCGACCAGGCTGGGCTTACAACATGAAGCGATTATTTTATTTCCAACTTATGACACACAAAAAAATGGCAAAGCCACCTGCAATAATTGATTTGACAATTGAAATGTATTACTGAAAACTGATGCTTGGATAGCGAAAAAAAAAATAAAGTTTTTTGACAGTTTCTAATTCGTAACTCGCGAACGAAAGCTAAAATAAAAAATTCGGCTTCGAGATGCATTCGCCCACCCTTCAGTCCATCTACGTTTAAAATTTCAGATCTCTGCGTTCAGTAGATTTCGCTGGGCATCGCGCACAGACAGACAGACAGACAGACAGATAGAAAGACCAACATTTCCTTTTATTATTATAGATAATGCCACAAGTGACTAAGGCCCCATACTTATCTGAAAATTGTAATACAACTTATGGAACACTTTAGTTTAGATTCAAAATAGTTTTATTTAGTGATCCTTCAAAAAATGTATAGGCTACTAATTTATGGTCCAAACAGGTTGGCCAACCCTGCTAAAGTAGATACTAAGTACGTGAGGACTAATTCTAAGAAAAGCTGTGGCATTTTAACAATCAAGAAGCCTTTTTCAACTCCTGCTGTATTAGTCCTGGCAACGAATGAAAAATAGAAAAATTAAAACTTGTAGTTTTGAAATTTAGCAGAGTTGTCGGAGAGAGTGTCCTGAACAACATATTAAAAGCCCCCGAAAGTGGGGGGTGAGCGGGGGGGCAGAGGGGCCCGCAGAAGGTACGTTTTTTAGGTTTTTCGCTTATAACTTATCTAAACAATGGTGCATCTTAGATTACATTATAATAGATGTGACCGTTAATTACTCGTTATTTCGGTACCGGTGAACCGATTTTGTCCAAATTCAGTAGGCTTCTTCCCATAGACGTTATAAATGCGTATATCGAGTTTCATGAAAATCCGATAAAGCGTATTTGAGTTACGGCGCGTACAGACACACGGACAGAAAGACAGACAGAAGGACAGACGGACAGACATTTTCCGTCCCCCACACAATCTCGTAAAGTACCATTCTGGCACTTAATAAACTTATTCACATTTCTGTGATGTTTAAGCCAAAATTATTGATTTTTCTGTCATTTTGCTGACCTAATGAGGACATTAATTTTATTGTAGCTTGTGATGTAGTTAAATCTGGATCTGTCTGTAGCAGGTCTTCTTGAAAAAAGCATCAATCTTCACTTGAACTGGTAACTTGTACTCAAGAAGACAGAGTCTCTTGTGCAAAAACCTGTGATATGCTGTGCCCACGCCTGTCACCAGCTCCGACATTTACACCCGATAAACATCTTGTAGGCTTCAGTGGAGGTGTGGGATTCGCCATAATAATGTTTTCTAATGATGAAACTAAAGCGTTAATCTTTTTGTAACTGTTATAAAGTCACCGTTTCAAAAAAATAACTGCGATATAACTGTTACAATTAACTACAAGAAACCTTTGGTTTGGAAGTATCATTTATGTATTCGCATTCGCAGGTGGCCGTGTAAAGAAGCCTTCTGCATAATATTGCCTATTAGATACGATAGTCTGCCTTAGATTTTTATCAGAATATCGCAAAATAACGCGAAAAAATTAACATTCTTGTAAAATTACAAATTTAAAGAAACAGACTGGGTCTAATTATTCTGTTAACTGTTTTCTTAGCGGTCCGGCATGGGTTTATAATTTCAATGAAAAACTTCGGCCGGTATTCATAGATGGAGACTTACTTAATCCTCTGCGGCCGTGGACATACGACCTATTACTTCATTATAGCTATTTTTGCACTACTTAGCTAGTAAGTGGTACTTACGAACGTTGTTTACATGGATCGTAAGTTGACATTCCCACACAGTCTTGTTGCTAAGGGCGGTTGCGATGAGGTTAAATTACTTACGGCCCAAGCGCTACGTCATAATTCATTACGATACACTTCATAATACAAGCCTTTATGGGCACGGCCCCCAGGACAAATATTCGGTTCCCATAACAACAAACACATGCGAATCACTTTCTGAAATAAACATCTATTTTCAAGAATGTATTTACATAATATTTTCAGGTAATATCACAATTAATTTAATTAAATTGATATAAATAATCATCGTGCAAAAAATAGCATGCAACACACGGGCCGTAAAGGCATTTATGGGTCTCGAAAACTTAAAAACCCTCGGCTGCGCCTCGGGTTTTCAATCTGTTTCCTCGACCCGTAAACGTGCCTTACGGCACTTGTATCGCAATATACTATTATGTATCAAGTACGCAAAATAACGTTTTAGCGGCCGAGGCCGAAATACTGGTTGAGTCCGATAAAGATTTTACGTACGTGGTGCATACATTATTTTTATTTTTTTAGTAAAGCTCTCTAAATTATATGAAAAAATTAAACAAAAATACCGTATAATTAAGTATCTAATGAAAGGTAGTCAGCCTTTAGTTAATTTCATATTCTCACAGCCACCTAAATCGCAGAATAACAATGAACCGTACATATTAATACGAATCGCTTTTTTGTAAACAACTAGGAGGTGCCCGCGGCTTCGCCCACGATAATTAATTGAAAAATTAAAAATTAAGAGTATAATAAGTATTAAAGCAGTATATTTATTAACACTTGCACGCGAATCATTCTTAAACTAAACCATTAATAATTAATGAAACAGCTAAAATTCCGGCTTCAAGAGTACATTCCACGATTAGAAATCGCCACCTGGGAAAACGATCTCAGATTCGATTATGCAGTTCCAAAGATAACTGTGAAACTGTATAATTCTGTATAATTCTCGTGCGTAATTCTCGAGACGGCGGTGGATAATACGTATCGTTTCTCAACTGTTTGTTGACAGATGAATATGATGTGAATTTTATTTGATAAATTCAGTGTAATTTTCAGAAATTATATAATTTTTCAAGGGAAGGAGTGATTGATTTGGATTTTTTCTGTCCGCGATACTTCGAGGATTAAACTATCAATATATTAAAGCTCATGCCCGCGGCTTCACCCGCCATTATTAATTGACTCCAGGATTTTAAAGAAATTTACACTGGCGGTGTATTAAAAATGTTTGTGGTTCAGAGATATGAAAATTGTAAGTAAAAATAAAATTAGAATATTTGTTCATTGTGTTCATTTCACTTAGGCCTTATATAATAAAGAAACGGTTTTCCTAATTATGTAGTCGTCATGAAAGTTTACACTGCGAGAGACGAACATCGCCGAGTATACCCGATGTCTCACGAAGCGGGCGATCGAGCAAGCACGCTATTTAGGGCCGTTGAATTGTATAAGAGTAGATAATGCATACTAACTAGTATTTATGAAAAGCTTATGAAAATATGAATAATAATCCCGAGGAAATTTCAATCCAAGCCAGAAACATTGAATTGGAGCTGCTGCCAACAAAATCACGGCAGCAGTAGACTATGAGAAGGAATATAACATTGCATTTAAAAAGGATTTTGTTAACATGTCCCTTCGTTTTGTAAGAATGTATCCTTTAAAAATGTTGTATGTTTTGTATATTCTGATTGGCCGCGGATGGCGGCCAGGCATCCATTTGTAATGGAAATAATAAACGGTACTAAACTTATTGGACAAGTCATCTTATATATTTTTCGTATTAGCAGTCTTCTCTGAAGTCGTACTTTGTTAAGCTTAACTTCGTAAAGCTTTACTTGTTCTACGTATTCAAGACGAACTTAGATAATATGAAAAATCGGAGTTCACTGCCATAACAACTGAATTAGTGAATCGTATTTCATATTTTTTTGTTCAGTTTTCATGTAAACAAAGCCACCTGAGTACGAATTTCTCTGCCGTGATATACAAATACAGACGGCGGTGGGGATTGTCAACATAGGATTCAATTAATTATTAGCCTATTGTTCTGGCGTCGCCCGGGTTTTGTATCTTGCTTGTAATTCGAAATTAACTATTCTTTCGATATCCAAACTCTACGTAGGCCTATCTATGTATCTAGAGTTTGAAATGAGGAAGACTTATTACACTCAAACTATTCACTCAGAAAACGATAGATATAGCTTTTTATCGCTCTAGTGGACTTAAAACTTTGCAACTTCTGTTGCACCTGGTAGGGGTTGAAATAAGAAGAAATAGAAATTCCGTAAGTCAAAATGTTATTATATGTAGGCCTTCAGGATATTGAAATCAAAACGAAAATTAAATCCGGGACATAATAATCCATTGCACACAAACTACTGAAAATGTTCCAATCGTATTTTGTCTTTTTTTATATGCTTAGGCTTACGATAAACTTAGGTCAAAGCATAGTTGGTAGAGCATCGACTGGGAAAGCTGCAGGTTCGAAAGAATTTTTCTCCTAAAATATTTTCGTGTAAAGTTCAACAGAAACCATATTAATTTATGTGGATTCGTAAATATATTTCTGCAACATTCATTTGGTTAACTTCTTTCTTAACATGAATCATGGTAGTAGCGTAGGAAATGGGCGTTCCAGACGGTCCGGACCCCCCACCCCTGAAGTCAAAACCTAATTTATGTTTTTAACAGATTAGTGTTGTAGTTATTTAAGCACCATTTTGTCAAATATTTAATTATTTTATTTAATAATAAAAAACTGAACTTGTAAATGTAGGCCTATTGTTTCCACTGTTCCATGTGCTATTTAACTTTTCTTATAAACAGTAAAAAGTGTTATAACTTAGGTAACGAATTCTTAGATATATAAGCATTCATGAACCACAGATTATTGTATCTGTTGGACAATACATGATAATATTATAGGAGAAAAATTCCTCCGACACTAGGACTTTAACCCAGGACCTTTGGCTATTCGCGCCACTGCCTCTACCAACTGAGCTAAGCCGGAGTTCAACTTACAGCGCCAGATGGAACCTCTAACGTTTCCTTGTTTAAGTTGCCTTGTCTTACAGTATGGTAAAAAATTTGCTAACTAGTTTTTTCAGTGCTAAAATAGCGTAAAATGTTATTTTCATTGGTTCAATATTTACAAATTTTCCGGGGGTGAACCCCCCAAATCCCCCCCCCGGCACTTTCGATCCTGTCTAAAATTATTCTCTGCCTACGCTACTGAACCATGAATGCCTTAAAAGTACTCGTTTTTACAATTTCGGTTTTTCCACCAACTTTTATTACACTATAGATGTTGGAAAACAAAGTGGTTTTAGTACAGTCATTTGTTGTTTCTTGCACTGATTCATGTGCATACCAGATTATCCATAACCTTCCATTTTAAGGCGCTAAAGCTTCCGTGTTTGCAGAAATTCCTTACCCACTTACAGAGTGAAGACTTTAAAATTTACGACGTTGTTTTCTTGTGAAACCTATGGTATTAAAACCCACATGAGTCATATACGTAGCTTTTAAAATAACCTATTATATACAATAAGATATCAATCACGGACATTGTTTGAGGCGTAGGTCTCTAGAATTAGCATTACAGCTCAGGGGTAACAAACATTTAGACCAAATAGCCTACATAGCCTACATCTATCTTTTTCAAAGCTGAATTTCTAATTACGAGTAAGTGCAAGAATGGTACTGAAGCCCGGTTTCTATAAACTCGCGAAATACCTACGGGTAAATTATCCAATGGACAGAGTTTACACAAGAATAACTTTTACAAACTCAAATAATTTAAAGGTAACAATCACATACACTTGTGGCGAGTTTCTAGATAAATGTCCTCTGGGTAAATATGAAAATGACAGAAAAAATGTTCCTGCAAACTCGGGCTAGATCTTTCCAAGGGTAAATCGTCGGGTTAATTTATCCTTTCATGGATGGCTGTATAAAATTTAACCTCTTGTAGGATCAATAATAATTTAAACAATGAGAATCAAAGCCTTCTGAATTAAATTAACTGTACAACTTCAAGGCCTTGCTCATTATATCATTGTGGGTGATTAGGAACTAATTTGCCCATGGATAATTTACCCACATATATTTCACAAGTTTAGACTATAGAAACCGGGCATTAATGAGATTGTGTGGTGGACCGGAAAAATGTCTGTCCGTCTGTATGTACGCGCGTTAACTCAAATACGCTTTTTCGGATTTTCATAAAACTTGGTATACACATTTTTGACGTCCATGGGAAGAAGCCTATTGATACTGGACCACATCGGTTGACCGGTACCGGAGTAATGCCCAATTTAGTGTATATTTGAGGTAATACATTAGAAAGAATTTACCAAATGCAAATCAGTTCTCATGACAACATACTGTTATACAGTGTTCTTATACGGCTTTGGAAGGTGCAATACAGTTAGCTTTGACAAATAACACTACCCACATATTCCTTCAAATATGCTTATCAAACTAGACCTTTGTTCTTCCGTAATGAATCGATCTGGAGCTAAACTCTGAAATCTATTACAAAAATAACTTATTTTCTGCATATCATAATTGCAGTTATCACTGATTAAACAAAAGCTTTCTGGCACTTTTTTACATAAGTTTACCTGATTTTATTTTTATTATTACTAGTTCGAAATTTTAAAAAGAGAATTTTAACTCCAAAATACATTCTCATTTCGCGAGCCATGCAGAGAGACGCTGCGCGTGGGTCATAGTTTGTCGACCCCTGGAATAGACCATCGCACAACATGAATGAATCTGAAAGTTTTACCATTAGACCTCTTGTAGATGATATCTGGTTTAATACAAGCTTGTATAACCGCTCATTATTGTGACATATAAAACAAGAGAGAGTCATAGGCCGTATATAGCTGTAGTAATATTAATTACTATAGCAATGACTTCATTGATACTGGGAAAGATAATTTATATACTAGGACCATTTTCTTAAAACTGATTTTACTTCAAAAGAGAATAATATAAATTCGTTTTAAAAAGTCAATCGACTGCCCAACAAAACCGTTATACTCTGAATTCAGGGTTATGAAATGCAACAGCTTTTTTAGAATGCATTATTATCTTGCTACTAGACTCTAAATTTTAAGGCAAGAACAATTTTATTTCTCTTATCTAAAATGTGCCACAAATTATGCATAAAGTAAGCATTTTTACAGCTTACTAGCTTAAAAGGCCCGGCGTCGCCCGGGTTTTGTATTTTGTAATTTGAAATTAACTTATGAAGGGCTTTTCGATTTTCAAACTGTAGGGCTTTATATAGATATTTACAATTTGATATGAATAAAAACGACTTATCACACTCAAACTATTCCCTCAAAAAACTCTTGTTATAGATTTTTATGGCCCATAGAGGATGTCGAATTCTGGACCCCGTTACTTCTACATACCATGTCTAGGAGGGGTTCGAATAAGAAGAAATAGAAATTCCGGTAAAATAAAATTGTATTGTCTTTACGGAATATTTTATGTTTCACTCTCATGTGACCATACAACCGCTTCGGGGCTAAAATAGAAAAGAAATTCAATATCACTTTCATACTTTCCTCCCCAAACACCTGGGACATAATATACTGCGTGCATAGGACTAAAAAAGTTCCGTCCTATTTTGTCTCCTTTTAGACGCTTAGCGCCTATGATAAACATCCATATTTCTCAACTAATACAAACCCTACAGCTATGAATAATGTATCAGTGGATAGGATTTTTTACCGACTTCATTGGCACACACTTAAGCTGTCCCTGCAATCCGAACTCTTATTTTACATCAAAATGTGAAGTGAGAAAATTATATTTTTCATGTCGAGGGTAGAGAAAGTTATATGACTGCATTGTGCTTTATTTTCGTGGATTTCATTCTTCATTATTTATTTACACCAAAGTATTACAACGATAGCATCAGAATTTGTTAAAGCCTAGTATTATGAAGCTACCAAAGCCTTATGTGAACACTGAAAACAATAGGCTACACTGTTGTCATGATAACTGAATTGCATTTTCATCAATTCAGTATAATTTTTCAGAAATTATATAAATTTTCAAGGGAAGGAGTGGCTTGTTTGAATTATAATGTTGACCGCGTTACTTTCAGGGCTTAACTGGGTATGTGTGCAAAATTTCGTGCAAATTGGTCAAGAAATGTAGATTTGTATAGGGAACATACATACCCACATACCTACATATCCACACGCTTTCGATTTTATATAGGCATGTTGGAGAAGATTCTTATGACTATAAACATCGCATGTTATTTGTTGTTATTTGTTAATTTAATGATAATAATAATTTTAATAACTCACAAGAAGAAATTATCTACGATTTTACATTTCTAAAAATAATCTTCGGTTAATTTGTGCCGAGTGTTAGCCTTAAATAGTCTGGAAAAACCACTGAAAACTAACCAATTAATTATTACCGGCTTGCCTACCCTAACAAAGGAAGTGTCTAATACTTTCCTATTTGTTATCTCTATATATATAAAAGGCTTTGTCCTGACTGACTGACTGACAGGAATCAACGTAGAGCCTAAACTATAACAGGTAGAGACTTGGAATTTTGACAGTACCTTCGTTTCATAATGTAGGTGCTCACTAAGAAAGGAATGTAGAAAATCTTTATTTTAAATACCAAAAATTAAATGTTTTTGAGAATACTTAATCCCTTTTTACACAGAATTATAAAACCCAAATCATAATGCTAATGGCATCAGATGGCTTTGGAAAAAAAAACAAGAAATGCAAGTTTGACAAATAAGAGAAGGTATCAATTTATAATTCATGTTATAAATAAATATTAAAGAATGTAATCCACGAAAATAATGCAGTCACATAACTTTTCTCTACCCTGGACATAGAGAAAACAATACGAGGTATGGTAATATGGTATATTATTATATCGCAGGTTTTTGGAGAGAGAAGTTTGAAAGTGATATTGCTTTCTTTTTAATTTCATCCCCAAAACAGTTTTATGGTAACATGAGAGGGAGAAATAAAATTTTCCGCCTCGGTATTACAATTTTATGTTACAGGAATTTCTGTTTCTTCTTATTTGAACCCTTACCAGGTTTGCTGTGTACAAGCGATGCGATGAAGAATTCTACATCCTCTATGAGCCATAAAAAACTATATCAAGCGTTTTCTGAGGGAATAGTTTTAGTGTAATAAGTCGTTCTTCCTATTTCAGATTATAAATACCTATATAATGACCTAGAATTTAAAAATCGAAAGTCCTTCATAAGTTCATTTTCAATTACAAAATAAAAAACCCGGGCGACGCCGGGTCTTTTAAGCTAGTACTGTATAAATGACAAAACATAATTTTCCGTTATAATCCACTAGCTAGGGACGAATTAAGCAAACCTTCAAAGGTATATAATGCTTTTTAAAAACCTTAAAATTTACTCTTTTAGGCAGGTTTAGGCACAAAAAGGACCCCCAGCTCAGGTCATTTTAGGCAATATACAACTGCTCCCAAGGAGTATAATTTTCTGTAAATTGTAAATATCTGCAATTATTATGCATATTTTCCTCAAGGAACTAAATAGGCATTTGCCTAAAATTCCGATATCCAGTTTATAAAGTGCAGAATTTTATTCTCGTGTCACAAACATAACTCTTGAAACACAGTTCTTTTAGTGAAATTTTCCTCAGTGGTTTAAAAATTATCTTCCGCTGTCATAGTGACGGCTAAAGCAATTGAAACGTTGAAGGCTGCATTCAAATGTTATATATTAACTGTATACAATGAAGAGTATTTGTTGTTATTTCCTAGGAGATTTTTATCTTCTCATTAGTTATCTTATTTAAAATATTCACCGTTGTGATCTACCTTCTAAAATCATGTTATGTCTATGCAGTGTTGCCATACGTACGACTATAGTCGTACACATACGACTATTTCATAGATTTGTACGACGTACGACTCAACCATGTGTCGTATGCCTATTCATACGACTACTTTTAATATTAGCATTTTATCGGCCTACTACCATTTTCTGTTAATTTTTAGCAACCTACTGCAGAATTTTCAATTTGGATAAACATGAAGTTTTTTGTTTTTTCGTAGTTTATTTTGTATATGCCTACATATCGCTAAATGAATGGCGGAATGTTATAATAGCCATTGTCAAATAAAACTCAGTCCACTTATTTATTACAGGCTTCTACAGACCGGTGCCGCACCACGCTTAAGTAGTATTGCTATTGCTACTTCTCTCATTCTTCTCCAAATATTTTATATTTTAGCCGCACGTGTGCTAAACGAAGCAATCCAAACCTCTAAAGAAATTTTACCGATAAAGAGCAGCTGGTCTTATTGTTTTTCTTTCATTTTGACCAAACATAATAATCATATGATTGTTATTATTAATAGTATATGTTGACATGTCCATATCAAAAGTGGCTGTATAGCCTATTTTCTTTAAATAATAATATTTGGAAATCTTACTTTCTTATGGTTTGTAATGTATTAATATTATTATTAATATTTTATTTCTTCCTGCAACATCTGCAGGTAGCGATGACAAAGAGTACCAACAACAATGGGTATATGTATACAGTTACGAGAGACCAGTTATCTGAGTAGTAGCGGTGTACAATAAAGTCAGCATGCGAGAGTGGAGCAGTAGCACGTTATAGAACTTACAAAAGCAAATTTTAACCACCATTTATAGAAAAAAATGTCTGTACAGAGTACCTCACTTGGCAATCATTATTATTACATTATCATTATTATTATTATTATTATTATTATTATTATTATTATTATTATTATTATTATTATCATCATCATCATCATCTTCATCCTGACAATCCGCAAAGTGTACGACGGTTTTAACTAGCGTACGACTATTTTCAGTTGTTCGTACGACTGTTTTACGTTTCTGATCTGGCAACCCTGTGTCTATGTGTTGGGGAATGTATCTAGCTTAGAGTTTTATTAGTACCACATTACATGTAATTATTCCTCCAGTATACTACCACTATAAAATCCCGAGGGCTACTTATTACCATAGAAACCGATCAAAATGTATTTCCTTCAAACAATGTCAAAGTATAAGAAAAAAACGCAATGTTCCATTTTGTAGAAACAAAATGCACGAATAACATTCTTTTTGCGGAGAATCCTGATTTTGTAAAATATAAAGGAAAGCATAGGCGTAACCAGGCCGACCATATGGGGGGGGTTATAATATCCGCGGGGTCTGGGGGGGTATGGAGAGAGGGGGGGTCCGGGGGTCCTCCCCCGGAAAATTTTAAAAATTAAGACGCAAAATAACGAGTTTTAAGCTTCCCACGCTTTATACTTGCATTAAGTAATTTATGGGCAGACTTAAAAAATTCTACAATTTTCCTTTTTTTAATCAATGGGGGGGGGGTTCAAACCCCCAACCCCCCCCCCCCTCGGTACGCCTATGAAGGAAAGTGTTCCTTATACAGGCCGTGGAGGCCCAGATGGTTCCAGGTGGTTGAGGCTCCCAGATTTTAGACATTCGGCACATGAAGTGGGTAAGATTGTCAGCCTTACGCACTGGCCAACTTTACCCCCAGAATTGCTCCTGGTACTCATTTCTGTTAGAGGCTGAGTCGACCCTTGGGCCATAGAAAGATTAAGCCAATATAGAAACTCCAACGACCTCATCGGGAATCGAACCCGCGACCTTCCGGTTTGTAGCGCAGCGCCTCAACCACTACGCTAGGCGTACCCCTGTTATAAAATATACTGTCAACCAATTTAACATAAAAGTAAGAAAACAAGTTAAAATCAATGTTCGAAGCACCGAGCGACGTATTTTAGATGGTAGCGTCTTCGACTATCATCCGGGTGGTCCCGGGTTCAAATCCCGTGGCCGGCCGATTTTACTTTTTTTAATGGTTAGAAATGTTACAAATAATTTTTGAAATCTATCTACAAGACATTTCTAAACCTCATAGACCTATGTACTGGGAAAACTGAACGGACTTGAACTATTTTGAACGTATTTCTTCTCATAACAATATCTAGTTACACTGATGGCTTTGCCAGGCTTGTATTTACGTAATGCATTGTTATATCCTGATGCTTGAAGGATAAACGCTTTGAATGCATCCAGTTACTATGGAGATGATCTCTATGCGTGGGTGCAGTACAAGCTATTTCACAAATTGATACACTTCACAAGGCAGGTTTTAATAAGTGCCAGAATGGTACTTTATAAGATTGTGTGGTGGACGGGAAAATGTCTGTCCGTCTGTCCGTGTGTCTGTACGCGCGATATCTCAAATTCGCTTTATCGGATTTTCATGAAACTTGGTATACACATTTATAACGTCCATGGGACGAAGCCTGTTGACATTGGACCAAATCGGTTGACCGGTACCGGAGTAAAGCCTAATTTAGTGCCTATTTTATGGTAATATATTAGACAGAATTTATGAAATGCAAATCAGTTCTTATGACAACATATAGTTTTACAGTGTTCATATACGGCTTTGGAAGTTGCAATACAGGTAGCTTTGACAAATAACACTAGCCACATATTCCTTCACATATTCTTATCAAATTAGACTTTTGTTCTTAAACAAGTCCTGCTTAATGAATCGATCGATTACAAAAATAACTTATTTTCTGCATATCATAATTGTCGCTTTAATTTTTTCTCCAGCTTTACTATGCATCTTCTGCCGTAGTTGAAATAGCCTAGAAAAGTCGAAAACGGACAAGAGTATATTAACTCCTAAAGTTCTTTTTTCAACAGAAATACGAATGGTCTATAGCCAATACATTAGTCAAGAATTAGTATTCAAATATGTATTTTAATCAAAATCTTTACAGTAATTTTTCTGAAATAAAAGAAATTAAAACTTAACACCGTGGTGCTACATCCCTGAAGGGACAAAGCCTACCACCCGACCGCTGCGTCATCCACAAGAGGCAGATGGCAGGATTAGGGACATGTGGTCAGCATGCCGACACCCACGGCCGTTAATGGTGATATCCATGACCGGAACCGCTACTTCTCTTAACCGCACCCCGTTCCAGGCCTCCCTACCTCAGAAAAATCCGAGGAGGTACCGGGGATCGAACCCGGGCCGACGGATCTGTAGTCAGGGACGCTAACCACAAGACCACGCCGGCAGTTAATATATATTTAAAATAACAGTACTATTATGCATAGGCGTAACCAGGCCGACCATATGGGGGGAGGGGGGTTCGGGGGACCTCCCCCGGAAAATTTTAAAAATTAAGATGCACAATAATGAGTTTTAAGCTTCCCACGCTTTATACTCGTATTAAGTAATTTATAAGCAGACTTTAAAAAATTGTAACATTTTCCTTTCTTAATCATTGGGGAGGGGGGGGTTCAAACCCCCAACCCCCCCCCCTCGTTACGCCTCTGCTATTATGTGTGGTACTTTGTTTTGCAAAACCAGGTGACTTTGAAACAGGGTTGCCAGATCAGAAACATAGAACAGTCGTATCATTATCCGAAAATAGTCGTATGCTTGTTAAAACTGTCGTATGTTTTGTGATTTTCTGTATAATGAACGCATTGCGTTAATAATAATAATAATAATAATAATAATAATAATAATATTATTATTATTATTATTATTATTATTATTATTATTATTATTAATCGGTATTATGCACCTTATATATGTCATGTAATTGTTAATAAATCATGTTATTTGTAAATTATTAGGCGTGTTTCATTATCTTTCGATAAGCTAAATTTGATAAAATACAATTAAATTAAATAAACAATAATTGCCACAGTGTTATTATTAGAAACATGCTTACAACAAAAACCATGAGATATATATGAGCTGGAGATATATCAAAATTTAAAATTCGATAGTAGATTAATTTTAAAAAAATATACATAAAGCGCTATGTTAAAAACAGTCGTACAAATAGGCGTACGACCCATGATTGCGTCGTACGTCGTACAAATCTATGAAACAGTCGTATGTGTACGACTATAGTCGTACGTATGGCAACCCTGCTTTGAAACATTTAACTTTAATATTGAATCCATATTTCACATGTTCAAACTGAAGATGTCTCAATAGAGCCATTAGGATTCACCTAATATCCTATATTTAATCATTATAGATTCAGTGCTGAGCTTAAATAATTTTATGAGTACCATCAAGTAATATCGCCAGTGAGTTCTAAGTTCAGAATCGATAAGGACAATTTCATTTCATAAGCTGGTTTCTTTGAATGATAATTCCAACATATAGATAAAAATCCTCATAATTTATATACAGCATTACTGTATTAATCTTATAAAGTTGCTTTTAAAACAAAATTTAGGTGACGTATTTGTATGTCAGTAGCAGTGAAAAAGTTAACTGTTAGAACTAGGACAATATGATAAAAGATTTCGTATAGTAATGTCTTAAGACATTGTCAACTTGTAGATAAATCCTAATCATGGCCTCTAGATTATGGAAATAGATTTTTATTAGGTCATTTTTTGTCATTTTATGCAATTTTACATTTTTAGGGCAATTATTTCAATTTTAGATCATTATTTTGTCATTTTCGTGGCATTTGCTTCCTTATTTAGTCATTTTCATGTATTTACATTGAGTGTATTGACTTTTTTTTTCCGTCGCTAGCGATGCTGTCTTTGAAGTGTTGTTTGTTTAATGCAAGAAGGAAAAATTCGGCGTTAAAGTGTTGACATGTCTCAGTCTGAAGAGAGAATCAAAGTAACGCCAAAATGTTGTATTATATTACTATAGTTATTAGATTGACTTGGCACCGAGTCTGCCACCTGCTTGGATTTGAGAGTGCAAACTACTGTTTACCCTCAATAAACAACAATATACTCCGACAGACCACAAAAAGAAATACGAATTTTGACTCGCCAGTGCTTCAGTGCCAGTATAAATTTCCGTGAGGAAAGAACATTCACAACATTACAGTTATTTACAGTTCTTACAATTATGTACAAACTAGTCTATAACTTTATGAGTACAATAATATTTTTTATAAATAAAATATCAGTTTTAGGTCATGTTTATAACTATTAAGTCCTTTAAAATTTAGGGTCATTTTATAGGTAATTTTTCAAACAATTTTAGGTCATCAGAATCCGGGCCCTGATGATCATGTAGGCCAGGGGTTCCCAACCAGGGGGCCGTGCAACAATTTGAAAATTATATTTTGACTAGGTTAAAAGACCAGGCGTCGCCCGGGTTTTGTATTTTGTAATTGGAAATTAACTTATGAAGGATTTTCAATTTTAAATTCTAGATCCTTATATAGGCATTTATAATTTGAAATAGGAAGAACGACTTATTACACTCAAACTATTCCCTCATAAAACGCTTGATATAGTTTTTTATGGCTCATAGAGGATCTAGAATTTTGCATCCCATCGCTTGTACAGTGCACAGCAAGCCTGGTAGAGGTTTAAATAAGAAGAAACAGAAATTCCTGTAACATAAAATTGTAATATCGAGGCGGGAAATTTCCCACTCTTATGTTACCATAAAGTCGTTTTGGGGATGAAATTAAACAGAAAGCATTATCACTTTCATACTTTTCTCTCCAAAAACCTGCGATATAATATAATAATATACACATTACCATACCTCGTTTTGTTTTCTATGTCCAGGGTAGAGAAAGTTATGTGATTCCATTATTTTAGTGGATTTCATTCTGTAATATTTATTTATAGCATGAATTATTTTGATAACTTCTCTTATTTGTCAAAAGTGCATTTCAATTGTTTTTTCCAAGCCCATCATATAAAATTTGGCAACAATATATTCTGTGATTTGGAATTGATAATTCTATGCAAAAAGGAATTAAGTATTTTCAAAAACATTTAATTTTTGGCATTTAGAATCAGAATTTTTCAAAATCCTTTCTTAGTGAGCACCTACATTATGAAACGAAGGCACTGTCAAAATGCCAAGTCTGTACCTGTTATAGTTTAGGCTGTACGTTGATTCCTGTCATTCAGTCAGTCATTCATTCAGTCAGTCAGGACAAAGCCTTTTATATATATAGAGATTTAGTGCTGGCACCTTTTTCTTTACCCTTAAGGAGCTTGCACTTTTTTACAGCCCAGGTCGTAAAAAGGAACTTGACGTAGTGTTCTGTTAAACAATGTTTACGATTTAAAACAATAGAACATAGAAATGTGATGGCGTAATACAGGCCTACAGCACACGATGTCTAGACTGTATGCCATGCGCATGCTCAGAACATCTCATTACTTGGAAGTACTGTAACTGTACTCTATCAGTACAGTCGGTCAAATAAAAAACGTCGGGCGGTATTTGATTAAGTATCACGAACGAGCATATGCGCATGTACAGGAAGACTTAAGGTTAGGTTCACACACGCCTCTTGTCTATCCATGTATTTTCTTGATTATTTAGTCAGTTTTGTTCCAAAACAAACATGTATAGAAGGCTGTGGCTATATGCCTCAAATCCGCCATGTTCTTGGTTGCAAATTTTTATAATATTAATAATTAATAGATTCGCGAGGAATATGTTTATTCAAGGAGCATTTTTTAAAGATTTTATTTTATAATACCGGTACTTGTAGTGCAAAATCAATAACTTACGCTCAACTTCTGCAACCAATCTAGCATCGAAATACGCGGCCTTCCGCAGATCCACGCTTCCTATGAAAACTTCCGGTCGCATTATAGTAAAGTTCCCACCACTGAGCTGCTCTTTCATAAATATGGAACCTTCTCGCTGCTTCAGAGGCCGAAAAATGCAGGTCAATTACAGCCCTAACTACACTTTCTCTCACTTTAGCATTTGTATGTTGCGATGACACAAAGCAAGTTGAATTATGACAATAAATTAAGTTGTGTTGCGCTTTCCGCGTTGTTCATTTTTTACCTCCTGTCGCATGGCCTCATATGTTCCGAGAATGACCTGTATTTTATGTTTTTTTATAGGAAACTTGTGAACTTATGCGTTAAAACTTTAATTTTAACTGCATACGAGTCCCGACGTTTTTTATTTGACCGCCTGTACATGCGAATCAGAGAAATGCTAATATCCCTTCCAATTATATTCACCCATGCAACTGGATGTGAACTGCGGAGCTCAAAATAAAATTAGCGATGTTCGTGTTTTCCAACTTAGTGATTTCGGTAGGCGAAGTTTATATTAACGTAGACATACATTCTTATTCTTATATGTAGGGATCGGATTTTTAGGTTTTTAAAAACACTGTTTTAGGTTTTCCATTAGGTGAAATAGTTTTTTTTAGGTTTTTTGTCCAAAATATCGTTTTCGGGTAGAATAATTGGATTAATGAATTTGAATGTGCTACATAAGATTGAGTACATAACACAGTACTTGTAAAGTTTAACTCAACAAAATTGACTTAAATTTTTGTAAACTTGCTTTAAGACACTATACAATTGAAGAAAGAAAGCATAAACAATCAAAAGAAGCATTGAAAATAAGATTGTCTCACATTTCCTGGTTACAGTAGGCCTTTATCACTAAATATCTTTCAAGATTCTCAACTGTGAAGTTCTTCCTGTTATCTCTTAGTTAATAGTTAATACTGTACAAGACAAAAAAGGAGCCTAAATTAGATATTTTAGGTTTTATATCCCTTTTAGGTATATTTAGGTTTTTATACCCCATTTAGGTATTTTTAGGTGGTACAGAATTGATGTGGGTGAATCCTATGGACATGATTCGAAAAAGTGTATGAGCGCTTTTTGTTTTGGAAGTAAGGAAAAAAATAGGTAAAAACCTAAGAATCCGGTCCCTATGTAACTTGTAAACTTTCTGTGGTCCACTCAGGTATTGTAAGATCAGAAAGACCAAAGTCTTAAGAGGGCTAAATTTATAAAATGCTGTATTAGGCCATTTAGTATAAAATATGCATTCAAACTATAAAAATTGACTTAACATGCAAGAGAAACTTCAAAATATCCTTTATTAAAAATGGATAGCCTATTTATGCATTCATGAATCACTTATCTTTGTTAGAAATTACATGAGAATGTTATGGGAGAAAAACTCCTCTGGCACTGGGATTCGAAACAATGACGTTCGGTTATCCGTGCCGCTGCTCTACCAACAGAGCTAAGCCAGAGTTCGCTTCACACCGCCAGATGGAACCTCTCTCCTGTGATTGATTGCCCTTAATGGTCTGCCTCAGACAAGTTATGTCATATGCAGTACTGTGAGGAACACTAATTAATTAGTGATTTTTGTGACCGGGCTTCCACTGTTATTGTACAATAACATTCAAGATAGATATATGCATATGCATTCATGAACCAGAGATTATTGTCTCTGTTGGACATTACTTAGGCCTACTTATTTACTCAATGGCAATAGACAATTCCTCAGCAAGCTAAAGGAATATTATCTATTTTATGGAACCTGAAGGTTCATTGCCGCGCTTACCTGAGCCCGCCATTCAACCCTATTATGTGCTAATTCCATCCAACAATCCCTCGCAAAGCCTACTTCCTTTAAATATATCCTAATATTGTCCTCCCACCTACGTCTAGTCTTCCAACTGGTCTTTTTTCCTTGGGGTCTCCCAGTCAATATTTTTTAGGCATGTCTTTCCTCCCCCATGTCCAGCCCATTTCATCCTCCGTGATTTAATTACCGGTGAAGATGGTCGACTCAACCTCTAACAGAAGTAAGTACCAGGAGCAATCCAGGGGTAAAGGCGGCCGGTGCGTAAGGCTGACAACCTTACAACCATCATGTTTCGATTGTCTAAAAATTTGGGAGCCTCGACCTCCTGGAACCCTCTGGCCCTCTATGGTCTGTAATAGGGAAGACTTTTATATCCGGTAAAGAGTACAGGTTTTGAAGCTCGTCGTTATACTGTTTTCTCCAGTCCCCATTTTCAGGTCTCTTAGGCCCAAATATTTTCCTAAGCTCTGTTGGACATCACGTGAGAATATTAAGCGTAAACCTAAAATCTAAAACTCCAAAAACATGCATTATGCATGAAAAAGCCCATAAAAAGGTCAAAACTGGCAAATATGCAGGAAAAGTGTAGGCTACTAATTTGTAATCAGTAGGCTAAGCCGTGAAATGGAAATTTAGCAAGTTTTAAAATTGTAACAAAAACATGACTTGCATGGAAATCCTGTCTTTAGTCATAAATTTCCGGGCCCTAATAATAATAATAATAATGATGTACAAACTAATTGGTCTATGTTCGGATGATGCAATGCAATGCAATGCAAGCCTCGTATTTCTTACAGACTTTGCAAAAAAACTGGGAATAACCTGCGTAATGATGCTATTCACACATTAGGATCTCTGTCGGGCGTGTAATTGGGATGGAAAAGGCTCACTTAATTTGATTCATCGCTTCATTGCTGGGATGGCATTAAACTTCTTACAACATCTAGCATGGTTCATTATAACAGTTCCAAATGTTCTTTTCCATGGTAATGGAATTTAAAATTCCCTACAGTTTTATAACCTTTAATAGTACATTATGCAACGAGCCTATAATGTCTTTTTTTATGTGAAACTTCTTTAGCCGCGGTAGGAGTAAATCGAGAGCTAACCCAAATTTGCGTTACGCTCAAAATCGTCACGAAATTAGTGGGGCTGTGACGGAACGGACTGCACAGAAAACAATCAACTCAATGATTAGGCTTATCCAAAATTTGAAAAATCAGAAAATCTAAAATTTAAAAAATCCGAAAATTTTAAATTTTAAAAATCCAAAGTTAAAAAAACGATAATCCAAAATTTAAAACATCTAAAAATCCAAAATTAAAAAAATAAAATTCAAAGTTCAAAACAAAAAAACATTCAAAGATCAAAAATTTAAAAATTCAAAATTAAAAAATTCAGAATTTCAAATTTAAAAAATTCAAAGATCCAAAATTTTTAAAAATTTAAATCCAAAATTTAAAAAATCCTACCATCCAAAATGCAAAAATTAAAATTAAAAAATCTAAAAATCCAAAATTTATCAATCGAAAATTAAAAATTAAAAAATCCCAAAAATTAAAAATTCAAACATCCAAATTTTAAAAAATCAAAACTCAAAATCCATAATTCCAAAATTCAAAATCTAAAAAATCCAAATTAAAAAACCATAGTTCTAAAATTAAAAAATTAAAAGATCAAAAATTAAAAAATCCAAAAATCCAAAATTTAAAAAGTCCAAAACCCAATATTAAAAAGTCCAAAACCCAATATTAAAAAGTCCAACAATCCAAAATTAAAAACTCCAATAATCCAAAATTGAACAAATCGAAAAATTAAAAAATTCAAGTTTTACTTCTGTCGCGTGGCGTTCCACGCACCCCCTTTTTTTTTATTTCATCCGTGTTTGTACTCCCATTAGCTTAGAGCAGGGGAAGTCAACTACGTCTTGTGATGACGTTTGTGGAGCAAGAGCATGCGGATCCCTTGTGTGTGACGTCAGCAAGAGCGCACGGTAGTAGGAGTGTTTAGAGTACGCTAGAGCTAGGTACTAGAGGACCTATTCACTTTAGCTCTGTGGGTAGAACAACTTCTGGTTGGAAATACGGAGCTTTTTCAAAGTTATTGCAAGTACGCGATCCTGATAGTGTTCCCTCTGCAGAACATGTGTTAGTTCTGCAAAACATTCTTCTTCAGTTCGAATCGAGGTTTCAGGATGTGGAAAACCTTTCTCCAATGTTTAAACTTTTTGCTACCCCATATTCAGTTAATGTCAAAGACGTTCCTTGTCGGTATCAATTGGAACTGCTAAACTTACAATGCGACGATCTGTTAAAGGACAAATACGAACGTAAAGTGGTCTTGGGTAACTTTTACAGAAATTTCTCTGAAACCAGATTCCCGAGACTTGCCGCACGAATATTATGTAATTTTGGATCGACATTATGTGGCCGAACAATTTTTTTCACTAATGAAATGTGCAAAGCTCAAATCAAGAAGTACATTGTTAAATCACAACCTAAATGTAGTCTTCGATTAAATATTGCTCAAACATTACGTCCCAACATTGATACACTTGTTAAAGAAAAAGAGACAGGAAAGTCAGAATATTGTTACTGTAATCTTGTATCATCTAAGGTGCAGACGAGCTTGTATGGTAATTAATTCAGTTCATTTTTTTTTATCATTTTTACTGTAGTGAATTATGTTAATTCAAATGATAGTAGCCTATTGTCTATTTTTGTCAAAGAGCATAGATTTTGTGGAAAGGCAATTGTTCTCACAGAATATAAAAATAGAATTATTTATAATATGTTAAACTGCTGCGCTGTAATTAACCGATAAACTATCAAAAAAATCGGTTGATGTTTCATTAACTCGGAAACACGTATTATGTAAGTTCTAACCCCCTAAATTCCCGCTGCCCGCAATACTAAAGCCCCTCTCTTCCCCCCTGTTCACTGATGCCTACATTTCACATGCTCCTCGCAGAGATATAACGCGAGCAGTAGAGCAGTAGGCAGTGACGTCACAGAGCAAGCTTCTGTCTTCCCCTGGCTTAGAGGCTATATCAGACTACATCAGGATCTGTGTCTGTACATTAGGGTAGGCCATGGAACGTTTGCAGGAGACTTGCATGGAGGTGTTTAAACCTCCACCCTACAGCTTGGACCGCGCACCCAGAGATTTTAGTCTTTCCTTCCCCTCAAGAAATGACAGAGAATGGTAGAAATAGACAGAGAATCGGAGGTTATCACACAATGGTTCAAATCCCAGGCGGCTGACTTCTATGACACAGGGATACAAAGTTGGTCCAACGGTATGACAAATGTCTGAATTCCGGGCGCGAATATGTTGAAAAATAGCTGAACACTAGCTGTGTCTGTTGTAATAACTATTTACTTGGAGTTGTGTTTTGTTTTCGTTAATGGCCTTTGGGAAAGTTTCTTTATGGGTGCGCCTCGTGTGTAGGCCTATATATAATTTTAGCAGGCCTGCGGTCAGTTATCTGAATTTCTCTTATCCTGAACTAGGGAATGGAATATCTGTGAATACCTGAGGAAGAGTTCTTATGAACAAAGACAAGTTTGGAACAATAACATCTTGACAGCGATAGTTGCCTTGTTCGTGATGATAAGGACGACACATTCCTCACCTGTTAAAGGAGACCAGTTGTAATTAATAGATAGCACGCAAATGAAAGGAATGTCTCTCTGCTGATGACGTAGCCAGCCACCACGAATTCCTATTTAGTGCGAAATACAGACACTCTACTTCGTCATAGGTGTTGAATTCTCTCACGATTTCATAGAAAATCTTCAAAATACCAGAAGGGTCCAACAATTTTCACGATTGAAAGTTGTAATTGAGGACCGTTATGACAAAACTCAACATCTCCATTTTTTCGCCGAATTCGTTTTGTAATGGTTTTAGATGCTTTGAAATGAGATCTTTAAGATGGTGAAAAAAGAACATAAGAAAAGCCTTAATATGCAAAATTATGTTAGCCTAATAAAAACTGAAGAAACCTCCTGAAAAATTTATGTTTTGGCACATGTTGAGTTTTCAAAACGGTCCTCAATTAGGTACAATGTACCGTTTTTCCGCAACGGACCTGTATAGACGAAGAGACAGACACCATTTTTAAAAAAATGCAGATTCTAGGCATCATGAATTTTTCATGAATAATTCACGAATTTCGGTTATTACTATTAATAAAGTGAAAGTATTTTCTTCTTTTTATTTTTAGGCCAAAATATTGTTTTATATTCGCGAAAAAAATGTTTTTTTTTTTTTTTTGCGAAATCTTCGTTTTAATGCCATTTTTTTAACCAAATTTTATTTATTAATGGAAATCACGAATTTGGGAAGGTAACTTTTTAAAAATAGGTCTTATATTATATGTTTCTTGAAAGTCGAATAAATAGGGTTGGCCTGGGTGGCGCAGTTAGTATCGTGCTGGCTTTCTGTGTCCAAGGTTGCGGGCACGAAGCCGGCCCAGGTCGATGGCATTTATGTGACAGACCCATGTCTGTATATTTACAGGCATGTAAAAGAGCTCCTGCATATCGGCGACGTTCACTGGCCGAATTTGCAGTACATCCCCGCCGTTAAATAACCATATACGCGTGTTGTAAGAATGGTAGTCAGAATTCATTTTGAAAAGGTCTCTATGAGAATAAGCAAAAAGAGTGGCTTCGGAAATAATGATACATGGTAGTGGGAGGATTTTGTGAGGTTTAAATAAGGGTTTGGAGGATTTAAACGCCTGGGCGCTATGAATGGTACGTATTATGCATTTTTGTGAGACAAAGGTTCTGTTTATGTGGAATTTATCCGCTGCTCCCCAAGCAATAGTGTTATATTTAACTCTAGAATATACAAACCTGTAATTAAAGACTCGAAAAGAAGGAAGAAAAAACTACTGTCAAATACAGTCTTATACCCACTGGATGCATTAAAGCGAGATTTTATAAAATAAGGAAGTTAGCATAATATTAAATAAATTATTTATAATTTAAAATAATAACTTATTGAAATTGAAACTAAGTACATGGTCATGAAACGTCAAAATAATGCTCTATAAAATATAAGAATAGGCCTAGCCGGTAAATCGTTCAAACAAGTGGAGAAATTCAGATATCTGGGATACAATTACTGTTAAGGCAGAAGTTAAGTGTCGACTCAAATCAAGAAATGCCTGCTTTTCTGCAGTTCAGAAACTCTTATCTTCTCGTCTTCTGTCCAGAAATCTAAAAATAAACATTTATAAGACAATTATCCTGACGGTTGTATTATATGGATGTGAGGCAAGGCCCCTTTCATAATCTGAGAGTGTTCGAAAACAGGGGGCTTAGGAAAATATTCGGGGGTAAGAGAGATGTAAATGGGGACTGGAGAAAACTGCATAACGACGAGCTTCATAACTTGTACTCTTCACCGGATATAGTAAGGGTAATTAAATCACGGAGGATGAAATGGGCTGGACATGTTGCACGCATTGGGAAGGAAAGACATATCTGAAAAGTATTGACTGGGAGATCCGAAGGGAAAAGACCACTTGGAAGACCTAGAAGTAGGTGGGAGGACAATATTAGGATAGATTTAAGGGAAGTAGGATTTGCGAGGGATGGTTGAATGGAATTAGCACAGATTAGGGTTGAATGGCGGGCTCAGGTAAGCGCGGCAATGAACCTTCGGGTTCCATAAAATAGATAATATTCCTTAGCTTAGGAATAGTCTATTGCCATTGATTAAGTAACTTATTGAAATCGACCGTGTGCCGCCTGCGCCGCGCCGTCTCATAAGGTCTGTCCCTTGTTGTTTGGCGCCATGCGGTTTGCCAAGGCCGTGCTTAGCGCCAAACAGAGTGGGCTCTGTGCATGAACACAACACGGCTCTTTAAGCTCTATCTGGCATCTGTCACACTGCGTTCATTACTTCATATTGCTCTTAAGAAAAACACTCTTAAATAAGACGATTGCATCCTAAAGTTACCAGACGTCGGATTTATCCTAGACGAAATTTGGTCCATCGCTATGGCTCAAATGATGCATTCGCTCCCTTCACGCAGCGGGCCCGGGATCAATTCCCTGTCGGGATATGTTACCTAGCTGGGGTTTTTTCCGAGGTTTTTCTCAACTGAGAGATTAGCATCGAGAAACTTTAGGCCCTGTGGTCCCCGGATATCAGCTGGCCGTTTTTATAATCTTTATCCCATCCGTGCCTTGCTCAGAATGAGTAAATATATGTTCCTGTTGTCTCGGAGGTGACCCCGGTATTGGTTGATCACTCATCCAGTGAGGTCCTCTATGTCTTTGTCTGGTCAAAAAAGATCTCTTTGATCTAAAGGTAGTCTAAATTTAGAAATTAACTTCACTACACTAATAATAGATATAAATAAAAACTTCAAAAATGAAAAGAATAATATCTCACAAGAAAAGACGGGTACAGTTACCTCTAACTGTGTCATAAACGACATACCCACATTTCCCAGACTGCGGAAGCTAGAGAGTAAATGAAATGAAATGAAATGAAATGATTAGCCTAAATGTCCCGTTAAGGGCAATGGCCTCCTCGAAGAGGGTAAGCTCGAATACACCTACATATGGTGAGCTATTCCACATGAGGGATATTTGTGCTCTTGGGCTTTTATGCAATTCCTGGTCTTTGTCCACTTACATTAGTCTGGGTCATTGTGCATTTCATTGTAGTTTACGTCCTTACACTTGTTACGGTCCTATACACTTGTCTTCGTAAGACTTCGGTCGCATTTAACTTTCGGTAAAGGTGACCAGAGAGAGCTATGGCCGAGGTTGCTCCGGGGGAAAAGGGCGGGCACAAAAAAAAAATTAGTAAAAAAAAACCATCTCTCGCCAGGTTGCCGCATAATATTTCAAGCTAAAAACGCGACATCCCAAGCAAGTAACATTAACTCCTCCCAAATCTAGATTTAGACCCACAAAGATCCCTTAAAGTATCACATTGAAAAAAAAAAGTGTGCGTGGAACGCCACGCGACAGAAGTGAAACTTGTTTTAATTTTTGGATTTTTCAATTTTGGATAGTTAAAGTTTTTAATATTGGGTTTTGGACTTTTTTAATTTTGGATTTTTTTAAATTGTTGATCTTATAATTTTTTTATTTTTGGAATTTTTATTTATTTTATTTTGGATTTTTTAAATTTTAGATCTTTGAATTTTTTACTTTTTGGTTTTTTAATTTTCGGTTTTCGATTGTTTAATTATCGATTTTTTATTTTTAAATTTTTAGTTTGGATTTTTAAATTTCGAATTTTTTATTTTTAAAATTTTGGATTTTTGATTTTTTTTATTTTTTTTAAATTTTGGATACATGGATTTTTTAATTGTGGATTTTTATTTTTTAAATTTTGGATTTTGGATTTTTAGATTTTTTAAATTTTGGCTTTTTAATTTTTTTATTTTTCGATTTTTAAATTTTGGATAATCATATTCGATGAGTTGATTGTTTTCTGTGCAGTCCGTTCCGTCACTCCTCACTAATTTCGTGACGATTTTGAGAGTTAGGCCTACACAATCTACCGATTTACCCCTACCGCGCATAAAGAAGTTTCACTTCAAAAAATATTGGCCTTGCACAAAGAAACATAATATCCCAGGATAAGTTCCAATGGCGTAAAACAACGAGAAACATCCAATTAACCAGAAACATTAATTACTCAAAGCCATTAGCAAGAACTTCTATTTCAATGGAAGATAATTTATGCCGTAATGAAGTTTAAGACTGTTAAGGATGCTAGGCAATTGCGGTTTTGTTTATTGTATGGATTAATTTCGCCTGAGTTATGGCATGAGTGTTTTTCTTGCCTTGGAGAAAGAAAAAAAGCGATGCAGATGTTAATGAAACCACAGCTCATAATATTCATTACTGTGCAATTTCGAAATGAAACATGTCTCGCCACTTCTACAAATCTGCTCATAGTTCTCGTTCTGGAATCAGTTCAGTTCAGTTCATTGACCCTGAACGTATGCCACTCAATCTCTTTCATTCTCTGCAATTCACTGCCATTTCTTGAGGGGTAGGAAAAGATGAAAATCTCTGGGCGCGCGGTCCGAGCTGTAGGGTGGAGACTTCAACATCTCCTAGCAAGTCTCCTGCAAAAGTTCGGCTAGGAGATTTTCAGCATCCACCCTACAGCCCGGACCTCGCTCCCAGTGATTTCCATCTTTTCCTACACCTCAATAAATGACAGAGAAATGGAGATGGTTGTCACACAGTGGTTCAAATCCCAGGCGGCAGACTTATACGACACAAGTGTTCAAAAGTTGGCCCCGCGGTATGACAAACGTCTCAATTCCTGTGGCGAATATGTTCGAAAATAGCTGAACACCTGCTATATCTGTTGCAATAAATATTTCCACGAAATTTTGTTTTGTTTCTGTAAACGGCCCTAGGGAAACTTAGTTTTTGGACGGCCCTCATGTATATATCTCTATATATATAAAAGGCTTTGTCCTGACTGACAGGAATCAACGTACAGCCTAAACTATAACAGGTAGAGACTTGGAATTTTGATAGTACCTTCGTTTCATAATGTAGATGCTCACTAATAAGGGATTTTGAAAAATTCTGATTCTAAATGCCAAAAATTAAATGTTTATTAAAATACTTAAGCCCTTTTTACATAGAATTATCGAAACAAATTCACAGAACATATTGTTGCCAATGGTATAGGTGGGTTTGGATTAAATGAAATGGATGTTTGACAAATTAGAGAAGGTATCATTATAATTCATATTATCTATATTAATAAAAGGAATTGTCCTCGATGTCCAGCGAAATCTACTGAACGCAGAGATCTGAAATTTTAAACATAGGTGGGCTGAAGGGTCGGAAAATGCACCTCGAAGACTGAATTTTAATTTCAGTTTTCGTTCGTGAGTTATGAGTGAAAAACGGGAAAAAACATGCATTTTTTGCGTTTTCAAAACATAAGTTTTCAGTTATAGATTTCAATGTCAAATCAATTACAGTTGGCTTTGTCTATTTTTGTCACACCTTGAAAATAAAACTTTCGCGATCGCTTGAATGTTGTAAGCCCTAAATATGGTCAAACGTTGTTTTATTTGGACGAATCTCACTATACAGAGGTTTTCTGGGCCAAGAAACTCGAATCTGAGGTAGCTTTTACCAGACGATGCTATGTAATCGTGGTATGTAGTCCACGTGATTTAGGAGTTAATAAATATTATGATTTTACTATTATGCTCTTAATTTTTAATTTTTGAAATAATTATTGCGGGCGAAGCCGCGGGCACATGCTAGTAATATTAATAAAATACTGCATCCCTACATCACAATGCTACCAAACGATGTGACCATATACTAGAGATGTCACACTCTTCCGTGACATACAACATTTGATGGTACCATCGCGTTACTTTGACAAGACTTTTGCTCCATCCCTTTTGTGTGTGTACATCCGAGGGTTGGAAGTTTAATAGTGGCACACATCTACAAAATCAAGGCGAATTATAGCTTTTGTTGGATGTTGGTTGGATAGCCAGCATACTTCAGAGCAAAAAGGAGCCTTCACAGTAACCAGGAGAAATTGAGCTGGCTTTATCAACGGTCTAAAATGAATTTTGGATCAGATAGAAAGCCAATGATTAAAAATAACTTAATTCCTGAAAATTATTCTTGATTCCCAGTAATTCCATACCGAAAAGGAGCAAGATTGCTCAAAGCCTGTCACTTGTTCTTCACTTCCTTCCGGCGGAGGTTCATTCATTACTAGGGACCGGATTCTTAGGTTTTTACCTATTTTTTTCCTTACTTCCAAAACAAAAAGCGCTCATACACTTTTTTGAATCATGTCCAAAGGATTCACCCACATTAATTCTGTGGCACCTAAAAATACCTATATGGGGTATAAAAACCTAAATATACCTAAACGGGATATAAAACCTAAAATATCTAATTTAGGCTACTTTTTTGTCTTTTTTGTTTCTCAGTTGCGAAATCGATATTTTGCGCAGAGACAATAATTTTTATCGGATTGAAAATAATAACACCATTGTCGTCTAGGATGGACAGTATCAAGAGAGGAAGTGTAAGAGTACCGGCGTATTCCTTTTAAAATATTCGTACGAACAACCATTGTTGCCGTGTATGAACAAGGATATAGATTTCTGTGTTTTAAAGCGCTTGTTTGCCTTTAGTACTTCCCTGTTATTCATACTGAGTGGTGACACTGTGAGTTTTAAGAAGACGTGTTAATTATGTATTGAATCCTATGTAGCGCATTCAAACTCATTAAACCAATTATTCTACCCGAAAACGATATTTTGGACAAAAAACCTAAAAAAAAACTATTTCACCTAATGGAAAACCTAAAACAGTGTTTTTGAAAACCTAAAAATCCGGTCCCTATTCATTACATTCAATGATCCATCATAATGAGTAAAATTTTGTAACCAATCTTGAAACAGTTCATTTTGTTATTATTGTGGATGAAGAATAATTTTAAGGTATTGAATTATTTTTAATCATTGGCATTTTGTAACATCCAAATTCATTTTAGACCGGTTGATAGAGCCAGTTCAATTTCTTCTGGTTACTGTGAAGGCTCCTGTTTGCTCTGAAGTATGCTGGATATCCAACCAACATCCAACAAAAGCGATTTGAACTTCCTGTAATTCACCTTGATTTTATAGATGTGTTGCCACTAATAAACTTCCAATGCTCATAATTAGAGACCGGTTTTTAAAGGGAATTCCTTTTTTTATATTTAATCACAAAACGTGATAAAATTGAATAGGACATTACTGAGTAAGTTTCAACTGCAAATGACCTGGTTTTAACTTCCCTTTTTTTTCCTTTTTTAAGCCCATTTCCCTTTTTTTAGGAACTTTTCCTTTCCAGTACCTTTTTTGCTAATTTATTTTTAAAAATTCGTAAATTACCCAGTATTTGGTAATATGAAAAAATTAAAAATTGTTTTCACTGATTCACCATTGAAAAAATAATTCCTCCCAGCAGAATAGAGCGTTACAGGGAAATCACAGGCTTGCCATTGCCTAAGTTTCCCATTATAACAAGGTGGGGAACATGGATTTCGTGTGCTATTTTCCTCTGTGAGAATTTCAACAAGATAAAAAAAATTTCTTCACTCATTAGATGTTACAGAATCAGCAGCAGTAGAGCAAGCAAAGGCTTTACATAAAACAAAGATGTATCTCTCTGTTGAATTTTTACACTCTCTTACTTTTTCCCCCACCTTTTTTTGGCAATAATTTTCCCTTTTTTCGTCCTTTTTTGGGGGGAAATTTTCCCTTTAAAATCCGGTCTCTACTCATAATATATAAACGTTTGAGTTTACGTTGGTTTTGAAATAAAGTAGGCACTACCATGAAACGTAAAACTATTTGACGGAATTCATAGTAACGACTGCAATAATCAGTCTTTTTTCAAAATTTACCTAGAAAAGTTTCACACCTAAAATTCCTAACACATTAACGCTAAGAGCACCTAGGCTTTAAGTTGGATTTTTACTTCCTGTGCCCGTACCATAGGTGGATTTTTTAACATAAATACACGTTTTGAGGGTCCCTGAATATAAAAGTACCATTTTCGGAAACATGTCTGTGTGGATGTCTGTGAACAGCCTAGCTCCAGAACGGAAAATCGTATGAAAACAAAATTTTGTATTTGGGTCAGATACCTTCTGAAGATGTGAGCCGAAGATTGGCGACAAGTTTCTCTTATTTTTAAGGAGACTGTACATTAAGAAATTTTCGTTTTTCGCGATGATCTCGAAAACGGCTCTAACTATTTTATTTAAATTTGCACATGAGTTACTTATACTAAGAGTTAAAACTTTTATTGTAAGCATTTTTTCGAAAAAATTCTTTGAAGAGTAGGCCTACTTATAACCCACCCTCTCTGAATACGTACTCTTTGCAATATGGCCTCTTGTTCTATATCAGAGTGTGAAGTGAGAAAAATAAATTGGCCATGCTTAAAGTAAAGAAAGTTACGAGAGTAAATTAATCAGATTTTATTTGGGTTATGTATCCTTCAGGGATGCGATGCGATGTGGTAACGACATTCTCTTCATTTTTACAACCAATTTACATGAAGAGAATGTCATACATAATAATATATTGTACTAAGTTGCTAACTTTCATTTGAGCAGAAGAATTTATGTGAATTTCACATCAGATCTTTCTTAATATTACTCCGTTCTACACCTCTGTCCTTCGTGCAGACATATAGAGTTTTAGCCTTCTTAAAGCTAGAAAGGTAGAGGAAGAAACCATGTTCTGTCTTCAACGATTATAATGAGGGAAATGCCAGTTATGTCCACAGTGAAATCGTATTTTAACAGTTGCCAGTTATTATTGATACAGAAACCAGATCTCGCTAATTTGCAAATAGCAATAAATTTCTTGATTATCTTAAGCACATTGAAAGCGTTTATATGTTCAAGAGATCTTTCTGTGATTTCATTTCTTTGATCATTCAAAACACGTGTAGTTTACGTCATGGCCTGCTATGAATTATCTCTGCGTTTAATATTACCAACATTTAGCGATAGTCAATCTTTTTATTTTAGCTTATATATTGCATGTGGGTCATGATTTTTTTTACCAGTAAACATTCTCTGAAACAGCTCTTATCGGAGTAGGTCGCTTAAGTCGTCATGGAAACCTTTAGCGTCTTTTTAAACAAAATCATTGTCATATTGGTACAGTTCGTAAGCGTAGGATTACAGACGGAATCCTGGTAAACCGTTAGAGTTACGTTAAAATTGTACAGGATCCAAGTTGTAGAAAAATTTGCGCTCTATGTTACAAGTAGTCTTGAAATTTTGTTTAGCATGAACCGTTTAGTTGAAAGAAACTGAAAATTCTATCGAATATTCCATAGCTACTGTATGAGCGAAGAGAAATCGATTTAAGTCAACCAATAAGAAAATTACAGCATTTCAAAAGCTTTTATATCATTACTTAAATAAATGTTCTAAATGTTACCGAATTGTTTTGTCCGAAAGATGTTTTACTTTCTCTGTCCGTACCATAGGTAGGTTACTATAGGTAGAGGAAGTTTTGTTTTTCACCCCCAAATTCGAAGTTGAGTTTTTGACATAAATGCACGTTTTGAGGTTCCCTGAATCTCTATTTTCGGAAATATGTCTGTATATGTGTTGATTCCAAGCATCCTGGTGAAAATGGAACGGCTTTTATTGTGCATATAACTGCATATTTAGGAAATTTTCAACTATTGTAGCATATTTAGTGTGAATATGCATATTTAGGTCATATTTTTGCATATTTGTGTGCATATTAAAGAAATTTTGAAGTTTCATATTATATTTTGTAAATGTTGCATTATAATGATACTTTTTGAGAATTTACAGATATTTTAAATAATTAATACTATATTTTAATAAAATGTATTGTAATGATACTTAAAAAAATATATACACAATGTGTAAGTGTTAAAGTCATATTTTAAATTTTAATGGTCATATTTTAATGTATTTTATGTCATAAATGCATGCATATATCCTATTTTTTAGGTCATAGAAATCCGCCCCTAGTCATAAACATCCGAACCCTTACTTACGAGGGCATAAGATTGTGAATGTAGAACATAGTGATATATGAAACATTTATAAGTTACAAAGAAATATCATGAGAACTTTAATATAGATCTTTATTGTTAGGGTTTTCTCTCAAGGATAAGATGTTCCACCTACGCACAAAGTGGAAAGTGGGAGCAGTTTATGCAAACGGCGTCCATTACATTCGTTCTGCTTATAAAATAATTCTTACCGCTATACAGGATTTCCGACTAACTTATATGCTTATTAATGTTATAGCTGTGACAACATTTTCTATAAAATCGTCTCTATGGCTTAGATCTGCAAACACTGGGTAGATACGACTTTTGAAAAGTTGTCATGTACATTTCAAGGATAATAAAAATACAGCTAAATACACTTTGGTTGTTATACACATTTAACGACGGTTGTATACTGTTATATAAAGCCTACTACCATCACCGGTGCGCAGGAGTTCTTTCATATGCATGTTGTATACGAGGGCCATCCACAAAGTAAGTTTCCCTAGGGCCGTTTACAGAAACAAAACACAACTTCATGGAAATATTTAGTGCAACAGATACAGCATGTGTTCACCTATTTTTCAACATATTCGACACAGGAATTGAGACATTTGTCATACCGTGGGACCAAATTTTGAACACATGTGTTGTAGAAGTCTGCCGCCTGGGATCTCAACCACTGTGTGACAACCATCTCCATTTCTCTGTCATTCACTGTCATTTCTCGAGGGGTGAGAAAAGATGAAAATCACTGGGAGCGAGGTCCGGGCTGTAGGGTGGATGTTTAAACACTTCCTAGAAAGTCTCCTGCAAAAGTTTGGCTGGGAAGTGTTTCAACATCCACCCTACAACCCGGACCTCGCTCCCAGTGACTTCCATCTTTTCCTACATTTCACGAAATGACAGATAATGACAGAGGAGAAGAGATGTTTGTCACACAGTGGTTCAAATCCTAGGCGGCAGACTTCTACGACACATGTGTTCAAAATTTGGTTCTACACTATGACAAATGTCTCGATTCCGGTGTTGAATATGATGAAAAATAGCTGAATACTTGGTGTATCTGTCGCATTAAACATTTTCAAGAAATTTTGTTTTGTTTCTGTAAACGCTCCCAGAGAAACTTACTTTTTGGATTACTTAATTTTGGATTTTTTAATTTTTTAATTTTAGGCTTTTAGATTTTTTATTTTGGGTTATTGGATTATTTAAATTTTGAATAAGCCTAATCATTGAGTTAATTGTTTTCTGTGCAGTCCGTTCCGTCACAGCCACATTAATTTCGTGACGATTTTGAACGTAACAATTTCGTGACGATTTTGTCCGTAACGCAAGTTTGGGTTAGCTCTCGATTTACTCCTAGCGCGGCTAAAGAAGTTTCACTTCAAAAATCCTGTCGTAATATAACTTGGAAATAAATTTAGGCAAATTACTGCGAAATAACCCTTACTGCCAAATTACCGAGGTCTCCCCTAATCAAAGAGTACAAGTTACATTCTCTAAAATACATTACTTCAAACACGAATTATAGATTTTCGTCACTGCAGCAGGATAATTAACCCAGTTTCAGCTGTAAAATGTGTAATACCGACAGTCAATTCAAGATTTCTTCCCTGCTTGTCGGTTAAAAACTGCCTTCTAGAATTTTATCAGCGAATAGTTCGAGTTCTTGCATGAAATACGGTGTAATTGGTTTCAAGTTTTGACTCTGGGAAATAATTTATTGTGCTTAAAGCTGCTGAACTCTGAGCATGAACGCCGTGTTAGCATAAATAAACATAAAAGTGACTGTATAACAGCCACCAGAGCCAGTTTGAAAGCTTGCCGAATCATTTTGGCTGACAAAAACACATCGTCCAGTTCCCTCATTATAAAACCCGTAATCTCTATATAAGGCACTGTCTCGACTCGGCCAATGTAACCACAATTGTGGCCAGACCTTCCAATTTCACAGACATCCGCGCAAAATGAAACACGACCTTGCTGAGGTCATGCTATTGTCATGCTTCCATTGTAATTAGTTTTAAGTACTTTAAAATGTCTACATTACTACCTATGTAAACGCACGTGTTCCACAGCTCAATTGTCAATCACAACAATAAAGACAAATACAGAAGGCCATGGAAACAGAAATATCAAAGCACGGTCAAAACTAAACATGTATTATTGAGAACGGAACGTCATTTGTCAATATTGCCATGGAATGCAAAGAAGAATTTATAATTTTAAGCAACAATATTGTATTAACTATTTTACTCGTATGTCATTCTATCGATTTGGACCAATAACATCGTACAGTGATTCTGAAATCAGCCAATCGCAGATTTTTTTCACTCGATTCTTATCGATATTTCGCATTCTAGAGGTCCCTGGTCCAAATCTCATAGCCGGCCAATTTGACATGTTCTTTAATGTGAATTGCGATTGTCAGGATATGATAATCTGTAGGCTATAGTTCTGCTGATGTTGGACGATGTTAATCTGATTCTTTTTAAACCAGAACTTTGTTTTTCCGTAAGCCCTGCTTAATGAATCGATCTGGAGCTTAACTCTGAAATCGATTACAAAAATAACTTATTTTCTGCATTTATTGCAGTTAAAAATTACTAGCTTAAAAGGCCGGGCGTCGGCCGGGTTTTTTATGTTGTAATTGGAAATTATCTTATGAAGGACTTTCGATTTTTAAATTGTAGGTCATTACTCATTATATAGGTATTTATAATTTGAAATAGGAAGAACGACTTATCACACTAAAACTATTCCCTCAGAAAACGCTTGATATAGCTTTTTATGGCTCATAGAGGATGTAGAATTTTGCATCCCATCGCTTGTACACAACAACCCTGTAGGGGTTCAAATAAGAAGAAACAGAAAATTCCGGTAACATAAAATTGTATTGTCTTTGCGGAATATTTTATTTCTCACTCTCATGTTACCATAAAACCGTTTTGGGGATGAAATTAAACAGAAATGCAACATCACTTTCATACTTCTCTCTCCAAAAACCTGCGATAAAATTATATACATATTACCATACCTTCTATTGTTTTCTGTATGTCCAGGGTAGAGAAAGTTATGTGACTGCATTATTTTCGTGGATTTAATTCTTCAATATTTATTTATAACATGAATTATATTCATAGCTTCTCTAATTTGTCAAACTCCCATTTCATTTATTTCCAAACCCATCTGAGACCACTGGCAACAATATGTTGTCATGTGAACTGTGATTTGATAATTTTGTGTAAAAAGGGATTAAGTATTCTCAAAAAACATTTGTTTTTTGGCATTTAAAATCAAAATTTTCCAAAATCCTTTCTTAGTGAAGAGTTACATTATGAAACGAAGGCACTGTCAAAATCCCAAAATATTTAGAAAATGCTATTATAGTTTAGGCTCTGCGTTGATTCTCTGTCATTAAGTCAGTCAGTCAGTTAGTCAGTCAGCCATTCATTCAGTTAGTGAGGACAAAGCCTCATATATATATATAGATTAAACAAAAGCATTCTGGCACTACGTTACATCAGTTTACCTGATTTTATTTTCTCTTTAACACTCAATTCTGTCTCATCTCTGTCCATGGATATTTTTAATTACAAAGTAGCTTTGACCATAAAATGCCGGCTCCAGTTATCCTTAAGTATGCAAAGATTACAGCCGTCGTAATTATCGGGTTTGCTACAAAGATATTAAAATCAGCCGAGTTCGCTACGGATTGTAATAGAACTGGTTGAAAACAGACAAGCAAATAGCACTTCCTTATTCATTTGGAGTGGACAGACAAGATCTTAAACTGGCCATTATACAAGTAAGACAGGGAAATCGCCGCGTCTGCTAAATCCAGTGTTTATGGCCCTCGGTAAAGAATCTTTACTATTAGAAAATAGTGCAAAGTATAACTCGATCGGTAAGATCTGAGCCAAACATGCGCAGATAACCTTATCGTCCGCCGGTAGCAATGGAGTATGGGCAGAAGAGAATGCATATACTGTGTCATTCTCTCTTATTTATTGGTGTAGGCAGTGGCGTAATTACGGGGTGGCAAGGAGTGGCAGTGTCCGCCGGCGTGGTCTTGTGGTTAGCGTCGCTGACTACAGATCCGTCGGCCCGGGTTCGATTCCCGGTACCTCCTCGGATTTTTCTGAGGTAGGGAGGTCTGGTAGGGGTGCACTCAGCCTCGTGATTCCAAACTGAGGAGCTACTTGATAGAGAAGTAGCGGCTCCGGTCCAGAAAACCACCATTAACGGCCGTGGGTGTCGGCATGCTGACCACATGCCCCCCAATCCTGCCATCTGCCTACGGGAGATGATGCAGCGGTCGGGTGGTAGGCCAAGTCCCTCCAGGGATGTAGCGCCACGGAGTTTAGTTTAGTTAAGGAGTGGCAGTTGCCACCCCAGAATTCCCAAACCTCTCTTTCTGCCACCCCAAAAATTGGCAGTAAAAATATCAGTTATTTGCAAACAAGTGAAAAATTACAGTTTAGAAACGTGGCACAATCTTGATTCTTTATTAAACTTAACATTTATGCTGGTATGGTATGTAAAAAAAAAAAGTTTTTAAAATGCTTAAACTACATCATTTTATTGCCAAATTTTAAAAAATTTCCATACCCCCCAGACCCCCCGGCAGACCTTGCCACCCCAGTTAAAAAGCTGAAATTACGCCCATGGGTGTAGGAAAAGATGGAAATCATTGGGAGCGAGGTCCGGGCTGTAGGGTGGATGTTGAAACATCTCCTAGCCGAACTTTTACAGGAGAGTTGCAGGGAGTTGTTGAAGCCTCCGCTCTCGGACCGCGTACCAAGAGATTTTTTTATATTTTCCTACCCCTCAACAAATGACATTTAATGACAGAAAATGGTTTATGTGACAGATGTTATGTGTTTGTGTTTACAGGGTCACGAACTCAGTTCCGACGGCCGCGTGACGATAACGACTGAAGACGGGGTGGCGTGCCTCGTCATCGAAAGCATCACCGCGGACGACAGCGGAAAGTACGTGGTAAGCGTGGAGAACAACCTGGGGGCCGACTGCCACTTCGCATCGGTCGCTGTGGAAGGTGAGTTAATTCAACAGCTAGATTTGTTTTTAATCATTTATGTAACAGCAAAATAATTAAAACATACAGCTCATCAATAGTCTCTCCGCAGCTCTGGTTACGCCTGTGAATCAGTTTCGTAATTTTTCGACAATAATTGTCAAATTTCACAGAAAAAGTCTTCTCTGTCTATCATGCGTCTCAGAAAGTATATAAGTGAACGAATCATACGCTTTTATTATAAGGTTATCCTATAAGCTATACTTGATCCAAGATATGTACGGAGCAAAAGTAAACAACCTAATGTGAAAGTATAAAGCACAGTTCACAAGAGTTTGTTTTTGAGACATTTTAGTCGATTTCATACAGTAAAGTCTATTGAACTTCCTTTTTTAGATTAAGCGCCAAAGATCCCGGGTTCGATTCCCAATCTCTATATATATAAAAGGCTTTGTCCTGACTGACAGGAATCAACGTAGAGCCTAAACTATAACAGGCAGAGACTTGGAATTTTGACAGTGCCTTCGTTTCATAATGTAGGTGCTCACTAAGAAAGGATTTTGAAAAATTCTGATTCTAAATGCCAAAAATTAAATGTTTTTGAAAATACTTAATCCCTTTTTGCATAGAATTATCGAAACAAATTTCACAGAACATGTTGTTGCCAATGGTATAGGTGGGTTTGGATTAAATTAAATGGATGTTTGACAAATTAGAGAAGGTATCATTATAATTCATATTATCTATATTAATCAAAGGAATTGTCCTCGATGTCCAGCGAAATCTATTGAACGCAGAGATCTGAAATTTTAAACATAGGTGGGATGAAGGGTCGGAAAATGCACCTCGAAGCCGGAATTTTAATTTTAGTTTTCGTTCGTGAGTTATGAGTGAAAAACTGGTAAAAAACGTGCATTTTTTGCGTTTTCAAAACATAAGTTTTCAGTTATACATTTCAATGTCAAATCAATTACAGTTGGCTTTGGATATTTTTGTCAAACCTTGAAAATAAAACTTTCGCGATCGCTTGAATGTTGTAAGCCCTAAATATGGTCAAACGTTGTTTTATTTGGACGAATCTCACTATACAGAGGTTTTCTGGGCCAAGAAACTCGAATCTGAGGTCGCTTTTACCAGACGATGCTATCTAATTGTGGTATGTAGTCCACGTGATTTAGGTGTTATTAAATAGAATGATTTAACTATTATGCTCTTAATTTTTAATTTTTGAAATAATTATCGCGGGCGAAACCGCGGGCACATGCTAGTGTTTATATATTTACAATCTGTATCTTCTCGCCGCTAGACAAACCGTACGTTTCTTTATTGGTTCGTAAGTTCTGAAGGCCCTGGCTCCAAATTTTCTTCTATGATACAAATTATTAAAGGTTATGTCTATTATTGTTACTTACAATATGTGGTGTACTTCATCACACATTATTCAAATGAGAAGTACAACGAATTAATGTTACAAAATACGTCTTGTAAATAGTAACTTATGAAACTTTTTTCAAAATCAACAAATATGTCAGACAACGATAAAAACAAATGAAATCTCGTTTGCTAAATATAGGTTGTAAAACATGTAAGCCTATGAAAGCAAGCAACTCACTTAACAGAACTTATGTTTTCACAATTATATGCGATATAAATCTATATTAATAAAAATGAATTATCAATGGTTGTTGCCGCATCACTTGAGAACGGCTCGACCGATTTGGCTGATTTTTCTTTTGTTGTGTTTGTAATTTATTGTCAGGACAAGGTTTGTATGAAAGAAAATTTTTGGAAAATCCACGGGAAAAGTTGGAAATTTGAAATGAGGCACAGTTAGAAAGTTCTGCTGTCAATATGTAACGAAAGTATTGTTTACGGTGTTCCCATAGAACTTTAGAAACAATATTATAATACTGGCATTAACAAATTCTGATACTATCGATGTAGGCTAATTAATACATTTGTAAAAATAATTCTTGAAGAATAAAATCCACGAAAATAAAGCAGTCACATAACTTTCTCTACCCTCGACATGGAAAATATAATTTTCTCACTTCACATTTTGATGTAGAATAAGCGGTCGTATTGCAGGGACAACTTAAGTGTGTGCCAGTGAGTATGCTATAGCGGAAGTCGGTAACAAATCATATCCACTGATACGACAGTCATAGCTGTAGGCTTTGTATTAGTTGAGAAATGGGCCTAGGGATGTTTATCAGAGGCCCTAAGCATCTAAAAAAAGACAAAATGGGATGGAACATTTTCAGTCCTACGCGCGCGGTATATTATGTCCCAGGTTTTTGGGAAGGAAAGTATGAAATTGATATTGAATTTCTTTTTTACTTCAGCCCCGAAACGGTTGTACGGTAATATGAGAGTGAAAAATACAATTTTCTGTCAAGACAATACAATCTTATGTAACCGGAATTTCTTTTTCTTCTTATTTGCACTCCCCCCAGACATGGTGTGTAGAAGTAATGGAATGCAACATTCGACATCCTCTATTAGCCATTAAAAGCTATAGCCTATCTAGTGTTTTCTGAGGGAATAGTCTGAGTGCCATATGTCGTTATTCCTCATTTCGAATTCTACATACATATTATATGAGGACCTAGAGCTTCAACATCGAAAGTCCTCAATAAGTTCATTTCATATTGAAAAGTACAAAACCCGGGCGACGCCGGGCCTTTTAAGCTAGTATTTGATATAATAGTATATTGCGATACAAGTGCCGTAAGGCACGTTTACGGGTCGAGGAAACAGATTGAAAACCCTCGGCTGCGCCTCGGGTTTTTAAGTTTTCGAGACCCGTAAATGCCTTTACGGCCCGTGTGTTGCATGCTATTTTTTGCACGATGATTATTTATATCAATTTAATTATATTAATTGTGATATTACCTGAAAATATTATGTAAATACATTCTTGGAAATAGATGTTTATTTCAGAAAGTGATTCGCATGTGTTTGTTGTTATGGGAACCGAATATTTGTCCTGGGGGCCGTGGCCATAAAGGCTTGTATTATGAAGTGTATCGTAATGAATTATGACGTAGCGCTTGGACCGTAAGTGTTTTAACCTCATCGCAACCGGCCTTAGCAACAAGACTGTGTGGGAATGTCAACTTACGATCCATGTAAGCAAAGTTCGTAAGTACCACTTACTAGCTAAGGAGTGCAAAAATAAGATATAAAGATATAAATAATTTTACAGTGTGTGCAGAATGGAAGTAAGCCTAACTTGAAGTATGCGGTGGTGCAATTAACCACTGAAATGACAAGGCACAGTTAGTCATGGCAAGTCTGTTCTTTACGTTTGCTCCGTACACATCTTGGATCAAGTATAGTCTAGAACCTAAACGAGAGTTCTTCTTGTTGAACTTGAATAATAATCTGGCAGCTGCTTCACCACCAAATTTGGGTGCCTTTGCGTCACGTGGCTAAAAAGTTAAGCCGGACATTCCGTAAAGTATTTTTAGACCCTTCCAGAGAACAAAGAAAAAAAATATATGGCAAATGTAGAACTGGTACCAAGGTGATGGATTCCTTTTTAGTCTGAAATTTTGCAAGTTACCATTTTAGGTCAGTAGATAGAACAGATTTATCTTGTACCGTTATCTTCTAAGCAGCCTGCGCAGAAGCGGGAAAAAGAGGAACCATGCTCATGAATAATAGCTATGTATGGTAATAAATAGGGCAAAGCATTTGACGATTTTGATTTTTTTTTTTTTTTAATGTGAAGACTGAAATATAGCTCGAATATACAGGGCGTTAATGAATAATGTCGAAATGTTTTACCTGGCTATAGAGGGGACATAGACAAGCAACTTTTAATAGGAGATGTTTGCTCTATGGATTCAATTATTCCTGTTACAGCATAAAATCTCCCAGAGTATGGCCGCCACTAACTTCTAACATTAGAAAAAATGCAAAACAAAGGAACTTCGTTGTTAACACTGTAGTCAGTAGTTATCAATTAAAAAAAAGACTAATGCAGTGGCGACCAGTCATGTGATTAGTCTGTATATTTTACAGATTATGGAAACACTAAATCATGATGTAGCTGTTGATGAATGATTAAGAATCAGGTTTTCGTCGAGCATTAAGAACGCGTGAAGTCAATTTAATGAAAATTTTAACCCTATTTCGCTTCTTTATTGACTTACGAGCACCAAATTGTAATGACTTTAATGCCCTGTAGCATACACATTTTACGTCATAGGGCAAAAATCTCCTGAAAAAAGTTGCTTGTCTTTGTCCACTCTATACACAGGTAAAATATTTCGGTGTTATTCATTAACATCCTGTATACAAATGTGTATCATGAATTAACTATTAAGTAAAAACTTTTTTTCATTTTTCGTCATTTTCAAGATATAGGTTATTTTTGGGGCATTTTAAAGTCTTTTGGCTCAAATTATGGTTTTTTTAAATAAAGTATTAGCCTATATTACGTTATATTTAGAATTTTTCGTTATTATTTTTGTTTTACTTCATGTCTATTATAACTTTACTAGCTCAAAAGGCCCGGCGTCGCCCGGGTTTTGTATTTTGTAATTGGAATTAACTTATGAAGGACTTTCGCTTTTAAAATTATAGGTCCTTATATAGGTATTTAGAATTTGAAGTGAAGAAAAACGACTTATCACATTCAAACATTGCCCAAAACCTTCTTAAGAGATTTCGAAATGAAGGTGATGAATTTTTGACGAGTATTGTGACTGGAGATGAAAGCTGGTTCCATCATTATGAACCTGAAACAAAACGACAGAGTATGGAATGGCACCACTTGAATTCGCCATCGAAGAAGAAAACGAAGACAGATGAAACGGAATTCTATCGCAAGGGTATTTTCAAACTTGCAGAACGATGGGAAACATGTGTGCAAAAAAATAACGGAGACTATGTGGAAAAGTGAGAAAAAAAAGTCTGTAGATTGAGGTGATATACTTGGTTAGCTATTTGTAATCTACCAACCATCATATTTAGGTCGCTATAGTGTACGCACAGTCTAATAAAAAAACACATGGCCTTGGAAAGCCTTCCCCTTAATGTCGCCTTATACTTTAGGGACAGAGCTCGGCAAAACCACCTTCAAACCTAAAAGAATATGTTTGGAAATGCATTAATGCATTATTACAAATAAATTACTACTTGATGTGTACTCGTTTCTAGAGGAACAACTCACCATGAAGATGTAGATAGTCACATGTGGAATAGATTTAGGGGTATTATCTGAGTATTAGGCCCATCTGAAGCCTTTGGGCCCATTGAATGTGTATAGCTGTATTATATAAAGAACTATTGTATACAATATATCTGCATTGCTTTTAATTGTGAGGTCGAGCTTCAAATATGTAATTGTATTGTATTGTATTGTATTGTACTAGAAAATAGCCCGTGGCTTTCGCCACGGTTAAATTGATGCTTAAATACGAAACTTATCTGGATATCTTACGCCTTTTCCTTCAAAATACGTTCCTATCAGTATGTAGAGTACAGAAATTAATTATATCGTAAGTTTTATGCAGTCCCAAAGCCACCTGTAAACACTGATAATACGTATTGTTTCTCAACTGTTTGTTGACAGATGAATATGATGTGAATTTTATTTGATCAATTCAGTGCAATTTTCAGAAATTATATAATGTTTCAAGGGAAGGAATGGTTTGTTTGGATTTTTATTATCAGCGATATTTCAAGGGTTAAACCATCAATATTTTACAGAATGTACCCGCGGTTTCGCCCGCCATTATTAATTGTCTCCAGGATTTTTAAGAAATTTATACTGACAGCTTATTAAAAATGTTTGTGGTTCAGAGCTATGAAAATTGTAAGTAAAAATTGTTTTCATTTCACTTAGGCCTTATATAATAAAGAAACGGTTTTCCTAATTTTGTACTCGTCATGAAAGTTTACACTGCGAGAGACGAACATCGCCGAGTATACCCGATGAACTCACGAAGCGGGCGAGCGAGTGAGCACGTTATTTAGGGCCGTTGAATTGTATAAGAATAGATTGTGAGAAAATGGGATTTTTCAAGTGCCTCATTTATATTATTGAGTGCTTCCTTAAAAGTATTAGGGAATATTAGCGAAATCCGCTCGATGATGATGAGAAAATAATGGCATTTGTAATTTACACAACGTCTTTCCACATACGGAACTTCGCCATTTGCGTAAACAAACGGATCGAAACAAATTAAACCTGAGGTAATAGTATATTGCAATACAAGTGCCGTAAGGCACGTTTACGGGTCGAGGAAACAGATTGAAAACCCGAGGCGCAGCCGAGGGTTTTTAAGTTTTCGAGACCCGTAAATGCCTTTACGGCCCGTGTGTTGCATGCTATTTTTTGCACGACGGTTACTTATATCAATTTAATTATATTAATTGTGATATTACCTGAAAATATTATGTAAATACATTCTTGAAAATAGTTGTTTATTTCAGAAAGTGATTCGCATGTGTTTGTTGTTATGGGAACCGAATATTTGTCCTGGGGGCCGTGCCCATAAAGGCTTGTATTATGAAGTGTATCGTAATGAATTATGACGTAGCGCTTGGACCGTAAGTAATTTAACCTCATCGCAACCGTCCTTAGCAACAAGACTGTGTGGGAATGTCAACTTACGATCCATGTAAACAACGTTCGTAAGTACCACTTACTAGCTAAGGAGTGCAAAAAGTATGTTTCTTAGCAGATCAATCAAAAACAAATCACAACACAATTCTAAGTCACATCGTTAAGAAAGCATTCCAACTTCGTATGTTGGCAGAACAGGTTTACTTGAACGGCTTAAGTTGGACAAAGGTATTTGTCAGATATTAAATTGGGTTATTGAACTATTTAATTGTACTCGTCGGTACGCCTCGCCATGAAGATAACATGGGCATTGTTCGCACTAATTCTCATCCTGGATGCAGTGAATTCTGACGTCCTGCTAACAGAACAACGCCATATTGTCCTTTGTTTGATGAATATCATAACCAAGAACTTCAAACCGGACAAACCTGTCTACATTACGTTCCCTTCGTTAAATGATGCTTTAGGCCCTAAGTTAATTAGGCGTCAAATTGCATATAAACCGGAGAAGAGAAACTATCAACGCGTCATCGATACTTTGGCAGAAACTCTTGGCGATGACATGAAATGGCAGCTTATCGTGTTACAAATTAGTAACACAGTGCGGGACTATAGATCATATTTGCCGAAGTCATATCCTGAAGCAGAGCAGTGTATTTTATTTATTTGGGCTTTAGAGATCGATCCATTTGGGGACTTTGTTTATCAGAATCAGATCCGTATGCTCCTCGGCGATAGATTACCAATTCAAAAGCGGTATGTGACAGTTGTTCTTGATTCGATGCAAAAGTAACATTCCCACATCAGGCATTCTATGGAATGAAATAATTTCTAAACTATTTTGAATGTTCTAGCAAATAGAATAATATGTAAGGATGAACAGCGTCCTGTAAAAAATAGATATGATATGATGTGGGAATGTTACAATATTCTCAACATCAGCTAAATTTCTTTATTCGTACAGTTTCTCATTATTCCATTTTGCTTAAAAAACTGAGGGTGCTAGACAAAAACTAAGGCCATATTTGAACTCAGCACATCAAAATACATAAGAAATGATAACTTATGTTTTGTGTAAAAAATTTTTTTGAAGGTCAGTTTTGTTGTCCAGTGTAATCGGAAGTTTTGTGCCCGTTGGGTCCCACATTTAGAGACCGAGGTCCCACAAACGTCAGATACGAACAATAGCCCAAAACCTTCTTCAGAGATTTCGAAATGAAGGTGATGAATTTTTTACGAGTATTGCGACTGGAGATGAAAGCTGGTTCCATCGTTATGAACCTGAAACAAAAAGACAGTGTATGGAATGGCATCACTTGAATTCGCCATCGTGCGTAAAACTTGTTAATTATATTATAGTTAGGCCTGCCTAGTAGTTTATTGTTTAACTTGTATGGTGAAAAATAATATAGTATGTTTGGATACCTGATTCATGTTTCATACTTATAACTGATAAATTAGCTGGAGAACTTACACCCCTAAAACTCGCCAATGGAATTCTCCGATATAACACACAAGTTACACTAACGCATGACTATGGCTCAAAGCAATACGTGCATCATTGGTGTCTGGGTAACGTTTAGAGCTATTTTTTATAAAATCGCGAAAAATGAAAATTTCTTCATGTAAAGTCCTCTTGAAAATAAGATAAATTTGTCGCCAATCTTCGGGTCACATTTTTGGAAGGTACCTGACGCAAATACAAAATTTTTTCATACGATTTTCCGTTCTGGAGCTAGGCTGTTTACAGACACACAGACAGCATAATTAGCGTAAAATTGTGTCTTGCGATTCCGTACAAGGATATGTGAATACTGCTAACTTTTATTTGGGCAGAGGAAGTTATGTGACTTTCACATCAGATTTTTTGTACACATGTTTCACATCGTTCTGCAAGTTTGAAAATACCCTTGCGAAAGAATTCCGTAGACACTGAAATCGCTGCAATACTTGCAGTTGAACATAGCGCGGTGCAAGAAATGATTCACCGCTTAGGTTATCGGAAGGTTTGTGCCCGTTGTCCCACATTTATTGACCGAGGACCACAAACGTCAAGAGGCGAACCATTGCGCAAAACCTTCTTCAGAGATTTCGAAATGAAGGTGACGGATATTGTGATTGGAGATGAAAGCTGGTTCCATCATTATGAAACTGAAACAAAACGACAGAGTTTGGAATGGCACCACTTGAATTCGCCATCGAAGAAGAAAGCGAAGACAGCTGGAACGGAATTCCATCGCAAGGGTATTTTCAAACTTGCAGAACGATGGGAAACATGTGTGAAAAAAAAAACGAAGACTATGTGGAAAAGTGAAAGAAAGGTCTGTAGATTGAGATGATATACTTGGTGTCACTACAAATAAAGATTAAGGTTGTGAAAAATGTTGATCACGACTTTCAGTATGCCCCTGGTATTAGAGGAGCCGAATTGGCCAATCTCGACATGTTATGTATAAGGGTCATGGTTTTCTATTTATCTATGGTCTGTAAAGTAATATTGCTAGTCGACCAGAAATAAATTTAAAACAAAAAAATTATTTTTATTCAAGAATGCGTTTCTGTTGGGAAAAGAACCATTGTGTATGGCAGTATTGACTCATTTTACTGCTGGTGTTTTAAATTTCATTCATTTCCGAAGTGGTTTAGAAAGTTTGAATGAGTTGGCGACAGGTTTTACAACCCAATATGGGGAAGTGAGACACGAAGTGCCTCAAGAATTGGACTTATGCAGACAATACAAGCCTCGCGCATGCGTCACGCAATAACTTGGGCCTGATTAAGTTGTTAATCTCTCCTCTTATGTTTTATGTTCATTTAACTGCGATGGTTTTTTTCCTCTAGAGCTCTTTTCACTACTTTGTCGTATGCTAATGTACAGTACGTGACTTTTTGCTCTCCACCGTGAAGAAGTTACCGACATTTCTGTGAAGAAAACTAGATTACTTTACAACTATGTACATTTTATAACTGTACACGTAAATTTACCTGTAGTCTTTTTTGTCCTGTTTTACGTGTACGTCTATCCGCATTGTTGCTCAGCACTGCCCCCTATTTATGAATCGTAGTCCGAATATACTATTAGGAAAGTTCAGGAAAACAAGGTAGGCCTAGAATTAAATATCAATCACCCGATTTTAGCTTACGCATATGATGTTTGCTTGATGGGCGATGACATAAACACAAACGAGAGAAATGCAGAAAGTCTTTTCGATGCCAGCAGGAATGTTGGATTAGAAATTAATACAGAAAAAAACTAAGTACATATGATCATGGAACGTCAAAATAATGCTCTACAAAATATTAGAATAGCCGGTAAATCGTTCGAACAAGTAGGAAAATTCAAATATCTGGGAGCAATAATTACAAACACAAATAATATTAAGGCAGAAGTTAAGTGTAGGCTCAAATAAGGAATTGCTTGTTTTTATGCAGTTCAGAAACTGTTGTCTTCTCGTCTTCTGTCCAGAAAAAAATAAATTATAAGACTATTATCCTGCCGGTTGTATTAGGCCTATATGGATGTGAGACATGGCCGCTTACTCTTTGGGAAGAACACAATCTGAGAGTATTCGAAAACAGGGGGCTTAGGTTTAGGAAAATATTTGGGCCTAAGAGAGATGAAAATTGGGACTGGAGAAAACTGCATAAGGACGAGCTTCATAACCTGTACTTTTCACCGGATATAGTAAGGGTAATTAAATCACGGAGGATGAAATGGGCTGGACATGTTACCCGCATGGGGGAGGAAAGACATATCTCAAAAGTATTAGACTGGGAGATCCGAAGGGAAAAGACCACCTGGAAGACCTAGACGTAGGTAGGAGGACAATATTAGAATATATTTAAGGGAAGTAGGATTTGCGAGGGATGGTTGGTTGGAGTTAGCACAGAATAGGGTTCAATGGCGGGCTCAGGTAAGGACGGCAATGAACCTTCGGGTTCCATAAAATAGATAATATTCCTTTAGCTTGCTGAGGAATTGTCTATTGCCATTGAGTAAGTAATAGCATCTCCTGGGATCCAGAGGGTTGCATACTGTTGATTTTCTTGAACCCCGATGGCAGTAAGTCCCTCCATTTTCACACATTGGTGATACCTTCTTAGAAAATAGGAATGGAATTTGGGCTTACAAACAGAAGTTTTGATAGACTATTATTAGCAAATTCTGTGAAACAAATCCCAGATCTATTAACTTATGTTGTTTTACGTAAAATCAGAGAAGCATGTTGAATAGTACAATGTTAAATACGTTTTTTGCACTCCTTAGCTAGTAAGTGGTACTTACGAACTTTGTTTACATGGATCGTAAGTTGACATTCCCACACAGTCTTGTTGCTAAGGCCGGTTGCGATGAGGTTAAAACACTTACGGTCCAAGCGTTACGTCATAATTCATTACGATACACTTCATAATACAAGCCTTTATGGCCACGGCCCCCAGGAGAAATATTCGGTTCCCATAACAACAAACACATGCGAATCACTTTCTGAAATAAACATCTATTTTCAAGAATGTATTTACATAATATTTTCAGGTAATATCACAATTAATATAATTAAATTGATATAAATAATCATCGTGCAAAAAATAGCATGCAACACACGGGCCGTAAAGGCATTTACGGGTCTCGAAAACTTAAAAACCCGAGGCGCAGCCGAGGGTTTTCAATCTGTTTCCTCGACCCGTAAACGTTTGATGTGTGTATATCATAGAGTAATTCAATGCATGAAGTGTTGTCTACAGTACAGGCGCTTGCGTATGCATTCACACGTGGTCTTAGATAGACTTACTTACTTACCCAATATCAATAGGCAATTCTTAAGCAAGTTAAAGGAATATTGTCTATTTTATGGAACCTGAAGTTCATTGCCGCGCTTATCTGAGCCTGCCATTCAACCCCATTCTGTGCTAATATAATCGAACCATCCCTAGCAATTAAATCTATCCTATTATTGTCCTCCCACCTACGTCTAGGTCCTCCAGGTGGTCTTTTCCCTTCGGGTCTCCCAGTCAATACTTTTGAGATATGTCTTTTCTCCCCCATTTCATCCTCCATGGTTTAATTATCCTTACTATATCTGGTGAAGGGTACAGGTTATGAAGCTCGTCGTTATGCAGTTTTCTCCAGTCCCCATTTTCATCTCTCTTTTGCCCAAATATCTTCCTAAGCCCCCTGTTTTCGAACACTCTCAGATTATGTTCTTCCCGAAGAGTAAGCTACCATGTCTCACATCCATATAGTACAACCGGCAGGATAATAGTCTTATATATGTTGATAATTTTATTTATTATTATATATATATATATATAAGAAATATATATATAATAAGAAATATATATATGTATATATATATATATATATATATATATTCGATTTCTGGACAGAAGACTGAGAAGATAAGAGTTTATGAATTGCATAAAAGCAGGCATTTCCTGATTTTAGTCGACATTTAACTTCTGCCTTGGTATTATTTGTATTTGTAATTATTGCTCCCAGATAATTGATTTTGACCACTTGTTCGAATGCTTTATCTTTATCTAATATTTAGTAACCGAGCGAAGTGGCCGAGATGGTAACGTCTTGAACTCGCATTCGGTAGGTCCCAGGTTCTAATCCCGTGGCCAGCCAATTTGACATGGGGTTTTCATGGTTTCCCCAGCAGTAAAGTCAAATGCCGAATTGGATATTTACATACCATGAATCATCCTCACTATTTCATCCTGTTTCATATCCATTTAAATTAATATCAGTTGAAATTTACTCCATAAAATACGCCAACAATACAAAAATTGACAATCAATAGTTCCAAGGCGTACCCTAGTGTTTAGACACAGATCCCGAACTCCTGATATGGCATTGCAGCTAAAAGGAGGATAAACGTAGTTGAATTAAAAATATATACAGTATACAGGGTGTTTCAAAATGAATATCGGGGTTTTAAGGCTTTGTAGAATTTAGTACATTTAACATACAATTATAAATAATACATCAAATGAAAGAGCAACTCAAACAGTTTTTCCTACAAGTATTCAATGTGAGCACCATTCATCACATGGCACACATGGAGTTGATAGGCGAGTTCTTCCCAAACCTTGATCAGTGTGTCTGGAGTAATTGTTGCAACAACTGCTTCAATCCTGTGTCTTAAGTCGGGTAGGTCAGTTGGTAGTGGTGGCACATACACTTGATCCTTTATGAATCCCCAAAGGTAAAAATCACATGGCGTCAGATCGGGTGAACGTGGAGGCCATGCGAAACAAGCTCTGTCATCAGGCTCCTTCCGGCCAATCCAGCGGTCGGAAACAACATTGTTTAACCATTCGCGTACTGAATGATGCCAGAGGGGTGGTGCACCATCTTGCTGCCAAATACCACGTTCTCTGGTTCAGCTTCTTCCAATTGAGGAAAGGGCCATAGTTGTAGCGCATCAAGATAAGAATTTCCAATTACACTTGCTTCAAGGAAAAAGAAGGACCCATAAACTTTCCGCCGGGATATGGCACAAAAACATTCAATTTCGGGGAGTCTCGTTGCAACTGTACCATCTCGTGGGGATTTTCGGGTCCCCAGATGCGAACATTATGAGTACCAACAAAATTGTTTGAGTACCAACAAAACTGTTTGAGTTGCTCTTTCATTTGATGTATTATTTATAATTGTATGTTAAATGTACTAAATTCTACAAAGCCTTAAAACCCCGATATTCATTTTGAAACACCGTGTATTTTGTAGTGTATTTATGACTATATACTTAATTTTTTTCTGTAGCCTATTAATTTCCAAACCCTACCTTACATTGCTTGAATAGACCCTTACTAAGGCTTTTAAAGATTTGATGGATTAGCCAGGTTATACTGGTGTATGAGTCAGTTTACGTCAATGAATGTTAGAAGTGATTGTATGAACTCAAGCAATCAATTTCACCATTACTTCAAGACACAATGCTAATTATATCTATGATTTATTGTCTTCTCACCTTGCAAGTAATTAAGCCCGGGATTAATTTAATACCTACAAAGTGTGTCATTTTTAAATTATATTCGAGGTTAGAGGAAAATCACCCGGCATAATCAGTTTACCTCCTTTGACTGGGCATTTGAGATTGTTTTAAAGTTTGCTTATTATTACCAGGGCAAGGCATTTAATGGCCATACAATAGTGAAAAATAACCCAAAATGTTTAAAAAATGACTGTAAAATTTACCACTAATACTTATAATTAGTTTTTTTTAAGTACTGAATTGCTAAAAGCAACTTAATGGATATGAATATATATGATTTTAGAATATAAGACCCACTTATTTTGTTCCTGAAATGTAAGTAAATTTATACTACTTGGACACCTTAAGCGAAAAAAATTCTTTCTGAACTGGCATGCCCATCAAATTATCCCTAGCAAAGATGTGCCATTTAGAAAGAAAGAAAAAAATCCCTTTAGGCAGGCCTACAGGCGGAGGTAGATTTCGAAGTGCTTTTGGTTTAATTTATTGTCGCTGCATAGCACTCTTCTTCTTTAGCCTTGGCATGGTAAACCTGCAGTAATAAGAACTGAATTCGGTAAAGAGGAAGAGCCTACAATCATTTGTTTTGACAACAAGAATAGGATATAATATTCTGGGAGGCCGTGCGCAAGATCAGCAATGAATAAAATTAGCAAAGCCGCTAAACAAGACAAAATTATGATATTATAATAATTCTTTTAAGTGTTATTATTTTCAAACATTAAAATCTCGCGTCATATGAGAGCTATCAAGAAACTATTTATTGATTTGTAGAGTACTCATCAAGAGCTTTTCAACGATACCCCACAAGACGTGGTTTCAAAAGTTTCGAATTTTCATCCCCCACCCCCACCTCCACCCCCACCCTCACTCGAACCTCCGAATCGTTGGTGTCACTGTGAACTCCATAGGGAGTACTCTAATTTATTCAAACAAAGTTTCCCTCTATACTTCATAGGGGCCGAGATATACATTTTTAAAAATTTCAACCCCCTCCCCCGACCACCCCCTTGGGCCAATTTTGCTCATTAACGAACTTGTCCGAACTATTGGGCCTATAAATAACATATTAAAATTTGGTTCAAATATCTTCAAAATTACGGCCGCTATCGTGTAAAGATATATATATATATATATATATATCACAATTTTTTTTTGAACGGGCGGTGGTTTCTTACTTAGGGGAGCATGAAACGTAAAGATATGACGGAATTTTTCGAAAATCATGACATGGTATCCATTGCAATAGGTAGATTTTTCTTCGAAATCTACCTAAAAAATTATTGCTACAAGACAAACTGCTATGGTGTTCACAATAAACCTGAATTAAAGCGAACTATGAACACTTGGCGGATATTCTCAAATAAAAACGATTGTCTGTTGTCTGAAAGTAACGATTTGTAGGCCTACATGGAAAATCTCCTCTCTACCTGCCAAAAAATCTTTTGAAAATGAGGAAAAATGCAAAATAAAGCCAAAAAATGCAAAAAAAACAATTCCCTTATTTAATCAATTATTTCATTATACACATTATATATATAGGCCTCGAGCTCAATTTTAACCTTCATATAAAAAGATGCAAAATCATCAAATGCCTTGTCCTAGTCATTACATTAAGAAGAGTAAGTTTCAAGACCAACAAAACGAACTAACAGTTTATTTTTGATTATTACAACTCTTAATTTTAGGTAGATTTCGAAGAAAAATCTACCTATTGCAATGGATACCACTTCATGATTTTCGAAAAATTCTTTCATATCTTTACGTTTCATGCTCCCCTAAGTACGAAACCACCGCCCGTTCAAAAAAAAATTCTGTGATATTTATATATATATATATTTATTTATATCTTTACACGATAGCGGCCGTAATTTTGAAGATATTTGAACCAAATTTTAATATGTTATTTCTAGGCCCAATAGTTCGGACAAGTTCGTTAATGAGAAAAATTGGCCCAAGGGGGTGGTCGGGGGAGGGGGTTGAATTTTTTAAAAATGTATATCTCGGCCCTTATGAAGTATAGAGGGAAACTTTGTTTGAATAAATTAGAGTACTCGCTACGGAGTTCACAGTGACACCAACGATTCGGGGGTTCGAGTGAGGGCGGGGGTGGGGGTGGGGTGGGGGATGAAAATTCGAAACTTTTGAAACCACGTCTTGTGGGGTATCGTTGAAAAGCTCTTGATGAGTACTCTACAAATAAATAAATAAATAGTTTCTTTATAGCTCTCATATGACGCGAGATTTTAATGTTTGAAAATAATAACACTTAAAAGAATTATTATAATATCATAATTTTGTCTTGTTTAGCGGCTTTGCTAATTTTATTCATTGTTGATCTTGCGCACGGCCTCCCAGAATATTATATCCTATTCTTGTTGTCAAAACAAATGATTGTAGGCTCTTCCTCTTTACTGCAGGTTTGCCATGCCAAGGCTAAAAAAGAAGAGTGCTGCGCAGCGATAATAAATTAAACCAAAAGCACTTTGAAATCTACCTCAGCCTGTAGGCCTGCCTAAAGGGATTTTTTCATATACAAATACTACACAGCTGTATTTTAAGACACGACCGCGGTGGTGTAGAGGTATCCTGCCCGCCTCTAGATCTGAAGGTCGCGGGATCAAACCCGGCCGCGGTCGGGACTTTAAGCTGGGATGGCCGTGTCGTAGATTTTGCGGCACGCAAAAGAACTCAAAGCCTAAATTATAGCCTCTGGACAAAATTTCCTGGCCCTTTGACGTCCAAATAAACCCTTAGTTTCCAGAGGGGGTTATCACTAGACCTGGGATTTTAGAAAATGTACTACAATATGCTCTTAAACTGTAACGTGATCTTTTTTTACTGGAAAAAAAAAACATGGTATACCTATTCTTAAGAGAAATAATTTCAAAATTAAGACAGAATTAAAAATACATTTATCAAAAACAGTTTCGGATTATATGAAAAATTGACACAGTATGTCCCTTCTTACTATATATACCCGAAACTTGTTTTGAGCGAATCCTTCCCCGTCAGTCAGCACTTCTTTGGCGACAATTCTTTGGGAAAATCAAGTTTCTGTGAAAATCCCACCCTCTGTTGTTCTGTTCTTCATTCAGGGATGTCCATTACATGATTGTAAAAGTTACAGAAGTTGGATTTTATTTTAAATGTACAAAATAGGCATTTTAGGCACTAAAATAGTAAAAATTGGCTCCAAAGGTCCAAATAGGCATTTTAGGGCATTATAAAACTCTATAAATATAGGGTAAGGTGGTACATTTTCGAACACTTAACAAATATTCTTATTTTATGAACACAGTAAACTTAAGAAAAGTTCAACTGTATCGTAATCACAAAGTTGGGAATGTAGTTGACCCTTCAAAAAAATATGGAAGTCAAACAGCTGTAAAATTGGTCATGGCAATCAATCTTTCATTTCCGGAATATCGTTCGAAAATGTACCACAGTAGGTACAATTCTAAACACCAGTGGGTACTATTTCGAACAGTGGCATTTTCAACGAACGAATTGCTTTCTTCCAAATATTATATTTTATTATTATTATTTATCAATAATATGAGCGTAATAATGAACTGTCACGTTTTGAATAGGCAGATGATAGGTTTGGGGCATGTGGTCAGCATGCTGACTCCTACGTCAGTTATTGATGGCTTACTGAACCGGAGCCGCTACTTTTTTATAAATTAGCTCTTCGGTTGGTGTCAGGAGGCTGAATGAACCCCGTTCCAAATCGCCCTACCTCAGAAAAATTCGAGGAGGTAACGGGGATCGAACCCAGACTTGCGGGTCCGTAGTCAGCAACCACTAGACCATGCAGGCGGGTCTGTCATAACATCAAGAGCAATAATAAAATATACTTAACAACTCCAGAACGATTTCTGTTTGCTATTGTGTATTGCATAATTGCTGAGATGTAATAGCAATCCAGAGGAAGTGCAGGTCATAAATCTTCGTTGGAATAATACCACTGTTGAAAGCTATGTGAATGCTATCTTTTAAATATTTGACTGGCACAGTTAATAATAATAAACATGCAGAATGCTGTGATGGCAAAACAGCTTTTCCATGCAAGCGATCGCGGGTTAAAGTACTGTTCGAAATTGTACCTAAAATCCGTTCGTATTTGTACCTCGAGCTAGGTTTTGTAAATTATACATAGTTGCAAATTCCGCTCACGAATGACCATTGTTGTGCCAATGACTTATGTATTAAAGACTACGCTATTTGTTGGTATGAGTTAAAAATTGGTCCTCAACAATGTATTCCAGTAACACAACGTGGGATTATAAGCAATTTTATAACGTGCCATTTTTCCAGCATGGAGTTCTTACCTTCGATTGGAAAATAATATTTTATGGCCGAATGAGTCAACTTAAAACATCATTCTCGCGGATACAGATCAACAAAACAATAGGTATGGACGCTATATTTTTAAAAAGAGGTTGGCTAACATTTGAAACCCAAAAATGGATAAAAATCTTAGTCCGTTCAGAATTGTACCATGTTCGAAAATGTACCACCTTACCCTAAGTGATATATCATGAAATGTCAACATATTTTTTAAAATGTCATGTTATTTCATAAGGAACAAAATAGGCATTTGCCTTAAAATCCCAGGTCTAGTTATCACCTGTCACTCCACCCTCTAGCGGCAAAACAAAATTCATCTATGTAATAGAAACCTCCACTTGGAAATCCTACGCCCTACACTAGGGGAAATAGGAAAGCAGAGAAATATTTCAGAGATATTTTGTAATTAATATAATCTTTTTATATAAATTGTTTTCTTGTAAATTTTGACTAGAAACTTGCAACGTGATTACTTCAAAACTATGAAAGATAAAAATACGAATTTGTAAACAGAAGAATTGTTTAGTGCTCGACGTTTAGTTTTTTAACTTAAAATTTTAAATTGTTACTTAGGCTTATATGAAATATTTTTTGCTCACATCATTATAAACAAAAATCTAGAACGCAGTAGAATATTCATGAACGAGAAGTTCCTCAACGTCACGCACTAGAGAACATTTCAAGCTTCAAAATGACACTTAGATGTGTTAAATCATCACATGCCTTCCCCATTCATAACGATTTCCTGTTAACTACATTGATAATTGCTTAAACATTTAAGTGTTATATGGTGATAAGTATTAAATAAATTTGGATAAATTTTAGTAATTTTCAAATTTTTACAGAGAAAATTAGTTACGAAACGTAATAACCTAAAACTTGCCAGCGAAATTCCCTGAAATATTATACAAATTAACACAGATATAACACAGTTGACAAAGGCAATACTACCCTAAGTGCACACAATTTGGATAAAAGAAGATTTTATTTTTATACATTATGACTCTTAATTTTTATGTATATTACAAAGCTGTTTATCAATACATTTTACAAGAAAGATGTTTTGTAATTATTTATAATTTGTTTATAAAAATTTTCTTGAAAATTTTGACTTTAAACTTGAAACAAGAGTACTTCAAAACTATGAATGTTCACTGTTTTGTAGACAGAATAGTTATCTAGTGCCAGACATTTAGTTTGTTTGGATACTTAAGATTTTAAATTGTTACATAGATTTATATAGAATTTAAAAAAATTGTTCACATCATTATAAACAAAAAAACTAGAACACAGTAGAATATTCATATAACAAAAATTCCTCAACGGCAAGTATTAGAGAACATTTTCACCTTGATATGTAAATTTATAGAAGATCTGTGATGTTTGAAACAATTGAATACCAAGCGATTTCCTACTTACGGGAGATTGAGAAAATAGCAAAACTTGTATCGAAATGCGTATAAAACACATTTAGGGATAAAAAAGGAAATATGAAGTCCACTTTCTGAAATAAACATCTATCTTCAATAATGCATATACATAATATTTTCAGCTAATATCTCAATTAATATAAATAAATTGATATAAATAATCATCGTGCAAAAAATAGCATGCAATACTCGTGCCGTAAGCGCATAACGGATCTCTATTTCCTCGATCCGTATGCATCGCTTACGGCACTTGTATCGCAATATACTATTACGAATACTTTTAAATGCATAAAAAAGAACATGCATTTTGTATACAAATCCGAGCTCTAGTTATCTTTATGTCCGCCATAATATAAGCCGTCTTCTACCTACAGAGGGTTTTGTATTGTTCTCCGAGGAACAGGTTCCTTATCTTCTCTTGCAGATTTGGAGCACTGATTCCCTTGCCCACGTGTACATACTGTTCCGATAAAAATAGGCTGTTGGATTAAACAGTTGTTAATTTATCATTTACCATTTTGAAAAAGAAACAGCGACCCAACTATAACTAGTACTTCTGTGGCCAGTAGAATTCGCGCACAAAAAAAAAAAAAAAACTAAGACCTGCTCTTCAACGCAGTCTTTTAAAGGTTCAGCCAATGTTGAGTAAGTATGCCTGTATATTTAAATGTGAAATAAAAACTAATCACTGTGGGAACAGTTTTCTTTGCAGTCCGACTTGGCTTTACATATTGTGTACGAAAGCGTTTGTCGGATAAAATACTTTTTAGGCTTTTGTCATCATGGGGAGCTTCTAAGGAACACTCGCCATCATCAAATAAGGAGCAAGATAGCGGCTGCCTTGAAACTGTAGAATTATGACGTTTACGAGGAGGTGCACTGCATTGCCATGGATGGAGGAACACGAAGAGCAGACATCATTGCAATAGACAAAAACCGATCAACTGGTTTAATAGTAGACCCTACAGTCCGCTTTGAGACTGAAGAAGATCAACCTGCAGCAGTTGATAATGAAAAAAAGAAGATATACGAACCAACCATTGAGTACTTCAAGAACAAATATGATTTGAAAAATGTTGGTTGGTAGTAGGGGAACAATAACAAAAATACAATGAAGTGGCGTTATTATCACTTAAGGGATCCATCCAAATCTTAAGAAACCACCTGTACAATAACAACAATTAAGCTGGACAGATTTCCTTTTTTTTCAAGTTTAATGGTTTTTACTACTGATTATTTGAATTTTCCTGTCATTATGTTTATGATCTAACTGAAAGCTTGTAATTTTTGTGTATACTTTGTTGAAAGATATTCTTTGTCTGCAAGGCAATCTGCGTTGTGCAGAAAGACTACAAAATAAATAATAATACTACGTATATGCGAGAAAGTAAAAGGGGATTTTCTTCGTCTATGATCTGGTGTGAAATTCACATAACTTTTTTCCCAAATAAAAGTTAGCCTCTTAGTAAGTTACAATATAATTATTTCGTATGACTTTCTCTTCATGTAAATTGGTTGTAAAGTGAAGAGAATGTTGTTGCTACATCGTATCGCATCCCCGAAGGATACATAACCCAAATAAAATCTGATCAACGTACTCTCGTAACTTTCTTTACTTTAAGCATGGCCAATTCATTTTTCTCACTTTACACTCTGATATTGAACAAGAGGCCGTATTGCAAAGATGAAAAAGCTTTCATTTGGTCGGAAGAAGTTAACTTATGTGATTCACATCTGATTTTGCTTTCTCGCATATACGTAGTAACTTATAGAGAAAGTATTGTGATCGTGATTCGAAATCGAGATAACACCGGGAAAGTAGGTTTCACGGTGCCTACAAACCGAAAAAACGTGTTTTTGGAATGGCGTCTGTCTGTCCGTTTGTCCGTCCGTCTGTGGACAAGCACAGGAGATAAACGGTCCATTGTATTTACTTCATTTTTTGAATAAAGGACTTTTTAGAAATTTTATCAAACCGCCCAGAATTTGGGATTTGTAACTGAAATATTAAGGGGACTGTTCATGAAAACTTTTTTTAAAATCTTGATTTTTCAAAAAAATGGGCTCCAACGATTTTAATAAAAATGTGAAATTGGAAACTCTTATTTATTACTAATAAAATGGCTATATCCGTTTCTCTGCAAAAATGACTTAGGGGGTACTTTACTCGTATCCATTTTCAATTTTTCTAGATTATCTCCATTACAGTAGGCTATACATGAAAATCTACCACAGTAAAGTTGTAGAGAAAATTAAAGAGAACATTTTTTCTCAAATACATTTCTTTATAAAATTAATAGGTACAAAGATAAAAACGAAAAAACATGACTTAAATGCAAATTTCAGAACATACATTTAGATTAAAATATGAATATTCTTTTGTTGCCCTTGGTAACAAGAATACTATAATCTAGATATTGTTATGAAATGTTGTCAGTTTACCACACCGTAATGAACACACCAAAATCAATTAGAGCGAGGTGGTATAGGGCAATACGAAAGATGTCCTGGGTTCAAATCAAACCTCGTGGCCACCCAAATTTACCAGTAGGGTCTTTGTAATACCTCATTAGTGCAGCAAATTTTGCTTCTATTGTTCGGCTCTATCTCAATGTATCTTTCATTTTTGCCTTTGAGATTGAGGAAGCCATGCAAACCCTAAGTTGTTGTTGTTATTATTATTATTATTATTATTATTATTATTATTATTATTATTATTATTATTATTATTTCACGGTAAAAGCATTGAATATAAAGACAGACCCTGATGCTTTTCGCTCTAGGTACTTATTAGTTTTCTGAAAATGCAATAAATAAAATTTAATTGTCCGTATAATTTACTTTTTTTCTGTGCTAGCCTTTAACACGTATATTCGAGAAAGTTTGTGCAACATATTTTGCACCATTTATTTACATACGTCTACGTCATCGTCACTGTATTTCATTATACAGAGGACGGCAAAGAGCTGTCTAGTGTCTGTATATTGAGCATGATTGTGTGTACTTTGGAACGAGTGCACCTTTCTAGTCAGATAATTTATTGGCAGAGTTGCCGCCTTCCGGGCAGACATCCACATATAAATCTCTGTCCCAGTTCATATCAATTAATCAATTAACTAATTACTTGTTGTGTCGATTGTAGGGAGATGTAGATACCGGCTGTCCCACGAGTGCAAATTAATATTTTATACGATCGTGTTTTTTTTTTAATCCGTTTCCAATTCGTGCTATCATAATGTAAAGTCAAATTTCCAGTGTCCAGTGCCGGCAACATAACTTACCGCATTACTTAACAAACGACAATAAAAATACGCACGGTGATGAATAGTGTTCGGATGTTTATTAGCCTACATGTCACATTTTTATCGTGACCTCAATTCTCGAAGCAAACACAAATTAAACATGAATTGCACATTTGTTATCCTAATCGTACTATTTTGATTTTGCATATACAGTCATAATTTGGTATTTTTTATGGTCATGTCATATTTCGGTCATATTTTAAATTTAACGTCATATTTCAGTTATAAAATCGGTAGAAGAGTACAGTTATGAAGTAGGCTATATTATGTACTATGTACTAATTTCACTCCCTTAAGTTACAATGGGTTTTACCATAGTTTTATAGATTCTGTCTTAGACTTTCTTATTCACAGCTCTAGATTTAAATACATGCTTTAGACCATAAAAGCATCGGTTCCCAGTAGCTAATCTTAACTTTATTTCTTGTCCCATCACATTATGTAAATGCTTTTAACAAAAAGCATAAACAATAGTTTTAAAATCCAGCAAAGTAAGTTCAAAAATCTCATTTTAAAAAATGCATTTTTTTTTAAATAGTTGTTGGAGGAAATAATTTCAATTTTGATTTTTTTTTAATTAATAATAAATTTAATTACATGAATCACTGTTTCATAAATAAATTTGGATATTAAAATGAAATTTTAAACTTTAATTTAGGTTTGCAATTTAATAATGTGTGCAAAATTTCTGAGCTTGTGGTAGGCCTTGTCCCTTCAGGAATGTAGCGCCACGGAGCTTAGTTTAGTTTAGTGCAAAATTTCAACTTGTTTCTATGACAAGTTGTTTACAAAACCACTCTTAACACTTCGGTCACCCCTTATTGAGATTGATGGGGGGGGGGGGATCTCCAGTCTTGCGGTATTCTTAATGGTACAGTAGCCTACGTCAGATATTATGATTATGCTGTGACGTGACAGCTTAATCAGCCACTTGTAATCTGAACGTCACTACTGTGACGTCATTAGACTAACGTTGCAGTTGTTTGCGTCATAAGTTCTGGGAATTTCCACTTTACACAGTTTCACAACCAATAAGAAGTTTCAAATGTTGACACATACCAATTTCACCATTGTCAGGAGATAATCAGATGTTTCACAAAATTCTGTAATGAGACATGTTTATTTCAGCTGTGTTTATACTCCTTTTAACTACGAGGCTGTATCAGGACTCCGGGCTATATAGTAGGGTAGGCCACGGAACTATTGATTGCCAATTATTTCTATTATTGGTGTATTTTTAAGGAGTAAATTTCAACTGATATTAATTTAAATGGATATGATACAGGATGAAATGGTGAGGATGATTCATGGTATGTAAATATCCAATTCGGCATTTGCCTTTACGACTGGGGAAACCATGAAGAAAAACCCATGTCAACTTGATAGACAACGGGATTTGAACCTAGGACCTCCCGAATGCGAGTCCAAGGGGATCTAGAATGTACGCCTAAATGGGAAAACATTTAATGATTTGGACGAAGGATTTTTTTTTTTTTGGGGGGGGGGCTAGGAACTGGAATCTGAGGTCGTTTTTTCCCCGGACAGCGCACTTTAATCGTCAAATGCACCTCGAAGCCGAATTTTTAGCTTTTTAACTATCAATCATTTTAACTGTTATTTTTTTTATCTAAGGTTAATCAATCTGTAGTACATTTAATCCCCACCGAATATTTATGCCCATATGGCATCGCAAGATTCGTTTTATTTGTTTATTTATTATATTTATTACGTAAAACAACACAATTAAAAATAAAATTATATAATTGATGCAGTTTATGTAAAAACGATATCAGAGTTCATAATAGCTATTTATATATCAAGTACGCAAAATAACGCTTTAGCGGAAGAATCTAGTATAGCGGCCGAGGCTGAAATACTGGATGAGTCCGATAAAGTTTTTGCGTACGTGGTGCATACAATATTTTTTAGTAAAAGCTCTCTAAATTATATGAAATGAAACAAAAATACCGTAAAATTAATTATAAAGAAAGGTAGTCAGCCATTTGTTAAAGCCATATTCTCACAGCCATCTGAATCACCGAACAACAATGAACCGTACGTACCAATACGAAATGCGGTAGGCCTATAGATGCATTATATTATATGAGTGACTTTTTGTAAACAATAATGCATATGAAGTAGTATTTTTTATGAAAAGCTTGTGAAAATATGAGTGTTGATCCCGATGAAATTTCAATCCAAGCGAGAAATATTGAATTGGAGCTGGTGTCAGCAACATCACAGCAGAAGGAATAGAGAATATATTGCAATTAAATGCTGGTGCATCCATGGTAAGCTATGTGAACGAAGATGTGAAAAGTTGTTAGCTTATACTTGTTGTTATATGATGAATTAGGCTACCGTGTTCTGCGAAAAACCCTGGTAAAGTTTCTGATTATCTAAAGAAACATATTTTCTTAAATTTGTTGTTTTATGACCAGTTATATGCTGCCATCTGGATTCTGTTTATAGATTGCCATAACGACTTTAAAGTACTAGGCAGATTTTGAATGCAGTTTTATGCAATTTTAGCGGCCTTGGTTGCTAAAATGCAATTTTTTTTTCGTGTTACCAGTCCGACAAGCAGCTGTTTTAGAGAGTGTAAGCTATACTAAAAATATGTTTTAATTATGTTTATGTTAAGTGATTTAAATGAAACATCTAACAGTTGAGTAAATAATGGCTGGCACCTGCTAGTCTTCAGATAAATTACACGAAGCAATTGCCTAAAGAAATGACATAATTATGAAATTGTACCACCTGTCGCCTTTATGAAATGGGGCCATTCAAGTACTGTATACAGAAGCCAGACTGCCATAACTGGGATCGTGAGTCATCGTGGAATATGTTTGAAAACAGATGAATTCCTGAGCATGCGCGTGTTTCTCGTAAACAATTAGTTTAGTTACGTTCATTACTGTCTGGAAAGCACGGCGTATTACCGGAAGTAGTTCTTCATAGCACTTTCCTAAGAAACACTTTCAGCGTTAAAAATCTTACGTAAACACTGACTTTGACTATCAGTAGGCTATTTCCGCCTTACAGGTCTATACCCCTTCTAAAAGTCCACTCTCCAACTCTTTTTAGGTAGATTTCGAAGAAAAATCTACCTATTGCGATAGATACCATGTCATGATTTTCGAAAAATTCTTTCGTATCTTTACGTTTCATGCTTCCCTAAGTACGAAACCACCGCCTGTTAAAAAAAAATTGTGATATTTATATATATATCTTTATACGCTACAGGCCGTAATTTTGAAGATATTTGAACCAAATTTTATTATGTTATTTCTAGGTCCAATAGCTCGGACAAGTTCGTTAATGAGCAAAATTGGCCGAAGGGGGTGGTCGGGGGAGGGGGTTGAAATTTTAAAACATTTATATCTCGGCCCCTATGAAGTATAGAGGGAAACTTTGTTTGAATAAATTAGAGTACTCCCTATGGAGTTCACAGTGACACCAACAATTCAGGGGTTTTTCGGGGTACGAGTGGGGTGGGGGTGAGGGGATGGAAATTCGAAATTTTTGAAACTACGTCTTGTTGGGTATCGTTGAAAAGCTCATGATGAGTACTCTACAAATCAATAACCAGTTTCTTGATAGTTCTCCTATAAGGCGAGATTTGAACGTTTGAAAAGTGATCTTTCCTTTTTTTGCTGTTATTATTGTGGGTTTGTCGTGCCAAGGTTAAAGAAGAAGAGTGCTACGCAGCGACAGTAAATTAACCAAAAGCACTTAGAAATCTACCTCAGCCTGTAGGCCTGCCTAAAGGGATTTTTATTTAATCATTTACGAGGGAGAATCAAATGAAAACAGCAATTTTTTTTTTCCACTATTTTAATGCAGGAAGAATGTTTACTTGTATATTATTTTCTACATAGTATTTACAATGCACTTACGCCATTGGATAGGAAGAGCTTCGGTACCGCATGAGAAAAATTATTTTGGTTGACGCTGGAGTCACTCCTGCACCATCGATTGGACGTCTTCATCAGATTTGAAATTCTGCCCTCCAAGAAGATGCTTTAACGGACCAAAGATTTGGAAATCTGATGGTGACAAAGCGAAGGGGGTTGCAGAGAGCAGGTGTTTTGCTTCAACATGATATCGCCTGTCATCATGCTGCTCGTGCAACCATGAAAACCATCGACATATGCTTCAAGTGCCTCCCACAATCCGCCATACTTGCCAGGTTTGGCACCATCAGATTTCCACATCTTTGGTCCATTAAAGGAGGACCTTGGAGGGCAGAAGTTCAAGTCTGATGAAGACATCCTGTCGGCGGTGCATGAGTGTCAACCAGAATATTTTTTCTCATGCGGTATCGAAGCACTTCCTATCTGATGGCATAAGTGCATTGAACTGGGAGGGGACTAAGTAGAAAAATAATGTACAGTCGGTCAAATAAAAAACGTCGGGACTCGTATGCTGTTAAAATTAAAGTTTTGACGCATTAGTTCACAAGTTTCCTATAAAAAACACAAAATACAGGTCATTTTCGGAACATATGAGGCCATGCGGCAGGAGGGAAAATATGAACAAGGAGGGAAAAAATGAACATCGCGGAAAGCGCAACACACAATATTCAACTTAATGCATTGTCATAATTCATTTTGCTTTGTGTCATCGCCACATACAAATGCTAACGTGAGAGAAAGTGTGGTTAGGGCTGTAATTGACCTGCATTTTTCGGTCTCTGAAGCAGCGAGAAGGTTCCATATTTATGAAAAGAAGCTCAGAGGTGGGAACGTTACTATAATGCGACCGGAAGTTTTCATAGCAAACGTTGATCTGGCCGGACGCGTATTTCGATGCTAAGATTGGTTGCAGATGCTGAGCGTAAGTTATTGATTTTGCACTACAAGTACCGGTATTATAAAATAAAATCTTTAAAAAATGCTCCTTGAATAAACATATTCCTCGCGAATCTATTAATTATTAATATTATAAAAATTTGCAACCAAGAATATGGCGGATTTGAGGCATATAGCCACAGCCTTCTATACATGTTTGTTTTGGAACAAAACTGACTAAATAATCAAGAAAATACATGGATAGACAAGAGGCGTGTGTGAACCTAACCTTAAGTCTTCCTGTACATGCGCATATGCTCGTTCGTGATACTTAATCAAATACCGCCCGACGTTTTTTATTTGACCGACTGTGCAAGCAAACGTTCTTCCTGCAGTAAAAAAAGTGGGAACAAAATTAATCTTGGTTTTCATTTGATTCTCCCCCGTATAATAACCTAGTATGTACATAATGTAACTAGCCTATAGGTCATCAAAATCCGGGCCCTGGCAATGATAATGCTGATAGCAGTATTGTAATTGTAATAATAATAATAATAATAATAATAATAATAATAATAATAATAATAAAGTGCCTATTTAGTATCGAGATTAATTGGGTTTACATTAGTTTAGTGAGATTCCCGCTACATAATTTACAGAAATTTCCCTCTGTTTAATTAGTGAGGTCACGGCAATGTTGGTAACCTTGTCCTTGCGTGGTTATCATTTGAGTCATTGACTTTCTCTGGGAATGTACGGATCTCAGTTGTGACGTGTGGTTCCGGTACTAACAACCATCTCCATAGGAACGGAAGTGAACGTCAGTGTGAAGTTGAAGAGCGAACTCCGAAGTCTGTTATTTATCTGCTTCCACGTGACTTATCAAGTGCAATTGAAACTTTCCAACAGTAGTGCATGAGATGGATATGGAGACAGGTGAACGTGATATCGAGAACAGGCCACCAGGTAATCATATTCTCTTGTATAACTAATGCCCGGTTTCTATAAACTCGTGAAATACCTATGAGTAAATTATCCATGGGCAAATTAATTCCTAATCCCCCACAATGATATAATGAGGAAGGCCTTGGAGTTGTACAGTTAATTTAATTCAGGAGGCTTTGATTCTAATTGTTTATATTATTATTGATCCTACGAGAGGTTAAATCTTATCCAGCCATCCGTGAAAGGATAAATTAACCCGACGATTTACCCTTGGAAAGATCTAGCCCGAGTTTGTAGGAACATTTTTTCCTGTCATTTTCATATTTACCCACAAGCTTATGTGATTGTTACTTTTAAATTATTTGAGTTTGAAAAAGTTATTCTTGTATAAATTCTGTCCATTGGATAATTTACCCATAGGCAATTCGCGAGTTTATAGAAACCGGCCATAAGTATTGTAGGCCTACTTCAAACATTCAGTGAAAACCTCCTGAGGATGTGACATGAAATTTGACGACGACTTTCTCTTACTTTTACTAACCTTAAAGTCGACCTGGGTGGCGTAGTTAGTATCGCGCTGCTTTTCTGTGTCTAAGGTTGCGGGTTCGATCCCGGCCCAGGTAGTGGTAGAGCACTACCTCCTTAGCCATACAGTTTTCCTTTCTGGAACCGGAAACTTCATTAAATGTACTTTCATTTGTTCAAGGATTTGCTTAAGAAGCGAAATTAGTCGTTTTTAGAACTTCATCTTGTATTTTTACGCATTTCAATCAGTTCACTTTTATTACGCATAAAACACGCCAGCCATATTATGCTTATGAGCGAACCAGAATGTCCAATTGCGAAGCAGGATGACCTAGTGTCCTTCTTGCATTCAGATAAGCAGTGGCAGGTAGATTCTGTTTTAGTGGCACGTTAGGTTAGGTAAGGTTATGAACAGTGATATTAGTTTTGTAGGGCATGCCGAATTCACACGTTTCGGAAATGTGCATTATTATTATTATTATTATTATTATTATTATTATTATTATTATATTATATCTCCCGTGAGGTTTGTCGTGTTGGTCAACCTGTGTACCCAGACAAGATGGCCGTCAATTACGTGTTATTATCATGAATTACGTATTTTAAGGTATGAGAATTACAGGATGTATTCTTATATGTGAACCAATTTCGCACCTAATTATAATCCTTGCACCTAGGGAAACATTTTTAACATTGGTTCGTTTAGTAAAAATTAAAACTGTATGGCTAAGGAGTTAGGGCTGGTTCCCCAGGTCGAAAGCATTTATGTGTGCATAAATGTGACAGGCCCATGTCAGTATATTTACTGGCGAGTAAAAAAACTCCTGCGGGACAAACGATCTTCACAGGATAGCAGCTGTCAGAGAAGTTAAAGGCTATTGGACAAAATATTAGGACCCGAAAACGTCGTTGGACCGATCGGGCAGTCCAGTTGCCTATTTGATTTTTATTTATTTATTATTTTTCAGTTTTATTGACATATTTTGGTTTTAGTAGAGGAAGACAAGATGCACCTTCCATATAAATGTTTTTTTTTGGTCAAATAATAGCCCACATTTGTTTACTGAAATCAAATGTCAGTAGGTCCACAAGCTGTGACAATTAATATTTCTATGATATACCTTTAAAAAAAAGTTTGCGTGGAACGCCACGCGACAGAAGGGAAACTTGTTTAAATTATTGTATTTTTACAATTTTGGATTTTTTCAATTTTGGATTCTTGGACTTTTTTAATATTGGGTTTTTGGACATTTTTAATTTATGATCTCTTTGAATTTTTTAATTTTGGATCTTTGAATTTTTTATTTTGGATTTGTAGATTTTTTATTTTATTTTATTTTTGTTGTTGTAAATTTTGGAAAAGCCTAATCATTGAGTTGATTGTTTTCTGTGCGCATTCCGTCACACCCCACTAATTTTGTGACGATTTTGTTCGTAACGCAAGTTTGGGTTAGCTCTCGATTTACTCCTAGCGCGGCTAAAGAAGTTTCACTTCAGAAGCTGACAGTCACGAGAATCGAACCTGCGATCTTTCGCATGAAGGCCGTGGGTCCCAAGCACCTAAACTATTCAACTAAGACGAAAGCAGTAACCAGCAACGTGGCTGATTTCAAACTATACAGGTCTAAGGAATATGCATGGACAGTGGTGTGAACAAGGCTCTGAAATCAGCTACAAGAGTCGGTCCGTTTTTTTCCCCCCCTACCTGTACTGTCATGAGGGCGTACAGATCCGAAATGAAACGACTAAATCGAGCCACAAACTTATGAATCTTGCCCTTACACGCAAACCATGCATAAACAATAAAAAGATTGTATTTAGAATTAAAATAGTTTCAGTAGATAATATTGTTTACCTGTTTTCGATGAGAGAATTGCTGGTCTTCGGTGATGGATGGCCTCGGTTTGCACCAAGACCGCTCTTCACCTCTAAAAAGAGGCCCCTATCTATGCTCCGTCCTAAGTACTGCTTTCGTTAATACCTTGAGGTGTCCAGCAGTATTAGAAATGGAGCATACACAGATCACACTTCAAAATTCCATGCCAAAGCACAGAATTATGAAGTGAAGAACTGAATCTTAGTGTTGTCTTCCTCAGCATGTTCTTGATATAGAAAAGTCTTTTTTCTTGATGTCACAAACACTAAATAAAAACACAAACACAAACACTATCTTCTAGTCTTCTTGTTCTTGATATAGTAGAGTCTGTACACACGTCACTATTATACACCGAAAAACACCGGAAAAGTAAAACTGGACATCAACGCTGGGTACTTCATGATGCCTTCGACAACATCTGCAATGAGACAAAATGGTGAATATTAGATGAACTGTAAACCCATGTGAAAATTAAATTGTTGAATTTAAGTACCTATCGAAATGTGCACAGAAAATAGCAAAGAGACTTTTTAATATGAACATACAGGGTGTTAATGAATAGCACCGAAATATTTTACCTGTGTATAGAGGGGACATAGACAAGCAACTTTTATTGGGAAATGTTTGCTGTACAGATTCAATTTTTCCTGTTACAGCGTAAGATCTCCCAGAGCATAGCCGCCACTGACTTCTTTGAAAAAATGCAAAACAAAAGAACTTCGTTGTTAACACTGTAGTTATGAATAACAAAACTAATGCTTTGGCGACCAGTCATGTGATTAGCCTGAAAATTTTGCAGATTATGAAAACTCTAAATTATGATATAGCTGTTGAAGAATGATTAAGAATCAGATTTTATTGATCACCAGGGCCCGGATTCTGATGACCTAAAATTGTTTGAAAAATGACCCTAAATTTTAAAGAAAATGACTTAATAATTATAAAAAAATGACCTAAAAAGTGATATTTTATTTATAAAAAATGATTATTGTACACACAAAGATATAGACTAGTTTTTACATAATTGTAAAAACTGTGAATAACTGTAATGCTGTGAATGTTTTTTTCTCACGGAAATTTATACTGGCGCTGAGGCACTGATGAGTCAAAATTCGGCACATCCTTTTGTGGTCTGCCGGATTATATTGTTGTTTATTGAGGGTAAACAGTAGTTTGCACTCTCAAATCGAAGAAGTGGCAGACTCTGGTGCCAAGTCAATCTAACAACAATAGTAATATAATACAAAATTTTGGCGTTTCTTTTATTCTCATTTCCGACTGAGACATGTCAACACTTTAACGCCGAATTTTTCCTTCTTGCATTAAACAAACAACACTTCAAAGACAGCACCGCTAGCGACGAAAAAAAGTTAATACACTCAATTTAAATACATGAAAATGACTAAATAAGGAAGAAAATGACAAAATAATGACCTAAAATTTAAATAAATGCCCTAAAAACATATAACGGCATAAAATGACAAAAAATGACCTAATAAAAATGCATTTCTATAATCTAGAGGCCATGATTAGGATTTATCCACAAGTTGGCAATGTCTATGCAGCATCAATAAAAAGATGACATGTCATTCGAATCCGGGTCCTGTTGATCACTAAGAAGGCATGAAGTCAATTTAATAAAAATGTTAACCCTATTTCCCTTCATTATTGACTTATGAGCACCAAATTTTAATGCCCAGTAGCATACAAATTTTACGTCATAGAGCAAAAATCTAATGCTACTAAAAACTATGAAGCCTTTCACTAAATAATTTGGGAGGAGAAGTCTGACTGATTTCGGCAATTCTGTCCATGAGGCCAGCAGTAAACTGTATTGACATTATCTGATGCTAAAGGTGAGTGAGTCAACATTGATTTAAGCACACAACACACAGAACAATGGAAGTGACCTTTGTGTTTGAACCTGGGCTTCTTGTTCAGTTTGGAGACAAGATATTGTTCTGGCGAATCGTGGTTTTGTAACATTTAGGTAATCAATTGAAACTCTTTTGTCTTGAAACTTGTTAGTATGGAAACTGCCTGTAGTACTCCATCTCTATTCGTTGACAATGATGAGATTTCTCCCAAGATTTAACTTCATGTACTAGGAGAAAAATTCCTCTGATACCTGGATTCGAACCCGTGACCTTTCCGTGCCGATACTCTCCCAACTGACCTAGCCACAATTCGGTTAAGGAATGACTAGAACTATAAACTTAATATTTCGCAGATTTAATAGTGGATATATATGCATTCATGAACCACAGATTGTCTCTGTTGGACATTACATGAGAATATTAGGAGAAAAATTCCTTTGACACTGGGATTTGAATCCAGGACCGAAGACCATCCATGCCAATGCTCTACCAGCTGAGCTAAGCCAGAGTCACTAATTGGTGTGCCTCACAGTACTGCATATGACATAACTTGTCTGTCAGTGAAGTAGATCATTAAGGGTCATCGGTCTCAGGAGAGAGGTTCCATCTGGCGCTGTCAAGTGAACTCTGGCTTAGCTCAGTTGGTAGAGCATTGGCACGGATAGCCAAAGGTCCTGGGTTCAAATCCCAGTGTCAGAAGAATTTTTCTCCTACAATATTCTCAAATTTAACTAAAACATACACATAAATTACAATTTGAAATTTCAGCAGTTTAATGTCTCATATTTTGAGATATTACTTAAACTGATTTTTGTAAACAAAAATGTTAAACTATCTCCTATGAATCTGATTTTTTTTGTACAACATTATTTGATACTTGCTTCAAGAACAGTTGTTAGATTTTTTAATCTTACTTATACGTTTTGTTTTCAAAAATTATACAGGGAAATGACAAGTATATAAAATGGCGTAAGATGGTACTATGAGGGCCGTCAAAAAAGTAAGTTTCCATGGGGCCATTTATGCAAACACAATTTCAAGGAAATATTTATTGCAACAGATACAGCAAGTGTTCAGTTATTTTTCAACATATTCACTACCGGAATTGAAACATGTTTAAACCCCTTCCAGCCGAACTTCTGCAGGAGACTCCACCCTACGGCCCGGACCTCGCTCCCAGTGATTTCCATCTTTTCCTACACCTCACGAAATGACAAAGAATGACAGAAAGGAGGAGATGTTTGTCTCACAGTGGTCTATGACATAGGTGTTCAAAAGTTGGTGCCACGGTAAGACAAATGTTTCACTTCCGGTGGCGAGTATGTTGAAAAATAGCTCAACACTGGCTGTGTCTGTTTGAATAAATATTTCCTTGAAATTGTGTTTTGTTTCTGTAAACGGCCCAGGGAAACTGACTTTATGGACGGCCCTCGTATAATGTGTTAGGGAAAAATGATTTCAGATAGCACTGCTGTTCTGCTGTGAATGAACTAGTTATTATCAGACTTATCACCTAATTATCTCATTGGAACATGTATGAATTCCTGTTACGTTTTCATTTGCTTGTAGGTGACCTTCAAGTAAGTATTTTACTGCTGTATTGTCTCACTCTTATCTTGCATTTAATAACTCAATTTATAGCCCTACATTAAAATATTTAGCTCTGTTATAACTAGGGCCCGGGGGTTTAGCCACAAAAACATTACATCAAGTTAGTGGTGACTGGGATATAGCCGTATGTAAACACGAGGGAAGGGGTGACTCGCTTTCAGTGGCGCACTTTAATACGAACATTCAAGTTCAAGGGCAGTGCAGCTAAGCTAGTGAAATGATAGACACAGCGTCATAGAATAGTTTGCACATTTAATCGTAAATCACAGAAACAAAATATATTTAATAGTAAAGCGAACATAAATATACACAACCAATGCTTGAATATTTGTTAACAATATTCACAGTGAAAATTAAAAGGCAATTTATACATTATATCTGTGCATACGCTTTGTTGCAGTGAATGGCAATATACATTTTGAAGTTTTCAAAAGAAAAATATCTTCTATTTTCCTCCAAAGAGGATCTTTAATGGTAAAAACTTCTCTCTACGTCTCATGACGTGACGGGGGATGAGATATTAGTGTTTCCCTTGTGTGGGTACACATTATGGTCTTCTGTAAAACCTTCCAGTGCACCTCGAAAGGTAAAAATAGTAGAAAAACCCTGCATTTTTCTGGAGATTTTTATTTTATTTCTGCTGCACCTGTAGAAGTATTCCATCTTCAGGTTGACTCTTACCTATGAATAATTCCTCCACGAGTCTGATCGCTTGTGCCATTTACATATTTTGTCTCTCTAGAAGAGCGAAACATCTAGACAGTTGCCGAAATTATTTGCAATGAACTTGATATTATTTAGTAGCTTTTCTAAACAAAAAGCTAAACATTTTCTGGAGCAGCACCCCCACTCATTTTAGCTATGATCCGCCACTGGTTGTCAAGAACGCACAACACACACCGTCGTCAACAGAACACTAAACTGCCACATGCAGTGCAAGTTGTTTACTAACTCAGAAAGCTTTCTATGCCTTGTGCACCACTAACTTGACGAATTATTGGCTAAACCCCCGGGCCCTAGTTATAACGTGACTTGAATGCTCATAAATTGTTCGGAACTCCTTCAGAATAGCGTAGCCAGCCGTGCTCTGCCGCGGGGAACAAAAGAGAAACGATCGGTGCATGGGTAAAATTTCCCGTCACAGAAAAGATTCAATGTGAGACATAATAAACCCAGCGCTATTCAGTATATTGCTCCTAAACTAATACAAATGTTCCTAACCTAACAAAACCTGTCACTGACCTAGAATTTGGCTATCACTACTTCTAGAAGCCTTATTACCCTTCCACGCCTTTCGTAAAACATCGTTACATGGCACGAACCCCGCGCTATGCAGAATACTGCTGCTAAACTAACATGACTGTTCCTAACCTAACATAACCTGTCACAGACCTAGATTTCTTAGCTTTTTTAACCTTCCACATCTTTCATAAAACATCACTACAACAGTCGTTTATCTGCCGAATTCAATCAGCATGTAATCTTGTTAGTATTATTGGCGACATTGTAGACTTGGTCCCACTCGGTACTGCCCGGTTGTGACCTTATTCTCAAGTTTAGCAAATTGTTCTAATTTGTTTAAGGCTAACGTGGAAAAATACATATACAGATTTGAGTATACTGTACTGTAGCATATACTCGTAAACCTTCAGTTCATGTTCTTAGAATGAAATGAATTGTGTTTATTTGCAGGTCCGGCTGATCCTCCAGCAGGTAGGCCCTCAGTGTTTGGAGATGGCACCACAGTCAATGTGGCATGGAGCAGTTCCCCATACGATGGAGGCTGCATGGTCACAGGGTACTGTGTGGAGATGAAGAGAGACCAAGACTTCGAATGGCAGCCAGTTACTAACAGGTCAGAAAATTTACCGATGACCCACAATCAAAGTTGCTTCAAGAAACATTTCTGTACAATTATTTCTGGCTCTGCACAGGAGAGTTCATTTTGATCCAGTATACTGTGAGAATAAATTGCGACTTTGGGTCTAATTTCATTCATTATCCATGCACACTTCTGGTTTCGTTCGCACTGCTCTACATACCAAGTCGCATCAGAGCAATGTTTGCTGACTTGACTGCAACTTTTGTTTGCAGTTTTAAATTGGAACTTAATTTCTACATATGACTTTTTGCACAGACAGTAGCGATATAATTCGATATTTGTCCAATTAATATTGTCAACAAAATCAATTATTTTCCACTGCTGTGGTGCAGTAGATGCATTTACTGCTTATATTGCAGTGGGCCTGGGTTCAAATCCTGGTCCGGAAAGTTATCGAGGTGGAGTATTTTCTGAGGTTTATCCTTGCCTGTGATATGATGGTCCCTGGATATTTTCTGGGCTTCGTTATCACCTTCATTGGGAACTGGACAGATCACTCATCCGGGATGGCCCTCCCTTCCTTGTCTGTTGTAAAAAGTAGGCTATGTATGTGATTCTTAGAAATCCCTTCCCCAACATGTTGCGGTCCTGTAAGGCACACGGGCAGTATGTGCTGCATAAACACCCCTACAACGAGGGAGGTAAAACTCAAGAATAGAAGAAGAAGAATAAAATCAATTATTAATAAATTTGATTACTTACAGCTAATTAATGTAACTGTATAGTATATCAGACTTACCATTTACAGTGGTGTAGAGCTGAAGCCAAATAATTCTACTGCGATATGACTAGGAGGCGGAGCTATGCACCGAACGTTTACGGAGTTTGTCGATCGATTTCAGTGTACTAGAGACATCCTACGAGTGAGGTTTCTTCTCGTCTGCACAGCAACAACAATAATTTTATTATGCTTTAAAGAAACTTTCATTACATACATTCATACGTAGAAACATTTTCTAACACAGCACAAACACTCATTCACTGATACCAACAAAAGAAACACCTATACTCAATAAGGCTGCTTCCTTGTAGAACTGTAGACTGTGATTCCCCATTGGAACACGTGGTAATAATGAATAAAAAGCAGGGAGATGGATAACATGTTGGGAAGTAGATGTGACTTCACAGTCTTCACGTAAATTGGTTTGTGCACCGTGACAGAATTATATGGCTACAGCTCTATCCGTACTCAGCATCTTTTATTTCTCTTCCACAGTGACTTACACTTAAACATTTACATATTCTTCGAATTTTCCAGTCTCACCACAGTAATTGTTTGACCATCTTCTCAGTATCATCTGTTATGTTTTTTTGAAAATGTTGCATGTGGCCGTTAAACATTCATATGTGATTATGTTAACACATGTATCGGTATTACATTTTAAGAGCGATATTGTAGCCAGTTTGTATGACACTCTACATGTTCTTTCAGATGTCATTCCTTGTCATACATGGTTGCTGGTTTGACGCCTGGTGAGAGATATGTGTTCCGAGTGCGTGCAGAAAACGCTCATGGTCTCAGTGAAGCAAGTGCCGAATCAGAACCTTTCCTGGTGGGACCAGACGGTAAGTTTCTCTCTTCCTAATCTTTCCAACTAAAGAATGAAGTAGATATAATAATGACATGTAGCATGATGGTATCTGATTGGCCATAGGACACACTGTCGACTAGCCTTGTTAGTTATTTTCAGAATTTTTTAAGTTTAATTTACAACGAAGTAGTGGCATTAACTTTTGGATAACATTGAGTGGGCTCAAAAGCTTTTTTTAATTAACGAACTTTTCACTTGTACTTGTGAGGTGATGGGCTTACCACCTGTCCCTCTGCCCTCTCTCGGAAAATAAGAGTAACAAAAATTCATATAGGTAACAGAAACCTCCACTTGGAGGCCCTTCACTCTGACAGTCAGTCAGATATCAGTCAGTCAGTCAGTCAGTCACTTGTGCTTAACACAAGATGGTGAGGATTGATTAGCTTCAGTCATAATACTCTATTGCCGGTTGTCGACCAAGAGCTAAGCTAAGCTAAGCTAAGTTAGCTTAGCTCACATACAGTGAGGGATTTCATATATAGTTATGCCGGATTTTATATGTGTTTTGTCGACACAAGTACGTATGAAATCCCGCACTGTATGTAAGCTAAGCTAAACTAACTTAGCTTAGCTCTTGGTCGACAACCGGCATATTGGCCGCCTGCATGGTCTCATGGTTGGCGTTGCTGGCTACAGACTCATAGGCCCAGGTTCGATCCCTGATACCTGCTTGGATTTCTCTGAGGTAGAGAGGCCTGGAACAGGGTGCACTCAGTCTCATGAATCACATTGAGTAGCTACTTGATAGACAAGTAGTGGCTACAGTCACGAAAACTACCATTAACGACCATGGATGCCGGCATGCTGAGTGCATGCCCCCCATTTCTACAAGCGGTTGGGCGGTAGGCCTAGTCCCTTCAGGGATGCAGCGCTATGGAGTTTAATTTAGTTCATTGTACTGAATTGCTGTACTGTTATAATTAGAGACAGGCAAAATATGAAATTTCATATTCTAAAATATGACTACTAGCGCTCTGAAAACTCGGATCTTTACGAATCACGAAGTTTAGATGGCAATGCAAGCAAGAAAAAAGTTCATATTTCATAATATTTTGGTAAAATCTTCATATTTCGTGAAAATCTTCATAAAGCTTCATATTTTGTATGATTTGCAAATTTTTCCTTCGTTAATACTTCTATGACAAACGAATCGAGTTTTCCACATTATTGAAATGTTTTGAAAAGTTTTCCGGGAATCGCATCTCAAATCCCTATACGGCAAACTCCAGAAAGCTAAGAAATTTGGCAACACTTTCTAAGTGTTAAGAGGTACCCAACACAATTCCACTCTAATAATAGCCTACTTCCACTATGAACGGGAATGGGATTTCTATGTATTGTTTGGAAGTAGTCACATTCCTTGCATTCCAAAAGATAACTCGACAGCAAGGGCGTGGGTAGGGAATGTTTACAGTTAGAGGAACCAGCTCACTAGCAGGGAGGAGGGAATATTCATTTATGTGCTGTTTGCGATTCGTGGTGATTTGGATCGTGTGCCTAAATCTGGAATGTGCAATTGGTGACAGAGTTAAACTGTTTTAAAACAGATGGAACGATTGTTATGTGCACATTTTGTAACAAAAGTGTTAAGTATGGAATATAGTCCTTTTTATTACCTGTGTAATATTATCTAAAGACAAATTTGTACTAACATTCAAATTATGTTTACGCTACATTTGATATCTTGGGAAAGAACAAATATAAGATGCATCTTCGCATGAGACAAATCCCGGCCAGTCCTCCCCCAGTGAAGCAATTCATTTTATGCCGTGATCTAGCGAATTCTTCGAGGAATAGGCTGACAAACCGTTGGGTACAAGGCACATATTCTCGCATTTAATATTTGGTACAAGGGGCGCTCTAGAATTTTTAATATTTGGTACAAGGGGTGCTCTAGAATTTTTAATATTCGGTAGCAGTTTTAATATTTGTTACAAGGGGCACTCTCGCATTTTTAATATTTGGTGCTGTCGGGAGTGTCGGCGACAATATACAAAGATAGTTTGTCACCTGCTTCCCTGAGAAACAAAATGTGAATATTGAGTGATCGAGTGGGCGGAGCTTAAAGTGCACTTAATATTTGGCTTTCGCCGTTATCTTTATTCTGAACAAATGGGTGACTGAATTACATAATAATTTTGTTATTAATTTATTTTTTAATACTGGTATCTGCAAACACAAAGTTTCAGCTGAAACAACACACAAATAGCATTATACATAAAAAATGAAAATTAAAAAGACACACACACAGTTCAGACGTTTCTTACCGACAGAAGATGCACTTTTTGCCAGAAAACATTGAAAAACTGCTTTTATCTTATTGTAATAAATATTAGTTGATGTGATGTGAAAAATGTAGGTGAATAGAATATTGTGAATATTTAACGTATTAATTACCAGTTAACTAGTATTTTTATTTTGCCCTCTCATTGTGAATATGGTAGACATTCCTTTGTGTGTTGTCTTAAATCAAATAACAAATATTCAGATGATAAAATTGGTGATTTATTGCATTTCATAATATTTTTAATTTTTTTTCTTCATAATTTCATATTTAGCATAAATAAATTTCATATTTTGGCAAAATTTTCTTCATATTGTGCCTGTCTCTAGTTATAATAGATAAGTTATCATACCTTTGTGTTTTATCCTGTATATAAATTTATTTATGTATATTGTGTCCACAGAAGAAGCTTTCGTGCCTGCATTTGAGCCACGTGTGGTAAAAATTTCTCCTGGCGAAGACTTCAAATCCAAGTTTGAAGTTCTCGAGGAACTGGGCAAAGGTAGATATGGTGTGGTCCACAAAGTGCAGGAGCGAAGCACGGGTGAAAAATATGCAGCTAAGTTCATCCGATGCATCAAAGCGAAAGATCGAGAGAAGGTGCAAGAGGAGATAGATATCATGAACATCTTGCGACATCCCAAACTTCTGCAGCTTGCGGCAGCTTTTGAAAGTCCACGAGAAGTGGTTATGGTGATGGAGTAGTAAGTATTTTCAATACAAAGACATCGCGCTTTATTTCCCAGTTTCCTGTATATGCCAAGTGAGTTTTCTCATCTTGTGGATTGGTAACTACACAAACTTGCATTCAGTTCGTTCTTTTTTATAGCGAAGCTAAAGCGCTTTACCATTCCTGCATCGAAATCGTTCTTTTATACTTCTTGCTGCAGCTTTGCTTTATGTTCACTTCACAGTCAGTGCTCAAATCTCACTTTATGAGTGCTGCAGGGTTTTGCTGCATGAACTGTCATGGCGGAGTAGGCGCTCATCAAAAATCCCTTTGATGGCATTAATGTCATTGTTCGGAATCCCAAGTACGAAGGCCTTCTGCAGCACAGTTAGTACCATTTGATTTTACCTGTACATCATATTGTACAAAAATTATTATTTCCGTCCCGGCATAACTGGTATTTGCATGTGTCTTAACCATGTTGGAGGGCAGTACAAAATTCTCATTTCATTGAGCAAGCTCTCAGCTGAACAACTATTTTTTGGCTGTAGTGGTCGTAAAGTGCTTTACAGTTTCGGTTTAAAAAAGGTACGCATGTATAGTATACACAATACAAAATTCAGGCACTCACACCACATTCATCAGTCCATTTGATTAAGGCTACCGTGTTGTTCTCTGCATGCTTGACTAGCAAAATGGTTAATATGCTGTGACTTTATTTACCTGCTGTAAACTTCTGGACGGTCGTTTTGCAGGTGGTAAATAAAGAGCATTACGGAAAGTGTTTTAATTCAACTATTTTAATACACAACGCTAAAGTTTGGACGCAAGGATGGACATATTTAAAGTAATTAAATTAAAAGATACTGCAGAAAAACATATTTATCTTTTCCACGCCAAACTGTCAGCTCTCATTAAAGTACTCTGAAAAGAAATGGGCCAGACTTTTCATTGTGCACACAGCTGCACTTGGAGAAGACAATTCCTATCATACACAGTGGTACAAAGCAGTCAATTTGACCGAAATTAATACAACGCGCCACAGTGGACAATGTTTATGTCTTAGCCTGTACTGCATAACTTCTCAATTCGCAGGTTGAGAATATTCACCCAGTGTATTATTCTGTCATGTTATTAGTATCTTTTGTAAGTTGTATGTATCTTTTTCTCCCCCCTGGTTGAGTGGAAGATAAGACCTCATGGCCTTAACTCTGCCAGGTAAAATAAAACATCATTGTATTGTATTGTAACTTTTTTATGATAATTATGATGGCTGAAGTACAGTGACTTGTTCCTCCGTTTTACTGGTACTAAACATTTGCTTTAGATTTGATAAGTAAAGCATTATAGACATTGAACTAGAGCTGATGTTATAAAGCAAACTTGTAGTTCCATTACAATCATATTCTTTTTTTGTAGTATTTCTGGTGGTGAACTGTTTGAACGTGTGGTGGCAGACGACTTCACGCTTACGGAAAGAGACTGTGTTTTGTTTATGAGACAAATCTGTGAAGGAGTAGACTACATGCATCAAAACTTAGTAGTGCATTTGGACCTTAAGGTAATTATTATAGTATCTTATTACATGATTCTTCCAGAATATCCATTTAGATACTATTATTGTGACTTTCTTTTCTTAATGTCATAAAATTATTGCTGTAAAACAAGGACGTTTCATCTGTGTATACTATTGCTTTGCCATTATTAAAATCGGGCATGTCATTTACATACAGTATGTACAGTAAGGGACCAAGTACCGATCCTTGTGGTATTCCCAAATTTACATGGTCATATTCAGATGAAATTTTTTTCATGGTTTTATCAGTTTTATATATTATATCTGTACATTGCATATTACATAGGTAAGTTGTTAATAATTCTAACATTTTACCCCTTATTCCATACTGTTGTAACTTTTGAAGCAACTCTTTATGGCACATAAAATTATAGGTGTAAATACCCACTGGTGACCTTCACGAAGGAGATCCTAGAGTTTTACTAACAATATGTTCCTACTTTCCAGCCTGAAAACATAATGTGCCATACGAGAACATCTCATCAGATCAAACTGATTGATTTTGGGCTCGCCCAGAAGTTAAACCCTGACACTCCTGTGAGAGTTCTGTTTGGCACTCCAGAGTTCATTCCCCCAGAGATCATCAACTACGAACCTATTGGAGTGGAATCTGACATGTGGTCTGTCGGCGTGATTTGCTACGTTCTGTAAGTTTTTGTAATTTAATTTTGTCCTCTTTTTACCTTTTCACTGTTAAGTTACTGACTTATAAATGTGTCACCTCGAGTAATTCTCTTAACTCTTTTCTTTAATAGAATGGTACTTTTTGAGATTGTGTGGTGGATGGGAAAATGTCTGTCTGTCTGTCTGTTCATGTATCTGTATGCGCAATAACTAGGGCTGAAAATCGATTAAAATTTCTAATCGAGTTAATGCTTGACTTTAATCAATTAACCGACTGATTAATCGACAAACAGGTCGGTATCTTAAACAAAACCGAAGTGTACATTTGATATTGTTTTACACGTTTAATAACCACTACACTGCAGATAATCAGAAGAAATTCTGAATTAATGAATATCATTATTAATTACCTGGTGAAAAAATATATACAAAAAAAAGTGTGAGCAACAAAATCTGATAGATTCTAGTAAGATAACTTTCTTCCCTTTAGCATACTGCATATTCAGTATCACAGTAAACCTTGCTAAACTAAATTACCCTTCAGGTTTCTGAATAACGGGAATTGTTAGGACACAATAGGCTGAATGACACATGATGTGCCAAGGCCGGAGAAGCAAGAGAAAGTTTTTCAGAATTAGACTAAACTGATTAATCGGAAAATGTAATTGATCGATAATTAAATGTTTAATCGATTAATCTGTACAGCCCTAGCAATAACTCAAATAAGCTTTATCGGATTTTCATGAAACTTGGTATACACATTTATAACATCAATGGGAAGAAGCCTATTGATATTGGACCAAATTTGTTTGGCTGGTATCAGAGTTACGACCAATTTATTATCTATTTTAATATAATAGAAAAAATTTATCAAATGCAAATCAATTCTCATGACAACATATTGTTTTATAATGTTCACATACGGCTTTGGAAGTTCCAGTACAGTTAACTTTGACAAATAACACTACCCACATATTCCTTCACATATGCACTAGACCTTTGCTCTTCCGAAAGCCCTACTTAATGAATTGATCTGGAGTTTAACTCGGAAATTGATTACAAAAGTAACTTATTTTCTGAATATCATCATTGAAATTATATCTGATTAAACAAAAGCATTCTGGCACTTTGTTATATCAGTTTACCTGATTTTTTCAAACATATTGTAATATGCTTATTACTGACGTAATGGTATCATAATGATATCCATAATGATACAGATTTCCATTACGACATCGGTGTGGTATCGATTATTATTGAACACTGAACGAATTTGAGACCTCAAGAGTAGTAGCTGCAATCTGCGTAATAAATAGCGTGTATTTAAATAAAATCAATTCTGTTCTGTTAATTTTAATATCATACCAAAATGAATTCAATTCGTGTTGTAAAAATCAGTTGGTTTCAAGAAATCAACCATAAGGTAGCTTCGATTTGATCGGTGCCATGACCTGCCACAGCCTGCAATCTTTTGTAGAAAACAAGAACTACGACAATCAGCTGATGTGAAGGGCATGGTGGGCTTGTTGGCATTGGTTGAGCGAATTTAAAATCTCAAATTTTAAATATTTAGACTAATAATGGTCGAACCACAACACTTAAACCTAAACAAAAACAAACATAACTTAATATGAGATGTATAATAATTTGTAAATGAAATGAGGTGAAGTTTATAAATAACCCTACTAAAGTATGTTTATGTGAACAGGTTGTCTGGATTGTCTCCGTTTATGGGAGACAATGATGCTGAAACGTTTGCCAACATCACCAGAGCAGACTACGACTTTGATGACGAAGCATTTGATGCCATTTCTCAAGATGCCAAAGATTTTATCAGTGCCCTTTTGGAAAAAAGGAAAGAGTGAGTATTAGCTGGGAAAATATACCCTAATTAAAGTACAGTGAGAATATTATAGGTGAAGAATTCCTCTGACATTGGAATTCGAACCTATGACCTTCGGCCCTTTGACTTTATATACCAACTGAGCTAGCCAGAGCTCAACTCATAGTGCCAAATGGAATCTTTGCCCTATGATCTCATATTATATTGGCCTACATATAGACACACACGAGGGACGTCCACAAAATAAGTTTCCCTGGATCCGTTTACAGAAACAATACACAATTTCAAGTAAATAGTTATTGCAACAGACACAGCCAGTGTTCAGCTATTTTTTAACATATTTGCCACCGGAATTGTGACATTTGTCATACCGTTGGACCAACTTTTCAATACCTGTGTCGTACAAGTCTGCCACCAGGGATTTGAACCACTGTGTGACAAACATCTCCTCCTATCTGTCATTCTCTATCATTCCCTGTAATTTCTTTAGGTGTAGGAAAAGATGGAAATCACTGGGAGCAAAGTCCAGGCTGTAGGGTGGATGTTTAAACACCTAGCAAGTCTCCTGCAGAAGTTCGGCTGGGAGGTTTTTAAACATTCACCTTAAAGTCTGGACCTTGCTCCCAGCGATTTCCATCTTTTCCTACACCTCACGAAATGACAAGGAATGACAGGTGAAGGTGGTTGTCACACAGTTGTTCAAATCCCAGGTGCCACACATCTACGACAGAGGTATTCAAAAGTTGGTCCCACGGTACGACAAATGTCTCAATTTTGGTGGCAAATATGTTGAAAAATAGCTGAACACTTTCTATATCTGTTGCAGTAATTATTTACTTGAAATTGTGCATATACAGATTATATGCAATTGTGCATATACAGAATTTTGTATACAGAATATATCTAATGTGCACCTTTTTTGTCCGTTTGTAACATTCAAAGTTGCAGTGCACTTTAGATTAGATGGTGCATTACCGCCGAATCTATAGTCCTCCCCCAAGTAAGCACGCTTACCTACCTAGGTGGCAGCTATCGACAGAGGTCTGCTACCTGGCAAACCCCTAGCGGTCTCCCAGAACTGTCACCAACATGCTTTCCGTCTGCAAGCCACGTGGCACGAACTTCCCACGTCAACTTTGACGATATGCTGGAGTTTGCAAACAATGTGAAAATCTTAGACGAGCAAGCGAGAAGAATGTTGTCGTAGCTATATGTAAGCGACATGGAGGACCCTTTTCACAAATATAGGGATCGCAAATTTAAGGTGCAATTCAGATTTTAAATGTAAACAAACAATGAAGACCAGTTCCTGCTGGCCCCTCCCCTGTGCTACTGACGAAGGCGTGCGTAGCAGGTGGAGATGATAGGCGCGGCCAGCTTAACATATTGCCAACATCCACTTAGAATAATACAATGTTCTTATGCTTAAAACTATTACGATAATCGTTTTATAATAGTAAAACTAGATGGTTTTATTCAGAAAATGTTTAGTATTCCTCATAAATGTTCTTAAATAATACAACTGGTGAAAATGTATACTGACTTCCTCCCTATCATATTGGTTACTATGAAGTAGCCATTTTAGCTCGACTGTGATGCATCTACACGGTTGCCATTTACTGCAACATCCGAACTCCTGCTGGAACCTCCGCTGGCAGAGGTTTCTCGATATGGAAGTCCAAGGGGCCTGCCAGCTGGGTATGGGTAAGCCCCTATACCTAGCAGAGCTTTATAAATCTGACGGTTAGATTCGAGTGCAAATCTGTTCCGTGGTTTGACAGTAACTTTGTTCGCGTATGTAACAATGCATTGCTGTAATTCTCGACTTTGTTAATTTATCGTTGGCCTATTACCGATATCCACAAATGAGGGTTAAAGTTAACGTATTATTTTGACACTCAACTCCAACATTAATCTTGTTTCAATGTAGGCATATCTATTGTTCCTGAACTCTTCTCCGTAAACCAACCTTTATTCAACAGCATTCCCAAATCCATTGTAGTGTAAAATAAATTACTAAATAAAATACCACATAAAATATCCTACCGTTGATGTTCATTGTATTTAGGGTGACCAACCACCCCACATTTTAAGATATTTTGTAAATGTCCCTTCTGGGATGTAATTTGTCCTGGAGCTGTTTCATTTTCTATTTGAATGAATTTTCATGTTATTGCCATCTGTATGAATTTTCACAATACGAAACTGTCCTACTATTTAGCTTTAACTAGAACAGCATAACCGTTGCCAACAGTACGATCTTTGAAAGTGCAAATAAGCAGGTTATAGGATCTTTGGAGAAGCATTCTGGATGACATTGTACATTCTGACTTCCGACTTGTGTGTGGCCATTCTGTAACATGAAATGCATCAACATAGAAATGTTGTATTAACAGGTGACTTTCTTCCCCTCCAACATTTAAGATTTCATCATTTATTTTAATGTTGTCTATCATCTGGAATCTTCTTCTGCCTCGAACCTTCTTCCCATTTATCATCCCTTCTGTGGCATCCTTCAGTAGACAATTTTTTCTTAGCCAATATCCCATCCAATTTCTTTTCCTCTTTCTGATGACTTCAGATAAAACTCTTCTTTCTCCTACTCTTCCTAGCACATCTCTTTTTTTAACTTTATCTGTCCATGGTATTTGCAGATAAAGCATAACTACTAAAAATCCAACTCTTGTCCTCCCCCAAAAAATAAATTTGAAGTTACCTCCATTTAACTGGTATTTTTCTTTAAGTGTTTTTTAAATAGATTCGGCATCAGATAGCGATGACTACTTCATCACAAAAAAAAAAAAAAAAAAATCATTTAAACCTGAGAAGGTTAAGAGGAAAAATAAATGCATATGTGCATCTAATGCAAATTGTATTTTTCTATGTTATTACTTCAGTAAGACCACTCTTAGTGAAAAAATAAATTAAAAAAATAAAATTAATTGAAAAAGCTGTTCTCCAAAATTGTAGAATGTCCCCCATTTTTTTTACTGTCTTGTACTCCATTCCTTGGTTCAACAGTTGGTCACTCTAATTGTATTTGCCAACAACATTTTCTTTTATGATTTAATGTTTTTAAATTGGGATGCACAGTAGATTTGATGATGCATTAGTTTCAAGTTTTTTGACAAACATCGTATAAAATACTCTTCCAGTGATCATGTCTACAAAACTAGACGAAATACTAATTTACTCCTATTAGAAAGCAAAAATGTCTCACATCGGCAGGATTAAAGCATAGCATTAATTTTGGTCCCTGTTTCTACAGTGAGTCCGTTTTATGAGGAAACCTCGCATCACTGCCACATTGCCGCGCTAGCATTGTACAAAGCATAGACCTTACAAGCGGTTAGTTGTTAGCGGTTAGCGGTTAGCGATTATTGTCTATTGTTGTGTGTTACGTAAGACAATAATCGAAAATGTATACAGTTGAACAGCGAATTTATTTGGTGGAATGTTACTTATTGAGAAATAACCATAGAAGGCGCGTTCGGAGATTTTCTCGTAAATATCCTGACTGTACCATCCGTACAAAATGGTGAGTAATAAGCCTCTACATGTAGGCCTATTTTGATAATAAATTGCTTGAGTTATTCTATTTTGTATTGTTTCTAAAGTCTTGATTTGCCGATTTGCCGGTAGTAACGGAACACGGTCCCGGCCGGTGCAAGCGCAACAGCGGGGAAAGTGTGATCAGGGGCAACGCTGTTAAAAAGTTTCCGCATAAAATGGATTCCCTGTATAACTCAATGATCAGAAAGTATCCTGATATCTCAGCATACTCCACTGTTAAATTTAATAGATATGTAAAGCATTTTTTCTAATTTTTTAGCTGTTTGACATTTTTGTTTCATTCCTTTTATGTATTTATGTTTAACATTTTTTATTTTCTTTATTAGTTATATTAGTTTCTGTTTTCTTTGTCTCTCCTTCACTTTGATAATTTTGAAACTGCACCCGAGCACGAGCAGTCTTACTCATTCGGGCATATTACTAAATGTTAATTTTTCTTGTGCTAGAATAATTATAAATTATGTGAGGAAAAAAAAAAGAAAAGAAGAAAAAAAAGTAAATATGGTAATTTTTAACGACTAAGACATGAAATGAACTGTTAGAGTATTGATTTGCTTACAGGAAAAGGCTGACAGCCAGGGAATGCTTACAACACACGTGGCTGGCGCAGCATGCAGAGAAAATTAGTTGTGTGAGGTTATGCACAGATAAACTGAAGAAGTTCATCATTCGCAGAAAGTGGCAGGTACGTAGTGTTTCACGATTTCCAGTTGAGCTTTATGGGTCTAATGTACCAAGGATCCACCAGTTAGATCAATTATTTGTTGGAAAGTCTTATTACATATATGTTTCATCGATAATAAAAGCTTACGACTGTTTCATAATTGTTTGCACAATACTATAAAATCAAAGCACATCCCTGTATATATAAACGGCTTTGTCCTGACTGACAGAGAATCAACATAGAGCCTAAACTATAATAGGTAGAGACTTGAAATTTTGACAGTATCTTCGTTTCATAATGTAAGTGCATAAGAAAGGATTTTGCAAAATTTTAATATTTAATGCCAAAAATCAAATATTTTCGAGGAGACAAAATACCTTCCATAAGAAACACATGAGCAATTCGATTGTTGTGGAAAACATTATTCAATTGTGAAATTAATTCAAGATTGGCCTTACTCGGTTGCTATCTTGATTCATTTGTTTACGATTCGCAGAGATCTAATTTTTTTAACATAGGTGGACAGAATGGGATCATGAATGCATGCCTTAATGGGAAAATATTGAATGATTTGGAGAAAACACACCATGCGGGTTTTTGGGCTAGGAAACTCTAATCTGAGGTCTTTCTTTTCCCCCTGGCGGTGCTCTTTGTTTGTGAAATGCACCTCAAAGCAGGAGTTTTTTTTACTATCAATCATTATAATAAAATTGTTTATGAATGAATTGGGTAAGGTTCAGGAATCTATGGTTCATTTTAATCATTTCATTTTTTATTTGTATGCCCATATGGCAGCTTAATATTAGTTTTGTTCGATTAATCATTTATATTTTTAACATTAAACAATATAATTAAGGATAAAATTATGCAATTCCTGCATTTTATTTGAAAACAATGTTTGTATTAATAATTATAAAGTTTTATTTTTCTGTGAAATAAATGATTTAAACAAAACATCTAGCCAGGGCCGTCGCGTGGGCGGGGCGAGCGGGGCGACCGCCGCGGGCGCCGCAACCAGGGGGGGCGCCGTGGCAACGGCAAAAATAAAACAACAACATTTGAAAAAATAAGTAGGATTTACATAACGTATTTTTTAAAGTTAGGTATAACTGAATTTTGAATATTGCGTTGTATGTTTTTATTGAACAAATAAATATTTGACACCAATAACTTTAGGCCTATATTTGCTAAGTTATCCCAAAATAAATATTTCCTTATAAAGACATATTTACGATCAACTACGTCACAGGAGAGACTGAATTCTCTGGCCATCTTGTCCATTGAAAACGATGAAGCACAAAAAATAGACTTGAAGGAAATTCTAACGACATTTGCTCGTGCAAAAACCAGACGAATGCCATTTAATGTTTAGTACCTTATCTTAATTTGATAAACGCGGTTCCCTTTTCTATATTCTATTCAATGTATGTAACGAGGTTTCCCACACTATTAATTTGTAGTCCATTAATAACGCCTATAGTATTTTTTATGATTGTTAAGATTTTCTTACATTACTAAACTTGTATTAATTTGATTTTCAATACAATCTTATTAAAAAATTTAAATAATTTTATTTCTGGTATTTTTGTAAGGTAATCCGATTAGGTGTCTCTTTTGGGCACAAAAACACAGACAGCGACGCAACCCGACGCGCAACTTTTGCTAACGAGCGACTGGACGTGATGCGGTTTGGAACTTGTCCAAGTCGCGTCGCTCATTGCATGTTAAACCCCATATGTTTATACGTATTTGATAGTGTCGCGTCACATCGCTCGCTGTGTGTTTGTGTTTGAATCCCTACAGATAGGTGGAATGTCGGGAGGGTGCACGTGGAATTGAGTTTTTTTGGGGGGGGGCGCCTGACGAAATCTTGCCCCGGGCGCCAACAAACCACGCGACGGCCCTGCATCTAGCAGTTGAGTAAATAATTGTGGGTGAAGCCGCAGGCACCTTCTAGTGTGTAACATTTCACTGTCTTCAAAATCCTTCTTAATTCATCACTATGATATCTATCTAATCACTTCCCTAACTTGTCTTCTCATCTTACCCTAACACATGCTCAGAATACCGTCATGTACTTTCTATTCCTTTACAGCTATCATTTTCCGATTCATCCTCATTCACTGTATCTGTCGTTCGCCTCTGGAATTCATCCCTTGCAAAGTCAGAGGCCGTTAAACCTAGATGAATTTCAGAGAGAAAACAATAATTTAATTCGAGATAATGTAATTTAGTTGTTCTATCTTTTTGTTTTTAATGAACTAGCCATTTTCACTGCTCTTTTATAGTAACTGAACTTAAAACTATTGTAACTCTCAGTATTTTTTTGTATTTTAGAGATGTCATTAAGTGTAATTTTTAGTGTTTTCTCTCAGTAATTTAGAAATCATATCCTTAAATTATAATATCCAATGTTTTTGCAGTAATTTAGTAATTGATATTAAAATTATATTAGCAATGCGGTATACGTTTATTATGTTTTTATCCTTACATAGATCTAGTAATTTGAATAATTTTGTATTAATTTACAGTTAAATCTCGATATAACGGGCCTCAGTTTAATTAGCGACTTTTCAGTACATAATCTAAATCCCTGTTCAAATCCCATATATATTGTAATAGATATTTCATTTTTACAGTTCGTTACTTACATCAATTCAGTGTTAAGTACAAAAATTCAAACATTACAAAGTAATCATGTACTTATACATCTTTATTAAGTGCCAGAACGGTACTTTCTGAGATTGTGTGGGAGACGGGAAAAATCTGTCGGTCTGTCCATTTGTCTGTACATGTGATAACTCAAATATGCTTTATTGGATTTTCATGAAACTTGGTATGCACATTTAATATGTCCATGGGAAGAAGCCTGTTTATTCAGTTGACCGGTACCAAAGTAACAACTATTTAAAGGTCGCATGCCTTTTAATTGGGAAATCATGACTATACTACAATGCTGTGTTTCTAATCATTGAGGGTCTTGACTCCAATGCAGTCAGATGTTTGTTTATTTCATTGATCAAGTTGAAATGAGTACTACATGAATACTGTTATAAACAGAAGGTATATCACTGTGAAATAATTAGTCCTACTTACATTAAGCGGAGTTCTTTGCCAGTGCATTTTGTGAAATGTTGACATATTTTAAGAATGTCTTATATCAGTGTGTACGAGTATGAATTAACATTAAGTAGCAAACTTTAGACCTTTTATCTTCTGCCTAATGAATCGATCTGGAGATAGATTACAAAAACAACTTCCTGCATATCATAATTGCAGTTATCACTGTTTAAACAAAAGCATTCTGGCACTTTGTTACATCAGTTTACCTGATTTTATTGTATGGCAATTTTTGTGACTCATATGATATACCATTGTGCTCACAATTATGAAACAACTGTGACTTTTCCACTATCAAAGAACAGTATAATGTTAAATGAGTGAGAATTCTGAACAAATAATTGAGCTAATTAGTGGATCCTTGGTACGTTAGACAAGTAGTATTTTGTGATAACTAAAATGTGTTGTTCTCCTGCAAGTTTTATTAATAACATCCATTTTAAGTAATAACACGGAACTTACTGTTGAAGTTGTAGTATAACCATTCTCACATGATACCATTTCCCTCAGATATGAACATCGATTCGAGTGTAGGGCCACTGAATAGAGGTTTCATTACTGAAGATTAATTTTGTAAAGGTTATTTTCATATAGAGGGCACAAGAAAAATGTGGTGGAAAGCCCATCGCCTCATTGACCAGATAGTAGGAAACTAAGGTATTACTTGGACGTGAAAGAACTGATGAATTTAGTCCAGAGGCTATAATTTAGGCTTGGAGTTCTTTAACGTGTCGTAAATTTTAGTTTCGTTTTCTGATTTGTGTTATTTTTGTACTCAAATAGTTGTAGGACTTTTTTCTTTCCATTTTGTTCTTACCAATTTTTTTTTCCTTCTATAAACTAAAATCCATAATAGAGACACACATTTTTCATATATTAAAATGCCAATAAACATTTGTAATTGATATTATTTGATAATAAGACAATAAGGGTCCTGTACTACCTGTAGGACTCCTAAATACTGTTACTGTTAGCCTTAAGCAGGTGGATAAACAAAGTTATAACACTCTGATGGGTCCAAGCTTTCTGCAAGTGCAAAATTCTATCATACATGTAATAGATATTAGTTTAAAGGTTTATTTTTCCCTTCACTTCACTTCTTCTGTCTCGAGACATAGCACACAATCTGCCATGAAAGTTGAAGTTATCTAGCTGTGGTAAAAATTAAAAGCAGTGTTCATGTGCTCGCATATAAATTCTTTATAGGAAAGATGCATATAAGTTCACCCTTAGACAAAAAAAATGCCCACGCTACAAATTCTAAACCAGAAGACTTCAGGTACATTCGTCGAGAGCATGATACACATGCAGACGAATCTTTTGTCTTGCCATGGCATCCCCCTGCAGACGTGGTACAAACTTTGAGATGAGGTCCTCATTGCTCGGGATATTGAAGTTAATCAGTTGGTTCCCTTTCTTGTGAATAAAAATCCTCTTTCACAAGAAAATCCTTATTCACAAGAAAATCCTTATTCACAAGAAGGGGACCCAACTGATCAACTTTGATATCCCGACCAATGAGGACCTCATCTCAAAGTTTGTACCACGTCTGTGGGAGGGTGCCATGGCAGTTGAATTATAGCTGTTGACAATGGTAGCGAAGGCACCAAAACTAGTACAGGTAAACTATACCAAAAGTGAAGATTTGTGTAAAATTTAACTCTTATATAGTTCACTGTAGATTTATTGCTGTTATCATAATTTGAATGGGGTATGTGAGGGACTGTTTGCAGTATAGATTAGGGAAATGGTATCAGACTAGTGTAATGTTTACAATTTAGTGCATGTAGTGTCTGGTGTTACTTAATCTGCATGTGTGTGTATATGTGAATAACAGAAAACTGGAAATGCCATACGTGCCCTGGGACGCATGGCCACGCTATCAGCTGCCAGCCGCCGCAACTCCAATGCCAGTTCTACATCCGGCAGTCCTAGGCCCAGTTTATCTGGTTGCTGCGGCACTGTGTCCAGAATGTCGAGCCTCAACGAAGAAGATGTGGATTCACCCATCACTAACATGAGTGAAATTAACAACAGTGTGATTAACGGGTACAGTGAGAGTTTGTTGACTAAATCTGGCCGCATGCGAGTGTGCAGCGAGCGTAGCGACAGTGGCATCAGCGACTGTTCTAGCATCACCGCTCCCCCATCCCAGTGTTCTTCCAAACCCTTACTCAGTAAAGAGTTCTCTATATCTGAAGAAGTAGAATCATGTAGTGAAAAACTGAGTGATTTTATAGTCTCTAAAACCCCTTCAGGGAATGATATGAGTGTAAAGACTAAAGCTCGCCAAATGGCTGTTGCTTTTGCCGAAGGAAACAATAATACCTCAAAATCATCTATAAGGACCTCTAGTAACACTTCTTTATGTTCTTCTTCCTCAGCTAAATGTAGTAATAAAAAGACAGATGGCTTAAAGAAGCAGAGTTCGGTGGATTCTGGTGTACATGTGGACGTGTCTCCGGAAATCATTACTGGTAAAGTGAGTGTGAGGAAGAGAGAATTGACTCAGCAACAGCCGCAGCAGCAGAAACAAAAAGTAATAAGTGATAAAACTTTGCCCAAAGTTAGCGGGATCGTGCAAGCGAGGAGCAAAGTTCTGACTGCGGCAGCACAAACTGAAGAAACTAAACCAAAGTCACCTACGCGTAAGACAACTACTCATCGTCCTTCCCCGATTTCAACTTCCAACGAACATAGCACGAATTATCAAAAAGCTATGGCATTTTGGAAACGGTAGAATTATCTTTACAGAAGTTAGAATGGATTTTTATTGTTAAGGTTTGGCGCTTGTTTTCAACATTTCCAAACTCTGCTAAAACCCATCCTAACTTGAAATTATATATTCCTGTTTACATGTTTTCTATTCACATAACCAAAATATTTATTAAGAGAACAAAAAGTTGCTTTAACAGAAATCGCGATTTTAATAGAGTATTTTTTACACGTTAAAATATGGTTATTAAATTGTTAGTGTAATTATTTTAGCTGTCTATAAATTATTTTATCAGATTGATGACTAAAAGGTAAGTTCAGAAGAAAGTGTCATCTGAAAAGAATCAAATCATAAATAAATTATTAACTGCAATGAAGTGATGTTGAGAGTTCTCCCTTGTGTTTTGTATATATAGTGATTAGGTTGTAATGTCATGGCACTTGAACATGTAAAATATCTTCTGTTATGTAGACCATAATAAAATGACACTATTTACTTTTTGTGTCCAGTATATCAATGCATGATGACAAGTGATAAGAGTTCTCAAATAAAAAGAAATGGAATTGTTCATTTCTTGCAAGTTCTCGAGATATTAAAAATGGTATAAAAAGTACCATATGTATACCCTGAATACTACCCGTCCCTGAATAATATCCACACCCAAAATTTTGGAAAGGAATATGAAAAAGAAAATCTATAGGCCTATATATAAAATTCTTTTGCCAGTTTTATTCGTAATTAAATAGTTATAATTAACATTACTAGGGTTAGGATGTTTGTGACATGTCATATTTTTATCCTGACCTCCGTTCTTGCCACAGACACAAATTAAATACAAATTCCACGCTTTTTATTCTAATCATACCGTTTATATTTTGCATATAAAGTCATATATTGGTCTTTTTTTAGTCTTGGTCATATTTTGGCCATATATGTAATTTAACGTAGTATTTCAGTTATAAATTCAGTAAAAGAGCACAATTATACAGTGTATGTACTACATAGTCAAGTTAAATTTGAAATTCATTTTATTTATTTATTTATTTATTTATCTGGTATGCCCCAATGAGCTAACAGCTCAAGGGAGGGGCAGTCCTTACAAAATAACAGAACATAAGATGGACGGCATCAGAATATATAAATAATATGTTAATTTAATTTATTATTAATTTAATGGATGCTTGTAGTAGGATCACAGTATAGTGATCCACAGTATAGTGATTTAGCCGCATGCTAAATTTAAATAATTTAATTATTTATTATTAATTTTATTATTAATTTAATTAATTTTATTAATTTAATGTTTATGCCAATTTTCTTACATTTTAAAATTAATGCAATTGTTCATATTTTATAAGGACATGCAAGTCCTAAAATATTATGAGTATTTGGAGTTGATGAAGCAAGCAAACAGGAGCAACTTCTTTAAAAATAGAAGTTCATTACAAGTAAAACTGTGAATCACCAAAATTATTAAAAAGTTATTATATGATTGAATTAATGTGATGTAATAATTTAGTGTCTTTAAACATTTTAAAATGGCATATTTATTTTTCGAAAATACGTTATTTTATGAGGTCATATTTAGTCACTTTAAGGTCATATTTGCAATCATATTTTCCACTTTCTTATGTCATAAACATCCGAACCCCAAATATTACATATCATAAAGGAATTAAATGTGGTAGGCTAAATTGTAATTATAAAAATAACAAAATATCGCAGTCTTATACATGCAGCGTAACACATTCAACACATTCATTTATGAATCCAGCTGTGCAGAGGGAATCCACATGTGATGACTGCGTCCGACCCAAGGTTAAAGTCATACGGAAATTCACCGAACTTTTCCTGAATTATTGCTTCTGCTTGTACTGCACTGTTACTTGCTTAGCACCTCTACGTGTAAAGCTTTGTTTCATGGCAGACCATGTGGATAAGAAAGCATCTTCTTTGCCTTATTTTCCTTTCATTACAACTTCGCTACTGTTATACTATACTGTGATGCTACTACAAAGCATCGTGCTATATTGAGCCGAATAAGGTACAAAATTGTCAAAATTCGGATGAGTGAAGTCCAGTATTCAAATAATACCCCAATCCCAGTTTTTCGTTCGTGATGTTTGAAAAAAATTACGCTGGTAGTATTTGAGTATATTTGAATGATTTAATGATACAAGAAGCAAGAAGTGAGAATGGGTTCTTGAGAACAGTAAACCACCCATGAGTCATATCACATCGGTTAACTCCATTAAGGGGGGACATACAGCTTTCGATGAAATTCGTTGGTGAGAAATATGTGAATTTCATGATTTTTTTTTCTCAGCAGTTAATTGTTCTACAGTCTTGAAACTGACATAGGCCTACTATTTATTGACTATTTCTACAATTGCATACTATTTTCAAAATTAATCAAACTGTTACAGTTACGGGTAATTATCGTTTCAAAATGGCTGCCACATTTCATGCACTGAATAGCCGTTTCCCTGATAACTTCCACAAGTATAGATATTTCTGAGTGATTATTTTTCTGTGCGTTTGTTAATATCATGTGGACAACATAATCTAGGATCTTTGAAATATCTTCAGTATAAGTATTTTAAAAAATATATATAATTTAACGAAAAAGAAAATTTCAAAAAAAATTATTTAAAAAAATGCTTACACTGAAGATATTTCAAAGATCCTAGATTATGTTGTCCACACGATATTAACAAACACACAGAAAAATAATCACTCAGAAATATTTATATTTGTGGAAGTTATAAGGGAAATGGTGTTTCAGTGCATGAAACGTGGCAGCCATTTTGAAACGATAATTACCCGTAACTGTAACAGTTTGATTAATTTTGAAAATAGTATGCAATTTTAGAAATAGTTATTAAAGAGTATGTCAGATTTTAAGACTGTAGAGCAATTCAAAGCTGAGGAAAAAAAATGAAATTCACATATTTCTCACCAATGAATCTCATCGAAAGCTGTATGTCCCCCTTAACATAGTACAGTCAACCCTCCGTATAGCGATATTTGTAGGCCCTAGCATACTGTATCGTTATATGGGAGTTATTGTTGTACTGAGGGGCAGTTATGTACCAATAAAAAGACTTTTTAAAATTATTTCGAAACCAGTGGATAAACGTTAAAAAGTTAAAACACAACGTTTCGTTTCTACCCTTGAGTTTTCCTCATTCTATACTGATCATAAGGAAGATTGAATTTCGTCAACTGTAACTCGTTTGTCCACCAACGATTGAATTTCGTCATTGTAACTCGTTTGTCCACCATCGATAAAAACAATGTTTCTAAAACGTCTGTTTTTCCATTCCTTTGGAATATCAAATATTGCTTCCTCTATGCATTCCTCAGGCAGCCAGGGAATTTTTACCACCGGATTTTCCCTTCTCAATCTCCTCATTACAACCAATCACTCTTCACCTACATCCCCATCATATCTATTCAAACACACCCCCAGGTGCCGATTATACTCCATGCCTCATAAACCTATCTTTTTACGCAATCATCCTCAATTTCTAATTTACCTCACCATTTTACCCACTATTGACACATTAAAATGATAAGACCAAAACTGAGTTCAGCATGTTTCGCTTTAAGAAATTTGAATATTGTATCACAGCAGGATGCATTACTCATGGTATATTTTGCATATTTTCAATCTGTAATGAGATACGGAATCATATTCTGGGGCAACTGTTCACAAAGGGAGAAAATATTTAGATTACAAAAACGAGCAATAAGAATATTATGTGGGGGATAAAAAAGAGAATCTTGTAAATCGCTATTTTAAAAATCAAAAGTCCTCGGTCTCACAGGGGAGTGTATATACTCTGTTGTGTGCTATATGGTAGATAATATTGATAAATTTCAAACTAATTGCAGTGTACAGGTAGGGAAAAAAAAAGCGGACCGATTAAAATATCTAAGTTGCCGATATGAGCCACTGAGCATGCCTAGTGGCATTCACAGCATAGCAGGGAATGTATTGAAATTTGTTCTAGTGTCAGCTGTTGACTTAGCCCATTTCGAAACCCATTAGAAAATAAGCCATTAATTTCTCGGTGTGTTTTCAGACAGAAAAATGCACAGATAACAGATGTATATCAACTGAAATCAGCTACAAGAGTCAGTCCGCTTTTTTTCTTCCTACCTGTACATGGAAGTACTACTAGAAACATGAACGATTTATATAGAGCTAATTCATTCAAACTCTTTCAGAAGGGTGCTTATTATTCTGCAATACAGAATTGCAATAAGCTTCCAAGAAACATTAAATTATTGTGTATTATCTATTACCCCTTTATGAGGAATATCCGTCTAAGAGACAGATATAGGCCTACAATTTTTTGCTAAAATTCACTTAATATTCTTTCTAAAATGAATCAATACTGTAACATACATTTATTTCTACAGTTAAAGACAGTTTAGAGTTGTAAAGTATTTATAGAAATTGTCGCCATAGCTAAAGTTTCTAGTTAAAGCTAATTTGTTTCATGGCTTCATTTCCTGGGCTTACAGCCTACTGAAATACATCATGATAATGAGCACAAATTACAATTAACTTTAATAAATCATCAATAATTTAATAAATTGTGTAGTAGGCTTGTCATCCTTTAAAAGGATGTTAATTAATTTTTCAAAATATCTCAATGAAAATACATTTTAGAATCACAAAACATTCAAACACAAAGTGAAACCATAAAAGAATATGATTATAATTTCACGTACAAAATTATTTGAAAGATTCCCTTATTTGAAAGACTTCAAAGAGTGCAGATCTTATCCTTGTTGGTTTTCTTGTATGAAGGTTCATCTTTAGTAAGTGCCAGTATGGTTCTTTATGAGATTGTGTGGGGGACGGAAAAATGTCTGTCCATCTGTCTGACTGTCCGTGTATTTGTACACGCCATAACTCAAATACACTTTATCGGATTTTCATGAAACATGCTGTACGCATTTATAACATTCATGGGAAGAACCCTATTGATATTGAACCAAATCGGTTCACCGGTACCGGAGTAATGCCCAATTTAGTGCCTATTTTAATAGATTATATTAGAAAGGTGCCTTAACTCAAACACGCTTTATCGGATTTTCATGAAACTTGGTATACGCATTTTTTCCCATGTTCTCATGAAAATAATCTAGTTTACAGTTAGTTCTCATGACTATTTCATCTATAATGTCTTCCATTAAGAAAAGCTGCCATATTTGTTCCATATGAGAAGAGATTTCGCAGGTATATGTACAGAAACCATGCCTTAGATGGATTATCCATCTAGAGGACGGGTGAATTTTACTTACACTATGAGGAACATCCGTCTGTTAGGCGGAGTATGTCCTACCAAATCATTTGGTGTTACTGTGATATTCACATGAGTGAACAGGCAATGTAATCAAATAGAATCTTGGGTAGGTGAGTGCGATAGAAGCACAACCTGTACTCTGGTAGCAAAAGACAGTACCATATCCATCAGTGGGACAGATATTCCGCTCTAAGGGTTAAAAGATCTCTCAAGGAATTTTTAGTAACTCACACCTTTTACAATACGGATTAATATTTCCAGCTTGAGTAAGTTGGGCAGCTTACAGTTCCGTATATTGTTGTTATAACGTGCATGTAGGCCTGTATTTTGATCTGAAGTGTTCTATATCCTTGAGCCTCGCTCAACACAGGATCTACAGGACGAGATATCTACATCTACAATGGTAAGTACTAGGCTCTGTATTTCTAGGATAAATTCATTCTGTAAAATGTAAGAAATGTAAATTGAATGAATTTGTTACAGGATTAGGCCTGCATGAATATAAGTGATGGGAACAGTTTTTCCTATTAATGCAAGTACGTTAAAAGGAAAAAGTGATCCCTATAAAGGCCGTGAATGCCTTTGGCATTCCAGGAGGTTGAGGCTCCCAGGTATTTAGACATTCGGTTGTCAGACATATGTTCCGGCAGCCTTTTTCCCCCTGGATTGCTCCTGGTAGTTGTGGATATATGATGTTGTGTATGATAATATCCTCAACCAATCTGTGTGCATTGTTATTCAGTGTTTCCTTACCAAATTTCCCAGCCATGTTATTATTCAGGTGAGTCCCGACTCTACTATCCAAGTCCCCCAGTACATACAGGAGTTGTGCGAGGAGATGCCTCAGTAATATCCCTAAGGGTGTCCAAAGGCTTTGTATCATTATGTGCCTGATTATTTATTATTGTCAGTCAATATCTAAATAATGAGGGTGAATGGATTGAATGTACCCCAAAGGCGGATTCTTAATTTTCCCTTTACTTCGTGAGTTGTGAGCAAAAAACTGGCAGAAAACGTGATTTTTAGGGCTATCGAAGCACCAGATTTTGGTAATAACCTACTTTTCAATTGTGAAATTAATAAATATAGATAGCCTTGCTCTTTTGCGTGCAGAAATAGATTTTCTTTTAGCATAAACATGGAATTGTCAATCGCTTTGATTTTCCATGTGTTTGAGTTGCATTTAATAGCTATAAAAAACAAAAACACATGTTAAATCACATCTATCATGCGAGTGATAGTGTGACAGCCATATAACATCCCCTTAGAATGGAAACCTCGTATCTCAAAACAGAAGCAAGAGTACTTTAAATTTATTATTAGATAGAAAAACACGTATCTCAAATATTTGTGAGCCAATCTTACAATAATAACATGTGTGCTGCCCTCTAGAGAGGGAAAACTGAACCTACTGTAGTGTATTTTAAGGAAGCATTATTAAGTGAAAAAGCCACGTATGTGTTTATGAGATACGTGGTTTTCATTCTAAGGGGACGATAAGCAAGTTAAGATGAGTTTCTTGTAAGAGAGCGATTTCTGTATCATAATGCAATTCAAAGAAGTGTGATTTTAGCCCATTTACATTGAATACATTTCCTTTATGGAGCTGAAACTTGGACAATAAATGAAAGGGATCGAAAAGAATTGATGCCTTTGAGATGTGGACATATAGGAGGACGCTAAGGATGTAATTAATGGACAAACTTACTGGCGAATCAATCCTTCAAGAACTCGGGGTGAAGAAGCGGTTGTCCAGTAATTGCTTCCAGCGAATCCTGCAGGTCTTTGGGCATATACTCTAGCGACAACTTGGAAAAGGTGATTGTCCATGGCAAAGTTGAAGGGCAAAGATTGCATGGAAGACCAGCAAAGCGATGACGGAGAAGAGTAATAGAAAATTGGGTCAGCTGCTCTGAGATACCGAAGCCCAAGAATGATGAAGACAGACTGTCAAGCATTTCCTATGATGGGTCATCACCAACTTTCAGCACTGAAAGACGGAGTATTGAGATTGACAATTGAAAGTCATTCAGTCATTCAGTTATGTGACTGCCATATTGGGGGTTTAATGTATTTGTAATCCCTATACAGGCCTTGGAGGCCCAGAGGGTTCCAGGAGGTTGAGGTGGTAAGGTTGTCAGCCTTACGCACTGGCTGCCTTTAACTCCTGGATTGCTCCTGGTACTCATTTCTGTTAGAGGCTGAGTCGACCCCAGGACCATAGTGCCACCAGAAGGATTAGGCCAATTGAAAAATCTCAACGACCTCACCGGGAATCGAACCTGCGACCTTCTGGTTTGTAGCGCATTGCCTTAACCATTACGCTACGGCGTACCCCAATGTATTTCTAATGGCATTGAATAATATGTTAGCAACCTATTTAAGCCTAGAAGTGATGAGCAGTAAATATGAGATGATTTTATTTATGTCTATTCTTTTGACAATGTAAAAAGTTCTTTGATATCCCAAAGAAAGAATTGCATGGAATTTCTACAGTGTATGACTTCAGGCTTTCCGAGTGTTGAGAATGGATAATGGTTTCTCGGGGTGAGTAGGTGGATTGATTCCAAACTTTCGGAATCTTGCTCCACTACCATCTTCTGGGAGAAGTGAGCTGATCATGGGAAAGTATCTGTTAAATCTAAATGGTCTTCAAGAGGTAAGAAAAGGCAATCAGGTGTATACTGGGCTAGGACCTTGGGTTTCACATAAAGAACTTTTCAAAGAACCGAATTTCATCACTAGGGCCTGGAAGTTTATGAAAAATCTTATCAGTTTGAAAATCGAAAGTTCTAAATAAGTTAATTTCAAATTACAAAATAAAAACCCGGGGGACACCGGGCCTTTTAAGCTAGTTTTTAATAAAGCACCCTATTACATGCTAGTGTTAAAATGTGTTCAAGATATGAAAGAAGTAGCATAAAATCGATTGTTTCATTTTGCATATTGTTGCATATTTTGTTAATTTTGTGATAATGCAACATACTTGCTTCATATTAAAATATTTGTGAATATTTTATTAATTTGTCACATTTGTTAACGGCATATTTCTGACAGATTTTAAAAATTGTGCATATCTCTGTTCCTTTAAATAGTTAGACCACATTTGGTTAATGGAGTATTTTGAGAATCGACTGTACAATAATTGACGGTGTGTAACCTGATGTTTTCAGAACTGATTGATGTTTCACTTCATTACTTTTTTTATTTTTATATTATCATTATTTTATAAGACAAAATATGCAAATACGGACTGCTTAAATTTGTTGCATTGATCTTAATTTTTTTTTTAAGTTTTGTAATGTAATTTATAACTTACAACTTGTAATACATTTTATAACTTATAATGTAATTCAGCTAATTACTTTAATGATGGATTGTATTTCATTGGTTCTGGAGCATATTTTACTCAGTTTAGAGCATATTTTCATGAATATTTCGTCTTATAAAATAAAACAAACTAAAAATATTTATACAATACATTCCTAAGAAACCTTTCCAAAGTAATTTCCTTAAAATAAAATCCCGCTAAAAAAGGTATCCCACATAAAGCAAAGTTAGAGCATTAACTTAGAGCCTTAATTAAAATTAGAGCCTTAATCATCATTGTCCCTAGATTATCAATGTTTGAGCTACGGTATATAAAAGAAAACTTGTCTCACTATTAAAAGTACACTCTTACAGTACAAGACACAGACATACCATAGACATGCCATTTTCTTGGACCTACCATATGTCTAAATGAAAAAACGAGGAAAACTTTGACAATTTGTTAAACATGATCTTACCTTACAGAGATGACTCGCTAAATGATCCTGCTATGATGGGCTCCTTTCTGTACCCAGACCAAGTGTGTTTTCTGCATTTAAAAATTCAAATGTTTTTTTTTATATTTCCACATCCTTTATATTGCAGTGAAAATTCTTCTTAGCATTTTAGACACTTCACTTTGTCACTTAAGTTCGTTACCAAATATGGAAACTGTTCCTGCAAGTCTTTATTAAACGAACATTATCTTTTCGACATTTTCAACAGCAATGGACAACGGGTAAGTACACTACACTTCTTCAATGTACTACAATGTTAAGAATTAAGAACCGAATGGTGATAGGCTGTCTACCGGTCTGTGGAATGAACAGCAATCTGTAGTGAGTGGGGGGGAAAAAAAAGAGCATGGGAAGTATGACTATGACGTAATCATAAAGATTATATATATGTATATACAATGCGAGTGACAATTTTCATACTACACATCAAACTAGGGATGTCCTAACAATGCCATGTTTTAAAGTGTTACTGAATATTAATATAAATTTAAGTTTTTTAAATTAAGGAAGACAATGAAGGACACATGCTGAATATTTTCACCTGTACCCGGACACAATGCGAAATCATGCAAAAGTCTGCAATAAACGAGGATGTAGCCTATGGTAATGGTAGGTTTACATTTCCTAGACTTTCCAGAGTAAGTATATAAGTACTGAATTATTCAATGAACTATCTAAAGATGCTATTACTGTGTCATCTACTAAATTTAAAAATGTTTTAGAATCTTGGATTAGGATTTCATAGTATAGATGAATTTGAAGACTGTAATGATGCTGTCGTATTTTATTTTTTGTAGTTAACCCTGCCTATTTCAATCGTACAATTTTAAGTCTTAATTGTAAGCAAACATATTGACGAAACTGATACATGTATAAAAAGTTTAAATAGTGGTCTTCTGGCATAATATTTTTAGGTATAGATTGTTTTTATTAGGTGGTTTTTAGAATTCTTTCCTTGAGTTTATGAGAGAACTAGTTTTCTTCAAAGGCTTAAATGCTTATTTTCTTGATTTGGGTTTTGTAATACAGATTTTTAGTGTTGTATTCCATGCAGGTTTTGTCGTTGTGACAATGTTTCTTAATTAGCAAAATTGTCCTTTTTCTTGGCAACTTTGAATCACAGTCTCCCATATTTAAGAAGTTCAATAAAACAAATCATTTACACAAATTTTATCAGAATTGATGCACTCCAATAATATTATTACGGTAAAGATATTTAACTCTAAAATTACTTAAGAGCACTATGTTAATAAATCAAACAATTTAGTTAATAAATCAAATCATTTAAAATTGATTTCCAATTCGCGGTTACTATGCTTGGCCGCCATTAGAACACACTTCAAAGACGCGCTCCTGCTACTCCTAGGAGAACACAACCGATAGCATGGAACGAGCATTCCTCCATGCCGATAGCTCCACCTCTGTATAGTGTCGACATCTTAAGGCAGTTTGTCACAAGCAGTGAGTGTTGTTTTTCTGACTTCAGTGGTTGGTTATTCGTCACCAATCGCACATTTGCACCACTCCATTGAACCAGTTGGTCAGTCTTCTGTTTTGTGCCGTGTTGTGTACTGTGGAGCGTGTATAGTTTATTTTAATAGTGAAAGATTTGTGATAATTGTTTAGTGTTATAATGAAGATGTCTAATCAATTGCAGTCTGATTGGTGAACATTTCATGTAAGTAGCATTCAATGCATTTCCTCTGTTTACCCATTGTCTGCTTCCATTTTTAGTTCTGAAAATTCGATGCCTTTCTGTTCTAACATTTGATACATCGTCTGCATTTATATGAACCGTAAAAAACATTTGGGATTAGTAATAATTGTGGTTCTGCATCCAGAACGAATTAAATTTTTTCTGTTGTTACCGTGTACAAATAAGGTCGGTGACGTTTTTGACCTTACTTATTTGGATGGCATTGACAGCAAATGACGATTAAGGAGTTTTATATTTGGTTGTCAAGATCATTGCCTTCCTGAAAGTATAGATTATTCATAATCCTGGGGTTTTTAAGGGTAATTTCATTCCTCTTTCGTGCATGTGATGTTAATTTTGGGGTGGACCATCTAACGACTACTTCCATTCTTTTTTCGATAGCCTAATTGATTATTTTCGTAAGCTTTATACTGAAATCAATCAACTATTTGCATTGGTTCGAACACGTTGCAGTATTTTTCCATTTTTAAAAGTATAGGAGGAAAAAAATGTAACGGTGATATAAAAGGAAAAATATAATGGTGAACAGCAAATAGTTTGAGTCTCAAGTAACTTACCTTAATTAATAATGATGATCTTCACCAAAGAATTTACCATGCCATGTAGAGTTAAAGCCTAATATTATATGTATAATGTACAAGAGAGGATAAATTAGCCTACATTTTCTTTGCAGTAGACCATAGTTGAAGCCTATGGGGACTCTGCATGTTGTTTTCATTTTTAGACAGAAGATGGCTGCATTTGAGAATTTTTTTTTTTAGAACCTGTAGATTTCATATATAAACCGAGGGAACAGCTCAACTATGCGACAGCCATGCTAATATCCTTGCCGTTCCAAGCCATGAAAAACAAAAGAACGCTTGTCGCAGTGGTGAGATTTCCCAGCGCAGGAAAATATTCAATATGGGACATAACGAATCCCCACACTATTCCTTATGCTGCTGCTAAACTAATGTAACTGTTTCTAACCTAACATAATCTATCACTGACCTACAGTTTAGCTGTCTTTCTACCTTGATGCAGAAGCTTTGGGAACTCCTTAAGAAAAGCATAGCCAGCTAACAGTGAGGTATGCTCTGCCATTAGCGAGTGTGCCCCTCCGAGCCGTGAAGAACAAAGAGGAACGACTAGCACAAGGGTAAATTTCCCATCGCAGAAAAGATTCAATATGGGACACACTAAACCCCGTGCTATTCAGTATATTGCTCATAAACTAATGTAACTTTTCCTATCCTAACATTATCTGTCACTGACCTAAAAATTTTGCTGTCATTATTTACCTGAATCCAGAAGCTTGTTTTTTTTATTTTTTATTTATTTATTTTTATTTTTTAATAAGTTACCCTTCTACATCTTTCATAAAACATTGTTACACCAATAGGCCCTTAAGTTAGTTAAATCCTTTGGCGAAAGATGGATTTATCCCGTGCACTGGGGAAGCTCCACTTGCTCTCGCCCGCCCGCTCGTTTCCCCTGCTGACCCTCGCTTCCGAGCCAATGCGCACACACCTCACAATTGTAGGCCTACATGGTTTCCTTGACAGTTGTAACACTGTTTTGTGAAGGGTGTGAAAGGGTAAAAAGCTTCTGCATTTAGTTAAATAATGATAGTTAAATTCTGGGTCAGTGACAGGTTTTTTTTAGGTTAGCAACGTTATGTTAGTTTAGGAGCAATATACTGAATAGCACGAGGTTTATTGTGTCTCACATTGGATCTCTTCTGCGATAAAACCCTAAACCCCGCCTTCTGAGGCGGGTCCCATTAGAGAGTTGGTGGGAGGAGCCTAGTGCGCAGCATAAAACTATTTTTTCCCAATCCTTTAGTTTGTAATAATTTCTTAAGGTAATGGTAACTCCTGCTAATACTAATTTTATTCGTCACTCTGTATTTACCATCACATTATGGATGTGTTATTTCTAGGGCTGTACCGATTAATCGATTGATCGGCCCGATTAATAAATTAAATATTTAATCGTCGATCAGTTACATTTTCCGATTAATCGGTTTAGTCGAATTCTGAAAAACGTTTTTCGAGAAATGGGTCAAATGATCAAACTCCTTTCTCAGTGCCGAGTGAGATAGTTTTTAGTGCTGTCAGTATTATTGTAAACAAGCTACGATCGTGTTTCGAACATTCAAATGTCAACAAACTCGTGTGTCTCAAGTCTTGGCTGAAAAAGTAACCGGAAATGTAAGTTTTGTATATATTTTTTCACTAGTTAACTAATAATGGTATTCATTAATTCAGGATTTCTTCTGATTACCTGTAGTGTAGTAGTTATTAAACATGTAAAACAATATGAAATGTACATTTTGGTTCGTTTAAAATACCGACTTGTTTGTCGATTAACCAGTCGATTAATCAATTAAAGTCAAGCGTTAACTTGATTAAAAATTTTATTCTATTTTCAGCCCTAGTTATTTCCTATGGGATTACAACATAATACACCGGCACAGCATGTTGCTTATCTGCAGACTTCAATCGGCGTGTAGGCCTTGTCATGTTTGTAACATTGGCGACATTGTGTACGACCCGGCTGAGATGGCAGTCGTGTTACTCGGCAAAGCCTTGTTATCCTTCCACACCTTCGTAAAATATTGTTAGGCCTACACTGAGAAGTCCAATGCCATTGTTACTAGGGCTGAAAACCGATTAAAATTTTTAATCGAGTTAACGCTTTGACTTTAATCGATTAATCGACAAACAGGTCGGTATTTTAAACGTAACCAAAGGGTACATTAAATTTTTACACGTTTAATAACTACTACACTACAGATAATCAGAAGAAATCCTGAATTAATGAATACCATTAATATTTAACTAGTGAAAAAATATATACAAAACTTACATTTCTGGTTACTTTTTAAGCCAAGACTTGAGACACACGAGTTTGTTGACATTTGAATGTTCAAGACACAATCGTAGCTTGTTTACAATAATACCGGCAGCACTAAAAACTCTCTCAATCGGCACTGAGAAAGGAGTTTGGTCATTTGACCCATTTCTCGAAAAACGTTTTTCAGAATTCGACTAAACCGATTAATCGGAAAATGTAATTGATCGACAATTAAATATTTAATCGATTAATCGGTACAGCCCTAATTGTTACTAATAATTTCTTCCTTATGGTGGTGTGATTTAACATGTCAACAGTTGGGACTAACATGTGAAAACATGCACAAGATTCATTGACCTACCAGAAAACTTCGTCACTGAACCTAACCTATTAAGTTATCAGTGACACTGGCACAATGTTTGTTCATCCTCCTTTGCACTGAAAATAAACACGTCTTGTTCGTCCCATGTGCACTACCGGTAGCCTACTTGTTAGGAACATCAAGATTAACATCTTCGGTTTCCCACAAATTTATAATTAAAGAATAGGGACTGACATAATTTAATTTTAATAACTGTGTTTTATTGTGCTTTCAGTTAGTATGGCTGAACGTCATAGGCCCCTATTATTAGGTACCCTGTAGCAAAGGGTTTCATTTGAAAAAAAAAAGTCGATTTCAACTGCTTGTAGCTTTACCATTGCTATAATATATCCATTGTCTTGCCATTTGCTATCCATATAATATGTTGATATCTTGCTTGCAGTGACATAAATAGTGACAGAAGGCGGTGATTTTTATTCAATTTTGTGATTATTTTTTATTCATGGCATGCTTAATTCTGTAGGTAACCTATTTGCTAAATAATCACAGCAAATAAACTCAAGATTTGGATTCTTTCAAGATTAATTAATCACTTGGTTTATCGGCTGTTATACTGACCTATTATACAGAGATATTTGCCCACAGTGTCTTGCGTTATGGCCAGCAGCATGTAGAAGTACCGTATCTCATGCTGTACTCAGGTTGCATGTAGTACCCCGTTTTCCTTCTGTACTGGCCCACTGCATAAATGAGAAGTTTAGAATTTGTACTTACCATGCTCAGAATAGCTGAAAATGTGCCCATTTGCTGCCATACATACTTCACATATTCTGATGAAATTGTTATTAACTCTTACAAGTTCTTCTACCAGGATGAGATATCTACATCTTAATTAAGTGGAAGGAAAGGAAATAGACATTAAATCCATGTCTGGGATATTAATACAAGGAAGAATCAGCTTGAAAAATTTCATGTCATAACCGGGATTTGAACACGGATCTTCGGCTTAACGCGCCGATGCTCTACCATTGAGCTACCATGACAACATGCCAGTCTGACATCAAATTCCTCAACTGATTCAGAAGACAAGGCAAACCACGGGAGGTTTCTCTCCGTCGAGAAATCTCCCGTGGTTTGCTTTGACTTCTGAATCAGTTGAGGAATTTGATGTCAGACTGGCATGTTGTCATGGTAGCTCAATGGTAGAGCATCGGCGCGTTAAGCCGAAGATCCGTGTTCAAATCCTGGTTATGACATGAAATTTTTCAAGCTGATTCTTACTTGTATTGATATCTACATCTACATGTGCACCCATTGTCAGGTCTGCTGTGCCAACCGCTGAACACACAAACATTACATAACCTAATGTTTTAGGAACCGTATTTTTTGGTAAAAGCAATTAATGCAAAATTTTACAAAACAGCTTTCCTTAGCTAGATAACTTATTGTCTTTATACATGCCTAAAATTCCAGTATTAAGCAAATTGAATCCAGGCTTCATAATTTTTTTCGTTTGGCATATTTTTTAAGAAGCAAAGTGAGTTTATATATATTATGACTTGAACTACCAGTATATGTTATAACGAACATTATAACTTCAAATATGGCTATTTTCCATGGTTCTAAAAAAAGAACATAGCGTGCAGAGTGCCGTAGCATCCCCATGAGGATAATTTTATAAAATAGGCTACCGGTACCGTACATTTTATTTTGAAAAATACCCATGAAATAGAATGATGTTAACAGCGAAGTCAAGTGGCTTGAATTTATATTTTATTTAACCAAAGAAAACTGCCCCTACTGATTGTATAATATGAAAGTGAAGTTTCACTTCATTATTTTTTAAAATACTAAAGTTTGTTGCATTGTTCTTGTCTGGTACAATTTGAAGATTAAAAATTAAGTTAAAGCATCCTATTTATTAACACGCTCGAATCAGTCATAAATAAAGCCCAGATTTTCATGCACTATCAAACTTAAAAAATGCATGCATTCATGCATTATCGTATCTCCAAATATGCACAATGAAGGGCCAAACATGCACTATCAAAAATCCGCACTGTACTGCAATATATTTCAATTTCTCTTAAAACAACTTACAACAACGAGTTTTTCCAAATTCTTCTCACCTAACTCGTGCGTTTATCAGTTAGTAGGACATTCTTGAACGCAGAAAAGTATATTTCTACTTCACAAGAAGTAACAGGTGCATACTTAAGGGAAGAAATTTGACTGAGGGTGAGATCGAATTCCATGTCTTTTACATTTTTTCCACATAATACGTCTTACACTGTTTTCAGAAATTTAAGATCAGGATTTGAACTAAGTAACTTCTTAAGTGTTTCCCATACCCATTTCTCCACAACACGATTCTAAAGATAATTCAGTGTCTTCAACAATGGCTAGTGACTAACAGATTCAAGCAGTGAACATTCTGATTAGTAGTTTTCTTTCAATGGAAGGTGGTGGGGGTCGGCATTTTCTTTTGTAGCCTGGTGTATTATATCACTGTTTATTTAGGGTAAACAGTAGTTTGCACTCTCAAATTCATGCAGATGGCAGACTCTGTTGCCAAGTCAATCAAATAACAATGGTAATACAATACATCATTTTTAGGTTTCTTTGAAAAGCCGAGATTTTAGGGAGACACATTCATAATATGCACAGTTATGCATGGTAACTTAATATTATGCACTAAAATCAGAAAATGAGGGTTTATATGCATTAAAAACGTCTGAATATGCTATATTAAACCAAAAAAATCCAAAACATGCATTATGCATGAATTTTGCCATAAAAAGGCTGAAATATGCAAACATGCACGGAAAAAATATGGTTATTTGGAATCCAAAAGTCATGTAATGAGTAACTACAAAGTTTGAGAAGTCTAACCAAAGTATATAAAAACATGCATTTGCATGGAAATCCGGGCTCTAGTCATAAACTAAACGATTAATAATTATATTTTGAAACAGCTAAAAATTCGACTTTCATTTCATGATTAGAAAGTACCGCTTGAGAAAAAGACATCAGATTCGAGTTCTCTGCCCCAGAAAACTGCTGCATATTGAGTTCCATCCAAATCAATGTTTGCCCATTTATACCTGCATTTGTTATCTCTCTTCTGTCTACATTGAAAATGTCAGATGTTTGCGTACCTTGACATTAACTTAGAAACAAACGAATCAACGAGTGACCTCGGAGAATTGAACCGGTTGATAATTCCATGCGACATATTGAAAAAATTACAATGCTTCTAAGTTATTTCTTAAGTTATGACAAATAAAGTCAAAGCCACCTGTAATTGTTTTGACAATTGAAATGTATTACCAAAAACTGATGGTACTTTGATAGCACACGAAATTCACATTTTCTGCCAGTTTTCTACTAATAACTTGCGAACGAAAGCAAAAATTAACAGTCTGGTTTAGACAGTGCATTCAGCCACCCTTCAGTCCATCTTTGTTTAAAATTTCAGATCTCTGCATGCAGCAGATTTTGCTGGGCATCATGCACATACAGACAAATACCTCCTCCTCTTCTTATTATAGATGTTCAGCTACCATAACAAGAGAATATAATGTGTAAAAATTACTTAAATGATACAGGATACTTAATTGGTCCCTGAGCTTAGGCCTATTTTATTAAATTTTAGAGCACATTTAAGTTACATGCATATTTCGACTTCTGATAGAAAATTAACTTTTGAGTCGTACTTATTTATAAAAACTGTTACAGAAATAGGCCTAAATAAAAGAAATAATAACTGACTATCACACAATGTTTTGTGCTTTTGAGAAATTATACCACTCAGTACATAAAATGTACTCAAGATATACAGTTACCGTAGCTGTTGTGAAATAAAACATGGTGGTGATCAATATTTGCCCCAGTTAGCTGTAAAAATATTATGTACAAGCTTAATACTACCGTATTTTACGGGCCATAAGACACACTTTTTTACCTTGAAAACTGAGCCTTAAAAGTTGGGTGCGTCTAATGGTCCAAAGTACACTAAAAAGATTAAAACTATGGTAAATATTGCTGGAATACCATAGTTACACACAATGGGTTGTAAACCATAAGACAATTACAAATTTTAGGACATACTGTACATCACTGCGCTTTTCACAGTCATAAAATGAGGGTAGCTGGAAGCCAGGTATACAATGTGAAAAGAAAGGAACATTGAGTTCTTTTATACAAAAGGAGTTGTCTTCGCCAGGTGGTTTAAATGAAGGCAATGACTTCTAAACAACCTTGTCCTGTTACACTTACTTACCGTATGCTGAATTGAGGGTTAGAGGGTTTAAAAGTATTTTTGTTCTTTCATTAGAAATCAGTTCAGTTGTTAAAATCTACGTACAGAAGAGATTTTCGTACAACGCAGGTTTTAAGTTAGCAGTGATTTACACAGATTCCATTGTACACTGGTTATAATTTGTTTATGCAAAGAAGTATATTATTCCCTTTTAAATATTTCGTTTAAAATCACATTAAATTTATTTTCCTTTAAATTTCCATCCTAAAATTAAGGTGCGTCTTATGGTCCGTAAAATGCGGTAATAGATGAATAGAGGCCTGATTCATTTTATGTTGAAGAAATTTGAATTGTTCCTACGTACTGTCACTTAAATGCTTCATTTAGCTTCTTACCTGCATATTAGTAAGTTCTATTTTTTTTAAATACACAGTTCAGAATCTATCAAGTGATTTCAATTCCTGTTTTATGAATGTAAGTTACTGTAATTAAGTGCTCTATTTTAATAAACACGCACATTTGCATATGTTTTGAGGTTGTCATATATGCAGACCTGAAACAACTTTCTCTTAATTTTAATGCCACTTTGCATTAAGAAATTTTCATTTTTAGCGATTTACTTAAAAACAGCCCCAACGATTTTGTTTAAATGTTGTACGAGAGATGCTTATAATAAGAGCTAAAAGTTTATTTTGAAATGTTTTCTCGTAAAAATTCACTGAAGAACGGTTACAAGTGATGCATGGCAAACTTTGCTTCAATATCTTTTTATATCATTAGTTATGTCAAATGACAACACACGTGAATTAAGTTACATGACATCTGACACGTTTCTGATAATACAATATTAAAAAACACAACTTTATATTTAAACAAACATTTATTTTAAGTCTTTAATTAGGCTATTCATAAATGAATGTGCTTCTAGGACATATGGATAAAAGTTATTATCATAAATTATGAAGGATATTAGAAGAAAATCGAGAATGACTTATACTGAAAAGGACAGGTGATTCTGCAGACATATTTTAAAATTTGAAATTCTTCTCTTCTGCTATTGAAGTAACATGGATGCATATGTGTTAATTTTAAAGTGGAAGTTACAGATCGTGTACATGTATAATTAATTTAAGTATTAATGATTTAAATAATTAATAAAATCAGATAAACTGATGTAGCCTAACAAAGTTCCAGAATGCTTATGTTTAATCAGTCATAATTGTGATTATGATATGCAGAAGCTAAGTTATTTTTATTGTCGATTTCTGATTTAAGCTCCAGATCAATTCATTAAGCAGGGCTTACAGAAGAACAAAGGTCTAGTTTAATAAGCATATGTGAAGGAATATGTGGGTAGTGTTATTTGTCAAAGCTCAGTGTATTGCAACTTCCAAAGCCTATATGAACACTATAAAACAATATGTTGTCATGAGAACTGATTTGCATTTGATAAATTCTTTCTAATATATTACCATAAAATAGTCACTAAATTGGACATTACTCCGGTACTGGTCAACTGATTTGGTCCAAAATCAATAGGCTCCTTCCCATGGACATTATAAATGCGTATACCAAGCTTCATGAAAATCCGATAAAGCGTATTTGAGTTATTGTGCATACAGACACAGGACATACATTTTAGCGTCCCCCATACAATCTCATAAAGTACCATTCTGGATCTTAATTTCCTATGTTACTTACGTGACCTCAAATAAATGTGACTTACACTATACAGTCAACATAATGTGACCAGAATAATGAAAATACAAATGAAATCAAGCATTATATGTCAGAAAGTACATGGTTTACTTGTGGAAACTACTTTTACCTTAATTATTAGGCGACTTACTGCGGGTATACACATGGTCCAAAGTTCCTAAAAGAAATCTTCAGGATGTGATGAAACCTTCAGGGACTCTATTTTAACATCATTTGACTATTAAAATCCCTAGTGATCTTCATCTTTTAGGACTGATACATAAAGTACATCTGATATAGCTCACAAACGGATTGATTTATTTGCAGAGTTCCAACAGCGTCAGCCCCACTCCACACGCACTCATCAATGAGGCTGTACAAAAATCAAATTAGCTTGGACAACAAGAGAAGAAAGGAATACGCAGCTGGGGCTAATCAGTAACCCCCATTTCCTGATCACAATATCAAAGACATGCGTAGAGATGCCATTAAATTCACAATACATCAATAGTAACAAATAATTTGACTTTATTAAGCAATCAGTTCCTTTTCAACTACTGTACAGCAAGATGGCCAATGTGGTAGAGGCTTGGAAGTTCATTTGGCAGGTCAGGGGTTCAGATCCCTTGGCCAACCATTCTGAGAGGAGTTTTCAGGGATTTCCCCAGTCAAAATTGATTTTTTGGTGAAATAAAAATGGCCGATTTCAGTGTTAACTTCTATTTCGGTGGATATTTTAAAAATAAGTTACTTTGTACTTCATTTGCCCAAGAAAAAGTTTTCCCTCTTAGTATAATGGCACAATCCATGTCAATTCAGACAGGGGCTTACCTTCATAGTCTCAGATGTTAATGAATTTAATATATGTTAAAATTCAGGACAAAGTAAGAAACCCATTTTCTTTGTTTTGCCCCAAAAAATTCCTGGGCCGAGATACAGGCCACCAAAGATGGCGTCTCAGATGCCATTTCTCGAGTGTGATTTTTGGAAAAACTTTAAAGTGCTCTATTTCTGGAACGGTTCAAGATATTTTGTTGATAATTTTTTTATTTGAAAGATAATAATGTCCTGCTTCAAATGATATCCTAAGTTTGGAAATTTATGTACAGGGTGTTTTGTTTTAGCCTTTTGAATTTTTTTGTGATAAATCAAAAATATTTTTTTTCTCAAAAATGCCAATCCCAAAAATTCTGATTTTTTTACTGTTGATTAGTACCAAACAGTACTACATTCTCTGAAAAGGAGATCTTCCACTTTTCAGTTTAACAGGTTTTATGAACATTGTTCATTTTTTAACTTCCGTTGCTAATTTCTTTATTGCAGTTTTGTTCTTTGGAACCCTCCAGATTATTCCAGAATGTAAGAAAACCTTTTAATATATTCTGGAACAATTCAGATAATTCCAGAATGTAACATAACCTTCCAGAGGACCTGCATTGCTGGCAGTAATTGTAGTTTATCATAAACTGCCGTGGGGAGAAAAAGTCTACATTTATAAAATAATTAAAACATGAAGGAGGTGAGAAAACCACTTGAATTTTTGGTCACATGATTAACATATATGTACAATTGTGTAGACAAATTTTCTTTACCGTAGGTATATGCCCACACAGTTAATTTATCAGTCAAAGATTGGTCTAAAAGTGCATTTTTTGAGCCGGAGCCCTTTCTAGAGCCCTCTTACTTCTAAAGCAAGACTTTGATATAGTCAAGAAGCCTTCTGCAGATAGCCACGTTCTCAAATAAAGGGAATCCAGCTACAATAGCCTGTAGTGAATCATACTAGAATGGCAGCTGCCTCTTGAAAATTGAAATTTCCATTTTTATAAGTAAAAAGATTACTGCTTTGGAGGCCTGTAGCTCAGAAACTAGAAGAGATACATCTTTTCTGACGGCAGATTCTGAAAGCCTGGGTTCAAATTGCCCAGTATAGTGAATTTCAGGCAGTTATCATATGCCATTCCAGAGATATTGGCACCCAAATGTGGATGCATGCACAATTTATGAGTGTCAAAAAAGGACAACAGACCTTTTTTGTAAAGGGTCACAGCATAGAAACCCTTAGGAATTTTATCCTACAATTTGGCAATTGTTCATTATATATGTCAAGGTACCAGCACATTTTTATTTATTTTTATTTTTTATTTAGCCAAATCGGAGTTGGTCACCATTGGACCTCTGGTTCAGTTCATATGAAATGACCTGAGAGTATTCAGATTCACAAACTACGAAGAGGGATGTTTGTGGTTTGTGTGTATGACTGTGTGTATGACTTTCAGAATCTGCAGTCAGAAAAGGTGTATCTCTTCTAGTTTCTGAGCTACAGGCCTCCAAAGCAGTAATCTTTTTACTTATAAAAATGGAAATTTCAATTTTCATGAGGCAGCTGCCATTCTAGTATGATTCACTACAGGCTATTGTAGCTGGATTCCCTTTATTTGAGAACGTGGCTATCTGCAGAAGGCTTCTTGACTATATCAAAGTCTTACTTTAGAAGTAAGAGGGCTCTAGAAAGGGCTCCGGCTCAAAAAATTGCACTTTTAGACCAATCTTTGATTGATAAATTAACTGTGTGGGCATATACCTACGGTAAAGAAAATTTGTCTACACAATTGTACATATATGTTAATCATGTGACCAAAAATTCAAGTGGTTTTCTCACCTCCTTCATGTTTTAATTATTTTATAAATGTAGACTTTTTCTCCCCACGGCAGTTTATGATAAACTACGATTACTGCCAACAATGCAGGTCCTCTGGAAGGTTATGTTACATTCTGGAATTACCTGAATTGTTCACATTCTGGAATTACCTGAATTGTTCCAGAATGTTTTAAAAGGTTTTCTTACATTCTGGAATAATCTGGAGGGTTCCAAAGAACAAAACTGCAATAAAGAAATTAGCAACGGAAGTTAAAAAATGAACAATGTTCATAAAACCTGTTAAACTGAAAAGTGGAAGATTTCCTTTTCAGAGAATGTAGTACTGTTTGGTACTAATCAACAGTAAAAAAATCAGAATTTTTGGGATTGGCATTTATGAGAAAAAAATATTTTTGATTTATCACAAAAAAATTCAAAAGGCTAAAACAAAACACCCTGTACATGAATTTCCAAACTTAGGATATAATTTGAAGCAGGACATTATTATCTTTCAAATAAAAAAAGAATCAACAAAATATCTTGAACCGTTCCAGAAATAGAGCACTTTAAAGTTTTTCCAAAAATCACACTCGAGAAATGGCATCTGAGACGCCATCTTTGGTGGCCTGTATCTCAGCCCAGGAATTTTTTGGGGCAAGACAAAGAAAATGGGTTTCTTACTTTGTCCTGATTTTTAACATATATTAAATTCATTAACATCTGAGACTATGAAGGTAAGCCCCTGCCTGAATTGACATGGATTATGCCAGTATATTATGTATGACATTCTCTTAATGTAATTTGGTTGTAAAAATGAAGAAAAAAAAATGTTTCAAATAAAAGTTTTAGCTTTTAGTATAAGCACTCAGTATATGAAATATAAACATCTTAAGAGCTGTTTTCGAGAAAACCGCGACAAACGACATTTTCTTCATGTAAATTCCCCTTAGAATAAGAGAAACTTGTCGCCAGTCTTCGTGTCACATCCCCAGAAGGTACCTAACCCAAATACAAGATTCATACGATTTTCCGTTATGGAGCTAGGCTGTTTACAGAAACACACAGACATATTTCTGAAAAATAGTATTTTTGGATTCCGGGTACCTCAAAATATGTATTTCTTAAAAAGTCAACTTAGGATTTCGGGGTCGAACACAATACTTTAACGGGTAGAGGAAGTAAATATCTGGTAGTATTGTGTTAGAGGTGAAGTTACAGAGGGCTTCCTCACAATAAGAAAATTAGCAAAGAATTGCTTTATTTTTTGCTGCCGCTACTCTTCGTGTGAAGTTGTATGTCCACTTATATAGAGAGTGAAGTAAGAAAGGAAGGAGAAAGTGATGGTGTGGGAAACAGGGAGGACAATGACAAAGGAGGAAGAGACGGGTTTATTGACATTGTAGTGTGTGTTATGAAAAAACAGCGAAAGTACTTGTTATTACATGATAATGTAACATACACTGCAGCTAATTTCGGCGACTTTTTAGCCCATACGTCGTTCGATTTGGACGCTTATCTGAGCCCCCCCATTCAACCCTGTTCTGTGCTAACTCTATGCAGCCATCCCTAACAAATCCTACTTCCTTTAAATCTATCCTAATAGTATCCTCCCACCTATGTCTAGATCTTCCAAGTGGTCTTTTCTCTTCAGGTCTCCCAGTCAATACTTTTGAGATATATTTTGTAGAGCAACATTAAATTATTATGTATTCAGAGAAAAAGCAAACCTTTCAAAACATTGTCAAAAAATTTTTAATAACTCACACCTTCTACAATTTGGAGGAATATTTCCACCTTGGATAAATTTGGCAGCTTGCAGTTTCTATATATTATTGATATAACATGCATGTATTTTTTGATCTGACGTGTTCTATATCCTTGAGCCCCTTTCAACACAGGATCTACTGGACGAGATATCTACATCTACAGCATTATTTTGACGTTTCATGACCATATGTAATTTTTTTCTGTACTAATTTCTTATCCAACTTTCCATATAGTCATATAGTCTAAAAATGATAATATACCTTATCCTCCAGTGTTTGGGCAGCTGTCTCAAACAAGAAAGTGATATTTCTCTTAAAGCTGAGTTCGTTGGAATTGTGACATATAAACGGAAAATATGTGGACATAAGAGAGACAAAATGGGAACTGGAGAAAAGTCCATAATGAGCTTCAAATCAGTAGGCCTACTCTTCACCAAATATAGTAAGGGTAATTAAATCACGGACGATGAAATGCGCTAGTCATGGGGGAGGAAAGGCGCATCTAAAAGTATGGACTGGGAGACCCAGTGATCATTGGGGAGGCTCCCCCCCCCCTTGCCCACCCGATGCCGCCTCTGTTTGTGTCCTTGTGATCATTTAACTGATTTTAAGCCCATATTCTTTAGAGAGTGGTCTGTGTTTGGCTCTCTGATGCCTAGTTAACATGAGAAGTTAGAAATATACTTGAATCCGCCTCTTCCTTACTTACTCAATGGCAATAGACAATTCCTAAGCAAGCTAAGGAATGTCATCTACTTGTTGGAACCCGGAGGTTCATTGCCGCGCTTACCTGAGCCCCCCATTCAACCTTATTCTGTGCTAACTCCATCCAACCATCCCTCGCAAATCCTACTTTCCTTACATCTATCCTAATATTGCCCTCCCACCTGCGTCTAGGTCTTCCAAGTGGTATTTTCCCTTCGGGTCTCCCAGTCATTGCTTTTGAGATATGTCTTTCCTCCCCCATGTCCATCCCATTTCATCCTCCGTGATTTAATTACCCTTACTATATCCGGTGACGAGTACAGGTTTTGAAGCTCGTCGTTATGAAGTTTTCTCCAGTCCCCATTTTCATCTCTCTTAGGCCCAAAACCTTTAGACGTGAAAATACAGTATTTTCACGAGACAAGACATTCTCAAAGATTCTTCATAATGTAAAGGAAGTAGTGTGAGTGCTTTACATCAGTTCTCCTCGTACTGGTGACGGAAGTTCACAGTAGTGGGTGTTCATATATATAAGTTACGAAGTACCAGGAATTGAAAGGCATGTGTGCTTAGTTAATATTTCAGACTTGAATCGATTGGCATTGAACCTGGAGCGTGCGGGTTTCAACCTCAACTCAGCGTGATAACCTCGGTCAGTTTTCGTGTTGCTTTATGGTTATTTACGGTACCAGGGGTCAAAACACCGAAGGGTGGGCATTCACATTAGAGCTGCGATAAATAACAGAGAAGATTAAACAGCTAACATGAAATTCGCGATACGCGATAAGTCGAATCATCAATTTGACAAATATTTGCAACATTTTATTTTACCGCACTTCTGAATGGCGAAATAACGCGAAAAGTAAACATAACCCCAGTTTTTAGACGAATTTCGGCAAAAATCGTTTTATTTGGAGAAGACCAAACGATTAAACCACTTTAAACGATATTTCCCTAGCTTCTATTATTTTCTCGTGATGTTGACACCAAATGAATGCATCAGTCATGGTGACAATGGTATAGACGAAATTCCTCGGGTTTTGTTAGACCAACCATTTTTCGCTCTAAAGCGAACAGATCACTGAGAAAGCCAAAGAGGGAAAATAAGGATCAGCCTACGATGAAAAGCACACCAAACACACTTTGATGCTATCATAGTCCGCTCCATAAATTCTAAGTGCTTTGCCAATGCCCATTTTTTTTAGCTGAAAAAATTCCGTATAAACTCATAATTCATCAAAGTTGTGTCACATAATTTGATTTTAATTCCCCCCCCCCCAAAAAAAAAATCTTGTAGGCATTGATTATGAATTTATTAAAAAATCTTTTGTTCAACTCACATAACTTCCTTTGGCCAAATAAAGTTTGCCTCTTACTATAATATATTTGTATGACACTAAGGAGGTGCCCGCGGCTTCGCCCACGATAATTAATTGAAAAATTAAAAAATTAATAGTATAATAATTATTAAAGCATTATATTTATTAACACTTGCACGCGAATCATTCTTAAACTAAACCATTAATAATTAATGAAACAGCTAAAATTCCGGCTTTAGAGTAGCCTACATTCCACGATTAGAAATCGCCACCTGGGAAAACGATCTCAGATTAGATTATGCAGTTCCAAAGATAACTGTGAACCACTGCCTTCTAAACTGTATAATTCTCGTGCGTAATAATTATTCTCGAGATGGCGGTGGATAATACGTATCGTTTCTCAACTGTTTGTTGACAGATGAATGTGATGTGAATTTTATTTGATAAATTCAGTGTAATTTTCAGAAATTATATAATTTTTCAAGAGAAAGAGTGATTGATTTGGATTTTTACTGTCCGCGATACTTCGAGGATTAAACTTCACCCGCCATTATTAATTGACTCCAGGATTTTTAAGGAATTTACACTGGTAGATTATTAAAAAATCCCTTTAGGCAGGCCTACAGGCGGAGGTAGATTTCGAAGTGCTTTTGGTTTAATTTATTGTCGCTGCATAGCACTCTTCTTCTTTAGCCTTGGCATGGTAAACCTACAGTAATAAGAACTGAATTCGGTAAAGAGGAAGAGCCTACAATCATTTGTTTTGACAACAAGAATAGGATATAATATTCTGGGAGGCCGTGCGCAAGATCAGCAATGAATAAAATTAGCAAAGCCGCTAAACAAGACAAAATTATGATATTATAATAATTCTTTTAAGTGTTATTATTTTCAAACATTAAAATCTCGCGTCATATGAGAGCTATCAAGAAACTATTTATTGATTTGTAGAGTACTCATCAAGAGCTTTTCAACGATACCTCACAAGACGTGGTTTCAAAAGTTTCGAATTTTCATCCCCCACCTCCACCCCCACCCTCACTCAAACCCCCGAATCGTTGGTGTCACTGTGAACTCCATAGGGAGTACTCTAATTTATTCAAACAAAGTTTCCCTCTATACTTCATAGGGGCCGAGATATAAAGTTTTCAAAATTTCAACCCCCTCCCCCGACCACCCCCTTGGGCCAATTTTGCCCATTAACGAACTTGTCCGAACTATTGGGCCTAGAAATAACATAATAAAATTTGGTTCAAATATCTTCAAAATTACGGCCGCTATCGTGTAAAGATATATATACTATAAATATATATATATAAATATATATATATATAAATATCACAAAATTTTTTTTTGAACGGGCGGTGGTTTCGTACTTAGGGGAGCATGAAACGTAAAGATATGAAAGAATTTTTCGAAAATCATAAAGTGGTATCCATTGCAATAGGTAGATTTTTCTTCGAAAATCTACCTAAAATGTTTGAGGTTCAGAGCTATGAAAATTTTAAGTAAAAATAAAATCAGAATATTTGTTCATTGTGTTCATTTCACTTAGGCCTTATATAATAAAGAAACGGTTTTACTAATTTTGTAGTCATGAATGTTTACACTGCGAGAGACGAACATCGCCGAGTATACCCGCTGTCTCACGAAGCGGGCGAGCGAGCAAGCACGCTATTTAGGGCCGTTGAATTGTATAAGAGTAGATTCTTTTATTCTAAATAGGTCGTAAAAATGACAATGTTATCATATCGCATCCCCGAAGGATACTAAACCCACGTAAAATCCGATTAATGCACTCAGGTAACTTTCTTTGCCCTAAGCTTGGGCAATAGACCTTTCGCACTTCACATTCTGTTATAGAATAAGAGAGAGCAGAATAAATATGCAACAGCAGAAAGCAGCGACGATACATTTAGTGGAATATTGGGATGCGTACGTTTCACCTGAACCCGGGACAACTGAAGCGTGCAGTGGTCAGGTGCATTGTCACGCCATTGTAAGCAAGTGTCCACTAGGTCACGGGCAGTTTTATATCTTATTGTCAAATTCCTGTAATCCGTGCATGACTGATCACAAGTTTCCTCGTTAACGGAATTTCTTAGGAGAATAATAAACTTAACGCTTAAACGATTTTTATCGATGAAAGTTCATTTAACCGGGATGTGATCCATTTCGCTGTAGAATTTCTTAGCATGTTGCAAATTTGGGCGTAATACGAGGGCAAGTCAGTAACTATCCGCACGCAATTATTATCTTAATTATTTTAAACAGCACCTTACAGAGGTCTTACAATTGTTTCAATGTATAAATTACATTTTGCGTGAACTAAAGTAAATAATAAAATCAGATAAACTGATGTAACGAAATGGCAGAATGCTTTTGTTTAATCTCTTCTCTATACTGTATATATAAAAGGCTTTGTCCTGACTGACTGAATGAATGACTGACTGAATGACAGGAATCAACGTACAGCCTAAACTATAACAGGTAGAGACTTGGAATTTTGACAGTACCTTCGTTTCATAATGTAGGTGCTCACTAAGAAAGGATTTTGAAAAATTCTGATTCTAAATGCCAAAAATTAAATGTTTTTGAAAATACTTAATCCCTTTTTACATAGAATTATCAATTCCAAATCACAGAATATATTGTCGCCAAATTTTATATGATGGGCTTGGAAAAAACAATTGAAATGCACTTTTGACAAATAAGAGAAGTTATCAAAATAATTCATGTTATAAATAAATATTACAGAATGAAATCCACTAAAATAATGGAATCACATAACTTTCTCTACCCTGGACATAGAGAAAACAAAACGAGGTATGGTAATGTGTATATTATTATATTATATCGCAGGTTTTTGGAGAGAAAAGTATGAAAGTGATAATGCTTTATGGTAACATAAGAGTGGGAAATTTCCCGCCTCGATATTACAATTTTATGTTACAGGAATTTCTGTTTCTTCTTATTTAAACCTCTACCAGGCTTGCTGTGCACTGTACAAGCGATGGGATGCAAAATTCTAGATCCTCTATGAGCCATAAAAAACTATATCAAGCGTTTTATGAGGGAATAGTTGAGTGTAATAAGTCGTTCTTCCTATTTCAAATTATAAATGCCTATATAAGGACCTAGAATTTAAAATTGAAAATCCTTTATAAGTTAATTTCCAATTACAAAATACAAAACCCGGGCGACGCCGGGTCTTTTAACCTAGTCAGTTATAATTGCAATTATGATTTGCAGAAAATAAGTTATTTTTGTAATCGATTTCCGAATTAAGCTCCAGATCGATTTATTAAGCAGGTCTTACGGAAGAACAAAGGTCTAGTTTGATAAGCATACGGAATATGTGGGCAGTGTTATTTGTCAGAAGCGAGCAATAAGAATAATATGTGGAAAGAAAAAACGAGAATCTTGTAAACCGCTTTTTGAAAAATTAAAAGTCCTCACTCTCACCGGAGAGTATATATACTCTGTTATGTGTTACATGGTAGATAATATTGATAAATTTCAAAGTAATCACAGTATACACGGGCGTACTACTAGAAACATGAATGATTTACATAGACCAGCTAACTCATTAAAACTTTTTCAGAAAGGTGCTTATTATTCCGCAATACAAATATACAATAACCTTCCAAAAGAGATTAAATCACTATGTATTAAAAGCAAATGCAAATCTTTCAAAAGAGCTCTGAAGCAATATTTAGTAACTCACACCTTCTACAATATGGATGATTTCTTTTCAGCTTGAGTAAGTGTGACATAACAATTCTTGTATCTTTTTTATAACATGCATGTATGTTTTTATCTGACGTGTTCTATATCCTTGAGCCCTGCTCAACACAGGATCTACAGAACGAGACATCTACATCTACATCTACATCTACATGTCTAAGTTAACTGTATTGCAACTTCCAAAGACGTATATGAACACTGTAAAACAATATGTTGTCATGAGAACTGATTTTGCATTTGATAACTTCTACTAAATTGGGCATTACCGGGCATTACCGGTCAAAAGATTTGGTCCAATATCAATAGGCTTCTTCCCATGTACGTTATAAATGCGTATACCAAGTTTCATGAAAATCCGATAAAGCTTATTTAAGTTATCGCGCGTACAGACACACGGACAGATAGACATGCGGGCATACGTTTTCCAGTCCGCGACTCAACCTCAGAAAGTACCATTCTGGCACTTAATAATAGCTTTTTCTTTTTTCAAAATTGAATAACTGCCGCCCGTTTTAAAATTCTAGTCGCCAATGACGATCTTTCGACCAGACATTTCGCGCCCTGGCTTATACTGTACTTGTAATGAAGAAAGAAGCTAAGCATTTCTCTGTTGTTTTCAACTGGTCTCTTTATAAGGTAAGGATGCTACGCCTAATGAATTACATACCTCTCTGTATATAGGCTTTTATGCGCTCGTCGGAGTCGGTTGCTCAAAAGGAGAACTGGTTTAGTACTCGTAGCCACATCTCACAGAAGCCAGCAGTGAAATGAAGCCTAATTTCGCTGGTTATGTTTCTTACTTCAAGTATAGCCTTCACCAGCATTTCATACTTTCTTTACTTGTAGTGTAGGAAGGTACCTTTAGGTACATGAGGTGTAGGAAGTACTGTGCTCCAAGAAATTCCATGTGAAGTTTTCAGTATGTCAAGTTTTGAGTACCATGAATAAAAAAAAAATGATAAATAATAATAATAATAATTTTCAGAAACATGACTAATGATGTAAACATAGTATATTTGCGTTAGGTACCTCCTGAAAGACGCGACATGATGATTAAAAAGGATTTTCTCGTATATTTAAGGGGACTATTCATGAAACAAATTTCATTTTTCGCTATTTTCTCGAAAACGGCTCTAGTGTACACGAAGTGGTTGTACTAAGACAGAAAATAATAAATAATCACAGAAAAGGGCCATAACGACCCAAAACAGGCAAGAAAAGCTTTAAATCTTAAAATAGGCAACAGGAAGCAAAAAAGGCAAAATAAAATTGGCCCTGCCGCCTCTAATTGTACGGAAACATTGAGCTCTTGATTACATGCACCCAAATAGAAAAGGCATTGTGCCTAATTTTCGGGCCCTATATATTTTAATATTACATTATACTAAGATCCAAAACTTTTATAGTGAATGTACGTGTTTCACATCGGATTTTTAAAAATAACCTTAGCTTCGAGTCTCTAGTTTGGTTCTGACATTCTAAGAAATCGTCTTTATGCCTGTGTCCAGATCAATTTGATTTTGTTTATTATAAAGGAAGAGCAATAGAAGGCAACAGTTTTCTTCTTATTGGGCACGGATCGCAGGGTAACATTACCCTTGAGGGCTGTAACTTGTCATAACTTCAAGTTATGCAGACACGGGTAATAAACCAGCTCTATGGTAGCTAGTGAAATTAATTTCTTCACTCATTGCATGGCTAAACACACTTTTCCCCTTCTGGTGAATGCGTATAAGTAAAACACTGCCCATATGCTCCCATAAGAGAATGTGAATTTCACTTTTGCATTAAGTCGTTTCATACAGTTGCATGTATTGAATGACATTGCTTTTTTCATATTTGGAACATCGTATCAACACTTCTATACATATGTTGTAAACATCGGGACTTCATTATTCACCTTCAAGTTAGAAAACACAAAAATCTACTGCGGCGCTTCCCTAGCTTTTAAATGTCACGATCACTTCCAAATATTTATTTTGTTTTGGGAAACTTCCATAATGTTACGTTACAAAGAGTTGTAGGCCTAAGTGCACCATTGGAGAATCAGGGAAGAGTTTAAAAGACGAGACGAAGGAGAGTCTTTTTTTAAATTTCCGGGATTTTCCAGTGCACTTAACGCACGTGTATTGCATACTATTTTTGTACGAGTTTATTCGAGTTTTTGTAATTATTTAATCTGTAATTTGAAATTTTTGTTTTTGGCTGGTAGAGTGGCCAAAATACCCTTAGCTCTGCCAGAATAAATAAATATATGAAAATGAGTGTTACATGTCAGTTTTTTAATATAAACTTTAGCCTTAGGCCTATTATAAATTCAGCCATTTCATAATTACGGGTGGGACATTCTAGCAAATTATAAAAACTATTTTTGTTTATTACATATGATAAATAATAAACTAGAATTGGTTCTTCACATTCTGTAAAATTTACAATTCCTTCTCCTCCGCACTACATGCAAAGCATTATTTAAAACTTATTTTAAATATTTAAAATTTGTTTTTCAAAATCTGTTACGGGTGGGACATAATTTGGACACTGATTTTAATGATGCAAAACAAAAGCTCATATGCTGTTCTGCTATTACTGTTAGGGTCTTAATGTTGTTATTAATGAAGGTATGAGGGATTAAATACAAATTATAAACTGTTTCCAGGTTGTCAGAACATTTATTTAACTCATCAATAATAATTTAACAAAACTATCACTGTTACGGGTGGGACAAAAATTCCCTTGTTTGTTATTTTACGTAGTAATTAACCACACATATTTTTTTGAAGTTAATCTTACACCAAATTGTACCTTAAGATGTAAATTTTCTGAAATGAAAATGGACATAGCTGATTAGGCCTACTCTTGACTACTTGGTATTAAAGTGTGTTAAAATCATGCTAAAAATGGCAACAACAACAAAAAGTAACTCAACGCAATAAATAAGTAAATCGACAGATTTTACAAATGAAGCCACTTCAGATTCGCCTTAGTCCTTAAAATTCAGAGAATTTGAGGTTTTAAACTTATTTTTGAGCACCCAATTACAATAATTTTATAACTTCTCTCTTTGAGGGAAACATTCCCATATTTTACGAAATGGCTGAATTGTAATATTTAATTTTGTAGCCAGACTCTCATACCTCAGTCACACCCGAAGCTCCCGAAATTTATTATTTTATTACGTAGCACTTGTTGCATCCCAGACCTCCAGTAGCAATAAATATGCTTGCTTACATTTACCGCTTAGCACTGACTTATTAATGACCTTGCAGGGAAAAAGTGGAACAGTAAAAAGAAAAGACTGTCTTTCATAAATGCTGTATTATGTAGAGCAGCAACTGGAAATTGGGTTTATGTTTTGTGCCTAGTTTTTAACACTCCGTGAAACGCTTGGAGTCATACGCAATTTGAATTGTTTTATGGAAGCACATCATAATTATAACTTATTCGTTTTTGGTAGATTTCAAGAAAAGAGTACTCTTTGTAACTCCCAGAAAATTCATAATTATGTAGTTTAGTTTTCTTGGTCCCTAGGCCCCAAACTCATCGTCACTCTTCAGGTATAAGTTATTAGAAAGGCAAAGAAAAAATTAAAACACAAAATAATGGCAAAAGAAAACACATGGCCTATCGAAAACTGCAAACTAGTTTACAAATATGCCCAAGAATCATAGGCGTAACCAGGCCGACCATATGGGGGGGGGGTCATAACATCCGCAGGGTCTGGGGGGTATGGTCCTCCCCGGAAAATTTTAAAAATTAAGATGCAAAATAACAAGTTTTAAGCTTCCGGGTGTCCTCCCCCGGAAAATTTTAAAAATTAAGACGCAAAATAACGAGTTTTAAGCTTCCGGGGATTTACCCCCGGAAATTTTTAAAAATTAAGACGCAAAATAACGAGTTTTAAGCTTCCGGGGGTACACCCCCGGAAAATTTTAAAAATTAAGACGCAAAATAACGAGTTTTAAGCTTCCCACGCTTTATACTTGTATTAAGTAATTTATGGGCAGTCTTAAAAAAATTAGACAATTTTCCTTTTTTTAATCAATGGGGGGGGGGGTTCAAACCCCCCCCCCCTCGGTACGCCTATGCCAAGAATTCTATAAATTCGACTTAAATAAACTCCAATAATTTTCTTTCAACAGGGACAGAATAAAGTTAACCTAGAAATTACAAACAAAAGACTCAATGTAATTAATTGTAAATAACATTTGAATTACAAATTCTGTAAATATGGTTTCTGAAAATTTCATTTTATATGTAATATATAATTATATGTATATATAAATATATATATATATATATATATATATATATATATATATAGTGTTAGTTGTATGAATATTTTATCTGTAATTTAATTGTTCAATTATTAATTGTGTAAATATTCTTCCTGAAAACTACAAATTTATGTATCATGTACCTTGCTAATTGTATGAAATGAGAACAGAAACTTGTAATGGGGCATGTTCGCAGAATAAAATTACATATACAAAATATACATACATACATATTGGCCTACATCGGTACTAGTAATTTCTTTCTTTCTTTCTAACTTCAGGAGTCCTGTCTTCGTAACTCTGTGTGAACTAACATTATAATAGAAATTTCGTTTGCTTCGAAGCTAAATTGTCATAAACAGTATATAATTTTATGAGTGCTGCATATATGTTTTATCATTCCATTCAGACTTCGGAAAAGTGTAGAAAGGAAACGTGAATCAGGCCGGCCACCTCATCTCAGGTCTAATTGTAACCCCCTGAAACACCTTACAGAATTACAGATTGTGGATACTTTGCTATTACAAATGTCATGGTTTGTGTTGTAAGCAATGGACTCCGCACACGTATACAAACACTTTACATATCTGACAATGATCGTCACGCATTTCCTGTTGTGCGCATATTTTCAGGAAACCTGAGGAAGCTTCCCATCCGATGTTCCGCTCTCGTACATCCTGCTTTATTTTATATTCATACATCGCAGAGACAAAACCGCAATATTTGTTTGAGGTTTTCTTGAACTGCTCTTATGCAGTTTATTAACATTTACCTGATGGAACAGTAACAGTACAGTCGATAGTTCGCGTCGATATCGATTCTTCTAATGTATGGAAAATTGACCTATACACTTTATTTTTCACGTTTCCCCATAAATAATAGTCATATACTGTTTGAAGAACTTAAAGATAATATCACAAAAGAAATTAACTCTGTCTCGGAGGGTGAACTTATGCGCGTGAAAGAAAATTTCTTTAAAAGGTGCCAGTGTTGTGTGGATGCAAGAGGAGGAATTTTTTTAACATCTCTTGTGATGAGGTACGCGGTTATTTTCATTGTAATTCCAACTGTAAATGTGAGAACCTGAATCGTTACACCGTTAGCGGCTTTATTTGCGTAGATACTTCACCCATTCGCTCGGGAGTTGGAGCTGTGCCCGCCGCGACGCAGAAACCCGCTTCATTGGCCAACTCTTGCGTGGGACTCACTGTAGATACGTATACGTTAGGAGAGCGCAGAAAAGTTAATATAATTTCGATTATACTTGTGAGAAAAATCACAGGAAGAATATTAAAAGACAAGGTAAGGAATCTCTATCTCTTCTCTATATATATAAAAGGCTTTGTCCTGACTGACTGAATGACAGGAATCAACGTACAGCCTAAACTATAACAGGTAGAGACTTGGAATTTTGACAGTACCTTCGTTTCATAATGTAGGTGATCACTAAGAAAGGATTTTGAAAAATTCTGATTCTAAATGCCAAAAATTAAATGTTTTTGAAAATACTTAATCCCTTTTTACATAGAATTATCAATTCCAAATCACAGAATATATTGTTTCCAAATGGTATCAGGTGGGCTTGGAAAAAACAAATGAAATGCACTTTTGACAAATAAGAGAAGTTATCAAAATAATTCATGTTATAAATAAATATTACAGAATGAAATCCACTAAAATAATGGAATCACATAACTTTCTCTACCCTGGACATAGAGAAAACAAAACGAGGTATGGTAATGTGTATATTATTATATTATATCGCAGGTTTTTGGAGAGAAAAGTATGAAAGTGATAATGCTTTATGGTAACATAAGAGTGGGAAATTTCCCGCCTCGATATTACAATTTTATGTTACAGGAATTTCTGTTTCTTCTTATTTAAACCTCTACCAGGCTTGCTGTGCACTGTACAAGCGATGGGATGCAACATTCTAGATCCTCTATGAGCCATAAAAAACTATATCAAGCTTTTTCTGAGGGAATAGTTTGAGTGTAATAAGTCGTTCTTCCTATTTCAAATTATAAATGCCTATATAAGGACCTAGAATTTAAAATTGAAAATCCTTCATAAGCTAATTTCCAATTACAAAATACAAAACCCGTGCGACGCCGGGTCTTTTAAGCTAGTCGTGATATAAGACAAGAGAGTGGAGTAAAATACAATGGCGACTGGAAAAAGAAGAAAATCAAAGTGAAACAAATATGAATGAACGAAGAAAGACTGGTTCAATCAGCAAGGAGAAATAAACCAGATGGAAGAACCAAAAACGGGGTTGGGAGTATGAAGATTTAAAATCTTTGAGCCCTCCCTATGTTTTTCAAAACTTGCCGCTTCTCTTTACTGTGTTGCATAGCAGACATGGCTTATGAGTTATGAAGATACAAGTGACATGGGATTTGGTTGTGGAGGTGAGGACGGAACAAAAATAAACCAAGGCTCAACAAGCTGGAGAGCCTCACTAATTTAACCTCCCCTGCTACCATTAACACTCTTCCACATGTATCTCTGCCGTCATGATCATCCAGTATTCAGAAGTAGAGAACCTCTGCTCTCTTAATAATTAGCTTGGACACATAAAATAATGTAAATAAAATATGGTAAACTGATGTAACAAAGTACCAGAATACTTTTGTTTAATCAGTGATAATTGCAGTTATGATCTGCAGAAAATAAGTTATTTTTGTAATCGATTTCCGAGTTAAGCTTGAAGCCGTTTGGAATGTCGGACCCCTTAACCAATCACACCATCGGCAAGACAGTGACAGGACCTACAACTTGACATATAACATGTGACCATCAGTTAATTATTTCATATCAAAATTCAATCATAATTAATTACAAGAAGTAATTATCATCGGACAGACAGAAGATTAATATCAAAAGATTCGGAAAATTTCATACTATAAGAATATGCGTATAAAATTTATACCAGACTCATGACTTTGGACTTATTAAGCAATTACGGAAAGACCGGATGCTTAATGGCTTTGTATGGACACATAGACGCCAGTCATTCATGTCAGAATTGACAAATGGATTTTAGGGGAAGAAACTCAGTTTTAACTGACTTTTAGCGAGGGACAAGACTACTATACCATTCAAGCTGACCAATAAGAGGCTGCGAGACGAATAGGCATAAGAAGTGGACCAATGAAATGATGTTAAGGAGAGGAATTAATGAAATCAAGTGAGGGAAAATTAACTACGAAGACTGTTCTGTTCGAACTGGGAAGCGTTGCCGAAAAGAAGTACAATGTGAATTTTCTCCGCGCCGTAAAGAAATAGAGGGTTAAGTTTTAAATACAAGTTTTAAGAATTATCATGCGCGTAATAATTGAACATTTTAATATTTGTTACCTGTGAAACATAGACTGAGAATCTCTCCGCGCCGTAAAAATAGAGGAAGTGTTTGATACAAGTCATATATGGATCGTCGGGGCGCGTTATTATTGAGTATAAAACATAAGCAGAATAGTAATTGAATATAGAAGTTTGCGTATATGAATATAGACACGTCCAGTATTTAAAAGCATAAGTCAGCATATATGAATATAGGCATCGCAGACTCCTTTGTGCAACGAACCCAGTGTGTCGCTTAGAAAGAAGTACTAATAAATCAAACATATTCATCAAGTAGGTGTTATAATATTTCTCCCCTGTAATTCCAATTAACCACGAAAGGGATAAGAGTTCTTACTACCGCTGAGCAAGTACTAGCTAGGGTTGTCCGTTACCATTCTCGTAAAAAGGAACTGATCGGAAACTACAAATTTATCTACATTTATGTAGGTTGGCGCCTATCTGATTGGTGAAGTGCAAACGCACCCTATTTACGAGAGTGGTGAGACAAGCGGGCATAAGCTGGCGGCCCAACTGGCGCGAGAATTACTTTGAATTACAGACATAAATTACTTTCATAAGCTAACACCTGCATAAACTAGCCATAAACTGACACATTTCCATTTCATCGAGGAATAGAATTATTCGAGTAACACATAAACTGGCGATCGACATTCAAGTATAAATTGTTTAAAAGAGCGAGTGAGTTAAAAGTGTTTAGGTAAGCAGGATTTGAAAGAAGACACCATCATCCGACAGCTGACTGGAGAAGGAGGGAAGTGACCGATGACCCCCCATAAAGGAGCCCGTTGCCACAGCTGGGAACAACAGGTATTGTTCACATTTTTCCTTCATGTAGAGAGCTTAGGATTCTCTATTTTGGTGTTGTAAATCTTTTTGTTTGTTTGTTTTGGCTAAGAGAAGTCAATTTTTTTTATGCGTTTACGCAACAATGAAGTAATTCATTTAACAATGAACACCGAGAATTCAAAGGCCTCAATTTCAGACGGGATTCCTAGTGTTACACACCAATTAAGTGAAAATGAAAGTGTTCCTGAAACTGATATACCGGCGGTATCTAATATAGGAAGTGTAACTGATGTCAATGTGCCTACCTCTCCGGATATACAAAATGTACCTAATGTACCCAATGTACCAAATATGTCTACTGTAGAGTCACACTCAGTCAATAGTACAGAGATGGAGTTGATAACTAATAACATTCTATCACAAGTGGGAGCTATTATGGCTCAGGTAACTGCCCAATTACAAGATATTAAAAATAACATGAATACACAAAACCAACAATTGAAGACTGACATTAATACACAAATAAATACACAAAACCACACTTTGAGAGCTGAGTTAAAGACACAATTAACAGAGCAAAGTAGACATTTAAAAGAAATTGTTGAAAACCAAAGGGCTGAAGTGGAAAATAAATTAAAAGAGTTGGATTCTCGTGTCACTAGTCAGATTTCAACTTCAGAACAGGTTTTAACGGGACAGATAGACTCTGTAAGATCACAGGTAAGTGTGATGGAACGCATGACAGAAAGTAATGGTAGCCGATTATTGAGTTTGCAATCGGAAGTGGATAGGCTCAGACAGCAAGTAAGGGAACATGAGAGTGCAATTGAAAATCGTGAGCATGTACCTATACCAGCCCCAGCAACTAATTCCACAACATCCCTACCGGAAAACAATTCACCAAGCCCTAATCTACCCGAGATGCCTAATCCTTTACTCCGAGCTGACAATGGATTAGACCAACCTTCTACCAGTGGCCTGAGTAACTATACATTGAGTAGTAGCGACTTGCCATTACCAGTGTTTGAGGATCCCCAACGAACCAATCCTGTAAGGTACTTGCACGAGCTGAAAACCTATTTTAGATTAAGAAATGTGCCTGAAAATCTCAAGATGATTTTAGTTTCACGTTCACTGCAAAAGGCCGCATCAAGGTGGTTCCATGTAATCAATCATAACAAGTCACTAGATATGCAAAGTTTTGAGGAGGCATTTTTGAACAATTTTTGGTCCACGGCAACACAGGAACACATCCGTAATCAAATTTTTCATGGGAAGTTTGACCGCAGCTGCGGAATGACTTACTTAGAGTATTTCATTTCTTTATGTGACAACAAGCAATTGTTGATCCCCACAATTGAGGAAAAAGTTTTCATTCAGGCCTTATGCCTACATTTTCCAGTTTCAATAAAAAATAGCTTAATTGTTGCTTCTCCCCAGAGTATAGGCGATATGCTACGCCTACTGAAGTCATTACAGGAAATACCGAATCCACCAGTCCGATTAGGTCAAAATCCTCAGATATCGCAAGCCGACCATCAAAGGAAGGCTATAAACTATGTTCAGGCAGTATCTGAGAATTTTGAAAGTGAGGTAGGGACACCAGACAGTGATAATAGGCAAACCTCGTACGATAGGAGAGAAAATGATGACCGATGGAACAGTCCAAGAAATAGTCCAGAACCACACTGGCCTAATAACCAGTATCAAAGGGGAACAAGAAATTCTTTCTGGAGAAATAGAGGCAATGGTAATTATAATTATAATGGTTTTTCTAGGTACAGACCTTATAATAACAATCGCAATTATCCAGCGCAGGCGGGACGAGGTAGAAATGGATACAATAATAATTTCTCGCGAGGACGAAATGGCAGAGGCCGAACCCCTTCATGGCATTATCGTCCCCACCTAAATCAGGGTTATTTCCGTCCACAGTTCAGAGGGAGAGTTGTCGATAACAGGTATGTTAGGAATGATAATAATCACCGATATGTAAGGTCCCCAGTAGAGAGTCGTCCCAGGTCTCCCAATAATGAGAGGAATGAAACTTCAAATAGGCCTAGCTCACCCGCAAACGAAGTTTTAAACGAGTAAAGGTTTTCCACGCCCCTCCTAATGGAAAACCTGCATTTCGAAGCAATTTTGGAGGACAGATTAACTCATCGGTAGCCTGTAATGCAAGCCAACAACCAGTAGTAAAGAGAACCCAAGTTATTTCAAGTAAAACCCTTGTAAATAAAACCCCTACTCTAGAAATAACTCAGTGTAAACAATCTGACAAGGATAGATCACAAACGGAAACCCCTGTAAATAATCATGCAAATATCACGTCAACTGCCGTGGCGAATGTATATGACCCGAAGAAAATCTCACCCACAATAGAAAAAGAAAATGGTATACACAACACAACTAACCAGCCCACAGGAATTCCGATAGAGGACACAACCACTGTAAATACTGACAATAACGAACCATTAGCAGACATTACGATTGGAATTTTCCAGGGAAATGAATCCACTCTGGTGAATTCGCAGTCGCCCGTAATTAATGTTAAAATAGGTTCGCAGATATATCCAATAACTCTAGATACTGGCTCCGATGCTGAAATAATATCTCAAGCAACTTTCTTGGAATTACAAAGAATCAATGCTATCAACCAAATATTACCCGTTCATAACATGAGCGCCATGTTGGCTGCCGGTCAGAAACGGTGCAAAATAAGACATCAATGTTTAGTGCCAGTAAATATAGAAAGGCAGACTATAGAAATCTTTTTTCTCGTTGTGTCCGGTCTAAATTTGCCTATAATAGTTGGCTGTAAAATCTTCAGACAATTACAAGCCGTACTTAATTTCAGAAATGAAACACTTGCAATTAGGAACGAGAATGAAACAGAAACAGTTATTCCTTTCAACCAGGCTGACAAAGTTAGAGAGAAAAGTCCCATTCTACCAGATATCGGACAGGACGAATTTTTTGTTGAATATATAAACACTGCTAGCGGAAGGACCATTGTAAATATTCACCCCGGTTCAGCTAAAAGTGAAACTATCCACACCCCAGGCGGTCTTCTACCCCAGCTGACCGAACCATATGAAACAGACGACCCAGAGAAATATTACGAAACGGAAGCTGTAAATGTCAACAAAATTAACACTAATGAAAATATCCAAGATACACTTAAAAATAAAGTAAACGAAGCACATGACCTTCCAACACCCCGCACACTTTCCATTCAAGTAAGATTTGAAGCACAGAATGAAGACGAATTAGAGTTCATTGTCTTGTAAACTCTTACGACTTTCAAAACATTTTTTTTCTTCAACCTTTACAGACAGAATGCAAAGTTACATAACCTAGCTAATCTGCAGGCTAGTGATGAGTATCAGGCTAAAATTGTTAATGGACTGCAGGGAATTCCTGAAATAAATTCCACGGGAAATGTAGGAGTCGAATGAAAAATAAGGACTTGGATTGTTCGAAAATGGATTTCTCTGAACAATAAAATAATTATGTCGTGATTATTTCTCGTTGAAATGTCTATTCCCGACGCATCTTATCCTAGTGATAAATGTGAATACGTTTTCTACGGTTGAGTTATATGTGCCCCTGTGTAGTGAAAAATAGAAAGGACTAATTGCAACTCACTACATGCTATGGAGTAATAAATCTTTGTTCTCCATTAGCCCACTATGTAAATAATTAGTATTTAAGTGTATATAGATATTATGGCCAATTCCCGTATCGAATTTAAGAGTTGAAGGGGAGCAGACATTACCAACGACCAAAGATATCACGCAATTATTTGATTAATTATAAGTTTTAAATTCACACTTTCGCGTTGACTAATTTTTATTTCAGAAACGTGTATAAAACAAAGATGAATGTAGTATTTTTATTTTAATGCAAGATTAAATGAAAAGGTAAGAGATAATTATTTTATACTATTTGCATATTTAGTGAATTCATTAAAGCGCTGACCAATTTGACATGCTGTAAAACAAGTTACCGAAGTAATCGTGCAGTTGAGAAATATTGAAGTAATATGTAGGCCTATGTGAAAAGTATTAATAGAAATGTGAGAATGAAAAATATGATGAATCAACGAAAGACACATGGAATAATTAATTTACGTAGTCTGAAAGGATAGACTATAAAAAAAAAGGGATACAATTCAAATGGTGAAAGGATGTGTACGGTATAAGTAAGGTAACAAATTAATTGGTGTGAGCACAAAGATGTAAAGGAATTTTGTTTGAAAATGCAAAGGTTAACATTACATGAAGCGAATAAAATTGAACTTGCCAGAAGACTGCAAGAAAATAAATCATTAGCACATAATACTACAGATGAAAAGAAAAAGAAAAGTGTTTACATTACAAAAAAAAAACATTTTGTTGTGGTATAAATTAATGATATATGATGTTGTTTTATACAGGAGAACAGTCAACTATATATTGCAGAAAGTGTGAAGATTTTTCAACAAAAGGTATTATTTGATAAGAGTGTAATAATTTTTGTATGTGTTATGAGGTGAGAATTTAATGATAATTAGGCGATGGCATAGTTGCACAGAGGAGAGATGAATGAATAAGAAAATAGGAAAGGACAAGGATAATGATAACAATCAGAATAGCATGAACGAGAAATGTTAGGGAGATGTGAAGACCTTTGAAAGTGAGGACAATAAAACAATTTAAAAAATTTAGTTATTTTCGTAATCATGAATGCCTCCGAATTAATTCCTTAATTTTGAAATTGTTTCATTGGGACACATGAAGCCGTTTGGAATGTCGGACCCCTTAACCAATCACACCATCGGCAAGACAGTGACAGGACCTACAACTTGACATATAACATGTGACCATCAGTTAATTATTTCATATCAAAATTCAATCATAATTAATTACAAGAAGTAATTATCATCGGACAGACAGAAGATTAATATCAAAAGATTCGGAAAATTTCATACTATAAGAATATGCGTATAAAATTTATACCAGACTCATGACTTTGGACTTATTAAGCAATTACGGAAAGACCGGATGCTTAATGGCTTTGTATGGACACATAGACGCCAGTCATTCATGTCAGAATTGACAAATGGATTTTAGGGGAAGAAACTCAGTTTTAACTGACTTTTAGCGAGGGACAAGACTACTATACCATTCAAGCTGACCAATAAGAGGCTGCGAGACGAATAGGCATAAGAAGTGGACCAATGAAATGATGTTAAGGAGAGGAATTAATGAAATCAAGTGAGGGAAAATTAACTACGAAGACTGTTCTGTTCGAACTGGGAAGCGTTGCCGAAAAGAAGTACAATGTGAATTTTCTCCGCGCCGTAAAGAAATAGAGGGTTAAGTTTTAAATACAAGTTTTAAGAATTATCATGCGCGTAATAATTGAACATTTTAATATTTGTTACCTGTGAAACATAGACTGAGAATCTCTCCGCGCCGTAAAAATAGAGGAAGTGTTTGATACAAGTCATATATGGATCGTCGGGGCGCGTTATTATTGAGTATAAAACATAAGCAGAATAGTAATTGAATATAGAAGTTTGCGTATATGAATATAGACACGTCCAGTATTTAAAAGCATAAGTCAGCATATATGAATATAGGCATCGCAGACTCCTTTGTGCAACGAACCCAGTGTGTCGCTTAGAAAGAAGTACTAATAAATCAAACATATTCATCAAGTAGGTGTTATAATATTTCTCCCCTGTAATTCCAATTAACCACGAAAGGGATAAGAGTTCTTACTACCGCTGAGCAAGTACTAGCTAGGGTTGTCCGTTACCATTCTCGTAAAAAGGAACTGATCGGAAACTACAAATTTATCTACATTTATGTAGGTTGGCGCCTATCTGATTGGTGAAGTGCAAACGCACCCTATTTACGAGAGTGGTGAGACAAGCGGGCATAAGCTCCAGATTGATTCATTAAGCAGGGCTTAGGAAAGGACAAAGGTCTAGTTTGATAAGCACATGTGAAGGAATATGTGGGTAGTGTTATTTGTCAAAGCTAACTGTATTGCGTCTTCCAAAGCAGTTTATGAACACTGTGAAACAATATGTTGTCATGAGAACTGATTTGCATTTGATAAATTCTGTCTAATATGTGACAGTAAAATAGGCACTAAATTGGGCACTATTCCCGTACCGGTCAACCGAATTGGCCCAAAATCAATAGGCTTCTCATGTGCGTTATAAATACGTATACCAAGTTTCATGAAAAAGCTATAAAGCTTTCCATTTCCAGAAATTTAACCTAGTAGAACGGAAAATAGATTTTCTGTGACACTTCAAAGTGAGTGTACATTTTTTTGAAGCACTCTGTATATATATTAAATAAAAATACTAAAGGTAGTTTTCATGAAAATGTTTTTCCAAATTTAGATTTTTTTAACAAATGTGTAAATCGAAAAAAAAAACTGCAATCAAGCTTTCAGTGAAATGAATTCGAAAAATGCACTGAAGTAATCTTAGATTGTGTATATATTTTAGAAGTAATGAGTGTACTGTTATCCCCTACTGGCCTTTTGAGTGCAGATCCAGATAGGGACTGGGATTGAAATTAAAACAGTGCTGATGATTCATCCTCATGACAGACGTCTGGCTGGCTTTGAATCATCCTCCCTTCTTATTTGGCACAAATACATGTAATGATTCATAAGTAACGTCTGAGGATGCTGTGGGAGATCTCGTGTTTCTAGAGAGGGGATTGAGAATGAAATGGGGCGAGGAACTGCACACGATGTGAACAAGGGTGTAATAGATCAATAGGCCTATAACTAGGGACCGGATTTTTAGGTTTTTAAAAACACTGTTTTAGGTTTTCCATTAGGTGAAATAGTTTTTTTTAGGTTTTTAGTCCAAAATATAGTTTTTGGGTAGAATAATTGGTTTAATGAATTTGAATGTGCTACATAGGATTCAATACATAATACTTTTGAAGTTTAACTCAACAAAATTGACTTAAATTTGTGTAAACTTGCTTTAGGACAATATTATACAATTGAAGAAAGAAAGCATAACAATCAAAAGAAGCAGTGAAAATAAAATTGCCTCACATTTCCTGGTTCAAGATTCTCAACTGTGAAGTTCTTCCTGTTATCTCTCAGTTAATAGTTATTAGGCTACTGTATCTAGACACTACCCTTCTCAGGATTCGAATCCGATGCTTCTAATATAGTGAGTAAAATACTTTATGGTTGGATGTGGGTAGTGTGAAACTGATTATTTTCATTTCTTCGGTTGTTACGCATGCTAACAGATCAACTAGAGATGAAAACTTCCCCCTTTTCTAGAAAGGTAAATTATACTTGTAGGCTACGTGTTTCTGGCAGGCTTGACAAAATATTACTTTGCCATCTGTCGTGAAATTCAGGTCGTCGCCAATCCACTGCTGTAATAAATCGATTTCATTTGTTTCGGCATAATTAACACGTCTTCTTAAAACTCACAGTGGACCACTCAGTATGAATAACAGGGCAGTAATAAAAGCAAACAAGCGCTTTAAAACACAGAAATCTATATCCTACATCTATATACACGGCAACAATGGTTGTTCGTACGAATATTTTAAAAGGAATACGCCGGTACTCTTACACTTCCTCTCTTGATACTGTCCATCCTAGATGACAATGGGTTGAACGAAACGATGGTGGTATTAATTTGAACATGACAAAAATTATTGTCTCTCCGCAAAATGTCGATTTCTTAACTGACAAGCAAAAAAGATAAAGAAGTAGCCTAAATTAGATATTTTAGGTTTTATATCCCGTTTAGGTATATTTAGGTTTTTATACCCGATTTAGGTACTTTTAGGTGCCACAGAATTAATGTGGGTGAATCCTATGGACGTGATTCGAAAAAGTGTATGAGCGCTTTTTGTTTTGGAAGTAAGGAAAAAAATAGGTAAAAACCTAAGAATCCGGTCCCTACCTATAACTAAATGCTGAAGAATGAACATAGACGATATATCGTAGCATGAAAAGTGAATAGGAGGTATTAATTTACAGCCAACTACATGCAGGGCTAAACTTTGTTTTTAATTTCTCTTTCCGTACCCATCAGTAGGCTTCCTATAGGTAGAGGAAGTATTATGTCCGACTCCGAAATTCGAAGTTGAGTTTTTAACATAAATACACGTTTTGAAGTCCCTCGAATCCAAAAAGTGCTGTTTTTAGAAACATGTATGTCTGTCAGCAGCCTAGCTCCGGAATGAAAAATCGTATGAAAACATTTTATGTTTGGGCTAGGTAACTTTTACGTGAGAAAATTTCATTTTTCGCGATTTTCTCGGTTTTGTTGAAATTTTGTCCGAGAGGTGCTGATACTAAAAGATAAAAAAGTTGTTTGAAACATTTTTTTCGCAAAAAATGTCTGAAACCACCCAATCTTGCCTGGTGAACAATAAAGCTTTGCAGCAGATTGAAACAACTGAATACGCGCTCTTTGCAATACGGCCTCTTATTCTATACCAGAACGTGAAGCGTCAATTTATGGAGTAAATTTCAACTGATATTACTTTAAATGGATGGAATACAGGATGAAATGGCGAGGATGATTCATGGTATGTAAATATCCAATTCGGCATTTGGCTTGACGACTGGGGAAACCATTAAAAAAAACCCATGTCAAGTTGGCCGGCCACGGGATTTGAACCTGGGACCTCTTGAATGCGAGTCCAAGACGGCACCATCTTGTGATTTTGTTTAAGTGTTTACATGAGGTTTACATACAAGTACAGACGAAATTACTAAACGAATTATTGAGGGTAGTAAAGCATAAGTTATTAGGGAAATCTTATGCTCATGAAATCACTGTTCCTATCTTGAAATACAAAGATGAAACTGTACAAAACGCTGACCAGGCCTAAGAGTGTTTGAGAGAGGGATTCTTAGGAAGATATTTGGGGCAGTGAATGAAGGAGGATACTGGAGAGTAAGAACTAACCAAGAACTTGATGAATTAATAGGTGAAGATGATGTGGGATCAAGTATCGGAGGTTGACATGGCTGGGACTTGTGAAAAGGATGCCTTTGAGGGTATTGGATGGAAAAAGGAGACGAGGGAGACCAAGGAAAAGATGGATATCAAATGCTGAAGAGGATTTGAAGATGATGAGGGTGATCGAATGGTGGGAGAAAGTTATAGATCGAACCGAATGGAGGCGAATTACGAGGGAGGCTGAAGCCCATCCAGGGCTGTGATGCCAAAGAAGAAGAAGAAGAAGAAGTTTACATCAGGTGCTCATACTAAGGGCTAAAACTTGGAAAAATTTTTGTACAAAATTCGTTAACATAGCTCTGTCTTGCCCGGGAACGTTGCATCTTTGCATGAGAGAAATAAGTAGGCTATATTCTGTACCATTCATTCCTAGGACAGAGAAAGTGACATTAACTCTTTGATTCTGCCAAGAAAAATAATTGCATTCAGGCTTAGCTAAGCTTTGATGCCTTTTTTTAAGAATAAAAAGCAAAATTTTTTGCAAACAAACATTAACAGTAATTTAACAGGAAAGTGTTTTAATTAGAAAGCGTTTAGATATTTTAAAGTCGATAGGTTTTCTTAGAAGTTTGCATTATTGCCTTTGCATGCTTTAACACCTGTAATAATAGTAATTTACTTCTTCTCATTTTCTTTGCAAAGCTGTTTATTTGAAGGTTTGTGTTTCATAATTCTTGTAGACGGCGTTAAAATAAAATTTTACATATTCATAAACACGAGTTGATTATCTTGAGCGTTAGCTTTGCTTTATTTTAATTGCAAATAAGTGCTGAAGTTCAAGTGTTTAATGGCAAAGTCATGCAGTGTTAATAATAGCAATTGCTTTAAGAGGAGTTTACATTTAATTTACGACCTGAAGGTTATTGCTTTGTGTTTATTTTAACACTTACCACCATCCGTAGCCAGGTGCTTGCAAGATTTAAATTGCTTAGTTCTCACAGCTTCGGTTATTAAGTGTATTTTACTGTCCATCAAGTATCTTGTAATGTGTAATAACAGTAAATAATAATAATAATAATAGTGATAATGTTCAGAAATCTAAAAAATAAAAATTTATATGTCAATTATCCTGCCGTTTGTATTACGTATATGGATGTGAGACATGGTCGCTTACTCTTCGGAAAGAACATAATCTGAGCATGTTCGAAAACAGGAGGCTTAGGAAAATATTTCGGCTTAAGAGAGATGAAAATGGGGACTGCATAACGACGAGTATAATTAATTAATTTCATTTTCCAGTGGCATAAATATGATTGTTAGTAGTATGTAAATCTCCGCCTATATGCCACTTAAGAATAAATAACAGAAGAAGCAAAGCAAGGAAAACTAAGAAAATATAAATAAAGGAGTACACGCTTAATGATAAAAATTTTTATTTATTGTTAGTTATTTATAGTCATATATATAAAAATATGTATTAAAAGATGTGGTATACCCAGTGTAGTAACATTGAGCTCAGTGTTAATATTATTGGTTTTATCTTGTTTAAAAAAAAAACATAAAATTGATAAGTTAGAATTAAATAAAATTTACACTTAAGAATATGTTTTTCCAGACACTGGATGAGATAAAATGTTGATTAAATATGTTGATGTAATAGCGTTATTCGCTATCTGTCCTTAAAATTATGTAGGTTGGCATATCAATATGCATGTCAGTTATTTAAAATTACGTAATATAGTTGCGTGTATGTTGTTTATAATGATGACCAACATCAAATGGTATCCTCTTGAGATAGTTGAGCAGTCTTGAAGTCCGTGCCTTGCTTGATCCTCGTTATTTGTGTCATTAATAGAGATGCATTTCGATGTATTGTTGTTACATCATCATCAGTCTTTCCAAGGTCGAGGATAATGTGTAGACCTGAAGTATTGAGAGCTAGATTGCTAGAGTAGCAATCTAGCTCTCAATACTTCAGGTCTACACATTATCCTCGACCTTGGAAAGACTGATGATGATGTAACAACAATACATCGAAATGCATCTCTATTAATGACACAAATAACGAGGATCAAGCAAGGCACGGACTTCAAGACTGCTCAACTATCTCAAGAGGATACCATTTGATGTTGGTCATCATTATAAACAACATACACGCAACTATATTACGTAATTTTAAATAACTGACATGCATATTGATATGCCAACCTACATAATTTTAAGGACAGATAGCGAATAACGCTATTACATCAACATATTTAATCAACATTTTATCTCATCCAGTGTCTGGAAAAACATATTCTTAAGTGTAAATTTTATTTAATTCTAACTTATCAATTTTATGTTTTTTTAAACAAGATATAAAACCAATAATATTAACACTGAGCTCAATGTTACTACACTGGGTATACCACATCTTTTAATACATATTTTTATATATATGACTATAAATAACTAACAATAAATAAAAATTTTTATCATTAAGCGTGTACTCCTTTATTTATATTTTCTTAGTTTTCCTTGCTTTGCTTCTTCTGTTATTTATTCTTAAGTGGCATATAGGCGGAGATTTACATACTACTAACAATAACGACGAGCTTCATGACCTGTACTCGTCACCGGATATAGTAAGGGTAATTAAATCACGGAGCATGAAATGGGCTGCACATGTTGCGCGCATGGGGGAGGAAAGACATGTCTCAAAAATATTGACTGGGAGACCCGAAGGGAAAAGGTCACTTGGAAGACTTAGACGTGGGTGGGAGGGCAATATTAGAATAGATTTAAGGAAGGATTTGAGAGGGATGGTTGGATGGAGTTGCACAGAATAGGGTTGAATGGCGGACGCAGGTAAGCGCGGCAATGAACCTTCGGGTTCCATACAATAAATAATATTCCTTTAGCTTGCTTAGGAATTGTCTATTGTCATTAAGTAAGTAAGATAGTAATAAAACAACGTTTTGGACTCGCGTTCGGGAGGTCCAAGGTTCAAATCCCGTGGCCGGCAATTTGACACTGGTTTTTTTCATGTAAAGTTGTAAAGGCAAATGCCGAATTGGATATTTACATACCATGAATCATCCTCGCCATTTCATCCTGTATCATATCCATTTAAATTATTTTTATCAGTTGAAATTTACTCCATAAAAATACACCAATAATACAAACAATTGACAATCAATAGTTCCATGGCCTACCCTACTGTATAGACACAGTTCCCGAACCCCTGACACGGCCTTGTAGCTAAAAGGAGTATACGAGTAAACACAGCTGAAGAACAAGTTCAGTTTGAAGACATAAATTAAGTATTAATAAATAAGTGAACATAAAGTCAAGGTCTACGTTGCCGGTGATTTTGAAGTAAAGCCACGATCGAAGTTTAATTTTGTCAACGAATAAGAAAATGACAGCTATCTTTAGTAAAGCCGATTTTAGTCTATAAAGTCTTCTTCATGAAGATGTCTGAATTCCAAAAGCAACTATAGCCAGACAATAGAAAGGTTAACTTACAATTAGGTGATGATTATTATGAAATCCATACACGGCATGACATAGAGAATGACTTCCTGGGTACCTGAGGAAGGTGTGACTGTGTGACAATAGCAATGACATTGTTCTGCTCCAGGGATTGCCCAACTCACAACTGGGTTACGCATCTTGACGGAACGCTCTCTACAAAACCGTATTTAATTGACAAGATTAGCTAACTCTACACGAATACCTACAAAACTTAATTTAATTAAGTCACTGTCTCATTCATGTCTGTTCCTAAATTTCCCTGCTTTGGGCCAACTAATTTACGTTCTAGTTAAAAATTCATTAAGGAGGAACATACAGCTTTCGATGCTGAAAAATAGGTGAAGTTTCATATTTTTTTTTTTCCTCAGGAATGAATTTTTCTGTAGCCTTGCAATCTGGCATGCTCTGTATTGACTAGTTCTACAATTTCATTCTATTTTCAGAATTAATTTAACTATTACAGTTAATGGGTGATTATCATTACAAAATGACATCCAAATTTTGTGCACTGAAGTGCCGTTTCCCTGATAATTTTCATAATTAAGCAATATTTCTTTGTGATTCTTTTTTCTATCTATTTGTAAATATCTTATGAACAACATAATCTAGGATATTTGGATTTTCTGCAGTATAAATATTTTTAAAAAATCATCACTTGTTAATTTTTCAAAGAGATTTTTACATGATATATATATATACACCATTAAGGTTACATCAATGATTCTAAGGGCCTGTATGACGACCACCTGATATCATATTCATCTACCAGATAGAGAACCTTTCTAGAAGTTGGCCAAGACGACATTGTGAGGGTTTTAAGGGTGTAATCGTATTTTAGTGCATCTGCTCTTTTGATCTCGGGAGGACTATAAAGATCATTTATACATGTTATTGAACGGGGGAGTCTTTGGGAAGATTAGGGAGCAATTGATCTTGGTTTTAAAAAACCGTAATATGTTTTAACACGTGAAATTTAGCACCTCTGCAATGCTGCAAGGTATAAAATGTTGAATTATAGCCAATGACTGCGACAGGATTTTGTTTCTGCAGGTGGATTTGAAGCGTATAAAGGTGGGCTGTGAGTGTATGTTTTTGTACTCAGTTATTTCCCTAAATAATATAACTAAATTCGTGTCATCCTGAAATTTAGCATTTAATATGGTCGGTTAAGCAATTTAATGGCTATTTATGTATCAAGTACGCAAAATAACGCTTTAGCGGACGAATCTAGTATAGCGGTGGAGGCCGAAATACTGGATGAGTCCGATTAAAGTTTTTGCGTACGTGGTGAATACAATATGTTTTACTAGAAGCTCTCTAAGTTATGTGAAATAAAACAAAAAATATCGTCTAATTAATTATAGTGAAAGGTAGTCAGCCATTTAACTCACAGCCACCCGAGTCGCAGAACAACAGCGAACGCTACCAATACGAAATGCGTTATACCTGCATAATATATGACTCACTTGTTTTTGTATTTACGAAAAGCCTGTGAAAGTGAGTGATAATCCCGATAAAATTTTAATCCAAGCCAGAAACATTGAATTGGAGGTGCTGCCAGCAGTATCATGGCGGCAGTAGACTATGAGAAGGAATATAATATTTCATTTAAATGCTGGTGCATCCATGGTTAGCGATGTTTCTCTTGTGAACCAAGGTGTGAAAAGTTGTTGGCTTATATTTGTTGTTATATGATGAAATAGGCTACCCTGTTTTGCGAAAAACCCTGGTAAAGTTTCTGATTGCCATAAAGAAACATGTTGGCTTTAATTTGTTTTTTTTTATGACCAAATATAGCTTAAATCCATGGTCAATGCTATCTGGATTTTGTTTATAGATTGCCATGACGACTTCAGTGTCCTAGGCCGATACGACTGCATTCTGATGCAATTTTAGGGGAGTTGGTTGCTGAAATGCAATTTTTCGGCGTGTCACCAGTACTAAAAAGTCTTTAAAAGAACTCTGGTCTATGGGATTGCTTGGTTTCGATTTCTTTCCAAACTGTTCCCCCATTTCAGACTGAAATTTGAAGCGTTACTGGAACTGTACGTCTTTTCTCAGTCTGAAATATCACATAGCAGTATTGCAGTAAATTTTGAAAAGTACACAGATCACACATGTTTTAAAACAAGAAATGCCTTCAGTTAAGTCCATTTTCAGTTTTGTCTACACTCAGATGTATAACGTGAGGGTGGGCCAATGAGTGGGCCAGGGCCCCGCTTGGCGTCGCCCCTGATTGTATCTTTTATAAGATGGAACTTTTGCCAGTCTTTGTTGTCACAGATTCCATGCTGTCCCATTTCCTTATGTCGATCAAGGTCTGAGACGTGACAGTGAAAAAAGTGTATCTAGCACAAATGCTGTGTATTTTCGTTTAAAAACAGTCTCTTATGAAACACTTTTCAGTCGTTTACTGGGCATAACTAATCTATTACTTGGCGAAACTATCGAGCATAAACTTTGATATTCAGGATGTTATTTTAATTTTTTATTTATTTTAATGTACACGAATTTATAACATAGCCAACTGTTTAATGTTCTCTTTATGTAATCTTATGATTTACTAGCATGTGCCCGCGGCTTCGCCCGCGATAATTATTTCAAAAATTAAAAATTAAGAGCATAATAGTTAAATCATTATATTTATTAACACCTAAATCACGTGGACTACATACCACGATTAGATAGCGTCGCCTGGTAAAAGCGACCTCAGATTCGAGTTCCTTGGCCCAGAAAACCCCTGTATAGTGAGTTTCGTCCAAATCGAACAATGTTTGACCATATTTAGGCCTATATTGATTATCCCTCTTCCGTGTAGGTTGAAAATTTCATATGTCTTCGGGCCTTGATATTCTAAACAAATGAATCGTCCAGGATGGACTTACAAAATCAAGCGATCGCCCGCGATAATTATTTCAAGAATTAAAAATTAAGAGCATAATAGTTAAATCATTATTTTATTAACACCTAAATCACGTGAATTACATACCACGATTAGATATCGTTGCCTGGTAAAAGCTATCTCAGATTCGAGTTCCTTGGCCCAGAAAATCCCTGTATAGTGAGTTTCGTCCAAATCGAACGATGTTTAACCATATTTAGGTCTATGTTGATTATCCCTCTTCCGTGTAGGTTGAAAATTTAATATGTCTATGGGCCTTGACATTCTAAACAAATGAATCGACCAGCGTGGGCTTACAACATTCAAGCGATCGCGATGCTTTTATTTCCACGGTATGACAAAAATAGCCAAAGCCAACTGCAATTGATTTGACATTGAAATGTATTACTGAAATCTGATGCTTCGACAGCGCTAAAATCACGTTTTCTGCCAGTTTTTTACTCATAACTCGCGAACGAAAGCTAAAATTAAAAATTCGGCTTCGAGGTGCATTCGCCCACCTTTCAGTCCATCTATCTTTAAATTTTCAGATCTTTGCGTTCAGTAGATTTCGATGGGCATCGTGGACAGACAGACAAACAGCATGTGCCCGCATGTGCCCGCGGCTTCCCCCGCGATAATTATTTCAAATTATAATTATTAACACCTAAATCACGTGGAGTGCATTCCACGATTAGGTAGCGTCCCCTGGTAAAAGCGACCTCAGATTCGAGTTCCTTGGCCCAGAAAACCCCTGTATAGTGAGTTTCGTTCAAATCGAACAATGTTTGACCATATTTAGGGTTGATTATCCTTCTTCCGTGTAGGTTGAAAATGTCATATGTCTGTGGGCCTTGACACTCTAAACAAATGAATCGTCTAGGATGGACATCTGTGGGATGGACTAACAAAATCAAGCGATCGCGTTGCTTTTATTTTCAAGGTAGGCTATGAGGTATGTTGACAAAAATAGCCAAAGCCATCTGTAAGTTATTTGATATTGAAATTTATTACTGAAACTGATGCTTCTAAAACGCAAAAAAATGCACGTTTTCTGCCAGTTTTTCACTCATAACTCACGAACGGAGGCGAAAATTAAAATTCCGGCTTCGAGGTGCACATTCCGACCCTTTAGTCCACCTACTTATAAAATTTCAGATCTCTGCGTTGAGTAGATTTCGCTGGGCATCGCGGACAGACAGACGGAAGACAGACAGACGGAGGACAGACACTTCCTTTTATTAATATAGATATCACTTTCCATTAGCCTTAGTGATATCAGTGACAGTTAAAATCACCTCGTATCGCCATTCTGTAGGTGGCAAGCAGGACCCGGATTTTGATGACCTAAAATGCTTTAAAAATGAGCTCTAAAATGACTATAAAAAATAATAAATAAATTACTCAAAAACTAAAAAATCGTCAGATTTGTGTCTGTTTTACGTTTATGTTGTTCAATTATAGGCTTGTAATTAGTTAATTGGTACATATGGTTAAATGGAAACAAGGAACACTGTCTTTCTGTATCCAAATTAAAATGATAACAAGATCTATTTAATTATATTTGTATAGAATTCTCATAATATTAAATGTAAGTAAATGTACAAAAGCTCTATATAATGCAAAAAACAAGACAAAATGAAAAATAAAGACTTTAACATTTAAAAAATTACCTAAAAATATGAAATGTGGGAATAAAATAAATCACCAAATAATGACTTTGAATTCTAAATATGACCTAAAAATGGCCCTAAAATTGCCATTTTTCTAATCTTCGAGTCATGATCAGAATATCTGCACTAGTGGGCAACGTCCATGATGTACCAGTTAAAAGATGACATGTCATCAAAATCCGGGGCCTGCTAATCAGTCATAGGAGAGATTCCATCTGACGCTGTGAATCGAACTCTGGTTAGCTCAGTTGGTAGAGTAACGGCACTGAAAGCTGGAGGTCATGGCTACGAATCCCTCCTAAAATATTCTTTCAATAGAAACAATATTCTGTAGTTTCACAAATACGTATCTCTGTCTGGTTATGTCCTTTCAGTTTAGTAAGGAGGAAAAGCCAAAGTTTCCTGCGAATCACTGGAATATTGTAAGTCGTGTGAACAATGTTGGCTAAGAAATGAAGATGAGCTGTTTGTATTGACAGGAGATAATTAAAAGTAAATACAGTTGGGATTGATACAGCTGATGCTATTCGTCACGTACATCAAGTGTGGCGAGCAAACAAGAAGGAAATGGAGATCTGACCTCCAGTATGACGCATGCTATACTCCTTGTTCATTTCCCTCGAGACTTCTGTCAAACAGTTACTAATCCACTTCTTACGTATTATATGAAGGCCGTCCATAATCAGAAACAAAACACAATTTCATGGAGATGTTTATTGCAACAGTTACAGCAAGTGTTCGGCTATTTTTCAACATATTCGCCAACGGAATTGAAACATTTTTCATTCCATGGGGCCAACATTTGAATACCTGTGTCGGAGAATTCTGCCACCTGGGATTTGAACCGTGTGACAACCATGTCCGCCTCTTTGCCATTCTCTATCATTTATTGAGGTGTAGGAAAAGATGAAAATCACACTGGGAGTGCAGTCCAGGCTGTAGGCTGCAAGTCTCCTGCAGTTGTCTTTCTTTATAAATGGCTCATATTTGCTAGGGGCAATTTGATGGGCATGCCAGTTCAAAACGAATTTCTTTTTCGCTAAGGGTGTCCAAGTAGTACAAATTTACTTACTTCTTTAGCAACAAAATAAGTGTGTTTTATATTGTTAATTCACATACAACGCACTGTCATATCCATTAAATTGCTAATATATTGCCATAAAATAGGCATTAAATTGGGTTTTACTCCGGTACCGGTCAACCGATTTGGTCCAATATCAATTGGCTTCTTCCCATGGACGTTATAAATGTGTATACCAAGTTTTATGAAAATCCGACAGGCTAACGCGTATTTGAGTTATCGCTCGTACAGACACACGGCCGGACGGACATTTCTCGTCCCCCATACAATCTTATGAAGTACCATTCTGGCACTTAAGAAAAAGCTTATAAATTATAAACATCTCTTACATCCCTCAAACATTAACATGGAACACAAACATATATCATGTTTACAATATACAGAGTGTTAATGAATAACACCAAATTATTGTAGCCTATGTGTGTTTAGAGGGGACGTAGACAAGCAACTTTTATTAGGAGAGTTTTGCTCTATGACTAAAATGTGTATGCTACAGGGCATTAAAGTCATTACAATTTGGCACTCATGAGTCGATAATGAAGAAAAATAGGGTTAAAATCTTCTTTAAATTGACTTCATGTCTTCTTAGTGAAAGATAAAAACCTGATTCTTAATGATTCATCAACAGCTATATCATAATTTAGAGTTTTCATAATCTGCAAAATTTACAGACTAATCACATAACTGGCCGCCACTGTATTAGTTTTTTTATTAATAAAACTCCAGTGTTAACGAATTTCCTTTGGTTTATATTCTTAGAAGTCAGTGGCGGCCATGACCTTGAAGATTTTATGCTGGTAACAGGAAAAATTGTATCAATAGAGTGAAAACCTCCTAATAAAACTTGCTCGTCTATGTCCTCTATATACACAGGTAAAATATTTCGGTGTTATTCATTAACACACTATATATAATATATATAATGTAAATAATAAAATAAATAAAAAATATCATGACCTGCTTCTAGTACGATTATGATCATGGTGTCTAGCCGATCATGGCCGGCTGTTAGTAGAACTGATTGCTGCCATGTTGCTTATTTGGAGTTTTCATGGTGCGTAACTTTATATATTCGGCGTGTTTTGTGATATGTTGAATGTAAGGAAGTCAACATACATCGCTAATAATTAATTGATCACTTTTCTATTTTTAAATACTTCCAAATGAAACTGCACAGGATTTGTTCACTTGTCCACAGATATGTGGCGCCACATCGATTGGTTTTTTTCGCCATTAAACAGTGAAATGAAGAGCCGGGAGGGAAGAATACGGCAATAAAAAACATGAAGGGGAGCTGGTCTGGAGTCCAATGACATCCCGCCAGTTCTATGTTTAGCAACACTGTGAAAATCTGTCATTAGCGCATAGCATCAACACCTCGAATACACCCCAGGGTTTAATAACCACATTATGCAGTGTAATTCATATAATTACGGGAACGTGTGGAAAATGGGCCGGAAATAGACTCCTGCAGTGCATAATTTTATTGTTCTATGTTATCTCCTCTGCATGGAATATCTATGGAAACAACGCACAATGCATGGATTCTGCTAAACACACACTCCACATCTCCTACACGAGGCATTATCAATATGCGGCCCGCTGGCCACGTACGGCCCGCCATAACATTTTGGCTGATTCAAAACCAAATGTTATATTAACAACGTAATAAAGCCTTAAGGTATCTCTGTTTTGTACGAGAGTTATTAAAAAAAAATCTAATTTTTGCGAAATAGGCTATGTTATTAAGTGCCAGAATTGTACCTTCTTAGATTGTGTGGTGGACGGGAAAATGTCTGTCTGTGTGTCTGTACGCGCGATAACTCAATTACGCTTTGTCGGATTTTCATGCAACTTGATGCACGCATTTATTACGTCCATAAAAAAAAGCTTATTGATTTTGGACCAAATCGGTTTACCGACACCGAAGTAAAGCCCAATTTAATGCCTATTTTATGGTGAAGTATTAGAAATAATTATTTTATCAAATGCAAATCAATAGTCATAAAATATTGTTTTACAGTGTTCATATACGGCTTTGGAAGTGTAATACAGTTAGCTTTGACAAATAACACTGTTCCTTTACGCATTATGCTTATCAAACTACACCGTTAAACAGCAAGGTGGCCTGGTTCAAATCCCGTAGCCGGCATTTTTGACATGTTTTTTTATGTGAGTGTGCGATTGTCAAGATATCACAAATCTGTATAGTTCTGCTTATGCTGGACGATGTTTTTTCTGATTTTTAGAAATCACTAGACCTTTGTTCCTTCGTAAGCCCTGCTTAATGAATCGATCTGGAGTTTAACTTGGAAATCGATTAAAAAAAGAACTTAGTTTTCTGCATATTATAATTGGAATTATGACTGATTAGGCAAAATAATTCTGGCACTTTTTACATCAGTTTATCTTATTTTATTTTATAGTGATATTGCCTATAAAACACTGAGAATTTTTAAGTACTTAAATTAGCCGTCGTTCAAAACTAGTAGACTATGTTTTAACATTCCCCTCTCTCCCAACACCCATCTATAAATATTTGTGTAGGTCTATTAATGTCCTACCGCGTTGGCAATACTGTTTTATGTATTGCTCTGCAGCCACTGTTTTGAGATGTGGAATGCTGCATAATATAATTTTATATCTAGAATGTTTATATTCTGTGTCATTTTGCGGGTTTATTATAGGCGAGGAATTCATATAGCAGGGCCTGGCTCTAGCTGCATTTCCCCAAAATAAACTCGGAGCAACGACCGCATAATTGTGTGCGATATTACTGCATACTGTATGTACGCTCGTGTGTTTGTCAGAGTTGATAAAGTGAGGATTTTAATTCAAATTAATCATTTATTTGCTATTCATATTTCTTAAATACAATTTTTGCATAATTTTCTATTCGTATTTAATGGAAATTCAATTACGCAATTAAGCCTACATTATATACTGTATGCATTTTTTTTACTAAGTGCCAGAATGGTACGTTCTGAGATTGTGTGTCCGTCTGTCTAATGTGCGATAAATCAAATATGCTTTATCGGATTTTCATGAAACTTGGTATACACATTTATAACGTCCATGGGAAGAAGCCTATTGATATTGGACCAAATCGGTTAACCGGTACCGGAGTAATGCCCAATCTAGTGCCTGTTTCATCTATATATATATATATAAAAGACTTTGTCCTGACTGACAGGAATCAACGTATAGCCTAAACTATAACAGGTAGAGACTTGGAATTTTGACAGTACCTTCGTTTCATAATGTAGGTGCTCACTAAGAAAGGATTTTGAAAAGTTCTGATTTTAAATGCCAAAAATAAAATGTTTTTGAGAATACTTAATCCCTTCTTACACAGAATTATCGAATCCGAATCACATTTGACATTAAAACATATTGTTGCCTATGGGTTTCAGATGGGTTTGGAATTAAATTAAATGGAAGTTTGACAATTACAGTTGGCTTTGTCTATTTTTGTCATACCTTGGAAATTAAACTTTCGCGATCGCTTGAATGTTGTAAGCCCTAATATGGTCAAACATAGTTCGACTTGGACGAAACTCACTATACAGGGGTTTTCTGGACCAGGGAACTCGAATCTGAGGTCGCTTTTACCAGGCGATGCTATCTAATCGTGGTATGTAGTCCACGTGATTTAGGTGTTAATAAATATAATGATCTATTATGCTCTTAATTTTTAATTTTTGAAATAACTATCGCGGGCGAAGCCGCGGGCACATGCTAGTAGTAATATATTGGAAAGAATTTATCAAATGCAATTCAGTTATCATGACAACATATTGTTTTACAGTGTTCATATACGGCTTTGGAAATTGCAATACAGTTAGCTTTGACAAATAACACTGCCCACATATTTCTTCACATGTGCTTATCAAACCAGACCTTTGTTTTTCCATAACCCATGCTTAATGAATCGATCTGGAGCTTAACTCGGAAACCGATTAAAAAAATAACTTATTTTATAATTTGAGAAGGGACTCCTGACCAAACCAATGTTATGATTGGCATTTAGTATGGGCTTGTACTGAAATACACCATGTAGATCCTTCATGGGGAATAGTGTTATATTATTAGACCGCTTTGTGTTGCTTCATGTGATGCTGAACTGTGCATTGGTCCCCTAAGTGAACACCATAACTATGAGCATGATAACATGATGAGAAAGGCCAGCCCATATCACTAATTGAGTGGCAATCAGCACAAGCTAGCTTCTTTTTATTTCAGCAGTATTTATACTCCTTTTAGCTGCAAGGTCATATCAGGAGTTCGGGATGTGTGTCTATACAGTAGGGTAGGCCATGAAACTATTGCTTGTTAGTTCTTTCTATTGTTAGTGTATTTTATGGAGCAAATTTCAACTGATATTTATCTAAATGGATATGATAAAGGATGAAATAATGATTATGATTCATGGTATGTAAATATCCAATTCGGCATTTGCCTTTACGACTGGGAAAACCATGAAAAACCCCATGTCAAATTGTCCGGTCACGGGATTTGAACCTGGGTTTTCCCGAATGCGAGTCCAAGACGCTATATTTTTGTGACGAGACAAAAAACCACTGCCAAGCAACATTTATGTTTAACCCGTCATTTCGAATACAGTAATAAGCTTAAATATTAGCACGTCCATATGAAGCAAAAAGGAGGAAAATATGCACAAAAAGTGCCAGTATGGTACTTTATGAGATTGTGTGGTGGACGAAAAAATGTCTGTCCGTCTGTCTGTCCGTCTGTCTGTCCTTCTGTACGCACCATAACTCAAATACGCTTTTTCGGATTTTCATGAAACTTGGAAAACACATTTATAATGTCCATGGGAAGAACCCTATTGATATTGAACCAAATCGGTTCACCGGTACCGGAGTAATGCCCAAATAATGCCCAATTTAGTGTTTTTATGTTAATATATAAGAAGTCGCGATAACTCAAATATGCTTTATTGGATTTTCCTGAAATTTTGTATACCCATTTATAATGTACGTGGAAAGACGTCTACTGATATTGGACCAAATCGGTAGACCGGTACCGGAGTAAAACCCAATTTAGTGCATATTTTAAAGACGCGGTAACTCAAATACGCTTTACCGGATTTTTATGAAACATGGTATACACATTTATAATGTCCATGGGAAGACGTCTATTCATAATGGATAAAATCGGTTGACCTGTTTCGGAGTAATGCTCAATTTAGTGCCTATTTTATGGTAATATACGTATTCGAAAGAATTTATTAAAAAAAATGAAAATCAGTTATCTTGACAACATAGCCTATTGTTTTCTGTGATCTTATAAGGCCTTGGAAATTAAAATACAGGTAGCTATGACAAAAAAACATATTATTTACATGCGCTTATCCAACTAGACCGTTAAAATGACCCAGGTGGCCGAGATGGTAGACCTTTCTTCTTCCGTAAGCCCTGCTTAATGAATAAATCTGCAGCTTAACTTGGAAATCAATTTTTTTTAAAAAAATCATATTCTGCATATCATAATTGCAGTCATAACTGATTAAACAAAAACATACTGGCACTTTGTTACATCAGTTTACCTGATTTTATTAAGTAATGAAAATAGTACATTTATTACTCTTAGGTGTGAGAGAGGATTAGGACTTAAGGCGTGTTTTTTTTTTTTTATTCTATAAAAACTCTTAAAACATAAAATATCAGTATTCCTGAGCTTTGATGATTCGGAATATTGTATATGTGTATGTAATTATGCTGTGTTGAATACACTATAATTTTATTATACAAATTTTGGTTTATAAGGAAGTCAGAATAAAAACCAACACGTAATAAAAATAGTTTACGTTTTACCTGAAAGCGGAACCCAAAGAATTAAGTCATGGGTCGCAGTTCATCACCGACTTAGGTTGGTGTGATTAATGAATAACATGAAGAAGCCTTATAAAATGTGTAGAAATTGACAAATTGAACCTCTCTCACCTGCCCCTTGAAATTCTTACATCTAATATATAAAGTCGAATGTGTGTTTGTGGGTATGTATGTATGTATGTTTGTTCCTTATACAAATCTACATTTCTTTACCAATTTACACGGAATTTTGCACATATACCCAGTTAAGCCCGGAAAGTATAGCGGTCAACATTAAAATTGAAACAAATCAGTCCTTCCCTTGAAAATTATATAATTTCTGTGAATATTCTACCGAAAAAAATTAAATGTTGTTCAGTTCACATGGCAACAGTGAATTGTTTACTGTGATTACATAGGGCCTTGGCAACTATATAGCCTAATGCTGGACTTAAAACGAATTATGATTCCATGTAATATATTGGCGAAAATAATTACTGAAAAATGAATTACACGAAAATAAAGCACAGTGTGATGCAGTCACATAACTTTCTCTACCCTCGACATAAGAAATATTTTCTCACTTCACATTTTGATGTAGAATAAGAGGTCGTATTGCAGGAGCAACTTAAGTGTGTGAGTATGCTTTATCAGAAGTCGGTAAATAGTCAGTTATCCATAGCTGTAGGCTTTGTATTAGTTGAGATTTATCATAGGCCCTAAGCATGGGATGGAACATTTTGAGTCCTATACTCGCAGTATATTATGTCCCGGGTTTTAGGGGAGGAAAGTATGAAAGTGATACTGCATTTCTATTTTATTTCAGGCCCGAAACGGTTTAACATGAGAATGAGAAATAAAATTTTCCGTCAAGTCAATACAATCTTATGTAATTTATGTTTCTTCTTATTTCAACCCCTCCCAGGCATGATGAGTAGAACCAACGGAATGTAGCATTCGACATCCTCTATGAACCATAAAAAGCTATATCTAGCGTTTTCTGAGGGAATAGTATGAGTGCCATATGTTGTTCTTCCTCATTTCGAATTCTACATACATTATTATATCAGGACCTAGAGTTTCAACATCGAAAGTCCTCCATAAGTTAATTTCAAATTACAAAATACAAAGCCCGGGCGACGCCGGGCCTTTTCAGCTAGTAAGCTATAATAACACTGCTTTCAGCCTATCTTGCTATTGATCGGTCGTCTAGGATTGTGAGAATGGTAGTCGATGAGGAATTCCCAACTGAATGTATATTTTGGAAATAGTTAAGCTTGTGGCTGGCTCTGCATCTGTGGTCGACCAGATCGGACTCAACGGTACCGGTACACTACCATTACGGTTGTGGTTTTGCTTCTCTATTCCTGTTTCATTGATCTATCTAAGAGACGTGTCCAAGTTCCTACGTATCTCATTGATAACTGAACCCAGAAGTTCGTCCGTGCTGTAGTCATGAAATGTTATACAGGGTGTAACAGGACCTCGCCGACGAACTGTCAGGGACATAGGCATAACCAGGCCGACTGTATGGGGGGGGGGTTATAACATCCGCGGGGTCTGGGCGGTATGGAATACCCCCCAGGGAAATTTTAAAAATTAAGATGCAAAATAACGGGTTTTAAGCTTCCGCGGGTCCTCCCCCGGAAGATTTAAAAAATTAAGACGAAAAATAGCAAGTTTTAAGCTTCCGGGGGTCTTCCCCCCCGGAAAATTTTAAAAATTAAGACGCAAAATAACGAGTTTTAAGCTTCCGGGGGTCTTCCCCCGGAAAATTAAAAAATGAAAACTCAAAATAACGAGTTTTAAGATTCCCACGCTTTATACTTGTATTAAGTAATTTATGGGCAGACTTAAAAAAATTATACAATTTTCCTTTTTTTAATCAATGGGGGGGGGGGGTTCAAACCCCCAAACCCCCCCCCCCTCGGTACGCCTATGGTCAGGGATGATAGGTCATGCAGAGAGGACCATACGAGCGTGGCAGGATTCTGTTTGACGTGGTCAGTAAGTCACTATAAAACTTCATTTGTTAGAAATGTTCCTATTAAAGTAGATTGTACATTGTTTGGTGTCATTTTTCTTGTAATTATGCGTAGAATTGATATATAACAAACATTTTAAGATATGACACGTTAAAAAAGTCCAAGATTGACTGGTTGAAGTAGACCAGGTAACTCATGGGGCGGAAATTACGGTTGGTCCTAATCTCCTGCGCTTTAAATGTGAGGGTGCTTGCGGGTGAAGGAACCTACCTGGCCTCAACCGCCATCCCTGTTTGCTAAGGGTATAAATTGGGCATTACACTGGTATCGGTCAACCGATTTGGTCCAATACCAATAGGCTTCTTCCTATGGACGTTATAAATGCGTATGTCAAGTTTCAGACTCGCGGTACAGACTCACATACAAACAGACAGAAATTTTTCCCATCCACCACACAATCTCAGAAAGTACCATTCTGGCACTTAATAAATAAATATTACTAAAAGAACTGCATTTTTATAGAATAGAATACACTTTATTGCCAAGAACATTTGCAACAAATGTATAGCAACGTCATAAATCAAATACACGCTAGAAATGCAAGTAATAAAACTTGTGTAAAATTGAAGTGTATGTTATATGAGAGTTTTAATTCTTAAGCCTTGGCCCGATTGATTATTCGAGTGCATCGATTAAATGAATTGGGTGAGATCATTGACTTTCAAGCTCTGAAGTATGTTAAGCTGGCCTTGAAGTTCCCAAGCTTCTGCTATGTGTTATTTCCACAGTTTTGAGAGCATTCATAAGCAAGGAATTTGTATTGTCCCTGCCCTTCCACTTGATGCAGTGCCTTATTGTGTAAGACAACGTGAAATGCATAAGCAGTTCCATCTCAACCTGTGTGACCAGAATATTAAATAGTCAGTCTACAGTTTCTGTTTTAGAAATGAGTACCAGGAGTAATCCTGGAGGTAAAGGCGGCCGGTGCGTAAGGCTGACAACCTTACCACCTTCACGTGCCGACTGTCTAAAATCTGGTAGTCTCAACCTCCTGGAACCCTCTGGACCTCTTTGGCCTGTATAGGGACCACTTTACGTTTTACAGTTTCAGTTTTAAAAACATTACTAAAATCTGAAGAAAAAAACAATTATGTGAAATACATAATATTACTTTCTGTGTACTTCTTAGTGTGAAGTAAAGCTAGAGGGAGTGTACATTCAGCTGTCTTATGTTTTATTTATTATCGTCAAGGCTTCTGAGTTTGTTGACGACATGGGGATCAGGCAATTTTATACAAAAGCATACTAGCCTATACAAGAAGAAATAAAAATTTGCCTTTAACAGAATTAAATATTAAACAGGATTACCTCTGCTGTCTCTAAACATAGCAATTATTATGATCCCAAATTCCATACCTCTCTAATTAAGTCACATGCAGAACTAGTAAACTAGTAAATGTGAACAGCAAGGAAGTCATAATTTATTTTATTGAGTGTTTATTTATTTATTTAGATCCTCTTCAACTTTGTTCTTCCATGTTCTAGGTTGTAATAAAAAAAAAACAATATCTTGTATGTACTGTATTAACAGGAAATGTATTGTGTAATAAGTGTAAAATAATAAGTAATAGAAATAACTTTTTAGCTCAGTAAAATCAATGTGTGAACAAATTAAAGACAAAGTAATGTAGGAGAAAATCTTAATTTTTTTAAAGAAAATATATTGCAAATTATTTTTTAGGTAAATTAGGGTATAGCCTACGAGTAAAGAATGATGAAGGTAGTGCTGGGTTCTGAAAAAAACAAAACAGATGCATTAGTAGATTAATAAAATACAATTTCAAGAAATTGACTTTTATTATTACGGGGGTATCCACATTCTGGCAAGTCACGGAAAGTCAGGGATATTGAATTCGGTCATGGAATGTCAGGGAATTTTGTAATATAAAGGAAAAAGTTAGGGATATATATATTTCTTAGTACGTTATATTCAGAGAAAATAACTAGATCCAGTGAACAAAATGTGAGGGGTAAGTGTTTTGCTGTAGTCTGCTGTAACCCAGATTGTGAAAGTAATTTTTCCATTACTTGACCTAATCATTTCTTATTTCTGTTTTGGGGATGGAGGAGGCTGGACTGTTTGTTTGTTCGTTTGTTTACAAAGAACTTTGAAACCATCGATTTTTGTGGCCAGTGAAATGTAAGTTTCTGGTCATGGAAAGTTAAAGAGAAGTCATGGAAATTTATTTTGACATTTCAATGGACGCTCTGTATTATTATTATTATTATTATTATTATTATTATTATTATTATTATTATTATTATTATTATTATTGATGTTTCTTGTTTTGAGGCTGGAAATGTCATCTGTTTTCCTTACTTCTACCTTTTAAAACATATTTTATCCCTTATGTCTACTTTAGGAATAATAATAATTATTTGGTAATTATCGTAAGGTAAAATACTTATTAGGTTTGAGTGAGCTTATAAGACCTGGAGGTTAGAAAGCAAGGTTGATTCCTATTTATCTCCAACTGTCTTAGCATTTATTCTGAAAAAAGGACATTTCTTCCAGAATTCTAACTAAGATGTTTTCCATAACTTCTCCGAGACTAATCTTCTACTTTCGTTAAGCATAAATAGCTGCCAGTAGCTGTTTGTTTTCAGACGTATCCATAAATATCGATTTAAAAATGACGTTTTTATCAATCTCTGCGTTTTCGTATAAAAAAAGATCATTATAATCATATATATTGAGGTAATACACTCTACAATTGCAAAATTGAATTGTTTAACTCTTTCTATTTTATTTTCAGGTAAGTGGAGTTTGCTGGCTTCCTGTTTTCAGTCCTTCAGTCTGTTGTAAGCTAAGTGAGTACAACAATAATGTCTGTGAGCTAGGGTTTCTTAGTTTACCAAGGTTCGTAACAACAACTCTTTCAGCCGGGCTTATTTTCAGTTCTTTCATCCCTCTGCAAAGTTTACCCTTATAGATATATTATCTTCATTGATTCGATGTGTATAATTATTTTCAATAAGACCCAGAACTTAATGAAAAATCATTTTTAATAATGCACTGTATTACATGGTAGAGTAAAATATTATGTACAAGACATGAAAGAAATAAAAATTGATGGTTTCATTTTGCATATTGATGAATAGGGACCGGATTCTTAGGTTTTTACCTATTTTTTTCCTTACTTCCAAAACAAAAAGCGATCATACACTTTTTCGAATCATGTCCATAGGATTCACCCACATAAATTCTGTGGCACCTAAAAATACCTAAATGGGGTATAAAAACCTAAATGTACCTAAACGGGATATAAAACCTAAAATATCTAATTTAGGCTACTTTTTTGTCCTTTTTGTTTGTCAGTTGAGAAATTGATATTTTGCGGAGAGACAATTTTTGTCGGGTTGAAATTAATACCACCAACGTTTCGTTCAACCCAATGTCGTCTAGGATGACAGTATCAACAGAGGAAGTGTAAGAGTACCGGCGTATTCCTTTTAAAATGTTCGTACGAACAACCATTGTTGACGTCATGTGAGGTTGAAAGGACATTTTCTGCCTTCAAATGTATTCTAAGAGATAACAGGAAGAACTTCACAGTTCAGAATATTGAAATATATTTAGTGATATACTGTAACCAGGAAATGTGACACAATCTTATTTTCACTGCTTCTTTTGATTGTTTATGCTTTCTTTCTTCAATTGTATAATATTGTCCTAAAGCAAGTTTACACAAATTTAAGTCAATTTTGTTAAGTTAAACTTTACAAGTATTATGTATTCAATCCTATGTAGCACATTCAAATTCATTAACCAATTATTCTACCCGAAAACGATATTTTGGACAAAAACCTAAAATAAACTATTTCACCTATTGGAAAACCTAAAACAGTGTTTTTAAAAACCTAAAAATCCGGTCCCTATTGATGAATATTCTGTTAGTTTTGCGATAATGCATAATATTTGCTTGATGTCAATGTATATGTGTATATTTTATTAATTTTTCATACTTTTAACGGCATATTTCTGACATGTTTTAAATATTGTATTTATCTCTGTTAATTCAAACATTTACAGAATATTTGGGTAAGTGAATGTTTTGAGAACCGACTGTACAATGATTGACAGTACATAGCCTAATGTTTTCGGAACTGTTTGTACACTATTAGCGATGTTTCACTTCATTAGTTTTCAATTTACTAAAATTTGTTGCATTGACCTTGTGTTTTTAAGTTTTGTGATATAATTCATACAACTTCTATTTTTTTAAAATCTATTATGTAATTCAGCTAACAAGATAACGTAAAGTGTTAAAATTACTTAAATGATAAACATACTTCATTGACATATTTTGCAGCTTTTAGAGCATATCTGCGTGCATATTTCGTCTTCTGCATTAGTTATGAGCCTTCTGTAATCATATACTTAAGTTATTGTCTTTTTGCACTCCTTAGCTAGTAAGTGTTACTTACGAAAGTTGTTTACATGTATCGTAAGTTGACATTCCCACACAATCGTGTTGCTAAGGGCGTTGCGATGAGGTTAAATTACTTACGGTCCAAGCGCCACGTCATAATTCATTACGATACACTTCATAATACAAGTCTTTGTGGACACGGCCCCCAGAACAAATATTCGGTTCCCATAACAACAAACACATGCGAATCACTTTCTGAAATAAACGTCTATTTTCAAGAATGTATTTACATAATATTATCAGGTAATATCACAATTAATATAATTAAATTGATATAAGTAACCGTCGTGCAAAAAATAGCCTCGGGTTTTCAATCTGTTTCCTCGACCCGTAAACGTGCCTTACGGCACTTGTATCGCAATATACTATACTCTGTGTTATTCAAACTATGAAATACCAGTCGCATGCAACATTTTACAGTGCCTTAAAAACATATGAAGCTGATCCAGACTAGCCCATACAGAAGGACGATTTCTACTTTTTAGAGATGTGAAAACACTGTGGTGTTTTCTATATTTTCTAATGTAGGGAATTGCTTAAAAATCCATTGCTATGAACATAGTTTTCTTATGAATATTCTGCAGCTATGCTAGTCTGATAAGGCTATTATCGCTTTATGTTATGTTTGCTTTGCACTCTATCGTATCGACTGCATTGCAGCCTTATCTTAATCCACATTCTGAATCATTAGCTGCAGGTCCGTGTGACCTACAAAATGCCACTGTGTGTAAAAATATACAGCTTCGGTATCCCCTGAGGCGTCAAGGTTCCCGACTCGTGAATGAGTGTACGTGAGGGAACCTTCCACACAGCAGGTCAAAATTCTCGTTCAGATTTTGCAAATGGTTTGGTACTGTTAAGAATAATGTAATTTTAAAAAAATAGCACTTCCGAGCGAGGTGGCCGAGATGGTAACGTCTTGGACTCGCATTCGGGAGGTCCCATGTTCAAGTCCCGTGACCGGTCAATTTGACTTTTTTTCATGGTTTCCCCAGTCGTAAAGTCAAATGCCGAATTGGATATTTACATACCATGGAATCATCCTCACACTTTCATCCTGTATCATATCTATTTAAATTAATATCAGTTGAAATTTACTCTCTAAAAATACCCCAAGAATAGAAACAATTGACAATCAATAGTTCCATGACCTACCCTACTGAATAGACGCGGATCCCGAACCCCTGATATGTCCTCATAGCTAAAAGGAGTATAAACATAGGTGAATTACTTATTTACTTATTGGATATACAGTTTAATGAACCCTATTTTACCCGAAGGTACATTAGGGTTATAGTTTTAACAAATTTAGTTTGTAATTTACATATTTATCTATCTCTTTGACTATGGCATCCCATTCCGTTCTATAACTAGAAGTGCTGAGCATTACACCCAATCAGCCTGGTAATAAAATTTTAAACTATAATCGATTATGCACATAAGGAAGAAAATAATAAAATTGTGTAGAACAGCATTTTCTTAGAAATATATGAAATAATGGTTTAGCGTAAGGAATTTACAATCATCTAGATGTCCTATTAAAACTTGTCTTTTTCTTTCAAACACTGGATAATTAAATATAAGATGTTCGACAGTTTGTTGTTCGCCACATATACACAGGTATCCATTTTCTCTTATCACTTTAAATCTTTCGAAATAGGAGCCAAAATTCTTAAAAAGGAATAAATAAAAATAATAATAATAAAAAGCAACACACTATCTCCCAAAATAAGAGGAAGGATACCCAGGGCAAGCATAAATGAACGAAACTAGTTTGAAAATGTAATTCTGAATCCTTAGCAGCTATAATTGAATTTACAACGGAATTAAATAAATGTACAGAATTGTCGCTTGGAACACCTCCGTATCACTTGAAACTTTTCTTAATAAGTGTTTCGTGCGATTTTTTATAGCTAGCTTAATGAGAGTCGCTTCGTGCGATTTTTTTCAACTGTTTTATTAATTTTTATTAACATCCATGTATAACTAGTAATATCGAATCAATAGTGTTGTATTATTACTGTACGAGATTTAAAAGGCTTCTTCACACCACATATTATTTGTACAATATTTTCATATCTCCTTCTGCTCATATGCAGCTTACATGATATTATACACCCTGCCGCTGTATTCGGCGAAATTATAGGTATGAAGATGATTCAGTGTTCAGTGCGTGTGTATTTATAAAAAAAAAAGTGCACGTAGGTCCGATAAAATGGAAGTGACAAATGCGGTAAAATCATGACGATAGAAATTGCCATTGGTTGAAAGGTCAAATATTCGTATAGTGAAATGATCATTGATTCATGTGCCAGTCAATGAAACTATAAACGTTTCAGTTGATTTATGTCTATACTGTATTGCATTTCATAGTATTCTGTATTTTTGTATTATATTGTTAGTGTATTGCTTGACCGGTAGGGTTCTGCCAAACCAGAATAGAATAACAAATAAATAAGTTTTTAAATAAATACTGTATAACAAAGGAGAGAAAACAAAGCGAAAGGTCTGCCGAAAGGGTTGAGAGTAAAAAATAAAAATGCCTGCCGAATGTGTTTAGACTACACCGCACAACAAAGCGAGACGGCTGCAGTACGTGTTAGGTAATGGCAACCACATTTTCAAACAAATACAGCGATTAGGTAGGCCTATGTAAGTAGGGTCAGGTTGTTTTGTTTATGATATGTCTTATTTTTAGCCTGTCCGCCATTTTCACCACAAACACAAATTAAACATGAATTGCACATTTGTCATCTTAATCGGACCGTTTTCATTTTGCACATGAAGTCATATTTTGGTCATTTTTATGGTCTTGGTTATATTTTGGTCATATTTGTAATTTAGCATCATATTTAAGTTATAAATTCAGTAGAAGAGCACAATTCTACAGCAGATGCACTAAGCGGCCGTGTTAAATGTTTTCCGAGAATCACAAATATTTTGGTGTTACTGTAACTGAAATGTGAAGGAACAATAAGTGCAAGTTGTTGTTAACAACTTCCAGTATACATATTTTTAACACATTTGCAGTGGTATCTGAAAACATTAACAAATTAGAAATTATTTACATATCAAACTTTAAATCATCTGCAAAATTGTTAAAAAGTGATTATCTGATTGAATTGAATTTATGTGATGTAATAATTTAGTCTCATTAAAAGTTTTAAATTGGAGCATTTATTTTTATAAAATATGTTCTTTTTTGAGGTCATATTTAGGATTTTTGGGTCATTAGCTATTTTTATGCGCATATTTACAGTCATATATTGCACTTTTTTAGGTCATAAACATTCGAACCCTAATTATAAGCTGCATATGAGCAAAAGATATGTAAAATCAAGACAGTGCACGCCGCTTATTGTGATCACCTCGGGACGCAGCTAATCTGATAATATTACCCGATTCATAACAGTAGCCGAAGGAATTAAATGAAGGTTATTTATTCATACATTACAAAAACAGAATTAAAAATATTTATTCATAAAATAATACGAAATTGTGAATCACTCAACCACTCATAGGCTAATACAGTAATAGACTGCAAGCAACTACTTTTTTCAACCAGTAACAAAGTTTTTAATTTTTTTTAGGAGTCCATTAACCAATACTCCACACTGAAGAGTTACGAGTGTTTTTGGAAGTCTATACTGATCTGTGGTGAACACCGGGTAGGAAATTATCTAATGTCTGTTGATACAGGTCAAGGTAGGCCTAGGCATATGTAAAAACTATTTAGCTCATACTGTACTTCTTTTTTTCGATTTGGGCCGATAATATTTCAGAATGAGTGAAATCAGCCGAATTCACTCAATCTTTAACTAAATTTGCTTTATCACCTCCTCGAAAAGTGATAAGGTCACCTCATTGTTTGTTTGTTTTTAATCAAACAGTCTGAGAATCTCTAGACAGTGATTATCTGTACGTGGCCATTATCACGGTACTTTTAAGATTTATTATGGAAATAAATTGAATAACGCTTACATCTGTTCAGGAATCGGTATTATGATATTTTACGGAAAATTTATTTCGTAGTTCAGCAACGTTGAGATTTAGTTGTAAACATGTGCTGTATGGTGAGAAGTTCTGATAGTTCAGTAATCTTATGGCACGACGTTTCAGAGTCTGTTTATTATGAAGAATTGCGTATCGCAAATCGATACGTAATTAATCAATCGGATGAACGAGTGGCTGTCATTAGCTAAAGATTAAAACATTCCAGCATGTGTCAAGTGTGTAAGGAATTAACTAACAATTATGTAATTTATTTCCATTGTCTGTGCAAGGTCACATCTGAGTCAGTGCCTTACAAATTTCTAATCGATTCAGGAGTCACTCAGAAATCAATGAATTCATTCATATTATATATTTATATGGGCATTATAATAAATGGCAGACCTGACTCACATATAAGTGTTGAGATATTTTGTATTATAGAGGTTTTTAGGTCGACAAAAGATCTTCTCGTCTTCTGTCCAGAAATTTAAAAGTAAAAATTTATAAGGCAATTATCCTGCCGGTTGTATTTTATGGATGTGAGACATGGTCGCTTACTCTTCGGAAAGAAATAATCTGAGAGTGTTCGGAATCAGGGGGCTTAGGAAAATATTTGGGCCTAAGAGAGATGAAAATGGGGACTGGAGAAAACTGCATAACGACGAGCTTCATAACCTGTACTCGTCACCGAATATAGGAAGGGTAATTAAATCACGGAGGATGAAATGGGCCAGACATGGGGGAGGAAAGATAATCTAAAAAAAATTTTACTGGGAGACCCGAAGGGAAAAGACCACTTGGAAGACCGAGACGTAGGTGGGAGGACTATATTAGGATAGATTTAAGGAAGTAGGATTTGCGAGGAATGGCTGCATAGAGTTAGCACTGAATAGTGACCCGAAGATTGGCGATTTTTTGGAACTACCACTTTAAATTAAGAAAACTTCATTTTTCGCGATTTATTTAAAAAGGTTACAGGCCCTACATAAGATAGTTATAGGCTATAGGGACTAAACATTTTTTTCGTAAAAAAATCCTTAAGGGTAGTTACAAGCTAGTTTCAAGTTGTATCAGAGTTAAAGTCTTGCATCAGGCTGAAACAGCTGAATACGCTCTCTGCAATGCAGCCTGTTATTATCTGTATCGGAATTATTGCAGTGAGAAAGTTGTATTGCCCATGTTTTAGGGTAGGGAAAGTTATGTCAGTGAATTAAATCGGATTTTTTCTTTGCATTTGCCTCAAGGGTAGTTCCACAAAACTTGGGCATGGTTCGCGAACGATATAGTTTTCAACTGAATGCGCATTTATGCAATCTGCCTTCTTATTTAAGTATACCGGAATAAATTCGTCCTTAACTCTTAAATTCATAATATATCGTATAGGATACAATTTGTAATAAAATAACGGAAAATAACTCGAAAGAAAATTCAACATCCATGTGAAATTTACAGAGCAGCACAGAAGAAATAAACTACGAGCTTAGTCATTGGGTCAACTGTTTTCTATGCAGTCCGGCATGGATTTATAATTTGCGTGAGAAACTTGCATGATGAATTATTATTGTGCTTCAAGTTGAATTTACCATAACTTCGACTATACGCTAAAGCTACTTTAATAATGTTCTGTTGCTACTTATAGTAGTTTCGATGGCGAAGCGATTAACACAAACTTGCAATCCAAGAAACCAGTTCTAAATCTTTAATTTGAGGAACAATGGAGTATTGTTTAATGTTACAGTGTTTGAACACGGTGTGCTTTGTTATTTAATTTCAACCTCATCCAAGCATGCCGATCACGCTAAAGTTAATGTCTGACACGGATCTTATTGCATTCGGCACGTTATGATTAGACCTCCGAATTTAGGCACCTAAAATAGGTTACAAAATTATGTAACTAGGCACTATTCTATAACTCTAGGCCAGATTTTTTTTTTTTATTTAAAATAGGGCACAAAACTATTGAAATGAAGTATTTTTTGCATTTTTATGTTTATAACTAGATGCAAGATTGAATTGTGGTGCTACAGAAGAATGTTAAGAATACGATGGATTGACAGTCACCAATGAGGAAATATTGAGAAGAATTAATAGTGACAGGAGAATCATATAGTATTATTAAACAGAGGCGGAATTCACTATTAGGACACCTAAGCAGATGCCAGAACTTTCTGCTTACTATAATAGAGGGGTAAATAGATGGCAAAAATAAAAGAGGGCGCCCAAGCTTCTCTAATTTGTCAAAGTCTCGTTTCATTTATTTCCAAACCTACCCGAGACCACTGCCAACAAAACACTGTTGTCATGTGAACTGTGATTTGGATTTGATAAATCTGTGTAAAAACGGATTAAGTATTCTCAAAAACATTCGATTTTTGGCATTTAAAATCAAAATTTTTTCAATATCCTTTTTTAGTGTGCACTTTCGTTATGAAACGAAGGTAATGTCAAAATTCCAAGTCTTGCCTATTATAGTTTAGGCTCTACGTTGATTCTCTGTCAGTCAGTTCAAAGCCTCTTATATACAGGATGTTAATAAATAACACCGAAATATTCTACCTGTATATAGAGGGGCCTTAGACAAGCAACTTTTATTAGGAGATTTTTGCTCTTTGACGTAAAACGTGTGTGCTACAGGGCATTAAAGTCGTTATAACTTGGTGGTCATAAATCAATAATTATGCGAAATAGGGTTAAAATGTTCATTAAATTGACTTCATGCCTTCCTAGTGATCGATACAAGCCTGACTCTTAATCAATCGTCAACAGCTATATCATAATTTAGTGTTTACATAATGTGCAAAATTTACAGACTAATCACATGACTGGTTGCCACTGCATTAGTCTTTTTTTTTATTCATAACTACTCACTACAGTGTTAACAACGAAGTTCCTTTGTTTTTCATTTTTTTCTAATGTTAGAAGTCAGTGGCGGCCATGCACTGGGAGATTTTATGCTGTAACAGGAAAAATTGAATCCATAGAGCAAAAATCTCCTAATAAAAGTTACTTGTCTATGTCCCCTCTATACACTGGTAAAATATTTCGGAGTTATTAATTAACACCCTGTATATAGAGATTATTCTCATGTCAATAATAATAGTATTATATTTGAAGTTGGTTTCAATATTGCAATGCAATTTTCTTAAAAATGTCATTTAAGGTTATCTCAGAACTAATATAAATAGAATTCCTCGTTTTTCCTACACACTCGTCCGTGACCTTTGGGTGTAAACAGGCATCTAAATTGTTTTTTGCATGTCTTATTTTTATAACATATGTGTTCTCTGAAGGTTGAAGGCTCTGACAGTTTCCTTGTTAAAGAATCGTAAAAGCTGAGGGATTCCTCTTTTGTGTATTGAATTGGTCATTAAAAGTCACTTGCGTAATGCAGCACCTTATCTCCACATTAATGCTTTTACGTCATGCATTGTACAGCTGATTGCTTTGTTACGTGTGAATAAGGTGTTGACGTTGTGACTAAACAACTTCACGCAGGCCTCAAACCATGCATGCCTATTATATTGAAAATTTCTTTAAGCGTATGTTGACTTTCCGTGCTCTAGCTGTTTAAAATAGTTCATAATCAAATCTTGGATGGTTATTATCAGGGCCCGGATTCTAATGACATGGGTAATGTTTAAATAAATTCCGGGGTGCGCGGGCAAAGAGAGTTAAGTCCACTTTCTTGTTACTGAGAATTCGAGTGACTTAACACACTGTACCAGCCCAACATAGCTTTAGAGATGGATAAACCCATGAGGCACACGTCCATAACTACCGTACAATTCTGAATATGACTTACTGGACTTAGGCCTAACACAAATGTAGAGAACATTTTTATCTATAACTCTGTGGACATTATCTCATTTTTATAGGACGGTGGACTTGACTCTCTTTGCCCGCGCACCCCGGAGTTACTGGGTTACTATACTGCAACATTCCGTAGGATCTACTTTAAAAACAATTTTCTTACTTTTTCTCATTTGCTCCAATCAAGAACAAACAACAAAGTTTTCAGACCTACAACATTCTTTCTGCATGTAGAGTTTTTAAAATTATGTACAAATTAGTCTATAACTTTATGTGTACAATAATAATTTTTTGTAAATAAAATATCAGTTTTTTGGCCATTCTTTATAATTATTCAGGCATTTTCTTTAAAGTTTATGGTCACTTTATAGGTCATTTCTCAAACAATTTTAGGTCATCAGAATCCGGGCCGTCCACCGTCGTGGCTTAGGGGATGCGTTCGCTCCTCTCACGCAGCGGGCCCGGGTTCGATTCCTGGTCGGGACAATTTACCTAGGTGGGTTTTTTTCTGTGGTTTTTCCTCACCTAAGAGACAAATATCGGGAAACTTTAGGCCTTTGTCCCCAGATATCATCTGGCCGTCATTATCATCTTCATCCAATCCTCGCCATGTTTGGAGTGTGTGTGTAAGTGGTGTGTCTCATGCTATGTGTTCGTGTTGTCTTGGAGGTGTCCCCGGCATTGGGCTGATCACTCATCAGGGGAGGCCCTCCATGCCCTTGTCTGGTCAAAAAAGTTGTATGTGATCCAAAGATAATCCCTGTCCTTGTAAGGCCCCGGTGGCTTGGGTCGCTTAAATCCTAGAAGGGGAGGTAAAACTAAGATAAAGAAAGAAAGAAAGAATCCTGGCCCTGATTATTATAATGGCGTTGGTAATAGATTATTTTTGCTAGGCCTATTACGGGTAAATGAAGTACGTTGTGTTGACCCCGAAATTCGATATCGAGTTTCCAAATAAATACACGTTTTGTTATAACTAGGGTTAGGATTTTTAGGTGCAAATTTTATATGAAAAAAGGAAGGGAAAAGGTGCTAAAATAAGGTAAAAAAGGGGACAAAAAGGTGCTATTTCACTCAAGTAATTCAAAAAAATCTATCTTCTATTAACAGGTATTGAGTTGCGAAAAAACACATCAAATCATCACTCACCAGAAACAGTAAAATACAGGAAGCTGTTGTACTTCAAGACATATCTACATTTTTAAAAATAAGCCTGTTTCTATTAGGACATAGAATGTCTTTGTACATGCTAAAGCTTCTTTCGACATCGACAGAAACCAGTGGGGCAAACTTTGTATTCACTCGGAATGGCAACTCTACACATGTGGCAAATTCCTCAACATCCGGATTTTTCTGAAGACTAGACTCAAGGATTTGCGCGCACACACAATATTATTGTTGATGGAATGAAATATGCATTTCCATTGTAGGGAGCTATTTGTTTCGGCAAAGTGAGAGAAAGAGGGTTTGCACGCACACGCGTATCATTTTCTGTTGTTGCAGGTGTGCTTTCAGTCCCGCTTTTACTGGAAGTAAAATGGAATGAAACTCACAAGTCATTCATAACGCTTTATAATGATAAAATGCACTCTAGAAGAATATTGATAAGCTACAGTATATGAAAAAGGGGAAGAAAGGGGATTATGGGCACTGTTGAGAAAAAAGGGGTAAAAGGTACCAAAAAAGGGAAAAAAGGTGCTACAAAAATGTCTCCATTCTCGACTATAGATAAAATCTCACACTGTGGTATCTTTCCGAAGAGCTTTAATTTACCCTACGAGAAAAGGTGCGCACCTAAAAATCCTAACCCTATAACCAAAATATCATAGTGTCTGTACAGTAGGGTAGGCAACGGAACTATTGCTTGTTAATTGTTTCTATTATTGGTGTATTCTTATGGAATAAATTTCTACTGATATTAATTTAAAAAGAATATGATACAGGATGATTCATGGTATGTAAATATCTAATTCGGCATTTGCCTTTACGACTGGGGAAACCATGAAAAAACCCATGTCAAAGTGGCCGGCGACGAGATTTGAACCTGGGACCTCCGGAATGCGAGTCCAAGACGTTTGAAATCTTGGCATGGAATTTCAGGATCGATTGAAATACATAGTATCCTACCTATGTTTAGGGTAGAGAAAGTAAAAAGATTGTGTCTCTCCCTTTTGTTTGGAGTGACTCACTGGGAGATCGTTGGAGATGATTTCATTTAATGACCGCAGCTTCTCACAGACATGTCGTCCAGTTGAAGTCAGAGATGCCAGCGGCTTCCTAGCAATTGAGATCGCGGCCTCCTGTGTAATTTGCTTTACAAACCACATAATTTCTCTTACTTTCATTTCGATCTATGATGACTGAACAGCTGTGTAGAAATTGCAGCTTCCATATGTGTTCTTGACATTGAAAACATTTTGTGTATCGTTATCAGACATATTCAGAATTAACCGTGTTGCACCTGTACAATAAAATCAGGTAAACTGATGTAACAAAGTGCCAGAATGCTTTTGTTTAATTAGTGATAATTGCAATTATGATATGCAGAAAATAAGTTATTTTTGTAATAGATTTCAGAGTTTAGCTCCAGATCGATTCATTACGGAAGAACAAAGGTCTAGTTTGATAAGCATATTTGAAGGAATATGTGAGTAGTGTTATTTGTCAAAGCTAACTGTATTGCACCTTCCAAAGCCGTATAAGAACACTGTAAAACAGTATGTTGTCATGAGAACTGATTTGCATTTGGTAAATTCTTTCTAATGTATTACCTCAAATATACACTAAATTGGGCATTACTCCGGTACCGATTTGGTCCAATATCAATAGGCTTCTTGCCATGGACGTTATAAATGCGTATCCCAACTCGTTTTTAAACGAAATTCCATTTTAATGTAAATTGTAAATATTATATTATTGAAAGCCGCCTATTACATAGGCTAAATAACACTAAAAATAAATAAATAAGTTATTCAGTAATCAAGTGAATGTAGAATTGGCAGACAGTGGTAAAATATAACTACAGAGAGTGCAAATTCAGTTGCCACAGTCTCACGAAAAGGTTTATTTTTCGCGATTCAGGACTTAGCATTTTTACCAAAAAAATTGCAAGTAAAAATATTGAGCTTAGTGTAGACACTTCGTGTACAAAATTTGATCAAAGTCATTAGAGCCATATTGGAGAAACTATCTAAAAATCATAAAGTGAAGTTATTCATTGCATGGCCAGGCGGCATCAAATGAATAAACAATTAAGTTGGTGTTTCTTTATGTTAGTTGATCTGACTGAATCACTCTTGGCTTCCGCTTTCCGAAACAAAAGCAACGTTGCAATATTCTCTCATTGTTATCATTGACCTCAGTTCTTCCCTCGCTTGAATCAATTCGCAGGTGTTATGGTTTACTGTAACTAGATCTTGCAACCCCGCAAATCACTCCACGTGGAGTTGACGAGTAGCTGTCAAAATCGTCACAGGACATTCTTAGATTTTGATTGGCTGGGGTAACTAGCTGATTGGTGCGGTAAAAACAAAGAAATGGATTGAACTGTCGGCAAACTTTTCCTCCTAACGAAAGGAAGCCGCCTGGCCATGCAATAAATAACTGGACTAAACACTCTTTAGGACTTATCTAATAAGTAAACTATTCTGACAGGTATTACTTCCTCTGACCGTACCGTAGGTTCAGGTAGAGGAAGTATTATGTTCGAAATTCGAAGTTGAGTTTTAACATAAATACACATGAGTCTAAAAATACTATTTTGAGAAACTTGTCCTTCTGTGTGACTGTGAACAGCCTAGCTCCAAAACGAAAAATCATACGAAAATAACATTTTGTATTTGGGTTAGGTACGGGTACCTTCTAGGGATGTGGCATGATGATTGACGACGATGTCCTCTTACTTTTAATGCCATTTTACATTAAGAAAATTTGGTTTTTCGCGTTTTTCTCGAATACGGCTTTAACGGTTTTGTGTAATGAACTCCTTATAGTAAGAGCTAAAACTTCTGTTAGGAACATTTTTTTCCCAAAAATTCTCTGAGGGGTAGCCACCCACTGTTTGTACAGTGTGTCCCACACAAGAGTTGGCCAATCATGCGGGTTTCTGCGTCGCGCCGACTACAGCTCTAACTCCCGAGCGAGCGGGTGAAATATCTACGCTAATAAAGCCGCTAATGGCGTTATGATTCAGGTTCTCACATTTACAGTTGGAATTACAATGAAAATAACCACGTACCTCATCATAAGAGATGTTGGAAATGTCCTCCTCTTGCATCCACAAAACACTGGAACCTTTTTAAGAAATTTTCTTTCACTCGCATAAGTTCAGCTTCCGAGACAGAGTTAATTTCTGTTGTGATAGGCCTATGTGATATTGTCTTTAAGTTCTTCTAACAGTATGTGAATATTATTTATGGGGAAACTTGAAAAATAAAGTGTATAGGTCAATTTCCCATACATTACAAAGGAAACGGGAGAAATATCTACGCTAAAAAGCCCGCTGATGGTAATGATTAAGGTTCTCACAAAGAAAACCTCATATGATTTATCTGGCAAAGACAATAGACAATATCACATAGGCCTATCACAAGTGAAATGAACTCTGTCTCGGAAGCTGAACTTAGCGCGTGAAAGAAAATTTCCTAAAAAGGTGCCAGTATTGTCTGGATGCAAGAGGAGAACATTTCCAACATCTCTTGTGATGAGGTACGTGGTTATTTTCATTGTAATTTTAACTGTAAATGTGAGAACCTGAATCATTACAACGACCGCGGCATTATTAGCGTAGATATTTCACCCGATCGCTCGGGAGTTGGAACTGTGCCCGCCGCGCCGCAGGAACCCGCGTCATTGGCCAACTCTTGCGTGGGACACACTGTAGAAACTCAGTCTTGCCTGGTGAATGATTTACTTGAAGAGACTGCCATACGTAATAATTTTATTATACTAAGAGGCAAAACTTTTGTTTGGGCAAAGGAAGTTAAGTGTTACACACCAGGTTTTTTTTTTTTTTTTTTTTTTTTTTTGACAGGGGCAGTCGAAGTTTTCACTTGTGAGCGGGGATAAGACGTAGAAAATTAAATATATAGGGTATTAATGAATAACACCGAAATATTTTACCTGTGTAGGTTATAGACGCGCCATAGACAAACAACTTTTGTCGGGAGATTTTTCTCTATGACGTAAAGTGTGCATGCTACAGGGCATTAAGGTCATTACAATTTGGTGCTCATAAGTCAATAAGTATTAATATTTCAATTAAATTCATGCCTTCTCAATGATTGATAAAACCTCATTCTTAAGCATTAATTAAATGCTATATCGTAATTTATAGTTTCCATAATCGGCAAAATTTACAGGTTAATCACTTGACTTGTCGCCACTGCATTAGTTTCTTTTTTTATTTAGTATCTTTGTTTTGCATTTTTTCAAATGTTAGAAGTCAGTGGCGGCCATGCCCTCGGAGATTTTATGCTTTAACAGGAAAAATTGAATCCATAGAGCAAAAATCTCCTAATAAAAATTGCTTGTCTATGTCCCCTCTATACACAGGGAAAACATTCATTAACACTCTATATAGATAGGTAATTTCTTGTTGAAGGTCTCCAGCACTGCCGACAAAGAATGCGGAGACGTAACGCGAAGACCTGATTAGTTAACACGCAACGCGTGATTATTTTCACCTTGTTTCCACACGACCTGTTGGCTGGATGCCTCGGTCCAGTCTGCCAAGTATTCCAGTGCATTCGAAAACATAATTTCATAAAGTTCCTGCATTAGACCTCATTTTCCTGCAGTCCTTGGCGTAGTCCGTCCCGTTAATCCTGCGTCACTCTCTCAAGGTTTGTTATTACTGGATAAGAACCTGCATCACGACTCTGTTAATAAATCCCATTCTGAACACATTCTAAAGTGTAGGTTGTATATCTGCAAAGGTACGGATTTGAGATTTTTACATCCCTCTGTATATTACCGGTAGGCATAGGCGTAACCAGGCCGACCATATGGGGGGGGGGGTTATAACATCCGCGGGGTCTGGAGGGTATGGAATATCCCCCAGGGAGAGGGGGTCCGGGGTCCTCCCCCGGAAAATTTTAAAAACTAAGATGCAAAATAACAAGTTTTAAGCTTCCGGGGGCCCTCCCCCGGAAAATTTTAAAAATTAAGACGCAAAATAACGAGTTTTAAGCTTCCGGGGTCCATCCCCGGAAAATTTTTAAAATTAACACGCAAAATAACGAGTTTTAAGCTTCCCACACTTTATACTTGTATTAAGTAATTTATGGGCAGACTTAAAAAAATTATACAATTTTCCTTTTTTTAATCAATGGGGGGGGGGGGTTCAAACGCCCAAACCCCCCCCCCCCCTCGTTACGCCTATGCCGGTAGGGAAACTTACATCAGATAGTGTAAGATTTGAGGCTTTCCTGGCGAATCTTATGTAGAAAATCTTCTCGGGTTTGCAACCAGGTGAGAAGTTTGTTGTGGTCCAACGTTTCCGAGGCTGACGCTGCCTCCATCCTCAGGGAATCTGAAGTGTCGAGTTTTAATATGTAAGGGATATATATACCAACCCGTGTTGGGCGGAGTCGACCAATCAGGGAGCAGCTGTTCTGTTTTCGGTCCTTTTTCCGGGCCAAAATGTTCCTTTTACATCAGATAGGTTTGCCATTAAAAGCGTCTTGAAGCAAGGAGATGAACTATTGCCTTTACTTTTGAATTTCGTATTTAGGAAAGTTCAGGAAAACAAGGTAGGCCTAGAATTAAATGGCAGTCACCCGATTTTAGCTTATGCAGATGGCGTTTGCTCGTTGGGCGATGACATAAACGCAATCGAGAGAAATGCAGGAAGTCTTTTCGATACCTGAAGGAATGTTGGATTAGAAATTAGTACAGAAAAAACTAAGTATAGTCATGAAACGTCAAAATAATGCGCTTCAAAATATTAAAATAGCCGGTAAATCGTTCGAACAAGTGGAAAAATTCAAATATCTGGGAGCAATAATTACAGATACAAATAACATCAAGGTAGAAGTTAGATGTCAACTAAAACAGGAAATGCCTGCTTTTATGCAGTTCAGAAACTCTTGTCTTCTCATCTCCTGTCCAGAAATCTAATAATAAAAATTTATGAGACAATTATCCTGCCGGTTGTATTATATTGATGTGAGACATGGGGCACGCCGTAGCGTAGGGGTTGAGGCGCTGCGCTACAAACCGGAAGGTCGGGGGTTCGATCCCCGATGAGATCGTTGGAGTTTTTCAGCAGGTGTAATCCTTCTGGCGGCACTATGGCCATGAGGTCGACTCAGGCTCTAACAGAAATGTGTACCAGGAGCAATCCTGGGGGTAAAGGCGGCCGGTGCGTAAGGCTGACAACCTTACCACCTTCACGTGCCGAATGTCTAACATCTGGGAGCCTCAACCTCCTGGAACCCTCTGGGCCTCCATGGCCTGTGTAGGAAATACTTCACTTTACTTCATGTGTAATTTTTAAAAAAAAATTACATTCGTCGTACTATGTAACCATAGGTAATTAACTTACTATCTAATATATAAAATCGAATGTGTGTTTGTGGATATGTGGGTATGTATGTTCCCTATACAAATCTACATTTCTTTACCACTTTGTACACATACCCAGTTAAACCCGGGAAGTAACGCGGTCAACATTAAAATTCAAACAAACCAGTCCTTCCCTTGAAAATTATATAATTTCTGAGAATATTATACTGAATATTATATTGAAAGAAATGAAATGCAGTTCAGTTCACATGACAACAGTGTATTGTTTACTGTGTTCACATAGGGCTTTGGCAACTACATAATACTGGACTTTAACAAATTATGATTCCATCGATGTAAATAACTTAAATAAAAATAATTACTGAAAAATGAAATCCACGAAAATAATATTTTATGAAACTCATAGCTGCAGAGTTCATATGGGAGAGAATTCCAGCATTCCATCTGGAGGGTAAAAAGGTGATAAATGTATGCATTAAACTGTGTGAAACGTGATTAATTTCTGTAATAACTATCTCCTGTGTTGGCAATGCTCATGTGACACAGAGTTCACCAGAGGAGGGCGATTGTTCGGAAGCGTTACCCATCCATATCTCCGGTTCATTTCACTAGTAGGCCTACCCATAAAATGATTTTTAAGGTTTCGAAACAGAGCCCTCTTTTTCATGTTCTGCTTGTTTTGATAGCGGAACAATTCAGCCATATAATTACAAAGACAGTAATCTCCACTTCACTGCACCCAGAGTTTTAATGTCATAGCTTATCACTAGGGACCGGATTTTTAGGTTTTTAAAAACACTGTTTTAGGTTTTCCATTAGGTGAAATAGTTTTATTTTAGGTTTTTTTTCCAAAATATCGTTTTCGGGTAGAATAATTGGTTTAATGAATTTGAATGTGCTACATAGGATTCAATACATAATACTTGGTAAGTTTAACTTAACAAAATTAACTTAAATTTGTGTAAACTTGCTTTAGGACAATATTACACAATTGAAGAAAGAAAGCATAAGCAATCAAAAGAGCAGTGAAAATAAGTTTGCCTTACATTTTATTACAGGGCAGTAATAAAAGCAAACAAGCGCTTTAAAACACAGAAATCTATATCCTATATCTATAAGCTTATACACGGCAACAATGGTTGTTCGTACGAATATTTTAAAAGGAATACACCGGTACTGTTACACTTCCTCTCTGGATACTGTCCATCCTAGACGACAATGAGTTGAACGAAACGCTGGTGGTATTAATTTTAACCCGACACAAATTATTATCTCTCCGCAAAATGTCGATTTCTCAAAACAAGGCAAAAAAGTAGCCTAAATTAGATATTTTAGGTTTTATATCCCATTTAGGTATATTTAGGTTTTTATACCCATTTAGGTATTTTTAGGTGCCACGCCGTAGCGTAGTGGTCGAGGCGCTGCGCTACAGACCGGAAGGTCGCGGGTTCGATTCCCGATGAGGTCGTTGGAGTTTTTCGATTGGCCTAATCCTTCTGGTGGCACTATGGCCCTGGGGTCGACTCAGCCTCTAACAGAAATGAGTACCAGGAGCAAACCTGGGGGTAAAGGCGGCCGGTGCGTAAGGCTGACAACCTTACCACCTTCAAGTGCCGAATGTCCAAAATCTAGGAGCCTCAACCTCCTGGAACCCTCTGGGCCTCCATGGCCTGTATAGGGATCACTTTACTTTACTTTACAGAATTAATGTGGGTGAATCCTATGGACGTGATTCAGAAAAGTGTATGAGCGCCTTTTGTTTTGTAAGTAAGGAAAAAAATAGGTAAAAACCTAATAATCCGGTCCCTACTTATCACTAGGGCCTGGATTTGAAGGTTTTAACCTATTTTCCCCCAGCTTCCTAATTAGAACATTTTTAACGCATTTTTCCGTTCCATGCCCCTTGTTTCCGAATATATGAATCTTATAGAACCTAAAAGGGACTAAAGAGGACTTTTACTGAAAAACTAGGGGCCAAAGTGGACTTTTGCTGAAAAACTAGGGGCTAAAGAGGACTTTTGCAGAAAAAACTGTTTTTTAAATACTAGATCTAGGGCAAACATGCCTAATTTCGCAGTATTTTTTTATTTTATTTACTGCAAAATCAGGAACAGTAATGGAAAAATAGAAAAAAAATGTATAAAATAGAAGAAAAGATGCCCTCTTTGATGAATAAGATGGAATATTTCCACTACTGTTCCCAATTTTGCAATAAATAAAATTTAAAAGATACTGCGAAATTAGGCATGTTAGCTGTATAGAAATATCAGATGAAGCAAAGCGGGAAAAACAAAGCAGTACAGGAATGAAAAAGCACGCTTTTGATTGATAAATTTATTTTGTTACTTGTAATATTTGGTGGTTATATATATTTATATAATGTCTTGCAGGTTGTGATTGCAATTTATGTCTAGTATAGTGAAGTAACAGTGACCTCAGTGTTATTATCATTGTTTGCAATTAATTTAATGGTTTATATAATGTCTTAAAGCACGAAAAATTACAAGTTAAAAAGTTAAAATTAACATGCTTAAAATTAATGTTGTAAATTATGAGATTTTTAAATAGATTTTCCAATTAATGTAAAGGAAAATAAATATGTTAATTTGTGCATTTTAAGAAAAAAACATAATAAAAATTAATTTATACAATGCACAGAAATTAGCAATATATATGTCGCTTTGTCGCTTGTATTGTAACTCGAAAATGTGCCGCCTCGCCGTCGCAGGAAATGGTACTTCAGCCGTCTGCAATTCTTTGAAATCTGCAACTAATCCATTGTCGTTTCAACTTTAAAATAACAGTTTGCCGACCAATCTTAAAGGGACAAATTCAGCTCCTTATTTTTGTAGATAGGAAGTGCATTGAGTGGTATATTGAATATTTTGTATCATTAAAGGGTAAATATCTTAATTGTTTAGTTATTTTTCAAGTGCCGATAAAAGGAATAGTTACTTGTTTATTTTGTTAAAAAGAATATTAGAATAACCGATCAGCCCCTGTCATCTGGATATGTATTTTTAGCGACTAGCCTAAGGAAGTTACCCAAAGCCACATGCGACATGTAAACTTGTGATTTATTGAGGAGTCTGCTTGAACTCCTTAAATGGCGTGGACAGAGCGTGGCCGTATGCAAGTGCAAATTAATTTGGCTCTGTCTCAGATTTCTGTGATTATGTTACAGCTATTAGCATATGACTGACATAAATTCTGCTGTTAGTACTGCTTTATTGCTGGAGAGAGAAAGTTATATCTTCTGGAGACATTATTGTGGTAATTTACTGCATTTATATTTCTGTGTGTAAAGAGATCTCTTTGAACCGAGCGAGGTGGCCGAGATGGTAGGATTCGGAAATTCGTGGGTTCAAACCCCGTGATCGGTCAATGATATGGATTTTTCCATGGTTTCCTTAGTCGTAAAGGCAAATGCCGAATTGAACGTGCCATAATGCCGCATTCACATAGAAAATTAACCGTAAACTTAAAAATCCGGTGCCATGTTTTTCAGTGGGACCATTCACAACGCAAACTTCAAACTTTTGCGTTAATTTATTGCGAAAAATAACGATACAACCAATCAGAGAATAGAACAGGAGACGCAAGTGGAAGTAGCCAAGATATGGCGTCTATGAATGAGAAACTCGTAACGTTGTGTCCTATCCCTGTTTTTATGATAAAAGGCATCCATTGAATTAAAGATGGGGTATTGAAGGAAAATATGCAGGGTGTTAATGAATAACACCGAAATATTTTACCTGTGTATAGAGGGGACATAGACAAGCAACTTTTATTAGGAGAATTTTTCTCTATGGATTCAATTCTTCCTGTTATAACATAAAATATCCCAAGGATATGCACGCCACTGTCTTCTAATGCTTGAAATGATGGGAAACAAAGGAACAGTGAATATTGTGTAGTGGTCGGGAAAATTGTAAAAAATGACGATCGATATCTTACAACTCTGAGGGAAAAAAAGACAAACGAAACATTTTTGTTAGGTTTGGAATTAGGAATAAAAACATAATGCAGTGGCGGGCAATCATATGATTAATCAGTAAATTTTGCATATTATGAAAATTATAAATTATGGTATAGCTGTTGATGAATTGTTAAGAATCAGATTTTTATCGATCATTACGAAGGCATGAAGTCAATTTAATTAACATTTTAACCCTATTTCGCACAATTATTGAGTTATGAGCACCAAATTTTAAGGACTTTAATGCCCTGTAGCATACACATTTTACGTCATAGAGCAAAAATGTCCTAATAAAAGTTGCTTGTCTATGTCCCCTCTATACACAGGTAAAATATTTCGGTGTTATTCATTAACACCCTGTATGGAACTGAAATGAAATGAACTACTGTAGTATGTAAATACAGCCCATATAATATTCTGTTAATTTATATACATGTATGTATACACTTGTATGATTTCAATTTTTTAAAGGCCTACACGTGTTTAATAGAAATATGAAAGTATTTTCGTCTATGGCAGCCATTTTATCAGCTGTTCACTTTCTCATTTGTGATTGGTTGTTACGAACGTTAAGTTTTCGTCTTGAATGCTCAATGGAGTGCTCAAGTTTGCGTTACGTTTTATGTTCTTGAGATTGAAATCTACGAAAACACTATCATAGTAAAACATTAATTTCTCAATTTTTGAATTTTGTATGGAGTAAGGCTATCATAGAAAAACATTAATTTCTCGATTTTTGAAATTTGTATGGAGTAAGGCTATCATACAAAAACATTAATTTCTCGATTTTTGACATTTGTGTGAAGTAAAGCTATCATAGTAAAACATTGATTTCTCGATTTTTGAAATTTGTATGGAGTAAGGCTATCATAGGACAACGTTGATTTCTCAATTTTTGAAATTTATATCATAGAAAAACATTAATTTCTCTATTTTTGAAATTTGTATTGAGTAAGGCTATCATAGATAAACACTAATTTCTCGATTTTTGAAATTTGTACGGAGTAAGGCTATCATAGAAAAACATTAATTTCTCGATTTTTTTTAATTTGTGTGGAGTAAGACTATCATAGTAAAACATTGATTTCTCGATTTTTGAAATTTGTATGGAGTAAGGCTATCATAGAACAACATTAATTTCTCGATTTTTGAAATTTGTATAGAGTAAGGCTATCATAGAAAAACATTAATTTCTCGATTTTTTAAATTTGTATGGAGTAAGGCTATCATAGAAAAACACTAATTTCTCGATTTTTGAAATTTATGTGGAGTAAGGCTATCATAGTAAAACATTGATTTCTAGATTTTTGAAATTTGTATGGAGTAAGGCTATCATAGAAAAAACACTAATTTCTCGATTTTTGAAATTTGTATGGAGTAAGGCTATCATAGAAAAACATTAATTTCTCGATTTTTGAAATTTGTATGGAGTAAGGCTATCATAGAAAAACATTAATTTCTCGATTTTTGAAATTTGTATGGAGTAAGGCTATCGTAGAAAAACATTAATTTCTCGATTTTTGAAATTTGTATGGAGTAAGGCTATCATAGAAAAACATTAATTTCTCGATTTTTGAAATTTGTATGGAGTAAGGCTATCATAGAAAAACACTAATTTCTCGATTTTTGAAATTTGTATGGAGTAAGGCTATCATAGAAAAACATTAATTTCTCGATTTTTGAAATTTGTATGGAGTAAGGCTACCGTAGAAAAACATTAATTTCTCAATTTTTGAAATTTGTATGGAGTAAGGCTATCATAGAAAAACATTAATTTCTCGATTTTTTAAATTTGTATGGAGTAAGGCTATCATAGAAAAACACTAATTTCTCGATTTTTGAAATTTGTATGGAGTAAGGCTATCATAGAAAAACATTAATTTCTCGATTTTTTACATTTGTGTGAAGTAAAGCTATCATAGTAAAACATTGATTTCTCGATTTTTGAAATTTGTATGGAGAAGGCTATCATAGGACAACATTGATTTCTCAATTTTTGAAATTTGTATCATAGAAAAACATTAATTTCTCGATTTTTGAAATTTGTATTGAGTAAGGCTATCATAGAAAAACACTAATTTCTCGATTTTTGAAATTTGTACGGAGTAAGGCTATCATAGAAAAACATTAATTTCTCGATTTTTTTAATTTGTGTGGAGTAAGACTATCATAGTAAAACATTGATTTCTCGATTTTTGAAATTTGTATGGAGTAAGGCTATCATAGAACAACATTAATTTCTCGATTTTTGAAATTTGTATAGAGTAAGGCTATCATAGAAAAACATTAATTTCTCGATTTTTTTAAATTTGTATGGAGTAAGGCTATCATAGAAAAACACTAATTTCTCGATTTTTGAAATTTGTGTGGAGTAAGGCTATCATAGTAAAACATTGATTTCTAGATTTTTGAAATTTGTATGGAGTAAGGATATCATAGAAAAAACACTAATTTCTCGATTTTTTGAAATTTGTATTGTGTAAGGCTATCATAGAAAACCATTAATTTATCGATTTTTGAAATTTGTGTGGAGTAAGGCTGTCATAGAAAAACATTAATTTCTCGATTTTTGAAATTTGTATGGAGTAAGGCTATCATAGAAAAACATTAATTTCTCGATTTTTGAAATTTGTATGGAGTAAGGCTATCATAGAAAAACATTAATTTCTCGATTTTTGAAATTTGTATAGAGTAAGGCTATCATAGAAAAACATTAATTCCTCGATTTTTGAAATTTGTATGGAGTAAGTCTATCATAGAAAAACATTAATTTCTCGATTTTTGACATTTGTATGGGTAAGGCTATGTAACATGTCGAATTTCTTGTATAAGCGCATATCTTTCAGCTCAAGTAGTTGAGTGAGTCATTGAACTCTAGTATTAAGTTTATTACAGAAACAGAAACTCGGAGCAATTACAACTCAGTAAACATTTATGTTGACACCTGCCGGCTGCCCTATCAGTCATCAGACTTATTAATGTTAATCATACCACACATGTCACTGCGTATTCATTAGATGCTGATACATGTTGCTACAGAAAAACCTTTCAAATTTGACTATTCCACTCATACGCCGCGTGTTTTGATATTGACCATATTGACCATAAATTTGAATAAAATATTTTTTAGTTCCCTTTTCTGTCCATTGGATTTTCTCATTCAGTATTTTCTTACTTTTTAAAATTGTAGTTGAGCCTTATTTATTCTCCTTTGAACATGGGAGCCATATCAGGTGGCCAGATTCTGTGTGTATACCAGTAGTTCAAACAACGTTTGATGTGCAGCTGTTTTCTATTGTTGATGTGCTTATTGGATCTGTTAAATTTCAACTGATATTAATTTTAATGAATATGTTTCTGGATGAATTATCGGGGATGATGTATGCCATTTGCTTTCGTGACTTGGGGAACCATGAAAGTAAATAGTCAAACTGGCTGGTCACGGGGTTTGAACCCGGTAGGTCTACCACCTGAATGCGAGTCCAAGACGCTACTATTTCGACCACCTCGCTCGGTTTACTTTTTACTTCGTAGTAGGTCTAAATGTCAGTGAGTCTGCACACAATTTCACCTGTTCGAGTGTACCCAAAGAACATTACCACTCTCACATTATGCAAAGGATGTCAGTAACTTCCCATGTACAACCCTTTGTACACATTGTGTTTAGTTCCATTTATTAAAAATAAATGTCAGTTTCGTTGGAACTGTTTCATTGAGCGATTTTGTCTATTAAGTCTTCGTGTGCATGTTTATATTTTTGTCAAACTCGATTCAGGAAAGATTCTCCAGTCTGAGCATTTTTAAAAATAATTTTGTGGGTCACGTCTCTTGGTGTTCAGCTAATGATCCTTTGATTTGACCTTTATACATTTCGTATAGCACGTGATTTTCGTAAAGGTGAGCACAGTGGCTTTTCTGTTTAAGCACAAGAGTGGATTAATATTGGCATTCCATGTTCTAAAAATGTCTTCACATGAAGCATTTACTAAATATGAAAGGTGTTCCATTAATGGTTTGTTACTACGAGGCAGGAACTTCGCTTCTTTGTGGCTTAAAAACTGCAGAACCAATTGTGAACTCGATGTCTAGGTCAAGCCTTACGTGTGGACGGTATTAATTAAGAAAACGAGGGCATTGCCGTATCCATTGGAAAATTTGATTGTATACGCTCGCATTTGTTCTATTATTTACTAGCTTAAAAGGACCGGCGTCGTCCAGGTTTTGTTTTTTGTAATTCGAAGTTAACTTATGAAGGACTTTCCATTTTCAAATTCTAGGTCCTTTTATAGGTATAGGCCTATGAAATTTGAAATAGGAAGAAAGAGTTATCACACTCAAACTATTCCCTCAGAAAACGCTTGATATAGCTTTTTATGACTCTAGAGGATGTAGAATTTTGCATCCCATCGCTTCTACACACTAAGCCTGGTAGGAGTTGAAATAAAAAGAAACAGAAATTCCGGAACATAAAATTGTATTGTCTTTGCGGAATATTTTATTTCTCACTCTCATGTTACCAAAACCCGTTTCGGGGATGAAATTAAAAAGAAATTCAATATCACTTTCATACTTCCCTCCCCCAAAACCTGCTATATAATACTCATAATATACATATTACCATACCTCGTATTGTTTTCTCTAAGTCCAGGGTAAAGAAAGTTATGCGACTGCAGCACATTGTGCATATTTTCGTGGATTTCATTCTTCAGTATTTATTTTTTATAACATGAGTTCTACCAATAGCTTCTCTAATTTGTCAAAGTCCCATATCATTTACTTCCAAAGCTACCTGTGACCACTGCCAACAATACACCACTGTCATGAGAACTGTACATGGTATGTGATTTGGATTTGATAATCCTATGTAAAAAGGGATTATGCCTCCTCTAAAGCATTTTATTTTTGGCAATTAAAATCAAATTTTTCAAAATCCTTACATTACATTATGAAACGAAGGTACAGTCAAAATTCCAAGTCTCTATGATCTATTATAGTTTAGGCTCTACATTGATTCTCTGTCAGTCAGTCAGGACAAAGCCTCTTATATATGAGATTACAAATTTACTGAAGGCCCCCATATAAGCAAAGCTCATGTTAGGTGGAATTATCTCATTTCTTATATGAAAGAACAGAGATATGTACAAATATATACAAAAAACAATATACTAAATAGACTAATATCTACATATCTATCTTGTAGTATGAATAAAGAAAGTAAAAATGATTATTAAGGCCCTGAAGTTAATGCTCTATCAGAAGATGAAACATTCACGCAGATATGCTGTAAAATCTATTAAATATGCTCCGGAACCAATGAAGTATGCTCTTTCATTGTAGTAATTTTGATAGTCATACTTTACATCTCTTGTTAGCTGAATTACATTACAGAATTATTTTAAAAGCAAGTTCATTCCAAAAAAAAAAAAAAAATTAGAACTAATGGAGTGAAACGTCGCTTTAATATTATACTTCATTTCCGAAAACATTAGGCTATGTAATGCCAATCATTGTACAGTCTGTTCCCAAAAATTCACTTAGCAAAATATGCTAGAAATGTTTAATTAACAGATATATGCACAAGATTTAAAGTATGTCAGAAATATGCTGTTCAAAATGTGGCAAATTAATAAAACTTTAGTATGAAGCAAATTTGATGTAAATTAACAAAATATGCAAAATTAAAATCTCAATTTTCTGTAATTTCTTTCGGGTTTTATGTACATTTTATCACTAGCATGTAATATAGTGCATTTTTCAAAATATGATTTTTAAAAACTTCCCTGACCCTGATTATTATGTTGTTCATTTCACTTTATTTAATTTCTGAGCTCTGTTGAGGAAGACTGTGTTCGAGTAGAGACTTCCTTACTTGGAGGAAATTGGGAAAATATATTTTAAGAATGTGACACCATTTTTGGACCTCATCTTCTTGCCTCATTTTCTTGCCTCATTAGAAGGAGAAAACTCAATTTGAGTTCGCCAGGGTGTCATTTAGATTTTTATATCATGGCAAGACTGTCGTGATGAAGAAATGGCGTGGGCATGTTGTATCGAGACAGCTGTCGTACACTGGGATCGATAGTGTCGTAATTTCTGCAATTTCTTGTCAAGTGACTCCACATACAACCAATCAAATGTTGAGGTAATAAGATGTGGAATCTTGTCGCATTCTCGTGTTTTCTACACAATTCAATATGAAAATTTTAAAGTATAAAATACCAAGTATTTATAAATAGCTCAATTATTGTTCACTTTATTGAGAAGTGGTCTAGCCATACCCTAAAGTAAACCTGTCCAAAATCGTATGCTGTTTGGACGCAAGGAACAGGTGCTGCTGACACCATTTTGAAATCCCATACGTAATATCCCAAGTTAAGCAAGTTAAACAGAAATTACTAGAACATATTTATATTAAGGGCCTGTATGACGACCACCTGATATCATAGAGAACCTATCTGGAAGTTGGCCAAGAATTGCGTATTATGATCGTAATTCATGATAATAAGATAGAACTGACGGCCATGTTATCTGGTTAAACAGGTTGACCAACGCGACAAACCTCACGGGAGATATAATATGGCACATTTTCGAAATGCGTGAATTCGGTATGCCCTAGAAAACTAATATAACTGTTCACAATCTAACCAACCTAACCTAACTGCCACTAAAATAGAATCTACCTGCCACTATTTACCTTAATGCAAGGAGGACAGTTGGTCATCCTGCTTCGTTCAGAACCGTAATGTGGCTGCGTGTTTTATGCGTAATAAATTAAACTGATTGAAATGGGTGAAAATACAAGATCAAGTTCTAAAAACTACTGACTTCACCCCTTAATCAATTTCTTGAACAAAAGTAAGTAGGCTACATTTAATATAGTTTCCAGTTCCAGGAAGGAAAATTGCAATGCTAAAGAGATAGTGATCTACCCGTGATGCTTAAAGTTTGAGTTCATTGGCCTGTCTGTCAAATTATGTTCTAGTAACCCTTGTATTTGCTTGTTTAAAAAAAAAAAGCCTTCTCTACCTTCTAAATATACAGGGTGTTAATGAATAACACCGAAATATTTTACCTGTGTATAGAGGGGACATAGACAAGCAACTTTTATTAGGGGATTTTTTCTCTATGGATTCAATTTTTCCTGTTATAACATAAAATATCCCAAGGATATGCACGCCACTGACTTCTAATACTTGAAATGATGGGAAACAAAGGAACAGTGAATATTCTGTAGTGGTCGGGAAAATTGTAAAAAATGACGATCGATATCTTGCAACTCTGAGGGGAAAAAAAGACAAACGAAACATTTTTGTTAGATCTGGAATTAGGAATAAAAACATAATGCAGTGGCGGGCAATCATGTGATTAGTCAGTAAATTTTGCAGATTATGAAAATTCTAAATTATGGTATAGCTGTTGATGAATTATTAAGAATCAGGTTTTTATCGATCGCTAAGAAGGCATGAAGACAATTTAATGAAAATTTTAACCCTATTTCTCTCAATTATTGACTTATGAGCACCAAATTTTAAGGACTTTAATGCCCTGTAGCATACACATTTTACGTCATATAGCAAAAATGTCCTAATAAAAGTTATATGTCCCCTCTATACACAGGTAAAATATTTCGGTGTTATTCATTAACACCCTGTAGATATTTATTATGCACAAGTACATTACTTAGGTTGGTTTTGGACATTAACTAGTATGTCTGACATTGCTTTTCAAAGTATGGGAAGCTTAGTCAGTGCTTGCATCAGCTGACTGGTATCCATTTTTACGTCCAGTTGATCGACTGGCTGATTTCTTAATTAAGAATTCTTGTTGAAATGCCAGATATTAATTTTTGGTTATAGTATCTTAGTAGGATTATTACACCTTTTGGATTATTATTATATTGGAACTGATTCTTCCTTTTCCTTCCTAAATCCATAGGCCCTCTTGTGTTTATTCAGTTACAAAATCTTGACTTATTTATTCTTTGGATATTGCAATTTTGCTTGTTAGTTTACCCCGATAGATGTTCAATTATTCATTTTCTTCTGTCTATTGTAACTTGTTGTGATATCATTTGAGCTAGTCTTCTTGCCATGGACATTATAAATGCGTATACCAAGTTTTATGAAAATTCTGTAAAGCGTATGAGTTATCGCTCGTAAAGACACACGGACGGACCGACAGATGAACATTTTCTCGTCCCGCTTACAATCTCATCAAGTTCCATACTGGCACTTAATAAAATTGATTTATATATTTGTTTTAATATATTTATTCTACGGATTAAAGTGTAACTAAAAAAATTAAAGCTTGTTTTGAGATGGTAAAAAACTAAAATCAAACTGTTTCAATATGTTTAAAAAACTAATACATCGTTTATAAAAACCTAAAAATCTGGGCCCTAGTCATTACCAAAATAGTGTCTTCTAATGTTTGAACTATACTGGAGAGAAAGTGAAGTTACACAAAGCTTTCAGTTCTGTACTTAGCGGAATTAAAAGTAGCGGAAATGTGTGGAACATTACAGAGAAGTCTCAAGTTGTAAAACTTGGTTATAGTTCTGAGAGATCCAACCTTTTCTAGTGTAGACACTGAAGTAATTACAAGAGACTTTTGTGTGGATAAAATGGGGCTGCAGTGATAGCTTCTAAGGTCTAATCCATTGTCATTTAGTATTGGCTCTCATTCGCTTTAGGCAACTGCTATTATAAAAATTAACTAATTATATCACTTCATTATTAGCCTGCGTACAGTGTGGAAGTAATGTAACTGTGCATAATTTACTTACTCACTCAATGGCAATAGACAATTCCTCAGCAAGCTAAAGGAATATTATCTATTTTATGGAACCCGTAGGTTCATTGCCGCGCTTACCTGAGCCAGCCATTCAACCCTATTCTATGCTAACTCCATCCAACCATCCTTCGCAAATCCTGCTTCCCTTAAGTCTGCCCTAATATTGTCCTCCCACCTACTCTAAGTCTTCCAAGTGGTCTTTTCCCTTCGGGTCTCCCAGTTAATACTTTTGAGATATCTTTTTCTCCCCATGCGCGCAACATGTCCAGCCTATTTCATCCTCCGTGATTTAATTACCCTTACTATATCTGGTGAAGAGTGCAGGTTATGAAGCTCGTCGTTATGCAGTTTTCTCCAGTCCCCATTTTCATCCCTTTTGAGCCCAAATATTTTTCTAAGCCCCCTGTTTTCGAACACTCTGTTTAAGTTCTTTTCGAAGAGTAAGCGGCCATGTCTCATATCCATATAATACAACCGGCAGGATAATTGTCTTATAAATTTTTATTTTTAGCTCTCTGGACAAGACGAGACGATAAGAGTTTCTGAACTGCATAAAAACAAGCATTTCCTGATTTTAGTCGACACTTAATTTCTACCTTAATATTACCCTTAATATTATTTGTTTATGTAATTATTGTTCCCAAATATTTGAATTTTTCCAGTTGTTGGAACGATTTACTGGCTATTCTGACAATCGTCCCCTGTATGGCAAACTAGCGAAAGTGCAATACATATTTAATGCACTTTCGTTAGTTTGCCATACAGGGGACGATATTGTGTCATGTTTACTGTTTGACTATGCCTTTTTGAAGTAAAACTTCTTGTGGCGGTAGAGGGTAAATCTGGAAAATCAGTCACACTAAAACCGTCACGAAATCAGTCACACTAAAACTGTCACGAAATCAGTCACACGCAATCGGAATCGAATTGAGAATATCTGCAACGTACTTTTGATACGTGGCTCCTTCCTCTTTTATGCCCACTACTATGTAGTAGGCAATGGGTACCCAGGCAAAGCCCATTTGCCCCATGATTTTGAGTATGATTTGGAAGTGGTGTCATAGCTGTAAAGTAGGGGTGGTTAGGAATGTTCGATTCTATTGTTGTAGCCGAAAAGACAGTCTATTGTAATTTTGTATATCCAATTTCTTGCTCTAAAATTTTGTTTTACGCGGTCAGAGGGTCCTTTTATTTAAAAATTTTGAAGTTTGGGGGGGGGGTGTTATTGTGCGGGTTGCGGCCCGTCTTTTGCAAGGGAACTATTCCAACATTCGTTGCGAGGCCTTGGAAAACCGCAAAAAACCTTGGCAGAATAGCTTGACTTTAGTGATTTAGCAATAGGACCAGATTTTATTTAGTGTAGGCTTAATGCATGGTGACTTCTAGTCTGGAGATCCATTTCCTGAAATCACACAAAATGCTTATTAATTTCTACTCGGGGAACCAAATTAAAAATTTTCCCCTGCTATTTGGCTCGTGTTCAGAGTATTGCCAGTCCGAATTACCAGTTATCCGCCTTATATGAGGTCTTGTGTGTTCTGTTAGAGTCCTAGTGCTTCAATCATCTCCTGTGGAAGGAGTGACTTCGGCCTCTTGTGTTTGTCGTGTGTTATGTCATAACGGCCCAGCTCCGCGATTTGGGGATTTTCGTGCCCGTTGCAACTTTCGTAGAATGTCGCCGCGCTAGTCGCTATATATTCTTGGATGGTGTCCATGTTAGTTTCCTTATGGAGGGTCCAGATTGGAGTGACTCGCGGAAGTTTAGTGATAGTGTATAATACTCTGTTTTGTAGTTTTTGCAGTTTACTCATATGAGTTTTGCTGGCGTGGCCCCACACTGGGCTAGCATATGTTATGATGCTCCTAACCAATGCTTTATAGATCGTTAAGGATGTACGAATGTTTAGTTTGGAAGTGTTGTTCAACAATGGGAATAGATTCCTTAATTGGGCATACGCCTTAGCTCGCAAGGAGTCTATATGTTTCCTGAATAGTAACTTTTGATCCAATATTACTCCCAAGTACTTGGCTTCTGTCTTCCATGGGATGGCTTTTCCGGTTATTTTTAATTCAGGAGGTAGGATTCTGAAATTACTTGTTTCGGTGCGGACTGCACAGAAAACAATCAACTCAATTCTGTCATAGCCATTCTGCACGGCGGTTGACTCACAACTAAATTACCATCGCCTCTACTCATATAGCCGTACATTATAATGTTACCAAATAATGTGTCCGTATACTAAGAGATGCCACACTCTCCCGTGACATGCATCATCTCATGCTACCGTCACTTTACTTTTAGGGGGGAAGATAGTTGCCATGATATACTTCGTATAATGCGAAGATTGAATGTACTTGTAATTTCAAGTTTCTACAAGGAACGTAAGCATCGCCGACTAATTTAGCCACTTTGTCTTCGGTTGCGAAATTAGTATGCGTACTTGGCATAGCCCGCTGATGGGAATTTTTTCCGCTGTATTTCTCTTTTCACAAGAGTTCCGAATAATTACAAAGTTCTCGCTTCCTCAGAAAGTTAGAAGTTTTAGGAATGTTTGTTCCGAGTTAGTTTAGAAACAAATGTTCATTGACATTTGTGGCAAGAGAACTTGTGGGCTAAAGAAAGCTTTTCATTATAAACGACCTGTCTTCTGAGTATTCTATTTGTTGCGATTCCGTCTGAAGGAAACAAACACGCGGGATCAATATGGTTCTTATGGTTGGGAACAGAGCTCCCCTCTGTTTGTGGGTCCCGATGTTTTGCAAGTAAACAAGGGGAAAGCTTTTTTTAGGAAATAGAGCTGCCAACTCCATGGATTAAATGTTATTTCCCCATTATTCTATTTTACGATTCTCTCTCTCTCTGGTAAAAATTTGTCGCCATTTGTAGTTCACGCTGTCTTAGTGGAAAATGGAACTTCCAACACCCAGTGACGGTCAGCTAACGTACATCCCCGCGGTATTTGTTCCCTATTTGGAGATAACAGCTCACAAGTTAGCCAAGCTATTTATTTAATACATAAGTTTGCAGTCACTTGTTTTTTCTTCTTTTTTTGTTTCTCCATAGCCTGCCAGGGTGTCCACTGGTCGGGAAAATCCGGGAATCCGGGAAAAGGCCGGGAATTTCGTATGGTCGGGAAAATCAGGGAAAAGTCAATGAATTTCTTAAAATATCCGGGAAAATTCGAAAAATTGCAAAGCTCAAGATAAGAACTAGAAGAGAATAAAAGAAAACTACTCTTAGAGCCCGAAAAAGCTGCAGCTGCTCTAGATGAACAAATTAAGTTGCTGAAGAAACAAATAAATGGGATCAAAAAGACTTCTAGACAATAATAGGCGTATATGAAGGTATATTTAATTTATTTTATTGTTCCTTATTTTTGTATCTGTTATAGCCTAAGTAATTATTGTTTGCAATTACTTTTGTAACTAAAAGTTTTTCTTATTTAAAGTATGTATAATCCTATAATTTTTCTTATACAGTTATTAGAAAGTGCTTCATAATCATATTTTGGTCTGGAATTTCTGAAATGATCAATGAAAATCAGGGAATAAGTCTGGAATTTCTTCAGCATTACTTGGTGGACACCCTGGCCTGCGTTTTTAGTCGCAACATTCAAAGAAGGGGCTATAAGTTATTTATAGCATAATTAGCGTAAAATGGTCTTTTGCGATTCTGTACAAGGATTTGTGAATACTTCTAACTTTTATTTGGGCAGAGGAAGTTATGTGACTTTCACATCAGATCTTTTTTTTTCCCCCTCAGAAATGAATTGTTCTACAACCTTGCAGTCTGACAGTCTCTTTATTGACTACTTCTTCAGTTTAATACTATTTTCAAAATTAATCAAATTGTTACAGTTATGGGTAATTATTGTTTTCAAAATGGCAGCCATGTTTCATGCACTGAAATGCCGTTTCCTTGATAACTTCCACAAATATCAATATTTCTGAATGATTATTTTTCTGTGTATTTGCTAATATTTAATGAAATACAATATCTACAATCATTCATTTAACATTAATAGTTATAATATGTGTATATATTAATGAAAAAGAAATCTAACAAAAATGAGTTTTTTAAAATAATTTTACTGTATGTATTCCAAGGATTGTAAATTGTAATTCTAGAAATAGTATGTAATTGCAGAGGTAGGCCTAGTCAATAAAGAACATGCCAGATTGCAAGATTGTAGAAGAATTCATTGCTGAGAAAAAAAAAATGAATTTCACCTATTTCTCACCGATGAATTTCACCCAAAGCTGTATATCTCCCCTTAAAATGCTCCATGTCTCAGTAATAAAGAAGAAGAAGAAAGTTAAAATCCTTGCTTACAAAATTAATTTGCATTATTTTGGCAGTGCATTATTTTGGCAACAGTTGCGTCTTATGGTAGGCCTTTTGTTTGTTTGTTTTTTACTACTGTGCCTAACACTTGCTACACTAACTACTAAGACAGTATTTACAATTACAGTATAATGAATAATTCCTGCTATTACAAGGATAATTTTTTCTGTTACAACAATTTATAAAATTTGTTTTAAGTTAATTATTAGGGCAAGGCATTTGATGATTTTGCATCTTTTTTATATGAAGGTTAAAAGATAGCTCCAATGTATATAAATGTATATCATTAAATAATTAATTAATTAAATAAGGGCAATTTTTTTTGCATTATTTTGCTTTATTTTGCATATTTCGTCATTTTCCAAGAGATAGGTCATTTTTTGGCAATTTTTAGGTCATTTTCGGCATTTTTAGGTCATTTTCAGCATATTATGTCATTTTTTGCATTTTAGCAATAAATATTTTTTCTTTCTTTTTAAATGGTACATATTTGCTAGGGGCAATTTGATGGGCAAGCCAGTTCAGAAAGAATTTATTTTTCGCTAAGGGTGTCCAAGTACTGTAGTATAAATTTACTGATTTCTTTAGTAACAAAATAAGTGTGTTTTATATAGTAAATTCATATAAAGCATCGTCATAAACTGTATTTAGCAATTCATTACTTAAGAAAAAAACTAATTATAAGTAATAATGGTAAATTTATAGGTCATTATTTTAAGATTTCCGGTCATTTTTTTACTATTTTTAGGTTATAAATGCATTTTTTATTTTGCATTTTTTCACTATTTTATGGTCATTAAATGCCTTGCCCTATTAATTATTAAACTTACAATTATAGTTACGCACAAATTATTCTTCTTGTAGTTTCCTTTTGCGTAATTAATGAGGGTATTAAAGTGGTTTCAACGTTACATCATAATTCTATTCTACTAGAATTTCGGGCTTCTACCCTCATTGGTCCAAAATGAAATTCATTCTTATTTTAAAAGTCAAATATTTACCAACTTCAATTTCATAAATATTTTATTCGTTTTGGGGGAGGGCATCGACCCCTCCCTGGCTATGTCCTTGTATTCTGGTTACTACAGTGCTTTGCAGATGACAAGCCCTATGTCCTTCAAATGCATAGATACGCGGTCCAATCAGAGACGGCGAGACGGAGGGAAGACTCTTACTGCAAGCGGTAGTCTTTTAGCCCGTACACGTGATTGGCGGTGAAGGAAAAGGCTTCTCATATGAAATATACTTTAGTGATTAGTGTGGAATAACCGTTAAACTCAAATGTGGGTGAAATAGTAACTGTATTGTTTGAAAATAACTCTTTGTCAAAACTGCGAAGTGAATGATTCTCACCAGAATGTGTCCTGAGGTTAGGTTTATGACAAAGATAATGAGGGCTTGACGTCATCCAGTCCGCATGAATCAGCTGGGACGGGTTCACCCTTTGTATTGTAATGGCGCCTGCGATATACAGTCTAGCTTACATGGACTATAGCCAAGAAAGAGAAGTTGCCGATAAGGCACGGCGCACGATGAAATTGCCTTCCATGCCTCTAAAACCGTTTTATATACAGTAGTATGATATTCCCCCTCCATCTCTTATCTATTCTACTATAATTTCGGGCTTCTAGAATAAATGTCAAATAAAAAAGTCCCTTTAGCCAGGCCTACAGGCTGAGGTAGATTTCCAAGGCAATATCAAAGTGTACAATGCACCATATGAAATATAAATAAATCAGAAATGTATTTTATAAAAAGAGAGTTGTTTATTATGTTTTAAATTGATATTATATTTTATTATTTATTTTTTTATTTTGCCATGCATTATTGTTCTAAATGTGTGTAACTATTATTTTTAATATTTCAAACTATTACATTGGTAATTTTATCCTTAGTCGGCCCTCACACATTCCTTTTGGCAGGCCTTCAGGCTGAGGTATTTTTTTTAAGTGTTATTGTTTTTCAAACATTCTAATCTCGCCTTATATGAGAGCTATCGAGAAACTAGTTATTCATTTGTAGAGCTTTTCAACGACACCCCACAAGACGTGATTTAAAAAATGTATAAGGTTTTCAAAATTTCAACCCCCTCCCCCGACCCTCCCCTTGGGTCAATTTTGCTCATTAACGAACTTGTCCGAACTATTGGGCCTAGAAATAAATAATAAAATTTGCTTCAAATATCTTCAAAATTACGGCCGCTAGCATGTCAAGAATATATATATGACCTGTCATTTTGTTTCCACCAAGTTTGCCTGTCTAACAGTGGTTATTGTTATTATTAGGGACCGGATTCTTAGGTTTTTACCTATTTTTTTCCTTACTTCCAAAACAAAAAGCGCTCATACACTTTTTCGAATCATGTCCATAGGATTCACCCACATTAATTCTGTGGTACCTAAAAATACCTAAATGGGGTATAAAAACCTAAATATACCTAAACGGGACATAAAACCGAAAATATCTAATTTAGGCCACTTTTTTGTATTTTTTGTTTGTCAGTTGAGAAATCGATATTTTGCGGAGAGACAAAACTTTGTCGGGTTGAAATTAATACCACCAGCGTTTCGTTCAACCCATTGTCGTCTAGGATGGACAGTGGATGGACGTGTTAATTATGCCGAATTAAATGAAATCGAGTTTATTACGGCAGTGGATTGGCGACGACCTGATTTCTTCTTCTTCTTCTTCTTCTTCTTCTTCTTCTTCTGAGGTTATTTTATGACGTTCACCCCGCGGGATCCTACGTCTGTTCTGTCGTTTTCGAAGTTGTTCCTGCTGTATATGACAGATGTTGTCATTCAATACAACTCACAGTTGAGAATCTTGAAAGATACACTGTGATATACTGTAACCAGGAAATGTGAGGCAATCTTATTTTCACTGCTTCTTTTGATTGTTTACGCTTTCTTTCTTCAATCGTGTAATATTGTCCCAAAGCAAGTTTACACAAATTTAAGTTAATTTTTTAAAGTTAAACTTTACAAGTATTATGTATTGAATCCTATGTCGCACACTCAAATTCATTAAACCAATTATTCTACCCGAAAACTATATTTTGGACAAAATAACCTAAAAAAACTATTTCACCTAATGGAAAACCTAAAACAGTGTTTTTAAAAACCTAAAAATCCGGTCCCTAGTTATTATCTACTCCACCCTGCCATAAGCCAATGGCATTGGCATTGAATCTTTCAGTCTGACTCTACCTTGCCAAAAAATATATAAAATTATCTTTTATAAGACCTTTATTTCCTGAACCATGCTATTCACATACAAGAACACTTGTTTCTGTAAGTATTTTTCGACTCAAGATCTCAAAGTGTATTAACCACCTAAGGCTTTGTCCCGAGTATTATCAGGATTTTAAGTTTTCGTGAAGACTCGTGTTAGGAAGACTATATTTCCTTCTCAGAAGGCTGCATTCATATGTAGCAGGTAGAGGGAATCCCAGCCGATCTAACGTTAGTATATAGGTGTTACTTGCAGGTTACCTACGATAAATACCCTAACAAAATATATTAGGTGACCGAGATGGTAACGTTTTGAACTCGCATTCGGGAGGTCCCAGGTTCAAATCCCGTGGCCGGCCAATTTGACATGGGTTTTTCATGTGTTCCCCAATCGTAAAGGCAAATGCCGAATTGGATATTTACATACCATGATTCATCCTCACCATTTCATCTTGTATCACATCCATTTAAATTAATATCAGTTGAAATTTACTCCATAAAAATACACCAACAATAGAAACAATTGACAGACAATTGTTCCATGGCCTACCCTACTGTATAGACACAGATCTCGAACTCCTGATAAAAGGAGTATAGCTGAATTAATATACTGTATATGTTCTTGCATATGGTATTAGGATGTTGTACAATTCTAAAGGAATATATATCCTATAAGCATGTACGTAACTGCTCTTTCGTGAGGATTGAAAGTTCAAAAAACACTTTATCCTACACGGTGGGCCTAATAATGTTGGTTGCGTGTCAGATAAGCATCACGGTTATTTCCCTGGGGCAATTCTGAAGGCGAGATCAATTGTCCTCTCTGGGGTCACAGTAGTTCAGTACTATTATGACAAGGTTCACAAAAATTCCTTGACTCTTGACACATTGTTATGATGGTTTCAAGCAGTTTAAATGCTGAAATGGAAAGATGAATCAACTCAAGGTCGTCTTGTTTCTTCTTTTTTGGAACTTAGGAGAGTCAGTTTGTAAACCTACATACAGGCGGCTATGGCAATAAAAACTTATTAGGATAAGACACTTTGCTCTTGACATCACACCTACTGTGCATTCCACCTTATGCTTGTCATATCCCACTAATGTTATTGGTAATTTCATTACTTTTTTCTTAAGAACTACTGTGTGATCTGAACGACAGTTTTGTGCTCTTGTGTGTTTCGTGAACTTATTCATCTAGATTCATCGGACTACCTCAGCTAGGATGAATACTTGTCGACAGATTCGCCACTGCGAATCAGGGGCGAATTTGTCTGATGAATTTTGTAATCTCGTAATCTCGAGCGAAATTTATTGAAACTATTCCATGAATAAAATGTAACAGATTATATCGATAATAATTACTTTCTTTGTTATTAAATGCTACAATGGTACTTTCTGAGATTGTGTACACAAGATGCAGTATACTCAAATCAGAAGCACGCTGCAAAATTTTCGTTCATTTGCATTTAGTAGTTCTTGAACAAATAAGTCATGAATAGGGTTGGGATGTTTATGACATGTCATATTTTTATCCTGACCTCCATTCTCGCCGCAAACACAAATTACACACGCTTTCCACGCCTATTGTCCTAATCGGACCATTTTTATTTTGCTTATAAAGTCATGTTTTCGTCATTTTATGGTCTACGCATATTTTGGTTATATTGTAATTTAACGTCATACTTCAGTGGTACACTAAATGGTCGAGTTAATTTTTTCCGAGAGCTACGAATATTTTGGTGTTACTTTAACTGAAATGTGAAGGAACAATAAAAAGTGCAGGTTGTTGTTAACAACTTCCAATAGACATGTCTTAAAAAATTTTCAGTTCAGATTTCCAGTCATATCTGGAAACATTAACAAATTTGTCGTTTTTTACAAGTAAAACTGTAAATCACCTGTAAAATTGTTAAAATGTGATTATCTGATTTAATTCGTGTAATGTAATAATTTACTGTTTTTTAAAGTTTTAAATTGGAGCATTTATTTTTATAAAATATGTTCTTTTATGAAGTCATATTTAGGATTTTTGGGTCATATTTAATCATTTTTAATGGCATATTTTGCACTTTTTTAGGTCATAAATTGGCTTCGGATGTTCATGACATGTCATATTTTTTTCTTGACCGCCATTCTCGCCGGAAACACAAATTAAACACGGATTTCACTGTTGTTACCCTTTTCGGGTCGTTTTTATTTTGCATATGTCATATTTTGGTCTATTTATAGTATTGGTCATATAGGTCTATTGGTCACATTTGTAATTTAATGTCATATTTCAATTATAAATTTGGTAAAGGACCACATTTATAAAGTATATGCACTAAACGGTCGAGTTAAATTTGAAAGTTATTTTATTCATTTAATGTTTTGCCAAAGTAATAAGCAAATTAATTTTAAATTTAATACAATTATTCATATTTTATAGAGACATGCAAGATCTACAAAATATTTGGAGCTAATGAAGCGAGCAAACAGGAGAAAATTATTTAAAACTAGAAGATAATTACAGGTAAAACTGTAAATCATCTGTAAAATTGTTATATGAGTGATCTGATTGAATTCATGTGATGTAATAATTTAGCATAATTAACCATTTTTAATTGGAACATTTATTTTTAGAAACTATGTCTTTTATTAGGTCATATTTAGGATTTTTTAGTCATATTTAGTAACTTTTAAGGGCATATATGCAGTCATAATTTGCACTTTTTTAGGTCATAAACATCCGAACCCTAGTCATGAAGCAGCAAATTTAACGTTAGTGGGATAGCGTTTTTGACGAGATTACAGTCGCTTTCATACCTCTGACGTAAAGCTCAGTCCCTAGAGATTGCAGGTAGCTGAGTGGGAAATTCTAAAATAAATACATCTAACTCGTTTGCTCAGTTGATTGAAATCCCTGCAGCAGAGTTCTGTAGAAAACTTGAACAAATCCGTGCCCTCATAAAGTTTGGCAGTGATTATGTTTTGGCTGCTAAGCTCCTTTAATAACAAACTTCCAGTCACGAATAGCAGGAACTGACTGAGCCCACTAAAATTAAAAGCACAAAATGGAATATTTGGTAATAATGTTTCGTTGTTACAGGTGCGCCTTTAGTCCCGCGTTTTCTGAAAGCAGACAGGTTCACTATTCAGACGTTCTCTGCAAGCTGATTAGTTCATCTATACACTTTTTTTTAAATTCAGCTGAGTTTATACTCCTTTTGGCTATCAGGAGTTCGAGATCTGTGTCTCTACAGTAGCTATTGATTGTCAGTTGTTTCTGTTATTGGTGTATTCCTTTATGGAGTAAATTTCAACTGATTTTAATTTAAATGGCTATGATACAGGATGAAATGATGAGGATGATTTGTGGTATGTAAATATCCAATTCGGCATTTGCCTTTACGACTGGGGAAACCATGAAAAAACAATGTCCAATTGGCCGGCTACGGGATTTGACCTGGAACCTTCCGAATGCGAGTCCAAGACGTTACCATCTCGGCCACCTCTCTCGGTAGAAACATTATTTTCTTACGTATATTAGAACGAAACCGAGATAATTATAAAGTAAAAAAGCAATGAACTCAAGATGGATACATATGCATTTATGAACCACAGATTATTGACTCTGTTGGACACTGATGGAACTCAAGCCATAGACTATAGCCTAAACTATGAAATGTGCTTTAGAATATTATTAAAATACTGCAGTAAAATACAAAAAGGGGTAAAAAAAAAGGATTTACGGGCATGATGGAGAAAAAGGGATAAAGGCCCTAAAAGGGTGCTAGAAAATTGCATCCATTCTCAACTAGAGACATTTCACACTGGTTTCTTTCACAGGAGCTCTAATTTGCCCTACGAAAAAAATGTACGCACCTAGAAACCTAATACTATCAGATGAAATAACAGAAGATATAACACAACTACAATAGAATTAGATATACTGTATAAGATCCTAAATACGCGATACGACGTATAAGATTTCTTTAATGTTAACAATTTCAAGAACAAGTAAATGTTCATTTTCATAAGACGAGAAATTAAGCGTAGGCTACAGTATTAATACGATGTGAGGTAAGTTTTAATTTTATCTCAGGATTGGTTCTAGAAGCATCGCCACTGTATTTTCCGTCATGGCTGCTTCACGGGGAAAACAGATGAGCACTGATAAAGTGGCCGCGAAGTCTCCGGTCATTTGGTGTATCCCTTGACGACTGAACTGTGAGCCTAATCGTCGTGTTAATTGTTTTCTTTGCAGTTCGACTCGTTAGTTATTATTACTTCCTCTGTACTTTGTCCTCAACATTTGAAGTCTAGTATTTTTAGATAAATACCACGTTTTGAGGATCCCTGAATACAAACATACTATTTTTGCAATCATGTCTGTGTGTGTGTGTGTGTGATGACTGCGAACAGCCTAACTCTTGAACGGAAAGTCCTATGAAAACAAATTTTTTTAATTGGAGGTGGCTTCTGGGGATGTGACACGAAAATTGGCGACGACTTTCACTTATTTTTAAGGGGATTTTACATGAAGAAAATAACGTTTTTCGCGATTAGAGCTAAAACTTTTATTGTAAACATTTTTTTACACAAAAATTATCTGAAGGGTAGTTATAGGCCACCCACTGTTTGTAGAAACTCAGTCTTGCCTGGTGAACAATAAAGCTTTGGATCGGGTTGAAACAACTGAATTCTTGCTCTTTCACGGCCTCTTATTCTATATCAGAATGTGAAGTGAGAAAGATGTATTGGCCATGCTTAAATTAAAGGAAGTTATGAGAGTACATTTATCAGGTTTTATTTGGTTGCGTATTCTTCGGGGATGCGGTGCGATTCTTCATTCTTATAAGACATTCTTCATGTTTACAACCAATTTACGTGAAAAATTGTCAAACATAATATTAATATATTTATTTTATTTTATGAGAGTTTGACATCGGATTTTATTAACCTTTTGCACATATCGCAACATCCCCAAAAACACTTCATTTTGGTCAGCCATTTTACCTAAAAGAATAAGAATTTATCTTGATATCGTGTCATCATGATGAAGCGTAGAGCCTCCAAGTCTAGGTTGTTATTCACATGAATTTTGTTACGCTTATTTCCCGATAGAGGGCGGAGTGGCAGAAGATAAGCCCATCGTCTTACATTCCCCCGCCCCCCGGAAAATAGAGCAAATCATGCATCTGGTATTTCTGTCAAAAAGACGAAATAAAACTGTACAAAATTTATACTATTCCTGGAGCTTTAATAAATTATTATTTCTGCTTAACAAGATCATATAAAAATAATAAAACAAATTCAGGTTACCCAAAACATCATACAATTTCTCGAGTAGTAATAAAAGAATACTGAATTAACGTACTTTTTTGAAGTGAAACTTCTTTAGCCGCGGTAGGGGTAAATCGAGAGCTTGTGTAACGCTCAAAAATATTCACGAAATTAATGTCACACTCAAAACCGTCACGAAATTAGTGAGGTGTGACGGAACGGACTGCACAGAAAACAATCAACTCAATGATTAGGCTTATCCAAAATTTAAAAAATCAAAAAATTAAAAAATCCAATATTTAAAAGTCCAAAATCCATATTTAAAATTAAAAAAGTCCAAAATTAAAAAATCGAAAATTAAACAAATCCAAAAAATTAAAAATTCGAAAATTAAAAAAATTAAAAATATCAAAAATTTAAAAATCCAAAAGTAAAAAAGCCCAAAAACCCAATATTAAAAAGTCCAACAATTCAAAATTGAAAAATCCAAAATTGAAAAAATACAAAAATTAAAAACAAGTTTCACTTCTTTCCCGTGGCGTACCACGCACACTTTTTTATTTACGAGTGATTTTTTAAGAAATGTGGTAGCAAATGAGTTAGAAATATTCAGGAGTCTGGGAATTTCCGGATGGCTGTATTTAATATAGGTGGAGCAGAAGATAAAATAGCTCTGAATAATGTTTATGTTGAGTTTTGTTTGATTACCGAGTAACTGCTTACGAGGTCATGCCAGTTGTCTGTTGGGTGCATCGCATGCAATTGCGTAACTCGAGTTGGCGGAAAAGTACACATTCTATCATTATGCAAATGTACATACAGGGTGTTAATAAATAACACCGAAATATTTTACCTGTGTATAGAGGGGACATAGGCAAGCAACTTTTATTAGGAGATTTTTGCTCTATGATGTAAAATTTATATGCTACAGGGCATTACAGTCATAATTTGGTGCTTATAAGTCAATAATAAAGCGAAATAGGGTTAAAATTTTCATTAAATTGACTTCACGCCTTCTTAGTGATCGATAGAAACCTGACTCTTAATCATTAGTCGTATCATAACTTGATGTATAAAATACCTTCGTAAAATCACATAACAGCTTCAGTAATAAAAACAGTAAACATAGGCTACAGAGTGTTAATGAATAACACCGAAATATTTTACCTGTGTATAGGGAGATCATATATAAGCAAAATTTATTAGAAGATTTTTGCTCTATGACGTAAAATGTGTATGCTGCAGGGCATTACCTTCATTATAATTTGATGCTCATAAATCAATAATTACGCGAATTAGGGTTAAATTGTTCATTAAATTGACATCATGCCTTCCTAGTGATGGATGAAAACCTGACTCTTAATCATTCTATGGATTCAATTTTTCCTGTTACGGCATAAAATCTCCCAGGGCATGGCCGCCACTGACTTCTAACATTAGAAAAAAAATGCAAAACAAAACAAATTCGTTGTTAACAATGTAGTCAGAAGTTATGAATAAAAAAAGACTAATGCAGTGGCGACCTGTAAATTTTTCAGGTTATGGAAACACCAAATTATTAAATAGCTGTTGACGAATGAAGCTATTTTCGTATATTACGTGTGAAGATGTTATAGAAAGTAAATAATGGGTGTTGTTGTTTCAGATTTGTTGGGGCCTGCTGAACAAAAGGATGTCTGCCCACTTAGCTGTGGACAGCCTCGATCGCCTCACACACATTGGTAAGCTACCAAGCTATTAATTCGGGTCTAGGTCACATAGCTTTAAGTGATCAGACTTAATCTGTTGTTTTTGGGTGTTTGCATGTAATATCATCCTTGTTGACGTAGGAAACGAGCCCAATAGCTGTGAATTAGCGTTTCTGATTTATTTACAATTCACAAATGGGGAGGGGGGAATTGTTCGACCATACTATAATATGTTTATTATAATATGTGGCGTAATAGTATCTTAATCATAATCATTAATGTGCAGATTGTTATTATGATGCAGTCAGGCACAAAGTTATAATTTGCGTAAGGAACTGAGAGTGCATTTGACATATATTTACAATGCGTGCCTCAAGTTATGCTACCAGCCACCTAGAAGAATTATAACGATCCCCAAAAAAGGCACATATCCTATATTCCACAAACTTTAAGACCTATCTGCCTACTATCATCACTAAAGTCTGGTCGTTCTAAGAAGGGAACCTCAAGTAAAGAAAAACAGTAAATCTGTCTGACTCTATCACATTACTTGTATATATATATATGACTTATGAGTTAGACAGACATACTGTACTGGTTTTTGTTTACTTCAGGTCTCCTTCTTAGCTCGTCTCGGGTATAGGTAAGATTTTTAGAAAATACTTTATGCTAGATTACATAGTATCCTTCCAGAAAATCAAATCATGTGCTTTTAGGTCCGACCATAGTGCAAATTTGTAACCCATGGGACTGGTAGACCACATCATTACTACATAATTTGCAGTCTATCTGGATATAGAAAAGGAATTTGATAGAACATAGCACTCTGAACTCGTCTAGTTAACTCAAGTATCCCAGGGGACCTACTACATACTATAAATTCCTGCTTAAGCAATCGTACGTTTAGAGTTCAATTTAATCATGGAATATCTTCTGTAAGGACAATTGAAGCCGGTATTCCTCAAGGATCTGTCTTGGCTCTAACACTTGATAATAATTATCTTCATACATGATATCCCATCTGAACCAGATGTTCATCTAGCATTGTATGCAGATAACACACAATCATTTCAAATAAGAATTTAATGATAATAAATACCTAGAAGTATAAGTCTAATTTAGACTTATTAATAGGGCTCGGAAGTTGATGAAATGCCATCTTTTTTTCTGAGAAACGACACACAATGCAGGGTGTAGTAATAATTCGTCTCTCCTCAAAACGAACAAAAATAGCCTACTTTCATTTTGCATTTTATTTTAAGGAAATTTTAATTCTTTCGTTGCATTTTTTCCTATTTTGTCTTCACAGCGGACTTTCCAACATTACAAAGCTGAGCTATGAGGCATTCTTTAATAAATATAGTAAACATAACAATAACAATAATAATAATAATAATAATAATAATAATAACATTAATAGAAACCAATGATAAAAGTAGTAATATATAATACATAAATCTTGTCCTTTGTTTATTATTATTATTATTATTATTATTTATTATATAAATGTGTATTTCATTTTTAATATACATATTTAGAAATATTAAGCCTTTTTTTAATTTCGCTTTGGAATATGGCATTAGGAAAATAAGGTAAGCCTAGAACTAAATGGCAGTCACCATATTTTAGCTTACGCAGATGATGTTTGTTGGGCGATGATATAAACACAATCTATAGAGATGTGCATAGTCTTTTCGATGTCTGCAGGAATGTTGGATTATAAATTAGTACAGAAAAAACTATATGGTCATGAAACGTCAAAGTAATGCGTTACAAAATATTAGAATATCCGTAAATCGTTCGATCAGGTGAATAAATTCAAATATCTGGGAGCAATAATTACAGATACGAATAATATTAAGGCCGAAGTTAAGTGTAAACTCAAATCAGGAAACGCCTGCTTTTATGCAGTTCAGAAACTCTTATCTTCTCGTCTTCTGTCCAAAAATCTAAAAATAAAAATTTGTAAGACTATTATCCTGCTGGTTGTATTATATGGATGTGAGACATGGTCGTTTACTCTCCGGGAAGAACATATTCCAAGTTGTGTTCGAAAACAGGGTGCTTAGGAAAACATTTGGGCCTAAGAGAGAGAAAAATTGGGACTGGAGAAAACTGCATAACGACGAGCTTCATAACCTGTACTCTTCACCGGATATAGTAAGGGTAATTAAATCACGGAGGATGAAATGGGCTGGACATGGGGAGGAAAGACATGTCTAAAAAATATTGACGGGGAGACCCGAAGGGAAAATACCACTTGGAAGACCTAGACGTAGGTGGGAGGACAGCATTAGGATCTATTTAAGGGAAGTAGGATTTCCTAGGGAATGTTGGATGGAGTTAGCACAGAATAGGGTTGAATGGCTGGCTCAGATAAGCGCGCCAATGAACCTTCGGGCTCCACAAAATAGATAATATTGCTTTAGCTTGCTTAGGAATTGTCTTTTGTCATTGGGTTAGTAAGTAAGAGGAAGTTATGTCTTTCACATCAGATTTTTTCTTGCAGTTACGTGTTGATGTGGTTGAAAACATAAATCGACACTTATCTAATAGTCCGTAATATTTGTGACGATCATCGGTATTTCTGAGTGCCAGAACCTAATTTTATTCCCTGTCTGACTCTGGTTGCTCATTTCAGCTGGCAAACCTCTGTTGGTAAGAATACATAGTTCTGCATTCATATTTTGCAGTCTCACCTTCTCGCGAATCTGGAAATAATCTGGATAACTTTGCCAATTTCTCCACATACCTAATACGCCCTCGCACGCCATGCGTTTCTACTGTAATGTAGCGCCACGCACTTTAGTTTTAGTTTTACAGTTGAAGGTAAGAATAGCAAAGGATGAGCAAGACTACAGTACTTGGAACAAATCAAGGAGGACATGAACTGTAAGGCATACAATTATTAAATAGGAAGGCAGAAAGATCAGAATGGAGAATCGATGCAAACCAATCCAAGGGTTGAAGACTAAAGTAGAAGATGATATAAGACGTTTGTATTGTAATGCCATCGGTGATTTTGATTAAATATGTGTTTCAATCTGTATATTCTACCTCTACATTTACTAACTGTGTCTGACATGCAGTTAGTCCATGTGAGTTTAGAATCAAAGGTTAGGCCAAGATATTTTACTGATGTAGAATCAGTAGGTCACTATTATCTGCCGGTTGTACTATATGGATGTGAGACATGGTCGCTTACTCCAGTGGCGGCTCGTGGCCGGAAAATTAGGTGAAGAGAAAAAAAATGCCACATGCTTATGTTAGAAACGGAATTCACCCAATAGCGGCTCGTGGCTCAAAACGAGGGCGTGCTGCAAATACCATTTCATACAGCAAACTTAAAATATTTTTAGAAATTATGAGTAGGCCTATCTAAACTGCTCGTCTCTTAATCCATCTCTGGGAACTCTCACGTGATTTTCTCTGCCCTAATTATTTTTTTGCTAATTTCTCTCTTCTCGTCGAACATTGCGTGAGTTGTGTGACGAGAGAAAATAGGGGGGAGAAAACAATAATAATGATAATAATAATAGTAATAATAACAACAGCAATAATAATAATAATAATTAGGACAGGGAAAATCGCGTGAGAGTTCCCCGAAATGGAATAAGAGACGAGAAAATAGTATTTTTAATGATCGAGGTAGAGGAAGTCGCTTACTGTTCCCAGTGTGACAGAATACTTAATCGGGGTTGTGGAATTCGGGTTTTTCTGAATTTAACACATTCGAATTTGGCTGCGTCAGACGGTGGAAGATCTAACGTGCCCACCTCTTTCTCCGAGCTGACAGTAGGTCTATGAGGTGCTGGCGAAGAAAATGACTGAACAAGATGGACGGCTTCGTGGGTAGTCTGTTCGCGTCGGTATGGGGACGTGGGATAAGCGAGAAAACTGCTGCTTGCATATCCTCAGTTTTAGTTGACCAGACTACCCATGCAACGGAGGGCGTGGTTTCCAGTTCACCATCACACGGCCGACTTGAAGCAAGTTGCGCACTCAGGATTTCAGTGTCTCCTAGCTTTGACACCAGGTGGTGGCGTGGCGGGCAATTAGAAAATACAGATACATTTATAGTAAAAACCAACATTAATGGTATGGAAAATAAACTTTAAAAATACGTATTGTAAAGGGAAAATACTGGTGAAGTGCTACTTCACCTACTTCCCCTGAATAGCCGCCACTGGCTTACTCTTCAAAAGAAAATCTGAGTTTGTTCGAAAACAGGAAGCTTGGGAAAATATTAGGACCTAGAGATGAAAATGGGGACTGGGGAAAACTGCATAACGACGAGTTTCATAACCTGTACTCTTCACAGGATATAGTAAGGGCAATTAAATCACGGAGGATTAAATGGGCTGGACAAGTTGCGCGCATGGGGGAGGAAAGACATACATCAAAAGTATCGACTGGGAGACCCGAAGGGAAAAGACCATTTGTAAGACCTAGACGTAGGTGGGAGGACAATATTAGGATAGATTTAAGAGAAGTAGGATTTGCGAGGGATGATTGGATGGAGTTAGGAAAGATAGGGTTGAATGGCGGGCTCAGGTAAGCGCTGCAATGAACCTTCTGGTTCCATAAAATTGATAATATTCTTCTAGCTTGCTGAGGAATTGTCTATTGCCGTTGAGTAAATAAGAACGAATCAGGAATAGGGGTTCCTCCCATAGTTACTGATTGACAAACCAACTCTGGATTTCGTTTCATTCATAATAATCCCCCATGTGGTGCACCAATCATGAATCGTTTTACAGAATTCTTGAAGTGATGTGAATGTAGCTTTGACTTGCGACACAATATCAACATCATCAGCAAACTGTGCGACAGTAAGCTGATTGGCTTTGAATTAAAAACAATGTCGGGAAGAGCGTAGGTATTCCTCCTTGACCTGCTGTTGGTTATTGTTTTTTCTTTCTCGGTAAAGATTTTAATTAAGATCATCAACTCTCCTTAGCAAAGAACTTGAAGACTGGATCGCAAAAACAACGCCAACCAGAGCAGAAACCTGTCTTCTAGACGAGTGTGATTCATTCTGCTGTTTCGTTCCACACAATTCCGCCTACCTACAGTAGTGTGGTTTGTGCCAGTCGGATATCGCCGGATGATAAATTGAATCCAAATTATCTTACTGAAATTTTTCACTCTATATTCCATACTTTATTTATGAATTTCTTTGTTTTCCAGCAAGGATATTACAGATGTTATAATATTGATAAAAACTGTGTCCAGTTTCACACATATTTCAGGGATGTGACTCGAAGCGTGGCAACGATTTTCTTTTCATTTTTACTGCCACTTTATATGAAAATAATTAAATTTTCTTGACTCTCTCGAAAACTGCTTTAACGGTTTTGTTAAAATTGTGTACAGGTAGGGAAAGAAAAAAGCGGACCGGCTCTTGTAGCTGATTTCAGAGCCTTGTGATACGTAAATAAATGCAAGAGATGTAACGGAAACTTTTTTTTCACAAGCAATGCATATTACATGAAATTTCTCAATTCAAGCAATTTATCGACACTAGAACGAATTTGAATACATTCCCTGCTATCCTGTGAATGCCGCTAGGCATGCGCAGTGGCTCATATCTGCAACTTAGATGTTTTAGTCAGACCGCTTTTTTCCCCCCTACCTGTACATAGGCCTAAATTATATTTACGAAACAACTTCAAAAAGATTCGTTCTTGTTTCAGTTTTCTAGTTGATCGCGAAAATTATCCCAACCTGAACAAAGCTTTCTCAATTTTTTTTTTTTTAAGTGGAGCATAGTGTATCAGAACGATACGTGCATTGTGCGTGAGCCATTTGATTATTTATTTCTTTATTTTTTTATTGATACATGTATACCAGCCATGTGATGATAGGGAAAAATTAAAACTCCAAGAATAGGTTTTTATTTCGCTGATTATGGAGTTTGTGGTTTTATTTATGAAATTCGCGTTATGTGGAGGCTCACGTTTGCCCGCAAATGGTGCCTAACGTTTTTATATAACAAGATAATATGATGTTGACGCATCACTTTATAATGCTTTTAATTTATATAAATTTCAATGTGGTTTTTTGGTGTCTCGTATAAAGACGATCCCGGATTTTGGGGGCCTTTGTTATGATTCAACTATCTTCTTTATCTGCTTAAATATACGGTACGTTCTTCTGCTTAAAGCTCAAAATCCAGGCTATGACGACATCTCAGGACTGATTTCCAAGAATCGCATGAAGCTAGGAAGCTTACACATTGCGTCATTACCAGAGATTCCCACATGTCTCGCACAATGAGGAAACCGCGTGACCTTGATATGGAGCATTGTTCAACTGTTTATTAAACAACTGAATCTGTTATTTTCAAAAGATCGTACGCCCACATTTTAAAATTTTATAGAATAGAGTAAAAACTGACTTAAAACCTGTGAGATTAATTGCTTTCTGTCAAACACAATTGACAGTATTTGATGCCAGGGGCTCGGCATTTCGTCTGTTTATAAGTTGTGTGTGATACGCAGTTAGGCCCTACGGCCAAAAGCTTTGTTCTGTTTTCTTCCATTTTGGCATGATTGTAAGTAAGGTGCTTTGCAGATGACAAGTCCTATGTCCTTCAACTGCATATATACGCGGTCCAATCAGAGACGGCGAGACGGAGGGAAGACTCTCATTGCTAGCGGCAGTCTTTTAGCCCGTACACGTGATTGGCGGTGAAGGAAAAGACTTCTCATTTGAAAAGTACTGTAGTGGTTTATTGAACTAATTTATTTATTACAATGGATTTACCAATTATCCGGATATTTGATTATCCAAATGGGTTCCGGTCCCAATTAATCCAGATAATTGGAATTCTATTGTAGTTTTCAATTTTTATAACATGAACCGATTGGCTAGAATCGTTGAAAGAAGAAACGGAGCCATTAAAAGAGCCATCATTTTTAAACTGAATAAAAAAAAATCCGTACGCATTTCTAGTCTTTAATGATCTGGCTCAAAACTAGTCAACCCCTGTATAACTACCGTATTTTACGGACCGTAAGACGCTCCGGACTATAAGACGCACCTTGATTTTAGGATGGAAATTTAAAGGAAAAGAAATTTAATGTGATTCTAAACAAAAAAATTTAAATGGAATAATACACTTCATTGTATAAACAAATTATAACCTTGTACAATGGAATCAGTGTAAATCACTTCTAACTTAAAACCTGAATTGTACGAAAATCTCTTCTGTACATGACACAACACGTAAATTTTAACAGCTGAACTGATTTCTCATGAAAGACTGAAAATACTTTTACACCCTCTAACCTCAATTCACCTTAAGGTAAGTGTAATGGGAAAAGGCTGTTTAGAGGTCATTGCCTTCATTTAAACCACCCGGCAGAGACAACTCCTTTCGTATAAAAGAACTCAACATTCCTTTCTTTTCGCATTGTACACCCTCATTTTACGATTGTGACAAGTGCACTGAAGTAGGCCTACAGTCTGCCAAATTTGTAACAATTTTATCGTTTAAAACACTTTGTTTATAACTATGGTATTCCAGCAATATTTACCATAATTTTAATTTTTAATGTTCTTCAGACCATTAGACGCACCCAACTTTCAGGGCTCTTTTCAAAATAAAAAAAATGCATCTTATGGTTCGTAAAATACGGTATTTTGTAACAATAGCCTTAGTTACTTCCTAGTTATGTAGGCCAAGGATACCGATTTCCCCGTACGAAGGACTGGTTAAAGATAAAGATAAAATTATGGTTAAAGATAAAATTACGTAATTATTTCGATTTATGTAAAAACTATGTTGTTATTAAATATAATATTAAACATTTTTTCTGTTAAATGATTTAAATAAAACATCTAGTGAAGCCGCGGGCACCTGCTAGTAAAATAATAAAGGACAAGAAATAAACTATAGGCCTAATCATTGTGTTAACTGTTTTCTTTGCAGTCCGACATGGGTTTGTATATTGTGCGAGAAATTCATTATAACAACATAATTTAAAAGATTCTTTTCTTCTGCTGACGACCTATTTGACCTAACTACAACTGTGACCTAGGTTACCAAATAAACAAACACACACACAACATTATATCAGAGGAATAATTATTGTGGTGTTCATTACGACTCGACAGAACTGAAGATGGCGCAGCAAATACGCCGAAATGCATTTTCTATTTAATTAATGACACATCTTTAAGAAGAATCCAGCTTGCATCTACATCTTTATATGCTGTTTTTGAGTGGATCAAGTTAAGTTGTGTGTTAAGGGTTAAGGCGGAACTTTGTTACATATTTAATACTAGCATGTGCCCGCGACTTCGCCCGCGATAATTATTTCAAAAATTAAAAATTAAGAGCATAATAGTTAAATCATTATATTTATAAACACCTAAATCGCGTGGACTATATATCACGATTAGATAGCGTCGCCTGGTAAAAGCGACCTCAGATTCGAGTTCCTTGGCCCTGAAACCCCCTGTATAGTGAGTTTCGTCCAAATAAAACAACGTTTGACCATATTTAGGGCTTACAACATTCAAGCGATCGCGAAAGTTTTATTTTCAAGGTATGACAAAAATAGCCAAAGCCAACTGTAATTGGTTTGACATTGAAATCTATAACAGAAAACTTATGTTTTGAAAACGCAAAAAAATGCACGTTTTTTGCCCGTTTTTCACTCATAACTCACGAACGAAAACTAAAATTAAAATTCCGGCTTCGAGGTGCATTTTCCGATCTTTCAGCCCACCTATGCTTAAAATTTCAGATCTCTGCGTTCAGTGGATTTCGCTGGACATCGAGGACAATTCCTTTTATTAATATAGATAATATGAATAATAATGATACCTTCTCTAATTTGTCAAACATCCATTTCATTTAATCCAAGCCCACCTGATACCACTGGCAACAATATGTTCTGTGAATTTGTTTTGATAATTCTGTGTAAAAAGGGGTTAAGTATTTTCAAAACATTTAATTTTTGGCAATTAAAATCAGAATTTTTCAAAATCCTTTCTTAGTGAGCACCTACATTATGAAACGAAGGTACTGTCAAAATTCCAAGGCTCTACCTGTTATAGGCTCTACGTTGATTCCTGTCAGTCAGTCAGTCAGTCAGTCAGTCAGGACAAAGCCTCATATATATATAGAGGAGAGATTATAACTTCACTTTTAAAGGTACATTTTCTCGTCCTTCATTATTGTAAATAATTTAAAATTCTCCCACTTTTATGAATCCTCCACGACACCACGGAATTTAATTCAGATTTTTTTTTTTAAACGACTGAGCTTTATTGATTGTGTAAAGGGCCCATTTGCATTAGGACGGGAGTCATTAGCATGCTATTCCACGGTTTTATGTCACATTTGTACAAGAGATTAATGGTCCAGCGACAGATATATCATGTTTGCTTGTTTTTGTTTATTTAAATATTGATTTAAACATTTGCAAATTGAAAAAGAGTTGAGCTGAAAGAATGCGATAAGAGCTGGGGTGCATGGAGCTTGTTGACGTCATCCCGCATGAGCGAGCCCATTGTCCCGAGTTCATTATCCCATTTCAAGTGTATGTGGGTGTGGGTGCATTCTGTTTGGAAGGGGGAACTGCATTTCCGCAGAATGGCAATTGAAGGAAACCCAAGTATGAACATGCTGTAGAAAGAGCTCTTCTTCCTTTTCTCCTCCCTCCCTCTCTCTGTCTGTCTGTCTGTCTGTCTCTCTCTCTCTCTCTCTCTGTCTTTCTCTGTGTGTCTGTTTTTTTCCATATTTATTATTGAACATTAGCTGCATGCCCCATTATAATAATACTAGCTTAAAAGACCCGGCGTCGCCCGGGTTTTGTATTTTGTAATTGGAAATTAGCTTATGAAGGATTTTCAATTTTAAATTCTAGGTCCTTATATAGGCATTTATAATTTGAAATAGGAAGAACGACTTATTACACCAAACTATTCCCTCAGAAAACGCTTGATATAATTTTTTATGGCTCATAGAGGATCTAGAATTTTGCATCCCATCGCTTGTACAGTGCACAGCAAGCCTGGTAGAGGTTTAAATAAGAAGAAACAGAAATTCCTGTAACATAAAATTGTAATATCGAGGCGGGAATTTTCCCACTCTTATGTTACCATAAAGCATTATCACTTTCATACTTTTCTCTCCAAAAACCTGCCATATAATATAATAATATACAGATTACCATACCTCGTTTTGTTTTCTCTATGTCCAGGGTAGAGAAAGTTATGTGATTCCATTATTTTAGTGGATTTCATTCTGTAATATTTATTTATAACATGAATTATTTTGATAACTTCTCTTATTTGTCAAAAGTGCATTTCATTTGTTTTTTCCAAGCCCATCATATACCATTTGGCAACAATATATTCTGTGATTTGGAATTGATAATTCTATGTAAAAAGGGATTAAGTATTTTCAAAAACATTTAATTTTTGGCATTTAGAATCAGAATTTTTCAAAATCCTTTCTTAGTGAGCACCTACATTATGAAACGAAGGTACTATCAAAATTCCAAGTCTCTACCTGTTATAGTTTAGGCTGTACGTTGATTCCTGTCATTCATTCAGTCAGTCATTCATTCAGTCAGTCAGGACAAAGCCTTTTATATATATAGAGATTACATGCGTAACATTCCTATATTTCCAGTTTGTGTCTACTTGTGCTCTCCCTCTCTCTCCCTCTCTCTGTGTCTGTGTGTTTGTGTGTCTCTCTCTGTCTGTCTCTCTCTCCCCCTCTTTCCATTATATAAATATTTAAGGGGAGCATACAGGTTTCAGTGAAATTCATAGGTGAGCTTCATTATTTTTTCCCACAGCAATTAATTACTCTACAATCTTGCAATCTGACATACTCTTTATTGACTACTTCTGCAATTGCATACGATTTTCAAAATCAATCAAACTGTTACAGTTTATTAACAGTTTACAAGAGGTCAACCGATTTGGTCCAATGTGAATAGGCTTCTTCCCATAGACGCTATAAATGCGTATACCAAGTTTCATGAAACTCCAATAAAGCGTATTTGAGGTATCGCGCGTACAGACATACGGACGGACAGACAGACAAATTTTCCCGTCCCACACACAATCTCATAAAATACCATTCTGGCACTTAATAATCTGGTCTGCCTTCTATATTTTTTGGACAGTGTGTATAGTCCTTAATCCCTTAGCTGGGTGATTGATTCCACTTTAAGCTATCGCCGTAATGCTCATAATTGTTTGAAATGCAAAAGATAAGTTTCACAATCAAGTATTGCTTCCAGACTGGAGATAAGTGATGCTTATCATGATGGTCATACAGCCTAATAAGGTATATCCTGATCAAAACATGCTACTACTATATCTGGAAGTGTATCTGATATTCACTGCATAACCGTGTTTAAATGGAAGATATCCCACAAAGAGACTAGCAGTTGCAGTGAACATTTAGACTTGGTAGTTAAGTGATTCAACAAAGTTTTGGGTAGGCCTATTGATTTTTAGGCTATATTGTTTACTTGGAGGCTCAACTAGATATTTTGTGCCAGAAACTGAATAATAAATTTCCGATTAGAATGGTGCTTAGAATCCTGAGGTGGGTAACAAAATTACATTTTCAAATACAGTGTACGCCGCTTATTGTGATCACTTCGGGATGCAGCCTATCTGATAATATTAACCGATTGATAACAATAGCCGAAATAATTAAATGAAGTTTGTACCGCTACTTCCAATATAGGCTACAATACAACTGAGTTAGAAACTGAATTTTGAATGACGTCCAGTACTTAGAAATGAAAGAAAAATGTGATAGAAACTAACATAAACCGAATTTTATATCACAATAAACAGCATTTTTTCAATGTGTCAGTATTAGTGCGTACGGGACTTCATAAAAATGATAACTAGACCTGGGATTTTAAGGCAAATGCCTATTTTGTCCCTTATGAAATAACATGAAAATTTCTAAATATGTCGACATTTCATGCTAAATCATTTTATAGAGTTTTATAGTGCCCTAAAAATGCTTATTTGGACCTTTGGAGCCTATTTTTACTATTTTAGTGCCTAAAATGCCTATTTTGTACAATTAAAATAAAATGCAACTTCTGTAACATTTAAAATAATTTAATGGACATCCATGAAGAATGAATGAAGAGCAGAACAGCAGAGGGTGAGTTTTTCACAGAAACTTGATTTTCCCAAACAATTGTCGCCAAAGGAATGCTGATTGACGGGAAAGGATTCGCTCAAAACAGCAAGTAGCTGGTATATATAGTAAGAAGGGACATACTGTGTCAGTTTTTCATATAATCCAAAACTGTTTTTGATAAATGCATTTTTAATTTTTAACTTTGCAATTATTTCTGTTAAGAAAAGGTAAACCACGTTTCTTACAGTAAAAAAAGATCACGTTACTGTTTAAGAGCATATTGTAGTATTTTAAAGTCTATTTTCTCTCTATTTACATATTTTTAAAGCACATTTTAAGTGACTATTTTCTTTTTTAAAAGCCTATTTACTTGTTTTAATAGCCTATTTTAGGTGCCTAAAACTAATTTTTTTAGAGCCTAAAATCCCAGGTCTAGTGATAACATTACCCGAATGATAATATTAACCGCGATTACATTAAGCGGCGTTCACTGTATTGAGACTTCTTGATGATATCGCTTGAAGTCGCTCATAACAAACGTTTTGCAGTTAAATTCTTTCTGTTCTACTTGAGTGTTAAGTGTTAATTACAAGTTGTTGTTCCTAACGGTCACGTGTTTGCTCAGGGACTTCTCTAGTGGAACAAGTTAATTGCATTGAGATTATAAATTAAGTGCGTTCAAGATTAGATTTAGCTGCAGATACAGACTTCTATGTAGCCTATAATCCAGCAGAGAGAACCTTACTTTACTGTATGGACTATCTAGAATGAATTGGCTATAATGAAATCAGGTAAACTGATAAAGTGCCCGATATTCCCGAAACTATTGAGTTATAGACCGCGGGTTTTTCAAAAAGTTTGATAAGCGTAAGTGGGATAACTAGAATATCCACAAAATTCCTGACGTCAAAAATATTCCTTTACTAAGTGCCATAAAATTGTGTGGGGGACGGGAAAATGTGTCGGTGTGTCTGTACGCTCGATAACTTAAATACGCTTTATCGGATTTTCATGAAACTTGGTATAGGTATTTATAACGTCCATGGGACGATGCTTGTTGATTTTGGAGCAAATCGATTAGCCTGTACCGGAGTAATGCCCAATTTAGCGCATATTTAATGTTAATATATCAGATAGAATAATATCACATGCAAGTCAGTTCTCATGACAACATATTGTTTTACAGTGTTCATATACGGCTTTGGAAGTTTCAATACAGTTGTGTATACATTGTACTCAATACATTTATAATTTTTCGTTTGTAGTATACTATGCATTGATATATAATTAGATTTATATTAATCCACTATACCCCCTAAACACGAGCTTTGCTCATATAGGGGTATGTTTGGTTTTATTTGTTTTTACTTAAGTACTAAATGTGTAATAGTAATAATGTAATGTAAGTAAGTAATGTTAATAAATGGTTAATAAAAAAACTTAGCTTTGCGAAATTACACCCACATCACGGCTATCCAGCCAGTTTTTGCATACTTGTAGGACAGCACGCTTATGATAGATGGATGTACGAATATTTTTGTCAAGTTTTACGATTCCAGCCTGTTTGACGTACCCGTTATACACTGAATGGAAATCGAACTAATACGCTACCCCTGAGCGATATTGGATTTAAAATGGTCCTTTGGCTTACGACACCCCACTGAAATGTCATTACCGCAGACAGTTTGGTAAGGAAAGATCGTAGTTTTCTTATTTGCGCGGCTATCAATGATGTGCTAGGGAATATCTCATATCTAGGCAGTTTTACCCTTTATCGTAAGTACTCATGTCCAATTTATGTAATCTATAATATTATACGTCGGCCGCAGTGGTCTAGAGGTAGCGTGCCCGCCTCTAGATCCGCAGGGCGCGGGATCAAACCCGGCCGCGGTCGATGGATTTTTCAGGACGTTAAAATCCTGGGCACGGAGTCCTCCGGGAGGTCCCGTGTCGTACATTTACGGCACGTAAAAGAAATCCAAGCCTAAATTAGAGCCTCTGGACAAAATTTCTCGGCCCTTTTACGTCCAAGAAATACTTAGTTTCCAGAGGGGGGTTGCGAGGCGATGGGCTTACCACCTGTCCCTCTACCCTCTCTCGGAAAATAAGCATATCAAAATTAGTATAGGTAATGAAACCTCCACTTGGAGGCCCCTTCGCCCCACCTGGGGATCATAGGGTACCAGATACAGATACAGATCCTGATCCTACAGATAATATTATACAGCTCTTATTGAGGTGTTCAATATATCCTTGCGTTAGAGTGAATCAACTGCATACCACCGAGCGAGGTGGCCGAGATGGTAACATCTTATACTCGCATTCTGGAGGTCCCAGTTTCAAATCCCGTGGCCGGCCAATTTGACGTAGGTTTTTTCATGGTTTCCTCAGTCATAGTCTAAAGGCAAATGCCGAATTGGATATTTACGTTCCACGAATCATCCTCACCATTTCATCCTTTATCATATCCATTTAAATTAATATCAGTTGAAATTTACCTCATAAAATACATCAGTAATAGAAACAATTGACAATGAATAGTTCCATGGCCTACCCTACTGTATAGACACACATCCCGAACTCTTGGTATGGCCTCGTAGTTAAAAGGAGTGGAAACAGCTGAATTTAAAATTAATTAATTAATTAATTAAAAAATTAAAAACTGCATACCCACTCCCTGCAATGCGATAACTTATTCCTTATCAGAATGTAAAGTGAGGAAAGTTGTATTGCCCATGCTTATGATCGGGGAAGTTATGTTAGAATATCATATCAGAATTTTTCATTAGAGAACAGTTTTTTTTTCTAACGACAGTGTAGATTCTATCTGAAGGACGTGTTTTGTGAAGCGAAGTTACTTCCTGTATTCTAGATGATAGAAAGAACTTTGTTGCGAAGTTGGCACAAGTGTCTTAATAATCTGAATGAAATCTGTGAATGCAGCCTCCTCACATGCAAGCATGCATCACTCCAGTTGACATTAAAGGTTGCTGTGTCACTGTTTATATGACCTCTTAAAATCCTGCCAACTCCATTCCATGTTTTTACATTATTCTGCCCCAGTTCCCTTGTGTCAGGGGCACGAGGTAGTCTTGTCTTTTGGTAATTTCAACGCTCATGTACCGCTATTATTAAGTGCCAGAATGGTACTTTATAAGTAGGGGCGGATTTCTATGACCTAAAAAATAGGATATTTGCATGCATTTATGACCTAAAAACATTAAAATATGACCAATAAAATTTAAAATATGACTTTACCACTTACACATTGTGTAGATTTTTTTAGGTTTCATTACAATTCATTTTATTAAAATAACGTTAATTATTCAAAATATCTGTAAATTCCCAAAAAGTATCAAATATAATGCAACATTTACAAAATATGATATGAAACTTCAAAATTTATTTAATATGCACACAGATATGCCAAAAATATGACCCAAATTTGCATATTCATACTAAACACGCTACAATAATTGAAATGTTCCTAAATATGCAGTTTTATGCACAATAAAAGCCGTTCCATTTTCACCAGGATGCTTGGAATCGGGTTTAAATTAGTCGGAAACCTGAAATAATGCAAAGGGGAAAAATATGACATGTCATAGAAATCCGCCCCCTATTTATAAGATTCTGTGGGGGACGGGAAATGTCTGTCTGTACGTGTGTCTATACGCGTGTCTGTACGCGTGTCTGTACGCGCGATAACTCGAATAACTTTTATCACATTTTCACGAAACTTGGTATAAGCATGTATAACGTCCATGGGAAGAAGCCTATTGATTTTGGACCAAATCGATAGACCTTTACCGGAGTAATTCCCAATTTAGTGCCTATTTTATGGTAATATGTTTGACAGAATTTATCAAATGCAGATCAGTTCTCATGACAACATATTGTTTTACAGTGTTCATACAACTTACGGCTTTGGAAGTTGCATTACAATTAGCTTTGACAAATAACACAACCCACATATTCCTTCACATATGCTTATCAAACTAGACCGTTAAACCGAGCGAGTTGGTCGAGATGGTAACGTCTTGGACTCGCATTCCGGAGGTCTCTGGTTCAAATTCCATAGCCGGCCAATTTGACATGAATTTTTCTTTTGTAGGCCTATTGTTATGTGAGTGTGCTATTGTCGAAATATCACAAATCTGTATAGTTCTGCCGATGCTGGACGATTTTAATCTGATTAAAAAACTAGACCTTTGTTCTTCCGTAATCCCTCCATAATGAATCGATGTAGAGCTTAACTAGGAAATTTAAAAAAATAACATAACATAATTGCAATTATCACCGATTAAACAAAAGGATTTTGGCACTTTGTTACATCAGTTGACCTGATTTTATTATCATTATTATTAATTTGTTACAATATTATCACTTATTGTTTGTTTCTTTAACTTACGTGAGTCATCTTGGCATTCATGATTTGCGTTATTGCACTCATAATGTTTCATTGCTCACATAAAAACATTTTATAGATAACTTTATAAAATAACATTGACTTGAAGAATTTTATCACTTCCTGAGAATTATGATCAACAGTACATTTTTGCCTGCGGCTGACTAAACTGAAAACTTATTCCTTATCTATACCTAACTGTTAAGTGCCAAGTTATATCGCCCAGCCATTGTTATAATTGTATGTTATATAGGCTAAATACGTGTTGAAATCTGTGTAAGTATCTTTAAATTTTACAGTTAAACAAATTTAAATCTGTTAAACCTGGTCAGCCGCCTTGGGTGACTTGGTAGCTCGCTTCTACTCTGGCGATCGGGGTTCGATTCCCTGGTTGGGATTTTCAGTAGGTTCAGGTCTGGGTATTTGTGTCCCCCTAGGTTTTAAGTGATAGGTAGGAGACCAGCGCACCCCGGAAACAAATCCGTCATGAATACCCCCTTAAGGAGTTCGCGACCTAATAGGACTACAGAAAAAATTAATCATAGGTAATCTCACGAGAGTTTGCTAGTTTTTCTGATGAAACTCGTCAACTCGAGTTGGATTTATTAAGACTGTTCCATGAATAAAAATATAACGGATTATACAAAGAACAATTACTTTCGTACTTTATTGTATAAAAACAAAACTAACAGCAGCCAGATCACTGCATTCTATGAATCACCCATCCACGAATCGATTCGAGTTACCATGTTGTGACCAATGCTACCAGCGGTGCATATAAGACATAGTTAACTTCATTCAGGTAAGCTAAGAGCAGAACAGAATAAAAGCACACGAACTGGCTTGCACCGAATCGAAATTTTGTTTTTAATCGATGTAGGCTACATTTATATTATTTAAGTTTCCAAACAAGTTATATTTTATAAAACAATCTGTTTTCGTGCCGCTTAGGGGCAGCATGTGGCGTATTGATCACTGCACACTGATGCTTACGTGTCCAGTAACGAGCAGGCGATTTTACCCCTATAAACCAACATTTTTGCGATTCCTACAAGAATATTGGTGATTGGTCTGTATCCGAGGAATTGCTGAAAGTTATTGGTCGATATCAAACACGCGGCGTATGAGTGGAATAGTCATATTAATAGGCCTGTAACTCTGAGAGGGCTAGATGTACACAAAACGAAAGTTATCCAATTTACGAAATAAGCAGTATTGATATTGATGGCATTGTTTGTGTGATTTCCGGGTGCTGAATCACGCACGCATGCTGTAGGGTCCTTCACTTGCTTCGTATTGATCAGGTCGTCATGACCTCCGATTAGCGTATATTTCGTGAAAGTGCAGGGCCCATTATCCCATGTAACTTAAGACATACTTTCCACTTAATATTCCTGTTACAATGCAGTACTTCTCTGTTTCCCCTCAGAAAACATCGAATAGAATAGATCTTACATACAGTAAAATCACTATTGGAAGACCGTCGATTGAACTAGAGGTTCTTTCAGAGGGTTACGGAACTTTAAAATACAGAAAGTGTATGTAATATTACTTTAATTTCTTGTTATAGATTCTATAGACGTTTCTGTCTTCTTCTTCTGGTACCCTATGATCCCCAGGTGGGGCGAAGGGGCCTCCAATGGAGGTTTCATTACCTATACTAATTTTGATATGCTTATTTTCCGAGAGAGGGTAGAGGGACAGGTGGTAAGCCCATCGCCTCGCAACCCCCCTCTGGAAACTAAGTATTTCTTGGACGTGAAAGGGCCGAGAAATTTTGTCCAGAGGCTCTAATTTAGGCTTGGAGTTCTTTTACGTGCCGTAAATCTACGACACGGGACCCCCAGCTTAAAGTCCCTCCCGGAGGACTCCGTGCCCAGAATTTTTACGTCCTGAAAAATCCATCGACCGCGGCCGGGTTTGATCCCGCGCCCTGCGGATCTAGAGGCGGGCACGCTACCTCTAGACCACCGCGGCCGACCTATAGACGTTTACCGGCCAGGAATTTTTTCATGGGACCAAAAAATGGGCCATCTTCGAAGAATGCACACCATCTGGAGACATTGCTACGGTCCATACAGTCGTCCCCATATAACCACGCATGTCCTTGTGAATTTCACTCGTGTTATGCCCTTTAGCCCATAAAAATCGCACTACACCTCGCTGAATAAATTCCTAGCCGGTAAACGCTTTGCGTCAGATGCAGAAGTGAAAAGAGCAGTCCGCAGATGGCTATACTCCAACCGAACGGACTTCTAGGAATAGGGTATTTTGAAACTGATATCTCAATGGGAGAAATGTGTCGAGAATTTTGGGTACTATGTAGAAAAATAGACAAAAGATGTCCCTTCATGTGCATTTGTTTGTAATTGTACCTATTAAATTATTTTTAAAAAGATCGGATGCTTGGAACGCCACGCGACAGAAGTGAAACTTGGATTTTTTTTTAATTTTTCTATTTTCAGTTTTGGATTATTGAATTTTTTTCAATTTTGGATTGTTGGACTTTTAAATTTTGGGTTTATGGACTTTTTAATTTTGGTTTTTTTATTTTTTAAATTCTGGATGTTTGAATTTTTTAAATTTTGGATTTTTTATACTGGTGAAGGGCTCACCACGCCACTAGCTCGAAGCAGTAATAGCCCCACACTCAATGCCTGATACCTTTCCCCCGCGCGTTCCCGTATTTTTTTTTTTTATTTTTTTATTTTTACTTTATTTACTTTCTTTAATGTTGTATTTTGGACCTTTTTGTAATTTAATTTTTTTTTATTTTCATTTTGGTTTATTGGATTTTTTATATTGGATTTTATTATTTTTAAAATTTCATTGAATTGATTGTTTTCTGTGGACTCCGTCACAGCCCCGCTACTTTCATGACGATTTTGTTCGTAACGCAACTCGGGGATAGCTCTCGATTTACTCCTGGCGCGCCTAAAGAAGTTTCACTTCAAAAATTATTGTGTGTTACTTTTCGATCCACCCTCGTAAATATTTCAAGCTATGCATATTCCGTCATAATCGTACATGTGACGGTGCGTGACAACCCAGCTGCCATTGACTCATTCTTATCTAGATCCCCAAAACATGTTAACTGCATCTTGTGTTTGTAGAAACACAACGTTTATCTGTGCTGTCTTCCTTGACTCACGGAGATTAGTGTCGTGTGTCACTTCTGCATTGCCTCAGAGGATTTGGAACTAGGAAGACATATCTTCACTAGAAGGAATGCTCATATCATTTCCGAATTTGGCAAACTGGTTGGGTGTCCTAACACTGTTATCTGTGCTACACATGTTAGCTTTTAGTTGCATTATGTTTTAATATTAACTATATCAGGCTGCATTTCTTTACAAAGGTCAGTTGCCCAACTGTTCCTGCAAGAATTACCTGTGCTTTATTGTAAACATAACTGTTAAAATATTCCTGATGTTTCACTGTATTATACAGGATGTTAGTGACTTTAAAAATACGTAGGTCAAAATTTAAGTACCGAGCGAAGTGACCGAGATGGTGACGTCTAGGACTCGCATTCGGGAGGTCCCGTTTCAAATCCCGTGGCCGGCCAATTTGACGTTTTTTCATGAATCCCCCGTCGTAAAGGCAAATGCCGAATTTGATATTTACATACCATGAATCACCCTCACCATTTCATCCATATCATATCCATTTAAATTAATACCAGTTGAAATTTACTCCATTAAATACACCGATAGTAGAAACAATTGACAATCAATAGTTCCATGGCCTACCCTATTGTGTAGACACACATCCCGAACTCCTGATATGGTCTCGCAGCTAAAAGGAGTATAAACACAGCTGAAAAAAAAATCAAGTTTCAAGTATGGTATGGCTTAGTCAACATGAGCTTTTTGCATCTACAACGTAAAGTTAAGCTCTTTTCTACGCACCTTAGAACATGTTTGGGTCATTCTTCCGATTGTGGGGAATTTCGTGTCCCAACCTTGCCAGTCTCGTAAATTATAAATTTTCTCCCTTTTTTCTATTTACTCGTATGTAGTCATCATTTATCTAGTTAAAATATATAGAAGTATATTTTTATTCTGATATATTATGGTATTTAATAGCTTGAAATATTGACAGGAACTACAAATTACCCATGAAATCAATGTCCCAGCTCGAAGTATTGCATGTACGAAAGCTAAGAAATTGACCGAGAAGTCTTCCAAAAAAATTGTAAATACAGGAACTGCAGAAGATATTCTTAAACTCATTGATGATATGACGATAATTATTTTATTATTATTTTTACTGTGTTATTTATTTTTATTTAAGCGCTTAACTGAGTGTCCCTGCATTACGCCAGTCAACACCGTAACGCACGTAGAAATTAAATTTTCGCCAACTCTGCTATTGCGGCATTACCTACGGCCATAAGTTAATTGGGAAGAATGATGGCAACAATGTGGCAACCACAAAAATATTCCTTGTGTGATTGTAGGAAACGTAAGAGCAAAAAGCCAGATTTTTCAGGAAAGTACCTTAATTGCATGTCAACACCGTAACGTAGAAAAAAGTGTGATTTTGTGATTTTTATAAATATTTTTAGTCTAGCAAAGAATTTTTGGCTGTATTTGAAGATAAAGCATGTGATGAATCGTCGTTTTTTTCAGTCTTAACTTCGAAAACTTATGAACAAAAAAAAAATGTCAACTCCGTCACGAAGAAATTATTTACGGTGTTGAAAACTGTTACAGTGGTGACTTTATTGGCTTCCATATGTTTAATTTAATTTTAATTTAGCTTATTAATTGTATTTACCTCATTATATGAATACATTATCGAAAACATGTCCACATCTTGAAATGAATGTCCACACCATAACGCAAGTGTCCACACCGTAACGCAGTCTCCACCCCATAACAATAAGTAAAATGGCAGTAAAATGGCAATAGTTAGCACTAATTTTTAAATTTCTTTTTCTTAATGAGGAGGCATTTATGCACTCTATTCTTAGCATGCATGGGATATGAAAATAAATATTTAACATTAAAAAGTCTGACCATAGTAACAAAATTTAGCATTAAAAAATATCGATTCTGTATTCTAAATTAAAAGTTTTAATTTTTTTTGTCCATTATAGTAAATATTTGAGATAAAATTGATACAAGGTGAATCGCAAGCCAAAGACCTATAGAAACAATGAATAAAAATACTTTAATATTTCAAATTGTTAATATTAGGACCGGAAAACGCTCCGTTACGGAGTTGACTGATATTTGCACCCACTGATATTTAAAAAATTATATCTAATTTAGTGATTAACATTGAGCTCGGCCAATCCACCGCGAATAGGTTAACATCATAATAAACGAGATGACATCAATAAAACACAGTTTTGTGACAATTGTAATTCCAGCTTAACAGTGGATGAAAATCCCCACAATCGTGAGAATGGCCCGTTTGCTTTTTATGGTTATTTAACGTCGGAAGTTTATTGCTTCTTAGACCTGTGATGGTCGTGAGTGTATTGAAATGTTGTCCCAAGTTCTTGTACTAAAATGATTTTTAAAAAACACACATACAACCTTATCTTTCTTGTCTGGGACTAATTTCATAGACCAACGTTCATAAATAAAAATACAGCAAAACAGTGCTAGTCACAATTTCTTTTAAAAAGTAATCTCTTGTTTCTGAAGGTGGAAAATTTTCACTCTTCAAAATAGTCAGTATGGATCGTAGATATTAGGAATGAAGTGCAGCAATACGCCTTCCAATTGAAAACAAAATCAGGTAAACTGATGTAACAAAGTGCCAGAATGCTTTTATTTAATCAGTGATAATTACAATTATGATATGCAGAAAATAAGTTATTTTTGTAATCGATTTCCAGATCGATTCATTAAGCAGGGATTACGGAATAATAAAGGTCTAAAGTTTTGATAAGCATACATGAAGGAATATGTGGGTAGTGTTATTTGTCAAAGCTAACTGTATTGCAACTTCCAAAGCCGTATATGAACACTGTAAAACAATATGTTGTCATGAGAACTGATTTGCATATTCTTTCTAATATATTACCATAAAATAGGCACTAAATTGGGCATTACTCCGGTACCAGTCAACCGATTTGGTCCAAAATCAATAGGCTACTTCCCATGGACGTTATAAATGCGTAGGCCTATACCAATTTTCATGAAAATCCGATAAAGCTTTTTTGAGTTATCGCGCGTACAGACGGACAGACATTTTCTCCATCCCCCCACACAATCTCATAGAGTACCCTAATGGCACTTAATAACGTAGATAATGAAACGTTTGTCAGAATTTATTTGTTAGTGGTTTATCTTCCCCTCCTGAGGGACATTGAGACATTGATTACAGATAACTAGTGTATTTCAACAGAAGTTGCTGTATGCAGATGATACAGTTGAGATTGGTGTTTGACAACCTGTCTTCAGAACCCTGAGTACGACCTCCAAGACGTCTTTCTGCCTGGAGGTCATAGCATGAATGTAACTATGCCCATATCGGGAGATAATAACTGTCGAGAATCAGGAAGGCCCTCGGAAGCAGACAATCAAATTAACTAGCATGCCATTCTCCTTACATATCAGAGGTATGCCGTTCGATACCTAGATTAGATTAAACAAGAAATCATTTAGCCGAATATGTATGCATAAGTTCCAACTATGGAGGGGACCTTTGAGAAATTAAGCCATAGTGGGCTTACAGAATTGAAGCGATCGATAATCCCATGCGATATGCTAAAAGAAACACGATGCTATTAAAAAAAAGAGTGCGTGGAACGCCACGCGACAGAAGTAAACCTTATTTTATTTTTTCAATTTTTTATTATTGGATTTTTTCAATTTTGCATTATTGAACTTTTTAATATTGGGTTTTTGGACTTTTTGGATTTTGGGTCTTTGAATTTTTAATTTTGGATTTTTTTAAATTTTCGATCTTTGAATTGTTTATTTTTTGATATTTTAAATTTTTTATTTTTAAATTTTTTATTTTATTATTTATTAAATTTTGGATTTTATAATTTTTAATTTTGTTTTTTAAATTTTGGAAATTTGTATTTTTTAATTTTTTAATTTTGGATTTGCGCGGTAATGAACCTCCGGGTTCCATAAAATAGATAATATACCTTTAGATTGCTTAGGAATTGTCTATTGCCATTGAGGAAGTAAGGTCTGAAAAATTTCCTTTGATTAGTACTCCTAATCATTGAGTTGATTGTTTTCTGTGTAGTCCGCACCGAAACAAGTCGGTTTTGAGTGTGACTGATTTCGTGACGGTTTTAGTGTGACTGATTTTCCTGAATTGCCCTCTATCGCCACTAAAGAAGTTTTACTTCAAAAACCAGCTAAATTTGATTTGACAATTGTATAACTGAAAACCACAGAACACCAATGCTGAAAATTGATGCTTCCATAGCACTAAAAATCACGTTTTCTGGCAGTTTTCCACTCATAACTCGCGAACGAAAGCCAAAATTAAAATGCGGCTTCGAGATGCATTCACCCACCCTTCAGTCCATCTATGTTTAAAATTTCAGATCTCTGCGAGCAGTAGATTTCGCTGGTCATTTTTTGATGTGTAGGAAATCAATGGGAGCAAGATCCGGTCGAACTTCTGCAGGAGATTGCTGGGAAGTGTTTAAACATCCACCCTACAGCCCGGATCTCGTTCCCAGTGATTGCCATCTTTTCCTATGCCTCAATAAATGACATAAAATGACAGAGATTGTCACGCAGTGGTTCAAATCCCAGGCGGCAGACTTCTACGACACAGATATTCATACGTTGGTCCCACGGTATGACAAATGTCTCAATTCCGATGGCGAATATGCTGAAAAATACCTAAACACTTGATCTGTTGCAATAAATAGTTCCTTGAAATTGTGTTTTGTTCCTGTAAACGGCCCTAGGGAAACTTACTTTATGGACGGCCCTCGTAGGAACAGGAAGAGCAAAGTTAGAATTAGTTTCCTGATCGCCTGGATCTCCGTGACCTGTAATGTATAAAGACATCAGAATGCCTGATGGACAGCAAGGTATCATCATCACTGTTGTGATGACGGAGATTGCAATCTGCAAGTTGCGGTGTGATTGATTCATGGTAATCACGTTGCCTGTGGCTTGTGCGAATTCACTTGAGTCATACACGTATTCACAATGCATGCAAATGCCCGACATAACCCGCACGTGATTCAACTCAAATTACACAGACCATTGTCTTCTTTGTTATTTCTTGCCTCTTGGCCGAGTGGTTGGCGTTGCTGAGGCGTCCCGGGTTATATTCCCGTCTCTGCCGTGGTATGTATGGACTGGATATTTGTTTTTTTGAAGTAAAACTTCTTTTCTCGCGGTTGGGGTAAATCTGGAAAATCAGTCACACTAAAACGAAATCAGTCACACTAAAACGAAATCAGTCACAAAATCAGTCACACTCAAAACTACGTGTTTCGGAGCGGACTGCACAGAAAACAATCAACTCAATGATTAGGAGTAATCAAAGGAAATTTTTCAGACCTTAATTCCTCAATGGCAATAGACAATTCCTAAGCAATCTAAAGGTATATTATCTATTTTATGGAACCCGGAGGTTCATTACCGCGCAAATCCAAGATTAAAAAATACAAATTTCCAAAATTTAAAAAAAAAATAAAAATTAAAACATCCAAAAATCCAAAATTTAATATATAATAAATTCAAAAATTAGAAAAAAAATTAAAAACTAAAAATCTAAAATACCAAAATTGAAAAAATCTAAAAATCCAAAATTTAAAAAACTAAAATACAAAATTAAAAAATCCCAAAAATAAAAAATTCAAAGAATCAAAATTAAAAATAAAAAAATAAAAAATACAAAATACAAAATTAAAAAATACAAATTTCCAAAATTAAAAATTATAACATCCAAAATTTAATAAATAATAAAATTAAAAATTAAAAAAATAATTAAATTAAAAATTAAAAAAAAATCCAAAAATAAAAAAATAAACAACTCAAAGATCGAAAATTTAAAAAATCCAAAATTAAAAATTGAAAGAACCAAAATGAAAAGTCCAAAATCCAAAATTTAAAAAGTCCAAAAACCCAATATTAAAAAGTCCAATAATGCAAAATTGAAAAAATCCAAGAATAAAAAATTAAAAAAATAAAATAAAGTTTTACTTCTGTCGCGTGGCCTTCCACGCACTCTTTTTTTTTTCCTTAGAGATAATCTTCATAAAAGTCTTAGGTAGGGGTGTGGCACGTTTTTGAAACAAATCTGTGGAAAATATACTCTTAAGGAATCGTCAGGGCCGGTTGTATTATTTGGACGTGAGACATTTCTATTCAAAAAATAGAAATAAAGATTAAATTTTAAGAGGACAGGTATTGCTATTGGAGTAAGAAATGTCTATACGGCAGGGAAAAATAAAGTATCTTACATGATATTTTATGGATTCTATCAGTGTAAAAAAAATATTAGAATAGCCGGTAAATCATTCGAATAAGTGGAGAAATTCAAATATGTGGGAGAAATAATTACAGATACAAATAATATTAAGGCAGAAGTTTAAGTGTGAACTCAAATCAGGAAATGCTTCTTTTTATGCAATTCAGAAACAGGTATTGCAGGTATTCAGAAACAAATAATATTAAGGCAGAAGTTTAAGTGTGAACTCAAATCAGGAAATGCTTCTTTTTATGCAATTCAGAAACTTTTATCTTCTCGTCTTCTGTCCGGAAATCTAAAAAAAAAATAATTATAAGACGTTTATCCTGCCGGTTGTATTTTATCGATGTGAGCCATGGTCGCTTACTCTTGGGAAAGAACATAATCTGAGTGTGTTCGAAAACAGGGGGCTTAGGAAAATATTTGGACCTAAGAGAGATGAAAATGGGGACTGGAGAAAACTGCATAATGGCGAGCTTCACAACCTGTACTCGTCACCGAATATAGTAAGGGTAATTAAATCATGGAGGATGAAATGGGATGGACTTCTTGCGCGCATGGGGAGGAAAGATATATATCTCAAAAGTATCGACTGGGAGACCCGGTGGGAAAAGATCTCCTGGAAGACCTAGAGGTATATGGAAGGACAATATTAGAATAGATTTAAGGGAAGTAGGATTTGCGAGGGATGATTGGATGGAGTTAGCGCAGAATATGGTTGAATGGCGGGCTCAGGTAAGCGCAGCAATGAACCTCCGGGTTCTATAAAATAGATAATATTCCTTTAGCTTGCTTAGGAATTATCTATTCATCATTTTAAAGAGGAACGTCCAGAAATAAAACCATAAAAAATACAATTTTCTAAAACAGATGTATACTAGTTTAATATATAAATGATTTATGTTAGAATGTGAGGCTTTTTATCCCAGTGTTCCAGTGATCATTCGTAGAAACCAGGTATTTCATAGAAATTTTCTTGTATGATTTCAAACTTAGAGCAACCGGAAGTCATTCACAAACAGTCTCATTCTGCGTTGGTATTATTAAAATTCCAGGCAGTATTGTGAATGAGGTTAGTAATTTCGAACTATTTCCACGTAACAGTGATCAGTATGGATTCCTGCACACTGGAACACTTCCAAAGCACACGGAGACGTGGGTATAAATGGGATATTAGAACACTCGTTCGTTGCTTGTCACCTCGATGCAGAACAGACCTCCACACATCACTGCGCTTGATGGACTTGTTTATGATAAACATTCGTTCATGTTTACTGCATTGCAAATAAACTTTATGGATGACGGTTTTCAGTTTTGCTAGCTTTATTTAATGAAGACATTTGACAGTTCTTAACAAATCTCTTACTTACTTACTGAATGGCAATTGAAAATTCTTAAGCAATCTAAAGGAATATTATCTATTTTATGGAACCCGGAGGTTCATTGCCGCGCTTACCTGAGCCCGCCATTGACCCCTAATCTGTGCTAACTCCATCCAACCATCCCTCGCAAATCCTACTTCCCTTAAATATATTCTAATATTGTCCCCCATCTAAGTCTAAGTCTTCCAGGTGATCTTTTCCCTTCGGGTCTCAGAGTCAATATTTCTGAGATGTCTTTCCACCCCGTTTCTAACGTATCTTAAAACTCAACAGTTAACTTATACAACAAAAAATGTATTTTAGCAAGCAACCACAATTTAAGTTTATCGTTCACTTTCTCGAAACTTTATAAATCAACTGTATTTAAATAATAATTAATAATAACCCATTATTATTAGGGCTGAAAATCGATTAAAATTTCTAATCGAGTTAACGCTTGACTTTAATCGATTAACCGACCGATTAATCGACTGATTAATCGACAAACAGGTCGGCATTTTAAACGAAACCAAAGTGAACATGTAATATTGTTTTTCACGTTTAATAACTACTACACTACAGATAATCAGAAGAAATCCTGAATTAATGAATACTTACATTTTCCGGTTACTTATTAAGCCAAGACTTGAGACACACGAGTTGAATTTGTTGACTTAACTACCCTTCAGGTTTCTGAATAACGGGAATTGTTTGGACACAATAGGCTGAATGGCATATGATGTGTCAAGGCCAGAGAAGCGAGAGAAAGGAGTTTGGTCATTTGAACCATTTCTCGAAAAACGTTTTTCAGAATTCGACTAAACCGATTAATCGGAAAATGTAATTGATCGACGATTAAATGTTTAATCGATTAATCGAGCCGATTAATCGATACAGCCCTAATTATTATTATTATTATTATTATTATTATTATTATTATTATTATTATTATTATTATTATTATTATTATTTGCTTTATAGTTCAGTTTGTTATTTGTATCATTTTATTTTTATTATTTTGAAGCTACATAAATAATGCAGTTAAAATTAACTTTTAACAATAAATTTGTATTTTAGCACTTTGCTAAAGCATTTTTAATCCATTTTCGCTTCTTTGCTAAACTTTTTTCCTAGCTTAAACCCTGCCTTGGATGTGTGTCGTATCCCCATATAATATAACTAGACCTGGGATTTTAGGCTCTAAAAAATTAGTTTTAGGCACCTAAAACAGGCTTTTAAAACAAGTAAATAGGCTTTTAAAAGAGAAAATAGGCACTTAAAATATGCTTGAAAATTGTGTAAATAGATAGAAAATAGACTTTAACATACTACAATATGCTTATAAACTGTAACAAGGTCTTTTGTTTTACTGCAAGAAACGTGGTATACCTATTCTTAACAGAATTAACTGCAAAATTTGGAATCACTAACTATATTCTCTTAAACAGATGTTCTTTCACTGGTGACTCGACACAGTAGTCCTTCGCTCCTTCCCCTTTAATCCTCCCCCTCCACTGTCAGTCGGCATTCCTTTAGCGACAATTGTTTTGGAATAATCAAGTTTCTGTGAAAAACCCACTTCTGCTGTTCTGCTTTGATTGAGGGATGTCCGTTATGAGATTGTAAAAATTGAATTGAATTTAAAATGTACAAAATAGGCATTTTAGGCACTAAAATAGTAAAATAGGCTCTAAAGGTCCAAATAGGCATTTTAGGGCACTTTAAAACTCTATAAATGCAAGTGATTTATCATGAAACATCCACATATTTAAAATTTTTCATGCTATTTTATAAGGAACAAAATTGGCATTTGCCTTAAAATCCCAGGTGTACATACAACGCAAAACAATAAAACAAATGTGAATGCACCTGCGCCATGCGGCAACAACTCCGACACGGGAGTATTGCGTGGAGTCTAATCACCCTCCTGCAGGCGTAAGGGGTGAACTGCCGATGCTTTATTTCCTGTAACAGGGCCTTCCCTGGCTCTCCCCTTCCAAACAATGCTAAAAGGTGTTCCAAGATGCTAATATAGTAATTTTAGAGCCCATACACTCAAACTCTGTGGAGGGAACAGAATTCCAGGCAACGATAAACCACCACCAGCACTGAAAGGATCGATTCAGACTAGAGCTCTTCGTTTTATGGCTGATTACGAACGAAAGTGCGTGTGGAGTCTTTTTTGGCAAATGGCTTTTTCAAGAGAACCCTACAGGGGTGTACTATACATTCTGCACAAACGTTCTTTCCCTATAATGTTCAAAACAATCTACTTATAAAATAAAATCATGTAAACTGACGAAACAAAGTGCCAGAATGCTTTTGTTTAATCAGTGATAATTGCAATTACGACATGCAGAAAATAAGTTACTTTGTAATCGATTTCAGAGTTAAGCTGCAGATCGATTCATTAAGCATGGCTTACGGAAAAACAAAGGTCTAGTTTGTTAATCATATGTGATGGGTAGGGCTCGAACTTTTAGGTGCTTATAAAAACGAAAATATTTATTTTTATGTGGTTAAAAAGTCGAAAATATGTTTAAAAAATATAAAAATATTTTATTTATTTAACCAATATTTACAGAAGTACTCATCTAGTCATTCTAGTCAGCAAGTGTAGAACTGTTGCAGTGAACGACAGAAGTAGATCTTAAGTTGTGCATCTTAAAGCTGTGACGATTTTCACGGAACAGATACTTGTATCTTGAAAATGTACGACACTCAGATCTTCCATCTGGCTCCAAGTTCTCTACACTGTTACCCATTAAAATATCTGAAATCTTTGGCAACACTTGTAACCTTTCATTCTTATTTAGGCATGACAGGAATTTTTCTTTAATTTCGTTTGCTTTTGAACCACTGATTTTATTAAGTTTGTTTTCAATGTGTTTGGTTTCTTTTATTGATTCTGTCAAGAATTGTTTTGTTGTTTCCAACTTAGTAGTAATGCAGTGTGAGAGGAAACAGAAATTTTCACTAATGAAGGCCAAATCAGCCCTGATTTATTGTCTGACTCAACATAACAATGCAACATATTCAAAATATGGCACAATTATACTAAAACAGTCAAAATATTCATTTCTAAACATGATATGTGGTAAAATATGTAACAAAAAATTAAGTTACCAAAAATATTTATTCAAATAAGAAATATCGAAAATATTTATTTTTATGTGATATGCAACTCAGTATTTTGAATCCAAAGGTCCCAACCGGAACTTTCACAAAGTCCAGAAATCATAGGCAATAGCAAAAAAAAATATGTATTTACCTAAAAGTCCGAGCCCTAGTGATGGGATATGTGAGTAGTGCTATTTGTCAAAGCTAACTGTATTGCAAATCCCAAAACACTGTAAAACAATATGTTGTCATGAGAACTGATTTCCATTTGATAGATTCTTTCTAATATAGTACCATAAAATAGGCACTAAATTTGGCTTTACTCCGTTACTGGTGAACCGATTTGGTTCAATGTCAATAAGCTTCTTCCCATGGACGTTATAAATGCGTATACCATGTTTTACGAAAATCCCATAAAGCGTGTTTTAGTTATCGTGCGTACAGACACACGGACATACAGAGACACACACACGGACGGACAGACATTTTTCCGTCCCCCACCCGGTCTCATAAATTACCATTCAGGCACTTAATAAACAAGAACATCAGAGATTTTGAATCTGTATTCTGAAACACTACTAATCTCTGATCTGTTTATACTGCACTGCACTGAAATCTGATCAGCACTCACAGCCTGATCTCCCCCTCATGCATTTCACATAACCCTTTGCCGCAATGTTTACGAGCAGTGGGGAACAGATAGCAGAGTCCTCAATGCTCAGGAGGGTGAGATGAAATGCATTTCTCTGCTTCAAGCCTCATACCAGAAACTTAGATGTCTGATTGAGTGGTATAGTGTTACAGCCTTTAAGTGCAGCAAAAATATTCGGCTTCGGTCAGAAATATAGTCTCGTCATAACTAAAATAAAATAGTCCCTATACAGGCTGTGAAACCCAGTGAGTCCAACAGTCCTTTTTTTGAAGGACTGTCCTTTAAAATGGTGACTATTAAAAAAAGTCCTTTAATTGTCCTTTTTTTTAGTGCTGTCCTTTTTCAGTGAGTTGAGATGCTTATTACTAGGGTTCAGATGTTTATGACACATATTTTTATCCCGACCTCCATTCTTGCCGAAAACACACATTAAACACAAATTGCACATTTTTTATCATAAAAATCTGACCTTTTTAGTTTGCATATAAAGTCATATTTTGGTATTTTCATGGTCTTCGTCATATTTTTAATTTAATGTCATATTTGTTATAAATTCGATAAAAGAGCACAATTATACAGTAAGTGCACTAAATTGTCGAATTTAATTTTTTTTTTTTTTTTTTTTTTTTTTTTTCGGAAAAGTCACATTTTAGTTTTACTGTAACTGAAATGTGAAGGGACAATACAAGTAATAGCACAATTACCTCTTGTTCATTGTTGTTAACAACTTTCAATAGACAATAGACAATAGAACTTTAAAAATATTACAGTTCACATTTGCAGTGGTGTATAGAAACATAACAGATTAGAAATTCTTTACAAGTAAAACTGTAAATCACCTATAAAATTGTTAAAAAGTGATTATCTGATCGAATTAATGTGATGCAATAATTTAGTAACATAAAAGTTTTAAATTGGAACATTCATGTTAGAAAATATGTTCTTTTATGAGGTCATATTTAGGATTTTTGGGTCATATTTAGTCATTTTTAAGGTCATATTTGCAGTCACATTTTCCACTTTTTTAGGTCATAAACTTCCAAACCCTACTTATTACTGACTATTTATTTCCTATGTCTTTCTTTTGATTTGGACCAAAAACATATTAGAATGAGAATAAAATATTTACGTGTTAAATGAACTTTGATACGATACAATAAATTGATGAAGGTGAAGTTGAACGTAACATTTTCTGTAAAGATTTGTTATGGAATAACCCCATATTAAATTTGACTTCTTTTGCTAAAAAAAAATATTTCTTTCTGTGCTTTCAGATTTACTTCTTGCAACAGTACAAAGGTAATTACTTGCCAGACCTAAACCATGGAGCCTAGAAAGCAGCCGGTGCCACCAGAAATTGCTCTTGCATCTGATGTGTTTGATCAGTTCTGCATTGCCTCAACACTCAAGGCCATCCTAGGACATCACAGGCATCTGTGTGAACTTCTACGCATCAAGCCTACAGTCTTCCCTCAATTTTATCCTAAACTGAAGGTAATTGAGGTTTTTACTGAAATGTTGTTTGGGCATCAAGACAGTGAATGTCCACAGTGAGGAAAGTGACAGAATGTGCCGGTGTACTGGTTTCAAAGGCCCAATGGCATACCATCGCGGTTAGAGTTCCTTTGTAGCAAACAGTAGGTTCTATTATCTGTATCCTAATATAATTATTTTCCATGATCATTCATCCACTGGTACGCTTTCACTGGTAGTCACTGCCAGTATGTTTGCTTTTTTTGCCATCTTAATGACTATACTACTAGATATGATGTTTTAAAAAATTTTCTCGGTAACACAATATTGTTTTACTACACGCTCTCTAAAACAGCTGCTTGTCGGACTGGTTTACACACCGAAAAATTGCATTTTAGCAACCGAGGCCACTAAAATTGCATCAAACTGCATTCAAAATGCAAATCCAGATGGCACTGACCAAGTCATACCATCTTTAACATGGCTTTAAGCATATATTTGGTCATAAAACAACAAATTTAAGCTTACATGTTTCTTTATGATAGCAGAAACTTGACCAGGGCTTTTCGAAAAACACTGTAGCCTCCTTCATCATATAAAAACAAATTTGAGATGAGGTAAACTACTGGGATTGTCGGAAGGTTGGTAGATGTCTCTTGCCATATCAACTTAATAATTGAGGAAATCTCAAAATGTACCAAGTTATTTCTGCTTTTTTTATGTAGATTTTTCCCCAAACAGTCTTTTGATTTTTACACAGTTTTCAATAACTGTATGTCATCTTCAAATTCATGTTCGTGCTGAAATACAGTAGAACTCGAATTATCTGAACTCAAACTATCTGGATCGCCAATTATCCAGATCGCTTTGTGGCCATATTCAAGTTGTTTTTTTCAGAAGCGAGCATTGGGAAACCCTGAAACTCTGACCGATATGTTCAAGATATGACACTTTGTGCAAATACAGTACTAATGTAGTAGTTTTTTTTTTTTTTTTAATTACATTTTGTCATGATTTTCCCAATTATCCAGCTATTTGTTTATCTAAATTGAGTTCGGTCCCAATTAATCCAGATTATTGGAGTGCTACTGTTTTTCCTCTCTGTACTCACTTAATCTATATTGGTCATATCATATATTTAATGTACAGTATTTGAATATACCATGAATATAACTATTGATGTATATCTGTTTTCTTGTAGCTTTATGTCTTCTGTTCACCATCATAATTTATTGTCCTTATTTTCTTACAGTCAAAGCTTCGATCTTGGAAAGCAGATGCGCTTTGGGCCAAATTCGACAAGCGAGCTAGTCACAAATGTTATAATAGAGGAAAAGCTTGTCCAAACACCAGGGTGAGTATAATTTTTCTTTTTCATTAATGAACCATACGGTTTTCTTCAGCATTGAAAATCTTTCCTCAGATTTTCTATCTCCTTATGCTTTAAACGATTCTTGTTACCAAAATAACACCAATTTGACATTGATGTCTTAATAAAATTCTCTAGGTACACCATTTCTTTTATTCAAGAAGTCTAAACAAGTCACCATTTTTTTCAGACTTAACCATAATCAATTCCAAACAATTACTCCCTTAAATACCACATTTAACTTAATTGTGATTGATGCACCATAAATTGAGGATAAAAATGACAGAATGCAAACTTTACCCCAGTACAATTTTGTTTGAGAATGGTGCATATAGCCATAATATAAGGTATGTGGCTTGGTTCTAATAAGGCCAATGTCATAAAACTTGCTTTTGAGATAACAGACTTCGAAGCCCTTATGGAAGTAACAATTTTTGCTGAGAACTTCTGACATTGGCCTCTAAGGTTTCTGTATTATATCCATTAATAGCAACAGACATTGGCACTTTTTAGAATACGAAAGATAAAGACTAGCCGAGCTCAATAATGCATAAATTTCATTTTTGCAAGAAATTGACATTGGCCGTTTTAGAACCAAGCCACAGTATATGAAACAATCATGTTCAAACTATTTTTTTTTAATAGTTTAAAATAAATGTTACAATTTTAAAACCCACTCAAGTTGTTTACGAAATGGAAACTGTTTTACTGTGACCTTCTAGCCTAGATTTTATATATATATATATAATTATAATTATAATTATAATTATAATTGAGTGATTCAGTTTAGTTTTTAAAAAGCAATTACCTAACGAATTTTAGTCTTGAGCTAACAACACAACAATAAAATTGGAATCTCAAAATTTAGTGTCATTGGTGTTTTTGTTGTTTACTGTCATAGATTTTCTTGAAGTTGGGAGTAATGGGTAACAACTGAATCCTCATGTCCGATGTGGTATTAAGTCTATTTCTGTTCTTTGTTTTCATTGAAGCATGATATAGAAATCCCATTTCACACAGACATGTTGTCGCAACAGGAAGAAGCACAACATTGAACGCAGTTTTTATAATAAATAGTGACAGTATAGCTTTTTCATGTCATGTTTGGAGGAATGAAGAAGTTGGTTTCCAATAAAAAATTAGACATAGCTACTAAAAGCTACTTACAATACCTAAACATCATACATCTCTTTACTCATCATTTACTACTTCAGTCATCTGAATGTGGAATTCTTTATTATCTCACATTAAGGACTCTCAACCACTGTCAACCTTCAAATCGCAGTTAACAGCACATATACATAGTGCTTGTGTATTTTTCATGTCCTATGTTAATTAAGTTTATATCATTTAATGCTATTGTGTAATTTAATCATATTTGTACCACTTAATTTCTTTCATATAATTTAGTGTGTCATTTAATGTATCTTAAATCATTTAATGGGGTACGCCGTAGCGTAGTGGTTGAGGATCTGGGGTACAAACCGGAAGGTCACGGGTTCAATTCCCGATGAGGTCGGAGTTTTTCAATTGGCCTAATCCTTCTGATAGCACTATGGCCCTGGGGTCGACTCAGCCTTTAACAGAAATGAGTACCAGGAGCAATCCTGGGGGTAAAGGCGGCCGGTGCATAAGGCTGACAACCTTACCACCTTCACATGCTGAATGTCTAAAATCTGGGTGCCTCAACTTCTGGAACCCTCTGGGCCTCCATGGCCTGTATAGGGATCACTTTGCCTTTTAAATCATTTAATGTGTTATGTTGTGTCGTTTAATGTATTTTATGTTATTTAGTGTGTTATATTGGATTAACTAATGTACTATTAGTCCCTGGTGAAGTAGAAGACAAGACCTTATGGTCTTAACTTTCTCCAGGTTAAATAAAACATTATTATTGTTATTATTATTATTATTATTATTGTTATTGTTATTGTTATTATTATTTTATTTTATTTTTATTATTATTAAAATGAATTTCAATTGTAATGCCACCAAGATCACTGAGATCATCACTCATGGAACACTAATGATCTGTGGAACACATTTTTGGAAACACTGAACCAGGGTAAATGGAACGTACTAGGATTTGAATCTAATATGTTTTGTGTTGCAGGTGTTGATAATAGGAGCAGGGCCATGCGGTCTACGAACGGCCATCGAAGCACAACTACTAGGAGCAAAAGTTGTTGTACTAGAAAAACGTGATAGATTATCTCGCAACAATGTGCTTCATCTATGGCCTTTTGTAATCCAAGATCTGAAAGCACTGGGTGCGAAGATGTTCTTCGGAAAGTTCTGTGCTGGTGCCATCGACCATATTAGTAAGTGCGAGACGAGTGCAAGTGTGAGATGACATGTTGACGTGTGTGGAGGTAAATGTTATATGCCTGTTGTTCTCTGTCAGGTATTAGACAACTCCAATGCATCCTGCTCAAAGTGGCTCTCATCATGGGAGTGGAGATTCATGAAGGAGTTGGGTTCGAACGTCTGCTGCCACCACCTGAGGATCAGTCAAATGAAAGTATGGGTCAAGTATTACTTTCCTGTGGCTTGGTTCTAAAAGGGCCAATGTCATAAAACTTGCTTTTGAGATAACTGACTTTGAAGACTTTATAGAAGTAACATTTTTTGCTGAGAACTTCCAACAGTGGCCTCTAAGGTTTCTATATTATGTCAATTAACACTTTCCGCACCGTGCTCGTACGTGATACGTTCCGCATTTTACTCCCGCGTGAACCAAGACCGTATCCCTTACATTGCGCGCGATCCCGTGCTTACAAGGAACCTTTAAAACCAAGTGGTTATTTTCTACCAATATTTGGTCAATTACGTAGGTTTTGTGTGCTGGCTTATTCGCTATGATTAGATAATATATTTTATTAATGTCCGAAGGTTTGAGGAACTGCCTTCAAACTCAATAGTATTTCGTAGTTTCGTCATCAGTCTCCTTATTGTTGGTGCAGCCTTTTCATCTCTATAGAAATTGTATATGGTGCGACGAATTACTCATTTGTTGAAGTCATCAATGTCTGTTATCCTTTTTGGAACATTGTTTTTCCCCAGGTGTCCCGAACGACCTTCCTTCCTCTTCATGTGTTTTCCTGTCACGTAAAATTCGATAAACAGGGGTGTTAGAAACTTTGGTGGCTGCAGCAACTCTTTCCTGGACTTTTTAAAATTTGTTTAAAATACTCGAGTGTAACACATAACGAACAGTGAAAGAAACAGAACTTCAAAAAGAATTTACAAAGAATATTTTTGGACAACGGACTGTACTGTACCCTGTAAATAGCAGGAAGGAATTAGCGTCACGTGCGTGCGTGGGCAGAGGGGATTCACAGGTCTCAAGGACTCACTCTCGCCAGTCAGGGTTGTCCAGTCCCGTCTCTAGATTACCATGTTATATTCCCTATCTTCACCAAGATATTTGCAAAACATTTTAAGGTACTTGCAGTTGAAACCAGCAGCTAATTTTTGGAGCGTGGACTTCTTACAGCATCTAGATGACCCAGTAAAAATATTGAGGCATGTTTCGATATGAGGGTAGTGAAAGGTTCCTTGTTAGCAATGGGAAAATACTGGTGTAATACAGGATTTGAACAGATAAACAGAAAGCTTAGTTTATGAACTTCCCAACAGAGTGTACTTCATACACTTATCGATTCTTGTATCAATTTATATAGACTTTTTTATCGAATTTATATTGGCCTACTGCGATTACCAAAACATCAACAAGAAGCTAGGTTAGAATTCGTGAAGATGTCCAAGAATATCACAAACGTGTTAATTACTAGACAATATGCAACCAAAATGTTGTCAGAATTCTATATTATGTATTGTTTCAATAATTTTAGTTAGTACTTTTGCAATAAATAGGTTTTTAACCCTCCAAACCTAGAAAAAATTATTTCCGAAAAAAGTAAATCCTCAAAAGAGCCTCCCATTTATTTGCCTGCGATATATTTATATGAGAGTGAATACAATAAAGAATATTATATCTAGAAAGAGGAAGTTTCAATCTTCATGGGTAAGTAATTCATTATTTTGTAATACATTTTGTATGTTTTTAAAAAAATCACAAAATCGGAAGAAAACGCCCGGTTCACAGGATGAAAATGCTGAAAGATGGCGTGGTGCGGAAAGTGTTAATAGCAATAGACATTGGCACTATTAGTATATGAAAGATAAAGTGTTTCTCATTTTGCAAGAAACTGACATTGGCCTTTTAGAACCAAGCCACAGATAACTCAGTCCATTATTTAATTAATGAAGGAAGTTTACACAGTGAAGTTATTAAATATGTAAGCATATGAGTGGAGACTTAATACACTGAACTTCACTAAATTTGTACAAATTAGTTAGTAACAGGTTAGTACAAATTTAGTGAAGTTCAGTGTATTAAGTCTCCACTCATATGCTTACAAACTCAGTCCATTTTTCTGCCAGACGAACATGCGCATGTATATACGAGAGCTGTTTACAGAAACAAAACACAATATCATGGAGATGTTTATTGCAAGAGATACAGCAAATTTTTCAACACATTCGCCACCGGAATTGAGACATTTTTCATTCTGTGGGACCAAAGTTTGAATACCTGTGTTGGAGAGGTCTGTTGCCTGGGATTTGAACCATTGTGTGGCAACCATGTCCGCCTGTCATTTCTTGAGGTGTACGAAAAGATGGAAATCAATGGGAGTGAGATCTGGGATGTAGGGTGGATTTTTAAACACCTCCCAGCAAGTCTCCTGCAGAAGTTTGACTGGTTTAATAGTAGATGTTGCCTTAGGTATTCACTTTTGACATGAACAAGTAGCCATGAAAAGTTTGTTTGAAATAATGTATGTTCCCAGCAATTAAAATCTTAGAGTATTGAAATCTAGAAGCTTCAGACTCGAGACGACTAACATAACTGTTTTATTGAGCCTTTCATTGCTAATTTGTTGAATGTGTTTCAGGGATTGGGTGGAGGGCAGAAGTGAGTCCACCAGAGCACCCAGTGAGCCAGTATGAGTTTGATGTTCTTATTGGTGCTGATGGGAAAAGAAATACTCTCGATGGTAAGTTGCATAGCAGTTCATGTTGTAGTGAATAGATAGCTGTTGCATTCCCTGAAAAAGTCAATCGATTGCATGCAAAATAAAATTTGGTAAACTGATATAACAAAGTGCCAGATTGCTTTTGTTTAATCAGTGATAATTGCAATTATGATAATGCAGAAAATAAGTTATTTTTGTATTCAATCTCCAAGTTAAGCTCCAGATCGATTCATTAAGCAGGGCTTGTGGATGAACAAAGTTCTAAAGTTTGGTGCTTAACCTTAATTCATACTCTTATTCACTGATATAAGAAATTCTTAAAATATGTCAACATTTAACAAAATGCACTGGCAATAATATTAATATTAACACTGAACAGTGTCTTCGAGTAGGCTACTGAGGATAGACAATTCCTATTTTGCGGCACTATTTACTATTACCAAAAAATGTTAAAGCACCAGATTGACATTGATTATTTTATTGTTTTTCTTCTATTTCTGTTGAATTGTTTGTTTGGAAAATAGCAATGAGCATTGAAGGCTAATAATGCAGGTTACTGTCCAGACGAACCAGCAAAACTGGCAGAAGTTCATCTGCAGAGCCCTCACACAATGGCAAATTTAATTACTTGGGCATGAACAAGGGGTTTACCATATTGTCCCAAGTATATGACGGCCTCGTATATAAGACGACCCTGAATTTTTGAAGGGTAGTTACAAAAAAAATATAGCTTAGTACATTTCGCTTCACATAAAACTGAATTTTGAAGTTCATGTCGTAACTTCTTCTCTCACCTTTATTTACGCATTGAGACAATAAAGATGCTTTCTTTTCCACATGATCTGCCATGATGGTCGTCAAACAAAGGTTTACGCGTAGAGAATAGAGATGCCAAGCAATGCAGTACAAGGAGAAGCATGAATTCAGGAACAATAAAGTTCGGTAAAATTCGGTAAAGTTTGATGAATTTCCACGTGAATTTTACCTTGGGTAGGACGCATGTCATTGTGTAGGGATTCCCGCTACTCAGCTCCATTCATGAATGGAGGGTTGTTAAAAGTCTTAGGCTGCGCGTATAAGACGTATAGTTTCAGTGGCGCCAACTTTTGAACAAAATTGGGTGGGCTCAAAGATTTTCAAATTTTCACACTCTCGCCCCTTTGATTCATGGAAAGGACTTATATGATAATTCGGATAAATATAGAATTCTGTAAGAAACGAGGTCTTTGTTTGTAATAATTAACAACAATCAATGTGATTCAACTGCCAGAAAAATAATTGTGTAACATGGTTTACAGAAATCCTTTAAAATTAATAATGCTGTATTATAAACTTTGTTTTAGGTACCTACTAAATAAAATAATTATATAACACGGCGTGTTCCAAAATGTGTTTCTCCTCACTGGAATAAACTATCTTCTTCGTCTTTCCTTAGACCATTAGCCTATTCCCCCCAATCACGCTATCTTTGGTTTATTGTCCCTTTATGACCTTTTTAATTAATTCATTCTACATGTTCCATCCACTCTTTCTTTTTGACCAGTTGCCAATGTCCACACTTTGTCTTATATCACAATTTTTTGCTTTGTCTATTAATGGCCTTCCTGTGATTTTTTCTCACAAGTATCGTCTAATTTCTAAATCTAGTTTTCTGCGCTCTCCTTAAGTAAGTTATTCAGTCTTTAGTACAGCGGTGGCTGTGGAAAACTGCACTGACAGACATAAAAAATGTAATGAATTGTGGAACGATTTCAAATTATCGTGAGGGAATTGGAACAAGAGAAGATCGTATTAGGCTATATATCCACAATAGTCTGATTTTTCGATTTACAGCGATTCAACAAATACACAGAATTTTTAGTAATAGCAACAAATAATTATGATAATAATACCGGCAAATTATTGGGTGGGCTTTAGCCCCACGGGCCCATATAAGTTGGCGCCACTGTATAGTTTTTATAAGCACATTTTGAGGGATAAAATATCATCTTATACTGGGGCCAATATGGTACTCAAGATACTGTGAAATATTTCTATGAAATGGAACCAGAAGCTTGCTTTATGATGCTGTTTGTCATAATTTCTCGTAAAGATTTAATATACTGTGAGATAAACATACCACGCAAAGCCAAAGACAACAAAGTTGTGAAATTTTTGTATTCCTTTTATAAACATTCAGTTGGGATTTTTTGTACGTACAGTCGGTCAAATAAAAAACGTCGGGACTCGTATGCTGTTAAAATTAAAGTTTTGACGCATTAGTTCACAAGTTTCCTATAAAAAACACAAAATACAGGTCATTTTCGGAACATATGAGGCCATGCGGCAGGAGGGAAAATATGAACAAGGAGGGAAAAAATGAACAACGCGGAAAGCGCAACACACGATATTCAACTTCATGCATTGTCATAATTCATTTTGCTTTGTGTCATCGCCACATACAAATGCTAACGTGAGAGAAAGTGTAGTTAGGGCTGTAATTGACCTGCATTTTTCGGTCTCTGAAGCAGCGAGAAGGTTCCATATTTATGAAAAGAAGCTCAGAGGTGGAACGTTACTATAATGCGGAAGTTTTCATAGCAAACGTTGATCTGGCCGGACGCGTATTTCGATGCTAAGATTGGTTGCAGATGCTGAGCGTAAGTAATTGATTTTGCACTAGAAGTACCGGTATTATAAAATAAAATCTTTAAAAAATGCTCCTTGAATAAACATATTCCTCGCGAATCTATTAATTATTAATATTATAAAAATTTGCAACCAATAATATGGCGGATTTGAGGCATATAGCCACAGCCTTCTATACATGTTTGTTTTGGAACAAAACTGACTAAATAATCAAGAAAATACATGGATAGACAAGAGGCGTGTGTGAACCTAACCTTAAGTCTTCTTGTACATGCGCATATGCTCGTTCGTGATACTTAATCAAATACCGCCCGACGTTTTTTATTTGACCGACTGTACCTTCATTATATAAGACACCACCCCATTTTTACAGGTAAAAGTGCTTCTTATAACAGGAGAAAATTCGGTAAGCATTTTCATTAAACTTAATTGAAGTTTATAAAGTCTGATGTTATTTGTTCCAAGGTTTCCGAAGAAAAGAGTTCAGAGGGAAGCTGGCCATTGCCATCACTGCCAACTTCATCAACAGGCGCACCAAGGCTGAAGCTCAAGTGGAGGAAATCAGTGGAGTGGCCTTCATATTCAACCAGAAGTTCTTCAAAGACCTTTATGCAGCGACTGGCATCGATCTAGAGAACATCGTGTACTACAAAGACGAGACTCACTATTTTGTTATGACTGCCAAGAAACACAGCCTTATAGATAAGGGGGTCATTTTACAGGTACTGTAGAACCCTACACTCTAGGCCCTATTTCATAAAAGTTACAATTTTACAGGTGACAGGTATACTATCCGCTTGCAATTTCTTGGACGCTCGGCTCCCTAGTCCTCATTTGGTAGGTTTTGTTCAACTTTGTAGGTAGAGCTGACAACATTGAAACACGAAGTAAGCTATACACCCTGACATCTAGTGGCTTCAGTACTAAGCTTTCATTCTGTCTCAGGATCCTTATTTATTTATTCACATTATCTTTTCTGATGAATGGAAAAAATAGAATTTTGCAAATTGCTGGTTTCACAAACACATCATTGTACATCCAACACTTTCCCCACCTCTTTAAGAATTCCTTATGTGCTAATTTCTGACACTCCCGTGAACTGTGATGTCAATGGCCTTAATTCCACCAGGTAAAATAAAACAATTCTAATTCTAATTCTAATTCTAATTTCATGGACTGAAAGTTGAGCGAACTTTTCACAAAACATATTAAATTTGTTTAAAATTAGGCCTATAGTTTTCTCCACTTTTAAATGCCTTACCTCTCTTGCGTTTTACAGCATGAAATGGTGAAGCATGTTCTGCTAAGACTCTTCTTTATGCTTAAAACTAGTCACCCAGTATTGAGTCTGTATTATATAATATTCTATTCCCGGAGGAAAATTACTTATTTGATAACCAAACACTTTTGACGTGTAATAAATTGTTACGCAATACCGTCACCACGTTATATATTGCATTACTGCATTAAAATCATCGTATATTGTCACTACATAAAATAGCGAGGATGATTCATTGTAAGTAATTATCCAATTTATTGTTTGTCCACATACCTCACACTTACGCTGTTGATGTGCACCTACCATACACTCAATTCTGCTGAAATGTGGTTTCGTTGGTTGACAACACTGCAGAAAGACTGGCGGACTAGCTATGTTTTCTTCCCCCCGACCCTCGCTTCCCCGTAAAACCAGCGTCCAAGAAATCGCACACTGGTAGTAAGTAAATTGTTTTACAAGTTTACATTTTGACAATTGTATTTTTTCATAAAATCTGACAACTTTACATAAATGTCATGACAATTTTGCGGATTTGTATGACAGTTTTACATATTGTTGTTTCTCAAAACTTTTGAGTTCATAGGTAAAAGTCTGACAATTATGTCAAATCTAAGGGGACCTACCATTTTTGAAACATTAATTTTTGTTGACATATTTACAAATTTACAAAAAATGTAGATTTGTCATTACAGAAGTGACATAGGCCAAGTCAGTAGGTTATGTAAATGTATGGCATTATTTGGCAAATTGTTTTATGTGATTTAAACTTTCTTGTTAATAAACTTGCTATAAATTGTCTTGTTATTAATGAACATTAGTAGTAGTGAAAGTGATGAAGACATAGACATGAGATCACACAGGGAATGGATTAACCTAACTTTCAATTTCAGTGAATTTGAATTCCAAAAGAAATATAATTCAGTTATTTTCGATAGAAATGATCAATTGCTTAGGTATCACATTCGATGTTGAGATCAATTTTAGCACGCCTATATGAGAGCCATCTACAGTGTACTAAAGTAATCTTTAGGTTTGACATAAAATTGTCGTGTTTGTGTAAAGGCTCTGACAATTACATTAATTTTCCTGTAACGTAAGGAAAAGTTTTAATATTTATGAAATATACAAAATGACATCTTGACAAATTTGCAGACTTGACACAATTGTCGTATTTGTCACACGTGTAGAGTTTTATGAAATAGGGCCCTAATTTAATACTATGGAGAGTCAGGGTCATTGTGACCTGCAAGCATGTTTAGCCATTTTTTTTTACAGTAAAATTAATATACCATTTTAAATAACATCTTATTACAGACTTGATTATCTTTTTTTCTCTTCATATTTCTCTTTCCCTTTCTGTTTATCTTTTGCTTTCCCTTCTGTATGTGAGAGGTCATTACCAGTCAAAATGGCCAGTGGTCCTTCTAGTGTTAAATTAAGGTTACTTGGATTGTTTGTAGGATTATCCAGACACCGCCAAACTTTTAGCACCAGAGAACGTTGACAAAGATGCCTTACAAATGTATGCCCGTGAAGCAGCTGGCTTCTCAACGGATTACCAGCTCCCTCATATGGAGTTTGCTGTTAATCACTACGGACAGCCGGATGTTGCCATGTTTGACTTTACTTCGATGTTTGCTGCTGAAAATGCGAGCCGTGTGGTAGAGAGGCATGGACATAGGCTTCTGCAGATTTTAGTTGGAGACAGTCTTTTAGAGGTAAGTCATTATCTGATTCATTTGTTTTATTGTATGCTGTGCTTGGTTTGTTCTTACAGCTAAGGGCCTGTATTACCACCTGCTGACAATTCCCCCCGATATGGGACTTCCAGATAGGTTAACTGGAAGATGTCTTGTAATACCACCGCTGAACTGCTATCGGCAAGAACGCAGTAAAATTTTGTAAAATGATCCTTAGCTTGTTGAGCAAAGAGGGTGTGTTTGTTGTAGTTCGGTAGGCGTCCGCTAAGTGCGGCAGCTCGGATTTGTATTTGTACAAATAAATTACACAAGAACATATCATTTTAAGTACATTAATCGATTTGTGCAATTCTATTTCATTCATATGTGAGCCTAAAATGACATTTTTGTATAAAATAAATCTTCCAGCATCAATTCTGAAATTCAGGTGACCAGGAAGCTTCGGAATGCTGCCATCTTGTTTCAACCAAGCTTCCCTGACTGGCAGTTGGAAGTTTGTCAGCCACTCCATCCTCCTGCTAACTTTGCTGGGAGTTGACTTCCCAGACAGATTTTGTCAGGACATCATAGCACGCAATTCTTGGCCATTTTCCAGATAGGTTCTCTATCTGGCAGATAAATATATTAGGTGGTCGTCGTATGGAGGACGGAGGACATAGATGTCAGCTTCTAATTCCTTGATAAAAGTGATTTTATCAGTGATGGGTTAATCTACAGTCAAACCCCTGTATAACGAAGATCGATATAATGATAAATCCGCATATAGCAATATTTTTGTTCGGTCCGGCGAATTTCCTATCTTAATAATGTTAAATGTAACTCATTATAAAGTTAAAGCTATTTTAGAAACACCCTTTTATAACGATATTTGGAGGTTGACTTGTTACTGCAAACCTGTAGTTTAGTCCTATGGATGGTAGCTGGTATCTGATCAGTATCCTTCCCAGTCACCAATATTGTTTTCTTAGAAATTCTACAAAGAAACATTCAATGAGGGGGTGGAAAATAGGATCACTGAGGCTAAAAAATCATCCCATGTTACTTCAACATGTCCACAATGTGCAATGAGCAACTGTTTTAGTTTTGCCATAGATATAGGGTGAATTTGCTTGCCTTTTCCTTCCCTCTTCCCACCATCTACGAGTTTGAAATTCTGACACATGGCTAGGCCCAAAGCGAGCCATGATCTGTGATGTTAAACCAGTCTGAATAATATTTTTTAGTGTGCGGTGTAAAGTAACTATGGTTACAATTCAGTGGAAGTCAGTAAATTTAATAACGAAATTAGGTTTTTTTTGTGATTAATTATTTTCTACTTTTTTGCATGTCCGTTCCATGAATTATCCTGTAGATTACACAGTTTTCTGCATGCAGTCTTTCTAATATGTGGTAAATTACAACCCCTTGATATAATAATAACCAGGGCCCGGATTCTGATGACCTAAAATTGTTTGATAAATGACCTATAAAATGACCCTTAATTTTAAAGAAAATGACTTAATAATTATAAAAAATGACCTAAAACTGATATTTTATTTATAAAAAATTATTATTGTACACACAAAATTATAGACTATTTTGTATATAATTGTAAAAACTGCAAAATATAACTGTAATGTTGTGAACGTTCTTTTCTCACGGAAATTTATACTGGCACTGAGGCATTGGTGAGTCAAAATTCGGCATTTCCTTTTGTGGTCTGCCGGATTATATTATTGTTTAGTGAGGGTAAACAGTAGTTTGCACTCTCAAATCCAAGCAAGGGGCATACTCTGGTGTCAAGTCAATCAAATAACAATAGTAATATAATAAAAAAATTGAAATAAATGCCCTAAAAATGAAATAAATGCCCTAAAAATATAAAATTGCATAAAATGACAAAAAATGACCTAATAAAAATGTATTTATATAACCTAGAGGCCATGATTAGGATTTATCTACAAGTTGGCAATGTCTATGTAGCATCAATAAAAAGATGACATGTCATTAGAATCCGGGCCATGATAATAACCCTCATATAACAACACAATCTGCTAGGACCCACAAAAATCGCTATACAGAGGTTCACTGTATATCAATGTTGCTATATGTATCTAGGAGTACGACAATTTTTTTCACATTTTTATCATAACGCTTTGTTTTCTAGTGGCCATTTTTTTTAGAAGGATCTGTCATTTTTGGTGTTTTCAGAGGTTAACGATAAGTTACGTAACTATTTTGTTTAGTAAGATATCAACTTGAAATAAAAACTGTCTTAATCTACAAGAAACAGTCGACAATTTATGTTATGACCAAAAATTTGTCAGGCTTTAAGGAAATAATCTAAAACTTTATTAGAAAATCGCTTGTTAAGAATAAATCAACGACTTTATCAACTTTTTTAGATAGAAGGGATGAAAACAAACATTTAATATTTTTTCCCCAGAAAGATATAATAGTTCACTAGATGCTAGAAAAATTTGAATTCATTTATATAAATCCTTCAGGTTTTATGAGTCTTCCAAAAAAAATCTGAAATTTTCTTAAAATATTCTTCTAGTGACTAGTAATCAGTACATAAAATTTAATCATTGTGTTCTATCTGGAAGTAATATTTTTAAATTAAATAAAAATGCCAAAAAATGGTCAAGGTTTTAGTGGTAAAAATGTGGAAAAAGTAATTTTATACTTCCAGATACATATAGAAACAGGAAATGTATACTTAAAAATAAAGTATGTCGGCAACAAATTATTTTATTAGTGGTTGATTTCGTATGGATTGATCCTGATTCACATTGCTAAGGAATTTGTTGCAGGCTTTGATTTCAGGTACTCTGCACCCTGGACAAAGCTTTGTATAACCACCTCTTTTATTAATTTTTTTACTTTAATTCGGCATCACAGTTAAAATATTATGGACCACTGTTCTATAGAATAAAATGACTGTTCAAAATATCTACAGATACTGACAAACTTTCTCTGTGTGGTTTTCAGCCTTTCTGGCCAACTGGTTCTGGCTGTGCACGAGGTTTCCTCAGCTCTCTGGATGCTTGCTGGGCCATGAAGAGCTGGGGCAGTGGCCACTTAACACCTCTGGATGTTCTGGCCGAGAGGGAATCAATATACCGACTGCTAGGACAGACCACGCCTGAAAACCTCAACAGAGACACGGCATCTTATACACTTGATCCACATACAAGATATCCAACTCTCAACATTAGATGTGTTTTACCAATTCAAGTACGAGGTCTGTTCGATTCCGATGACCCAACCAGTGTCGAGCAATGTCTGGTCTCTTCTACTGCTCAAGAATTACCCAAGAAGAGAAGGAGAAAAGGTGAGAACTTACCTGATTTTTATCATAACATGATGGTAACTTATATTATGGTATCGATAAATTTCATTTTTCCTTTTGAGGGTGAATGTCAATAAAATGAGAATTTATAGATTTTTTTCACCACTTTATGCCCTCAAAAATAATCCTATAAAGATAGATAACCTTCAAAACTGTCATAAGATTTTGTAGGATTGCTTGAAAATTACAGAGTAATATCAGATTTTGTACAGGAATTTATTTACATATTCTATGCAAGGCTATATTGTTAACAGATTATATTAAAAGAGTAAAACTATATTTAAAATCCCAGGTATACCCAGGTTTACACATCGATAATCTAATATAATAATATAATATAATAGATAATACAGTGAGTCCCACGCAAGAGTTGGCCAATGACGCGGGTTTCTGCGTTGCGGCTGGCACAGCTCCAACTTCCGAGCGATCGGGTGAAATATCTACGCAAATAATGCCGCGGTAATGATTCAGGTTCTCACATTTACAGTTAAAATTACAATAAAAATAACCACGTACCTCATCACAAAAGATGTTGGAAATGTTCTCCTCTTGCATCCAGACAATACTGGCACCTTTTTAGGAAATTTTCTTTCACGCGCATAAGTTCAGCTTCCGAGACAGAGTTACTTTCTCTTTTGATAGGCCTATGTGATATTGTCATTAAGTTCTTCTAACAGTATGTAAATATTATTTATGGGGAAACTTGAAAAATAAAGTGTATAGGTCAATTTCCCATACATAAGAAGAACTTAAAGACAATATCACAAGAGAAATTAATTCTATCTCGGAAGCTGAACTTACGCGCATGAAAGAAAATTCCTTAAAAAAGGTGCCAATGTTGCGCGTATGCAAGAGGAGAACATTTCCAACATCTCTTGTGATTAGGTAAGTGGTTATTTTCATTGTAATTTTAACTGTAAATGTGAGAACCTGAATCATTACAACGACCGCAGCATCATTTGCGTAGATATTTCACCCGATCGCTCGGGAGTTGGAGCTGTGCCAGCCGCACCGCAGAAACCCGCGTCATTGGCCAGCTCTTGCGTGGAACTCACTGTAGTAATGGCTCAGTCAATCAATAAAAAAACACCTCAACTTGTAAATTAAAATATGTAAAATTATCTTATGAAATGGCCTTGAGTGTTTATAAATTATCACATCATTAAAACGTTCCTATTTTATCAATAGGCGTAGTCTTTGAGCTATTATATCCAGCAACACTTATAGCTATAGTCTGTTGAATTCTATACCTGCTAAAATATTTGTGTGGTGAACAAAAGTAATTGAAGAGCGTTTTTTCAAAAGCCGATATCTACACAGATGGCTCAGTGCCAGAGGTGACTAAGTGCCATCAAGAAAAGTGCTAATATTTGTGTGTATTGACCAGCAAAGATCGTATTCTATCTAAGCCAAACATGACAAACAGCCTTGCTGTATCAGTTACAGACACAGTAATGGCTGCTAGTCATGTTTGGCATAGATAAAATACAATCTTTGCTGGTCAATACACACAAATATTAGCACTTTTCTTGATGGCACTTAGTCACCTCTGGCACTGAGCCATCCATGTAGATATCGGCTTTTGAAAAAACGCTCTTCAATTACCAGCCAGTATATATAAGATGCATAGGCTTCCAGTGTTTTCACAGCAATCCCAATGACGTTTTCGGTTATGATTAATCAGGAGATTCATTTTTGACAAAAAATGTTTTGTCATCTTCAGTTCCTAAAGGAAGTAGATATTAACATTAAGAGGAAAATAACTATTATGATATAATAAGCTTATGCCAGTTTTGAATTATTTTGAAGGGCATAAGGTGGTGAAAAAATCTTCAAATTCTCATTATATTACGGTAGTTTTGAGGGTTTGTGTCAAGAGATTTCTCATAAAGGAAGTACTCGAGCTTGAATGCTCAGAAGTGATTGAAAGTGTTATTTACATCCTTTTTCCCATCCTCAGCTAATGCTGACTGCTGTTGACTGTTCCTGTTACTGCACAAGTGACGTCTAGTTTATGCAGTCATTATGGAGTCATTGGACGGTGAAAATTCAAAATTCATAGCTTTCTCTTGGTTTACAAGGATGAAGATTTTTTTTGCAGTTCTTCAGTTCTGTGTAATGGTGCTTTGCAACCGAAGCTAAGGATGGGAAATAGTGTTTCCCAAAACTGGTCCTAAAAACTATAAAATATTGTGTTACACTTCGGACACTTTATTCATATTATTAACCCTTTCATTGTCAGGCTGTTTGCTGGAGAACTCTTCTAAAATGCCACCCGCTGATTCACTTGATATCTGCTTCTCACTGTCAAAAATGCCAGTGCCGATCAGAGCAGAATTCAGTTTTACAAAATAATATACATATTTTTGAGGCAGTGTGTATCTTGAAATGCACAACAAAAGATTGGGTTTCTCCACTCTACAGACAGTGACAGTGATAGTGATTTGTCTGATAACTGCATTAAAAGACATCATGATAACTAGCATAAATTTAGGTATGATAACATCTTGAATGTTAACTGTACAATAACAGTGGGAGCCCGGTCACCAAAATCACGACTTGGTGTGCTTCACAGTACTGCATATGAGACAACTTCTGTCTGTGAGGTAGACCATTAAAGGCAATCAGTCATAGGAGAGAGGTTCCATCTGATGCTGTGAATTAAACTCCGGCATTGGTGGGAATAGCCAAAGGTCCTGGGTTCAAGTCCCAGTGTCGGACGAATTTTTCTCCTATAATATTCTTATGTAATGTCCAACAGGGACAATAATCTGTGATTAATGAATGCTTATATATCTATTTTAAACATAATTTTAATTGGGTTTTCTTCTCTTTTGTTTAAATGTGGTTATGGTGGTGATCTGACAACAAATCGGTGATGTGTGATATATTCCAACTCACAGTGAAGGGTGGGTTTTTACATACATCTGTTAGTTGTTTCATTGCATGATATAGAATTTCAAATAGCATGCAATTTGCATGGGAAATGTTATTAACACTGTTAAATCCTCAGACGAGTCTTTTCAGTACTGAAAAACACATTTTTGCACTCCTTAGCTAGTAAGTGGTACTTACGAACGTTGTTTACATGGATCGTAAGTTGGCATTCCCACACAGTCTTGTTGCTAAGGGCGGTTGCAATGCGGTTAAATTACTTACGGTGCCTGCGCTACGTCATAATTCATTACGATACACTTCATAATACGAGTCTTTATGGACACGGCCCCCAAGCCAAATATTCGGTTCCCATAACAACAAACACATGCGAATCACTTTCTGAAATAAACATCTCTCTTCAAGAATGTATACACATAATATTTTCAGGTAATATCACAATTAATATAATTAAATTGATATAAGTAACAGTCGTGCAAAAAATAGCATGCAACACACGGGCCGTAAAGGCATTTACGGGTCTCGAAAACTTAAAAACCCGAGGCGCCCTCAGAAAACATTTGATATAGCTCTTTATGGTTCATAGAGGATGTATCCTGTTGGAGCAATTCATTGGTCCTGATTTGGCCCAGTTTTGTAGTTGGTCCAATGACTTGCTCCAAGGAATAGGACGCTGGTGCTTCACCACAAGTTTTCCTGCCATCTGATTGGCTGCCCTCCACCAACTCAATTACAAGATATAAGACCTGCATCTACCTTCCCTAGCTCACTTCACTCCCAGAAGATGGCTGCAGAGCTAGTAGCAGCCGGAAGCTTGGACCACACAAACATTTTAACCCAGTTGGAATCCCGAGAGACCATCATAAGTGTCCATATTATATTCTAAACTTGAAATCCTTCAATTTCACATAATTATCAAAGTAAAAACTTTCCAAATTAGAACATAATTATGTTTCGATGGGTTCCCATTATCATGATCAACTGATCTCTACTGACAAGTTTGCTCCTCTGTCCACCAGATGTCCTCTAGCTTCTATGAATTTAAAAATGAGGTCATTGTCCTTAGGGATGTCAAAATTTATAAGTTTATCTTTGTTTTTTGTAACGTACTTCTTCCCAAACAATTACATCAAGTAGTTTCTGAACATGTTTCAGTAATTTTGAAAACTAACTGTTTGGGGAAAAAGCGTACATCCAAAAAGTCTTGGTAGTCTTGGTGTCATTTACCTTGAATTACTGAGACTACTGTATAAATATTGTAACTTCTAGATTCCCAACCACAGAAATGTACCATCAATGCTAAAACACTAGGAGAGTCCAACCATCAATCTCCTTGGCCTTGTAGGTGGCGAAGAAGATTTTATTGTATAATTATTAGGACCCGGATTTTTAGGCTTTTATAAAAGGTATTTTACCCTTTTATTTCTGTGGAATAGCCCTTTTTAGGCTTTAAACAAACGATTTTAGCTGTCTTAATAAAATGTACAATGAACACTAATATTAAGACCGAAAATTGTATTATCATTTTGACACAGTTATACTAGTTTGTTTTACAAAATAAACAAATAACTATTCCTTATATCGGCACTCGAAAAATATCATAAACAATTGAGATATTTACCCTTTAATGATACAATTATTCAATACACCACTCGATTCACTTCCGATCTACAAACAAAAGTAGACTGGAGTGTCACAAATTTGTTCCTTTAATACATTTCTCTGTCGTCGGTCGGCAATTTGTTATTTTAAAGCTGAAACGACAATGGATTAGTTCCAGATTTCAAAGTATTGCAGGCAGCTCTAGTTTCATTTCCTGTGACGGTGAGATGGCACATTTTTGAGATAGCCAAGCGACAAAGTGACATATACATTGTTAATTTCTGTGTGTTGTATAAATGTATATTTATTATGTCTTTTCTTAAAATGCACTAATTCACATATTTATTTTCCTTTGCATTGGAAAATGTATTTAAAAATTGTTTTTTCTGCAAAAGTCCTCTTTAGCCCCTTTTAGGCCCTTCAGTCCGATTTAGCCATTTTTAGGTTCTATAAGTTTCAAGGGGCATAAAATGGAAAAGTACGTTTAAATGTTCTAATTAGAAAGCTGGGGAAAAATAAGTTAAATCCTTCAAATCCGGGCCCGAATAATTAATTAAAAACTAAACTCCGTGGCGTGACATCCCCGAAGGGACAAGGTCTACCACCCGACCGCTGCATCATCTACCTATAGGCAGATGGCAGGATTGGGGGGGCATGTGGTTAGCATGCCGACACCCACGGCTGTTAAAGGTGGTTTCCATGACCGGAGCCGCTGCTTCTCTATCAAGTAGCTCCTCAATTTGAATCACGAGGCTGATTGCACCCCTACCAGACCTCCCTACTTCAGAAAAATCCGAGAAGGTACCGGGGATCGAACCCGGTCCAACGGATCTGTAGTCAGCGACACTAACCACAAAACCACGCCGGCGGTCTAATAATTAATTACATTTTACTAAATGTATCCTAATTGACTCTGTGTTCTGTATGTGCGCAATTCAGTTTATCTTCTTTTTGCTTTGACTAAAATGCTATGTAGCATGTTTGGATGAAAAGGCAAAGCAAAGTCATTTTATAAAGTTAAAGGTAAAAAGTCCTGTTAAAAAGGTAAAACTTTAGTTAAGCATGTATGTCAGTATAATTAATTGGATTCAGTGCAATTTAATACCACCCCACTGTGTAATTCCCAGCAATAGTTAATTAAACCATATTGTTTACAGATTCTCAAGTTCATCCAGACACTTTGCTGCATTGGCTGAAGAAGCAGGTTGCCTTGTATGACACTGTGCATGTCGAGGACATGTCTCACTCCTTCAAGAATGGACTGGTGCTGTGTGCAATCATCCATCGATATCGCCCAGACCTCGTAGACTTCCATGCTCTCTCACCAGAAGACATTGCCTCAAACAATCAGTTAGCCTTCGACACTCTGGAAAGAGAGTTGGGGATTCCACCTGTAAGTTAAATGAGAATCAGTCTTAATAACTTAGGAACAGTGATATATACAGAGTGTTTCAAAATGAATATCGGGGTTTTAAGGCTTTGTAGAATTTAGTACATTTAACACACAATTATAAATAATACATCAAATGAAAGAGCAACTCAAACAGATTTTCCTACAAGTATTCAATGTGAGCACCATTCATCACAGGGCACACATCAAGTTGATAGGCGAGTTCTTCCCAAACCTTGATCAGTGTGTCTGGAGTCATTGTTGCAACAACTGCTTCAATCCTGTGTCTTAAGTTGGGTAGGTCAGTTGGTAGTGGCGGCACATACACTTGATCCTTTATGAATCCCCAAAGGTAAAAATCACATGGCGTCAGATCGGGTGAACGTGGAGGCCATGCAAAACAAGCTCTGTCATCTGGCTCCTTCCGGCCAATCCAGCGGTCGGATACAACATTGTTTAACCATTCGCATACTGAATGATGCCAGAGAGGTGGTGCACCAGCTTGCTGCCAAATACCACGTTCTCTGGTTCAGCTTCTTCCAATTGAGGAAAGAGCCATAGTTGTACCGCATCAAGATAAGAATTTCCAATTACACTTGTTTCAAGGAAAAAGAAGGGCCCATAAACTTTCCGCCGGGATATGGTTAAAAAAACATTCAATTTAGGGGAGTCTCGTTGCAACTGTACCATCTCGTGGGGATTATCGGGTCCCCAGATGCAAACATTATGAGTGCCAACAAAACTGTTTGAGTTGCTCTTTCATTTCATGTATTATTTATAATTGTATGTTAAATGTACTAAATTCTACAAGGCCTTAAAACCCCGATATTCATTTTGAAACACCGTGTATATTTATTTCCTTCACTCAGTCGATAGCTGCTGAACTGGCACAGTATTATATATACAGTGAATGCCGCTTAATGTATTCATGGATAATGTTATCATTTTTATGAAGTCCCGTACGGATTACTACTGATATATTGAAAAAATGCTGTTTACTGTGATCAAAGATTCTGTTTATGTTATTACATTTTCCTTTTTGTGGCTGTATTTCCAAGTATTGTACGTCATTCAAAATTTTGTTTTTAAGGGTTTTGTTTCTAACTTAACTGTATTGTGTTGTATTGGAAGTAATTGTAGTGTTCCCAGCTCACAGGGTGACCTGTTTGAGGGGGTGGCATTTCCTAATTTTCTCTTTTAAGCAGTAAAACATGTTTCACCCCTCAGTTTAGCTGTTGCTTTGGATTTGTAAAGGTCACAATGACGACATGCAGTGATGATTAGTGTAAAATGAAAAGGTTAGACAGAAACGTGTTATATTTTTTGCTTAGCGGTATTCACCACAGGTCTGTAAACTTCCAAAAAACACTATGAGTATGAAATATTGGTTAATGGAGTCCAAAGGAAAAAAAGAGAAACAATTGAACACTTTTTATTGATTGCAAAAATAGTTGCTTCCAAGCTATTATGAATGGTTGAATGATTCCCAGTTACGTATCATCTTGTGTGTATGAATAAATAGCTTTTAATTCTGTTTTTGTAATGTATTACAGTAGAACCCCGATAATTCGAGCTAATTGGGGCTGAGGCTACCTCGAATTACAAAAAACTCGGATTATACGGAAATTTCACTAAATCAATGGGTAAATCGCAAATAAATGTTTAATGAGCACAATAATGGTTTAAATAATAAAAAAAATAAGCAATATAGTAGGCCTACATACCTGTGTTACGCCTGTATGTATACATTGTCAAACATTTCCAATTTGCTACATCGGCATCCTTAAGGATTAAGTCATTGTCTGACCCTTAATGGAGTGGAACGGGAAAGCGATGCTACTAGGAAAACACTTTTAATTACCATTGTAGGGATTACTGTAACAATACAGTATTCTTTTCTGAAAGGATGGGGAAATAGGCACTGTACAATTGATTGACACGAGGTCCCGACAAAGAAAAATCGAACCTAACGGTTTCTGTCAATCTGTAATAGAAATGCATTAGCAGTCTGAAGCAACGGTTATTTCTGTGTATTATGAACAAAAACCCTAAGTGGGACAGTTTTATTACCTGCATTTTTGTACATGGAAAAATTGAAAGAAAGCTCAAAATGTAACACATTCGGAAGTGCGTAAAACTTACAAGCGGACACCTTATAAAAACGGGATTTTACTCTAGTTTTATGGACAATTTTAATTTTCTTAAGACCAGCTCGAATTACACGGAACCTTGAATTACCGAGGCTCTACTGTATAGGCCTATGATGTATGACTAAATATCCTTCAATTAATTATTTCGGCTACTGTTATCAATCTCTTAATATTATCAGATTAGCAGCTTCCCGAAGTGATCACAATAAGCAGCATGCACTATGAATATATACAGTGTGTCGAGTTGGCCAATCGTGCGGGTTTCTGCTTTGCGGCAGGCACAGCTCCAACTCCCAAGCGATCGGGTGAAATATCTATGCAAGTTAAGCCCCGAACGGTGTAATGGTTCACGTTCTCACATTTACAATTGGAATTACAATGAAAATAACCATGTACCTCATCACAAGAGATGTTGGAAATGTCCTCCTCTTGCATCCACACAACACTGGCATCTTTTCAGGAAATTTTCTTTCACGCACATAAGTTCAGCTTCCAAGATAGAGTTAATTTCTCTTGAGTTATTGTCTTTAAGTTCTTCTAACAGTATATGACTATTATTTCTGGGGACAATTGTAAAATAAAGTGTCAAGTTCAGAGTTATGGAAAGAAAAGAAAAGAAAAGAAAAGAAAGAAGAAAGAAAGAAAGAAAGAAAAAAAAAGGCAAAGCCACCTGCAGTTGATTTGATGCATTACCAAAAACTGATATTTCTGTAGCTCAGAAATTCATGTTTTCTGCCAGTTTTTCACTCATAACTTACGAACGAAAGCTAAAATTAAAAATTCAGTTTCTAGGTGTATTAGGCCATCCTTTATTCAATCTATGTTTAAAATTTGAAATCTCTGTGTGTAGTAGATTTTGCTGGGCATTGCGTACAAACAGACAAACACTTCCTCTTATTATTATAGATATCTTCCTAAATCTACACTCTGCCATTGTAAGTTGTGTTATGCTCATTTAGCTCATGTTTGCTTGACAGGTGATGACTGGTAAAGAAATGGAAGAATGTGAAGTCCCAGACAAACTCACAATGCTTTCCTACCTCTCTCAGATCTACGACACTTTCCGTGGAGAAATACCTCACATTAAACATCCTAAACTGGTAAGTACTTATCCAAGGAGCATTTATAATATTGCTTGAGATTACTATAGATTTGTTTCTGTAAAGCTGGGTCTCCACTGCTTAACATTTAACACCAACATGTCAAGATTAACAAGTTGATATTAACATGTATATTGCAATTTCGCGTTCCAATTGACTTGACTTGCAAACCCAGCGTGTTGAACTTAACATTTTGAGATGTTAATTTGTTTTCTGGAGAAAATGGACAACATATCAAGTCAATTGACTAGTCAGTCGATATTGGCTTTGTTCTGGGAATTTCTGTCAACAAAAAGCAATCGACAGCTTAATCAGCTTTGGTTTGGGAATTTCCATCAAAACAAAGAGCAATCAAATTCCAGTAGTATTCAAATTCAATAGTATTGCATCTATTTTCTAAGATTATTTTTTATGACATATTCCATTGTTGAAAAATGTGATAATTATTTTGAAAAGATAAAGACATCTGCACAAAATTAGTATTCAAGAAAGTCATAGACAGTTAACAAGAAGATAATGAGTATAAAAAATTACTCTCATTTTGTAATGTTGGCTGCCCTCTTCAGAGGCGTTTTCTTTTTGAATGTTATTCATTATTCATTAACACTTTCCGCACCACACCATCTTTCAGCATTTTCATCCTGTGAACCGGGCGTTTTCTTCCAATTTTGTGACTTTTTTTAAAAACATACAATATGTATTACAAAATAATGAATTACTTACCTGTGAAGATTGAAACTTCCTCTTTCTAGAAATTATATGAGAGTGAATATCACAGGCAAATAAATGGGAGGCTCTTTTGAGGATTTACTTTTTTCAGAAATAATTTTTTCAAGGTTTGGAAGGTTAAAAACCTATTTATTGCAAAAGTACTAACTAAAATTATTGAAACAATACATAATATAGAATTCTGACAACATTTTGGTTGCATATTGTCTAGTAATTAACACGTTTGTGATATTCTTGGACATCTTCACGAATTCTAACCTAGCTTCTTGTTGATGTTTTGGTAGTCGCAGTAGGCTGATATAAATTCGATAAAAAAAGTCGATATAAATTGATACAAGAATCGATAAGTGTATGAAGCACACTCTGTTGGGAAGTTCATAAACTAAGCTTTGTGTTTATCTGTTCAAATCCTGTATTACACCAGTATTCTCCCATTGGTAAGCACGGGATCGCGCGCAACGTAAGGGATACGGTCTTGGTTCACGCAGGAGTAAAATGTGGAACGTATCACGTACGGGCACGGTGCGGAAAGTGTTAATTTCTGTTTGTAACTGCGCCAACCCATGTTAAGTCTATAACACTGTGGTGGAGACAGTTGTTAATTGGCAAACCACATGACTTGTATACGTCAACAAGTGGATGATAAACATTTAACATATGTTAACTGCGACATGTTGGTGCTAAATGTTAAGAAGTGGGAACCCAGCTTTACAAACACGAACTGCGTATGTGACTGGTATTCATCATTAACATAATATTTTATTAAGTTAAAAAGCATTACAATATAATATTCTTATGTAGGAGGAGCCAGAAGAAAAAGAACAGCATGTACCACCATCCCGAACCGCTCAGTTACGCACCTTGACACCCATACAAAAAGCAAGTCTGTTGGGTCGCATCACATCACACCAGCACCATCACACCCGACCAGTACAACCTCGCAAGTCACCGACTGTAGTCAGCTCTCCTGTCGTACCTGTAGAAAGGAAGGTGGACACACTCAGGAAGCAACGCAAGAGAAGAAGCAACGACAAAGAAAGACCTGCAAATATCTCGGTGAGCTATCTTATATGTCATGTTCAATTTTATCTTTACAAGGGTTGAATAAGTGTTGTATTGATGAGTTTCATGGCCTTACTGGTGCAATCGAATGTGAAAAATGTTTTCCACCTAATCGCTGCTAAATGTTTATAAATACAAATCCAAATATGGCTCATCAAAGAATTTACAATTAATATATTGAGTGGTATTTATTATCGGAGTTGTTAAGAAAATAGTAAATTACAAAAAACTTACGCACATATTAATTACAGTATTAATATACTAAGTCAGTTTATTAAATGATGTTTCGTTATTAAATTAAACAATATGTGAAAGGTTACATAGGCCCACACAACATTAATTTTATAGAATCCTACAAACTTTTATTATAGTAGATGTGTTTTGATTAATTTTCTCATTTCTAGAACAACTATATGTAACCTTTCACATTAATGTGTGGATCCTATTTTATGGTAAATGCTATTTTATGGTAAATAATGATGTTGAATTTTGATACAAAAATTGAGTTAATTTCAGTATTATTTCGCATAAAGACATAACAATTTTGGTGTAACATCGCATAAAACCAAGTAGATTTATTCCTCATGTGATGCAAAATATTACAAATTTCTACAAAAAATATAAAGTCCCTTGGTTTTTAGACTTTTTATTTTGTAGATTTTAACAATTCTTACCAGTGGACTATTAACACTATTCTTCATCCCATTCTACTTTGATCCTAGTCAAAACAAAGAGGCGTGGCTGTCATAGACCGCAAGTGAGAACGCACGTGTTAACCGTGTTTGTTTATTCTCAGTCCAACTCGCTCGCAGGGTCTTCGTGAACAATGAATCCTTTGTTTTGTTTGCTAATTGATATACTATAATGATGACGATGCCAGTGAGAGTTTGTTATTACACGTGTAAATGTTGATATTCTTGCATGAGCACTCGTTAGACACACCCCGGTAATGGCGCATGCTAATGACATTAACCAATCACATGATGCGAATTTTCCGCAAACTCTCTGTGAGTTCTCCTTCCCTTTGTTTTGACTAGGATCAAAGTAGAATGGGATGAAGAATAGCCTGTACTGTGGATAAACTGGTTTAACACAGTCTTATAGAGATTGTACCAAAATACAGCTATTTTTATCTTGAAATGAAGTATAAAATAAATTAACTTTCGTAATTTAAAATAGACCTAACCTGTAGCAAATATACTTTCCGTAAACATCTATATAAGACAGATTATTTAATTTTAGTTGAAAAATAAGTAGTCTTTCCCCCCCCCCCCAGTTCTTACTCTTATACAATTTGCATACCCGCCAGTTCAACATTTGTCTGGTTTGTTGAATATTTATTGTATTAATGTGCACAAATTATATTTATGTGACTTTCAGTAAATATTTAAGCCCTCTTAAAACAAAGTCTTTCTAAAACTTGCAATTTCCCTTAAAAAATAAAAAATAAATTCAAAAATAGATCACTCACCAAAAACAAAAATTTCAGGAAAACAAAAATTTTGGAAAAACAAACGATTGAGTGTGTTTTCTTGCAGATGTAAAATGACATTATTTCGCACCTAGTGTTTAAAACAAACAAAAACAAAAAAAATTTGTCAGTTGTAATAACCACAAAATCTGAACCAGTCACTCATAAAAACTGTGTATCCCTAATAATTTCATAAATGCCTTTTGGTAATATTCCCTCAATCTAAAATGGTATTCGCCTCATTCAGATACAATATATTCGCTAATAAAAGCATTTTATTAATTATTTATTAAATTTTATTTGTTAAGTAGTCATTGTAAATCCAGCTTTCGACTTGGAACTCCTGTAGATAAATTCCCCCCAGACTACATCGCTGGTGAATTTATCAGAGATTTCAGAGTCACTTGTGGTGTGGTGTGTCTTTCTTTTTACTAAGGGCAGCTGTTAGAAGTTGAGACATGTTAATACTGTATAGGAAGAGCGGTGGAAGCGCTGGGAGGAGATCCGCTACAACAGATCGGAGAGGCAGTTGCGTAAGAAGCAGCTGCTTCAACTGGCTAAGATTCACATCCACAAGAGCATGCAGATGCTCGAGACAAATGCTAAATCCGACGGCCCATTTGAAGACTATTCCTTATTTGTGTATCGCCAGACAGCCCCTGCATTTGCAGACCGCGTCAAAGATTTGGAATTAAAGCTCTTTTATCCAGTAAGATACTGCTGTGAATGTATGTTGTGGTGAAGCATGGAATTCTGCTGTAGAAACAGAATACTTAACATGTGGCCTTTCATGTTTGGCTTTTTAGTAACTAATCCAGAAAAAATTTCATCTTAAAATGTGTGTACCTTAAGAAACATTTATATTTATACTACCCGCGCGCGTTTTCTTGAGCGCTCGGCTCCCTAGTCCTTATTCGGTAGGTTTCGTTCAACTTCGTAGGTTAAGCTGACAACATTGAAACACGAAGTACGCTATACACCCTGACATCTAGTGGCTTCAATACTAAGCTTTCATTCTGTCTCAGGATTCTTATTTATTTATTGACATTATCTTTTCTGAAGCATCGAGTTATGGAGAAAAATACAATCTTTCGAACTGCTGATTTCACAAACACTTCATTGTACATCCAACACTTTCCTCACCTCTTTAAGAATTCCGTATGTGGTAATTTCTGACGATCCCATGAACTCTGATGTCAATTTCATGGACTGAAAGTTGAGCGAACTTTTCACAATTTGTATTAAATACGTTTAAAATTAGACCTATAGCTTTCTCCACTTTTAGATGCCTTACCTCTCTTATGTTTTAAAACACGAAATGGTGAAGCATGTTCTGCTAAGACTCTTCTTTATGCTTAAAATTAGTCATCCAGTGTAAAAATATTGAGCCTATATTATGCATAATATTCTTATTTGATGACTTATTTGATAACCAAAGGCTTATGACGTGTAATTAATTGTTACGCAATACCGTCACCACGTTATATTATTGAACTGCATTAAAATCGTTGTATATTAAAATCACTACATAAAATACCATACGCGCGATTCTGCTGAAACGTTATTTCTTTAGTTGACAACACTGCAGAAGGACTGGCGGAATAGCTATGTTTTGTTCCCCCGGACCCTCACTTCCCCGTAAATCCAGCGCTCAAGATATGGCGCGTGGGTAGTACTAGCAGATCACCGCGGCTTTGCCGTTGATAATTAATTGGAAGGTTAAAAATTAAGAGCAAAATAATTAAAACATTTATTAACACTTACACACGAAACATTCATAGGCCTAAACTAAATGATTAATATTTAATGAAACAGCTAAAAAACGCTTTGAAAGTGAAATTGCTTTGAAGTGAATTCCACGATTAGAAAGCGCAGCATGGGAGTTCTTTGGCCCAGAAAACCCCTGCATAGTGAGTCTCGTCCAAACTGAATAATGTTTGCCCATTTAGGCCTATACTCATTACCCCTCTTCTGTGTACGTTGAAAATTTCAGATGTCTGCGTGCCTTGACATAATGAACAAATAGATCGACCAGGGATTGCAGTGCTTTTATTTCCAATGTATGACGGCAAAGCCACATGAAATTGATTTGACAATTGATATTATTGAAAACTTATGCTTCAAAAAATGCATGTTTTCTGCCAGTTTTTCACTCATAACTCACGAACAAAACCTAAAATTAAAAATCCAGCTTCAAAGTGCATTCGGCCACCCTTCAGTCCATCTATGTTTAAATTTCAGATCTCTGCATTCAGTACATTTTGCTGGGCATCGTGTACAGACAGACAGAAAGACAGACAGACACTTCCTCTTATTATATAGATTTTACTTTAATCATATAAAAGCACTTTCATAATGTTCCCTGAAATTGTCAGTACAGACATCGAAGGTGTAGTCTGCAACTGACGAATGTGAGCTCATCTGTGTAGTAAGATGTTCATGTTTCTCTGTGCGTGATGCCTATACTAATTTCACTTCAAGTTCAAAGTAGATGTAAACAAAGCCACGTGACAAGATAGCGCCTCATTGGCTAGTGGACGAACTGTAACTTTTGCTGCTTTGTATGCATACTCTTGCTCTTAATAAAATAGTTCGGTTCAAACCGTACCTTTTTGTAGCTATTTTCGTGCAGAGAAATTTAAAAACACGTTTCTGAAGCAGATCTGTATATGAAACCAAATTAATCTGATCAGGTTTTCATGACGCATAATAACTAAGTGAACTAATTAAACCGTTACAACAGATGTAAATTGTAGGCGTTTACGACAGCTGTGTGAATGCTCAAGTACGCCATCTTGGAATGAACTTGCCACAGTCCCTTCCCAATAACTTGGTAAGACCTGCTGAATATGCGTTCATTTATTTATATCGGTTTTACAACACGTACGTGAGGACAAGAAAGTCGTGTGCTAGAAATTTCGTCAAAAGTTAAATGTAACTTACAGCTCTGATAGGATTGGGGCGGTTACAAACAGAAATTAATGAATTCAACAAGGAAACGCCTCTGAAGTGGGCAGCCAACATTGCAAACTGAGAGTAATTTTTTATACTCGTTAATATCTTCTTGTTAACTGTTTATGACTTTCTTAAATACTAATATTAAGCCTAATTTTGTACAGATGTATCGATCTTTTCAAAATAAATATCACATTTTTCAACAATGGTGCATGTCATAAAAAAATATTTTAAAAGTACTATTGAGAACACTGGAATACACACAAATCCTCATTCCGTGGCGGGTAAAACTCCACATGGTTTGTCACATGCTCGGCGGAGTGGTACTTTAGAGTTTGTTTACATCTACTTTGAACTTAAAGTGAAAATAGTATAGCTAAATCTGCTGCATACAGAGTTCTGAAATTTCAAACTAGATGGACTGAAGGGTGTCCGAATGCAACTCAAAGCCAGATCTTAATTTCTGCTTTCATTTGCGACTTATGAGCAGAAATGTGACTTTTAGTGCTATCAAAGCACCAGTTTTTACTAATATGTTTCAGTTGAGAAATTATTTACAGGTTGCCTTGCTCTGTGACTGCCAGCGTGGTCTTGTGATTAGTATCGCTGACTACAGATCTGTCAGCCTGGGTTCGATCCCCGGTACCTCCTCGGATTTTTCTGAGATAGGGAGGTCTGGAACAGAGTGCACTCAGCCTCGTGATTTAAACTGAGGAGCTACTTGATAGAGAAATAGTAGGTCATGGAAACCACCATTAATGGCCTTGGGTGTCGGCATGCTGACCACATGCCCCCCAATCCTGCCATCTGCCTATGGTAGATGATGCAGAGTTCGGGTGGTGGGTCTTATCCCTTCAGGAATGTAGCACCACGGAATTTAGTTTTAGTTTAGTTTTAGTCTTGCTTTGTTGCCATGGCAACTGGAAAGAGGGGCATTTTCTGTAATAAAGCAGTCATGGTAAAAAAATCGAGAAGACAATCACTTAAAGCCCTAGGATCCCATTTTCTGGAACCATGGTTCTCTCAAGGTCATTTGTATTTTAGCCGGAAGCTCTATAAAGGAAAAATAGTTTATTTTTTGTGAAATACCAGGCCTTTTATATTGTTTTTCCATAATTTGTAGGACCATCAACCCTCTATGCAAGGCTTTGAAAGTAACAACATAATTAAAAATAAAATGAAGTAATTTGTATAGTTTTTGTGAGAATGTCAGTGTTCATGTTTTAATTATTTTGCTGTTAAATAAATTATTTTTTTTTTTTAAATCTAGCGATTGATTTAACAAATGCAGGTGAGGCTGCAAGCATCAGCTAGTGTGAGTAATTAAACTGACCGCAACTTCACATTTTAATGTCCCAAAGAAAGATCTAACCGTTTGTAAGATCTTTGTGATTTATCAGTGTACTAACCAGTGGAAACATTTGCTTCCGTAGGATTGTAACAACAACAAAAAATGTTTTTCCTTGATATGTTCTTTCTAGTCCATTTATACCCGGTTTCTGTGAACTCATGAAATAGCTGATGGGCGAATTATCCAGCGGACAGAATTTGTAACATGGATAAAAACAACAGCCTAAATTTGTCTTTAGATTACTTGTACATAGATAAGTTAGTTCCAGAATCTCCCGCTAGAGCACTAGCACAAGCACTTGAAATCAGGAAGACCATGATTGGAATTGAACAATTTATTGAATTTTGAAGGCTTTGATATCATATATTATTTGTGAGTCAGTTGGAGAATTTAATGTTGTACCGGCACGTTGCCATGGTAGCTCAGTTGGTTAGAGCATCGGCACGGACAGCCGAACATCCTGGTTCAAATCCCGGCTATGGCATTGAATTTTTCATTCTGACTTCACCTTTCCATCTTAGCGTACACACGGCCAGTGTGAAAGAATTATCATTCCAATGATATATTATTGTTTCATTTTAATAATTTAGTTAGACGACCTCTTCCCTTCCACTTTAAAACATCTGAGCATGTTTTTAACAGAATTTGTAATTGTACCTCATTTGAAGGTGAAATAGTTATTTGTTGTTTTTGTGTGTTTTAAGCTTTGTTTCTGATTCATCTTTTAAAATACCCTTTTTACTTCCTCTGCCCGTACCATAGGTACTATAGGTAGAGGAAGTATTGTTTTCGACCCTAAAATTCGAAGTTGAGTTTTTAGCATATATACACGTTTCAAGGCCCCCTGAATCCAAAAATACTATTTTTGGAAACATGTCTGTGTGTCTGTGTGTCTGTGTGTCTGTGTGTCTGTGTGTCTGTGTGGAAAATATCTGTGAACAAGCTAGCTCCAAAACGGAAAATCGTATGAAAACAAAATTTCGTATTTGGGTCAGGTACCTTCTGAAGATGTGAGGATAAGATTGGCGACTATTTTCTCTTATTTTTAAGGGGACTTTACATGAAGAAATTTTCGTTTTTCGCGATTTTCTCGAAAACGGCTCTAACGATTTTCTTTAAAATTTGCACATGTGTTTCTTTTACTGAGAGCTAAAACTTTTATTTGAAACTTTTTTTCGAAAAAATTCTCTGAGGGTAGTTACAATCCACCCACTGTTCACCCACTGTTCACCCACTGTTTGTAGAGATTTTGTCTTGCGTGATGAACAACTGAATACACGCTCTTTCATGGCCTCTTATTCTATAAAAGAATGTAAAGTGAGAAAGTTGTATTGTTGGCCATGCATAGAGTAAATATATGAGGGAAATATTCGATGAAGTTCGGAAATTATTCTTTACGGCGGAAAGTTCAATAAACGTCTGCAGTCACTTGTTCTTTTTTTTAAGTTTGTTATATAGCCTTGCGCTTTTAGTCGCATCATTGAAAGAAGAGGTATTTATAGGATAATTAGCGTAAAATTGTGTTTTGAGATTCTGTAAAAGGATATGTGAATACTACTTTTATTTGGGCAGAGGAAGTTATGTGACATTCACATCAGATTTTTTTAGTGGAGACTTGAACATGCGCTACCATTGGTAGCTATCTGAATTTTATAATGCTTTTATACAGGGGCAATATTCATTGCTTTTTATTTTGGTTCACCCCCTCAGATTTTTATTATCTCCTTTTTGTCAGAGACTTGATAACTAGAAGTACAGATTAAAAATTCTTGACCTTGCAACCCTCATGTACTGAATTTTATGTTTTTTTTATTGATCAGGTATCCTTGTAATGATAAAAAACTTACATTGTTTTTAAAATGAAAAACTGTGGGAGCAACAGCTTTTGAAACATGTTCTAAGGTAGTTATCCTTGAGCGAAGATTTTTGTGTATTTTTTTTTAACAATAATATGTTGTGACTAAACATTTATAAACAAGTTTGTCTCAGCATTTTCAATTATTTTCTTTAAACAGGATCACGAAGCACGATTGCTAGCTGAGGCTCGGAAAGGTGGTCCAGTAGATGAGAACTTCTCAGGACGCATTAAGACAATAGAGGAAAAGTTAAGAGGTACAGCAATGGATAAAAAGCCAAAGGATCTACGAAGAGCTATAGGTATTTAATACACTGCTTGTTGCTCTCTCATTTGCTCTGCTTTACTTTACATTTCTGCTGGAAGGTTTATTGGATTCTGTTCTTTGTATTCTCATGCTTTGAGTAATTATTGAAGTAACATGTATTCTTTCCTACTCTCAGGTAAGATTGAGAAGACAGATTGGAACGTAAAGGAAATAGAGAAGAAAATTTTAGAGAATAAATTGGGGCATGGCGGCAGACATGAAAGACCAGAGAAAGTGCCAAAATGGAGTCGTGAACAGTTTGATGACAAGGTAAGGATTGCAAGAGATCTGTTTTCCTAGGTACAAAAGATTTTCAGTCAGCGTAGCCTGAGAGATCAATTATCTAGTGCAGTCTTTCCCAACCTTTTTCAGCTAGCAACCCACCTTTCCTTATCGGAATACCTCCACAGTCCATCGGTCCATGGTGGAGTAAAAAACCTTATTTGTATCATATCCTTTCTTACGTATATATAATTTACCATCAAATATAGCAAATATATATAAGCTTATATATGCTTTTTTGAAGATAAGATTGATTATTGATAAACAATTTGTGTTCTCATTTGTAAATGGTTGACAAAATATAAGCACTTTGTAGCAAAACAGTTATTTATTTAACAATAGATTTATGTTTGCAGTATATGCAACAAGTGGTTTCATATTCACTAACAAGGGTTCCTAGGTGAAGATAAAACTACAATTATAAAAGTACACAAAGACCATTTTAATTTTTCAGCCAAAATTGCTGTTTTTAAGTAAAAGTACTATATTAATGAGATTTTTGGGACTGTTTCGATTGAACTAACACGTCAATGTCAGGATTGAATGAAGATGTTTTTAATCTTAAGTTGCTTTCAATATTGAGTTGATTTCTGTATTTGTTTTTTAGGAAAACCAAAGTCGAAAAAGTATGTTCACATAAATACGTAGTGGTGAATACCATCAGAAATCTCAATGCAGTTTTGCATATTGTTGGATATTCTGTCCTCGTTTCCATCCAAAATGTTAAATTTGATTTGTTTCAATTTTTCTTATCTTTTCTGATGATTTATTCGATGGTTTCTGATAGTTTTAGGATCGAGTCACGACCCACCTGTAACCCTTCCGCGACCCACAGGTTGGGAACTGCTGATCTAGTGTTTCAGAATCACAGGTGCTATTGAAACCCCAACATATCATGTTCTGACACCATCTGTCCAGTAAAGTTGACAAAATTGCAATCACAATTCTGAATCTCTTAGTCATAGAAGAAAAGATTCCAAATATCGAGCAAAGTGGCAGAGATGGTAACATCTTGAACTTCTATTCGGGAAGCCCCAGGTTCAAATCCCGTGGCCAGCTAATTTGACATGGATTTTTTCATGGTTTCCCCAGTTGTAAAGACAAATGCCGATTTGGATACTTACATACCATGAATCATCCTCACCATTTCATCCTGTATCACATCCATTTAAATTAATTTCATTCATTCATTCATAGTGTTCTGCCCAAGGGCAGGTCTTTCACTGCAAACTAAGCATTCTCCACTCTTTCCTGCTCTCAGCCTTCCTTTTTGTATCGGCATACAATCCATTTATTTTAATGTTATCTATCATCTGATATCTTCTTCTGCCTCGAACCTTCTTTCCATTTATCATTCCTTCTAAAGCATCCTTCAGCAGACAATTTCTTCTTAGCCAATGTCCCAGCCAATTTCTTTTCCTCTTCTTTAGGAGCTCCAACAATGTTCTTCTTTCTCCCACTCTTTCTAGCACGTCTTTGTTTTTAATTTTGTCTGCCCATTGTATACGCTCCATCCTTCTCCAAATCCACATCTCAAATGATTCCAGTCGTTTTTCTTCACTCTTCCGTAGCGTCCAAGTCTCTGCTCCATACAGTGCTACACTCCACACAAAGCACTTTACTAGCCTCTTCCTAAGATCTTTTGCCATGGGCCCACAAAAAATTCTTCTTTTTCTATTAAAGGCCTCTTTTGCCATGGCTATCCTCTGTTTTACTTCCTGACAGCAGTTCATGTTGCTATTTATAGTACAACCCAGATATTTAAAACTATCCACTTGTTTCACTGCTTCATTTTTGATTCGCGTGTCTATCCTCTTAGGTTCTCTTCCGATAACCATGGTCTTCGTCTTATTTATATTTATCTTCATTCCATAGTCCTCACATCTGCCATTTAGCTCCATCAGCATGTTTTTCAGTGTTGTTTCATCCTCTGCTAGCAAAGCCATATCATCGGCAAATCTTATGCACTTTATTCTTCTTCCTCCTATGTTTGCTCCTCCCTTGTACAGGAAGCAGTTCTTTATTAAATCTTCCAAGTATATGTTGAAGAGAGTAGGCGATAAAGGCGATAATCATAATATCAGTTGATATTTATTCCCAAAAAATACACTAACAATAGAAACAACTGGCAAGCAAAAGTTCCAAGTGTTTGGGACAATAGAGATTGCCTCATTGTCATCAAATCATCCATCCAGTATTCTTTATTTCTTCAGTTTCCCACTTTTCTAAATGCAGAATCAGAGTCAAATTGTAACAAGTTGTATTAATTTAAGAAAACTCACTTTGCTCATTGGGGCTCTGCCCCCAAACCCTCTAGGTTCTCAAGAAAACTATATTTTTTTTATTTTTTATTATTTTATTTATTATTATTTTAATTAATTTATTATTATTATTATTATTATTAATTGACTTCATTTCTGAGTTTGTGTGTTTAGACGGCCGTAGCCTATATTACTGCTTAGCTACATTAAGACTTAAAAAAATCATAATTTGAACTTTTTTGGAATTTTCTTGTCAAATACAAGCTAAAAGCTATAAGTCTGTCAAATTTCAGTTTTCTAGCTCATCTGAAAGTGAGTAAACATTGTCAGTTTAAGTTAGAAAATTAAATTTTTAATTTTTTAAAATTTTCCAATCTGTTATAGGCTAAAAGCTATAGGTACAATTAAAAGACATTTTTTAAATTATTTCTAAATCAGTGGATAAAAGTTAAAAGTTAAAACACACAATGTTTCAATGTTTGAGTGTTCCTCAGGTGACACATCATTTTATACTGCTCATAAGGAAGATTGAGTTTAGTTATGGTAACTCGTTTGTCCACCATCGATAAAAACATTGTTCCTAAAACATCTGGAAACGTCATGTGTTTTAACTTTTAACTTTTATCCACTGGTTTAGAAATAATTTTAAAAACTTTTAATTGTATTTGACACAGTGGAACTCAGGACTGATATGGATGTTTTAAAAGCTGTATGGCCGCCAAAAATCAAATTTCCAGCTCATCTGGAAGTGGGTAAACATTTATGCCAATGAGTCAGTTAGCCATGTAGCTTTATATTATAGGGATATTGTAATTGGGCAATGTGCCTATTGTGATCTCACTGCTTGTTACAGAACAGAAGTAATAAAATATAAATATCTGTCCCAATTTCCACAGAGACGTTTATAAAATTATTTCAAAACCAGTGGATAAACGTTAAAAGATTAAAACAAGACATTTCAACTCTGCCCTTGAGTATTCTTCCTCAGGTGACAATCTCAAACAGTACTGATCATGAGGAAGATTGAGTTTCATCAATTATTCCACCAACGATAAAAACAGAAGTTACCTAATTTAGTTCGCAGGCTTCCACGGCCAGAGTTATACTTAAAATGATAGTAATTGATATCCGGGTTAGGCCGCGTCGTGTTTATGGTGTCTTCTGACGTTTCGGACAACATATCGTGTCCTTCTTCTGAGAAAAAATTGCAAGAAAATAAGTGCCTGTGATTAGTAAACAGTCGCAGTTGTCCACCATAAACACGACGCGGCCTAACCCGGATATCAATTACTATCATTTTAAGAAGTTACCTAATGTCACTTGTTCCAGTTTCAAGCAGTGAAATCGAAGCTGCAGAGACGTAGCCACGACAAGGAAGTTCCTGACAAGTACGCAGACATCGATGTGAGTCTGAAACACATAGATAAGAAGCTGAAGGAGAAAGCCCTCGTCCAGCTGGGGCCGAGGGGCAGCAACAAGGTATCAGCTATTGCAGAGCAGTTGGCTGGCAAAACACAGGAGCCTGAGAAACCTGCCATTCAGAAATCGGTCAGTATCTAATTCACTGAATCCTGATCAATTATTGAATTTGATTTAAAGAAAATTATTTATTTATTTATTTATTTATTTATTTATTTAACCTGGCGGAGTTAAGGCCATAAGGCCTTCTCTACCACTCAGCCAGGGCAAAAACATGAAATACATAATGATAACAATTAGGGATGAGTCCTCGATACTTTCGATACCTCGATACTCTCGATACTTGCATGGTATCGGCATCGAACGATACTTCAGAAAACTCGCTCGATACTTTTTCGATACTTTTGTAACTCTGCAATTCTGCAAATAAGTGAGAATGCTAGTATTTTTGAACAAAAACTTGTAAGTGGACTTTTTAAAAAACTAATTTTAGTTTTAATGTAGAGTTTAAAATAATTATAGGCTACTGATGATATTAAATTTTGTATCATTAAATATGCAGACTTAATTAATTTAGTTGGTTTTACACAGTTCTCTCAAATTTTAATTTTCAATGTACCTATTTATTGAAACTGGAAATGTTGAAGGTATCGAGTATCGAAGTATCGAGTATCGAGGAAAAAATCATGTATCGGTATCGAGTATCGAGTATCGAGAAAATCTGGTATCGACCCATCCCTAATAACAATAATAATGATTAATAATAAAAAATAGAACTGATATACATGAATACAAGAAACGAACATTAAATACAAAGAAAAAAAAATAGAACATAAGTAATACAAATGACTAAAAATAAAGAAAAAAAATGATGAAAGTCTAAACAAATACATTCTTAGTTATTACAAAATATAATGAAAATTAAAATATATTACTAATTAGCATCAATTCCTAAATGTTATTGTATACTAAATTTATTAAATGGCGCTTGAACTGTGAAGTCGTTTGGCAGCTCCTGAGATGGCTAGGCAGTGAATTCCAGTGACGAATAGCTGTTGTTGTAAACGAATTCGAATAATGTGTAGTTCTGTAAAGAGGCATGGATAGTAAGGGGTCAAGCTGAGAGCGCGTGCCCAAGTTATGGTAGGAAGAAAGGTAATGAAAGCGACTGGAAAGATAGCTAGGTGTTGAGGTATGAAGGATTCTATAGAGCAGTATGAGACAGTGAAAATATCTTCGCTCACGCAGGCGTACCCATCGAAGTGATTCCAGTGACGGTGTTATGTGGTCATATTTACGAATTGCTTTATCAACTTTGAGTCAGTTAGGTTTAATAGTGAGTATTTTGGCTTTAGGTTATTTGAAGTTAGCTTTTTTTCATTTGTTGACTCATGCTTTATTTAAGGCATTATTATTTATATGTGCGGGAGTTATTATTCATTCGGTAAAGGACTCTCAGGATATTCGATTTATAGGAGGATTAAGTTTTCAAATACCATTAATATCTTCTTGTTTAATAGTATCTAATTTTGCTTTATGTGGGATACCCTTTTTAGCTGGATTTTATTCGAGGGATATAATCTTGGAGACGGTTTCTTTAAATAATATAAATGTTTTTGGTTTTTTTTTAATTTTATTTTTCTACTGGATTGACTGTATGTTATAGATTTCGTTTATTTTATTATACTTTATGCGGTGAATTTAATTTAAGATCTTTTTCATTTATGGGTGAGGAGTATTATTATATAATGAGGAGAATAATTGGTTTATTAATTATGGTAGTTTTGGGGGGTTCAATTTTAAGATGAATTATTTTTCCTACTCCTATTTTTATTTGTTTACCAGTTTCAATAAAAATTATAGTAATTATTGTAAGAATAATTGGCGGGTGAATAGGTTATGATCTTTCAAAGTATAAGATCGGGTTGTCCTTGTTAATAAAAAATTTTTATTATCTTGGGAATGTTTTAGGGTCCATATGATTTATGCCTTATATTTTTACATATGGGGTATCTTATTATCCTTTATTAATTGGATATAAATCGTTTAAGATTTTTTATTCTGGTTGGAGAGAATATTTTGGTGGGCAAGGTATATTTTATATATTTACTTTATTTGGAAAATTAAGTCAGTGGTATCAATATAATAATTTAAAAACTTTTATGATATTTTTTTGTTATATGATTTATTGTTATTTTTATAATTTTGTTGTATTAAACTTAAATAGCTTAAGATGTAAAGTACAACACTGAAGATGTTGAGATAATATAAATGTTTTTAAGTATTTATAAAAAATATTTTTATTTTTACAGTGAAAATGTAACGTGTGGCTGCCACCAATTCCTTTTTCCTCTAGTTCTAGCTTTCTGTCGGTAGATGGCATGGTATATGCCTTATACAGTTCCAGGGGCGTATCCAAGATTTGTTTTCGGGAGGAGCTGTGATAAGCCAAATGCTATTTTATCACTAGGGCTCAGAAGTTGATAACCTAAAAATGCCTGAAAAATGACCTATAAAATGACTTTAAATTTATGAAAATTATTATTATTTGGTATTCTGCCTAGTGGCAGGTCCATGTCTTCGTACGGAGAATTTCTGACGCCGGTGTTCCCTATCTCCAGCTTCGTCCTTCAATCTGCTGTATCTCCTCCCATCTTTCATGTCATCCAGATGTTGTATTCTTCTCCTTCCTCTTCCAGCAGTTCCTTTGATCTTCCCTTCGATGACATCATGTATGAGTCCCTCGTGTCTAAGTATGTGTCCGATCCAATTGGCTTTCCTCTGAATAATTGTATTCAGAATAATTTTCCTCTCTCCTACCCTTCTCAGTACTTCGTCATTTGTCACCCGTTCTGTCCACTTGACCTTCTCTATTCTCCTCCAGCACCACATTTCGAAGCTTTCTAGGTATTTCTTCTCCCTCTTTCTCATGGTCCATGTCTCTGCTCCGTACAGTGCAATGCTCCAGATGTAGCACTTCACCAGTTTCTTCCTTATGAAAATATGATATGAAAAATTGAAATTGACTTAATATTTCTAAATACATATTTAAAAAAGGTAATATACAGTAGTATATTAATAAATAATAATAAACAAAGGACAAGACTGTAGCAAGACTGAGATCGGAAATATACACACAAAACTTCACTAAAAAGGTATATTTACCCAGAATGATCATTTCCATCTAATATTTATATTAAAGGACAAGACTTACGTATTTTATATTACTACTTTAATATTATGTTTTCTATTATTGTTATGTTTATTGTATTAATCAATGCCTCATAGCTAAGGAATTATGTCTGTAACGTTGGAGAAGTTCATTCTGAAATCAAAATAGGGAAAAACAAAACGAAAGAATGAAATTTCCTAAAAACTGACTGGTAGAGAAGAAAATGCCGAAAAATACAAAATAAAAGTAAGCTTTTTGAGGCAAGATGAATTTATACCACCCTTCCTCTCATCTTCTGTATGTTCAGCTGCTGAACTTCTGTCCTGTACCACCAGAAGTTGGTGCTGCAGTTTTGCAATTTTTCCAATGAGACCTAGTTCATTTTTCCCTTTGATGTTGAAATTTCAATGGCTATTTCTGTGTTTCTGTATACAACTTATTCCTATTTGTTCAGCTGAGTCAGATGATGTAGATTTGCTAAAAAGTCTACATCAACCGATTCATCTGAACATATGGGAAAATATCTGTATACAGAAAAACAGGAATCATCTTGCCAAAGTTTTTGAGAATTATCTATAAAGAGATTTAGTCTTATGTCAGTAATTTACTGTGCTAATATATTTACTTTGTATTATTTTTGGTGTTTCAGAATTCAAAACCAGCTCTCTTTCTGCCTTCACAAGGTGGCTCTGAAAACTGTCATTTCTGTGGAAAGAGAGTTTATCTTATGGAAAGACTTAGTGCAGAAGGGAAATTCTTCCATCGAGGTTGTTTCCGTTGTGAATACTGTAGCACTACCTTGAGGCTAGGTGAGTAGATTGGTAGGCGTAACAAATGTAAATTTCCGGGTAATTGGATAAAACATGCAAAAGGCAATTTCTTTTAAAATCTAAACTGTATAGTATTGTACTTACACTAGCAGGTGCCCGCAACTTCGCCCACGATAATTAATTGAAAAATTAAAAATTATGAGTATAATAATTATTAAACCATTATATTTATTAACACTTGCACGCGAATCATTCATAAACTAAACCATTAATAATTAATGAAACAGCTAAAATTCCGGCTTTAGAGTACATTCCACGATTAGAAAGCGCCGCCTGGGAAAACTATCTCAGATTCGATTATGCAGTTCCAAAGCTACCTGTGAACACATAATACGTATTGTTTCTCAACTGTTTGTTGACAGATGAATATGATATGAATTTTATTTGATAAATTCATTGTAATTTTCAGAAATTATATAATTTTTCAAGGGAAGGAGTTATTTTGTTTGGATTTTTATTGTCCGCGATACTGCCTGCGGCTTCGCCCGCCATTATTAGTTGACTCCAGGATTCTAAAGAAATTTACACTGGCAGTTTATTAAAAATGTTTGTGATTCAGAGCTATGAAAATTATAAGTAAAAATAAAATTAGAATATTTGTTCATTGTGTTCATTTCACTTAGGCCTTATATAATAAAGAAATGGTTTTCCTAATTTTGTATTCTTCTTGAAAGTTTAGACTGCGAGAGATGAACATCGCCGAGTATACCCAATGTTTCACGAAGTGAGGGAGCGAGTGAGTATGCTATTTAGGGCCGTTGAATTGTATAAAAGTCGGCTAAAAGTTTTCTTTTTGGCAAACAGGCAGCCCTGAAATAGGGTTTCCCAGTGCTCGCTGCTGTAAAAGCCACTTGAATGCAGCCTCAAAGCGATCCAGATAGTTAGAGTTCTACTGTAACATGAAATGTACGAGGGTAGGCTGAAAAGTAATTCACACATGCTTGTACAGCGCGAACAAAAACAAATAGTAAGATCGGGATAAAAGTACATTAAAGTACAATTCTTAATTTTATAATACTGAGTTGGGTTTAGCACTACACTTCACTTATCTTATAAATACCTGAACTAGTTTCGAAGACCCTCGTCATTCATAGTCATCAAGAGTTAGTGTTAACCTGATGACTATGAATGACGAGGTCTTCGAAACTAGTTTAGGTATTTATAAGATAAGTGAAGTACTACCCGCGCGCGATTTCTTGAGCGCTCGGCTCCCTAGTCCTCATTTGGTAGGTTTCGTTCAACTTCGTAGGTTAAGCTGACAACATTGAAACACGAAGTACGCTATACACCCTGACATCTAGTGGCTTCAATACTAAGCTTTCATTCTGTCTCAGGATTCTTATTTATTTATTTATTGACATTATCTTTTCTGACGCATCGAGTTATGGGGGAAAATACAATCTTTCGAACTGCTGATTTCACAAACACTTCATTGTACATCCAACACTTTCCTCACCTCTTTAAGAATTCCGTATGTGCTAATTTCTGACGATCCCGTGAACTCTGATGTCAATTTCATGGACTGAAAGTTGAGCGAACTTTTCACAATTTGTATTAAATACGTTTAAAATTAGGCCTATAGCTTTCTCCACATTTAGATGCCTTACCTCTCTTACGTTTTAAAACACGAAATGGTGAAGCATGTTCTGCTAAGACTCTTCTTTATGCTTAAAATTAGTCATCCAGTGTAAAAATATTGAGCCTATATTATGCATAATATTCTTATTTGATGGCTTATTTCATAACCAAAGGCTTATGACGTGTAATTAATTGTTACGCAATACCGTCACCACGTTATATTATTGGACTGCATTAAAATCGTTGTATATTAAAGTCACTATATAAAATAACGAGGATGATTCAACGGAAATAATTATCCAATTTGGCATCCACACTTACGCTGTTGACGTGCGTTACCATACGCGCGATTCTGCTGAAACGTTATTTCTTTGGTTGACAACACTGCAGAAAGACTGGCGGAATAGCTATGTTTTGTTCCCCCCGACCCTCACTTCCCCGTAAATCCAGCGCTCAAGATGTGGCGCGCGGGTAGTATAGTGCTAAACCCAACTCAGTATTATAAAATTATAATAAAGCTTCACTATGTAAACTTCAATGTGTACAATGTTTAATTACAATTCTTAAGCTTCAAAAATTTTTCAACATAGTCACTATTAAGGCTAACACAATTCTCCCATCGTGTAACAATTTTTTTATTCAGTCACTGACAAATTCTCCAGACTTTTCTCAAATCTAGGACTTGACAGCTGCCTTCACCTCATCATCCAAGGTTTAATGATTACCTTTGAGGTGTCTCTTGAGTAGAGGAAAAAAACTAAAATTGCAAGGCGCAAGATCAGGGGAGTAAGGAGGGTGTGGAATCGATTTAAACTTCAGGTTTATGTGACCGATTTTGTGGAAAAAGGGGCAACGGTAAATTCTTCTCAGTACATACAACTCGAAAACACCTCAAACTTCGAGTTTGTCCGACTTTGTATTAGAGGCAGCCTGGAGCCAATAATCTTGCAACATGACAACACTCTTAAATTTTATTAAATTAATCGGGAAACATTGTGAAGTATTAACATTAACATAGTAAACTTTAAAACATTCAACTTCACACAGATGTCCACCAGATGTCTTTAAACTGGATATCTGGTGGAACTAACTGAGGATGATGGCAAGACCATCGAAACGTGCGTCCTGATGTAGTGAGTATTAAACTAAACTAAACTTCGTGGCGCTACATCCCTGGAGGGACTTGGCCTACCACCCGACCGCTGCGTCATCTCGCGTAGGCAGATGGCAGGATTGGGGACATGTGGTCAGCATGCCGACACCCACGGCCGTTAATGGTGGTTTTCTTGACCGGAGCCGCTACTTCTCTATCAAGTAGCTCCTCAATTTGAATCACGAGGCTGAGTGCACCCTACCAGACCTCCCTACCTCAGAAAAATCCGAGGAGGTACCGGGAATCGAACCCGGGCCGACGGATCTGTAGTCAGCGACGCTAACCACATGACCACGCCGGCGGACGTAGTGAGTATTTACTTACATTAATGTGTGAAGTTCAATGTTTAAATGTGTATTAAGTTAATGTTGACACTTCATAATGTTTCCCGATTAATTTAATCAAACAATTAACATGTTTGGTTTGCCATCCTTTGCAGGAAGCTATGCATTTGATCGAGAAGGTAAATTTGGAAGCCGGTTCTTCTGCATGCAGCATTTTGGCCTTCAAGGTACGCAGAGGTTGAAAATGAGAAGAAAGAGCGAGGAGTTTAGATCTGGGGTTGATAAGGAAAATATACCAGCTAAGTCATCTTTGAAAACTCCAGAAAAGGTAAGACTTTAAGTGCAAGTATTTATGTAATTTATTTATTCACCAAGAGAACATTTACTTCTCAAACTTAGGACTAGTCTTATATCTAATAACCTAGCTTACTTTAATCACCAGTAAAATATACATGTATACAAATAGATTCGTCAAAATGGCATTACATCTACAGTACTCGCCCTCAAACTGAAAGCATGGACGATGTCATAGACAGAGGTGCCGGGAATTTGAATGCAAGCGAAATTTGCTGAGATGAAAACATTGACGGTATCATGTGGTTAACTAAAGCGCGTAGAGCCATGGACTATATTTTCATGGTGGACTTGAGCACTCCTTGCATGTACACTGCCATCGACATGTTCAAAGTTTAACGGTCGCAAAGCTTTCAGATTCCAGGCGATCTCTGTAAATTTAGCCTAATTTTAGAATCTAACATGTAGTATAAAGTAAACCAAATTAACACATTGTAAGTATTATATACATATTACGTAATTTAATTGAATGTAATAAATAATAAATTATTCATATGTGACTTTTGAAGTATATTTCTAGTTTTTATTTTATTTATTTATTTATTTATTATTATTATTATTTTTTTTTTTTCCCCTTTTTTTTTTTTTTTTTTTTTTTAATCATACCCAGGAATTTACAGAACTCAATTAGCATGAACTTTAACACACGCTTATGAGTAGGCAGTGGAAGTTTGGGCCCAAACAAGTTGTAATTTGATTTCATTATAGAAGTTTTTCAGGCTTGTAGGCAATGTTCCAGTAGGGTTAGATGTTCCCGACATTTTGTCAGTGACTGCATTTGGCATCCTCAGAGGTCCTCTGTTTACTGCACTCACCAGTGAACTCACTGACAGAGGACCCCTGAGGATGGTGGACGCAGTCATTGGCAAAACATTGGGTACATCTAACCCTACTGGACCACGGTCTACAAGCCTGGAAAAATTCTCTAATGATTTCAACGCTGGCCATGAAAGCCTAAGCTGTTAAATTGATTGCCTGGGTAATAACCTAATAGTGAAGTTAGTGTATACATTTACATACTCAATCTTACTACAAGAAATACAGCTTTGGATTTGACATCTTATTATCAGCTTGGTTATAAAGTAGGGACCGGATTCTTAGGTTTTTACCTATTTTTTTCCTTGCTTCCTAAACAAAAAGCGCTCATCCACTTTTTCGAATCATGTCCATAGGATTCACCCACATTAATTCTGTGGCACCTAAAAATACCTAAATGGGGTATAAAACCTAAATATACCTAAACGGGATATAAAACCTAAAATATCTAATTTAGGCTACTTTTTTTTTTTGTCTTTTTTCTTTGTCAGTTGAGGAATCGATATTTTGCGGAGAGACAATAATTTTTGTCGGGTTGAAATTAATACCACCAGCGTTTCGTTCAACCCATTGTCGTCTAGGATGGACTTTATCAAGAGAGGAAGTGTTGAGTACCGGCGTATTCCTTTTAAAATGTTCGTACGAACAACCATTGTTGCCATGTATGAACAAGGATATAGATTTCTGTGTTTTAAAGCGTTTGTTTGTCTTAACCTTTAGTACTGTCTTATTATTCACACTGAGTGGTCACACTGTGTTTTAAGAATACGTGTTAATTATGTATTGAATCCTATGTAGCACATTCAAATTCATTAAACCAATTATTCTACCCAAAAACGATATTTTGGACAAAAAACCTAAAAAAACTATTTCACCTAATGGAAAACCTAAAACAGTGTTTTTAAAAAGCTAAAAATCCGGTCCCTAGTTATAAGAAATAATGTCCTTATTGATAAGACTATTGTTAATTGTCAGGCAAAGTCATTGTCAGAGACCGTGGACAGATTACCGCTCACTGGATTGGATGTTTTGGATGTGAAGAGCACACCAGAGAGAATAGAGTTTGAAAACCTGACTGCAGCCGCCTCTGACATTGAAGATGCTCCCAGTGAAATGGATGAAGACGAGTGGACTGACCGCAACTTTGGAGCTTCAGCAGCCGAGGGATCAAGTGATGATTCCTTGTCTGATCTGAGGTACAGTAAAACTTTATCAGGAAAGGGAAGTGAAATAGTTAATTTTAGGGATGGGTCCTCGATACTTTCGATACCTCGATACTCTCGATACTTGCATGGTATCGGCATCGAACGATACTTCAGAAAACTAGCTCGATACTTTTTCGATACTTTTGTAATTCTGCAATTCTGCAATTAAGTGAGAATGCTAGTATTTTTTAACAAAACTTGTAAGTGGACTGTTTAAAGAAACTAATTTTAGTTTTAATGTAGAGTTTAAAAATAATTATAGGCTACTGATGATATTAAATTTTGTCTCATTAAATATGCAGACTTAATTAATTTAGTCGGTATTACACAGTTCTCTCAAATGTTAATTTTTAATATACTTATTTATTGAAACTGGAAATGTTGAAGGTATCGAGTATCGAAGTATCGAGTATCGAGGAAAAAATCAGGTATCGGTATCGAGTATCGAGTATCGAGAAAATCTGGTATCGACCCATCCCTAGTTAATTTACATACCTTTGTCAGCTTACCATCTTTTTTGGATTATAAGACGCTTCATATAATATGAGGCACCTTGATTTTAGGAAGGAAATTTAAGGGGGGAAAAAATTAATGTGATTTTAAATAAAATTGTTTAAAAGGAATAATATACTTCATTGCATACACAATTCATAACTTTGTAATTACTGCAGTGCTTTCTCATGAAACACTTGACACCCTCTCATTCTCAATACAGCATATGGGAAAAGTAACAATCCTGGCAGAAGTCATTGCCTTGATTTAGACCACCCCACAGAGACAACTCCTTTTGTATGAATGAACCCAACATTCCTTTCTTTTTTAGTTGTTCCCGCTATCCTCATTATACGATTGAAACTAACTTATTATTCCAACGCCTTGTTTATAATTATGTTATTACTGGCAATATTTACCATAATTTTATTATTAAACTCACACTCTAATAATGCAGGATATAAATATTTCTCATCTTTTGTAAATATGTTTATTATGTTTATCTCTCCCTTCATAATGTTTATTTCATCTTTGTACATTTTTTGCCTCCCTTTTGTTAATGCTTATTTCTTTGTTATATTGACTTTTTCTTTGCAACTTGTGCTCAGATTAAAAGATTAGAATTCTAGACTTATATTGGAAATATTTGAAAATGTATTATATCTCTAACCCTAATATACCTTCTGGTAAAATAGGGTTTAATCCAATTTTGGATATTCAATAAATAAATAATAAACAGTAGACTTTGTTAATCATAAGGTCATTCCATTCTCTATAATCAGAAAATTTACCCCGACAGATCCTTGCAGGTACAGTCGGTCAAATAAAAAACGTCGGGACTCGTATGCTGTTAAAATTAAAGTTTTGACGCATTAGTTCACAAGTTTCCTATAAAAAACACAAAATACAGGTCATTTTCAGAACATATGAGGCCATGCGGCAGGAGGGAAAATATGAACAAGGAGGGAAAAAATGAAAATCGCGGAAAGCGCAACACACGATATTCAACTTAATGCATTGTCATAATTCATTTTGCTTTGTGTCATCGCCACATACAAATGCTAACGTGAGAGAAAGTGTAGTTAGGGCTGTAATTGACCTGCATTTTTCGGTCTCTGAAGCAGCGAGAAGGTTCCATATTTATGAAAGAGCAGCTCAGAGGAGGGAACTTGACTATAATGCGACCGGAAGTTTTCATAGCAAACGTTGATCTGGCCGGACGCGTATTTCGATGCTAAGATTGGTTGCAGAAATTGAGCGTAAGTTATTGATTTTGCACTAGAAGTACCGGTATTATAAAATAAAATCTTAAAAAAATGCTCCTTGAACAAACATATTCCTCACGAATCTATTAATTATTAATATTATAAAAATTTGCAACCAAGAATATGGCGGATTTGAGGCATATAGCCACAGCCTTCTATATGTTTGTTTTGGAACAAAACTGACTAAATAATCAAGAAAATACATGGATAGACAAGAGGCGTGTGTGAACCTAACCTTAAGCCTTCCTGTACATGCGCATATGCTCGTTCGTGATACTTAATCAAATACCGCCCGACGTTTTTTATTTGACCGACTGTACATGACCTTAACCATATTTTAAAATATGCTGCAGTTTTCAAGTTCTATTTTGCTGAATGTATTCTGCATTCTTGTTTCAGTGATTCCGAGGAAGAAGCGAACGAAGTGTTTGAGGAAGCAATAGAACAGCCCTTGACGTTGGACGAAACCAGAAAACTTGCAGAGTCATGGACCAGACGTTATTCTAAGACTCCCGAGCGTAAGCAGAATGGTGAGGATAAAGGTGATCGATGCGAGGGTGAAGAGGAAGACAGTGAGAGTTTTGAATTTGAGGAGAGCGATGAGGATCTCAGCTGCCCAGAATACGAGAGTGAAGGTAATATACAGAGATATATAACAAGCTGCATGTAATTTGGTTTGTGTATGCCCCTTTGTTTTACCCATCTGACTACTGTTTACATGACTTTTTAGCAAGAAGGCATGGAAGATTGGAATTATTTGTTATATTGGTAAATCGTAAGTAGGAAAATGTAACTTTTTGGGGTGGGGGGAGGGTGTATTAAGGCTGATTTTACCAGCCCTTCTTAAGTTTATATGTCCCACCTGGTGGACTTTTTTTTTAACTTCATCAGGCTATACAGTTGAAGTATAGCTGTTGACAATGGTTGCGAAGGCGCCGAAACTAGTACAGATAAACTATACCAAAAGTAAAGTTTTTTGTACAAAAAATTCAACTCTTATATAATTATTATGTTGTATAACTTCACTGTGTTAACTTCCAATACAATTTAATGTTCATCAGATTGTTTTCTTCCGGTATATCAAAATTCATCAAGGATTTTTCAAATTTGTTAATGTAATTTTTTTTTATTTCAATATTCTAGAATAAAACATTTTATTGAATAAAATGAGCTGCTTGCTTCAACTTTTGACAATGGTTCACATGATGGTAAAAATTATGGGTATCAGATAAGCAATATAGTAATAATTCCGGGGTGTGTGGGCAAAGAGAGTTAAGTCCACTTTCTTGTTACTGAGAATTAGAGTGACTTAACACACTATACCAGCCCAACATAGCTTTAGAGATGGATAAACCCATGATGTACACATCCATAACTACCGTACAATTTTGAATATGACTTACTGGACTTAACACAAATGTAGAGAACATTTTTATCTATAACTCTATGGACACTTCTCAATTTTTTAGGATGGTGGACTTAACTCTCTTTGCCCCCGCACCCTGGAATTATAAGAAATGAGTCGATTTTGTGACACTTACTTCACTTAAGTCCCCTTGTTTAAAGACTAGTTTCGGGAAAAATCCTACCCATATTCATTCCATGGTTGACAGCTGCATCCCATTTTTGGATCAAAAACCATGACATTGAACCAGAAGCAAAATTGTTAAAATCTGCAAGAGGACATAGAGAATTAATAAACTGTGAAAAAATCTTCATCCTCAAACATCAAGACAAAGTAATGAATTTTGAAATCCTCGCCTCCAATGAATTGATCAACAAATTCGTCTTAAGAAAACCAGAGGGCAGTCAAGTAGCAACAAGAACAAGAAGCAGTAGTCAATATGGAATGAATATGGGAAGGATTTTTCCTTAAACTGGTCTCCGAACAAGAGGACTGAAGTGAAGTAAGTGTCACAAAATTGACTCATTTCTTATATTACTATATTATAAAACTTCCTGTAATAATTAATAAGATAAACAATAGTTTGAACAAAACATCTAAACAATTTTTACTATATATTCTTATATATGTGGTGGTCCAATATGCCCACGATGTTTTCTGCCATCTGATTTAAGGATAATGAGCTCAGTCCCAGCTTCCTAAGTATGTCAGCAACCGAACGGTATACAGTACCTCTTGCTCCAAATAAAAGTCCATGGACAGTAAAATGCCGATCACCAAAACTCTTCCTATATTTCTCTTTAAAGAAAGGAATACAGCTTTCATATATATCCTGTTTTTCACGTTCTTAATTGTTTGCTTGGTCGGCAGCATTATTTTCATACTTATTGTGGGGTCAAGGATGTAAGCTTCATGCGATCCTTTCTTAAAAGCCACGATGTCGGCAAAGCGATTGGATCTTTTCCCGTCAATAGCTTGGACTTCCTCAAAGTATTCGTTATTATGTAAAATTGTATGTATAAGGTAGATGAATTTTTTGAAATTACATTTTTTTTTAATTTACTCTAGAGTTAATTATATTTATTATAAAAAATGTAAACACTAGACTTAGCCTATAGTAATTTGTAAAATTAGTTGTATATAATAATGTACTTGATTGTATAAAATAAATTGTAAAATGACAGATTCCAACCAAACATTTTCCAAAGGTCAATAAATAAATTAATTAATTTTGCTTCTTTACAAATGTAATAATAACTTTCCCAAACATGCGATGCCACAGCTCATTTTTAAATTTGAAAGTTTCTAATGTTCCTCATATAATATTCTTTTACTCTTGTACCTGGTGGACTTCTTTTAACTTCTTTATTAGATTTCTTTTCTTCTGGTATATCAAAATTCATCAAGGATTTTTCAAATTTGTTAATGTAAATTTTTTTCTTGTGTTTCCAGGTCTTTATATTTGTTAATTGATTTTAAAATTGTATGTATAAGGTAGATGAATTTTTTTTTAATTACTTTTTTTTATATATTTACTGTAGAGTTAATTACGGTATATTTGATATCATGAAAAATATAAACATTAGGCATAGGCTACAATAATTTGTAATATTAGTTGTCTATAATATTGTACTTTATTGTATAAAATAAATTGTAAAATGACCGATTGCAACCAAAAATTTCCCAAAGGTCGATAATTAAATAATTTTGCTTCTTTACAAATGTTATAATAATTTTCCCAAACTTGCGATGCCACAGCTGATTTTTAAATTTGAAAGTTTCTAATGTTCCTCATATCCTATTCTTTTACTCTTGTACGAATGTTTCTTCCTGTTCTTCCAATGCAAAATTTATCACAATATCCACAATTGATTTGGTATATTCCTGATTTTTTACCTGGAAGTATGCTGTCAACATGATACAAAAAACAACTATGGTATCAAAAATAGCAATTATATTACGAAAAAAATAATATTGAGATAGATCCATACACTGCTTCCCTTATTTTAATTACTAACCTGAACCCAGGTTTCGGTGAGCCTTCCCACCATGTTCACCAGTTATACTCCATCTGAGTTATGGATCTATCTCAATATTTTTTTTTTTTTTTTCGTAATATTAACTTCGCTGTATAAACTTTCTAAAATTCTATATAACAATTATATTATTCAAAGCTTATTTTGTTAATGTTTTGAACAATTAATTTTCAAGAAAATTCAAATTTCTTCTGATAAAAGATATGTAGAAGTTATTATGGTCCGAAAAATACGGTACTAATCCGTCACTCTGCGTTTAATGTCCATGACAATCTTCAGATTTTAATATGTTTACTATGTTTTTAAACACTCTAATAATGCAGAATATAAACATTTCTCATCTTTTGTAAATAGTATATACTAAAAAATATGGGTTACGTTAATACAAGTAAGAATCAGCTTGAAAAATGGGTTACATTGTTTATGTTTATTTCTTTCTTGTTAATGTTTATTTAATCTTTGTGCACTTTTTTGCCTTCCTTTTGTTAATGCTTATTTCTTTATGTTATACGTTGACTCTTTCTTTGCAGCTTGTGCTCAGATTAGAATTCTAGGCATACATTGTATATATTTGAAAATGTATTACATCTCTAACCCTTATATACCTTCAGGTAAAATAGGGTTTATTCAAATTTTGGATATTCGATAAATAAATAAATAAATAATATACAGTGAACTTTGTTCATCATAAGCTTATTCCATTGTCTATAATCAGTAAATTTACCCTGACAGATCCTTGTAGGTACATGACCTTAACCGTATTTTTAAATATGTAGAAGTTATTTACAACTTACATGCTTTTTTTTCGGTAAAGAAAAGCACTGTTTTGATGTTATGTTGCACAACATTGCTCCTTGCATAATCTTGCATATAGTTATGTTTGCTGTTTGACTTTTAAATTTAATTAACATTTTCTTAAAAATAAATACTCCATTCACTATAATTTTCCTATACGAGATTATTAATTGAGAATGTTTGTAATATGGTGGCGATCAGATGATGAAAGCGAGACGGCAACAGAAGGAGAGGAAGAGATCCGAGCACGTGAGCTGAGAAAACAAGAAGTGCATCTGGAAGTTCCTGAGCGACCGAAAGGAAGGCAAGACTCCGACTCCGGTTCCGATACTGAGGTGAAGCCCCACCCACTTGTAACTCCGTGCAGGAAAACTAAGAAAGAAAAGAATAAGAACTGTGTTCTCCAATAAGTATAATAATGAACAAAATGTTTTCTTCATCTTATTGCATTTTCTTTGATAAAATCTGTATCTTTGTGACTCTCTTCTCGTTTGTCTATAGTTTAAACTTTTATTTGTTAGTTTTATGCATTTAAAGCAAGTTGTAAGTGCAAAAATACATGCCGATTTGATTAACTTTAATTTGGTACATTCTATTAGCTGCGTGGTGGTTGTAAAGAAGTGAAAACAGAAACAAGGAACGTTAAAAATAGAAGTTCGTAAGGTAAATATGAATTATTTTCACTATATCTTGTTTGTGTGGCTTTGAGCTGTACCTATTTTTGCATCATTTCTGTTAACATACACTACCCTCTAACAGATTTTGGATCCATCTTGTTTACTTGTTCATTTGTTCTAATATCCCCCCCCCTCATACCACCACCAGCTAACAGATCTTTTTGAAATCTGAAAATGAAGTGCTCATTTTGCTCATTGAACTAACATAAGCCATGATTTACCCAGTTGTGCAATCATTGTTAACCCTTTCAGCACCAGGCTGTTTGCCGGAGAACTGCTTCTAAAGTGCCACCCGCTGATTCACTCGATTTCTGCCTCTCGCTGTCTAAAATGCCAATGCCAATCAGAATGGAATTAAGTTTTACGATATAATATACATATTTTTTAAGCAGTCTGTACCTTATTCCTGATTTCCATGATTTAATGTCGCCTGAGGAAGGTCCAGAGGACAGGACCGAAACGTTGTGAAGCTCTCAGAAGGAGGAAATTTTATTTTATCTTTGACTACACAGTCTGTACCTTGAAATGTATGACAAAAGATTGGGTTTCGAGAACATACTTTTGTGAGGGCTTTTACCTTTAGAAAGGTCCACCCCTTTGGAAAGGGATGTTTTTGTGAGTGAAGCATATTGTAGGTTCGTTGAATTTTTTTGTTTGGTAGTATCTGTGGGAGAACGTTCGCATGACTATTTTGGCGGAAAAGACTATTAATTATTATAGTATTTACAACAGTTAGATTTCGACACAGATGATTTATCCTGTGACAGTGACAGCAGCAGTGATGAAGAAATGATCATACCGGTGTTATGTAGCGATAAATATAACAGAAACGTATGCATATCTCTACGTATGCAAATGTGTTAACATAAACTGAATCTTCGATCACAATAAACTGCATTTTTTCAATTTATGAGTGAGAAATCTTCTTTCCAACAGTTGAGTGTCGCCTACGCTGTACGAGTGTAAAACCGGACTTCATATTCACTCAGTTTCTGTCTGGGCATGGCAAATTTGGTTTTTACTTTCAACGTTTCATGATCCAAAGACAGAACGGTTATCAATGTATATGTACTGAACAACAAACTGTTGAACATTTAATTTTTCATTGCCCAGTCCTAGAGCATAAAAGAAGAATATTAGACACACACTTAGATTATTGTAAAAAGAAATTAGATAAACCACTCTTTGATATTTTTAGGAAAAAATGCTGTTATAGAGAATTCCAAAAGTTTTTGTGTTCTATTTTTAAGATGTTATAGTTTTCTTTTATAATATAATATATTAGTTATCTTATTTTCTTAGAGTAGTAAGGCCTGCATCCAGCCTATGGATAAGAAGTAGTAATATTGCAAATATATTGTCTTGTAACTATAACCCTAATATACCTCCGGGTGGGATAGGGTTTAAGTAATTGTATATTCAATAAAATAAATAAAATAATCCCTATGGGACTTCATAAAAGTGATAACATTACTCGACTGATAACATTATCCACGATTACATTAAGTGGCGTTTACTTTTTTCAACAACTATGTATTTTTGTGTAAAAAGCCATAGCACTCTTAGGCAAGTAGAACCAATACAAAGGCTGGCACTCAGCGGACAGTGAAGGCGATACCGATTGTATCAGCGCATGGCAACAAAAGGGTTAATGCTATGTGCTAAATCCTGCTTCAAAAAGCAAAAAGGTCTTTTCTTAATCATGCTCTTCCTTGTGTTGTATTTGGAATGGTCAATAGAATTGAAAATAATTAGTATTCCTTCCATGTATCAAAATTTATAGATTTGTGTCAATGTAATTTGTACTTTTGCTGATAAACGAGATCTTAGCTCTGAAATTAGATTTCAAATCAAATTTTTGTTATGGAATTCAATTGTTTTATGTTTGGATTAAACTCTTTGCTACTACGAATAATAGGGAATTCATTTAAGTCGAAGGTATAAAGATATTTCAGTACTCTGGCATGATAAAAATAAGACAATAGGCAGCAATGATTGGTTGAGATTTTACAGATCCTTATACCGAATTGATCACTGATTCACAAATTAAATAATGTCGTAATTTCAGATATTAAATACCTCATGACAAACATAAACAAAGAATAGTTATGACTAAGGCTTGGAAGTTGATGAAATGCAATCTCATAATTCCTTAGCTCCAGACAGTTAAATGCGTATTGATTTGGCATCCTTATCAGTAAAAAAAAACAACATTCAACAATACTTACAGAAAACAATAATAATAAAAGTAGTAATATAAAATACTTAAATCTTGTCTTTATTTATTATTTATTTTTATAATTCTGTATTTTTTTTAATACTTATTTAGAAATATAAAGTCTTTTTTTTTCAGATTTTCATGTCATATCTTCTTAAATTTAAGATCATTTTTCAGGACTTCCGAGCCCTAGTTATGTGTTTTAAAAATGTTTCTTAAATTCATCTGTAACAGCTGATTTGGCCGTCAGATAAGATTTCAGAATTTTATGTAGCAATGATAATTTGTTCACCCTGTTTCCCAAATGGCTAGAGCACAAGTCTCGTCTTTCACTTGGAAGCTAGTATTATGTTGAATTCTTTACTCTATTGACCATTCTGCCCAACATAATATGAGAGAGAATCTTACAATCTGAGAAGAAAGCTGTTTTCATATGCTGTACGCTAGCATAGAGTTAGAGACTTGCATTAACATAGCGATCATTGAACAGCTATTGCTTGTTTTCATTTTTTTTCCACCATTTAACCCTCTCAACGCCAAGCTGCTTGCCTGAGTAAGGCTTCTAAAATGCAGCTTCCAAAGCTCTCAGCTCTGCTGTTCATGCCCTTGGCTGCCAGTTGCCAATCAGATCGGAGTTTAGCTTTATGAAATAATATACATATTTTTGAAGCAATATGTACCTTTAAATGTATATCAACAGGAACAGACTTTTTTTTTGGCCTTTAGAAGGGGGTTTTGTGTACAAATGAAATGGATTAATCCTATGCCACTTGCAATTTAAATTCCCCTGCGTGGCCATAATAAATTTGAAGGTGTTTTTAAACTGGATGTTTAAATTTTGAAGACAGAGTTGCTTAAATGCACCTCTTGAAGAAAAATAAAATCAAGTAAACTGATACAACAAAGTGCCAGAATGCTTTTCTTTAAACAGTGAAAATTGCAACTGTGATGTGCAGAAATAAGCTATTTTGTAATCAATTTCCCAGTTAAGCTCCAGATAGATTCGTTAAGCATTATTATCAATGATTTATTAACAATATGTTGTCATGAAAACTGATTTGCATTTGATAAATTTTTTCTAATATATTACCATAAAGTAAGTGCTAAATTGGGCTTTACTCCGGTAGTGGTCAACAATTTGGTTAAAATTCAGTAGGCTTCTTCCCATTGACGTTATAAATGCATATACTGTACCAAGTTAAATGAAAATCCGATGAAGCATATTTGAGTTATCGTGCGTATAGACATACAGACAGATGGACAGACATTTTCCCGTCCACCATGCTATCTCAGAATTCTGACACGTAATAATTAGAAAAAAATTTCCCCCAGGAAGAAAAACTCTGTCCTTTTTAATGAATATTTTACGACAACAGCCCTGGTAGAACCAGTAAAAGACACCAGGGTGGTTAGCCTTGCTCATTACAGATCCGTCTGCCTGGGTTCAATCCCCGGTACCTCCTCGGATTTTTCTGAGGTAGGGAGGTCTGGAACGGGATGCACTCAGCCTTGTAATTCAAATTGAGGAGCTACTTGATAGAGAAACCACCATTAACGGCCATGGGTGTCGGCATGCTGACCACATGGCCCCCAATCCTGCCATCTGCCTATGGCAGATGATGCAGCGGTTGGGTGGTAGGCCTTGTCCCTTCAGGGATGTAGCACCACAGAGTTTTAGAACCAGTACAAAGGTTGGCAGTGAGTAGTCGGTAAGGGGAGTCTGATCTAATCGGTGGCTGGCAGCTTCAAGCTTTTTCCATATTACATTATCCAATAGTTTTAACAATATATTTTTTCAATAGCATATAATAAAATTTAAAAGATCTAGTTATTTAATTCTTTTTTCAGTTATACTCTAAAATCAATTACAGTGAATACAGATACTAGGAAAAATATTCGTAATAATTATTGATATTCTTCCTTTATTAAACTTTAAAAACATTCATCTTCACTTTTTTTTTTACAAAATACTTGTTAAAATCTCGATAAAATTCAACCTTATACTCTTAACTTAAAACTTATCGGGGTCCATATCACAACTTCAGCCTTCTTAAAATAAAATGTAGCACATATATACACATTAAAGCAATGGTGTCATAGTATTAAAAGTCATATTAATGAGGCTGAAAAGTGATTCCAGTTCTTCTGTAATGTGTCAATCATATAGATATCGATTCCAGACAAATTGTTGCCAACCAAAAGAGCCTGAATTCCACTGCAATACAAAATTAATAAAAATTTTCCAAATACAATTCTAAGCTCTAGCAAAATTAAATTTTTGTTATAAAATTTAAGATTCAAAATAACTTAAAAGTCATACATTATAAATAGCTATATTAGGTCAGAGTTTACAGTAATTCAGAACATTATATGTGACTGCTTTGGATATAAATGTTGATAATTGATTACTGTTTCGTGTTAATTGTCAAAATTATTGTTTGACTAGATGTGCAATTTTTAAAATATTGTTTGTTTTTGTTAGGTGGCTTCTGATGATTACACTTCAACAGAATCTGAAAGTGAGGAGGAAGAAGAGGAAGAAGAAGAAATTGAAAACTCAGCAACGGAAATTGAAACAGATTCTGAGTTCGAGCATGATGGCACAACACCAACTCAGCATGAAGTTCCGGACATTCTCATCAACGACAGCAACGTTACCTACAGGCGTGGTCGACACATAGTAGACGAACCCAAAAAGGTGCAGGTCCGTACTGGACACATTGTTCGCCCTGTGAACGGCACAGTGTTGAAAACACCCATCACCCACAAGCAAGGGCATGGTCATGGTGGTGTGAAACTTGAATTCTCTCCTCTGAAACCTGAGGCTGATTCTGGGAAATCCTCGAGTCTCTCAAACCTCAACAACAACAACACACCTAGAATCCCGCCTAAAACAACTCCCACCCCTCTTATCAATCCTCGCAGAGGAGATTACTTGCTTAACAGAACTGCATCGACTGAGGGCATCGCTTCAAAGATGTCGCTGGAACTTAAAAAGAAATATCTTCTGGGACAGTCCAGCCTCGCAGGTTCTGTAAAGAAGTCTGGTTCAGCCTCGACATTAGACTCGAAGTTCAAGAGCTTTGTAGATATGATATCTGAGCACCAAAAGCTTTTGAATCCCGCTCCAAAGCCAAGTGCTACAATGCAGGCGTTTCTTGAGGGAACCTCCAAGTTGCATGTCTCACCTGCTGCAAGTCACCCACTGTCTCCACCGTCTCCCACGCTTCTTAATCCTCCTCTGAAGCTTCCTCCGTCTCCGTCACAGCAACCAGCACTGCTACTGCGCAAGCAGAAAGAACTCCCGCTTATTGGTGATGGGTATGAGCATGTCTGTGGTAAAAAGGAGGAGGAAACATCACCTGAGCCTGTTGAAAAATCTGAAGAGAAACTTATAGCTGATGTCATTGAAGGTAAAACCAATAAAGAAGTTTCAGATCAAAATTGGACTGCGTCTGAAGCAGAGAAAGAAAGCGAGAAGGTAATTGAAGAAAACGAGAAGAATGCTGAAAATCTTCAAAATGGCGGTCCTGCTCACGAACCAGAAAATATAATCCAAGTGATAACCTCAGATGTAGTAGAAGAGGAATCAGACTGTCGGCCACGAAGCCCAGCTCATGAAACATCCATAGTTGTACCTGATATCCCATGGAAAGTTGCTCAGAGTAGTACTACTGAAGAAGGTGAAGATGATGATTATGAAGATGAAGACAACGAGGGCATTGCTAGCGATTCCCTGTCCTCGGAGAGCAGTGAAAGTGATTCAGATGGTGATGAAAGTGATCATAAAAGCAAGCCGTCTTCACCCATTCATGAGCGAACTCCCCCAAGGGTTGAGATTCATGATTCAAGCGGGGAGCTGATGACCGAGGCAGCTGTTGAAGAGAGAGTCAAGACTGAGGGAGTCGTTAGGCCAACAGAAATCGATTTGTCAAAGCCAGTAGTTTCTAGTTCTGTAGATACAAAAGTACAGGATAAAGCAGTAGAAACACCTGTAAGTGAAAAACGTTCCAGCATGATCAGTGATAGAAGTAGTCCTTCAACTCCTCCTTCCACAAGGGGGGAGGATTCCGAATCATTCCAGAACGAAGCTACTCTTGCAGAAACAGAATTGTCAGATTGGGCTCATGATGGTGATGCTGTAGTTTCAGAAGATTTGGAGGATGTAGAGTTCAACATAGATCCTGATTATGTGACAGTTCGTCGGCATAGAAAACCAAAAACAATCAAGAAAAGTGATAGTGGACTTACTACACCTGCAAGAATTGCTCACAGTGAAGATTTTGATTTTGACGATGACCCGGGTCATGTCTGTGGTATTTATAAGAGAAAACGTAGTGAGCCAGAGGTTGCTCGAGATTTCCCACCAAGCTCAACATCACATAATTTTCCAAATATTGATAACATTGGGTTTATGGACAGCGGTGAAGAAGAAACTGAATCAGACGATGTGTTAGCTGCAACGAACAAGACCCTCCTGCAAAACAGTGGCTACGTACAATTTGTAAATGTTACAGACGATGATGAATTGTCTACACCAGTAGTAGAAACTCCTACAATTGCTCCTGCTTTGGTTCCGTCAGTAGTACCGGCTCTTGTATTTAGCGAGTGTGAGAGAGACAGTGATAGCCTCGAAGCATTAGACATTGTGAGCCAGGTGGAGGCAGTGAATAAGGATTTGCTCGGTGCATCCGCAGGCGAGGATGAGGAAAGTTCTCTTCAACCTGAAGGTACAACTACAGAAGAAACCACTACTAGTGAAATTGTGACTGTCAAAGATAGTCCTATAGATATCCAGGTCGAGAAAACTTCAACTGTTACAGAGGAGAGTTCCTGTGCACCGGAGCAAGAACCTTCGACTCCACCGACCCCTACGTCGGCACTCCCCGATGATCCGTCAGGTACAGCTTATGAAGAATATGTACGAAGGCTCCAGGGTAGAATATCACCTTTCAGTAATGTTAGAGATTCTATAGATATTAGGAAATCTAGAAGAAAGAATAAAATCACGCCCCACCAGCCCAGAACACAGGAATTAATTGCCGAGGAACTAAATGAAAGTGTTTCTAGTACTTCGACAGTAGGTTCTGGTGTTAATTCTCCCAGCACATCACGAAAACTCGAAGCAATATCCAGGGAAAGGTCGAAGCAGAAAGACCTCATTCATGATCTGGTTATGGATAAAGTCCTTACACAAAAACGATCTCCACAAGACAGGAAGGTGAAGAGGCTTTCTCGTGGGTCTCTGAGTTCGTTTTCTCCCCCTCATGCCTGCCAGTCCGCTGTTGGGACGAGCTTCGAAAGCTTCAGTGCAGGCTCACCTAAAAAAGTGCCTGAAACTCTAGAGAGGGAAAATGCTTCAGCAAAAACCAAAGACGATATGAGTCTCGTTCTTCCATCACCAGTTACAGCTGCAGTTAAGACTGATAGTGAGATAGACGAAAAGCGATATAGCGTCCATCAGGACTTGGAAGTGCCTTTTGCAGATGATACAACTCCAACTGGTGAAGAGTCAGAACAGTTTTATACACCTATGACATCTTTTAAAAAACAGACAACAAGTACACGACTTAGGCAACGACCTTTATCGGTCCATTCATCATTTAAAACATGTGATAAGGTCGAGGATACTGTTTTGGGAAGAGACGTGACTTGTCTTCCCGACACACCTCTCACGAACCCTGAGGCATTCTCGCTACCTGATATCAGAAAGGCCTTGTTTAAGTCAGGAGAATCGTTTAAAACACCAGTAGCGCCTCCTCGAACAAAGCACGAAGAAGCAAAACGCACTGCCGAGAGAGAACGGGTACGAGAAGAAGCTAGAGTTAAAGCTCACCTTAAGACTGACGAGGAACTAGGTTTAAGTCCAGAGGATTATATAAAAATGTTGAGGCAGAAAGTGCCAAAGCGACACGCTTCGGATGCTGGTTCAAGTGCCAAAAGACACAACATTCTGAGAAGTTTCTCGGAGCCCGGCGAGGAAGTGAAAGTGAATGAATGTGCCTCTAGCTCAAGCGTACAGGATGAACCTCTCCCGTGTGATTCAAATGAACACTCATCGTCGACACCAGGTGTCAGCAGGCTGTCACCGAGCTCGGTGGAATCTCCCCTCTCTGCTTACCAGCAGCTGCATTCTTCAAGCGGGGGCACAAGCGACACTGCTTCCCCTGCTAGTGCACCTGTTCCTAAGGTAATTACACTAACTAAATTTTATTTCACAGCAAATCCTGAGATAAAACTAACCATAAATCGTAATCTTTCCCCTGAAGTTTTTCAACTCGTGATCCATGGCTGGCTCTGGGATCAAATACCCAAAGAAACAAACAGGTTTACAGTACAATTTTCTAATAAAAATCCTAATTCTCCTACAGTAACTCAATGGTTCCCTACAAATGGGCGTACGGTGGGGGAGGGTTGAGGGGGTTGAAACCTTTCCCAAAATATCTGCAATTTTTAGGAGTATAACATCATGTTCAATAATTTTAAAAAAATGTTGGTTTGGTTATTTTATTATATTTTCTGATATAACATTACATACGAGGGGCGTTCCATATTGATTTACACTTTATTTTTTTTACATTCACTAAGAAGCTCTATGCCTTGGCAGATATAACCACTTTCTTAGCAAAGTCTTCATTAAGCTGTACATACTTGTGCCACCCAAGTGGGACTTCGCTAGGCCCTCTGAGAACCAATTTTTTGTAGTCTGTCATACCCACCTCAGGACATTTCCTGGAAGTCAGCGAAAAGATGTCTGTGCAGATGTGAGAATACAGTGGATGTGGCAGCACCGGAAACCCCATCTTAGTCGTGCTGTTAATGTTGGTCCCTGGTTCCAGCCAGTCAATATGGATGAATGATTCCATCCTTGTTCCAAAAGATTGTGGCCATGCGTTTCCCTGCTGAGGGCGCTGTACAGGACTTCTTCGATGGGGAGCTGCGTTTGTGCTTCCACTGCATTGATTGGACTTTGGTTCTGATTACCACTTATTCAGAACTATAAAAAAAACCTTTGTGCAGAATAATTTTGTCAACTTCCATGAATTGTCCTAAGGTGGATGCGACAGACTCTGAAAAAGTGGTTCTCAGAGGGCCTAGAGAAGTCCCACTTGGTTGGCACAAGTATGTACAGCTTAATGAAGACTTTGCTTAGAAAGTGGTTATATCTGCCAAGGCATAGAGGTTCTTAGTGAATTAAAAAAAAATAAAGTGTAAATCATTATGGAACGCCCCTCGTATTATTATTAAAATACTCTTGTAAATTTGTTTCTCCTTAATGATACGATATTCTCGTAATTTATTTAATAATAATGCACATACATAATCTCCATGACCCAATGATCTAAAATAACTTCTACTGTACAGGAAAGCATAGGTCTATTGTTATTAAATAATTTATTAATACTGGTGGGTTTTTAATTATATACATCTTATAACTGATAAACAAAATTTCCTTTGGGATTTCTCATAAATGATTCAATATCCTGGATATTTATCTAGTGTGATCGGTTGGATCTCAGGACTCCAGTGAATATCAGCTTTCAATACGTAAAACCAAATTTTCTGGAATGGACTTAGCTCCTGAAACCAGCACGAGTAGATCAACAAAATTACTACGTCTGCAATCAACTTGCCGATACAGATACAACAGAATATAAATGCAATGATTCATAGTGCTCTGCATAAAGAAATCATGTGGATTATAGCCCATAGTGTGTATTACATCCTACAGTAACCTACTATGATAATTTCTCAAAAGAAAGATTTTATTTATAAACTACTAGCATGTGCCCGCGGCTTCGCCCGCGATAATTATTTCAAAAATTAAAAATTAAGAGCATAATAGTAAAATCATTATATTTATTAACTCCTAAATCACGTGGACTACATACCACGATTAGATAGCATCGTCTGGTAAAAGCAACCTCAGATTCGAGTTTCTTGGCCCAGAAAACCTCTGTATAGTGAGATTCGTCCAAATAAAACAATGTTTGACCATATTTAGGGCTTACAACATTCAAGCGATCGCGAAAGTTATATTTTCAAGGTATGACAAAATCAGCCAAAGCCAACTGTAATTGATTTGACATTGAAATGTATAACTGAAAACTTATGTTTTGAAAACGCAAAAAATGCATGTTTTTTGCCCGTTTTTCACTCATAACTCACGAACGAAAACTGAAATTAAAATTCCGTCTTCGAGGTGCATTTTCCGACCCTTCAGCCCACCTATGTTTAAAATTTCAGATCTCTGCGTTCAGTAGATTTCGCTGGACATCGAGGACAGTTGCTTTTATTAATATAGATAATATGAATTATAATGATACCTTCTCTAATTTGTCAAACATCCGTTTTATTTAATCCAAACCCACCTATACCATTGGCAACAATATGTTCTGTGAATTTGTTTCGATAATTCTATGTAAAAAGGACTTAAGTATTTTAAAAAACATTTAATTTTTGGCATTTAGAATCAGAATTTTTCAAAATCCCTTCTTAGTGAGCATCTACATTATGAAACGAAGGTACTATCAAAATTCCAAGTCTCTACCTGTTATAGTTTAGGCTGTTCGTTGATTCCTGTCAGTCAGGACAAAGCCTTTTATATATATAATATAGAGATTTAACACAAGAAATGGACAGATACCTAAAGAAAACAGTTTGAAATACTGTGCTGCATAACAAACATATTATTAATAGTGTACTAATGATCACAATAAAAGTGTTTAGTTACTAAAAATAGTGTATTCCATTACAACATGTGCAAGAGCTGAGATAACATTATATTCAACCCCCTCCAAACATGCCTACATCATCAGATGAAATATAAGCTTGCTTTGCATTATCCATCCTCTTGGCCAAGTAAAAAATCAAATTTGTATACAGTAGAGCCTCGGTAATTCGAGCCCCGGTATTTCGAGGTTCCGTGTAATTCGAGCTGGTCTTAAGAAAATTAAAATTTTCAGAAAACTGGAGGAAAATCCCGTTTTTATACGGTGTCCGCAAGTAAGTTTTACGCACTTCCGAATGTGTTACATTTTGAGCTTTCTTTCAATTTTTCCATGTACAAAAATGCAGGTAAAACTGTCCCACTTAGGGTTTTCGTTCATAATACACAGAAATAACCTTGGCTTCAGACTGCTAATGGATTTCTATTACAGATTGACAGAAACCGTTAGGTTCGATTTTTCTTTGTCGGGACCTCGTGTCAATCAATTATTGTACAATCCTTTCAGAAAAGAATACTGTATTGTTACAGTAATCCCTACAATGGTAATTAAAAGTGTTTTCTTTCGCTTTCCCGTTCCACTCCATTAAGGGTCAGACAATTGACTTAATCCTTAAAGGATGCCGATGTAGCAAATCGGAAATGTTTGACAATATACATACAGGCGTAACACAGGTATATGTAGGCCTACTATATTGTTTATTTATTTATTATTTAAACCAATATTGTGCTCATTAACATTTATTTGCGATTTACCCATTGATTTAGTGATATTTCCGTATAATCCGAGTTTTTTGTAATTCGAGGTAGCCTCAGCCCCAATTAGCTCGAATTATCGGGGTTCTACTGTACAAAATTCTCAGTTTGCATGAAAATAATATTATGTATGGTTTCCCGATGCATTTAAAAAAATAAAATAGAAAAAAATTTAAAAAAATAAATAAATAAAAAAGCATGCCAATGGGTTATTCTTAAGGGCTTAGCTTTCATACACTTATAAGGAGCCCGGTTTTTGAAGGCATATAAGCTGAGTCAATGTGTGCTTGTGACAGCTGCACTGCTGTGAGTAAGGCAAGGAGGTAGAGGTAAGGGAGTAACATTGTTTTGTTGCATCGCTTTGTTCTTTCCTGACATTATATATTATATAATTTGAGAAGTTTCCAGTGCAGAAATATGGCGTTTGGACAGGCTGCTTCAAAATGTCTTGCTGCTTATAGCTAGTGATGAATTTCCTATACTATTTTTGGGTGCATAAAAAATAGGAAAATCTGTTGCTCACACTTGTGCCATGGGAGTCTGTACTAGGCATCAACGTACGGCCATAATCGGCTAGTCATGCTAGGCAAGCCCCTCCTAAACCTGCCTTATATGCCTTCTAAAACTCTGTGCCGTATAAAAGAAATTCACTGATTTAATGCAGATCTTAACATATATGGGAGAGAGTTTGTGAGCATGTTTTGCACCGTTTGTTACTAAAGAGAAGTGACTGTTTTGTTTTATCTTCATAGGTCTCGTCTCCTGCAGAACTTGATAGTGCTTCTAAAGCCCAGAGTGAAGGTTCTAAGGACATAAAGAAAAAATGTAAAGAGCGAGAACGGCGGAAAAGTATCATCCAAGCAGTATCTGATTTCTTTCACAAGAAGAAGGATGCTTCTAGGAGTCCTTCTCCTTCGAAATCTCCAGTTGCTCCTAAGGACAAGTTTGCAAGGCTGCGATTCACCAAGCACAAGGAGAAGCCGAAGGTGAGGCACTACATCCCATCTACTCATTGCGTTATGTTTAGCACAGTTTTCCATGTTTTGCTGTATTATGTAATTTTAGATATTTCGTTGTTAACTCCTGTATTTCCCTTTCGAACTTGTATGTACAATTGTGTGGGTGCAGTCTTACTGCATTGGAAGGTTTTTAATTTGTGCTACAAGCTTCAATCCCAATCCATGCAATTGTGCAGACTCAGAGGAATTCACTGGTATGTAGTCAGTTGTAATGGCAATGCACAATTGTGTGTATATCGGGAATATATGACATAATAGCTATTTATGTATCAAGTATGCAAAATAAGGCTTTAGTGGACGAATCTAGTAATGCAGCCAAGACTGAAATACTGGATGAGTCTGCTAATGTTTTTGTGTACATGGTGCGTAAAAACAGTTTTTAGTAAAAGTTCTGTAATTTTACTACTAATGATCATTTTACAACTAATCATTTTCAATGATTCTGCGAAAAGAAAGCAGAGATAAACGCAATTGTTTCAGTGTGCTTATAAACTTCGCTTGCTGTGGATTGTTGCTTTTCATTAAAAAAGCAACTTAAAAACATTGTTTAGATAATAATGTTAATTAATTAAACTAAATTTGTAGCAAGATTGAGATCGGAAATATACACACAAAACTTCACTAAAAAGGTATATTTACCCAGAATGATCATTTCAACGGGTCTTCCCGCCATCATCAGCTGATTCCAACTGGCCAGAGGGCCAGAGATCGGAAATATACACACAAAACTTCACTAAAAAGGTATATTTACCCAGAATGATCATTTCAACGGGTCTTCCCGCCATCATCAGCTGATTCCGACTGGCCAGAGGGCCAGAGATCGGAAATATACACACAAAACTTCACTAAAAAGGTATATTTACCCAGAATGATCATTTCAACGGGTCTTCCCGCCATCATCAGCTGATTCCGACTGGCCAGAGGGCCAGAGATCGGAAATATACACACAAAACTTCACTAAAAAGGTATATTTACCCAGAATGATCATTTCAACGGGTCTTCCCGCCATCATCAGCTGATTCCGACTGGCCCAGAGGGATGGCGGGAAGACCCGTTGAAATGATCATTCTGGGTAAATGTACCTTTTTAGTGAAGTTTTGTGTGTATATTTCCGATCTCAATCTTGCTACAGATTTGAACACTTCACTGTAAATTTCCATCTAATATTTATATTAAACTAAATTTGTTTACATCAATTGAAATTACGCGTCATTTTTATCATTTTCTGCAACAAAACTTATGTCTTAAAAGAAGCAATCATACAAGAGACTCATCTGAAGTCATTCTTTTCAACTAGCACTTGTGGTCTAGGGGACTAAGCTATGGCTTAGTTAATGCAAACCTTATACGTTCCCGCCCACCCCTAGTCATAAAAAATATAAAAAATTATTGTTATTGAATTTATTTCTTAAGTTCAAGGTTTTTATATGAAAAGGTTTACTATGCTTGTTAATAGACAATCTTCTCTATATATATAAAAGGCTTTTTCCTGACTGACAGGAATCAACGTACAGCCTAAACTATAACAGGTAGAGACTTGGAATTTTGACAGTACCTTCGTTTCATAATGTAGGTACTCACTAAGAAAGGATTTTGAAAAATTCTGATTTTAACTGCCAAAAATTAAATGTTTTTTAAAATACTTAAGCCCTTTTTACATAGAATTATCAAAACAAATTCACAGAACATATTGTTGCCAATGGTATAGGTGGGTTTGGATTAAATGAAATGGATGTTTGACAAATTAGAGAAGGTATCATTATAATTCATATTATCTATATTAATAAAAGGAATTGTCCTCGATGTCCAGCGAAATCTACTGAACGCAGAGATCTGAAATTTTAAACATAGGTGGGCTGAAGGGTTGGAAAATGCACCTCGAAGATGGAATTTTAATTTCAGTTTTCGTTTGTGAGTTATGAGTGAAAAACGGGCAAAAAACATGCATTTTTTTGCGTTTTCAAAACATAAGTTTTCAGTTATACATTTCAATGTCAAATCAATTACAGTTGGCTTTGGCTGATTTTGTCATACCTTGAAAATAAAACTTTCGCGATCGCTTGAATGTTGTAAGCCCTAAATATGGTCAAACGTTGTTTTATTTGGACGAATCTCACTATACAGAGGTTTTCTGGGCCAAGAAACTCAAATCTGAGGTCGCTTTTACCAGACAATGCTATCTAATCGTGGTATGTAGTCCACGTGATTTAGGAGTTAATAAATATAATGATTTTACTATTATGCTCTTAATTTTTAATTTTTGAAATAATTATCGCGGGCGAAGCCGCAGGCACATGCTAGTAATCTATAAAGCCTTTAACATATAAAATTGAACTTACATTGCGAGACACTGTAGAGACATCTAGGAGCCACAATTGGAACTACGCCCACTAGGGGTTACCATGGCAACTTTACCAGCCTTACCATCTAGCATGGTAAAGTGCTACTTTCCGGCACATTCAAGAAACAGCCGCTTTGTGGAGTGTGTACTAAAAATATATATTTTCCCACCAATTTTCACAGAGTTAACATTAGGATCATGTGGAGCTATGCCTGTATTTTTGTTCTGACTTCAAAAATAGATTGACATTTTGGTTATTTCAAAATTCTATCACAGACCGATGATGTAATAGAATATTTTGTTATATTTTTCTGAAGTTAAGTTCTGACATGCACAGTTGTAAGGTAGGGGAATTTTTTTGATGGAAAAAAAAATATATTTTCCTCTTATAAAAAAAACTAAAATACTAAACTAAACTCCATAGTGCTATGTGTCTTGTGGACTAGGCCTGCCATCTGACCACTGTGTCATCTACTGTAGGCTGCTATTGATGGCTTACTGAAACCAGAGCCACTACTTCTTTATCAAGTAGCTTCTCAGTTTGTGTTTCTAAGCTGAGTGCACCCCGTTCCAGATCTCTCTACCTCTGATAAATCAGAGGATGTAACAGGGATGGAGCCTCATATCGGCCTCAAAACTTTGAAATTTCTTCTTATAACTAACTGATTAGAAGCCTAGGAAAATATTCTACATAGATAACTGAACTAGTTAAATATTATATTAACACTTAATGCTTCACTTACGTCGCTGTTTATGAGCCTGTATTTCAGTCCACTGACTGAAATAGAATACAACAAGGAATATCAGCACATACCGGAAGTAGCACTTACCAACGGTTTCAAAACCAATTTCATAGACAAGATGATTTCAAAACACAAGAAACAAAAAATGATAAAAGGAATTAGTACATTAGACAATTCAGAGAAAAAACCACAAAAATACAAAAAATTCACCTACCATCCAAAAACATTCTACAAATTCGAGAAAGTATTCAAAAACTACAACCCCAGAACAAATATACCATTAGAAATCTGCTCAATCACCCATTAAAACACATCACACCCAAAACAGAACTATCAGGAATCTATCAGATGGAATGTGAAAACTGCCAGCTGACCTACATTGGACAAACCAAAAGAAATATAACAACTAGAATGAAAGAACACCTTAGGAATGTGAAATTCATGCAAACGGACAAATCAGCTGTAGCACATCACTCCTGGACACAAAACCACCACATCAAAAAGGATGTTAAACTATTAAAACACGTCAAGACACGGGCAGAACTGAACACCTGGGAGAAGATTTTCATCACTAAGAACAGCAGCAATGTTATGAATTTTGAAATACCGCCGGTGGATGACGTCATCAAGCTTACAGCCAAGAGAAGAGAGGGCAGCACTGGACAAACCATAAAGACCACTAACCATGATCGCCAATTGCCAGTTGACCAGCAGCCGAAGATGGGATAAGAATCCCGAAACATGTCCTGCTCATAAACAGCGACGTAAGTGAAGCATTAAGTGTTAATATAATATTTAACTAGTTCAGTTATTCATGTGCTCCACTGTGTATATTACTTCGTTTTAATTATTATTCTACATAGAGTTATTGTTTTTGGTTATGGCTACATCCATTTTATTCCGATATAAAAAGTTTATATCATTATTTTTCAAGCCTCTTTAATCATATTGGTGTTTCCCAAACTTCTCATGTCTTTGTCATTTGTTAAATTAGGTCTACCCTATTAGAAACTGTATTTATGTTACCATATTGAAGCTGTTTTATGGACTTTCCTTTGATGTGTAACTTCCATTGAGAATATTTGTAGCAGTGGATGTGTGTCCTTGAATATGTTTTATTATTTGAAATACAATGTCCTTTTTTGTTGTTTTCAGTCAGAGAATAGCTCTTGGTCGGAAGACTCAGATGTAAGCATTATTATTTCCAGCTGTGTGAATTCATTAGTAAAAAGACATGAGGCACGTCCATAAAGTAAGTTTCCCTGGGGCTGTTTACAGAAACAAAACACAATATCAAGAAAATATTTATTGCAACAGACACAGCCAGTGTTCAGCTATATTTCAACATATTCACCACTGGAATTGAAACATAATTTATCTTACCATGGCACCAACTTTTGAATACCTGTGTCTTAGAAGTCTGCCGCCTGGGATTTGAACCACTGTGTGACAACCACCTTCACCTCTCTGTCATTTTCTATCATTTCTTGAGGTGTAGGAAAAGATTGAAATCACTATGAGCGAGGTCCGGGCTTTAGGGTGAATTTTTAAACACCTCCCACCCAAACTTCTGCAGGAGACTTGCTAGGAGGTGTTTAAACATCCACTCTGCAGCCCGGACTTCGCTCCCAGTGATTTCAATCTTTTCCTATACCTAAAGAAATGAAGAGAATGACAGAGAGGCGGAGATGCTTGTCACACAGTGGTTCAATTCCCTGGCGGAGGACTTCTATGACACAGGTGTTCAAAAGTTGGTTCCACAGTATGACAAATGTTTCAGTTCCAGTGGCAATATGTTGAAAAATATCTGAACACTTGCTGTATATGTTACCGTACAATATAATTATAATATGTCCGTGAAATTGTGTTTTGTATCTGTAAACAGCCTCAGGGAAACTAACTTTATGGACGCGCCTCGTAGCATGGAAGTGTTATTAATTTATATTTTGTGATTTGTTAATTCACTTAGTATAGCTGTAGCTGATATTATGAAATGCATGAATTTAGTCAGTTTTCCTTTACTTTCAAAGAAATCCTTTATTTTAATCTGTATGATCTTAACATTGTCTGCCTAGAAACTATTATTAATAAGGGGGAAAAAACAGTGTTTGTATGTCTTCAGGGAACTGTACGAGTTGTCATGTTGAAACCTACCCTTAAATTTAGCATATCAATAGGTTTTCATTGCAGATAGACATGCAAAAATAAGCTTTTCAAATTAAATACAAGTACATGAAAATTGTGAATCTTGTGTATTCAAAATATGAGAAGACCCACACAGTTAGTGGAGCATCTTGCCTACCTACTGCCGCTGCGTCAGCCTGTCGTAGAGCTGTAAGCTGTTAGAAAATAAGGTTCCAGAGTGTAAAAACTTTGCCTCTCTCCCTGTCCTTGTCAGTGTGGGAGAGAATTACATCCTTACTAATAAAAGTTGCTTATATATGCGTTGAATGGTTGTTTGGTTGATCACCATGCAAGTTCTACATACGCTAATGGTTACATTGGGTTTGAATGTGAAACGTCATCAAACATGTCATGCAGGGGATGATGTTTCTTGCCTGTGGATCACCTGATGTCACGTGACGTTTACTCTGCTGTGGTATCATGCTTGGAGCCCCATTCACGCGCCTGTGCTTCTCCGGTCAACATGGTTGAGTACATGTTACCAAAAATTTAACTTTCGTCTGTAATGAGTCAAACGTGATTTACTTCTATACCTTAGGTCACATCTCATTTCACATGGTTCTCTTCTGATGTCATGTACTGCCTATCCAGTTGCAAAACATCACCAGCAAATCCAACACATTGTAATGGCTATAGCATGGAAACTGTAAGTTTCCGGACATGGATTCCTATTCGAAATATTGTCTAATAAGTCCTCTTTACTAGCCCTAGAAGTTTGTAATATGAATTTCCGAAAACCCTATATTTATTTAGTGTGTTAGTCTAAGTTTTTAACTCCTAAATATTTTTTTCTAGACTAAAATATTCAACATTGTTTGATTTGTAATATGAATTTCCGAAAACCCTATATTTATTTAGTGTGTTAGTCTAAGTTTTTAACTCCTAAATATTTTTTTCTAGACTAAAATAATCAACGTTGTGAAGAGGGTGATCGAAGCACTAGTGTTTTGGTTTGCTGTGCATGGTGCAAATTAAAGTTTGTTTTAATCTCACATTTGAGTGTTAACATATCTGAGGCACCCATACAAACTAACGATTGATGTAACTCCTCTTTGCATGCCCCATTACACTCTCCCCGCTCGCCTATGTTCCCAGCATGCAGGCCAATCAAGTGACCTATCCATCTAATACAAGACCTTACACCAGTGAAGCAATGAAAACATTAGTAAGACATAACTTACTCATCTAATGCTTTGTAGAAAACAGCTATTAAGTTCCAGAATGGTACTTTCTAGGATTACTTGGTGAACAGGAAAAATGTCTGTCCATATGTCCATTATCTGTATGTGCAATAACTTGACTATGCTTTACCAGATTTTCATGAAACTTAGTATACACTCTTATCAAGTTCATAGGAAGAATCCTGTTGATTTTTTACCAAATTCGTTGACTGTTACGGGACCAATTAAATAGCAAATTTACATCCGTAAAACTGGTTACGCTGTTGGGAACCGAAGACAAGTGACTGCTTATTTATACACCTTTAGTTTTTTGGCAAAGATAAAGGGAATTTGTTGTAAATTCGTTCTGTCAATATTCTAGTTTTCCCACTTATTCCTTCACATATATGCTTATCAAATTTTCTCAAGGAACCGTGGTCTAACACTGAATAGTTTCTGAGATATGGCCTATTAACTGTATCTGGCACTTTGTTTTATCAGTTTATCTGATTTTATTTTGTCTTAAATTCCTTTTATGCCGGTAGATACTGAGGGTTTAACATGGACAAGAAAAGTTATTACAGATATTCATTTTTGCACGACGCGACTAATTAGTGGTACTTACGAATATTGTTGCCGTGGATCGTAACCAGACATTCCCGCATGCAGTCTGGTTGCTATGAAAACAAAAGAAATCTCCATGCAGTAAAAATTACAAAAAGCACAAGTGCCGTAAGTAAAACCATCATAATACAAGCCTTTATGGAAGACCGAAACCAAGGCCCCCTTGTTTGTGGCGACTTTAACAGGATAAATATTCGATCCCCATAACAACCAACATATGCGAATCACTTTCTGAAATATAACATCCATCTTCAATAGTGTATAAACATAATATTTTCAGCTAATATCTCAATTAATGTACATAAATTGATATAAATAATCATCGTGCAAAAAAAAACATGCAATACTCGTGCCGTAAGCGCATAACCGATCTCGGAAATTGAAAAAACGATGCACAAGCGCCTCGTTTTTTCAAACTCTTTCCTTGATCCATATGCACTGCTTATGGCACTTGTATCGCAATATACTATATTGCCCTCCTTTGGTTTGAAATTCATTAATAATTTCGTAGAGGGGTTGTTTGGCCACCTTATTCTGGTTAGTGTGCGTGGATTTTTCCATATTTAGATTTCAACACGTCACTGTGCTATTTCCCTAGTAATATTAACATTGTAGTACACATGTAGATAATGCAATTATCTTTTGGAATTAAAACTTCCACACGGGACAAAAACAACTTCTACCAATTGTTTTTCTATATGGTACATCTGCTTTTTGCTAAGAAGAAGCAGACTACAGGTATAGTGTGATAAGTTAAATAACAAGCGCACGAATATTCGGGCTGCGCATCGACCACGCCTTTGCCTCTACTTCCACTCCTTCCCTCTACTCCAAGAAACAGACCATATGCCCAATCGACGAACAAATATGCCAGGCTGCAAGACTTCATACATTTTCGTTGATGCGGGCTTGCAGCTTGGTGGAATATCTAAGCAGGGGAAAAAAGGGTACTGCGCAAACCTACCTTCAGCTTGTACTTCTGCACAACCTGTTTCTTAACTTGTCTCGCTATAGTATTGGTTGATTTTTGCATTTACTTATTTATTTATTAACACCTCAGAGCTCTTGTAAATACTAAAGGTCAGGTTAGTCAGAATTTAGTTTTAATGTCTCCTTGTATCATAATATCTTTATGATTGGTGTGATGAAAATTTACTTTATTTGTTTCTGACTGTTAAAATGTTATTTTAACCACTGATTTGAGTCGTCAAAAGCTTATTTTGACTACCGGTTTTTCATTTGTTTAAATAAAGATTTTAACCATGGCCGTCTGCATAATATGTGTATGGTTGGCAAGTACACCGACCGGCAAAAAAAAACGATCACTGTAAAATTTGTTGTACTTTTAAGATTAAACATAATTTTAATTGGATGTTTATACATTGTTGTTGGTGAGGATGAATTATTATTTTTAATGGATCATTAGCTATAGATACAGCATATCTGCTTTCTTCATATCTTCACTTTATCACCAAACAAAACAAAAAAAACATCGCAATAGGGTGATTCCAATACGATTATAAGCACTAGCTTGTTGTACATGTTGCTAGGTGTTTCATTGTTGTATTGCGTCATTTCCTTCCAAACTGAACGGAAACTGTCTCCCTTCGCATCGAAGTGATTCTGTCAGTAAGTTTAGTTGAAATTATGCCTCTCACTCCTGAAGACTTTGCCAAAGCTGTTGCTCTAATTAATGATGGATGCAGCCTCCGTTAAGCCCCTGCAACCTTAGGCTCACCATTCACCACGGTGCAAGAGGAAAAATGGGGAATTAAGTGTGAAATGTGTCATTAAATTTTAATCTTAAAAACGTATACAATTGCAGTAATTTTATTTCAAGCACTAGGCCTACAACATAATTTTTATTTAAACTTGATTTTTCAAAATTTCTTTAAGTGATCGGTTTTTTTTGCCGGTCATTGTAGTTAACATACTCTAGCTTTAGAAAAGTCTTCAGATGAGAATGTTTGAATTATCAGCTTCTTCTATAAAAGCAACTTCTATGGTTATTAACATTGAGTAACTACTCCAGAGCGTTGAAATCTTATGTTTCTTTGATTTCTCTGCAAAATATGACAGTAAGATTTCTTCTGAAATACCTATTAATCTTTCCTTCACTCGGAAAACACTTGGTAACCTATTCTCTTCTAACATCTTTGATTTTCCAGGTAATAAATTATCCGTAACAGATCTAGTTTCTTGACCAACATCATCTGGAATGAAAATGTCTTCTTCTGAACCAGATGTTTTACAAGTAAACTCAACTGAGAATGTAAATTTTCTTATTGTACAAATTAGTTTTGGAACGGTTCTCATTGCGACAAACTTGGTATAGATTTCGTACTTTTGTTGTCGATTATAATAATCACCAATTAAAAATTATAAACATTTTTAATAATTCGTAACCAATTCCATTTTGATGTTTAGAAGTACTAATTAAAATTCTACTGCTTTCTTAGGAAAGACACAAATCAAATCAAATTATATATTATACACGACACTAATTAATTTTATTCACTCACCTTTTAACTCATGTTAAAATTAATTTTATCATCTTGTATAATAAATAACTATTGTTTCATTTTTGTGTTGATGTTGCCAACAGGAGAAAGTGCCACTTGTGGAACCTCGTTCAAAGAGTGTGAGTGAATCAAACAGCAGGGTTCTCAGCTTCATAAGTTCGGACGACCTGATACCTCCTCCGATTCCTCCGCCGCCTCTCAACTACCAGGGCAGCGGGTCTGCTCACAGAATCTCAGGTATGGTTAGGTTTCTAGTTTGTTAGCTCTGCACTGCTTAGTGTGATTTCTTTCTATTTGTTACCTTTTTTTAAATGTTTGTGTCATCCCTGGAATGTTCATGCAATAGCTTGTGTTCACATGATATATTTTAGCTTATAGCTTCCAACTTTTACCTTGTCTTAGAAAGCATTTATAGCCACATTGTGTGGATGTAAGTTAGAAACTGTGAATTGTGCCCCAGAACAAAATCATTACATGTGTTGATGTGTAGATATGTGTGTAGATTCCACAAAGGCATTTCAACCCAAGAACTTGAAGGTATTCCCATCAATGCAAGCAACCTTATACTAAGCACAAATCTACTCTAAACATATGATAAGCCAATAGTATGTTATGCAACGTGCGGCATTGATGACTTAGCAGTGTGCAGCTGTCTCTATCTGACAGAAAAGGGAGATACATGCCTACTCACTAAGAGGAACAAGCAAGCATTGTTTTAAGGTATTTCATTATTTATAAATAGGCCGTTTTCTCCTCAACGGAGCGTCGTACAGATATGGACTAGCAAGCATTGTTTTAAGGTATTTAATTATTTTTAAATAAGCTGTTTTCTCCTCAATGGAACGTCGTACAGGTATGGGATTTGGACAGTCGGCTTCCAAATAAATACAGCTTTCCAATGGTGATTTCAGAAAATACCTATATGTAATAGATTTTGAGCGTGCAAAGGAATAAGTGAAGTACATATCTTTAGCCAGGCAGTGCGGTCCGTTAACTGTACAACACCGCAACAACCTCATTCGCTTGTCACTCGTCACGTGATTCTGCCTGCTCCACGTCAGGTTCAGAGTTGTTCTGTGTTTACTCTAACTAGAAAGGGGACATACGGTGTTTATTTATTGGTGAACACTTTTGATATTTCATCAGTGTTTACTTTACAGTATTTACGTTAAAGGACATATGTTTTGCAGGATGTTTCTTTCCTGGCTAAAATACTAGCAAATTCTGGTTACATATGGGAGGTTTAATGCATTATGCCGATTATCCATCCAGTGATGAACAACTTGAAGTTTTCCTTGCATTTGGTCTGAGAATAATGTTCTCTGGTTGCTAGCCAGGTTACTGGAAGTGCTCTGAAGTTCAGCGAACACTCTCACTCCATCTACAGGGATACTGAGCAATTAACGTTTAGCAATTCCTCGGATATAGACCAATCACGGCCGTTTATCTTACAATATTCTTGTAGGAATCGCGAGGATGGCATTTTATCGGGTAAAATTGTCTGCTCATTACTGGACACGAACGCATCAGTGTGCAGTGATTAAAATGTCATATGTTTCCATTAAACAGCATAAAAACAGATTATTTTATTCAACATAACTTGTTTGGTAATTGAAATAATAGAAATGTACATTGATTAAAAACACAATTTGATTCGGTGCAACACGGTTCGTATGCTTTTATTCTGTTCTGCTGTTAGCTTACCTGAATTAAGTTAACTATGTCTTATATGCACCATTGGTAGCCCTGGTTACAACATGGTTACTCGAATCGATTAATGGATGGTTGATTCATACTGTGCCGTGATCTCGCGGCTGTTAGTTTTGTTTTTATACAACAAATCATTTTTTGTATAATCCGTTGCATTTTATTCATGGAATAGTCTTAATAAATCCAATAATCATGGGATTACCTACAATAAAACCATAGGCTTTTAGCTGAGTCCTTTGTGTTATGTGCTATTTCAAGTTCTTGGGTTGAAATGTTGTTTGAGTACAAGTGTATTACAAGATGTGAGTGTATTTGACTCCTTCAGAAGACAGTTGTTCTGAGCCTGAGGAAGACTCCAGGACCACGCCGACACATGAAACTTGTTCTTCAATCGATGGGGCTCTCAACAGGAGGCATTCCAGGATGAATCGCCGAATGGCTCGACAGGCTCACCTCAAAAGGTAATGTTACAAATCCTGATTTCAGTTACAGATAAGTGAAGTCAAAATCTGAATATTTTAATGTGAAATGTTTAAATGGACACCCCTTCTGGAAAAAAATCCCTTTACAAATGTTGTAGGAATTTGTTGATGTACTGTAGATTCTCATGGGGAAAAATAGTTTTTCCTATATCCCCTATGTTGAGGCGAAGGGCCTCAAAGTAGAGGATTCTGTTACCTTTGTGAATTTTGTAACGCTTATTTTCCGAGAGAGGGCAGAGGGACAGGTGGTAAGCCCATCGCCTCTTAACCTCCCTCCGGAAACTAAAGTACTACTTAGACATGAAAGGTCTAAGAAATTTTGTCTGGAGGCTCTAATTGAGGCTTGGAGTTCTTTTACGTGCCGTAAATCTACGATATGGGCCCCCCAGCTTAATGTCCCTCCCAGAGGACTCCGTGCCCAGGATTTTTACGTCCTGAAAAATCCATGGACTGTGGCTGGGTTTGATTCCATGGCCTTCGGATCTAGAGGTGGGCATGCTACCTCTAGACCAGCGGTTCCCTAACTTTTTTGTCCTGGGACCCACCTTCACCTAGAAATTTTTTTTGCGACCCACTACTACATAACGATAACCAATATAGGCTATATAAAAAAAATTCGCGACCCACTAGGCCTCCTACATAATGAGAGTCGCGCGGCCTTTCTTGGCTAGTGACTGTTATAGTCACTACTATAAAAATAACATGTAGGGCTGCATTTTCTAGTAGCTCTCCTCACTTTCACTTTATTGTTCTTATCCTCCTTTATGATTTTATAAATAGATTTAGTTATTAACTTTGTACTAGGTAGCAATAAAAGTTTCCTTCAGCTATGGAAGTTTTGTTTGGAGTCTTTAAATTAAACACTCATTCCTTATATTGAAAACAAGTTTAATTTTTCCCGCCCTTTTTGCGACCCACCAAAATTACTCCTGCGACCCACCAGTGGGTCGCAACCCATAGTTTGGGAAGCACTGCTCTAGACTACTGCAATCTGGATACAGTAACTTAGTAGTAAAACCTATTCACTCCTGGGGAAGCAAGGGGCCTTAATGAAGACTCACCAGAAGCTTGATTTCATTCCATCTCTGCCTCAGCTCGAACTGTGTTACTCCAAGTTATCCTGGGTCTTCTCTGTGTCTATTTAGCCCTTGAGGATTCCTTTCAAAGCCACTGTTGTAATGTTTTCATTGTCCTGCCTCAGCACATGTCCTATCCATTTCCATTTTCTAAACTTGATCTATTTATTGATTTCTGTCGGTCAGCTTTTTCCCACAGGTCTACATTTGATATGGTTCATGGCCACGAAATTCCTGTTATATTCCTCAGACATCTGTTTATAAGCACTTGCAATTTCTTCTCAGTTATTACTTTTGTGGCTTTCCATGTTTCACAGCCATAGGCTGTAATAAGTTGCATTTTACATTTGTATTAAATACCGGTAATCTGAGTTTTAGTTTTTTTGAAGAAACTTTGTTTTGATGTCCAGATAGATTTTAAAGTCCCGGATATAAAAAAGCTATAAAAGTTGATAATGTAACAATTCAACCTCCTGCTTCAATACATATAATAATTGCTTACTGAGCGAGGTGGCCAAGATGATAATAACTTGGACTCGCATTCGTGAGGTCCCAGGTTCAAATCCCATGACCGGTTTATTTGACATGGTTTCCCCAGTTGTAAAGGCAAATGTCAAATTGAATATTTACATACCATGAATCATCACCACCATTTCATCCTGTGTCATATCCATTTAAATTAATATCAGTTGAAATTTACTCCATAAAAATACACCAATAATAGAAACAATTGACAATCAATAGTTCCATGGCCTACCCTACTGTATAGCCACACATCCCGAACTCCTGATATGGGCTTGTAGCTAAAAGGAGTATAAATACACCTTAATTTTTTTTTTTAAATAATAATAATAATAATTGCTTCACTGTATAGAAGTTCCATTAATATAGTTTGCAATGGTTATTGATATGACTATCAGGATGGAAACTTCCCTAGAACAGACTGTTTATGTCGACCAAGATGTCAATATATGAACCAAGTATTCCTGATCTTTCCAAGAAGTGTAATATCAGTCCCTGAAAGGTTGTTGCACTACTGATTTGTGCTAGGGCAGCAGTTCGGAAGCAGTAGAGTGTTTTTATGGAGCAAAATCTGTCGCCATCCCTCTTAAAAGCAATTTGTTTGTCTATCTTAGAAGACTCCATACAAATTGTGCAAAACCATGTACTGTAGATTCCAACTTGAATAATTATAGTCAACTTGTAAATAATGTTTAGTTACCTAATATACTTTTATTGTTTTCATCTACATTTGTAGACAGTATGAAATGATATTGTGCGCTGGTTGCAGGTTAAGAATGGCTCATGAGGTGCAGAGACAACTGGAAGAGTTGGAAGTGAAGCAGCGAGAACTGGAGTTGAGAGGTGTCAGTGTGGAGAAGTCACTCAGAGGAGAAGGCTCAGGTAACAGAAACTTACACAAACAATTTTTTGCTTTTTTTGGAAAAAAGACTAGATCTATTGCAATCATTACCATGGTATGACTTCCAGAATATTTTATGTACAGTCGGTCAAATAAAAAACGTCGGGTGGTATTTGATTAAGTATCACGAACGAGCATATGCGCATGTACAGGAAGACTTAAGGTTAGGTTCACACACGCCTCTTGTCTCTCTATGTATTTTCTTGATTATTTAGTCAGTTTTGTTCCAAAACAAACATGTATAGAAGGCTGTGGCTATATGTCTCACATCCGCCATATTCTTGGTTGCAAATTCTTATAATATTAATAATTAATAAATTTGCAAGGAATATGATTATTCAAGGAGCATTTTTTAAAGATTTTATTTTATAATACCGGTACTTGTAGTGCATAATCAATAACTTACGTTCAACTTCTGCCACCTTTCTTGCATCGAAATACGCGGCCGGCCAGATCCACGATTCCTATGAAAACTTCCAGTCGCATTATAGTGAAGTACCCACCTCTTTAAGAAATATGGAACCTTCTCGCTGCTTCAGAGGCCGAAAAATGCAGCCCTAACTACACTTTCTCTCAAGCTAGCATTTGTATGTGGTGCGATGACAAAGCAAAATGAATTATGACAATACATTAAGTTGAATATCGTGTATTGCTCTTTCCGCGTTTTTCATTTTTCCCTCGTTCATTTTTTCCCTCCTGTCGCATAGCCTCATATGTTCCAAAAATGACCTGTATTTTATGTTTTTTATAGGAAACTTGTGAACTAATGCGTTAAAACTTTAATTTTAAGTGCATACGAGTCCCGACGTTTTTTATTTGACCGACTGTACTTTTAGGTCTCTAGTGGTCTCTAGCCCTAGGCCCCAAAACCATCATCAACTCAAAAGTATATATATATATATATAATCACCTATGACAAACTTATTCTCCTGGGGCAGTTGTAATGTAAACCTTGTAATACTGCAGAAGGCAGGAAATGTGCAAACATACACACTAATAGAACAATGAGAAAATTATTTAGTAATGTATATTCTCAAAGTGATTTCTTGAAATACTTGTATTCATTTCAGAATCAAATGGCAAAGAAGAGTCTGAGTTGTTGCGAGAGTGGTTTGACTTGATGCGAGAGCGCACAGAGCTGAGGAGGTACGAGAGGGAACTCATGGTGAGAGCTCAGGAAATGGAGTTGGAAGATCGACATGCTCGACTCCAACAGGAGCTCAGGGATAGGATGAGCAAAGATGGTAAGTGTGAACAGCAACTCAATGAAAATACTAAGAGAAACCTAATCTAACTGTGTACATCAGCTGCAGTTTTCAGGATTAAGCATGTAAGAAATGTAGAAATGCATCAGCACACCTTGTCTGTAGCAATTATTATTAGTGTGTGAAAAAGTTTAATTTTTAAGGAAAATTCCTTTTATAATCTGTAGCAAGATTGAGTACGGAAATATACACATTAACTTTAAAACACAGTATAATAATGGAACTTTTATACAGTCAAGCAATATACGAGGTTGAGTCCGAAAAATAAGTTTCCCCTGACGACTGTGTACAGAGGTGTGGATGAAAGACAAAAAAATATTATGAGACACAAAGATAAGACGTACCTTTATTTTTCCACATAATTACCACGTACATTGAGACATTTTCCATACCACTTTAGAAGCTTCAGAAAGCCCTCCAGGAAAAAATCAGGGCTCTGCAAACGGAAGAAGCATCATACCCTGTTGAAATTGACGGAGGCGATTCGGAAAAAAGCAGCCTGGCCTTTTCCAATCTGGCATTCTGTTATTGGATGACAATGTGAGACCACACTCAGTGACTGCAATGCAAAACCATATTACAACTCTTGGTTGGGAGCACCTAGCCCATCCGCCCAGTGAGTTCCATCTGTTTCCGACTTGGACGAAGACTCTCGGCGGAAGGTGCTTTGGGAGCACTGCTGACATCACACAAGCTGTTCGATGCTTCTTCTGTATGCAGATCCCTGATTTTTTTCCTGGAGGGCTTTTTGAAGCTTCTAAAGCAAATGTCTCAAAGTATGTGGTAATTATGTGGAAAAATAAAGGTACGTCTTATCTTTGTGTCTCATTATAATTTTTTGTCTTTCATCCACACCTCTGTACACAGTCGCCAGGGGAAACTTAATTTTGGACTTTCACTCGTACTATGTTCACTAAGTGAGATGGTTGACATTTAAACACTGGAGACTTCACTTTTACTTACATTTTTCAGAACGTGTGTTTCATGGGCATTGCCCACATTTTCAGCTGCTAATCAACTGTCAAATCCTTGATTGGAAAATACTCCAGTTTGATAGTTGACTAGCAATTGAAAATGTGGGCAAAGTGAATGAAACTTACGATCAGCAAAAGTGTATGTTAAAAGTGAAGTCTATAGATGTCAGCCATCTCATTTAATTAACATAATACACACTAACTGTCACTATTAAGTATATTTACACATAACAGTTGTTTCAATGAGTATCCCCATCATCATTAGCTGATTCCGGCTGCCAGTCTGGTGGCAGGTGGATGAACTTGTTGATCAAAATTCCCTGGATGCCCACTGAGGTGTCAAAGTTCAGCAGTTTTTGGTGGTTCTTTTGAAGGACAATTTTATCTACCCACCACTAGGTGACCAGTCGGAATCAACGGATGATGATGGGGATACCCATTGAAACAATTATTGTTCTGGATAAATATGAAGTTAGTGTGTATATTTCCACACTCAATCTTGCTACAGATTTCAACACTTCACTGTGCTTTTTCTCTAGTAATATTAATATTAATATTAATTTTAAGATTTCATTATTTTGATGTTGTTATTAATTTGGAAGTATTATTTTTTAAACATTTTTATGTGTTCTAGCTGTTTCTATTGTCAGTGTTCCGCTCCTGTCTTTTAGTTTATTTTAAGAATTATTATTTTAAAATTTGTTGAGAGTTCATAAGGGTGCTGATAATTGTGTTGTTGTTTGTCGTTATTTTAAGACGCTACTGCCACTCGGAAAGTAACAACAGTTGTATGTTATCAGGTGTACTGTCCATCCTGCAAGTAGAGAAGTATAAAGGGTAGAGAAGGTTATATGAGTGTCAAAGAATATTTCTAATCTTTGACAACATTTCATTTGATTTATTGTGCTTCATGATTTCTAGATTCAAGCAAGACAAGTGAAGATGTCGCAAAGGAGGCTCAAATACTAAGTGAGATGCTGGAAATAGTGGAGAGACGAGACTCGCTGACCGCTCTGTTGGAAGAGGATCGACAAAGGTGTGGTCCCATGACGCATGGACGTTTGCGAAGAAGCCTGTCGGGTCCTTCTGCCTTACAACATTCCTCGGCCCTGCCACAGAGAGTTCACTCGAAAGAGAGCTTATCCTTGATAATTCTATTAGTGATTCTTATTTTTATGTGGGCTCTGTCCTACGTTGTAGTTGGCTCCTATTTTCCTCTCTCTCTGGCAGCGGATTAATTCACTCTTTGTTGCATGTGGCTTGGTTTGTATCTCATCTGCATACCGTAATTTTGTTGGCATAGGTCAGTGTTGCATGATGAGGTGTAAGCAAATATGGAAGTCTCTAATACTCAGTTTCAGCTGAGGCCAGCTGCTGATTTTGTTGGAAGAATGGTAGATGTCTCTGTTAGCTGCATCAGTTTACTGTTGATTGCTAAGTTCATATTGCCATGACTTTTGCAGCAAACCTGTTATAGGATGGAACAACTCTGGAAAGACGTACTAAAATGTTAATCCTTGACAGTAGGACTTTGCAAAATTTAATCTATTTTCTGTAAAGTCGCTGTGCTATTCCCAGCATTAGTTATATATTTGAAAGTATCTGTTGCTATAATCATATTATTTCTAATGTTCGGAAGAATAAATTAAGAATTGAGAGTGGATTTTTTTATTTATTTTCTAATGAAATAACATGTGTATATTTTAGATGAGTAATTTTTTAAAGATATTTAAGTGTATATTAGATACTGCAGATTCAGAAGTTACAGTAGTTTAGTTTGCTATTTCTTTACTCAAGTAGGAAGTGAAAAATATGTTTATTTTTAATGTATAATCTTAAAATACTTTTGATTGTATTAATGATTGTTTGCAAATAATTGTATTCATACAAGATAATGATGGTTGTAACACGAATTTCATGATCTATGTTGACAGAAATACGGTATTCTTTGATCAATTCTGAAATGAGTATTAGTTACGTGCCATATTTTAACCAGTTGTAGGTATATGAGTGCCATATGGTTGTATCAGCTAGGAGTAGGGTTACCATATGTTTGGTTTTTTGTATTTATAATGAAACCACATTGAACTTTCGCCTGAGCTTGATTTCAACAATGGTTTATGAAGAGGAGAAAATCGTGCATCATTTTAAATTCTTAAGTAGTTAAATAGAATGGACAGAGATCTTTATTAATGACCATAAAATAGTGAAAAAATTACACAAAATTAAAAAAGTGACCAATAAATTTACCATTATTACTTATTAGTTATTTTAAAGTAATGAATTGCTAAAAGCAATTTAATGGATGACAGTGCGTTATATATATTATATATGAATTTACACTATAAAACACTTACTGAAGAAGTAAGTAAATTTATACTATCTGTAGCAAGATTGAGATCGGAAATATACACACTAAACTTCACTAAAAATCAGCTGATGATGGCGGGAAGACCCGTTGAAATGATCATTCTCGGTAAATATACCTTTTTAGTGAAATTTAGTGTGTATATTTCCGATCTCAATCTTGCTACAGATTTCAACACTTCACTGTAAATTTCCGTCTAATATTTATATTGAAATTTATACTACTTGGACACCCTTAGTGAAAAAGAAATTCTTTCTGAGCTGGCATCCCCTTCAGATTGTCCCTAGCAAATATGTGCCATTTAGAAATAAATAAATTTTTTTTAAAATCTTTATTGCTACAGGACAAACTGCTATGGTGTTTACAATAAACCTGAATTAAAATGAACTATGAACACCTGGCGGAGATCTTCAAATAAAATTATTTCTGATGTCTGAAAGTAACGATTTGTACATAGAAAAGCTCCTCTCTATCTCCACTGAAACATGACCTAAAAATGACAAAAATTACCTTAAAATTGCCAAAAATTACCTGTGTCTTGAAAATTACTAAAAATGCAAAAAAAATAGAAAAAAATGCAAAAGCAAATTGCCATTATTTAATCAATTATTTCATGGTATGCACTTATATACCTAGGTATATTCGGGCTATCTTTCAACCTTCATATAAAAAAGATGCTAAATCATCAAACGCCTTTCCCTATTTATAACAAACAACTTGTGTACAGACAGGGCCGTAGCAAGGTCCTTCTGCGCCCTTGGCGAGTTTGACAGATCTGCGCCCTCCAATACGGGGGGGGGGTCTGAACAAGGTTTTTAAATTTCTGTAATATAAAAAACTGTTAATATCAAAGAAAACCTAAACCTCAATTTGAAAATGAACTAAGTGTTGGACTTACAAGGTACTAAAACCTTATTTTCAGACGATTGAACTACTTAAAAAAATAATTAAATCATAAAATCTAGTATCCAAAGTAAAGTACATAATAGGCCTGAGACATACTAAAATCTTTAACACATTAATGTAGGTAAAAGTATTTTTTCGAATAGAGACTTTTTAAAACAGCTTCTGCAACATGCAATGAGAAAATGAAAAAATGCATTAACAGTTAAATCGATCTGTAGGCCCGTGTTCGATCCCCGGTACCTTCTCGGTTTTTTATTTTCGTTATGTCTTTCCATACTGTTCATGATTTATGTTGTCATACTCTGTCAATAGGAAACATGTTAATTAAAGAACGTTGCATGACTGCTTTTTGTTTGTAGACAATCGGCATAATACTACAGACAGCTCAAGTGCAGTAATTTTTAATAACCTGAAAGATTTCTTCCATTAACGTGGAATTTTTATTGCTTGATAAATTGCACCAGACTAAAAAAAAAAAAGCGGGATTTTTCATGGTTAATAATGCGCCCTTGGCGGGGGCCCACCTCGCCACCGCCTAGCTACGGCCCTGTGTACAGAACGTTTAATTAATTTGTACTCTTTCAAGGAGAAAACATATAAGATAAAGTTAGTTGCACTCATTTCTTTGAGAGTTGATCAGAGAGAGTAGATATTCCCCTTAGCTTACTAATCTCTTTGCTTTTAGTTGTTTACTCTGTCATGGTGAAGTGAAGTACTCATGCTTTTGGTGGATTTCTATTGTAGTGTGCTTTTTATAAACTATTTGGTGCTTGGTTGTAGTCATTCCTGTATTTATGATGTATATTTGTTGATATCAAGATTTGCCAAATATATTTTTATATAGTTTTTAATTATACTAACACAGTATTTATATCTAGTTTACTTCACTGAAGTAATGTATTTTTGTACTGAAAGTTCTTTTGTAGAATATTTTTGTACCAAGCTTTCTTGAGTGGACATAGTCATGTGTGAAATCATTGCCTAAAAGCAGTTAACAGGAGTTCCATTTGTAAGTAAATAAAATTATTAATTTATATAGAAAGTTGTCAACACAGTCAAATTTGGTTGTTTCAAACTTTTTAAATTTGAAATCATGAATACCGTATATTTCTGCAGATAAGACCGTAGTTGAATCATAAAAAGGCCTGAAAAGGCCTCGAAAATCCAGAGTCGTCTTATAGGACAGAAAAAAATTATACTGAAATTGATATAAAATAAAATGATTATTCTAATGTCAAGATTATATTATCTTATAAAATAAGAAGTTAGGTACTATTTGCAAGTCCCAAAATAACTCAAATTTCATAAATATAACCACAAATACCATAATCTGCAAAATAAAACCTATTTCTGGTATTTTTTCATGATTATAATAGTGCGATGGTTGGCAACATTTTTGCAATCAATCAGAAAACTGAAACAAAAACGAAACTTTTTAAAATTGTTTTGTAAACATAAATTCATATGTTGTTGATAGTTTGAGGGTCATCTTATAGGAGACATATATGCTAAAACTATAAAACTTTGACAAAAAATTACTCCTCATCTTATCTGCTGAAATACAGTACTTCATACTTTTAGCATGGTCCGTTGAAATCCCTGTACAAAATTTAATTTTTACTAATTTGAAATGGTGATTAATTTTATGCTGGTCCCTTCAGCTTCGAATCATCCAAGTTCAATTGTATTAATAAAATCAATATGGAGCTAGATGTAATGCTTTCTTCACTTAGTTTTTTAGGATTAGTTTCAGGAAATCTCTCTCCCATCCTCAGCTGATGGCCAACTGCTGTTTTCTGTTCCTGTTGCTGTACTGGTGCCATTAGGTTTATGCAAATTGATTTCCTCTTCAATTCTTTTGAGGGTGAAAATTCAGAATTTATATATCAATTATTAGAATTATAAAAAAAAACTAAACTCCATGGCACTACATCCCTGGAAGGACTTGGCCTACCACCCAACCGCTGCGTCATCTCCCGTAGGCAGATGGCAGGATTGGGGGGCATGTGGTCAGCATGCCGACACCCACGGCCGTTAATGGTGGTTTTCTTGGCCGGAGCCGCTACTTCTTTATCAAGTAGCTCCTCAATTTGAATCACGAGGCTGAGTGCACCCTGTTCCAGACCCCCCTACCTCAGAAAAATCTGAGGAGGTACCGGGGATCGAACCCGGGCCGACGGTTTCTGTAGTCAGCGACGCTAACCACAAGACCACGCCGGCGGACCTAATTAGAATTATAGAATTCATATTAACAAAATAAGAATTCATAGTTTTCCATTGACTTATTAAGGATGAAGATTTTTCTCGATTCCTCTTGCGGTTTGTAATGATTCTGTTTTTGGTTCAGTATTGTGATTCATGATAAAAAAATGAGCCACAGTGGCAAAGTTACTAAAAACTGCAAGTAAAGAAAAAGGAAATAAATTTTCATCCATAAAAAAAAGCTATGAATTTTGAATTTCCACCTTCCATTCACTTGATTAAATTCATCCTGCATAAACCAGATGACACCTGTGCCAGCAGCAGAACAGGAAACAGCAGTCAACCATTAGCTGAGGATGGGAAAAGCGTTTCTTGAAACTGGTCCTAAAAATCTACTGTAAGTGAAGTACGAGGGCTATTTTTTTTCAACCTCTGATGGAGCTTATAATGTAAACCACAGTGAAAATTAAAACTGTTTTATTTGGAACATTTAGGTACACCTTCTAGCTGCTTCTCTACGTAGACATGCTCCGATTGAAACATTTGTCATAGCGTGGTACCAACTTTCCAGTACCCTCTTCATAGAAGCTTGCCACCAGCATTATTGAGAAGGGTCTTTATGGCATTTTGAAGTATTTTGAAGTTCTTCGTTGATGAGGAAGCTCTGTCATCCCAGATCTTTCTTCAGCTGCCGAAAGAGAGAAAAAGATGAAAGTCACTCGGCACAGGAACGAGTTTTTGAAATCCATCATGACAGGGGATTAAATGTGGATTAGTTACAACAATCCAAAATGAAAAGAACAATCCAAACAATGGATGCACACAGATTTCCTGAACAAACCAGAGATCTAGCTTCCACACCAACGAAAAATTTCAAAACTCTTCAAAATGCCGTGAAGACCCTTCTCAAACGCTGGCGGGAAGCTTCTATGAATAGGGTATTGGAAAGTTGGTACCACGCTTTGACATATGTCTCAATCGAAGCGTGACTATGTAGAGAAGTAGCTAGAAGGTGTTCCTAAATCTTCCAAATAAAACAGTTTTGATTTTCACTGTTCTTTTTTTTCATTTTATGCCCTATCAGAGGTTGAAAAAAAATAGCCCTCTTAAGTGTTACAACATCCGACTCCTTATTCATATTATTAAATGAAATGAATTGATTAGCTTTACATTTGGGTAATGAGAAACTCCTAAAAAAACGTCAGGTACCGCTGTGTCATATTGATATGTGATAAATTGCATTTTACCATTAAGTTTGCAGTTTGTAAAATAAGTACGCGGAAAATTAAATTTTATGTCATGCAGAAATTATGCCATAGTATTTTCTAGTGAACTGCAATAGTATTTTATGCAATAAGTTTTTAAAGTGCCTCTTTTAGGCAATTACATTATTACAATATAACTTACGTATATATATTTTATTTACATATATATTACATAAATGACAAACTACACATCACTCATGCATACACCGTACAACAGCTCATTTAAAAATTCCCACAAATGAGGAAAAAAGTCACCTTATGTTTTTGCATACATTAGTTTTTCCACTACCATCTTTCCTACCTTAACCAAGCATATTTTAGGGTTTTTTCTTTAGCAAATGCAAAACCGTTGTCAGACTTGATTTGATTAGCCAGTGTCTACTGGAATTGAGTTGTTACATCAGGCTTCTGACCGAGTGACTAGGAGGATTGATTCTGAGCTTTCAGCAGCTTGCTCCACTGCCATCTTCTGGAAGAAATGAGCTAATTGGGATATAGGAGAGATGTAGAAATGCTAGTTGGAATTGGGACAGTAGGAAAACCAATTCGATCAGAGATGATCCTGTAGAAGTAGAGATACTACTGGAGCCATTATAGCAGTGCCTGAAACTTCAATAGAATGGGGTCTATAGCTTAGTGACCACCTGCGTGGTATCATGGTTAGTGCCAAATGTAAACAAATGTTTCAATTCTAAAACTAAACTAAACTAAACTCCGTGGCGCTACATCCCTGGTGGGACTTGGCCTACCACCCGACCGCTGCGTCATCTCCCGTAGGCAGATGGCAGGATTGGGGGGCATGTGATCAGCATGCCAACACCCACGGCCGTTAATGGTGGTTTTCTTGACCGGAGCCGCTACTTCTCTATCAAGTAGCTCCTCAGTTTGGAATCACGAGGCTGAGTGCACCCCTACCAGACCTCCCTACGTCAGAAAAATCCGAGGAGGTACCGGGAATCGAACCCGGGCCAACGGATCTGTAGTCAGCGATGCTAACCACAAGACCACGCCGGCAGACAATGTTTCAATTCTGGTGGAGAATATGTTGAAAAATAGCTGAATGCTTGCTTTATCTGTGGCAATGAATATTTCCAAGAAATTTTGTTTTCTTTCTGTAAACAGCCCCAGGGACAATCTCTATATATATAAAAGGCTTTGTCCTGACTGACTGAATGAATGACTGACTGACTGAATGACAGGAATCAACGTACAGCCTAAACTATAACAGGTAGAGACTTGGAATTTTGACAGTACCTTCGTTTCATAATGTAGATGCTCACTAAGAAAGGATTTTGAAAAATTCTGATTCTAAATGCCAAAAATGAGTGAAAAACGGGCAGAAAATGTGCATTTTTTGCGTTTCCGAAGCGTAATATATTTCAATGTCAAATCAATTACAGCTGGCTTTGGCTATTTTTGTCAAACCTTGGAAATGAAACTTTCGCGATCGCTTGAATGTTGTAGCTCACGCTGGTCGATTCATTTGTTTTTAATGTCAAGGCACGCATACATATGAAATTTTCAACCTACACGGAAGAGGGATAATCAACATAAGCCTAAATATGGTCAAACGTTGTTCGATTTGGACGAAACTCACTATACAGGGGTTTTCTGGGCCAAGGAACTCGAATCTGAGGTCGCTTTTACCAGGTGACGCTATCTAATCGTGATATGTAGTCCACGTGATTTAGGAGTTAATAAATATAATGATATAACTATTATGCTCTTGATTTTTAATTTTTGAAATAATTATCGCGGGCGAAGCCGCGGCACATGCTAGTTACTCTATGGACGCGCCTTGTAGTTCACACTTCTCCCAGAAGATGTCAGCAGAGGAAGCTCCTCCTCCCCTGGTGGGAAAGCCAAATCCATTCTCGACAGTGGAAAAACCTCAAGTCTCATTTCGTTTCAAGTGTAGGGTATAAAATATAATACACACATTTTAGTTACAGTTTTAGTACAGTTTCATCACTCAAAGAATTGCAAAAATGGCATGCCTTAGAGTTGGTAGTGGAAAATATCTTTGGCTAGCATTCTCGTATTAATAGTTCTATAAGGGTTATTAAATAAATGTATAATATTTGTATTTATATTATGTGATTCTTTTCTAAACTAAATGAACATCACCGATAGCTGTTAGTTTAGTACATCAGTCCTTAGTTTCATGGATGAAATAATATTAAAATTAGACATTGGAAATAAAATTAGGTTTAAATATATATATATATTTTGTTGTAAAAGGTATTTTTTATTTATACTGTACCTTTGGATTATATTAATTAGGTAGTCTTAAAGCTTCACAGAAGGAAATGCTTCACTGAAGGAAATGCTTCACAGAAGGAAATGTTCATAGAGTTTTGTAGAGTTTGGAATACTCACTACAAAATAACGAACAAATAAATAAAACTGAAGTGTGATATCAGAAAGCATGTTTCTAGCATGGATTTTTACTGATCACAATCTCTACCATATGTAATAGTTTGTAACATAATTACAGTTACAGTTGTACATATAAAGGGAGAATTTGAAAAAGGGTAATCTAAAGACTGTGTTCACCAGCATGGATAAAATTTCTTCTTATCTCGGATATTGAAAACTCAGAGTATACCGTCATCTCAGTAAAACTTCCGGGTTTCACCACATTTATTATCTCTCTTTTTTAAAGCTCTGATTTTGCCTATTTGTCCAACCCTTAAATTCTTTTGAGGGAAACCAATGTCATCTAGTGGGTGTTAATGCAAAACAGCAGTGAAAAAGTTGATATCTTATTTTTACTGCAAAATATTTACACTTACATGCAAGTCGTTCATAAACAATTAAAACAATTAATAATTAACAAGCGAATAATCCGGCTTCATGGTGCATTTCACAATTAGAGAACAATCCCAGGATAAACAACATTGGATTCAAGTTCCCTTGCCCCCCCCCCAAAAAAAATACATTGGATTCAAGTTTCCTTGCCGCCAGCCCCCCAAAAAAATCCGCATTGTGAGTTTTGCCCAAATTGATCAATGTTTTCTCATTTAGGTCTACATTCGTTATCCTCTTCCGTCCACCTAAGTAAAAAAAATTGCATTACGTTAAGTTACATTATATATAAACAATGATACAAGCAGAGTGAGCTAACAGAATCAAAGCAATTAACAAATTCATGCGTTTTTTTTTGGGGGGGGGGGAGATGTACATCAGTGATGCTCTGCTTTCCAGGGTGTTATGAAGCAGAACAAAGCCACCTTCAATTAATTTTACAATAAAATATTAGCAAAACTTAAAAAACATTAAAGAGCAAAGATATGGATAAGGAAATATTTTGTCTGCTGCCATGGGTGTATAGGTAGCATACTTGCCTTCCACCCTGGCGTTCAGGGTTCGAATATCGGCTGGGTAGTGGTTTTATCAGTAACGAAAAATCCCCGGGTTCAGGACTGGACATCACCCAGGAATATTATAGGTTATATTAAAAAGCCTTAAATTAAAAGTGGTGACTACTTGAATAGGATATAGTGTATTCGCAATAGATCTATTAAGGTCGCAGTGTTGACCCCTCATTAATCTAATCTAATCTAAGGAAATATTTTAGGGCTGCTTCAGTTCTGAAAATATGATTTCTGTCTGATTTAATTGGAATAAAAATAATAAGTTAATTTATAAACCCATTCAACTGTGATATTGCAAAAAAATCACATTTCCTGTCATTTCTTAGCTCATAACTCGGGAATGAAAGCAAAAATTTAAAAAATTCGGCTTTGAGGTGCATCTTCAGTCCATCTACAGTATGTTAAAAATTTCAGTTCTCTGCTTTGCCTTTGATTTGGCTGGGCATTTTTTATTGTATAGATCCTGCTTCATATTCCTGTCATTGTCTTCTCCCACATTGATCAGATAACCTTGCACACCGACTTGATGAAGCAATAAAAACATTAGCTTGTATTGAATGATATCTCAGCTTTTCACTCTCAAAACCAGGATGAAATAATTGGTACTGGTGAACACAGCCCAAGGCATATATCCTTATTGCCTTAACTTGAAAGTACCTATAGAAATTGTAGATATGAGATTGAGAATCAATTCGTCAAAACTCCCTATGTACTGTGTTTTGTATCTTACTTAAAAATTGACAATTTTTCTCCTTTGTAAAATTCTCTTAAGATTCTGGTCAGGTTGGAAGAATGTTTCAGAACTTTATTGTGGTTTAAATATTAATTATTACAGGAAGTTAGTAACAGTGAAGTTTTTCTAATATAGTAATATAAGAATTGAGTCAATTTTTGTGACACTTACTTCACTTGAGTTCTCTATTTGGAGACTAGTTTCGGGAGATTTTTCCTCCCATATTCATTCCATTCTGACTGCTGCTTGTTGCTGTTGCTGCTTGACTGCCCTCTGGTTTCTTTAAGATGAATTTATTGAACAGTTCATTGGAGGCGGGGATTTCAAAATTCACGCCTTTGTCTTGACAAAGCCATGAATTTTGAAATCCCCGCCTCCAATGAACTGTTCAATAAATTCATCTTAAAGAAACCAGAGGGCAGTCAAGCAGCAGTCAGAATGGAATGAATATGGGAGGAAAAATCTCCCGAAACTAGTCTCCAAATAGAGAACTCAAGTGAAGTAAGTGTCACAAAAATTGACTCAATTCTTATATTACTATATTTATTGTGGTTCCATTTTCAAGGAATGAGTGTTGACATTGAAAACAGATTTTGAAGAAAAGCTGGAATGAAACAAGGATAAAGATCACTCTGTAAATATTTTTTTCTCCGTCTTTTTGTATCCATACCAAATTTAAAAAGAAATTATGTTTATAAACACTTCTGACTTAACTGTTATGTTTATAAAACACTTCAAATTTAACTTGCTTTAATAGCAATATATGTTTCATGGATATTTATCCAAAACCATGATTATTAAATGGCAGTATGGTACTTTATGAGATTGTGTGGGCAACGGGAAAACGTCTGTTCGTCTGTCTATACGCACGATAACTCAAATACGCTTCATTGGATTTTCATGAAACTTGGTATACCCATTTATAGCGTCCATGGGAAGAAGCTTATTGACATTGGACCAAACCGGTTCACTGGTACCGGAGTAATGACTAATTAAAGGTCACATGCTTTTTAAAATGGCAAATCATGACTATACTACAAAGCAGCGTTGCTAATCACTGAGGGCCTTGACTACAATGCAGTCAGATGTTTGTAAATTTATTATATTACGGCTTGCTTTAGATGCGACTCATTTGTTGTAATTTCGTTCTGTTGTTATCCCACTTATTCCTTCACATATGCTTATCAAAATACGAGTAAATATACATATAAATAGAAGATTTAAAACATATCTAGCTGATGAATAATTCATTGTAGCTGCTGTTGATATAATATTGTGCATTCTATTGAAATGTATGGCTACCGATGTCTGCATTATATTTTAAAGTGAGTATTTTTCAGTTTAAACGCTCCTGTGCAAGGAAGACTTAATGTAAATCCTGACTGATTGATTTTTAATTAATTCATAATCTATACAGCTGCTTTAAAACTGAAACAAACACATCAGTGACTTGTAGGCGTACACTTACATCATTGATATTACTGCCAGTCCATTTTGTGAAATGTTGACATATTTTAAGAATTTCTTGTATCGGTGTATATGAGTGTGAATTAATGTTAGGAATCAAACTTTAGACCTTTGTTCTTCCGTAAGCCCTGCTTAGTGAATCTTTCTGAAGCTTAACTCTGTAATCTATTACAAAAATAACTTATTTTCTGCCTATCATAATTGCAATTATCACTGAGTAAACAAAAGCATTCTGGTACTTTGTTACATCAGTTTACCTGATTTTGTATATAGCAACTGATGATGTGGGCTTGGAGTTCTTTTACGTGCTGTAAATCTACGACATGGACCCCCCTGCTTAAAGTCCCTTCCGGAGGACTCTGTGCCCAGGATTTTTATGTCCTGAAAAAACCATCGACCGCGGCCGGGTTTGATCCCGTGGCCTTCGGATCTATAGGCAGGCACACTACCTCTAGACCACGGCGGCAAAAAGTGTATACTAAGTTTCATCAAAATGTGACAAAGCATATTCTAGTTATCTTGCGTGCAGACAGATAGTCATACAGAAATTTTTCCCGTCCATCGTGTAATGTTAGAAAGTACTGGCATAAAGATTAATCTTTTCTTTTTCTTTTTGCGGGGGAGGATTATATAACTGCTTCAATTTTGAGATGTCACTCCTTGAAAATGAGACTATGAGCACAGTTCCGAAAAGTCAAAAAGAACCATTCTTGCTAGAATCCAAACAGAATTTTATCCATATACAGCGCCTGATATTTTTCATGTTTTTCTTCTCTTTTTAATGTGATCGTTGCGTGAGGTTTGTATTCTTACTAATGCAAGAATCTGTGTTTGTTGTAACAGTTTCACTGTGTGTTAACCAGTACACTAGCCACTACAACTTAGGCCATAGCAGTATTTGTTTTTGTTTGGCGTTAATTCAAACTCTTAGATTATTTTTGGCATGAATGTTTTTACGTGGCATGTTCCCATCAACTAAAGCACATTTTTTCTGATTCCTAGGTAAGATTTTTTTTTTAGATTTAATTGTTAACAGTAGAGCTTTGCTTACAAATGTGATTCTTGCTGTGCATGTTATTATTTTGGAAGTAATGTTTTCTTAATCACTTATTTAAATAATTTAATATCACTAAAATTTATCGTAGGTAAGTTTCATGGTTATTTTCAGTAGCATACCAGTTGTGATGTTTCACAGCTATTGTTTTTCTGTACAATTTAAAGAATATTCTTTATCAGACAGTGGGTCGATTACTAAAACTAGTTTTTTTTTTTTTTTTTTTTTTTTTTTTTTTTTTTTTTTTTTTTTTTTTTTTTTTTTTTTTTTTTTTTTTTATTATTATTATTATTAAACTTGTCATGTTTGGTCCCGATTTCCACAATGCAACATATACGAGGGCTATTTTTTTTCAAGGCCCGATCAGTCACGAAATGAAAACCACAGTGAAAATCAGAACTGTTTTATTTGGAACATTTAGGTACAAAAAAAAAACACGTGATCCGCTGAAGGTAATTTTATTTTGATTTGACTACAAGGTTGTTTTATCCATGGCCACAGTTTAAAACCGAGTTACAATTGTTAAAACAGAGTTTTTTCTCATTTTTCTAAGCTCCGACTCAAAACCAAGGCCATCCACATGAACCACAGATATGGTAGGTTTAAAACCTTGGCTGGAAGTATTCAAGATGGATAAAACTTACTCAATCCTGAGGGCCTGTGTGATATAGTCTTTAAGTTCTTCTAACAGCATGTTAATATTATTAATGGGGAAACTTGAAAAATAAAGTGCATAGGTCAATTTCCCATACATTAGAAGAACTTAAAGACAATATCACAAGAGAAATTAACTCTATCTCGGAAGCTGATCTTATGCGCGTGAAAGAAAATTTTCTAAAAAGGTGCCAGTATTATGTGGATGCAAGAGGAGAACATTTCCAACATCTCTTGTGATGAGGTACATGATAATTTTCATTGTAATTTTAACTGTAAATGTGAGAACCTATTAATTAAGTGGAAGGAAAGGAAATAGACATTAAATCCATGTCTGGGATATTAATACAAGTAAGAATCAGCTTGAAAAATTTCATGTCATAACCGGGATTTGAACACTGATCTTCAGCTTAACGCGCTGATGCTCTACCATTGAGCTACCATGACAACATGCCAGTATGACATCAAATTCCTCAACTGATTCAGAAGACAAGGCAAACCACGGGAGGTTTCTCTCCATTGAGAACACACATCCAAATGGCGTCCTACCCTTGTAGGTACTTTGAAGCCTAGTTATTATTTATATACTATTAATTAAGTGGAAGGAAAGGAAATAGACATTAAATCCATGTCTGGGATATTAATACAAGTAAGAATCAGCTTGAAAAATTTCATGTCATAACCGGGATTTGAACACGGATCTTCAGCTTAACGCGCTGATGCTCTACCATTGAGCTACCATGACAACATGCCAGTATGACATCAAATTCCTCAACTGATTCAGAAGACAAGGCAAACCACGGGAGGTTTCTCTCCATTGAGAACACACATCCAAATGGCGTCCTACCCTTGTAGGTACTTTGAAGCCTAGTTATTATTTATATACTATTAATTAAGTGGAAGGAAAGGAAATAGACATTAAATCCATGTCTGGGATATTAATACAAGTAAGAATCAGCTTGAAAAATTTCATGTCATAACCGGGATTTGAACACGGATCTTCAGCTTAACGCGCTGATGCTCTACCATTGAGCTACCATGACAACATGCCAGTATGACATCAAATTCCTCAACTGATTCAGAAGACAAGGCAAACCACGGGAGGTTTCTCTCCATTGAGAACACACATCCAAATGGCGTCCTACCCTTGTAGGTACTTTGAAGCCTAGTTATTATTTATATACTATTAATTAAGTGGAAGGAAAGGAAATAGACATTAAATCCATGTCTGGGATATTAATACAAGTAAGAATCAGCTTGAAAAATTTCATGTCATAACCGGGATTTGAACACGGATCTTCAGCTTAACGCGCTGATGCTCTACCATTGAGCTACCATGACAACATGCCAGTATGACATCAAATTCCTCAACTGATTCAGAAGACAAGGCAAACCACGGGAGGTTTCTCTCCATTGAGAACACACATCCAAATGGCGTCCTACCCTTGTAGGTACTTTGAAGCCTATTAGTTAAGCTGAAGATCCGTGTTCAAATCCCGGTTATGACATGAAATTTTTCAAGCTGATTCTTACTTGTATTAATATCCCAGACATGGATTTAATGTCTATTTCCTTTCCTTCCACTTAATTAATAGTATATAAATAATAACTAGGCTTCAAAGTACCTACAAGGGTAGGACGCCATTTGGATGTGTGTTCTCAATGGAGAGAAACCTCCCGTGGTTTGCCTTGTCTTCTGAATCAGTTGAGGAATTTGATGTCATACTGGCATGTTGTCATGGTAGCTCAATGGTAGAGCATCAGCGCGTTAAGCTGAAGATCCGTGTTCAAATCCCGGTTATGACATGAAATTTTTCAAGCTGATTCTTACTTGTATTAATATCCCAGACATGGATTTAATGTCTATTTCCTTTCCTTCCACTTAATTAATAGTATATAAATAATAACTAGGCTTCAAAGTACCTACAAGGGTAGGACGCCATTTGGATGTGTGTTCTCAATGGAGAGAAACCTCCCGTGGTTTGCCTTGTCTTCTGAATCAGTTGAGGAATTTGATGTCATACTGGCATGTTGTCATGGTAGCTCAATGGTAGAGCATCAGCGCGTTAAGCTGAAGATCCGTGTTCAAATCCCGGTTATGACATGAAATTTTTCAAGCTGATTCTTACTTGTGTGAGAACCTGAATCATTACACTGATCGCGGCTTTATTTGCATAGACATTTCACCCGATCGCTCGGGAGTTGGAGCTGTGCCTGCCGTGATGCAGAAAGCTGCGTCATTGGCCAACTCTTGCGTGGGACTCACTGTATATACACACACACACACAAATCTGTCCCATCGATAGGTAGAAATACTTCTGGTAGAGCCTTAGAGAAACTTCAGGGCAACTACATCAACAAGGACATAGCGCCAGGTTTAGAAACAGCACTGAATCATCTAAAAAGACAGTGTCCAATCATAAACTAGCACTCCACATTGAGAGCAGCTGTTTCTTCCTTCCCTATTGCCCCTCATTCAAAACAAGTCTCCTGACTGTATAACAACCCACCTTTTCCGACTAGCTCACTTCCTCGCAGAAGATGGCTTCAGAGCTTGTAGCAGTCAAAAGCCAAGACCTATTAAAGCCACTCACCTGATTCTAATTATTTATTGTCCAAGTCAGGAAAGCCTCAAGTCACTTGTAAACTTAAGAGGTTATTTTAGAAACAATTTTGACTGTTATCAATCTTCGCTTTTGCTGATCTGTGTCAAGATCGACCGGATTAGCAAAACACAAATAAAAGACTTTTTAAAAATTATTTCTCAAATGGTGGATAAAAGTTAAAACACACGACATTTCGACTCTTCCCTAAAATCTTCCTCAGGTGACCCACCACAATAGACTGCTCATACCACTACTTACTATACTACTCTCTGGCGTTACGGCCCTTCTTGGGCCAGAGCCTGCCGCACTATTGATTTCCATTCTTGTCTGTCTTGTGTTTTCCTCCAACATCTTATTCCCAATTCCTTGGTGTCATCTTCCACATCTTCCAACCATTTCTTTCTGGGTTTTCCAACCCGCCTTCCCAACATATATTATTTTTAACAATGATGTCTCTTCACTCCTCTCTACATGTCCAGCCCATCTGAGTGTGACGCTCTTGATTTCCCCTATAATTTGTGGTTTCTCATCTCTCTTATACAATTCTCTGTTGTTTCTGACTCTCCATATGCCCCCTTCCAATTTCGGACCATAAATCTGTCTTAGAATTTTCCTCTCCCAGGCAGCAATTTTCCTTTCTTCATCCCTTAGCCTGCTCATAAAGAAGATTGAATTTCATCATCGTTTGTCCACTATCGTTAAAACTGTTGTTCCTAAAATATTTGTTTTTCCATTCCTGTGGAATATCAAATATTGCTTCCTCTATGCATTCCACAGGCGGCCGGAGAATGTTTATCACTGGATTTTTCCTTCTCAATCTCATTATATCCAACCACTCCACTGCAGCTGTGACGGAAGCAAATTTGATATTCCACAGGAGTGGTAAAACAGATATTTCGATGGTGGACAAACGAGTTACCAAGATGAAATTATGAGCAGTCTTCTGTGGTGTGTCACCTGAGGAAGATTCTAAGGAGGAGCCGAAACATTGTGCTTTTAGTTAATCTGAGGCTTTCACGGCCGGAATCTTGGAGTTGAAGCATCTTCCGGGCTGTGGGCCGTGGTCCAAAGGCAAAATTACAAGTCTCGCCAGACGTTTCGCTCCCGCTGTGGGGACAGCTAAGCCACGCCCACCGCGAGTATATAAGCAGCTCCGTTTCTCCAAGCAGTCCAGTCAGCGTCAAGATAGCAGCCACTGAAGAAGTTCCCCACAGCGGGAGCGAAACGTCTGGCGAGACTTGTAATTTTGCCTTTGGACCACGGCCCACAGCCCGGAAGATGCTTCAACTCCATTGAGCTTTTAACCTTTATGCACTGTTTTAAAAATAATTTTTAAAAACATCTTTTATTTGTGTTTGACACAGTGGAATTCAGGACCAATATGGATGTTTTATCGGATTAGCAAAAGTTTAATATACTGTAGCTAGGAAGATCGTCTTAAAACTTTCTTCACTGTTTACAATAGTTATGTTTCTTTAATCTACACTGGAACAATTGTTTTAAAAATACTTGTTTCTTGCTTTCAGGTATCAGGAAGAAGATCGAGATCTTGAAGCGCAGATGCTTGCAAAAGGGCTTCGACTCACGCCTCTGAGGAAGGAATCGCATGTGTGATTGAGTAACATTGATATTTAATTTTTTTTTTTTTTTTTGTGGATTTGATATTTGTAGGATTTGCGACGACAACAATAGTTTTTTACCCTTCCTTCACTTGTGAGGAGGCGAAAGAAATCTTTTAAACTGTGTTTTGTTCTCTCTTGTTGTATATTTAATTTTTATGTAAAAACAGTATTAAGTCTAAATTGTTTTATCATCCTTGGTTTGCAGCTTAACGTTCAGAGAGATATGTAATATTTTTAATAATTTACTAAGCATAGTTATGAATTAAACAGATAGGTCAAACTTCTGTAGATAAGTAACTTCAACTGCAAACATCTTATTTTTCCTTTATTTATGTAGACATGTTTTCGTGTAGAATATTTTGATTTTTATATCGAAGCTATAGAAAAGTTATTTTGTTCTTCTTACCTCCATCTTGAAGATGAAACTAAACTATGAACCCCAATGCCTTGTGTGGCAGACGCTGTAAAAAAAAAATGTATATTTTAAATGTGTTAATACTGTAGTTTTGAATAATCATGCTCTTTGAAGACAGTTGTTTTAACAAAATTTAACAATCGTACTATTTATAAGACAGGGTAGTGTATATAATCACCTTTGAAAGTTTTGTGATAACGTTAGTTGCTGCTCTTTCTTATGTTCAATTAAATAACTTCAAAAGTGGTCAGTTTATAGTATAGGTTATTTCAGTGGCATTTTTTACTGGTAATTTTTCTCCCCAGTTGGGCATTACAAAGATACTATCTATGGCTTGAAATGAAATCTGTAAGATGAAGGAAAGTGGGCCTGTTGTAAAAAGTGTAAAGATGGATATGTGGACAGAAATTTCTCAAAATTGTATTAATTGGTAAACAATTTGTGTAAAGATTTTTAAAAGTTTCATTTTTCGTTTTTATTTGTTGTAAATAATAATGGTGCATTGCAAAGGAAATAGACAAGAGTGATAGTTATTTATAGGTAGAGACCGGATTTTAAAGGGAATTCCTTTTTTTATATTTCATCACAAAACGTGATAAAATTGAACAGGACATTACTGAGTAAGTTTAAACTGCAAATGACCTGGTTTTAACGTCCCTTTTTTTTTCCTTTTTTAGGCTCATCTCCCTTTTTTTAGGAACTTTCCCTTTCCAGTACCTTTTTTGTTAATTTATTTTGAAAAATTCGTAAATTACCCAGTATTTGGTAATATGAAAACATTAAAAATTGTTTTCACTGATTCACCATTGAAAAAAATAATTCCTCCCAGCAGAATAGAGCGTTACAGGGAAATCACAGGCTTGCCATTGCCTAAGTTTCCCATTATAACAAGGTGGGGAACATGGATTTCGTGTGCTATTTTCCTCTGTAAGAATTTCAACAAGATCAAAAAATTTCTTCAGTCATTAGATGTTACAGAATCAGCAGCAATAGAGCAAGCAAAGGCTTTACATAAAACAAACATGTATGTCTCTGTTGAATTTTTACACTCTCTTACTTTTATATCCCTTTTTTCCCACCTTTTTTGGCAATAATTTTCCCTTTTTTCCCCACCTTTTTTTGGCAATAATTTTCCCTTTTTTCGTCCTTTTTTGAGTGAAAATTTTCCCTTTAAAATCCGGTCTCTATTTATAGGGTTCAGATGTTGATAGCCTAAAAAAAAGTGGAGAATATGACTGCAAATATGCCCTTCAAAATGACCAAATATGACCCAATAAAATAACATATTTTCAAAAAATAAATGATCTAATTTAAAACACTTAAACGCACTAAATTCTTACATCACATGAATTCAATTGGATAATCAATTTTGGTGATTTACAGTTTTACTTGTAATGAACTTCTATTTTTAAAGAGTTTGCTCGCTTCATCAGCTCCAAATACTCGTAATATTTTATAGACCATGCATGTCCCTATAAAATATGAAGAATTGCATTAATTTTAAAATTTAAGTTACTATTACGAGGGTCATTTCAGAAGTCGTGGCAACTATTATTTATCAGTCAATAAAGCTGCAGGAAACAAAAATCAGGACATACGATTCAAAGTCGTTGGAACGTTCTTTGCAATGCTGGTACTAAATTGGGATCTGGATACAAGGTGCTATGGATAAGGGACCTTGAAAGAACCGTAGATGGAGATCATTGTTTTATTTGTATTACATATGCAGAAATACTCGTACTCTTACGAGCTAACAACCTTCAGAATAATCCCCCAAGGTGTAATGCGGTTAATTCTGCCACAGTTCAACGCCTTTCATCTGCTAAACAGTGTTCGATAACAGCCACTTGCACCTCTCTGTGAGCAGACGCGGCAGGTCAACAGTTCCTACGCCCACGTTTCCACACAGAAATGCAATTTTTTTCAATTCAGTGTTTTTATTTCTCAAGACAGTTGTAGCACTGTACGATAAAATTCAAGAATTATGTTATAGTAGTGGGAAAATGTGCATCAAAATAATGTCTTATAATTTCTTCTTTAATTTTCATCTTAGGTTTTATTATTTTTATATCAACACTTGCTTATAACAAGTTGTACAATTTCCTGGTCCCTTGGATGTCGCTAGAACAAAGTTCTCCTGTTTTTTATTTTATTTTAATGATTACCATATTTTCCGGTCCATAAGACATACCTTGATTTTAAAATGCAAATTTAAAGGAAAAGAAGTTTAATGTTATTTTAAATTAACAATTTTAAAGGGAATAATATACTTCATTGCATACACAAATTACAACCTTGTACGATGGAATGGGTGTAAATCACTTCCAACTTAAAACCTGCGTTGTATGAAAATCTCTTCTGTACAGGTGGCATCGCGTAAATTTTAACAACTGAACTGATTTCTCATGAAAGACTGAAAATACTTTTACACCCTCTAAACCTCAATTCAACATACGGTAAGTGTAATGTGACCAAGCCTGTTCAGAGGTCATTGCCTTCATTTAAACCACCCAGCGGAGACAACTCCTTTCATGTAAAAGAACTCAACATTCCTTTTTTTTTTCGCATTGGCTTCCAGCTACCCTCATTTTACGGCATTCTGACAAGTGCACTGATGTACAGTCTGTGCCAAAATATGTAACTACCTTCTCATTTAGAACTATGATATTCCAGCAATAAATAAAATACCATAATTTCAATTTTTTAGTGTACTTCAAACCATTAGACGCACCCAACTTTCAAGGCTATGTTTTCAAGGTAAAAAAGTGCATCTTATGGTCTGTAAAATACGGTACTTTCTCCTGGACTAGTAATTTTTGTGACCCTCCCAGAAATATGTTGCTATTGCTGAGTTGTCTATTAGTTGGAATTTAATGCTTCTAAAATGTTATAGTAATACAAATTGGTTCTGTCCATATATTCATTACATGCAAGTAAGTTTTACTTCATACTTGCATGGCTTTGGAGCCAAGTTGATATTTAATTTGCCCACATACATTACAATCAATGCTGTTTATGTCTTTAGAGTAGCTTTTGAGACCCAGTGAACTTGTTTTCCAAAAATGACTTTTTAATATTTGAATACCAGACAAACTTTATGCAGTTTATAAAATGTTTTAACTGTCTCACTCCAAGACTATTGGAATTTAGCTTTAAAAACGTTTGACTTCTATTGAGAAAAGTAAAAAAATAAAAACATTTTTAACTCCACTTACGTCAGTTTTTAAAAAACTGGACTAGTTTTGGGAGAGTTTCTCCCATCATCGACTAGCGTTCTGGTGATCGTGGGTGGTGGTATAAGTATGTTGACTGGTGCTGCCATCACTCTTCCTGGTGGTAAGTCTAATAAAGTTCTCTGGTGGCGGGATTTCAAAATTCATGATGCTGTTTTCGTTCTTTATGATGAAAATCTTTTCCCCTGTATTTAGTTCTGAGGAATATAAATCTAATGCAAACAGAATAAATGGTGCAAAAATATGTTGCACAAACTTTCTCGCATATACGTGTTAAAGGCTAGCACAGAAAAAAGTAAATTATAGGGACAATTAAATTTTATTTATTACATTTTCATAAAACTAAGAAGTATCTAGAACGGAAACCATCAGAGTCTATCTTCATGTTTAATGCTTTTACCGTGAAATAATAATAATAATGAATGACAGTAAAACTGCATATTATTAGTACTACTAGTACTACTACGGGAAAATTCAAATATAAGTCGCACCTTGGGATAAATCGGCCCCACCCAACCCACCCACCAATGCAGTTTCTTTTATACCACGATCTAGCGAATTCTTCTCTCCTCGTATTATGAAGAAACTCGTGATTGGACGTTGGAGGTGTGACGTCATACCACTAGACGAGAGGCAAACTTCGACAGGCTGACAAACTTCGCGGGAGATATAATATGCCACATTTTCGAAACCTACAAACAGTGTATCGTACATTATTCGAAAATGCAAGGGCGCTTCGCTACGGCTACCGCCTCCGCTTCGCGCACTTAAGTATGTGGTTAGTGTTATGCATTATTTAGCTATATGTAGAGGTGAATACAAGGCACTTGCGACAATATATAAGGATAGTGGGTGCGAGGCACTTGCAGCAATAAATAAGGACATTTGGTCACTCTGCTTCGCTCAGAAACAAAATACATCACACAGTCCGTGCAAATGTGAATATCGAATAGGCGGAACTTAAGGGGCGACTTATAATTGAATTTCGCCACAACTACTACTACTACTTAGGTTATATTGCACGCAACTGCATGTAGGTTATATCACGTGTTTAGTATGGTTGCGTGAACCATTAGTCTATAGTAGGAACTCATTCGTGTCATCTGATTCTATTGTTTAGTGATGTCTTCTTTTGTGATATTCAGTTCATAATATCCAGTGATGTAGCGGCGATGAGTTATGGAAAGTAAGCATGTCCTACAAACCCGGCGTTTGCCTTTGCGAATGAGGAAACTATGAAAAACCCAAGTCAATTTGGGCGGCCACAAGGTTTGATTTGAACTCAGGACCTCTTCCCTGTTAGCCCATATCACCTCGCTGTAATTGGTTTTGGTGTGTTCATTGCGACTGAGCTAAACTGGTTGCTTTTCACAACAATAAGTGTACATTAGGCCTGTAGTTTTCTTGTTACTAGGGGCAACAAAATGTCATTCATATTTTAATTGACATGCATGTTCTGAAATTCGCATTTAAGCCGTACTTATTTCGTTTTTATCTTGATATCTATTAAACGTATAAAGAAATGTGTTAAACAAAAAATGTTCATTTTAATTTTCTCTACAACTTTACTGTGGTAGGTTTTCGTGTATCGCCTACTGTAATGGATATAATCTAGAAAAATTGAAAATGGATACGAGTAAAGTACCCCTTAAGTCATTTTTGCAGAAATACAGATATAGCCATTTTATTAGTCATAGATAAGGGTTTCCAATTTTAAATTTTTATTAAAATCGTTAGAGCCATTTTTTCAAAAATCAAAATTTTTAAAAAAGTTTTCATGAAAAGTCCCCTTAATATTTCAGTTGTAAAACTAAATTTCTGGGCGGCTAGACAAAATTTCGAAAAAGTCCTTAATTCAAAAAATGAAGTAAATACAATGAACCGTTTACCCGGTGCGCTTGTCCACAGACAGACAGACAGACTGACGGACAGACGTCAAACCAAAAACACGTTTTTCGGTTTCTAGGCATCGTGAAACATGCTTTCCCGGTGTTAACTCGATTTCAATTTTTTGTCACGATCACAATACTTTCTCTATACTACGTATAAGCGAGAAAGTAAAAATCAGCAGTAGCACATCATTGCTGGACAGAAAACCACCACATTAATAAAGATATAAAGCTATTTAAACACGTCAAGAAACCATCAATACTAAACATATGGGAAAATATTTTCATCGTAAAGAACGAAAACAGCATCATGAATTTTGAAATCCCGCCAGCAGAGGACTTTATTAGACTTACCACCACCCACGATCACCAGAACACCAGTCGATGATGGGAGAAACACTTCCAAAACTAGTCCAGTTTTTTAAAAATGGACATAAATGGAGTTAAAAGTGTTTTTATTTTTCAACTTTTCTTAATATTCAGTATGATCCATTGTTTACATCACTTCATTTTAATTTGTTTTATTGAACTTCTATTGTAAATATATACCCACTAAATTAAAACATGTGTTTCAAAGACTTTCTTGCCTTCATCCTCAGCTGAGATCCACTGAAGAGTTTGTGTGTGTTCACCAGACGTCTCTAGGTTGTATGATTCTGGAAATGAGGTAGTTGCCTTTAAGAATGTCAAAATTTAGAAGTTTATCTTTGTTTTGCTGGATGTGGTATGTAATCTTTCCCAAACAGTTAAGTCAACCTGGAGGATATCCATGGACATAGAAACAAACTTTACAGTGGAACTTAGCTGAGGATGAAGGCAAGGAAGCCTTTGAAATGTATGTTCTAATTTATTGAGTGCAGTACATTGCCTGAACTATTTGTACTTACAGTATTGAAGTTGAATCTTTTTACAAGTTTAATGTACCGGGAATTGTTGGTACTTCACAATGCTTCATAATAGTTTTATTATGTTGTTTATTTGAACAATAGATATTTCTTACTTAACTATTTCTGGTCTCTTTATATTTTTAATCTTACATTCATTTGTAGAAAAGATACAGAAACAGAATATCTTTCACCTGCTAGCTGCAATTGACAATTTGCTTCACAATTTTCTCTGTCAACCATTGATAAAAAAAGAAAGATTAACTTAACCTGGATAGCCAGTCAATAAATATTTCTGTGCAAAAAATTATGTAAGAAAATACAGATTTACCTACCTTCCATTATGAAAAACTAATTCCAGCATAGCTGGCAATGCACTGTTATTAATCACCAGAATGATACTTTCTAAGATTACTTTGTGAATGTGAAAAATATCTGTCCGTCCGTCCGTCCGTCTGTCTCTATACCTTTACACGTGATAACTCGAAAACGCTTTATAACATTTTTATGACAAGTTATGTACACATTTATAAAGTCCATAGGATGAACCCTATTGAGTTTGGTCCAAATTGGTTGTCCGTTACTGGAGTAACAACCAATTAACGAACATACGCTTCTTAAATAGCAAATTTTTGTCAATCGATAGAACAAAATATGCTGTTGAGAATTGAAGACAAGTGTCTACGTATTTGAACATCTTCAGATGTTTTGGCAGATATAGAGAGATTGTTGATGTGAGGAATTTGTTGTAGTTTTGTTCAGTTGATATTAGAGTTATTCCTTGACATGTATGACTCAATAGCTTCTGAAATATGGCCTATTAACCTTTTCATTGCTAACATATTATTCACTGTGGAAACTGGTGGTGCTGAATTAATTTGCAAATTTCTTTTGTAATCATAAATGGACAAACAGTTATAAATAAATAATTTGTCAGTTTTCTCCGAAAGAAGAACATTCCTTGAAGTTCAGACTGATTTACACAACCCTGGGGATGCCCGCATATCGACACAACACAGCAGCGCATAATGCATTTCAATGAACGGTGCAATAAATTGCCTAATATATTTAGCTACAGATGGCAGCTCAACCAGGGAATCGTGAAACTCATGGTGTCAGGATGTAGACAACAGGTGACACAAGTTATGTGTACCAACAAAATGCTGACACGCTTTGAATTGCTCACACAGAGAATCTGTTTAGTCTTGGCATGCAGAGTAGTGTGTCGTATGTGTCCACAGCATGGCCAGCACTGATGCATATATACGATTGTAGCAGTGAAAGGATTAAGGATTAACTCAATCTGGAACTTTATTTATCTTTTTATTTGAATTAAAGTTTGTTTGGTATTCAACTGAAGATATTGAGCCATTAACCAAACTTATTACACTTTTGTGTGCCTGTATTTGTGAAGGGATTGATGCAATTAATAAGTAATAGTATTTGCTAAATAGTGTACATTTATTTATGGCAATAGCAGATGTAAAAACGGAACTCTTTCAGAGAAATGTGCACAAGAAAGATAGTGAATGCTGTAGTGCAATTTGATATAATTTGTTGTATATTTATATTGTGGTTCATTTTTAATGTTTTTGTTTAAAGCGCAGCTTGTATATTGAAGATTAATAAACATGCTAGTCCAGTTTTCTTTCTACTATTTCACTTGTTTTGTTGTCTTCTTCTTCGTTCATCGTGTCTCCTTGTCTCCTATTTATTGAAGTAAAACTTCTTTAGTGGCGGTAGAGGGTTAATCGGGAAAATCAGTCACACTAAAACCGTCACAAAATCAGTCACAATCAGTCACACTAAAATGTCTTGTTTCGGCGCGGACTGCACAGAAAACAATCCCATCCTCTGTGATTTAATTACCCTTACTATATCTGGTGAAGAGTACCGGTCATGAAGCTCATCATTATGCAGTTTTCTCCAGTCCATTTTCGTCTCCCTTAGCCCCAAATATTTTTCTAAGCCCCCTGCTTTCGAACACACTCATATTATGTTCTTCCCGAAGTGTAAGCAACCATGTCTCACATCCATATAATACAACTGGCAGGATAATAGTCTTATAAATCTTTATTTTTTAGATTCCTCGACAGAAGACTAGAAGATGAGAGTTTCTGAACTGCATAAAAACAAGCATTTCCTGATTTGAGTCTACACTTAACTTCTGCCTTAATATTATTTGTGTCTGTAATTATTGCTTCCAGATATTTGAGTTTTTCCACTTCTTCGAACAATTTACCTGCTGTTCTAATACTTTGTAGAGCACTATTTTGACATTTCATGACCATGTACTTAGTTTTTCTGTATTAATTTCCTGCTATCTCTGCTTTTTTGTTTCCTGATTTTCAGCCCTTCTCTTTGCTTCTTGTTTCCCTGCCTTTCTGAGTTCCCTCCCATTGAGTTGAAACATTACAAAAATTAATTATATTCAAAACATATGTCCGCCGCTGTGGGTGAGTTGGTAGCGTGACTGTCAGCCACCTGAGCGGCCCGGGCTCAATTCCTGGCTGGGTTCGGGGATTTTACAGAGATGTAAAGTTTCCTTCCTAGGTGTGTTCTCATTCCCATCCCGCAAAAGGAACTGGCCACCCTATGCGGTATCATCCGGCCTAGTGTCCCTCGGTCAGGCTGTGGGTATCCCCCCACGCAGCAGCGTCGCCATGAATTTTATTAAGGGGGGGCAAAATCAATTTCGGACCTCAATTTCAAATGATTAGGCTAAACACATTAATATTCACTTAGTTAACCGGGTCGTTATTTTGAACCCAAGTGAATTCGACGAGGCTACGAAGTTTTTTAAGTTAACAGAATACGCTCTTTTGAGAAATGGCCTTGGTGAGATATTATGATAAATACATATTATAGTTATAATTAGTTAATACTTGCTAAACTCATTATAAAGTAATTCTATTTTTTTTATTCTCCATGCTACAACAGTAGGTTGACAAAGAGCAAGGCTAGTATATGAAAGGTTGCCTCGTTCCCGTAAGAGCTGTGGGGAGAGTCCTACACTGCTGTGTGACGTCACTCGCAGCCCGCGCGAGAATTAAGCAGCTACATACAATGGTAATGATGGGAAGAAATAACACGAAAACACCATCGTTTTACCAACAATAGGCCCCTAATACATGTTTCCGATGTGAAGATAGAATGCATACGACCCGGCATATAAAGAGGATTTAACACAAATTAAAATAAATATTTAATACAGGTACAAATAAGAATAGTACAGCTTTACGAAGTTAGGAAAAAGTTTGTCTGACTGAGAAAAAAGTAGTCTAGCAGATATAGCTCAGATTATGCTTGAAAGGTTTTTAATTTTATGATTACTTATTCCAGGTAAATTAGTCTAATTTATGGAAGGAGACTTGAAAAGAATAGACTTTTGCATATTTTGCGATATTCGTCTTGACTTAGAAAAATAAATTTCTCAATTAGATTGTATATTTTCTATATTTATTTATTTTACATGAAATTAAGTTAAATTAAACATCTATAAGATGAACCAATACACTTCTGATTGCAATGTATTTGACACAATTTAATTACAGAGCGTGTAATCGTAGATACTAAACAATTATTAAAACCAAAGAAGAATAGAAGTTTTAAAAGTTAACAGCTTGGAATAATGCTTTCCAGAGACAAAAAACTGGAAGATTTAGCCAAATAAAATGTGCGCACGGAATGACTATTATATTATAAACTGGAAGATGTATATTATTATATTATAAAACTGGAAGATGTAGCCAAATAAAATATGCGCACGGAATAACAATTAATATATTACAAACCAGTCTGTGTACTGTTTGTAGAACATTTTGAAATAAACATTTACAAATGATTCAAAGTGACCACGTCATAAATGTTAACAGGTATATCTTTAAATGTATACCGACCGACAGCATTTAAATGATCGAACAATCCAAGACTCAATACTGAGTAACTTAGTAATATTTTTCAAGTAAAAATGGATTTTAAGACGCGCTTATAATAAAATAATAATAAAAGCGTCATAAACTCACCTTCAGTAGGAAATTGGCTTCTAGGTTTCCATTTTTTTGCTGTTAACAACAGATCCATTGTTGAATATTCTTCCCCCCCCCCCCCCCCCCCCCAGTGAGCGAGGCCCAGCTGATTTATGGGTATATACTTGTATTATAGTTATTCGGTTTCTGAAAGATGTTTTATTAGGGGAGTCCATAAATAAAATGTTGGAGGTGGGAGGTGGGAAGCTTACGAAGAATGACTACATCATCTGTAAAAATAAAAAACTCAAAGTTAGCAGTTCATATAAATACCTCGGGATCCGAATACAAGCAACGGCAAAAACTTTTACTATCCATATGAAAGAAAGAGTAATAGCAGCCCTTCGCAGCATCAATGACATTAGATATCTGCCACAACTGTCGCTAAAAACAGCTATGCAGCTCTTTGAAACAAAAGTAATTCCATCAGCAACCTATGGACTAGAAATAATTTGGCAACACCTCACGACAAGACAACTAAAAGAGTTAGAGAGCTTGAAGGCAAGATACTTAAAACGGGTTCTCCAAGTGTCTAAATACACAAGATCGAGACTGGTATACGTGCTTGCGGGGGAGCCATTCTTCGTAGAGGACCTCAGAACCAGAATGCTTCTTCCATCGACGCCCAGTTATAACAAATTAATACAAGATCTACATGCCAAGAGAGACGAGATCTGGGAAGATTTCTACGCGACAGACGCGATGACCAACAGAGAGTGGACAAATGGAGGATACGAGCTGCGACATATGATAACCAGATACGCGGTTCATGGTTTTCATCATAAGGTGTGCAGAACTATAGCCTTCCATGAACCAGGCCCAAACTGCGTCTGCCAATACTGTGAACAGCAATGTGGAAGATATCACGCCATGAATTGTGCTAATAAAAGAGTATCACTAGCACAGCTGTGCCAGTAACCAAATCCCGAACTATGCACATTGTGCGCAATTCCTTATTATTATTATAAATAAAATGTTCAAGGATTTTACTGGAAAAGAGCATTCCTTTCCTCTGCATGGGATGAAAGTATTTTAATACTCGAAGCACTATTATTTCACAATAAAACACACAATCACTCCCTATTTTTGTTGTTGATAAAGTGCCTCAATAAAAGATTTTCTGCCTGTCTGCTGGTGTCTATAAATAAAATGGACAGGCCCTTTAAGTTTCTATTGGAAATGTGAATGAATATAGATTTATTTACAGAAGGGTAAACTTGCCTCTGCGAGACAAAAAAAATCGTAGTATACTTCCCATTTTCTTAGTCATAACCAAACAGAGTTGTAAAAGTACCCCAATAAATTTAAAGAGAGATCCCTTGCCAGAGAAATGTAGGGTTTCTGTGTGTTTTCTTTATTTTGTGATCCACAGTATGTTTTACAGAAACCAGCCGCTTAAATATTTTAATTTGTTTCAAACGTCTCATTATATTTTGTTACAGCTTATTCATTTGAGGTCTGAGCACTCAGAAGTGGTCTCTCTATTAAGCCATAACCCCTGTAAGATCATATGTAGTATATCTTTACAGATACATGTATTATTGTAGTTAAAAATAAGTTTTATTCCCATCATTTCCATTGTGTGTAGCTGTTTAAATCCTGTGCAGGGCTACGGGCCACGTCACATTCCTCGTGCTCAACACGCATGCGCGTCGAACGAGACAACCTTCCATATACTAGCCTTGGACAAAGAGTACCACAAATAACTGAATCCATAAGGCAATCCAGAGGGGGCAACACGCCCATGCCCCCACGTCTCTGTTCCAGGACAGAACCGGCCTCCGGACCGAACACTTCATCATATTATATAATGTATAGTATAATATATATTATATATTCAATGTATTCGGTCCATCTAGTCTGGATGAATGCACAAAATTTTTAGGACTATGGATTCAAAATAATTTACATTGGGATATTCACATTGATGAAGTTAATAAAAAGCTCTGTAAAGCCACCTACTTAATGAGAATTTTATCCAACTGTACTAGTAAGGAAACTCTCAGAATAGTTTACTTTGCATACATCCACTCTCTCCTTGCATATGGGTTAGCATTTTGGGGAAGATCATCTTCAGCTATTAAATGTTTCAGAACCCAAAAGAAAATAATTAGAATAATGGAAGGGCTAAATTCAAGAGCTTCATGTAAACCCCTATTCAAAAACCTCGGCATCCTCCCACTACCATGTTTGTACATATATCAAAGCTTAATGTTAATTAGTAAAACTACAACAGATGGCCACTCTCCATTTGTAAAAAACAATGAAGTACACTCGCACTACACCAGACACCGTTCTGATTTTTATTCACAACACCACAGAATCACTCTATTTCATAAAGGAACCTTTTACTCTGTAATTAAATTATATAACAGTCTTCCAAAGCAGCTCAAATTAATCCACCAAAAACCCTCATTCAAAAAATCCCTTAAGGCATATTTGATAGACAATTGCTTTTATTCAGTTGAGGAATACCTTACAAAAAATGCATAGGTACTTTAGATTCATCTTGCTATTATTATAAACAATAATATTTCTTATTATTTTAGCTTAGTCTAGTTTAATTATATGTTGACTTGTCCAATATCAAATTGTACGTTGTACATAGTGATTCTCAGGACCAATAAAGAATTTGAATTTGAATTTGAATTTGGATTAGCGAGACTTTAATGTTATGGAAAATTTCATAATTAGAGGTCAGTGTTCCAGCGTTGCCAACTTAGCGTAGTTCCCGGTAAATTTGGTGTTTTTCTTTTTCAATGGGGAAAAACTTGGTTTTAGCGGATAGCGGATTTTTTTAAGGGATATTGTGCTTTGACATGTTTTAAATTTTCTTTATTAAATTTGAGGGTGATGAAATTGCCAAGAATACCTTCGGCTAATAGAACGTCTTTGGGCTAAAGAGATGTTTCCAGATGACGCACCGACAGAAATAATCTTCCAGTGGTTGAAACTTACAACTGTGGAATGGAAAAACAAAGCAAAATATAAGTGAATTTTGAAATGAAATCAGAATCTACAATGCAAGTGGTTTTAATCCTTTCATAGAAATTTTTGAACTACCCTTGTGTTTTTATTGGTGCCATGGTTAAATACAAAAGTTGAAAGTGCTTTCAGCTAGTTGAACTTAAGTTAATTAATTTAAGTTAGCGGATTTTGAACACTGTTTAAACGGAACAATTTTTTTCGAGTTGGCAACACTGCAGTGTTCCCTCCAAACGAGTTTTCGTTTATTTTGTCTTTGTTTGTTGATAGATCACGTGACTGTAGAACGCTAAATTGAATATGTCGGGCCACTATTAGCAAATACTCAAAAGATGGACACAAGCAAGTTAACAGACGTTTTGCGGGCAACGATTGATCCAAATCAGCGGCAGCAAGCTGAAGAACAACTGGGTCAGGTATGGGTTACAGCCTACATGTGGCCAACGATGTTCTTCGTTGTAAAATAGTTTAGCCATCCGCACACGTTGTGGATTGTCGTAAAAGTCACATTTTAACCACCTGATGCTAAATAATTTGGATTATTTACAGGATTTTGAATCCTTGCTGTAATCATTGTGAAACAGAAATGGCCATAATTTCCTATCATATGCTTCCTACTTTTAAGTTCATAATTATGAAACTAAACAAAATACACTCTTAAATGTTTTGTAGATTTAGAAACCTATCTTTTATACAAACCCAAATACTCCACATAGTCAGACAGGAAATTTGTAATAGGTTTTGACTTAGGAATCCAAAGATTCAAGTGGGATAAGCTGGGCCGTTTTGTAATCTTGGTGTAGGTTATTGTAAAGTTTTAATGAGCATGCTATGCAGGTAAGTGCTAGAATAAGAATAGGAATTGATTGAAGTTCTGTCCACAATGTGAAGGATGTAGTTAACCCTTATGTACACGCGCATATATTTATGACGTTATCACACGCATGGGGTATTTTATACCCCAGATTGAAAAATAATATATTTTCATCAAACTATTGAAGAAACAGGAATTATGTACATACATCATACCATTGCTACCTTGTAAACATGAATTTAATGATTTTTAAAATTCAACATAGTAACTTAGTAGGCCTACACATTTAGAAACAGGGATGTCAGTATTACACTTTGAAAATAAACAATCTTCTGGTACTTGTATGTAGTAACTACAAAAAATGTTGTATAAGAGAAAAAGTGAGGCCATAAACAAATTATATACATTCACTTCTCATAATGAGAAAAATTAAATCTCACAAAGACAATTTACACTCCACACTTCAAGTCACGTTATCACACGCGCGGGGTATTTTTTACCCAAGCCCTAGAAAACACACCTTTACTCAGCAAGACAATGTGTGAAACTGCGGTTCCTACACATAATTACAAAGAGGGACAGTTGGCTGAAAGGTATTTGGAAGCCCATTGTTGTAGATTAGGTCTAACAGTGATATCAACGTATCAAAGTTAGAGCTGGGTATATTTTACCCCACGCGTGTGCTTACGGGTTAATAGTTTCAGTTGGGTTGGTAGGAAACCAAAAAGCTTCCCCAGTTGTACGTGATTGCCTTAGATGTTAGATATTTAATTATTAGGCAAAAGAATAGGCCTACTGTGGATAAACTAAGTCCCTCGAAAATTTTCTACGTCCGAAAGTTCACGTTGATATGCTATGAACTGTGAAGATTCCCGAAGTGCCGAGACTAGGAATGGAGGCAACATCTAATATATGCACCAAAACCCCAGACATGGGTTCAAGTCCCAAAATGTAAAAATCGTAAATCCGGTGACTGGTGTTCATACGAACAATATCGAGTCACGTTGGCGATCTCTCCGTGCACGCCTAGCCAGGGGCGGTATCAGACGCGAACAGGTAGATACCCATTTGGTACAATACTTGTGGCGTCTGGACTATAAGCACCGACTAGCAGATCCATTTCAAGAAATGGAAAATATCAGGACTGTTTATCCTGTAAACTAGAGTTTAAAGTTAAGTAGGTTTAGCGCCTTTACTTGTAAATAAATTATTGTTATTATTATTATTGTAAATATTGTACTAGTGTTTGAGGTATTGTAGGCCTACTGATTTTAGAATTGCATACATTCATTTCCATCACAAATAGATCAAACAAACATTTCGGTACATTTAATTTAATTGGAAGTGCTAGCTGCAGCTTCAACCGTAGCGTCACTTGTAGCATTGCGCATTAGAGTCAGTGTCTTCACGTTGGAAATTGGCAGCGTGACCTAGGCCTAGGGTACACAATTCCAGCAATGTTGGCAGCAGTACATGACATCTCCAATCCAAAATGGCACGTGCCTGGTAAATAAAGAATTCGTCGAATGTGCAATTAATCTGTTTATATAAATAAATGATATAAACGTTTGTGTAATTAAAAAAAAAAAATACAGAAAAAAATGTTAATGACGAGTAGGCCTTAAAAATTCTGAAATACAAGAAAAACGCAGGAAACGGAAACTTTTTTGAAGGGACTTATTCCAAAGTTGAGCCGAGTACTTTATGCCGTGCAATAGTCCCCCCTTCCACTCGCTGCCCGCCTGGCCGCTTCCCCTATCTTCTCCTTCACACCCGCTCCTATGCAGTACGCACCCGCTGGCCGCTCAGTAATGCGGTATTTCACAATTAACAAAAAGACCTTTGCACGAAACATAATATTTCACAATTATAAAAAAAATGCCGCAGGCCTGTATATGCCGACAGAACATTTCTCAATTATAAAAAAAAAAAATAACATTTCACATTTAACAAAGAACCTTGCACCATACGTACATTGTACATAATATTTCACAATAAAAAAAACACCGTGTTAAGTTATAACATAAAACATGGCTTAATTGCTGCAGGAAATTTCCCTTGCACCAACAATGCTCTTTTCATAACTAACAAAATATCTCAAAATTATAAAAACAAATTCTTGTGTTAAAACTCATGAAATCCCTCCCTATCATAACTCAAATATACAAAAGCTTCCTTCACAGCTCAGCGTTAACTCATGGCGTAAAGGTTAAGGCTCCTAGCGACGAAGTAAGGGGTCCCGAGTTCGAATCTCGGTCGATCCAAAATTTACAGTTAGAAATAGGTCTCGGATAGGTAGGGGAAGGGAAGAGAGGAAGAGAATACAAGATAAATCAATTATTTAATTTTTCGATTTTTCTGTTTCACCATTTGGTACTAGATGGTGCTACCGTCGCTGCTAGTAGTTCAGATGCCACTGCTAGATGTCTTCACTGTTTTAAGTTTCTCCCCCACCCAAAACCCTGCTTTCCAGGCGGGTCCCGTTAGGGAGTAGGAGTGGGGGACTCGTGCGTGGCATAAATTACTTTTTTCCCAATTACAGGGTGAGGCAGAAAGAACGCCCCGATTACAGAAGGCAAATATATCCAAACCCAATAAAATATGAAAAAAACTGAAGTAATTCTATGTAAGTACACATGATGCCATTTACATCAACGTGATTTGAAGAGAACATCATTCAAGTGGCGGCCTCCATTGTTTATACACTGACTGAGCCTCTCTCGGTAGTTGTCCATGACTCTCATTGTCATTTCGGGCGGTATAGCAAATTCCTGTTGGATTGCCCCCTTAAGAGCTTCCAAAGTTTGGGGACGATGTTGGTACACCTTGGCTTGCAGATGTCCCATCTTTGGAGCCTGAAATGTATGCGAAAGGCACGCTGCGTTGCTGTCAACAAGTCGCCATTTTTAATAAACTGCTCTACGGCATAAGCACGATGCACTCCTGACCAAGCCATGGTCTAAACTAAAACGGCACCTAAGTTGCTGTTTGGCAATATTCACCCCACCCCTCTACCCCCACCCTTCTACCCCCACCCACCGCATAGCTATCTATCTGCGTTCTTTCTGCCGCACCCTGTATTATGGTAATCTTCGAATATAGATAACCCCTGCCACACTGCATGCTATTGCATGTTTTTAATGGGGATTAAATAGGCCTATGTGTGTGCTTGGTGTGATATTTTGGTTAGCACAAAAAACTATCAGATCTAATATTATTTATTTGAAACCTATAGATTCCAGGTAAAAGATAGTTTTAAGTTAACCTGGTAAGCTCTGCCCACTTTCGCCCACTTTCCAGTACATTGCCATGGTTGGAGGTCCACTTCCCCTACTACTAGCCATCACCCTGGCTATCAAGCTGCTTAATGCCGGCAATGGTGCTTACTTTACCCCTGTACCAAATCATATGCACTACGGTAATTACTACTACATATATATATGACCCTTGTACCAATTCATAGCCTACAGTGGCGGATGCAGAATTTTTTTCTGGGGGGATTTGAATAGGTAGAAAGAATACTAAGAAAAATAAATTAACTTACTTGTATAGTTAGTTTATAAAACTGGTCACTTACATTGCAGGAAGAACGCAGGTTGGAAGTATTGGAAAACAAAATTTTAAGGAAAACATTTGCACCAAAAAGAATGGGATGTCAGGGGAATGGAGGAAGCTGTACAATGATAAACTTTACAGTCTGTATTGCTCCCCTAATATTGTAAGAGTAATTAATTGGAGCTGGTAAATATGGGCTGGGCATGTTACTCGAATGGGAGTAGAGAGGCAGGGGGGGATAAGGGGGATATATCAACCCTTAAAATTTGAAAAAAGGCTATATACGCACTCTAAGTGGCCAGTTTTATAAACTATTATACAGTGAGTCCTACGCAAGAGTTGCCCGATGACGCGGGTTTCTGCATCATGGCAGGCACAACTCCAACTCCCGAGCGATCGGGTGAAATATCTACACAAATAAAGCCGCAATCGGTGTAATGATTCAGGTTTTCACATTTACAGTGAAAATTACAATGAAAATAACCACGTACCTCATCACAAGAGTAGATGATGCAGCGGTCTGGTGGTAGGCCAAATCCCTCCAGGGATGTAGCACCACTAGGGTTGCCACCTTTTGGTAAGGCTAAGGAGGGACACTTATCGAATATATGCATATCGCCGTTCTTCATACCTAAATTTGTACATGGAACAATTTAATTAATAAGAGAAAAATGGTAACTTATATATTCATTACAAAGCCAAAACTGAATAGGCTATGTAACAGTAACACCAACATTAGAAAAGAAAAGGCTAGCAAAATAATAAAAAATATATATAATGCGTCTCTCTTAGGCATAATTCGGGACGCTGAAAATGTTCTTTAAATGTGGGATGTCCAGCCAAATTCGGGACAGGTGGCAACGCTAGGCGCCACGGAGGAGGCGTCATCACAGGAAATGTTCTCCTCTTGCATCCACACGATACTGGCACCATTTTAGGAAATTTTCTTTCACGTGCATAAGTTCAGCTTCCGAGAAAGAGTTAATTTCTCTCGTGGTATTGTCTTTAAGTTCTTCTAATGTATGGGAAATTGACCTATACACTTTATTTTTCAAGTTTCCTCATAAGTAATATTCACATACTGTAAGAAGAACTTAAAGGCCACATAGGCCTATCACAAGAGAAATTAACTCTGTCTCGGAAGCTGAACTTAATGCACGTGAAAGAAAATTTCCTAAAAAGGTGCCAATATTGTGTGGATGCAAGAGGAGAACATTTCCATCTCTTGTGATGAAGTACGTGGTTATTTTCATTGTAAATGTGAGAACCTGAATCATTACACCGATTGCGGCTTTATTTGCATAGATATTTCACCCGATCACTCGGGAGTTGGAGCTTTGCCCGCCGTGACGCACAAACCTGCGTCATTGGCCAACTCTTGTGTGGGACTCACTGTATATGTAAGTTAATTAATTTTTACTTCCTCTGCCCGTACTATAGGTACTATAGGTAGAGGAAGTATTGTTTTCAACCCCAAAATTTGAAGTTGAGTTTTTAGCATAGACCTATATACACGTTTCAATTGGAAACATGTCTGTCTGTCTGTCTGTCTGTGAACAGGCTAGCTCCAAAACGGGAAATTGTGTGAAAACAAAATTTCGTATTTGGGTCAAGTACCTTCTGAAGATGTTTGCCCAAGATTGGCGACAGGTTTTTCTTATTTTTAAGGGGACTTTACATGAAGAAATTTTTGCTTTTTGCAATTTTCTCGAAAACGGCTCTAACGATTTTCTTTAAATTTTGTGCATGGGTTGCTTAAACCAAGAGCTAAAACTTTTATTTGAAATATTTTTTCAAACAAATTCTCTGAAGGGTAGTTATAAGCCACCCACTGAATACGCACTCTTTGCAACACAGCCTCTTGTAATGGAAAATTGTACGAAAACAAAATTTTGTGTTTGGGTTAGGTATCTTCTGAGGCTGTGACACGAAGATTAGTGACAACCTCTTATATTTAAGGGGACTTTATACGAAGAAAGTTTTGTTTCTTATTTTCTCAAAAACGGCTCTAATGATTTCCTTTAAATTTTTTACATGGGGTGCTTATATCAAGAGCTAAAGCTTTTATTTGAAACTTTTTTTTTTCAAAAAAATTCTCTGAAGGGTGGTTGTAAGCTTGTCTGTAGAAACTCTTGTCTAGCCTGGTGAACAACTCAATACGTGGACATTCACGGCCTCTTATTCTATATATGTATGTGAAGTGAGAAAGATGTATTGTTGGCCATGCTTACAGTTAAGAAATATCTGAGGGGAATATTCGATAAATTTCGGAAATTATTCTTTACGGCGGAAAGTTTAATAAACATTTGCAGTCACTTGTTTTTTCTTCTTTTTTTGGTTGTCTGCGTTTTTAGTCACAATATTCAAAGAAGGGTCTATAAGGTATTTAGGCCTATAGCATGATTAGCGTAACATTGTCCTTCGTGATTCTGTACAAGGATATGTGAATAATTCTAACTTTTATTTGGGCAGAGGAAGTTATGTGACTTTCACATCAAATTTTTTTTAGTATTCTTTCTACTTACTCAAATCCCCCTCCAAAAAAAAATTCTGCTCCGCCACTATGGAGAGGGACGTTTAATAAAATTTTAATGGGAAGACCAGTAGGAAAAATTACCATTAGGGGAACCATGACGAAGGTGGGATGATGATAGGATGGATCTAAGACCAGCTGGCTGTATAAATTCAAACTGGACACAGTTGACTAAGGATAGGCACACTTGAAGGGCTTATGTTGTTGTGGTTAAGTACCTTCAGGGAGTCAGATTCCTTGGTGACAGTGACTGAGTGAGAAAATATATAGGGGTAACATTGATATATACAGATGTAATGTTCAAATTACATTTGTTGTATGTTTATTACTTTTACAGATGGAGAAGATCGTAGGGTTTTCACCTTCTCTGTTAGAAGTCATTATGGTGTCGGATGTTGACATGCCGGTGCGACAAGCAGGTGAGTTTTTGTCAAGATATACATGTCGTGATCGCCGTATTTGGAGGTCTTCATGATTGTTTATTAATGGATGAAATACTGAATCATTTTAACAGATGAAGAAATATCCAATAGTAATGCCTGGCAAATCCAACACACGATTTGAACTAGTTAACTGGTGATGAATGTCAACTCTGTCATGTTTGATTTGAAAAAATAAATCTACAAAAACTAGCAGATCGAGTATAAAATAGCTTATACTACCAAGAATTGCAAGATAATAATAATTTTCTATTATTGCTAGGCCTACCTGTAAAACTTGAAATAAAACGAAAGTTACACTTATCATACATAGGCAATAACTAGGCAATATCACCTAGTTATATCACCAAGAAAATTGAGATAACTCACTCAAAAAAGTTAAACTCGCTCAGAACAGCACAAACAAAGCAGAGAACACACATCCCCACCACACACAACTTCCACCCAAGAACAGTAAACCTTACGAATGTCACATTCACAGACAATGAAACAAAACTACTTGAGAAAGGACTAAAACACAACTTACAATACAAAGAAAACTCCACGAATCTAAGGAAAATGATAATCGACACAGAAACAGGAGTACAACAAACCAACACAATAGAGCAAAACAAACTCCGATATGAACTCAGTAAAACCGTCACACAAATCTCAAACAACAATCCACATCACAACAAAAACAACAAGCACAGCGAACTCTACACAGCAAAACAAATACAACACAAAGCAGAAGAACATAACCTCACTTTTGCAAAAGCAGACAAAGGTAACACAACAGTCATCATACACACAGAAGATCTAACTAATAAAGTACATGATTACATAACAAAAAACAACATCACAGAAATGAAATCAGACCCCACAGAGGCATACCACAACACCATAAAACAGGTTATAAACAGGTCAAAACACATAATCCCCGAAAACAGAAAACGATACCTAAAACAAATTAAACCTTCAGCACCAACATTAAATGCCCTGCCAAAAGTACACAAACAAGACATGCCAATACGACCAATCGTCAACTACACCCAAGCCCCTGCATACAAACTAGCCAAATACATGGACAATATAATCAGACAGAACATAGAACTGAACACACAAACACAACTAAAGAACAGCAATGATCTAGTACAGAAAATCAAAGACATTGAAATCCCACACAACTCAACTCTAGCATCCTTCGACATCACCAATCTATACACAAACATACCAATCACAGAAACCTTGAACATCCTAAAGACCACACTACAAGAAAACAACACACCGGAACAACACATAACAGAAATCATAAACATCCTAGAAACCATCACAAAACAGAACTACTTCACTTTCGAGAACAAACACTACACTCAACCAGATGGCCTTCCCATGGGCTCCCCCATATCCAGCATACTAGCAGAGATATTTCTCCAACACATAGAACACAACAAAATCCTCCACAACAACAAACACGCACACAAAATAATCTACTGGCACAGATACGTAGATGATATCATCGTACTATACAGAGGCAACACCAGACAATGCACACAACTACTACACCACATCAATAAAATCCACAAAAACATACAATACACAGCAGAATTTGAAATAAACAAAACCCTCAATTTCCTAGATTTCACTATCACAAAAGACAGCACACAGAAACATAAATTCAAAATATACAGAAAACCCACAATGACAGACACACTGATACACAACAGCTCCAACCACCCAACACAACACAAACATGCTGCATTCCGATCCATGCTCCACAGACTTGAAAACACACCACTATCCGCTGAAGACCACAAAGAAGAACTTAACACCATAAAACACTTAGCCATTACCAATGGCTACAACCACACAGTCATTGACAACCTACTACACAAAATCAGAACGAAGAAAAATGACCAAAACACAGAAAAGAAAAAAGACAAATACATCACACTCACATACTTCAACACACATACACAGAAAATCGCCCAACAATTCAGAAAACAAGGATACAAAATAGCATTCAGAACAAAGAACAAAACAATCAACAAAATACAACCCACAGACAACAAACAACACACAAACAAATACAACAACCCAGGAGTCTACAAACTAAAATGCAACGACTGCCCAAAATTCTACATAGGACAAACAGGCCGAAGTTTCAAAACACGATACACAGAACACATACGAGCTCTCAAACAAAACACAGACTCTGCCTATGCAAACCATATAATAACCACAGGACACGAATACGCAGACATCAATACAGACATGGAAATCCTACACATTAACCACAAAGGTCACACACTCAACACACTCGAACAATATGAAATATACAGACACACCACACAAGACAACACCAACATCCTAAACGAACAGTTACAATTCAAATCGCACGCGCTGTACGATACAGTTATCCAGAAATGTCTTCCCAACAACAACAACAACAACACCACGGAAGTCAGTTGCTGAAGATGGCCGCTCCATGCGGTTGAAAGCGCTCCAACAGGTAAACAAAATACCGCAATTTAGTAGTGAATACCAGTGATAAAGCTCTACGCTATACATCAGGGGTGCTCAAACTTGAACTGCTGGCGATCTACCTCAATATTTTTAGACTACTTACGATCGACTCTGAGAGACTGCAAGTGTGTGTGATGCAGGGTTGTCGTACATACACGATACACCCTACCTACCTAGGTAGGGCGTACCGTAGCATATATAGATATTAGCTTTCTGCGCAGTATAGGTACATTATTTTAGTCAAGGTTTGGGTTAGGTTTAGTTAGGTTCTTCTCTACAATATCAATGAAAAAACTCATAGTTATTCAAAATTGCGAGTTTATTGGTTGTTACAAAACAAAAGAGTTACTAAGGAGTGGCTTTGGATGTTGAAGCGTGGCACTGCATGTCCTCAGCATACTTTTCATAAGATGGTACGTAACCACTGAGTGCTAATCGCAAGCATGATGACATATGATCGTCAGTTAGTCGATTGCGATATTTTGACTTAATTATCTTCATTTCAGAAAATGCAGACTCGCACAAGTAAGTTGACCCAAAAAATGCCGTCAGTTGAAGGGCGATTTGCCTTACATTCGGATATTTATCTTCAGATATAAAACACCAGAAATTTGTATCAGATGCTGTAGCTTTGAGATGTATATCTGATATAATCTGCACCAACTCATTTTCAACAGAACATGAGTTCATATTAAACTGACTGGCTATTTCAGTAGCTAATTCCTCAATGTTTTTACATGAAAAAGGATAACTCATAAATGATGCTATATTTTCCAATTTACTGCAATCATGAAAACGCATTTCGAATTGTCCCAAAATATTTGATAATTCAGCCTCATACGTATCATAATTCAACTGAGGAATCCTTGCTTTCAAAGACGGAAAATGTTTCAGATCCTTTCTTTTCAGTTGATCTATCATAAGTTGCAATTTACTTTTGAATGCGTTTACTGCGCTAATCATCTCAATAATAGTTTTTCCTTTACCTTGAAGCTCCAAGTTAACGGTGTTTAAGTGCATTGTGATGTCAGTCAAAAATGCCAAATCATTTAGCCATTTTTCGTTTTTCAAAATCTGAGTGTCATCACCTCTTTCGTCTAGAAAAGCTGTTATTTCGGGCAATAATTCTTGAAACCTTTCTAGGAATTTTCCGCGACTCAACCACCTGACGTCCGTGTGAAGAACTAAATCAGTGTGTTCAGCTGACTCCCTATCTTCCAACTGCAACTGAAAGAGCCGCCGTTGCAAGCTACGTGCACGGATGGAATTCACAATTTTTGTCGCAATGCCCATAATTTCCTCCGTGTTTAAAACTTTTGAACACAAAACTTGTTGATGTATAATGCAATGGAATGAAAAAAATGAAGGGAATTCTTCATTAGCTCGACACAATGCCACAAAACCGTTTTTGTTTCCAGTCATTGCTGGTGCTCCATCGGTTGTAATGCACACTAATTTATATATTGGTAGCTCGTAGTTTTTTACAAAATTGAAGAAAACGTCAAATATATCTTCGCCACGGGTCTTCCCCTTCAGAGGTATGATTGTCAAAAATTCTTCCTTAGCCAACATGTCATTGAATACCATCCGAATAAAAATACACAGCTGGGCAGTGTCTGTCATATCGGTGGATTCGTCGAACTGTAAAGAAAAGTATGTACATTCCATGATATCATGTTTTAGTTTATCTGCGATGTCCTGGCTCATGACTTCAATACGCCTTGTGACAGTCGGACGAGATAACTGAAGTTCTCTAATAGCAGACATGATTTCTGTTTTATTTTTAAAATCTCCAAATAAAGTCTCACCCGCTTCAATAAATGCTTCCTTCACCACCGATCCATCTTCGAATGGTTTCTTGTGTTTCGCCAATATATGAGATATTTTAAATGACGCGATCGTAGCAGCTTTTGATTGTTTGACTGGTCTTGTGAACATGGATTGTTCTTTTTTCAAACAAGATATCAAATCACGTACCTTTAGTTTTCTTAATTCACTCTGTGGCGGAAAATCCTTTTCATAGTTTTTATGAACCGTTTTATGATGCCTCTCTAAGTTACCACGCTTAGGTATTGCAACTGACGCACGACAAATAACACAAATGCACTTATCCTTCACCATACAAAAGAAAAATTCTTCCTCCCAATCCTTATTAAAATGATACGTTTTAGATTTCTTCACTGCACTCATTTTCCACTATTTAATAATAAACTTTGTACTTATCGACGTAGTATCGCCATCAAGTTACAATTCAGAATGACTCCAATTCCTGCAGGCGCAACATTTATATCGGCGTGAACGAAAGTCTCGAATGTTCCCGTCAAACGCGCCGCCCGAAACTAGACTGTACTGTCTCTCGTTGTTTCTAGACTAGACTCCACTGTCTAGTCTAGAAACAACGCGGCTTTTCTTTGACAAGTGCCGCGCGTTCCTTTGATAAAGCCACCTTTTGCCGCAAGCAGTGTTATTTTATTAGTTACCTACCTACTTATTAAAATTTTTTTTCTTCTCGAGATCTACTCAAAAAGCACTCTCGATCGACTTGTCGATCGCGATCGACCGTTTGAGCACCCCTGCTATACATAAATCATCAATAATAAATGTTTTAGAGCCAGTACATATTTTGCAAACTTTAGGTAAGGTACGGTAGTTCATATTGTGGGCTTACAAGGAAAAGGCATTGACTCCAAAAATGCAAAAAATTAGTTATTATTGGTAATAAGTACAACAGATTGTGCTCTGTGCACAGGGAAAACAAACCAGATTCAAACCCTTATAGCCTAGTTCCTGAGCAATGAAACTCACAAACTCTTAAGTCCATTACACACAGAATGTTTTCAGGGAAAAATAATTAAGTCCACTTCATACCTTTTGCCTGTATGACATGTCTCTACAGGCAGAATGATTTAATTCGGTAACTGATCATGTTGATTGACCTCCTTCATGGTCTTGTGGTTAGTGTCGCTGACTACAGATCCGTGGGCCCAGGTTTGTTCCCTAGTACCCCCTCAGATTTTTCTGAGGCAGGGAGGTCTGGAATGGGTGCACTCAGCCGAGGCTGAGGTCGTGATTCAAACTGAAGAGCTACTAGGTAGAGAAGTAGGGCTCCGGTCATGGAATCCACCGTTAACGACCGTGGGTGTGGGTGCTGACCACATGCCCCCTATCCTGCCATCTGCCTATGGGTCATTCCATGTCAAGTGAACCAATGGAAAAACGTGACCACCTCCGATTTTAGTCATACTTGGTTGTCATGAAGTACCACCTGAGATATGTTGAAGTACAAAATATCAGATTTTTATGTGTTGTAGTTTTCCAGTTATACCCTTCTGAAATATGGAAAAAAACCAAATTTTCTGCATAAGTGCAATCACAAAATGACGCATAAATCAAGCTGGAATTGACATAGATGAGTGGGAAAAGTATCAAAATGTAGCTTATATTATGAGCTTTAATTTGATACGTCACACGACTACTTTCGAAAAAAAATATTTTCAAGGTTACCCAAAAAAAATTTGAAAACTGAATTTTTCAAAAACCTATATTTTGAAAATTTTGAAACAATTCTCATAGAAACATACATATTTCAGCATCATGTCCTACAAGTTTTGATAAGGGATCGCAATGGGATCATATTTTTTTACATTTATAACAAATACTATGCACGCTGGGTAAGAATATATGACACAGGAATATTGCACTTAATTCTAATTCTAATTCTAATTCTAATTCTAATTCTAATTCTAAAATCCATTCCTTTGTCCAGGGAGTTGTTTACCAACATGCATATACCAACTAGTAGGATTTTCATTGTGGTAGTATGAAAATTTGTGACAGTTGTAGGAAAGAACTATCAAAGCAGAAACAGGTTACAGATACAACAGATGACTGTTTAGTACCAGTAGCCAATACCACTAGGCCTACTAATGTTGATGAATCATTTGTAGCTTTAGATGTTACCTTAGAGTACCTTAATAAGTCTCTAAGCTCTCTAGAGGAGTCACCTGTTGCTAAGAGGAAGTTGCAAATGAAATCATACTGTGATAAAAAATACAGTAAAATAAAAAAATGTTTGACAGAAAAGGTACTAACAGCAGCAAGTACAAGTACAAATACAGAGAAAACTGTTGACCATAAATCAGAATCATGTGAAGTCATTTGTCAGCTAAAAGAAAAGTTTCAAGAAGAAAATATAAGTGTTAGTGAAAAATTGCAAATTTTAACAGTACTACCTAAAAGCTGGTCATGCAGTGAAATACAAAATGAATTTCAGGTTAGCAACAGAATGGCAAGAAAAGCTAAAGCATTGGTGAAAGCGAAGGGTATTCTGGCAACACCAAATCCTAAACCAGGAAAGGTTTTAAATGAATCTGTGATTGAGAAGGTAATAGGGTTCTACAACAGTGATGATGTCAGCCGTCTTATGCCTGGAAAAAAAGATTTTGTTTCTGTGAAAACGGGTGACAGTAGTAGAATTCATGTACAGAAGAGGCTAGTGATGGGCAACTTGAAGGAAGTGTACGAGCTGTTCAAAAACAAAAATCCTACTGATAAGATTGGATTTTCGAAATTTGCTGATTTACGACCTAAACATTGCGTCTTGGCTGGAGGAAGTGGTACCCACACAGTTGTCATGTCGCGGGTATAAGGAAGGGGAGTGGCCGGGCGAAGCCCTAACTTGTACCTTTGAAATGACGTAATACACCCCTTTTCTTTAACATAAACAATATTTATTTAACAAAGCTAACCAATAAAGCAAATTGATAATACAAATAATTAAAGCACAAATAAAACACGTTTCTTCTATTTCCATAATGGTTACAATAATAATTCCTGAGATTACCTTAGATATACTAAATTCTTGGTTACATGGGTTAACATTATTACCTAATATATTGGTATTACAATTACATACATTTATTATAATTTACTATACGGGAAACATCTTAATCTTCTTTTCTGAATTTAAGGTTTCCTACCCATGCATTAACGATAATAATATATTTGAAATCGACTTAATATTCTTGTCTGAACTTAAAGGGATTTCCTTAAATAAATATACTTTAACAAACTACTATTTCGCGTAAGCCAGTCTCTTGAAAATAATACAGAAGTTTACTTACATACAATAAATATGCACAAGCCCAGCCGTTCCATCATGATGTCTGCTTTCAATAACTATAACTTTAGTCAATGGAGTCTTTCACCGCCGGGGATAATTCGTACAGCAATTATCTCCTGAAGATGTCCCAAGTAGATATCATGATGAGCAGAACGGCTGGCTGGCCTTATATACTGGCTTACACCCACAGATTTGTGTAGGAGTCAGGAAGCTCATCCTTTTACCTTTTATGGACATTAATCAGCATAATAACTACTGGAGTTTGCCTTACACAAGGATCGAACACAGGAAAATCTGATGCAACATCCTGTATCTATTGAGTCACGTATGACACTATTTTCACAGGAAGATATGTGGTCAGTTACATCCTGTGAAGTTCCCAAGATGTACATTTTAGTATTTCAGAAGACCACCAGATGACCACAAAATCCTGTCGGTCTTTTCCTTTGTTGCAACATACTAGAGATGAGTAAGTGTCATATATTCTTAACTAATATAATCAATAAATTTGTAATATTCGATAATCTATCGATAATATATCCAGTAACCAAAACAATAAATGGTAAAGTAATCAGATGGCTGTCTGAGCCATCACACCCCTCTCACCTTAAATGAAAATGTCGTCTGAAAGACTGACCATTTTCAAGAGGCAGGTGTGGTAAACCACTTCCCATATTCTCTAGTATATTATAACAAAACTTCGCAAATTTAAATTTATTACAAAAAAATGTCGGAGAGCATCTATCAGAGTGACCACAGCGATGAAGAGACAGTGAGTGCCCCCAGTCCACTGTCACCGGGCGCAGTCGATCAACTTCCTGTAGGTGGACCAGTAGTTCCACCGTTGGCGGCACCTTCACCGCCACCACCGTCGCCATCGCCGCCGCCTCCGTCGCCGGCGTCCTCAGAAGAGGGGGCAGTCGGGCGGAGAGACTTCGAACTATTTCTTCATCCTGAGGTAAGTGTAATGTGCATACTTCTTTTACTGTAATAACATTAAAAAAACATCGTTATTCTATATGGAACAGAATCAGAGTTCCCACTGTCAATGCTTAGCATATAAAACTTTGTCTGGGTTAGTTTCGACTATTGATGCTACTTGGAATGAACGTGTCCTTTCGTCCATTCGATGTTCAATCTCTTCTTCTTTAGCCATTAACTCGATATCTTCTAAGATGGGTGGAGGTGTGCGATGCTTCCTCTTTGTCTTGCATCTTGCTGGTTGTGGTTCCTTGTCCTTGTGTCTCCATAACTTATAAATTCTTCTTGCTTCCATTAATCTGGCCTTAAACACACAACTTAACACAATAATTATTATTAAAATAAGTGACACACCACTTAAAGAGATAGGTAAGATGTGATGATCGACTAACTCCGGCTGATTCTGTAGACGGTCCAGGGATCGATGTAATTTGGTCACGTCGATCCTGGGTCGTGTCCCTGCTAAGTCCATATTAATTGTAGTTTCTATTCCTGGATCTCCGCTTCCTTCCTCCCAGTGGGTCTGGAACATCTCGATTTCTTGGGGAGTAAGCATAGCATTAATTTTAGGTATGACGATAGTAGGTGTTTTTAGTTCATACACAGAGCGGCCTATTGAGTGTGGTAACAACTGGAAAGTTCCCCCGTAGATAAAGCAGTTATAAGTATTATTAAATAGTCCTGTGCCATTTAACAACACAGTCTCTGTAACGAATTTATCTCCCGGCGGACTCCCATTTTGACATTTCTTGGTTACTGCTAGGGGTGAACTTAGACTGTATATCCAGTAGTCACTCAAGGTGGACCTGATCCAGATAGGCGCGAACTGTGGGCTTTCTATAATTCTCTGGCATGTTTGCTGTACTTGTTTGGTCTTACCTAAATATAAATTTATTAAGCAATTATTTGCTCTTGTATCATATAAAACATAGTCAGCTGGGCATATTGTGAACACACCTTTTTTACAAACATTTAAATCATCTTCAGTTAAAACTGTAAACATCTGTAAATTTTCAGAGACGGCTAGATAGGTAGACTTTGGAACGTTTATAGATACAAACTGATTAAGTTCAGTTTCAAAATAAGGCAATGAATAAGCTTTATAAACTTCAAAATATCTATCACTACCTTTTAAAGGAACTTCAATATAAAGTCTGATTGTTTCCTGAAAAGCCGCTGCATGGACATCCGCTAACTGGTAATATAAATAGGATGACTCTGCTGTCGGTGGCGTTATCATAGATGTACCTTCCGGCAAGTTTAAAGAGATTTCTGTTAAAATTTTTGTAAAATTATGTGGAAGTAGTAATGTTGTAGATAGTTTGCCCATGGACGTCATGTCAAGGCTTTCTTGTAGCTGCATCAGTTGGGCTTTCATATGGAGAATAGTTAGTTCTATTTCCCTAGTTTGTGTTGCAAATAAAAACCATTTTCTTTGCTTAATAGCTTCAGTTCTAATCGTGTCTCTTAACACGTTGCCTAAATCCTTAGCCATTTTCACTATAAGAATAGAATTCTGACTAACACGTTTATCTAATTGTTTAATATATGTAATCTGTTGGTCTGTTGTGTGTACCATATTAATAGCAAAACCTTTTAAATCTTTTATAACACTGTTAATCCGATTTAGATCTCGGGAGTCGAGATTACCGAATAGATAATTAAGGGTGTACCCCACGCCATCAAATAAACCTCTTTTTCCTCTGGGGTTTTTCATGTTTTTTGGTATTAATGCCTTAAAGGCTGCAACATCTGTTTCCATTTCAGCTGTTAAATTCCTTAACCTGTTTAATTCTCCCATATATATGACGTTATCCGCTAAATCACGTTGCACAAAATTTACAAAATTTCTATAACCTGCATATAATTCATCGAGCGCGGTATTTAAACCTAATATCAAATTATCATAATCATTTAGCTGTATATCCACTATCACTGTCCATTATATCACTACAACGGATTGGAGACAAATGGACAGTTTAATAAAATGTAACCACATCGCGAGTCTTAAAACAAAAACATATTTTCTTCTTATTCTGACCTAGTTCGTGGGCGTAATTCATATCTTCTTAAACCTAAGTCATTATTTCTAACTAAATCTACATTATCATCCATATTTACAAAATTTATATTTACACTTTCTCTTTCCGCTCGCCTTCTCGAGCGCAACTCGTAACGATTAGGGATAACCTCGGGTAATGTTCCTGCCCGTTCTCTGTACGGAGGTACCCATTCATCTCCGGATTCTACTTCTATCGACTCGTGTGACATATCTATGGTTTCGTCTACTGGCTCCTGTTCCCTACATATGAACGGTTTCGAATATGTCATACTTTCACTTCCCTCTGGTTCCTCTAAAATAGTCTCTAACTGCAATCGTTCTTGCTCAACTTTTTCGGTAGATGTTTTACTACCTGAATCGGGCAAGTGATGTGTATCTGTTGGCATAGGCACTTTACATTCTTTTAACCTATTCACATGGATTACAACTAAACTTCCATCGTCCCTCTTTATCCTATAAGTTACCTCGGAGGTCCTATCTATTATTTTTGCTGGACCTTGCAAATTTTCTTCCTGCCCCTCTTTTAGCTATGGGGTTATATACATATACATAGTCACCAACTTGAAACTCTCTTGGCCTTTTTCCTTTATCAAAGTATTTCTTTGATGTTTCTTGGCCTTGTTTGTTAGCTGCTTTTACCGACTCGTACGCAGTTTTCAATCTATCAGCTAATACTCGAATGTGACTATCATAGTCTTCTGCCTTTTCCTGTCCACCTATCGCTAATTGTCCCTCATCTTCAATAGGTAGTCGCATCTCTCGTCCGAAGACTAAATAATGCGGACTATACCCTGTTACTGTGTGCGGAGTACTTCGGTATGCCATTACAGCATAAGGTATGTACTCGTCCCATCGTTTTTCATCTTTACTTACAAAATGGGATACCATATCTGCGAGCGTTTTATGAAAGCGCTCACAGATACCATTACTCTGCGGATGATATGCAGTTGTTTGTAGTTTATTTATTTTCAGTAACTTACACACTTCTTGTATGAGTTTGGACAAAAACTGCGCGCCTTGATCTGAAAGGAGAGCCTTTGGGGCTCCGTGCTGTAGCACGATTTTTGAAACAAATTCTCGCGCCACTATCTCTGCACTTTGATTCGGGACAGGTATCGCAAAGCAGTACCGTGTGAAATGATCCACAAATGTCAATACATAACGGTTTCCTGCTTCTGTTGTAGGTAAAACACCTACAAAATCCGTAGATAAAATTTCCAAAAATTCTGAGGCTTGCGGTGGTTCCGCTAGCGGTACGATTCCCGCAGTACCTGGTTTCCTGCGAGCGCATTTATCACAAGTGCTGATAAAGTTTTCTACATCCTTTCGTAATGTGCTCCACCAATATTTTCGTGCAATTCTAGCTACTGTTCTATGAACACCTTGGTGTCCCGCGAACGGTGTAGAATGATAATAATGAAGTACCACTGGAATTAATTCTTGTGGAATTACAATCGCGTATCCGGATATGCTTGTCTTGCTTTGTTTATACAACAAACCGTCATTATCAACACGGAACTCCGGATGCTTTTTCTTTTTCCGCTGATAAGCTTGGCAGTCTGCATCTGTTTTCTGGGCTTTCAATATTGACTCATTACTCAAATTCTTTTCGCAAAACGTCATAGCCACATGACGGCTGAGGGCATCCGCGTGGGTCAATTTCCGGCCCGCATGGTGCACTACCGTAAAATCAAACTCAGCTAATCTTAAGCTCCATCTTACTAACCTGGAACTAGGATCTTTTAAATTTAACATCCACTTCAGGGCGGCGTGGTCCGTCACCAAAACAAAAGGGTGTCCGTAAATATAACATCGAAATTGTTTGGTGGCAAAGATCACCGCTGCCAGTTCCTTTTCTGTCACACTATAATTTATTTCTGCTTTGTTTAATTGTCTGGAGCAATAAGCTATAGGCTTCTCTTGCCCATCAAACTCTTGTGCCAAAATTCCACCAATTGCGGTGTTTGAGGCATCCGTGCAGACAATGAAATTTTTCGAGAAGTCTGGGTATGCTAACAACGGTTGTGTACTCAAAATTTCTTTTAGCATTTCAAATGCTTCTTGCTGCGCCATTCCCCATTCGAATTTGGTTTCTTTTCTGGTTAAAGCTGTTAAAGGTTGCGCTATTTCAGCAAAATTCGGGACATGCCTTCTATAATAAGAAGCTAGCCCTACGAAAGAGCGTATGTCTTGAATATTGGCTGGTACTGGATACTCTCTAATGGCTTTAACTTTATTTGGGTCCGGTTTTATGCCTTCACTAGTGACAATGTGACCCAAATACTCTACCTGATCTACAGCAAACTGGCATTTTTCCGGTTGAATTTTAAAGTTAGCCCCCTCCAATCTTTGGAATACACGCTCTAATTTCTCAGCATGGGAGCGCATATCCGGTGCAAAGACAATAATATCATCAAGGTAGGCAAGGACGTCTATTCCTTTTAAGCCCATTAAAATAGAGTCCATACAACGCGAATACGTTGCTGGGGCGTTGCATAGGCCATAACATAATTTATTGAAATGAAAATGTCCTTGGGGGGTGCTGAATCCTGTCTTTTCTCTGTCTTTTTCGGATATTTCTATTTGCCAATACCCACTCGCCATATCTAAAACCGAAAAAACTTTACTTTGTCCTAAAGAATCCAAAATGTCCGTTATATTTGGTATCTGATACGCGTCTTTCTTTGTCTGCAAGTTTAAATTACGTAAGTCGACGCACATACGCCATTTTGGGCTCCCATCTCGAGACTTTTTTGGTACTAAAAGGATGGGGCTATTGTATTCAGATAAACTTTCTGAAATAATTCCCTTACGTAGCATATCATTTATTTGCTCTTCTACTACGGGTTTTAACGCATGCGGGATTCGATACGGGGCCTTTCTAAAAGGTTTTGCGTCCCCAGTATCTATTTCATGTTTAATTTTACTGGTACAACCTATTTCCGTACTGCCTTCCTTATAAAACAAATGCTGATACTTATGTAGCACGCTAGAGATTATTTCCTTATCTACTTGGTTCAAATGAATGAGTTTCTGTGACACATATTCATTAAATGTTTCAGAGCTGTCTTCTTGTTCACTTACTGTATTCGCAACACTGTTTATCAGCTCTACTTCCTGTAGGGGAGATAAGTCGCCTAGCCTGGTGCCTTTAGATAACACTATCACTTCCTCAGACAAATTAATAATATGAACTGGAACAACATATGACTTATTTAACTTCTTTCTTTTACACTGAGACGGATAATTCATTCTATGCGATTGTTTGCCAAGGAAATCTAAATTTTCTTTTCTCCCAAGGTATCCTTGGTTCATGTCCTCTTTTACGGGGCAAAGAGGCTGAACAGTTCTTGTCCCATTAGAATACCCCAGAGCGCCTGTTTGGCTCGGTAGCTTTTCTGCTACGGAGTCCTCACACCGCTCACTGGTAGATGGTAAGATGGGTGGCCATTCGTCCTCCGGATTTTCGCGAGGCTTTGAGGGAATACATTGGGGGCTTGTGGTCGATAAGGGACCATTCCCCGGGGGTCCATTAGGATCCTTTCTTAACTTCACTACAGCACGTGGTGAATACAAACCAGGTAGTAGGGCTTCTACCGGTTCAAACATTGCACTCGAGGAGTCATCAGGGATTTCGTTTCCAACGACCCTGGCACGGACTATAGTCCCACTGAAGGGAGAGCATTCAACTATTTCCGTTAGGATGACCGACGCAAACCAACCTGGAGAGTTATCCTGACCAGCGTCCCGTAGCTCAGTGCGGCAATCTGCAGGGTCCAAAGCCTGGAGCGGGGTGATCAATCCCTGAGCAGAGGAGTCCCTACAGCCCATTCCATCTCGCGTGACGTCGCGCGAGACAGCACCCAGCGAGCTACATATTAAAGGGATCTGCTGGCCCCCCACCGTGAGGCAGTTAGTTTGCAGGTCTAATTGAGCTCCTACCTTCTGCAGAAAATCGGCCCCCAAAATTCCATCTCCAGGGGATCTTAAGTCACAAACTAAAAAAGTATGAGTATATGGTCTCTCATTAATAAACAACGTGACTTCTTGTTCACCGTCTAGCTCCAAGTTGTTCCCAGTTACACCCCTAGCCGTTATTTTATTCATATTTAGTCGTGCCGAACTTACTGTCGGTTTCAATAACGATACAGCGGCACCGGTATCCGCTAATAACTCTCTTTTAGTTCCCTCAATTATAACTTCTAGCCACAGCCCCGTCGCCGGACTAATTGTGGCTGGCACGACTAGTTTCTTCGGCTCTACTTCGGGAAGACCGGCGGGGTTGTTTTGGTCCTCCCTACCCCGTTTAAACCTGGGCGCTCCCCTCGCCCTTTTCTACAATATCTTGCGATGTGCCCCATCTCACGACAGTTATAACATTGGTACCCCCTTCGACCCGTGCTGCGATAACTACTGTTACCTCCTCGCGCACACAGCGCGCTACTCGATCCTCTGGGACCAGGATCACGTGAAAAACCGCCTCGTGGCGCATTACTGACACCGGCGTTCCTTTCACTACTGTTATTATTGCCATTTCTATCATTGTTACTGCCCCAATGTCCACCTCGTCCTGCTGACCTAGGACCACCACCATATCTATTTTGCGACTGATAGCCTCGACTTTCATTACTGAAGACTCGCGCTGGAACCTTTTCGCGCGTCTTTTCACTCTCTGTTTCCGCCTGGGCTGCCATGGTGGCTATCTTAATGGCTTTATCTAATGTCTCGGGCATTTGGTACTTAACTTGCAGCCCAGGATTACCTTTTAATCCGTTAATAAAACTTGCTAATAAGCGTTTTTCTGCTTCTGTGTTTATTGCCCTTTGTTCAGCCGCATCTGCGACTCTTCTAATTGTTTGCCTACTTAAACGTCGCAGACGGTCAGCAAAGTCTGCGATCGACTCATCTTTTCCCTGTGTCGCTGCCTGCAATTGCGAATAATAATAAAAATCCGTATGTAGCTCCTTAAATCTTTCTAAAAATATCTCTTTTAATCTCGCAAACGTAATTTCTTCCTGTAACTCGGGGTGTGTATCTACAAATGTTTGCGCTGCTCCCTGTACTTTCATTATAACTAATCTAACTTTATCTTTATCTGTTAAATTTCCTAACTCTGCGGCAGATTCAATATTCCGCAGAAAATTTGCAACTGGTCTCCCACTTTTTGGATCCCATGCCTGAATCCATCCTGCTACTGACAAATCCTTAACTCTGGTTTCTTGGGCCATTTTGATATACCTGATTAACTAAAATTCTAATTTTTCTATTGTTTCAGCTGATGCCGACTGTGGACGCGCCACAGACATACCTCCAAGTCATTCGGCGGCGGACATGCCGTCGGTGCGGCGACTCTACAGAGTGGACATACCCCGTGGTATTGTCCCTCGCCAGGGGCCCGTGCCGGCGGCTTCCGACGTGGCCGTTCCCTCAGTGGAACTGCGCCACTACTATCTCGTACGAATACCGGGTCCTGACCCCGGAGGGGCTTCGCCAGTTGCAAATCGCTAACGAGCGGGCCTCCCAATGCAGGGCCCGGTATGGGGACCCTTAGTCTCCCCACAACAAACAAAATTGTATATAATTATATTTATTTATATAAATTTAAGCAAAATAAAAATTTCTTTTGCTTCAACTAACTTCAAATTTTAATTCTACTGTTGCCTAAATGAAATTCTCATATCCTCACTCCTGGACCTAGTACAACTATACTGAGGGAGGTAATCTGTCCTTTCTATTTCTAGTGTTTCATAATCATGCGTTGGGGGTATATACCTAAGTACTATTCTAACTTCTAAGTCAAAAATCACAGCCAAACCTTCCCCATGCTCATATTTATAAATCTTCTGTATGGGAGCTTTAAAATGTTTAGGACGACCCTCAAATGCAATTTCCAGTCTACTCTCAGCTATTAATCCTCTGAATTTATGCTCATGGGCCTTAATCCTGGAAATATCTATATCTGTGTACTTCTTAAAAAATCGTTCCACGAGTTCCTTGGCATACTTCGTGGAACCTTGCAAGGCTAGCGAATTCGACACGGTAAGTACTCTCACATAAAGGACTGTAAACTCTTTATCACAGGGATCTCTTCTTTTAAAACAACACCACGCCATACGGTACGTATGTTTTTATTAAACCTATATTATCTTAATATTATTATCACAGTAGGCTATTATAACGTAATTTACTTAACACTTTTCACTTTGGCTTTCTCTTCTCGACCTGGGTTCGAAAATTAACGTAGTTAATACTTTTTAATTAATCTACAACCGCTGCCACCAGTTGTCATGTCGCGGGTATAAGGAAGGGGAGTGGCCGGGCGAAGCCCTAACTTGTACCTTTGAAATGACGTAATACACCCCTTTTCTTTAACATAAACAATATTTATTTAACAAAGCTAACCAATAAAGCAAATTGATAATACAAATAATTAAAGCACAAATAAAACACGTTTCTTCTATTTCCATAATGGTTACAATAATAATTCCTGAGATTACCTTAGATATACTAAATTCTTGGTTACATGGGTTAACATTATTACCTAATATATTGGTATTACAATTACATACATTTATTATAATTTACTATACGGGAAACATCTTAATCTTCTTTTCTGAATTTAAGGTTTCCTACCCATGCATTAACGATAATAATATATTTGAAATCGACTTAATATTCTTGTCTGAACTTAAAGGGATTTCCTTAAATAAATATACTTTAACAAACTACTATTTCGCGTAAGCCAGTCTCTTGAAAATAATACAGAAGTTTACTTACATACAATAAATATGCACAAGCCCAGCCGTTCCATCATGATGTCTGCTTTCAATAACTATAACTTTAGTCAATGGAGTCTTTCACCGCCGGGGATAATTCGTACAGCAATTATCTCCTGAAGATGTCCCAAGTAGATATCATGATGAGCAGAACGGCTGGCTGGCCTTATATACTGGCTTACACCCACAGATTTGTGTAGGAGTCAGGAAGCTCATCCTTTTACCTTTTATGGACATTAATCAGCATAATAACTACTGGAGTTTGCCTTACACAAGGATCGAACACAGGAAAATCTGATGCAACATCCTGTATCTATTGAGTCACGTATGACACTATTTTCACAGGAAGATATGTGGTCAGTTACATCCTGTGAAGTTCCCAAGATGTACATTTTAGTATTTCAGAAGACCACCAGATGACCACAAAATCCTGTCGGTCTTTTCCTTTGTTGCAACATACTAGAGATGAGTAAGTGTCATATATTCTTAACTAATATAATCAATAAATTTGTAATATTCGATAATCTATCGATAATATATCCAGTAACCAAAACAATAAATGGTAAAGTAATCAGATGGCTGTCTGAGCCATCACACAGTATGCGTTTGTACAGTGCATCAGAATGTTAAATTAATGCTACAAGTGTTGAAATCCAAACAAATTACACTGAATGATGGCACAGATATAAGTAATTATAATTCCTGTTTAGCGAAGTTAATGTGTGAAGAGCCAGGCACAGCATGCCACCTTAATGAATGTCCTTCATGTCCAGGTGTAGATAATTTGAAAGATGAGTTACAGTTGCTGCTAGATAATGAACTGGTGGACAACATTACATACAAGCAGTGGGTTTCTGTTGACAGATGTAATTTAGTAACCTTCATCAAAACTGCAGATGAGTTTATAGAAACTTTGTGTGAACAGTTGTTGATTTTGAAGAGACATTCTTTTATTGCAAGAAGACAGGCAGAATATTATAATCACTTGAAGCAGAATATTGGAGTAAATGAAGCTGTGGTATGTATGGACTTTGCAGAAAATTATTCGTTTGTACTACAGGATGAAGCCCAGTCTTTTCATTGGAACAATGATCAAGCAACTATTTTTCCTATAGCAGTCTACTACAATGATCATAATATACACTACAAAAGTATTGTATGTATCTCTGAATGTCTACAGCATGACACCACTGCTGTTCATTTATTCCAGAAAAGGCTTATCTCTCATTTGAAGTTGGAAGTAATTAGAGATTTGAAAAAAATTTACTACTTCTCAGATGGTGCAGCTGCGCAATTTAAAAACAGAAAAAACTTTTCAAACTTATGCCACCATGTTCATGATTTTGGAATTGAGGCAGAGTGGCATTTCTATGCAACAGCCCATGGGAAAGGAGTATGTGACGGTCTGGGTGGTACTGTGAAAAGACTTGCAGGAAAGGCAAGCCTACAGCGGCCATACGAGCATCAAATCATGACACCAGCACAGCTGTTTACATGGAGTGAGGAAAACATCGACTCCATGCAGTTCTTCTTCTTCAATGAAGCACAATACAACAAAGAGGAAAAAATACTTGCAGACAGATTTCTGTCTACAAAAGCAATACCAGGCACACAGAAGTTCCACAGTTTCATCCCATTGTCAGATAAAGTGTTGTTGACAAAGGTATTTTCAAGAAGTGAACAGTCATCCACTTTTTCAGTGTTAGGACCACGTGTGCAACAGAGGCTGAAGCTAGCAGAAGTAAAAGGATATGTTACATGTGAGAACAACAATCATTGGTGGCTTGGTGTAGTTGTGGACAAAAATGAGACAGCACAGATAGTGGAACTGATGTTTCTGCACCCTGCAGGTCCTTCTCCATCATTTACTTTCAAAAGTGACTGTCCAAATAAACTGACTGTGCCTCTCTCTCAGATCCTCACCCTTGTGCAACCTACATGTCCCACTGGCCGTAGTTATTACCTCTCGAAGGAAGAGATGGATGCGGCAACCATGGCTCTAGAAAATTACTGTAGACAATAAATTCACGTTTTTGTCATTGAAGAAGGGAAGGTAACATGTTTTCTGTAAGTTTTTCTTTTTGATTGTAATGAAATTTTAGAATTAAGTGCAAGATTACGGTGCCATATATTCTTACCCAGCGTGCATAGTATTTGTTATAAATGTAAAAAAATTATGATCCCATTGCGATCCCTTATCAAAACTTGTAGGACATGATGCTGAAATATGTATGTTTCTATGAGAATTGTTTCAAAATTTTCAAAATATAGGTTTTTGAAAAATTCAGTTTTCAAATTTTTTTTGGGTAACCTTGAAAATATTTTTTTTCGAAAGTACTCGTGTGACGTATCAAATTAAAGCTCATAATATAAGCTACATTTTGATACTTTTCCCACTCATCTATGTCAATTCCAGCTTGATTTATGCGTCATTTTGTGATTGCACTTATGCAGAAAATTTGGTTTTTTTCCATATTTCAGAAGGGTATAACTGGAAAACTACAACACATAAAAATCTGATATTTTGCACTTTAACATATCTCAGGTGGTACTTCATGACAACCAAGTATGACTAAAATCGGAGATGGTCATGTTCAAAATTGACAAAAAATTGGTTCACTTGACATGGAATGACCCCTATGGTAGATGACACAGCGGTCGGGTGGTAGGTAGCGCAATAGAATTTAGTTGTTTACATCATGTGATTATCAAGCACTGATTCCAGAACCTGCTGTGGAAGATAGTGCAAGTGATGAGTCTGAAGATGATTGTTAGGATGTTAGTGGACAGTGTTCATGGCTTCTGAAAAGTAAAACCATAATTACAGAGGAATGATTATTCTTTCACACTGGTCGTGTGTAGGCTAAGATGGACACATGAAGACAGAATGAAAAATTCAATGCCACAGCCGGGATTTGAACCAGGATCTTCGGCTCTCCATGCCGATGCTCTAACCCAGCGTTTCTCAACCTATGGTCCGCGGACCACCGTGGTCCTCGAAGATGGTGCAGATGGTCCTCATAGATAATTAAAAAATATCATAAAGCAAGTGGAAAGTAAAGAAGTAAAATTTTTTTACATATTTCGTTATAATTACCTATAATTAATACCCGAAATATTAAGAACATAGGCCTTCTTTTAAAAATGGGATGTAAAATTAGGGGTCCGTAAAATTTTTTAGACATTTTAGAGGTCCTCGGGTTCAAAAAGGTTGAGAAACGCTGCTCTAACCAACTGAGCTACCATGGCAATGTGCCGGTTAGAGCATCGGCACGGAGAGCCAAAGATCTTGGTTCAAATCCCGGCTATGGCATTGAATTTTTCATTCTGACTTCACCTTTCCATAATTACAGACTTTAAAAAGCACTTAATTAACAATTTGGAGGTGCTAAGTTTGTTTCCATCTATATATAGCACAGTTTGTTGCAATTCCTATCAGTAATAACCTATTTTTTGCATTATTGGACTTAATACCTTTCCCCTGTAATCATACTCTTTCATTAGAGGCCTACATTAGAGGCATACATAGGCCTACTCTCATGCTTAGCATTCTTCCTGTGAACGTAGCTTCAAGGAACATTCTAAGCTCAATGAGTTTTAACATATCCTCATTCTTCCCTGAAAATGTAAATATAATACGGTTAGTAACCTATCATGGTGGGTACAGAAGGCTCACATATTAACTATATTAAAAAACTATTTAAAACTTAAAAGAAGGATGTGCTACTATTTATAGTCTGGGTAAAATTTTTAGAGAATTAAAATTCTGGGCATAAGAGAAGATTAAGTCGCCCCCTTACGCTCCAAACAATGCGTTGCTGTTCGCTTGTTATCTCGGCACACCCGATCGTTCCTTCTCTCCAAACTCCCGATCGTACCAAATACAAGCTACCAACCCATACACCAAAATGACAACCCTCTAGCTTACTCGGCAATCCCGACCAGACCACAATCACCACTTCACATAATCTAAATAATGCATAACACTATCCACTTAGTTAAGTGCGCGAGCGGAGGCGGCAGCCGAAGCGAAGCGCCCTTGCATTTTCGAATAATGTACGATACACTGTTTGTAGGTTTCGAAAATGTGGCATATTATATCTTCCACACGTTAGTAAGCCTGTCAACTTTAGTTCATCTTTTGTTTACCGGTATGACGTCACACTAACAACGTCCAATCACGAGTTTCTATGTAATATGAGGACAGAAGAAGTGGTATAAAAGAAAGTGCATCGCGAGGGAGCGGTGGGCGGGAACATTCATCCAAGGTGCGACTTAATATTATTTTTTCCCAAATTCTGTTGCACATAGTCTATACCAGTGGTTCCCAAACTTTTCAGTCCGTGGACCCCTTGAAAAAAATTAAAATTTTGCGGACCCCGTCTGGGTTTTGAAACAAAAAAACTAAATAAACACTTTGATTCAAATGTATTAAATTCAATAAACAAAATAACAATATCAATGGTAACAAATAGAGTTTACTCCTTAATGTGAACAGTGAAGCTGCTTTTGATTAATTAGTTCTGCAATGTTAGGTTTAATGTCTGATAATTTCAATATTAAGTCACTTTCAACTTCATGTTTATTTCTCAACTTTGATATCAAGTACGTGAGGTGGGAGAATGCTGTTTCACATAGATAAGTAGTAGGGAACTTCAAAATTACTGGATATCCTATTTCTTCTTAAACCGCCTGCGGACCCCCTGAAACACCATCGCGGACCCCACTTTGGGAACCACTGGTCTATACCCTTCCTCATGGGAAACTGTTATGTTCAACTTGTGCATAAAAAAAGATTGTCATCTATCATGTTAATTAATTGTGTTTTGGTATGTAATTCTAGGTACATAAAGATAAAAAGCACACATTAAGCATTATACAAGGGAGAATCAAATGAAAGCCACAGTTAATTTTTTCCCACTATTTTACTGCAGGAAGAATGTTTGCTTGTACATTATTTTATACATAGTCCCCTCCCAGTTCAACGCAAGCCATCAGATAGGAAGTGCTTTGATACCACGTGAGAAAAGTTATTTTGGTTGACGCTGCAGCCACTCCTGCACCATCGATTGGACGTCTTCATCAGATTTGAACTTCTGCCCTCCAAGGAGATCCTTTAACGGATCAAAGATGTGAAAATCTGATGGTGACAAAGCATAGGGGGTTGCTGAGAGCAGGTGTTTTGCTTCAACATGGTAACGCCCGTCCTCATGCTGTTCGTGCAACCATGAAAACCATCGACGACATATGCTTCAAGTGCCCTCCACATCTGCCATACTTGCCAGGTTTGGCACCATCAGATTTCCACATCTTTGGTCCATTAAAGGAGCACCTTGGAGGCCAGAAGTTCAAGACTGATGAAGACATCCAATAGGCCTACAGTGTCAACCAGAATAATTTTTCTCATGTGGTATCGAAGCTCTTCCTATCCAATGGCGTAAGTGCATCGAACTGGGAGGGGACTATATGGAAAAATAATGTACAAGCAAACATTCTTCCTGTAGTTAAATAGTGGAAAAAAATAATTGGGGTTTTCATTTGATTCTGCCTCGTAAATAAAAACATAAAATTGAATAGCCATAGGAAGAGAGTATTAAACAAACATGCGAGGCAAGGTGCAGTCTACTAGCATACCAGTACTGGACACGTTCATGAAAATGAACTTACAATGAAAAAAGTTTTCCAGCAAGTACTGTCTTCAATGTAAAAACCAATATGGCTAACAGAGAGTGCACAGCGAGTGTGGTCCGGTCGACACTCGCTTCATCCGCACACGCACCCACACTCACCTTAAATGTCCATTTGGAATAGCACTCGCTGATGTCACGTTCGGGTGCGAGTGCACACTTTTGCGCATATGAAACAGGGCCTGAGTTACACAAAGTAAGATTCACAGCGTCAGACGGAATTTCTCTCATATGGTTGGTTACTCTTATCTGCACTTTAATGCTTGGTTCCAAGTACGAGTATGTGAATTTATTTTACAGGCGTAATGTACCTGAAGAATCTCATGACTGAGCATTGGGCAGATAGAAGAGTGCTACCTGGACAGTCTCTACCATTCACCGTAAATGAGCAGGATCGTGCTAAGATTCGTGATGCTATTGTAGATGCAGTTGTGCATGCACCAGATCTCATCAGGTTGGTATTGTCTTGATGTTAATTATATCTAGGGCTAGGACTTTTAGGTAAATACATATTTTTTTTGCTATTACTTATGATTTCTGGACTTTGTCAAAGTTCCGGTTGGGACCTTTGGATTCAAAATACTGAGTTGCATATCACATAAAAAAAAATATTTTAGATATTTCTTATTTGAATAAATATTCTTGGTAACTTAATTTTTTTACATATTTTACCACATATCATGTTTAGAAATGAATATTTTGACAGTTTTTGTAAAATTGCACCATATTTTCAATGTGATGCGTTGTTATGTTGAGTCAGACAATAAATCAGGGCTGATTTGGCCTTCATTAGTGCAAATTTCTGTTCCCTCTCACACTGCATTACTAAGTTGGAAACAACAAAACAATTGTTGACAGAATCAATAAAAGAAATCAAACACATTGAAAACAAACTTAACAAAATCAGTGGTTCAAAAGCAAACAAAATTAAAGAAAAATTTCTTTCATGCCTAAATAAGAATGAAGGGTTACAAGTGTTGCGCAAAATTTCAGATATTTTAATGGGTAACAGTGTAGAGAACTTGGAGCAGATGGAACAAATATGCAAGATGTTGAACATACATTTTCAAGATACAAGTCTCTGTTTTGTGAAAATCATCACAGCTTTAAGATGCACAACTTAAGATTTACTTTTGTAGTTCACTGCAACAGTTCTACACTTGCTGACTAGAATGACTAGATGAGTAGGGCTACTTCTGTAAATATTGGTTAAATAAGTTAATTAAAATATTTTCATATTTTTTAACATATTTTCGAATTTTTAAACACATAAAAAATAAATATTTTCGTTTTTATAAGCACCTAAAAGTCTGAGCCCTAAATATATCTGATTGGCTGTTAAGGTCCACATTTAATATGAAACTTTTTTTTTTTTTGCATTTTGTTGTTTATTATTTTTTTAAATTATAGGGTTGAGCTTGCTGTTTGCGTAAGCAATATCTTCAAATATGATTGCCCTGAACGTTGGACACAGATGGTGGACAAAATCATCATCTATCTTCAGAACCCAGACGCTGCTGGCTGGACAGGAGCACTCATGTGCTTGTATCAACTTGTCAAGAACTATGAGTAAGTTATCTGTCAAGATTTCTGGATTTCATTCCCTTTGCATTCCTTTTTTTGGATCGTATTAAGGCGATGCTCTATTGGGGGGGGAAAAAAAAACTTCATCAATCAGGAATGAAATGAAATAAATAAATTTTGTAATTTTTCGTAATTCAGGAGCAGTTTTGAAGAGAATTTTAAAGAAAGAAAGGGGGAAATAGCTATTTATGTACCAAGTACGCAAAATAAAGCTTTAGCGGACGAATCTAGTATAGCGGCCTAGGCGTAAGCCGAGGCTGAAATAACGGATGAGTCCGATATAAAGTTTTTGCGTACGTGGTGCATACAATATTTTTAGTAAAAGCTCTCCAAATTATATGAAATGAAACTAGTTTACTAGTTTTTTAATACCAGCTGCAAAGAACTCTTTGTCTTGGTGTCGGAGCCAATTTCCCACAAAATTCTTAACATCCTCGTTATCCTGGAATTTCTTCCCACGTAATGCCTCCTTCAGTGGACCAAACAATTTGAGTTTCAAGTGAGGAAGTTACAACTGCAACTGGCTGGCCAGAACGGTGTTCGTCAGTCACTGATTCTCAACCACTTTTGAACTGTTCTACCCACTTGTAAAAATTTCCATGGTTCATACAGCTTTCACCATACACTTTAGTCATTCTAGAGTATATATTAGCTGGTTTTTCACCTTCAGCAATCAAAAAACGAATCACAGAACGTTGTTCAACCAATGTGGAATTTTCAAGAAGACCCGACATCGTTAAACTTAATTTTGAGGTTATAAACAGAGCGATGTTGATCCATCAGCTGATTAGAACTCATCCCAGTAATGCCAACTTTAAAATCCTAAATGTATCAAACTTGTACTACCAACCATCTTTTCCCTATACCAATTTGTCTCTTTAATTATTAAATGACCCTCATATATTTATCCTGGCATCTTAATTTTAATTGGGGGTATAAGGCGAAAATAACACTTGTACATTGTAAGCTTTGAGGAGTAAAAACTTATGATATGGTAGGTCATTCGCAGCGAAAATTAAATGAAAATCTAATGCAGATGTGAAACATTGTAACATTGCCATGTCATTCAAAGTAAACATTCACAATGAATCATTTGTAGGGCCCGGATTCTTATGTAATTACATATTCTATTCCCTTAGATGTAGCTTAACTAAAAATGAAAAAATGTTGGCTATTTGAGTTTCTGATATGATTATAGCTTGGTTTCATTTTACATATTCATGGCAATATTACATATTTTACATATAATGTAACAAGTGTAACATTTTTGTACATAAAATCTAGGAAATCATAAAATTGAAGATTTTATTTAATTTTGTTTTATTTTTCAGGAACTAATAAATTAATTAGCTAATTTTCTTTCATAAAGAAAACATTTCAGTTGCCAAAGGTAGGGATAATTCTTCTAACATTGTGATTGAATGCAATATACGGTGGTTCTTTGTAGAACAAATTGAGACCAGCTAGTTAGGAATAGGAAGGGTTACATACAGTCAGGTTTCGGTAAGTAAAAATACCATTATTTGCACTATACAAATGAGCTTTTCTAGGAAGTCTTAAGGCTGAAATTGCATCAATCTGTATATGAAGTGGACTTGTTGTAAATAGCTCCAGTTGTATCAAAATTAAGGCAGTGGTCAACTAATGACGGATGTTTTACGTTGGACAGGAAAGTAGTAATGCTTTAAGTGTGTAAAAAAACTGTAGGGTGTTCCACGAAGTCACAGCTTGATCAACATTTCTATAGTGCATTGCACACAAATAATAAAAATCGCTTGTCTTCTAAACAGGTACTTTTAACTCAAATGGGACAGTCGTGTTCAATAAGTGAGTTTTCAGGGCACGAGGACAAATGGTTTTGCTGCAATACATTTTAAAATATTAATTTTATACTACATATTTTGTGATTATTACATGTTTTATTACATATATCCCTGATATTTACTACATTTTTATGTACAGTGGTACCTCGAGATACGAGTGCCCTAACATACAAGTTATTTGAGATACGAGTTGTCGAGCGAGCGAAGTTTTGTTTTGAAATACGAGCGACATTTGAGATACGAGGAACGGCCAGCTGCAACGCTGCACACGGCACACCAGTTTACTGCGCCTGCGCCTCGCGCATTATCCCACGTATTCCCCCAGTGTGCTTGTTTACCTCGCTGTCGAAGCATCTTTGCTAAGTTTTTCTAGGGCTTTGCGCTTTTTGTGCATTTACATACTTTATCACATTTCTTTTTATAACCATGGGTCCTCTTGTACCTTTCGGTGTCAAGAAGTTGCAGAGAGCGTGCCATTCTTTTCTATTCAGTGCCGACTGTTTGGCTTTCTCCCACGTAATATTTCTTCAATGAAGGGTCTCTCTCATAGAGTCATCCCATGTCTTTCTAGGTCTTCCTCTGGGTCTCTTTCCAATATCTCCTAATTGTGCTTCCCACACCTGTTTTGGCACCCTATTATTGTTCATTCGGTTTAGATGTCCAAACCATCTTAATTGACCTTGTTCAATCTGATTCTGCAGAGGTTGAACTTCTAATGTCTTCCTAATGGTGTGGTTCCTTACTTTATCCCGTCTGGTCTTTCCCGCTACATTTCTTAAAAACTTCATTTCAGCTGTTTGTATCTTTTGTTGCAGTTTGTTGGTTATTGTCCACGATTCACTTTCATATATCAATGTTGGAATATATGTAGAATTATATACTGTCATTTTTGTCTTTTTACTAATTTCCTTCTTCCTTAGAAATCCTCTATTTATGGCATAGTAGAGTTTACTCGTATTAAGTAGTCTTGTATTCAGCTCCTCGACAATCTTTCCATCCTGGTTAATAGTTATCCCAAGGTATTTAAAATTGTCAACTTGTTCTAATTCCTTGTCCCCGATTTTCACTTTACATTCTTTCTTTTCCCTTCCAATCATCATTGTTTTTAGTTTTATTTTGGTTTATCACCATATTCCTCTTTTCTAGTTCTGATCTCATTAGTTCTCTATTTCTTTGTAAATTTGCCTCAGATCTAGCAAACAGTACTATATCATCCGCATATAGTAACTCACATATGTTTATACATTTCATCTTCCAGTTTCCAACTGGAAATTTCCTCAGCTTTCCTTTTACTTCTTTGAGTACATCATCCATTAATATTATGAACAAGTAAGGAGAGAGTATATCTCCTTGTCTTACTCCAGCTGTAACTCCAAACATCTCAGAAGTATAATTTCCAGTTCTGACATAACATCTACTTACTTTATAAAAGCTTCGTATAGCCTTTATCAGATGCGGATTGATTTCCTTCTTCTTTAACACTCTCCATATTTCTCGCCATGGAACCCTGTCAAAAGCTTTTTCCAAGTCCACGAAACATAAGTAAAGCTCTCTATCATATTCTATTATTTTTTCAATTACTTGCCTCACAGTGAATATATGGTCTTGGACACTTCTGCCTGGGCGGAACCCACTTTGTGTTTCTTCCAGCTTATTTTCTACTTCCTCTCTTAATCTTGTTTCCAGTATTCTGGAATATACTTTCCCTGGTACGCTAAGCAATGCAATTCCTCTATGGTTTTTACATTCCCTATTGTCTCCTTTCTTAAAAACCGGTATAAGGATGGAAACTTCCCAGTCCTTTACAATCTTCTTTTCTTTCCATGATATCTGAAGAATCTTCAGTAGGACTTCCTCAGCTCTCCTCCCCATGTATTTGATCATTTCCGGTGCATTTTTATCTTGCCCAGCTGCCTTCCCCGTTTTCATTTTCTTTATGGCTTTCTGGAGTTCCTCCATTGTAATCTCTTTTCCTTCTTCTCCACATGGCCCTTCCTGTTGTTCCTGTTCTTCTTCATTTCCTTTAGTTTCCAGTAGCTCCTGAAAATATTCCTTCCATCTTTTCATTATTTCTTTTGGTTTCGTCAGTAAATTTTTCCCTTTATCATAAATTAATTTCAAAGGGCATGGTTTCTGTTTCTTCATACTCTTCAGAACTTTGTAGAACAGCTTTTGGTTTTCTCTATAATTTTCTTCCATTTTCTCACCAAACTTTTCCCACATTTCTTTCTTTGCTGCTTGCACTGCTTTCTTTACTATCTCTCTTTGTTTTCTGTATTCCTCAAAAGCTTCTAAAGTGCCCAGATCAAGGTATTTCTTCCATGTATTTTCCTTCTCTTTTATCAACATTCCAATTTCAGGAGTCCACCAGTGTGTTACTTTTCTTGTTCCTGTTGATTTAAACGTGCCACAGACCTCTGCTGCTGCTGACAATAAAGTATTCTTCCATTTCATCCATATCTTTTCTAAATCTTGCTCCTGGGCTATGTCTACTTCCTGCTCTTTTAGACTTTCTTCCACCTTTTCCTTGTAGGTTTTTTGATTATCCTTCTCTCTTAATTTGTAAACTTTGATCCTTTCCTCCCCTTTCATTTTTTCCCTCTTTTTTTTTTTTTTTTGGTATGTAAGGTCTGTGTTTCTTCATTCTAGCTTTCTCCATGGTTACAAGCTTATGATCACTGCCTAATTCTGGGCCTCTTCTCACTCTTACATCTCTAATATGTTTCCTCATTTCTCTCTTAACAATTATATAGTCTATAATAGACTTCTCATTTCGGCTTCGTTCCTCTCTAGTGAATTTATGTATATCCTTATGGATAAACATAGTATTTAATATCACTAGGCCGTTCATTACACAAAACTCCAGTAATCTTACTCCGTTATCATTTAATGCCTCTTCTCCTTCTTTCCCAATTACTCCTTCCCATTCTTCTGATCTATTTCCGACCCTTGCATTCATATCTCCTAAAATTATAATATCTCTCTCTTTCAATTAATATCAATGGGGAAAATTGCTTTGAGATACGAGCAAATTGACATACGAGCAAGGTTACGGAACGAATTAAACTCGTATCTCGAGGTAACACTGTATTTCGCACTTTCATATTACATAAAAATCCGGGCCCTAATCATTTGACTTAAATTTACAGGAATTATTGTGGGGAAGAGAATATCAAATAACGGAAAATAATATCCATGATGATATTGTATATTATGTTTTATTATAGAGTAAGAAGGCCTGAGGAATGTGGGCCACTGAACAAAGTCATGAATTTGCTGCTCCCAATGATGTACCAGCTATGTGTTCGTCTTCTTCCCGACCAATCAGAACAGTCTGTCCTGCTACAGAAGCAGATACTAAAAATATACTTTGCTTTAACACAGGTATGTATTTGTATGACCTTCTTTATATTGGTGGTTAATTTACAACTCCAAAGTATTTTTACCCCAAACAGACTTTCTTTTTCTAAGGTCTGTGTTCACATTGTGATTTTTTTAGGTAGATTTCGAAGAAAAATCTAACTATTGCAATGGATACCATGTCATGATTTTCGAAAAATTCTTTCATATCTTTACGTTTCATGCTCCCCTAAGTACGAAACCACCGCCCGTTCAAAAAAAAAAATTGTGATATTTATATATATATATATATATATTTAGAACAAGCAATAATCCAAGCAGCTAACACAAACTTCCAACCATCAGAACAAGAGGATAGCACACACAAGCTAACACAGGAAACAGTAAAACTTATAGAGAAGCGAGAGAAACTAAAACATGAGAGAGAGACAAATACCGATAAAAAACGAGAATACACGGAAGTGGATTTACAAACCAAAAGAGCAATTAGGAGAGATCTAAGAGAATATAGAACACGCACGACAAGACAGATATTACAGTCAACAAAGTCAATCAGGAGAGCAAAGAAGGAGACTACCGAAGGGAAACAATGGATTTTAGGAGCAAAAACACAAGATGGCACCAGGAAAACCACAAGAAAAGACATCAACACAGCAGCCACATGCTTCTACAAGCAGCTATACACGAGTACACTAAAACCCAACAGCCAAAAAGGGAATACGAACATAATAGGAGACTCATAGGAAACAGTACCCCCCATAATACTCAGCGAAGTCAGAACAGCCATAGAAGATCTAAAGGAAAACAAAGCACCAGGCGAAGACAAAATATTAAACGAATACATGAAGATAGGACAAGACCAACTACTAATCCCAATCACCAGGATCTTCAATAAAATCATAGAAACAGAAATACTACCAACCCAGTGGCTGACAAGCACAATAGTACTACTGCACAAGAAAGGCAATAAAGATGATCTAAATAACTTCAGGCCTATTAGTCTAATATCAAACCTCTATAAATTATTCTCCAAGATAATCACCAGAAGAATTACAAAACAACTAGATGGAAATCAAACACAGGATCAAGCGGGGTTCCGATCGGGTTACAGTACCATGGACCACCTACAGACCACTAAACAGGTGATGGAAAAGTCAGAGGAATTTAACCTCCCACTGTTCATAGCCTTCATCGACTATACCAAGGCATTCGACTCTGTGGAGCACACTAGTGTCTTCCAAGCACTGTCTGAACAAGGAGTGGAGAATAAATACATCAGGCTACTATCCCAACTATGCAGAAAATCACAGGCTAAGGTAGCAACAGAAAGAGTTGGACAACCTTTCAAGCTAGGGCGAGGAGTTAGACAAGGCGACCCCATATCCCCAAAACTGTTCACCAGTCTTCTTGAGAGTATTTTCCGGAAAACAAAGTGGAGGAAATGTTATGGAATTAATATGAATGGGTACAAAATCACAAATCTCAGATTTGCAGATGATGTGGTCCTGTTTGCAACAAATGCTCAACACTTACAGGAAAAGATACAAGAACTGAATAATGCCAGCATCCAGGCAGGGTTAGAAATGAATATGACAAAAACCAAAGTAATGACCAACAGACAGACAACCCCAATCAAGGTAAATACGATAGAACTTGAATATGTATCAGAGTACGTATATCTGGGACAACTCGTCTGTTTCCAGCAGAATATGGAGAAAGAGATTAGGAGAAGGATGGCCATAGCATGGAAAGCCTTCTGGGCACTAAAATTCATCCTACTAGACAGAACTCTCAACAGAAGACTAAGGCTGGAAGCACTGGAAACAAGCATCTACCCAACAATGTTATATGGATGCCAAACATGGAACCTGACGGAAGGACAGAGAAAACGGATTCAAAGCTGCCAAAGAAGAATGGAGAGGAAAATTCTAGGGATAACCTGGAGGGAGAGAATTTCAAATGTACGACTAAAAGAAATGACAAAATCTAAGGACATCTCACAAAAAGCCATGCTTCTAAAATGGAAATGGGGAGGACATGTGGCACGACTCAACAACAACAGGTGGGCACACATTTCAACAACGTGGGACCCCCGTAATGGCAAGAGACACCGTGGAAGACCAGGTACCAGGTGGGCAGACGACTTCAAGGCGGAAGCAGGCGTACACTGGTCCACAATGGCAAAGGACAGAACCAAGTGGAGAGCAAAACTAAAGGAAAATGACAAGACAGTGCTATAAAAACAGTTGTGCAAAATCAGGGTTGTGGAAAAGACAATCACAAGACAGACTTCAAGTCAACCTTAGAATGTTGAAGATCATATGGACTAGCCCTCCATATGTGATACCTAATCGAGCTAACCCTAATTAGGAGGCCATAGCCCTTCATGGGACAAATAAGGCTTATTCATTCATTCATTCATTCATTCATTCATATCTATATATATATCTTTACACGTTAGCGGCCGTAATTTTGAAGATATTTGAACCAAATTTTATTATGTCATTTCTAGGCCCAATAGTTCGGACAAGTTCATTAATGAGCAAATTTGGCCCAAGGGGGTGGTCGGGGGAGGGGGTTGAAATTTTTAAAAATGTATATCTCGGCCCCTATGAAGTATAGAGGGAAACTTTGTTTGAATAAATTAGAGTACTCCCTATGGAGTTCACAGTGACACCAACGATTCGGGGGTGAGGGTGGGGGTGGGGGATGAAAATTCGAAACTTTTGAAACCACGTCTTGTGGGATATCATTGAAAAGCTCTTGATGAGTACTGTACAAATCAATAAATAGTTTCTTGATAGCTCTCATATGATGCGAGATTTTAATGTTTGAAAATAATAACACTTGAAAGAATTATTATAATATTATAATTTTGTCTTGTTAAGCGGCTTTGCTAATTTTATTCATTGCTGATCTTGCGCACGGCCTCCCACAATATTATATCCTATTCTTGTTGTCAAAACAAATGATTGTAGGCTCTTCCTCTTGACCGAATTCAGTTCTTATTACTGCGGGTTTGCCATGCCAAGGCTAAAAAAGAAGAGTGCTGCGCAGTGATAATAAATTAAACCAAAAGCACTTCAAAATCTACCTCAGCCTGTAGGCCTGCCTAAAGGGATTTTTTTTTAATATTTATCTTGGGTATCACAAGCTCAGATTATATAATTATCGTAAGTAATCCCATGAGAGTTGACAAGTTTATCGAGAGCGAATTTATCTTATGAAACTCATCAACTGAAGTTGGATTTATTAAGACTATTCCATGAATATAAATGTAACGGGTTATACAAATAATAATTACTTTCGTGCTTTGTTGTATAAAAACATCTGCGAGATCACTGCATACTATGAATCAACCATCTATGAATCGATTCGAGTTACCATGGTGTAACCAGGGCTATCAATGGTACATATAAAACATAGTTAACTTCATTCAGGTAAGCTAACAGCAGAACAGAATGAAAGCACATGAACTGGCTGGCACCGTATCAAAATTGTGTTGTTAATCAATGTACATTTCTATTATTTCAATTTCCAAACAAGTTATTCTGTATAAAATAATCTGTTTTTGTGCTGCTTAATGGCAACGTATAACGTATTAATGACTGCATACTGATGCTTAAGTGTCCAGTAACAAGCAGCACGTTTTACCCGTTAAAATGGCCTCGTGATTCCTACAAGAATATTGTAAGATAAACGGCCATGATTGGTCTATATCCGAGGAATTGCTAAACGTTATTGGTCAATATCAAACACGCTGCATATGAGTGGAATAGTCTTGGTTAATCTGTCAGCTATCACACATCATTTATTATCTTGATTTTCAAAAGCTCTGATTTTGTCTACTTCCCTTGAAGCTGTTGGTGTATGTTAAATCTCCATCTTGATCATTAGTGTATATGTTTTTCTCTCCAATCTTACTTTAAAATGCTTGTTACGAGGGCAAATCAAAAAGTAAGTTACACTTCCAATTTATGGCCATTTATGAAACCACCTACACATAGGCAACATGGCTATGACAACATACAACATACGTTCAGTTTTCCACATAGTCCCCAAGAGACTGTAAACATTTCTCAGATCAGTCAACCAACTTTTTGATTCTGGATGCGTAGAAATCGCCTCCAGCGCTACGTAGCCACCTGGAGATAGCTGCTTTCACCTCATCATCATTTCGGAATTGTCCACCGAGATCCTTTTTCAGCTTACCGAACACATGATAATCGCATGGTGCTAAGGCTGGACTGTATGGAGGATGTTGCCATACCTCCCACTTGAATCGCTGCAGCAGTTTCATCTCTCAACCCTTCTCATAACCCCTTCATTCCTATCCTTAAATCTCTTATTTCCTCTCCTTTCTTTCCAGTTTCCCTCATTCCTGTACTTTCAAATGCTGTCTGTGTCGTTTCATCAATGGGAAATGGGTCTTGTTACAAGCAGTGGAGTTGTGTAGTGAGAATTTGATTTGTTGTTACAGTACTGCCTGCCGTTAGATCTGATTTCCCGTGAGGTGTTCTCACAGTGGATGGAGATAGCCCGTGCTGTGGCAGACAGACCTGTACCAGAGCAGACTAATGCAGTGGACGAGGAAGACAGAGTAGATTTGCCTTGGTGGAAATGCAAGAAATGGGCTCTGCACATTCTACACAGGATGTTTGAAAGGTTTGTTACAAAGTTAATATTAAAATAATTTTTCCGTCAGTTTTCTGCAGTATTGCCAGTACTGAAAATAAATATTTCAGAAGATGCAAGAAAATTTTGGAAGTTATTTTTGTTTGACAGTATTATAACACGCTTATTACATGTGACGTAATTTCATCATAATGATATTTATTAGGGATGGGTCGATACCAGATTTTCTCAATACTGATACATGATTTTTTCCTCGATACTCAATACCTTCAACATTTCCAGTTTCAATAAATAGGTTCATTAAAAATTAAAATTTGAGAGAACTGTGTAATACCAACTAAATTAATTAAGTCTGCATATTTAATGAGACAAAATTTAATATCATCAGTAGCCTATAATTATTTTTAAACTCTACTTTAAAACTAAAATTAGTTTTTTAAACAGTCCACTTACAAGTTTTTGTTAAAAAAATACTAGCATTCTCACTTAATTGCAGAATTACAAAAGTTTCGAAAAAGTATCGAGCGAGTTTTCTGAAGTATCGTTCGATGCCGATACCATGCAAGTATCGAGAGTATCGAGGTATCGAAAGTATCGAGGACCCATCTCTAATATTTATTTCAACACTGTTTTCCATTTCGAAACTGCTGTGGTAGCTATTATCATTGAACATGGAACGATCTTGAGACCTTGACGGTAGCAGCTGAAAATTGCGTAAACATTGGCCTGTATTTAAAATAAAATGAATTCTGTTTGTGTTAATTTTAAAATCATACAGAAATGAATTCATTTTATGTTGACAAAATCAGTTGGTTTGAAGAAAAGGAGCAAAATGAAGCTTCAATTCGACTAAAGCTGTAAGCTGCCATTTGTTGGAGAAGACAACTACAATGTCTGAGTAACCAACTGATGCGAAGGTTGTGGTGGGCTTGAGGTTTGAGTGAATCTAAGATCTTTTCTTATGGGTCATTCCATGTCAAGTGAACCAATTTTTTGTCAATTTTGAACATGACCATCTCCGATTTTAGTCATACTTGGTTGTCATGAAGTACCACCTGAGATATGTTAAAGTGCAAAATATCAGATTTTTATGTGTTGTAGTTTTCCAGTTATACCCTTCTGAAATATGGAAAAAAACCAAATTTTCTGCATAAGTGCAATCACAAAATGACGCATAAATCAAGCTGGAATTGACATAGATGAGTGGGAAAAGTATCAAAATGTAGCTTATATTATGAGCTTTAATTTGATACGTCACACGAGTACTTTCGAAAAAAAATATTTTCAAGGTTACCCAAAAAAAATTTGAAAACTGAATTTTTCAAAAACCTATATTTTGAAAATTTTGAAACAATTCTCATAGAAACATACATATTTCAGCATCATGTCCTACAAGTTTTGATAAGGGATCGCAATGGGATCATATTTTTTTACATTTATAACAAATACTATGCACGCTGGGTAAGAATATATGGCACCGTAATCTTGCACTTAATTCTAAAATTTCATTACAATCAAAAAGAAAAACTTACAGAAAACATGTTACCTTCCCTTCTTCAATGACAAAAACGTGAATTTATTGTCTACAGTAATTTTCTAGAGCCATGGTTGCCGCATCCATCTCTTCCTTCGAGAGGTAATAACTACGGCCAGTGGGACATGTAGGTTGCACAAGGGTGAGGATCTGAGAGAGAGGCACAGTCAGTTTATTTGGACAGTCACTTTTGAAAGTAAATGATGGAGAAGGACCTGCAGGGTGCAGAAACATCAGTTCCACTATCTGTGCTGTCTCATTTTTGTCCACAACTACACCAAGCCACCAATGATTGTTGTTCTCACATGTAACATATCCTTTTACTTCTGCTAGCTTCAGCCTCTGTTGCACACGTGGTCCTAACACTGAAAAAGTGGATGACTGTTCACTTCTTGAAAATACCTTTGTCAACAACACTTTATCTGACAATGGGATGAAACTGTGGAACTTCTGTGTGCCTGGTATTGCTTTTGTAGACAGAAATCTGTCTGCAAGTATTTTTTCCTCTTTGTTGTATTGTGCTTCATTGAAGAAGAAGAACTGCATGGAGTCGATGTTTTCCTCACTCCATGTAAACAGCTGTGCTGGTGTCATGATTTGATGCTCGTATGGCCGCTGTAGGCTTGCCTTTCCTGCAAGTCTTTTCACAGTACCACCCAGACCGTCACATACTCCTTTCCCATGGGCTGTTGCATAGAAATGCCACTCTGCCTCAATTCCAAAATCATGAACATGGTGGCATAAGTTTGAAAAGTTTTTTTCTGTTTTTAAATTGCGCAGCTGCACCATCTGAGAAGTAGTAAATTTTTTTCAAATCTCTAATTACTTCCAACTTCAAATGAGAGATAAGCCTTTTCTGGAATAAATGAACAGCAGTGGTGTCATGCTGTAGACATTCAGAGATACATACAATACTTTTGTAGTGTATATTATGATCATTGTAGTAGACTGCTATAGGAAAAATAGTTGCTTGATCATTGTTCCAATGAAAAGACTGGGCTTCATCCTGTAGTACAAACGAATAATTTTCTGCAAAGTCCATACATACCACAGCTTCATTTACTCCAATATTCTGCTTCAAGTGATTATAATATTCTGCCTGTCTTCTTGCAATAAAAGAATGTCTCTTCAAAATCAACAACTGTTCACACAAAGTTTCTATAAACTCATCTGCAGTTTTGATGAAGGTTACTAAATTACATCTGTCAACAGAAACCCACTGCTTGTATGTAATGTTGTCCACCAGTTCATTATCTAGCAGCAACTGTAACTCATCTTTCAAATTATCTACACCTGGACATGAAGGACATTCATTAAGGTGGCATGCTGTGCCTGGCTCTTCACACATTAACTTCGCTAAACAGGAATTATAATTACTTATATCTGTGCCATCATTCAGTGTAATTTGTTTGGATTTCAACACTTGTAGCATTAATTTAACATTCTGATGCACTGTACAAACGCATACTGTGTGGGTACCACTTCCTCCAGCCAAGACGCAATGTTTAGGTCGTAAATCAGCAAATTTCGAAAATCCAATCTTATCAGTAGGATTTTTGTTTTTGAACAGCTCGTACACTTCCTTCAAGTTGCCCATCACTAGCCTCTTCTGTACATGAATTCTACTACTGTCACCCGTTTTCACAGAAACAAAATCTTTTTTTCCAGGCATAAGACGGCTGACATCATCACTGTTGTAGAACCCTATTACCTTCTCAATCACAGATTCATTTAAAACCTTTCCTGGTTTAGGATTTGGTGTTGCCAGAATACCCTTCGCTTTCACCAATGCTTTAGCTTTTCTTGCCATTCTGTTGCTAACCTGAAATTCATTTTGTATTTCACTGCATGACCAGCTTTTAGGTAGTACTGTTAAAATTTGCAATTTTTCACTAACACTTATATTTTCTTCTTGAAACTTTTCTTTTAGCTGACAAATGACTTCACATGATTCTGATTTATGGTCAACAGTTTTCTCTGTATTTGTACTTGCTGCTGTTAGTACCTTTTCTGTCAAACATTTTTTTATTTTACTGTATTTTTTATCACAGTATGATTTCATTTGCAACTTCCTCTTAGCAACAGGTGACTCCTCTAGAGAGCTTAGAGACTTATTAAGGTACTCTAAGGTAACATCTAAAGCTACAAATGATTCATCAACATTAGTAGGCCTAGTGGTATTGGCTACTGGTACTAAACAGTCATCTGTTGTATCTGTAACCTGTTTCTGCTTTGATAGTTCTTTCCTACAACTGTCACAAATTTTCATACCTACCACAATGGTGTTAAACATGTCACACATCCAGTCAGTAACAGGCCTCACACTTCTTTTCACACCCTGATGTCTGTCTGTTCACGCAAGCTAAGTGTTTTTTCCAGCATATTTATTATGTGCAGTAAATAGTTTTAATTCAAATCATCCGCCAGGTGTTCTTGCGCCAAGCATTAAGTTGAGTAGGCGTATATTTCATCATATCCTGATCACGAGTTCTTTGTGTCGGGTATTCCCTCTTTAAAGACGCCTTAAAGAGCGTCAGGAAGCCTCATCAGTATTAAGCCTGCAGTTACACGATCAAGTCACGGTCTGACACTGCTCCGGTTCTAGTAACAAAAGCCAGTTCGCGCTCTTTGTATTTTCACTAGAAATCATTGGAATAAAACTTCCTTATAAGTTTTATTAATTTCAAGTAAATTACTTATACATAATTTACTTATTCGCCGTATTATAAGTTCATTAGATTCACTTATTAGTTCCAAGTAATTAAATAGCGTGTGACGTCATCACTCACCAAGAAGCTATAAAACGTGAACAATCAAGTGCTAATAACTTAAAATACATACATTCTACAGCAATTTTTATTACCATCAAATTGATATATAATTCATTAGTAAATTACAAAATTTACTAAATTACTTTCAATGGTGCAATCTGGTTCGCGCCAAATTCCAATTCATTTTTTCAACGTGTTTATTCAATTATCATTCAGTGTTCACCTATTATTTCTTCGAGTGTTACAAGTATTAATAAAGTGCAAGTATTTCATTACATTCTAGATTGTTTAACCAATATGTTTCCTTCGATCTCTGTACCCAGTGACCTCGTGATATAGTCCCTTCTTGCTCTAAATGGTCCTCCGAAATCTTATACTTCTCACATGTACATTGTTTCATACTTACATGAAGCTACCTTATTAAGCTATCCTACATTTATCCATCTCACGGATATTATCGTCCAATCCCTAGCATTGGTCCTCTCACGAGCCAGTCCCAAACATTGGTCCTTTACCGGGCAGGATCATATTGGTACAATCTTATTTATTGCATACTTGTATTCGCAAATACCGTTTCTCGAGTTCGTCTCATTCATATGTGCTTCCGCGTCGGTCAGTTCGTGAGTTCCAGCAACCCTGAACTTCGCATCGAAGACAGCATCATGCAGCAGTGATTCGACTCATCGTGGGATTCCGGTCCTCAGTGAACATCAAGAAGACAGTGAACAGTTAATACATGCATTATCGTGCAGCAGTGGTAGAATTTCAAATCTTCAAGAACAAGTAATTTCCACATTTCGCATTCAAGATGGAAAGTGAATTGAAGGAATTAACGAAAAAACGTGCTTTTCTTAAAAGAAAACTTACGTACATTCAGAAGTACAGTGACAATATTACTGAAGAAGTTGATATATTTCGATTAAAAGTTGAATATGACACTCTTAACGAAGTGTGGCAAAATTATGAAGTGGTACAAACTCAAATTGAAGCTATTATCGAAGCTGAAAGTGAACTTGACATGCACGCACAGTATGACGAAGAGATGAATAACAAGTACAAGGTGCTAAAGGCTAAGCTTAGTGAATTGTTATTTCTACACGACCAACCAGTGCGTAGTGTAGGCTCTCATCACAGTCATCAATCTAATCACAGTGGTAATTCGCATCACACGTGTCAATCTTCTACTTCACAATGCAACAATAGAAATATACAACTTCCAAGGATTCAAATTCCAGTGTTTAGTGGGGATGTGACTAACTTTAAACACTATCACGACACTTTCAGTAGCTTAGTGGTAAACAATGAATCGTTGGATTCCATCCAGAAATATCATTATTTGCTGAGTTCTCTGAAGGGGCAGGCTCACGCGCTCATTCAGAATCTTCCAGTCACGAATGAGAATTTTACTATAGCATGGAACTTGGTGTGCTCTAGATATGATAATACTCGAGTTATTGCCACAGCTCACATCAAAAATCTACTTTCATTACCAATAATGAAAGATGAAAATGTTACAGACTTGCGAAACTTATTAAATCAGTTTCAAAGCAATCTTAACGCCATCGAAGCTCTCAACATTGAAATCCCATTACACGAAGTCATGTTCATTCAATTAATATTGGATCATCTTGGTGAAACTACACGCAAGGAATGGGAGAGCAAAATTGACTCACAAAGGTTCACACCGCTTCAAGAGTTGATGAACTTCCTAGAAGCCAAGGCTCATTCTTTAGAAGTGCTATCCAATTCTAACAATGTGCCAAGCCCATCCAAGGAAAAAAGTGAAAGACATACACAAAAGAAATCTGTAAAAACGACTCGTCAATCTTATGTTGCCATCAAAGGTGATACATGTCCTTGTTGCAAGGAAAGTCACAATTTATATAAGTGCGACAAGTTTTCACAGTTGAGTGTAGATCAACGTTGGGATTTTGTGAAAAGCAAAGGTTTATGTGCAAACTGTTTCTCCAAAGGTCACAAAAGAGACAATTGCAAAATCAAGTCATTCTGTAATTGTGGAAAGGCTTCACACAGCAAAATGTTACATAATAACACACGAGACAGTAAAAAGGCTCCTCGACAACCACATCAACCGTCTGAATCTACAGATAATGTACCTGCTAGTTATTGTTCGATAAAAGAAAATTCCAACCAAAGGGAGATTTTATTAGCAACAGCAGCAGTGCATCTTGAAGATAGACAAGGAAATTTAGTGTTATGCAGAGCGTTACTGGACTCAGGAAGCCAATTGAACTTCATAACTGAAGGTTTAGCCAAGAAGTTGCAGCTGCCAACCACAGATGTCGACACTCAGATACGAGGTATTAATGGCACCTCTTCTTGCAATCACAGTGTTAAGGTTAATCTGCGATCCAGAATCCAGAATTTCCAGGCTGAAATGAGTTGTCTAGTAATCCCTCACATTGCAAACAAACTTCCTTCAGTCCGTATAGATCCCAAACATTTCAATATTCCTAGTGAAATAACATTAGCGGATCCTAAATTCTACATCCCTGGTGATGTCCAAATCCTCATTGGTGCTAGCTTGTTTTACCAACTATTCACTAATGAAAGAATAGTCATTCCTAATAACCCTATTCTTAGTAACACGGAACTAGGTTGGATACTTAGTGGAACTATTCCCAAGAAAGCAATTAAATCCAAGAAGGTCACATTCGCTCAACACAATTTATTTGTGACTGTTGATAATGTTGATACACAGTTAAGACGATTCTGGGAACTAGAAGACTTTCCTAAACCAGTGTTTACTAAAGAAGAAAGGGAATGTGAAGAGCACTTCGTACAAAACACTATTCGTGCAGAGGACGGTGCTTTTGTAGTGAAATTACCCAAGAATCGATCTCAGGACTCCTTGGGCGAATCCAGACCACAAGCCGTAAAACGCTTAGAGCATCTGGAGCGAAAATTCCAAACCAATTCTGTCTTGCAGGAAGATTACAAAAAATTCATGCAAGAATATGAAGAATTGGGACACATGAAGAAGGTTTCACTTCCACAGCCAGGTGAAAAATGCTTCTATTTACCACATCATGCAGTAATCAAGCCCTCGTCTACTACAACCAAGACTAGAGTTGTGTTTGACGCTTCTGCAAAAACATCTTCAGGCAAGTCCCTAAATGACATTCTGAAATTAGGGCCTACAGTGCAAGATGACCTATCATCAATTATAATTCGTTTTCGAACATATAAGTATGCGTTCTCAGCTGATATCTCTAAAATGTACAGACGCATTAAAATGAACGAGATTGATCAAAATCTTCAAAGGATTGTATGGCGTTCCAGCACAGATGAACCCATACAAGATTATGCCTTAACTACCGTGACTTATGGTACTAAATCAGCTTCATTTTTAGCCATAAGATCCCTGCACCAGCTGTCAATAGAAGAAGAAGCTAAATACCCTCTCGCTTCACAAGCAGTCAGGACTTCCTTCTATGTAGATGACTGCCTGGCAGGACATGATAATCTTCAAGAAGCGCTACGCCTTCAAGAAGAATTAATCCTCATGCTTGACAGTGGCGGATTTCCCTTGCGAAAGTGGTGTTCCAACCATGAAGCATTGCTGGAATCTGTACCATCATCTTATCGAGAGACCCAGTTGCCTCTGTCTCTTGACAACATTGAAAATGCACATGCCATTGGTTTACTATGGCATCCTGCAACTGATAACTTCCAGATTCAATCCCATCCTTCTCTCCAAACTCATACTCGAGTTAAACTTACCAAGCGTACTATCCTATCAGTCATATCATCCATTTTTGATCCTTTAGGCCTTGTCAGTCCTATGGTTATCAATGCCAAAATCTTCATGCAATCATTATGGATTGAAAAACTTGACTGGGACGAGGAGGTAGCTTCACACATAGCAGAGAAATGGATTGAGATCTGCGACATTTTAGGTACAATACACACGATGCGTATTCCACGATTTGTTCTCACACATGGTACCCTTCAAGATATACAGATCCATGGCTTCTGTGACTCTTCAGAAAAGGCCTACGGTGCATGCATATATCTCCGTTCTGTGAACATTGAAGGTGAAGTTACAATTAACTTGCTATGTTCCAAGTCTAAGGTTGCCCCTCTTAAAAGGCAAACCATTCCACGTCTTGAACTTTGTGGAGCATTGCTGTTATCTAAACTGTACAACAAGGTGTTGAATGACCTTAACATTCAAACCTCACAAAATTATCTATGGTCAGACTCAGTTATTGTTCTGTCGTGGATAAAATCAGATTCACGAACATGGAAAACATTTGTGTCCAACCGTGTGTCGCAAATACAAGAGCTTTCTGAAACAGCAGCCTGGCGACATGTTTCTACAGACAACAACCCAGCTGATCTCGTTTCAAGAGGTGTATATTCTGAACAATTGTCTGATATTGATTTGTGGTGGCACGGTCCTAAGTGGTTGGCTCATAACACAACATTATGGCCGGAACAGCCAAAACAATTAAGCCCTCCAGATTCCTCAGAGCAACTTACTTCCATCTGCATGGCAGCTACTGTAGTAGAAGATAGTTTTATTACAAGATTCTCTAATCTCAAGCGCTTGCAGAGAGTTACTTGTTATATGTATAGATTTATTTCTGCCTGCCGCCATGAAAACAAATATCATGGACCTCTCGCAGCAGAAGAATTACAAAATGCTCTACAAGTTTGTGTTAAAATTGCTCAGAAAGAAGCTTTCTCTCAAGAGCTGAAAGATCTTAGCAACAACAAACAAGTTTCAGTGAAAAGCTCTATCCATGCATTAGTTCCATTCCTAGATCAGAACAACGTTATAAGAGTGGGTGGACGGTTGGAGAAATCAGATCTTACACATGATGCAAGACATCAGGTTATATTGCCATCCCGACATCATTTAACAGTTCTGATTGTAGAATATGAGCATCGCAAGCTATTACATGCTTCGCATCAGCTGCTTACAGCTTCATTACGACAAGCCTACTGGATACCTAGTATTCGCAGAGTAGTAAAATCTATTTTGCATAGATGTCTCACGTGTTACAAGCTAAAAGCAGAAAGTTCTCAACAGTTAATGGGAAATCTTCCTAGCTATAGAATAACTCCTGCTAGACCTTTTCTCCGCACCGCAGTCGATTACGCTGGACCCTTCAACATAAGATATGGGGCTCCACGCAGTAAAACTACTGTAAAGGTTTACATCGCTATTTTTGTCTGCTTGGTAACAAAGGCCATTCACATTGAGTTAGTTTCTGATCTAACATCAGATGCCTTCATAGCAGCCCTACGAAGATTTACAGCACGTCGAGGACTCTGTAAAGAAATCTTCAGTGACAATGGCACTAACTTTGTTGGAGCAAACAACAAGTTAAGGGAGCTCAGATTGCTATTGCAGTCAAGAGATTTTCAAACTACAATTCAAAATTTCACTGCAAACCACGATTATTGCTGGTCGTTCATTCCTCCAAATTCTCCCCATTTCGGTGGTCTGCATGAAGCAGCAGTGAAATCTATGAAGTTTCATCTCAGGCGAGTTATGGGAGCTCAAATTCTCACATATGAACAGCTTTCTACGCTTCTATCTCAAATCGAAGCTTGCTTGAATTCTAGACCACTTGTTCGTCTAAATGATGATCCAGCTGACTTGTCATACCTTTCTCCTGGTCACTTCTTAATTGGAGAACCTCTCATATCTCTACCTTCACATCCTCCTACGGAAGATAAGAAGTACTTAGAAAAATGGCAGCTGTTACAAAATCATTTGCAACACATATGGAAACGCTGGTCATCCGAATATCTTCACTCACTACAACAAAGGCAGAAATGGACCTGTTCCAGTGACAACATTCAAGTTGGTACTGTCGTCATCTTGAAGGAAGACAACATTCCTCCTCTTCAATGGAAGTTAGGCGTGATCACCGCTACTCATCCGGGAGAAGACGGCTTGGTTCGAGTGATTACTGTGCGCACTTCCAGTGGCGAATATAAGCGGCCCATAGTCAAAGTGTGTCCTCTACCCCAAGACGAGTAGCATATGACACTTTCTATGATCTTATATTCAAGATTCTCCACTTGAAGTCCATTTCTCATCTATCTCTGTAACAAATCGTACTCTTGCGAGATGTGTTACATGCATTTTTCTTTCTATCAATCTTGCTATTTGAAAGACCTCTCTCTGGTTTTCAGTTCAAGAGTGTCGTGTGCTTCAATGTAAATAGTGAACTCAGTGCTTTTTATTCAATATCATATTCTTGCAATATATGTAAGAAGTAATTTTCCAATACATATCACATGTATACATCCAATTAGAGTCAGTGCTTGTTTGTGTACATACAAGTGTCTCTCTATTATAGCTTGCCTTCCTGTTATGTTTTTATTGACGTTAATAGTCAATGGCGCGGAGTATGTTCACGCAAGCTAAGTGTTTTTTCCAGCATATTTATTATGTGCAGTAAATAGTTTTAATTCAAATCATCCGCCAGGTGTTCTTGCGCCAAGCATTAAGTTGAGTAGGCGTATATTTCATCATATCCTGATCACGAGTTCTTTGTGTCGGGTATTCCCTCTTTAAAGACGCCTTAAAGAGCGTCAGGAAGCCTCATCAGTATTAAGCCTGCAGTTACACGATCAAGTCACGGTCTGACACTGCTCCGGTTCTAGTAACAAAAGCCAGTTCGCGCTCTTTGTATTTTCACTAGAAATCATTGGAATAAAACTTCCTTATAAGTTTTATTAATTTCAAGTAAATTACTTATACATAATTTACTTATTCGCCGTATTATAAGTTCATTAGATTCACTTATTAGTTCCAAGTAATTAAATAGCGTGTGACGTCATCACTCACCAAGAAGCTATAAAACGTGAACAATCAAGTGCTAATAACTTAAAATACATACATTCTACAGCAATTTTTATTACCATCAAATTGATATATAATTCATTAGTAAATTACAAAATTTACTAAATTACTTTCAATGGTGCAATCTGGTTCGCGCCAAATTCCAATTCATTTTTTCAACGTGTTTATTCAATTATCATTCAGTGTTCACCTATTATTTCTTCGAGTGTTACAAGTATTAATAAAGTGCAAGTATTTCATTACATTCTAGATTGTTTAACCAATATGTTTCCTTCGATCTCTGTACCCAGTGACCTCGTGATATAGTCCCTTCTTGCTCTAAATGGTCCTCCGAAATCTTATACTTCTCACATGTACATTGTTTCATACTTACATGAAGCTACCTTATTAAGCTATCCTACATTTATCCATCTCACGGATATTATCGTCCAATCCCTAGCATTGGTCCTCTCACGAGCCAGTCCCAAACACTGTCTTTCTTGAAAGGGTTGCAGCAGAAAATCTTTGCTGTTTCACTTACTTTTTCAGCCATACTGGGGAAATACACAATGCCTATTTTAATCACTGAACCCACTACTTTACATGCAGCAATACAGTCTTTGTACAGCCTTTGAAGAAAGGAAGCACACTGCATGAGAGTCAAGGCACAACTGAAGCCAGGTCCAACAGGTTACAACTTGCATTCCCTGGCTGACTCACATGCTTGCAGACTGTGTTTACTCATACCCATTTGACCACTTGCACAAGTTGGTATATGCATGTTGGTAAACAACTCCCTGGACAAAGGAATGGATTTTAGAATTAAGTGCAATATTCCTGTGTCATATATTCTTACCCAGCGTGCATAGTATTTGTTATAAATGTAAAAAAATATGATCCCATTGCGATCCCTTATCAAAACTTGTAGGACATGATGCTGAAATATGTATGTTTCTATGAGAATTGTTTCAAAATTTTCAAAATATAGGTTTTTGAAAAATTCAGTTTTCAAATTTTTTTTTGGGTAACCTTGAAAATATTTTTTTTCGAAAGTAGTCGTGTGACGTATCAAATTAAAGCTCATAATATAAGCTACATTTTGATACTTTTCCCACTCATCTATGTCAATTCCAGCTTGATTTATGCGTCATTTTGTGATTGCACTTATGCAGAAAATTTGGTTTTTTTCCATATTTCAGAAGGGTATAACTGGAAAACTACAACACATAAAAATCTGATATTTTGTACTTCAACATATCTCAGGTGGTACTTCATGACAACCAAGTATGACTAAAATCGGAGGTGGTCACGTTTTTCCATTGGTTCACTTAACATGGAATGACCCTATACGTAGTAAACAATACAATTCAACGGCCCTAAATAGCGTGCTCACTCGCTCGCCCACTTCGTGAAACATCGGGTATACTCGGCGATGTTCGTCTCTCTCAGTCTAAACTTTCACGAAGAGTACAAAATTAGGAAAACCGTTTCTTTATTATATAAGGCCTAAGTGAAATGAACACAATGAACAAATATTCTAATTTTATTTTTACTTACAATTTTCATAGCTCTGAACCACAAACATTTTTAATAATCTGCCAGTGTAAATTTCTTAAAAATCCTGGAGTCAATTAATAATGGCGGGCGAAGCCGCAGGCAGTATCGCAGACAATAAAAATTCAAACAAAATAACTCCTTCCCTTGAAAAATTATATAATTTCTGAAAATTACACTGAATTTATGAAATAAAATTCACATCATATTCATCTGTCAACAAACAGTTGAGAAACAATACGTATTATCAGTGTTGAGAGGTCGCTTTGGAACTGCATAATCGAATCTGGTGATCGTTTTCCCAGGCGGCGCTTTCATATCGTGGAATGTACTCTAAAGCTGGAATTTTAGCTGTTTCATTAATTATTAATGGCTTAGTTTATGAATGATTCGCATGCAAATGTTAATAAATATCACCGCCGTCTCGAGAATCACACTGCCTGTCCTATGCTTTATTTTAACATGGAGTTCAGAGTATTGTTAAATTGCCTAATTTATCCAGTAGAGGCGACACAGTTCACACCCAGATTGCAGCAATCACTAATCAAAATAAGCATTAAACAGACACAGATGCTTGTGTTATTTGTTTAGAACGTAATATTATTCCGGTATATGACACTTACCTTGAAATGGAATTTTGGAGCAATAATTAAAATAAATGTAAATTAATTAGACGCATTGATAGACTATATTATGAGCACCGCTGTCTCGAGGAGTAATACAGTTTAGAAGGCAGTGATTATGAGACGGCGGTGACAGCACTACATAATCAACAATGTCGTAGCAAAAAACAAGAAGCAGTCTGGGTGTGAAAGGTGTTGCCATCTGTAATGTCGCCGAGTATGCAAAATTAGCCGTATAGGACAGGCAGTGTATACACGATTAATACAGTTTAGAAGGCAGTGATAAATATAATGCTTTAATAATTATTATATTCTTAATTTTTAATTTTTCAATTATCGTGGGCGAATCCATAGGCACCGGCTAGTAGTAAACAAAAACATTCGTATGCAACTTGTCTGTAATGCTAATTAAGATGCTCGTATGAAAACATATTCATGTCTTAATACATGCCAATATAGGCTTGGTGCATAATGTACTGTTAAATGGCACTTAGCTACAGGCCAATGAGATTATTATGAGAAAAAGTACAGTGGAACCTCGTTAGCACGTTCCTCATTACTACGTTTTCCCGCATAGTATGTCGGTTTTTGGAAGTCCCGGTCCCAATCTTAATAATTGCATGTTTAAATGTTTCTTAACACGTTTTGGTTTAACGCTTAGTACGTTCGTATTTGGCTCGCCAACCACACTTTGTCAAACATAAGCTTTGAACGCGCATCCGATTGTGTGATCTCTATGTCAGAATTCTTGTACTCTCTGGTGTCCAAGTCTCAATCTTTGCTCTATGGGACCAATCGTCACCCATTTTGAAGCATTGCAGTTTGCTTCTCATTGGCCATTTGACTTGGCGCCGAGTCAGCTGTTAGGCCGCCATTTTATATCGTGATAATTTTGAAGTAGTGAAATATATTTTAAATTTCTTACGGTTCGTGTGGTGAGGAGAAGAAAATATTAGAATGTTTGAAGAAATGTATGCCAAAAAAGCAGATCGTGCTTCTCACATCGGTATTGGATCGCATTTCATTAGCAAATTGTGGCTGTGAACATGACCGTGTACACGACTGTTTACAGAACTCGCACGTGTGAAATTTTGCACAATTACAATATTTCGTGTTTGGTAATAGATTGTGGAGTGCAACTTGTTTCATGTGTGATTTTCAGAATAAAATAGATGCTTTCTTTGTGAATTTCGTCTTGATTTATCATTAAATATGGCTCCCATACATTCGACAATTTTTGAAAGTTTTTTTTTCCAGATAAAATTGTTAGGCCTATGTATTCGTTTACATAATATAAATCTCTCGTAACAAATGGCTTGGCATTGAAGCATCTGTGTATCACTGTGGGTATTTCAGAGCCATTAGGATGCACTTTTGGGTGGTTCTGAGCAACTTAGAAAACATAGGCCTATCTACATATTCCCTACGATTTTTTTTTTATTTTCAGTAGTACGTTTTCCCGTTTAAGACGTCTATTTTTTTCAGTAACTAGAAAAACGTCGTAACGAGGTTCCACTGCATATTCATTTACTGATTTTTCTGTCTTTGCATTGTTATTTTATTATTCTTCTCATTGCTCCCCACCCTTATTGTAGGTGTCTTTTTTTTTTTTTTTTTGTGGTGGCAAATTTATACGTCAGCAACAGTGAAAAGTTTAATGAGCAGGGCCCGGATTCTAATGACATGTCATCTTTTTACTGATGCTGCATAGACATTGCCAACTTGTGGATAAATCCTAATCATGGTCTCTAGATCATAGAAATGCATTTTTATTAGGTCATTTTATGCGAGTTTATATTTTTAGGGCATTTATTTGAATTTTAGATCATTATTTTGTCATTTTCTTGTCTTTTGCTTCTTTATTGTGTCATTTTCATTGTATTTACATTGAGTGTATTAACTTTTTTTCCGTCGCTAGCAGTGCTGTCTTTGAAGTGTTGTTTGTTTAATGCAAGAAGGAGAAATTTGGCGTTAAAGTGTTGACATGTCTCAGTCGGAAATGAGAATCAAAGAAACGCCGAAATTTTGTATTACGGTATATTACTATTATTATTAGATTGACTTGGCACCAGAGTCTGCCACCTGCTTGGATTTGAGAGTGCAAACTACTGTTTACCCTCAATAAACAACAATATAATCCGGCAGACCACAAAAGGATGTGCCGAATTTCGACTCAGCAACGCCTCAGTGCCGGTATAAATTTCTTTTTTCTTGTCTATAACTTTGTGTGTACAACAATAATTTTTTATAAATAAAATCTCAGTTTTTATGTAATTTTTTTTGTAATTATTAAGTCATTTTCTTTAAAATTTAGGGTCATTTTATAGGTCATTTTTCAAACAATTTTAGGTCATCAGAATCCGGGCCCTGTTACTGAGCTAACAGTTCCACCACAACTTGTGTGTTGCAGCAGAAGTTAGTGTGTCTTCCTTTGATGCCATGATATATTTGTGGTCATTGAAGTTTTACATAGCTTTTTTTTAGAATGGTTATTGTTCCTGAAAAATAAAGTGGTTGGTTATAAATTTACTTTAATATATGAGTTGAATATATACACTTTTACCATTACCATTGAAGTGTATGTGTAGTAAACTCATATAGTAAGTGAAATTTATTATAGTTGCTTCACTGTGCAAATTCCACAAAATCTTTTCATTTTTCTAATTTTCTATTTAGTTCATGAATCAGTGACCTGTCCAGTATAAGAACATGTGGAATTCCAACTAATCGCAAGCGTCTATTGTCATAAACTTATAATACATAACTGTTCAGTGGGACTCACATAGTGAATTGATAATTAATATCAATAAATATACTTCGAACACATATACTTCACATGAAAGGTATTTTACATGTGTATTCAAAGGTATATGTATTGATATCACAGAATAGGGTTGAATGGCGGACTCAGGTAAGCGCGGCAATGAATTTTTGGGTTCCATAAAATAGATAATATTCCTTTAGCTTGCTGACGAATTGTCTATTGCCATTGAGTAAGTAAGAAAGTATGTATTGATATAGCTAAAGTGAACTGGCTTAATAATTTATAAATTTCAACTTTGTAGGTATGGAAGCCCAGGAAATGTAACCGAAGAATACCAGGATTTTGCAAAATGGTATCTGAAGACATTTTCTAATGGAATTCTGGAAGTCCTGCTGAAGATTCTGGATCAGTACAGAAGGAAAATATATGTTTCTCCTTGCGTCATTCAGCAAACCATCAATTATATAAATCTAGGGTAAGTTCATTTGATATAGAAACCTTAGTCTAGGTAGAAAGAGTATACTTTGATTACTAGGGAACAGATTTTTAGGTAAATACTTTTTTTCCCCTGCTTGTAGTTACAAGCGTGAAACTAAGTATAAATGTTAAACATGTCACTAATCTTATTTCACATAAAAGTACATAATTTTAGAAACATGTCACTAATCTTATTTCACATAAAAGTACATAATTTTAGAAGAAGAAAAAATGTAGTGAAGTATTTTTTCAATAATTTACTTACTAGCACATACATAATTGTATGCATTTTGTTAGCAGTAAACTATATGAATTTATAACTTATGTTGTATGATACACTGAAGCACTCGTAATGATTGATACTGTAACTTGTTTAAAGAGTATAATCCAGCTAACAGATGGATTTACCACCACGAAACAAGCTTAACTTGTTCGGAGTGGAGAGATGCAATTAAGATGGTTGGCAATGTAACAGCAGTGCATGCCATTCCTGGTAGGAGCCTAGATAATAACCGTTGTCAACACTGTCACAACGAGATCGAGACATTAGCTCATGTTCTTGGTTCTTGTCACCATGGTAATGCACTTCGCAATGCGAGACACCACTCCATCAGGACTGTCATTGCAAACGGTCTCCGGCAAGTTGGCTATGTAGTCCATGAAGAAGTTCATGGTTTAGCAGAGAAAGGAAGTGTTCGACGTATTGACATTATTGCCTACAAAGAGAACTCTGCTGCTGCTTACATCCTTGACCCAACAGTAAGAATGGAATCTCATTTAAATCAGCCTCAGGAGGTTCATGAAGAGAAGCAAGCCATATATCAGCCTACAACACCTTATTATATGGCCAAATATAAACTTTAAAAAAATAGAAGTCATTGGTCTTCTGATTGGAGCACGGGGCAGCATTCTATCTTTTTTCGTGAATGTGTGCAAGAGACTAGGGATTCCTAATTCCACCATTCTACAAGTTTCGAAACTGGCACTGAAGGGATCTGTCTCATTATTGCGCCATCACTTGTATAATTGATTTTTTGAAAGTTATGCATTATCTATTTCAATTATGATACAATTCTTGAATTCGTAATATCTGGTAACTTCTAACTTTAAGTTGAATTTTTCTCAAACTGTAGGGTGTGTTATACTTCTTTGTTAATAGAAGCACAGTAAGCTTTGTCATTTAGGCAATCTTGTAATCAAGAAAGCAAATAATATAAATAAATAATAATTTTATATATAATCAATAAGAATATTCTTCTTCACACATATTTTGTAAGTCAAAACTTACCAAAAGGACGATCGTTTCGGTGAGTGACTTCTCACCATCATCAGCTGTTCTCAACTGTCTTGTTTCCTTCTTTATCCACCAGATGTCCATGTTGAGAACAGCTGATGATGGTGAGAAGTCACTCACCGAAACGATCGTCCTTTTGGTAAGATTTGACTTACAAAATATGTGTGAAGAAGAATATTCTTATTGATTATATATAATATACACTTCACTATGTTTTCCCGATTAATTTAATCAAATAATAATTTTATTCATCCATTATATCATATAAACATGTACAGGGTACAAATGATGTTGGACATGTCAGATCTTACATGCTAAATATTGCTTACATTTGCATTTATTCTCATATTCACACTTATGCTTATATTAATTAAATAAGTAAATAAAAGAAAATAAAAGAAACATGGACTGCATACAAATTTGGCCTTATAGGAGAGTTAATTACAGAGCAAGGGAGGAGCAGACATGTTTCTATTGATGAAAGTAGGCCATATATTCATCTACTGATTTGACCTCACGTTTAAATTTCTTAATCGATTGCTGTTCTCTAATTTGGTATTGTAGTGTGTTAAAACTTTTGGTTCGTATGTTTAGTACATTGTTTTTGTAGGTATCTGTTCTACAGTATTGAACATGTAAATCAAACTTGTTCCATGTATTATGTTCATGTACAGTCTGTCAAATAAAAAACGTCGGGCGTTATTTTATAAAGTATCATGAACGAGCAAATGCGCATGTACAGGAAGACTTAAGGTTAGGTTCACACATGCCTCTTGTCTATCCATGTATTTTCTTGATTATTTAGTCAGTTTTGTTCCAAAACAAACATGTATAGAAGGCTGTGGCTATATGCCTCAAATCCGCCATATTCTTGGTTGCAAATTTTTATAATATTAATAATTAATAGATTCGCGAGGAATATATTTATTCAAGGAGCATTTTTTAAAGATTTTATTTTATAATACCGGTACTTGTAGTGCAAAATCAATAACTTACGCTCAACTTCTGCAACCAATCTAGCATCGAAATACGCAGCCTTCCGCAGATCTACGCTTCCTATGAAAACTTCCGGTCGCATTATAGTGACGTTCCTACTTCTGAGCTGCTCTTTCATAAATATAGAACCTTCTCGCTGCTTCAGAGGCCGAAAAATGCAGGTCAATTACAGCCCTAACTACACTTTCTCTCACTTTAGCATTTGTATGTGGTGATGACACAAAGCAAAACGAATTATGACAATACATTAAGTTGAATATCGTGTGTTGCGCTTTCCGCATTGTTCATTTTTTCCCTCCTGTCGCATGGCCTCATATGTTCCGAGAATGACTGTATTTTATGTCTTTTATAGGAAACTTGTGAACTAATGCGTTAAAACTTTAATTTTAACTGCATACGAGTCCCGACGTTTTTTATTTGACCGACTGTACATCTGAAATTGTTTTTATGTTGTCAATGTGTTCTTTTATAAAAGAAGATTTCAAGGAGAAAAATTGAGCTCAGTGTTAAGATTTTTTGTTTCTTGAATACCGTAAACTGGGGCGGCTTCGGACACGCTGTTAATGAACAGATTTCTTAGTTCAGATTTCTCGAAATTCTGGCGTAAGAACGCAACAATGGAAATAACTTGAATTCAGAAGTCCTCTCAACCAATCTTGACTGGCGGAAGGAAAATTAGCGCAGTGTAAGCAATATTATCGTACATATTTGTGCGAATAGGAATTTCATATTTAGAACAAAGCTTCATAAAACCTCTTGTTGTAGAAGAGTGTGTACGTCTTCAGAACAAGGTGAGTAATTTATTATGTTCACATTGCTTTACTTTATTCATATCTTGCATTGGCTCGCTTTAAACATCAATACTGTATTTAAGACTAGCATTTTTATTATTTTTCCAGAAACATAGGGGCGACTTCGGACATGGTTCGAAATTATAAAAATAAATTAGGAGGAAGAAAGTATCAACATTATACTAATGAAAACCTACAAAAAGGTTGCAGAAGGGAATGGAAACGAAAATGACTAATACTGGTCAAACGAATTTGTAGAAATGCTTCGTGATGTTCGAGCTGATAAAGACACCGACACAGAGAAGAGCCAAACGCATGAATGTCCAGCCAGGGAAACGCATCAAAGTCCAGGCAGGAAAAAATGTTGGCCCCTAAGACATCAGACAGGAAAGATTATACCATAACGAGGTTGCAGAGTCATTTTCCTCAGCTTTGTCGTCATCTGAATCGTCTGAAGATTCTACTGAGGCTGAATGCATTCAGTGTGGAAAACTGTGGTCGTCAAGCAAGCCTGGAGATGACTGGGTGCAATGTAGTAATTACAAGCGATGGGCACATGAAAGGTGTGCAGGGTTTCCACGCAAAATGTACAAGTGTGTGAAGTGCTCTAAAAAATAAGACATGCAAAAACTTTGTATTTAATATTATTCCTACCTTAGTTCCAATAAGTCCATTTATTTCAGTTGTAATCTGTTCACTTATTTTAATGTATCAATGATATAATTAATAAAATGCTTTTCTTCCCAAACCTAGATGTTCTATATTTTTTTTTTAATGTAAACACTGTCCGAAGTCACTCCAGTAACGCATAATACATCGGATTACATAAGAAACACACGATGTCCGAAGTCACCCCAAAATGCGGGGCGACATCGGACACGATTTAAGTAAATATTATCTAATGAGAATATTGCAGTACCTTGTGTTACACTACAGACTGACAAAACAACGACAATTACAAACATACATGCGAAAAAATGTCCATCTATGACTATTAAAATACGAGCTACTCCATAAAATGTACAAAAAATGTCCGAAGCCGCCCCAGTTTACGGTATATCTTTATAAGATTTGAACTTTTCTCGGCGAATATTACATAAGAGTTCTTCACAGGCTGACAGCCGAGTCAAGGGTTTGATAAACTCCGAGCTTTCGGACTCCATATCTCTGAGTCCTTCTTCTGGGAAAGTGATGAGAAGGCGGAAGGGGCCTGTATATATACGCCGGAGCAGTTAGTGGAATCCGGCCAATGACAGCTTCAGTTAAACTCTCTTGAAAAAATCGCCTAGTCGAAAAAGACGGACGTCACGGGGAACACAGGTTATGTGGGTCTCTTCTTTAAAATGTTGAGGGCCGGTTTCCAAGCCTCGCTTAGAGGAAGGCCTTTGTCTCTGTTTATGATGTTGTTACTGAGACTGATTTCAATGGCCTCTTTAACCAGCCGGTCCATATACCCATTCGTCCTGTCCAGGATCTTGGTCTGGTCGTAGAGCATTCTGTGATTATGCTCGATGCTATGTTGTGCTACAGCAGACTTGTCCGGATAGAATAGTCTGGTACACCTATGATGTTCCTTGCATCTGTCTGCCACGGTGCGTCCAGTCTGGCCAATATATTCCATCCCGCACTCACAAGGAATGCTGTAGACTCCAGAAGACTTCAGACCTAGGTCTGGTTAAAGAGGCCATTGAAATCAGTCTCAGTAACAACATCATAAACAGAGACAAAGGCCTTCCTCTAAGCGAGGCTTGGAAACCGGTCCTCAACATTTTAAAGAAGAGACCCACATAACCTGTGTTCAGACCTAGGTCTGAAGTCTTCTGGAGTCTACAGCATTCCTTGTGAGTGCGGGATGGAATATATTGGCCAGACTGGACGCACCGTGGCAGACAGATGCAAGGAACATCATAGGTGTACCAGACTATTCTATCCGGACAAGTCTGCTGTAGCACAACATAGCATCGAGCATAATCACAGAATGCTCTACGACCAGACCAAGATCCTGGACAGGACGAATGGGTATATGGACCGGCTGGTTAAAGAGGCCATTGAAATCAGTCTCAGTAACAACATCATAAACAGAGACAAAGGCCTTCCTCTAAGCGAGGCTTGGAAACCGGCCCTCAACATTTTAAAGAAGAGACCCACATAACCTGTGTTCCCCGTGACGTCCGTCTTTTTCGACTAGGCGATTTTTTCAAGAGAGTTTAACTGAAGCTGTCATTGGCCGGATCCCACTAACTGCTCCGGCGTATATATACAGGCCCCTTCCGTCTTCTCATCACTTTCCCAGAAGAAGGACTCAGAGATATGGAGTCCGAAAGCTCGGAGTTTATCAAACCCTTGACTCGGCTGTCAGCCTGTGAAGAACTCTTATGGTATATCTTTACATTATTCTATTCATTATTCTTATTGCTCTCTTTTGTATTTTAAAGACTGTTTCACTTTCTCGGTTGTTTGCCCAAAATACTACCCCATATTTCATACGTGATTGGAAATGAGCAAAATATATATTCTTTAGAACGTGATGACTTATTTTGTCCTTGAGAGAGGTGAGCATATAACAAACAGAACTAAGTTTGAGAGCTAAATTTTTTATATGTGTATTCCACTTCAAAGATTCATTTATATGAATGCCCAGGAATTTTGTTTCTTGTTTGTATTTAATTTCCTCTTTATTTAAGGGTATATGTACGTGAATTATTTTGAAATTTATGTTTTTTTGTTTATAGCACTAAATAATTGTGCTGAATTTTCTGCATCCATTGGTATATAGTTTATATAGGTTTAGAAATTATTGGTGCCATTTAAATGGACATTTAAATATGTTTACGTGCTCTGAGCTACTATTCACTATGAACTTAAAATTGAATTTCCCGGTAACTCTTATTTTTCACACATATTGTTAGATTGCTCCACAACCATTAGAGATAGAAGGCTGAAATTTTTTACACTAATTTTACATGCATATATGCATAAAGTAGACTACAATGATGCCCATAGGTATAAAATTAAAGAAAATGTGTCATGAAATATTGATCAAATTTCAATATATTTTATATGCGATATATAAAAATTAATTGCATTAAAAATACTAACTTTAGTTGTATAAAAGTAGTCTACTTTGGAAAAAAATATGTTCATTATATGCATTAAAAAAATAAAAGGTGTCAGAGAAACCAGAAAAATGCTATCTCTACAGGAAGTGATAAGTGGATCTGAATAATTTTTTTCATGCTCCTATAAAACATGTAATTTAAAAATAACTTGGTCAATTTTTTATACTTTTATCAGCTAGTTATGTTCTAGTAAGCCTTCTTATAGGATCCTGTAATTTTAGTCCACTTTTGAGTTCATTTTCTTGTAAAATTTTAATATTTTAGAACCTTCATTTTTTTTTTTTTTTTTTTTTTTTTTTTTTTTTTTTTTTTTTTGTGGTAGTTCACGTACATATACCCTTAATTGTAACTGAGGTATATGTCTAGCATTGAAATGTCTGTTTGATAAGGAAATGTTTTGTGTGTTCTGTTGACAGTGTTAGTTATGCCTTCTTTTGGAAGTTCCTGAAGCCACATATGTTCGCCATAGTTCAAGATGTGCTGTTCCCGATTCTGTCGTATTCACAGGCTGATGAAGAGTTATGGAACACAGATCCGTACGAGTACATTAGAGTGAAATTTGGTAAGATTAATGTTTTGACACTTCTGTCTTTCTTTCTAAATAACTTACATTATAACCTCTATTTACTTTTTCTTTGTTTCCCAAATTTTTTATTATTTTTGTTTACTTTTTTGTCTTTATTTACTTTTTGTTTGGAGGAATCAAGAAGTTTAGATTCACTACAAATCCAGATAAAGTATGTCGAGTTTTTCTAAAATTCACTTTTAACCCTCTATTGTTAATAGCGTAATAAGTGTATGTCCCGTAAAATACGGGAATGTCTCTTTTTGCTGATGCATCCCATTCTCCTGAAAGAAGTCTTCAGGATGTGCGTTTGTCCGTATTTTAAATTTTTTATAGTACATTTCATTTTTTATTCTCCAAGGACAGTCCAGAAAAAAATTGGGATGGCAACACTGGTTAACAGTTGCTGGCTTCATTGTGGTACCACTTAAGGGATACTTAGTATGAGTATGACCATGCGTGGTCGTGTCGGTTGGCTTTGTTGTATTTAGGAACCCAAGCTGTAATTTCATCTTGTCAGTGAATCCTGTTGCTTCAGTGATTGAATTATAACATGCCAAAATGAAAATGTGAATTTTCTAATGTGTTATAAAAGCTCAGTTTCAGTTTTTGAAAGACTATCCCACTCATACGCCATGTGTTTGATATTGACCAATAACGTTTAGCAATTCCTCGGATATAGACCAATCATGGCCGTTTATCTTACAATTTTCTTGTAGGAATCACAAGGATTGCGTTTTATCGGGATAAAACGTGCTGCTCGTTTCTGAACACGCACGTATCAGTGTGAAGTGATTAATAGTCACTGCTGCCACTAAGCAGCACGAAATCAGATTATTTTAAACAACATAACATGTTTGGAAATTGAAATAATAGAAATATACATTGATTAAGTACACAATTTTGATTCGGTAAAAGCCAGTTCGTGTGCATTCTGTTCTGCTGTTAGCTTACCTGAATGAAGTTAACTATGTCTTATATGCACCATTGGTAGCACTGGTTGGAACATGGTAACTTGAATTGAATCATGGATGGTTGATTCATAGTATGCCGTGACCTCGCATCTGTTAGTTTAGTTTTTATACAACAAAGCACGAAAGTAATTATTATTTGTGTAATCCATTACATTTTTATTCATGGAATCTATATTAATAAAAATGAATTTCCAAAATGTATGACGGAGCATCACTTGAGAACGGCTCGGCCGATTTGGCTGATTCTTTTTTTGTTGTGTTCGTAATTGTCAGGAGAAGGTTTGTATCAAAGAAAATGTTTGGAAAATCTACGGGAAAAGTTGGAAATGTGAAATGAGGCAAAGTTTGAGAGTTATGCTGTCAATTGTTTTCATAACGAAAGTATTGTTTACGGTATTCACATTGGGCTTTGCAAACTATATTATAATACTGTGCTTTAACAAATTAGCGTAGTGGTTGAGGCGCTGCGCTACAAATCGGAAGGTCGCGGGTTCAATTCCCGATGAGGTCATTGAGATTTTTCAATTGACCTAATCCTTCTGGTGGCATTATGGCCCTGGGGTCGACTCAGCCTCTAACAGAAATGAGTACCAGGAGCAATCCTGGGGGTAAAGGCGGCCGGTGCGTAAGGCTGACAACCTTACCACCTTCATATGCCGAATATCCAAAATCTGGGAGCCTCAACCTTCTGGAACCCTCTGGGCCTCCATGGCCTCTATAGGGATCACTTTACCTTTACCTTTTAACAAATTCTGATACTATCGATGTACGTAATAAATTTGTGAAAATAATTCTTGAAGAATAAAATCCACGAAAATAAAGCAGTCACATAACTTTCTCTACCCTCGACATGGAAAATATCCTTTTCTCACTTCACATTTTGATGTGCGAGTAAGCGGTCGTATCGCAGGGACAACTTAAGTGTGTGCCAGTGAGTATGCTATATCGGAAGTCGGCAACAAATCCTATCCACTGATACGTCACTCATAGCTGTAGGCTTTGTATTAGTTGAGAAATAGGCTTAGGGATGTTTATCAGAGGCCCTAAGCATCTAAAAGAAGATAAAATGGGATGGAACATTTTCAGTCCTACACGCGCAGTACATTATGTCCCAGGTTTTGGGAAGGAAAGTATGAAAGTGATATTGAATTTATTTTTTACTTCAGCCCCGAAACGGTTGTATGGTAATATGAGAGTGAGAAATACAATCTTATGCAACCGGAATATCTTTTTCTTCTTATTTCTACTCCTCCCAGGCATGGTGTGTAGAAGCAATAGAATGCAACATTTGACATCATCTATGAGCCATAAAAAGCTACATCTAGCGTTTTCTGAGGGAATAGTCAGAGTGTAATATGTCGTTCTTCCTCATTCGAATTCTACATACATATTATATAAGGACCTAGAGTTTCAACAGCAAAAGTCCTCCATATGTTAATTTCATATTACAAAATACAAAACCCGGGCATTTTAAGCTAGTAGTCTTAATAAATCCAACTCTCATGGGATTACCTTGAGATGGTTCTGCCGTGCGATGAGCTCCATTTTGAAGTAGTTAATTAGTTGCAGATTCTTGCAGTGATATTCCAGCTAGCAATATTAATGAGGCTCAACAGGGATTGTGAGGGTTAAATCGTTGTTGCTGAAATTATTAAAACAGTTGTATAATTAACTATACTGATTTATTGAACTTTAATAATTCGTAGTGTACCACTTTATTTAAAGTAACGCTACTCGGAGGCGGCTGCATATTGAATAGGCTCAGGGCAGTAGCGCGGATGTTGCTTGTGTGACTTCTAGCAGATGAGTGAGTTGGCGACCAACTCTCGCTAGGACGCACCTTCCTTATATACAGAGCCCCAAAATTCTCGTAAGAGACGATATCTCATAATGAAAGGGGTTATCATTAGCACTGCTAAAATAATTCCTCATTTCTTATTGGCTAATAATTTAATTTTCACCAGCGTTGTTATTTGAAATTACTGCTAAACGAACTTTATTGGGAAGTCCCTCACGAAAGCGTTACCATGCTTGTCCTTCATGTAACACAGGCACAAGTACGGCGTCCTTAATATTCTACAGCAATTTATAAGCACTTTACTGCCCTGAAACTATATTTTAGGATTATTAAAATAAAATTTCAATTATAAAATCGTGGATTTACAAGCAAAACACATTAAGTCTTATGGAAATGCTGTTGACTTAGTGTATTTTGCTTGTAAACCCACGAAATATTAATCTATAGGTCTCAATAACCCTGAAGGCTATTGGTCTATGCTAATTCAGTTTCAACCTATGATAAAAATGGAAAAGTTGAATGTTTCAGTTATGGAATATTTGAAAAGGAATTATTGTAGTCTACTGTCACAATCTATTTGACAACTTAATTAATGAAATTCAATTCACATAGGACTGTTGTATATTACATGTATGAAAACTTGCTTATCCAAAATCACCCTGCCCCAATTGTGTAGGATAAACAGGGTTCTAGTACAAGTAAGAATCAGCTTGAAAAATTTCATGTCATAACCGGGATTTGAACACGGATCTTCAGCTTAACGCGCTGATGCTCTACCATTGAGCTACCATGACAACATGCCAGTCTGACATCAAATTCCTCAACTGATTCAGAAGACAAGGCAAACCACAGGAGGTTTCTCTCCATTGAGAACACACATCCAAATGGCGTCCTACCCTTGTAGGTACTTTGAAGCCTAGTTATTATTTATATACTATTAATTAAGTGGAAGGAAAGGAAATAGACATTAAATCCATGTCTGGGATATTAATACAAGTAAGAATCAGCTTGAAAAATTTCATGTCATAACCGGGATTTGAACACGGATCTTCAGCTTAACGCGCTGATGCTCTACCATTGAGCTACCATGACAACATGCCAGTCTGACATCAAATTCCTCAACTGATTCAGAAGACAAGGCAAACCACAGGAGGTTTCTCTCCATTGAGAACACACATCCAAATGGCGTCCTACCCTTGTAGGTACTTTGAAGCCTAGTTATTATTTATATACTATTAATTAAGTGGAAGGAAAGGAAATAGACATTAAATCCATGTCTGGGATATTAATACAAGTAAGAATCAGCTTGAAAAATTTCATGTCATAACCGGGATTTGAACACGGATCTTCAGCTTAACGCGCTGATGCTCTACCATTGAGCTACCATGACAACATGCCAGTCTGACATCAAATTCCTCAACTGATTCAGAAGACAAGGCAAACCACAGGAGGTTTCTCTCCATTGAGAACACACATCCAAATGACGTCCTACCCTTGTAGGGTTCTAGTGTAGATAAGTTTTATTGTGATGTCCATAATTTTCCTGCAGGCGTGGAAGTGTTTTTCCTGACAAACACAGTGTATCTGCCTTGTCTTCTGAATCAGTTGAGGAATTTGATGTCGTACTGGCATGTTGTCATGGTAGCTCAATGGTAGAGCATCGGCGCGTTAAGCCGAAGATCCGTGTTCAAATCCCGGTTATGACATAAAATTTTTCAAGCTGATTCTTACTTGTACAGTGTATCAAGATTCTACTGTACCTAAAACACCGAGGTTTAGGCCTTTTTGTTTATTGTCTTAAATCTTACTGTTACAGATGTGTTTGAGGACACTGTTTTGCCTGTCACAGCAGCCCAAGAGTTGCTTCATTCATGTTGCAAGAAAAGGAAAGATATGCTTCAAAAGACCATGCACTTCATTATGCAAGTTCTAACTTCACCAAATGCAGACCCAAGGCAAAAGGATGGTGCACTACATATGGTAAGGTTTTACGTCATTCTATAAGTAGCAAATTGTTCGTGATGAAATGGCGAATTCCTCTTCACCTTTAAAAACTATTAGAAAATCTTAAAATAAATATATAATATTAAATTATGGAACAGCTGGAAAATATGAAGGCCAACCTTACATCACCACCAGAAAGAATAAAATTAGAAACTTTATTCTTCTTCTTTCCTATAAAATGCAGGCCTTTTCCCAATTAGTGTACTTCTTCACAAGATGGGAGCTGGGAAAGCTACTGAAAGCTTGGAATCACCCACTTAGAAGCCGGAGAAACATTGTCATGTCACCTGCTATCATGCATCATTTTGCCGACTTTCACTTATTCCATTAAAAGATACTTATATTTGGTAATACTTAACATTTTCTGAACAAAATCAATTACCGTATTTTACGGACCATAAGACGCACTTTCTTACTTTGAAAACAGAGCCTAGAAAGTTGGGCGTGTCTAATGGTCTGAAGTACCCAAAAATAAAATTATGGTAAAAATTCCTGGAATACCATGGTTATAAACAAAGTGTTTTAAACAATAAGATTATTACAAATTTTGGCAGACTGTAGGCCTACTTCAGTGCACTTGTCACAATCGTAAAATGAGGTAGGCCTATACAATGCGAAAAGAAAGGAATGGGTGTTTTTTTATACAAAAGGAGTTGTTTCTGCCAGGTGTTTAAATGAAGGCAATGACCTCTAAACAGCCTTGTCCTATTACACTTACCGTAAGCTGAAATGAGGATTAGAGGGTGTAAAAGTATTTCAGTCTTTCATGAGAAATCAGTTCAGTTGTTAACATTTATGCAATGCCATCTGTACAGAAAAAGTTTTCGTACAACGCAGGTTTTAAGTTAGAAGTGATTTACACCGATTCCATTGTACAAGGTTATAATTTGCTTATGCAATGAAGTATATTATTCCCTTTAACATTTTTGGTTTAGAATCACATTAAATTTCAATCCTAAAATCAAGGTGTGTTTTATGGTCCGTAAAATATGGTAACCCTTTTGATGACATGCAGCAATACAATCAGTATCCGCCGAGTGCCAGCCTTTGTGTTGGTTCTGCCTGCCCAAAAGTGCCATGGCTTTCTATACAAAAATGCACAGTTGTAAAGAATATACTTAAAGGAAGAGTTTTGCCCCTTGGGGGATAATTTTTCTAATTATAATAAAATCAGGTAAACTGATGTAACAAAGTGCCAGAATGCTTTTGTTAAATCAGTTATAATTGCAATTATGATATGCAGAAAATAATTTTATTTTTTATTTTTTTTTAATAGACTTCCGAGTAAAGCTCCAGATTTGTTCATTAAGCAGGGCTTACAGAAGAACAAAGGTCTAGTTTTTTTTTTAAATCAGATTAAAATTGTCCAGCATCAGCAGAACTATACTGATTGTGATATCTTGACAATTGCACACTCACATAAAAGTACAAAAGAAACCATGTCAAATTGGCCGGCTATGGAATTTGAACTAGGGACCTCCAGAATGTGTTACTATTTCGGCCACCTCACTCAGTTTAACGGTCTAGTTTGATAAGCGTATGTAAAGGAATAGTGTTATTTGTCACAGCTAACTGTATTGCAATTTCCAAAGCTGCATATGAAAACTGTAAAACATTATGTTGTCATAATAACTGATTTACATTTGATTTATTCTTTCTAATATATAACCATAAAATAGGCATTAAATTGGGCTTTACTCTGGTACCGGTCAACCACTTTGGTCCATTATCAATAGGCTTCTTCCCATGGACGTTATAAATGCGTATACCAAGTTTTATGAAAATCTGATAGAGTGAATTTGAGTTATCGCGCGTACAGACACACAGACGGACAGACATTTTCCCGTCCTGCACACAATCTCATAAAGTTCCATTCTGGCACTTAATAACAGATACACATAATTTAGGTATGATAATATATTGTGAAACAAAGGAATTACAGTGAAACGACAACGTCCGATAATCTGTTTCACTCACAAAAAGTCCTTCTCTGAAGGTCAAAGCCCTCACAAACTACATTTTTTTTAAAAGTGGAGAAACCTGCTCCCATAGTCATATATTTGAAGATATATATATATATATTTTTTTTTGTACCAACTGACGAGTCACCTGTTTACGGAGCATTAGCTCATTACATGTAAGAGTATGTGACAATAAAGCATTATTATTATTATTATTATTATTATTATTATTATTATTATTATTATTATTATTATTATTATTATTATTATTATTATTATACACTCTACCTCCTGTCCGATTTGGCGCTGGCATTCAAGAGCATGAGAAGCAGAAACCGAGCAAATCGGCAGGTGGCGTCTTAGAAGCCATTCTCCGGCAAACAGCTTGGCGCTGAAAACGTAAACATTCATCATAATTGTTAAGAAAACAATACAAATAGTGCAAATTTATATTAACTCTTTTCTCTATCATATTGGTCACTGTCATGCAGTCAGCTGAGCTCGTGTCTGTACAGTTGCCAGCTCACTGCAAAATTATTTCCCTAGTTAGGGGTGGTTTAAAATCAACATTTAAGCTGTTCCCTAGATATGTGTAAGTTGCCATGTCTGAGAAGAGAGAAAAATTCCACTCTTTTTAAAGTTTTTTCAAGTATCAGATGTCTTTATGCTAGGTTTGGTCAGCATAAACAGCAAATGGCTATTTTCGTAGTTTGATCCAGCATATATATTAAGTATTTTGCATTTCTTCTTATATAGGCTATCTGTACCTAACTGATTGCAGATTTCACCATTAACACAATTTCCTCCTTGAGTAAGAAGTCCTACAAGCTTCATGATATATTTAGGGTTTACCATCCATGGTTGTGTAAACTTGACTGTGACCTGTTATCGATGAACATTTTTGTCATTTTTATTTAATTTTATCAACAATTTTTCTATTTTTGTTAAAATTTTTAAGGAATAAAAGCTTTGGAAAACATTAATTTTAATTAACGCAATTTGGGTACATCTGAAAAATGTATGAAAATGTAAGTTAATAAGTATATTTTGATAAGTCAATAAATTTACTGAAACATCAACTTTCAATTTTTATCGTCGTATTTGCCCTTCGATGATCAAATTGCAGTTGCCGCCTTGTCAAGTTCCAACTTGAAATTTCTTCCAATTTAATTCCCATAAATTTGTCAGTTTGCAATATTATGAAAGGTGAACAATCTCCATTTTTAGTTGAATTCATGATTTTTGCTTAAAAAATGTTGTGCATTGCAAGTAACAGGTGTGTGTGACTTTAAGTGAAATGTGATGCCAAAAAATTAATTTTTTTTAAGTTACTACCTAATTTACTCTCTGTTGGATGTCATTTCTTACCCTCATCTATATTAATTTTCAGTTACCTGTAACACATTAATTATTTGACTATTTCCTGAGTGTGTTAATTTTGTGTTAATTTGTTTTAGGTTGGTGCCTTAGCCGATGTTTTACTGAGGACGAAGTTATACAAAGAGCAGATGGATGAGATGTTGTGTCAGTACGTTTTCCCTGAATTCACCAGTCCCCGAGGCCATATGAGAGCTAGAGTAAGTGTATTTAAAGATAATTTCTTTTCATTCTAACTCATGATTATATTAATAGAAGGGAGGGGATGCAAGGATTAATGGAAAAGGAAATAATCCAATTTTATGGCAAATATATTTGGCAAGAACAAAACATTATTTAAAAAAGAATATTGTGTAATGTTTGGAGGATTAGCCTAGGTGTATGGACCATGGTGGTGCAGAGGTAGCGTATTTACCTCTGGATTCGCAGATGGATTCTTGGGCACAAAGTCCTCTGGGAGGACTATAAACTAGGGTGACCAGATTTATAAGCTTAAAAAACAAGACATTTAACAAAATTTGCCTTTAAAAAACAGGACAAAACAGGACACTTGGATAACAAAGAGTGCAAGCGTTCCTTCTAAGTCTTGCAGTTACAATTTGCTATAAATGAGACTTCGTTGTCATCAAATATCCCCATTCTGAATTAAAATCAGTTTTATAAATTCAAGCTTTGTCAATCTTTTTATGACTGAAATTACATTTACAATTGCCAACAATTAAAATTGTTTAAAATAATAATCTGTCTTATTATAGAAGTAGGATATTTGAAGAAATTAAATCGGATACATTGAACAGACATTTGTTGCAAGTTTTGGAGAAAAAAAACAGGACATTTGGCGTCCTGTTAAAAATTTGTCGGGACACCAGGACAGTTAATGAAAAAAAAGGTCAGTCCCGTTAACAATGGGACGTCTGGTCACCCTACTATAAACTATATGTCCCCATGTCATAGATTTACAACATGTTAAAGAAATACGTCCTAAATTAGAGCATCTGAACCAAATTCTCCAGCCCTTTCACTTCTAAGTCTTAGGCCGGTATTCATAGTCGCAATAAGTTGTACTTATATCCAAGTCGAACTTTAATCTCGTCTTAAGTTGAGTTTCTGACACAAACAAGTCGGACTTATGACGTAGTTACTTTATAAAGTCAGACTTGACAAAGTCGAGCTTATTGCTATTCATAGTCACTAAAGTACGACTTATTTGTCGAAATAAGTCGTACTTTATCAAGTCAAGGGTCCCGCTGACTTATTTCAGTTTAAGCCAGTACCATGTATAGTAATTTTGAGAATCTGGTCGAGATATTAGAAGAAACTCGCTCCCCAAAGCGTTATTTGAGAAAGATGATGAACCCTTTCAAATTTTACAGTGACAACAAATTTAAAAAGAGATTTCGTTTCAAGCAGACACAATTTTGGAAATATCAATCGCCTATCTTTCATCAGCATTTCTCTCTGCTGGCATTTCATATCGGCCCAAAGCTTCCTAATCTGTTTTGAATCTCTCTAAAATAATAATTAATATCGAAATAAATACATAAGCCTACCAGTATTAATTCTGAACAATATCCAAGCTAATATATGCACATTATATTTTCAAGAAACCATTGGTCAGTTTCCTTACACGCTGCATAATACGACTGGATGAATTAATTCTTTGTTTACAATGCACAGAGCCGTCTGTATGTTTATACTACAATAGCGAAATACGTAACCAGATGGCTTTGCATTACACGAAATCTGAAAAAATCTTGAATGCGATTGGCTAATTCAATTGTTACGGCAGTGAACGTGCGATTTTTCATATTATCATGTTCGACCTTAATATGTAGAATAAGTAGAGCTTTATGAAGTCAGACTTCATAAAGTACGACTTTAAAGAAGACTATGAATACGAAAAACGTATAAGTCGACTTGTCAAATAAGTTCAGCTTTATAAAGTCTGTTCTTAAGTCGCCGACTATGAATACCGGCCTTAGTTTCAAGTAGCTGGTTGTTTGAGGCGTTGGGCGCTTACTACCTATCCCTCTGACCTCTACAGGAAAATAAACTGGACTGGTTTTACAAGTGTCTCTGTTCAAGTGTAGTTTTCAAGCAAATAAAAGCTGAAGGGGAAAAAATTCTACAGTTAATCCTCAAACCAGATTCTTCACACTTGAATAATCAGGAATCACTGTAATTTGGTCCTGTAGCAGAACTTCCTCGAATGCTGACAGAAAGTACTTTCAGATAGAGACCAAATATCTGTTGATAATCTCAGTCAATAATCTTTCCATTTGAAAACTAAAGGCTAGTTTACACGAAGACACTAGGTTTCGTTACCACTTTCATGAAAGTGATTTTGTGAAACTAATTACACACATTTTCTTTCCAATGCAACTGCACATTTCATGTTATTTCTGAAGTTCAAGTTGTTAAAATTCCATACAAACGTTTGAAACACGTATGAATAAAGACATTTCACAATTTCCTATCTTCCCCATTTCATTTTACAAAATGCGAACAAGCTAAATAAGCGTATAATCTCAAAATTACTATTATAGTTCATGAAAAGTTGGAATCAGCCGAAACTGCGTAGTGTCGTAACTCATTGTCGGCAGTACAGCTAACGCTTGCGCATTCAAGTAAAAAAAAGTTGCAAAACTCAGTTGCGAAACCTAATTTTGTCGTGTAAACTAGCCTTAATGTCAAAATTTAAAATCTCAACTAATTTGAAAGTTCTGTTGTTAACCTAAGTAATTTGTTTATTTCAGGCTTGTTGGGTTCTGCATTACTTCAGTGAAATCAAATTCAAACAAGAAGCTATTCTTGCAGAAGCTATAAGACTAACAACAAACGCACTACTTACAGATCAGGACTTACCAGTCAAAGTAGAAGCCGCCATTGCTTTACAGATGTTGCTCAGTGAACAAGACAAAGCTCAGAAGTATATTGAACCCTGGGTAAGAATGAAGACACGAAGATTTATATTTCTAATCATAAACAGTAAACTGTAAAGCTCTGTTATAATAAGAGTCGGTATGAAGCATGAAATTTTGTCACTGAAATTAATGCTCATTTAGCAAGGTGCCCTGGAATTTCAAGAATAGTCTCTTTGCAAAAATTAAATTAAAAACAAAAGATAAACAGATATCATAATCAACACTATTATATGTGGAAATCACAGTGAAGCTATCAAATAATACAAACAACTAAAATGATGCACTCAACTTCACTATCTTAAGTGTACTTACACATTATGCGTTTCGCAAGCATCTAGCTTGCATCCTCAGATGAGGTCCACTGCCGGTTCTGGCCTACAGTGATATCTAGGGACCGACAGACGGACCCGGCAGTGGACCTCATCTGAGGATGCAAGCTAGATACTTGCGAAACGCGTAATGTGTAAGTACACTTAAAATAGTGAAGTTGAGTGCATCATTTTAGATATAAACTATTTAGGACTGATTATATAAACCGTTTGATCTCAGGTCAGAAATGAAACTGACCTAAGTTGGACGTTTTTGTTGTATAAATGTTAATCTGAGATCAATTAGCACTGAACTAGGATTAATTTTGACTGGAGAAATTTCTCCGATCAAACTTTTTGATCTCAGTTCAAGGAGTTGCTTGCTTATTTGAGATATGATAAATGATAAGAAAATACATAAAAGACTAACCTCATAAATTCCTAGCTGCACCATAGTTATTGTCCTTACATAGGCTGTGTTAGGCTCTAATGCAGTGTAACATAAACTCTACAACATAACTTCTTTAAATTGCTTATGATATTATATCATCTCTTTCCTATTTTACTGATCTGTGATGTATCATCTGATGATGAAAATAATGAATTTCATCGGGCTCCCCATGTATTCTATTACTGTCTAGAGCAAATGTTTTCTTCATTCTCTTTTTTATGTTCTCACTTTAAAGGCTAGTTTACATGATGACACTAGGTTTCATAACCACTTTCATGAAAGTGATTTCATGAATCTAATTACACAAATTTTCTTTAAAATGCAACTGCACATTTCATGTTATTTCTGAAGTTCAAGTTGTTAAAATCCCATATAAACGTTTGAAACACGTATGAATACAGGCATTTCACAATTTCCTCACTTCCCTATTTCATTTTACGAAATGCCAACAAGCTAAATAAGCGTATAATCTCAAAATTACTACCGTATTTACCAGATTATAAGACGAGGTTTTTTCCCAAATTCTTCATTTAAAAAGTACGGGGTCGTCTTACATTCGCAGATTAAGGCAAATCAAACTTTAGTAGTTATGGCAACAGTGTAGAAACATGACATCATGGTTACAGCGATGTGACCAATTTGATAGGGGAAAATACCAATATAAATTTGCGCTAGTTTCGTTGTTTTCGTGAAGGAAAAGGACAGAAAATATTAACTGTTACTAAATAGAGGTTTCCTTTTTGTTTTAGAGTAATAATCACGAGGTGTTTACAAGAACTGATCGAATTCAATTTACTGATAAACATTGTCACGTTGGCAGTAATGGGGGACCAGAAACATGCTTGCTCCCATGCGGCCATTGTTCTCTATCTCGTTTTTTCTCCTTTTCGTGGCGGGTAAATCTCCACGTGATTGTCACATGCTCGGCTGATTATTAGGGTTTGATCTCCTTTTAAGTTAATCTGAAATTTGTACAGTTTGCTTCCACAGCCATCAAGAATGGTTCCAAACCATAGGCCCCGTGACTGTTCACGCAGACATTATGACGCTAACTTTAAGTTAAGTTAATGATGCAGAGTGGATGATGAAGATGGCGGGACTTACGCTTTGACGCAGAACAATGCTAGCTCAACGACTACCCGTGGCATTTGACGACAAATTCATTGCATTTCAGCGTCATGTAATTTGTTTGCGGAAACAACATGATCATTAGGCCATATGGGCAATGCTGATCAGTGATACCTCAGACTAAGTGCTGAAAGTGAAAATCCAAGTAAAATATTTGCTTTTATTTATTTATTTATTTTTAATTCATATAAATAAAACCCTTTGTAGTCAGAATTTGTTAAAAATAAAATTCTCAAAAAGCCTCTTCAAAATAGGGGTCGTCTTATATTCAGAAAAATAAAAAATCTCAAAAAGCCTCTTCAAAATAGGGGGGTCGTCTTATAATCGGGTAAATACGGTATTATAGTTTCGTGAAAAGTTGGAATCAGCCAAAACTGCGTAGTGTCGTAACTCATTTTTGCCAGTACATCTAGCGCTTGTGCATTCAAGTAAAAAACAGTTACGAAACCTAATTTCGTTGTGTAAACTAACCTTAAGGTATGCCAAGACCTATTAGCCAATTTAGATTGCGAAGATTGAAATCTGAGGCAACATTTTTCCACACATTTTGTTTTTACACTGATGATATCGCATCCGTCTTTGGATTCCATAATGTCTTTATGTTCTCGCAAAACAATTTCAACTAAGAAACCTTCTCCTTAGAAAAATCAGGAGACTGATCCTTTTTCTGCTTGGTTTCAGCCATTTTTATCCTTTTGCACAACATACAGGAATACAAAGGAAAACAGAGTAACAATGCTCACTGAACCTCGCAATACTCAGCTGTTTGTGCAATGTTGCCAAGCTCTCGCATACAAACTGTGATCAAAACTGAACTTTGATTAGTTCTTAGATCAGTGTTAAACATAACGACTCTAAATTGATGAATTTCATTGTTTTTACCTTTGAGGGTTAATTATAATAAGTTAACAAATATATTCACCTTATATCCTCAATTGAGGGTATAAGGTGAATGTATTTGTTAACTTATTATAACGACTCTAATTTGAACTCAGATCATTTTCTGAACTTAGATCTTAACTGATCTCCAGTCAATAATGTTTATACAATCGGTCCTTACTGTTGTAAATAATGTAATTAATGGTTTCGGGATAAAGAAATTCACTCAAGGATTTTATTTGTTCAATAAAACTGTTTTAATGTGCAAATAATTTTTTTTAATACATGGGTTGTTTTTTTAGTAGTGGCAACTATTTTATTTCTCCATACAAACCCTAAAAGTAAATGCTTCAATTACCCTTCAAAAATTCAGGGTCGTCTTATATTCAGACCAATACGGTTTATAATAGGCTTTGCTTTGCTACTGTGTACATAATAAAATACTGTGTTTAGTAAATTTTGCTTTTATTTATATTATTTGTTATTTATACAGGAAATTTATTAAAAGTAATTTATTTCAGTCCTCACGTATTCCAGTGAATTTTGTGATAGTGCTGTGTTCTTTGTTGGTGCATATTTTAATATGATTTTTTTATTATTTTCAGATAATACAGATTACTCTGGAGTTGCTCCCAATTATCCGAGAAACTGAGAATGGCGACTTATCTAGTGTAATGCAGAAAATAGTCTGCACTTACACAGAACAACTGATGCCTATAGCTGTTGAGATGTGCCAACACTTGGTAATACATTTAATTTTTATAATTCATTTAGTATCTATCATCTTTATATACAACTTGCATGATCATGAAGTGTGTTTTAAGGTGTAATTTGATGATAGAGCTTGTTACTATGTGAGAATATAGGAAAAAAATTCCGCTGACACTGGGATTTGAACCAAAGACCTTTGGCTATCCATGCCACTGCTCTACCAGCTGAACCAAGCCAGAGTTCACTTCACAGCGCCAGATGGAACCTCTCTCCTATGACCGATTGTCCTTAATGGTCTACTTCACACAGACAAGTTATGTCATATCCAGATTATATAGTTTCTGTGATTTCAATAGTGAATCCCTGTTCTGATATTTTGATTGTGCGAGGTTATTAAGTGCCAGTATGGTACTTTATGAGATTGTGTGGTGGACGAAAAAATGTCTGTCCGTGTGTCTGTACGCACCATAACTCAAATACGCTTTTTCGGATTTTCATGAAACTTGGAAAACACATTTATAATGTCCATGGGAAGAACCCTATTGATATTGAACCAAATCGGTTCACCGGTACCGGAGTAATGCCCAATTTAGTGCCTATTTTAATAGATTAAGAAAGGCGCCATCACTCAAATACGCTGTATCGGATTTCCATGAAACTTGGTATACCCATTTATGACGTCCATGAGAAGTGCCCTATTGAATTTGAACCTAATCTGTTGACCGGTACCGGAGTAAAACCGAATTTAGTGTCTACTTTAAAGGCGCAATAACTCAAATACGCTTTATCGGATATTTATGAAACTTCGTATACGCATTTATAATGTCCATGGGAAGACGTTTATTGATATTGGACCAAACCGGTTGGCCAGTACCGGAATAATGCCCTATTTAGTGTTTTTATTTTAATATATAAGAAGTCACGATAACTCAAATATGCTTTATTGGATTTTCCTGAAATTTTGTATACCCATTTATAATGTACGTGGAAAGACGTCTACTGATATTGGACCAATTCGGTAGACCGGTACCGGAGTAAAACCCAATTTAGTGAATATTTTAAAGACGCGGTAACTCAAATACGCTTTACCGGATTTTTATGAAACTTGGTATACACATTTATAATGTCCATGGAAAGACGTCTATTCATAATGGATAAAATCGATTGACCTGTTTCGGAGTAATGCTCAATTTAGTGCCTATTTTATGGTAATATACGTATTCGAAAGAATTTATAAAAAAAAATTAAAATCAGTTATCTTGACAACATAGCCTATTGTTTTACTGTGATCTTATAAGGCCTTGGAAATTAAAATACAGGTAGCTATGACAAAAACATATTAATTGACATGCGCTTATCCAACTAGACCGTTAAAATGACCCAGGTGGCCGAGATGGTAGACCTTTCTTCTTCCGTAAGCCCTGCTTAATGAATAAATCTGGAGCTTAACTTGGAAATCAATTTAAAAAAAACATATTCGGCATATCATAATTGCAGTCATAACTGATAAACAAAAACATACTGGCACTTTGTTACATCAGTTTACCTGATTTTATTTAGTTCTGCATATATAGCCAAACTACAAGGGGTTCAAAACAAATTAGAGACAATTTAATGTTCCTAATGTGCTCTTTAAGCCTGACATCCACGTTTCTCCTTGTCTGTCCTATATAAACATTATCACATTAGGAACATAAAATTTAAACAGACTGAAAAATCAGCAGTTGCTATGGATTATTGGGATGGGGGTCATGAAATTAATACAGAAGCAAAATTAATGAAATCAGTCCATACACCGGCAGAACTGTTAGTCTGGGAAAAAAAATACATGAGAAAATTTGAAAACCAGCTAATGAATTTTGAAATTCCCGCAGAAGTTAATTTGATCAGGAAGTACATAAAACCGCCACCAGGGACTCATGGAGATTCTCCTAGCAAGCAAGGCTCGGCAGTTGACAAGTAGTTGAGGATGCATATGAACATATGCGAAACATGTTCTACCAAAAAATTTGGTAAGTGGAGAAAATAGTGTGTAGTCAACTCGCATCATTTTCAAATGTTGTTACACTCCACTGTGAACGTTCCGACCAGAGTTTTTTTGAAGTAAATGAATGTTGCTGGCTTGTACTGCTGTGTATAGTTAACTGATTTTTTACACGATGTAACTAATTAGTGGTACTTACGAATATTGTTGCCGTGGATCGTAACTTGACATTCCTGCTATGAAAACGAAATCTCCGTGCGCTAAAAATTACAAAAAGCACAAGTGCCGTAAGTAAAACCATCATAATACAAGCCTTTATGAAAGACTGGAACCAAGGCCCCCCAGTTTGTGGCGACTTTAACAGGACAAATATTTGGTCCCCATAACAACCAACATATGCGAATGACTTTCTGAAATATAACATCCATCTTCAATAGTGTATAAACATAATATTTTTAGCTAATATCTCAATTAATATAAATAAATTGTTATAAATAATCATCGTGCAAAAAATAGCATGCAATACTCATGCCGTAAGCACATAATGGATCTCGGAAATTGAAAAAAATTTGGTGCAATCACCCCGTTTTTTCAAACTCTTTCCTCGATCCGTATGCTCCGCTTACGGCACTTGTATAACAATAAACCATTAATCCCAGTGTTCTTTAGCACTGATTGTCTTGAATTTTGTTTTTATTTAAAGGTAGCTACATTCACCCAATTTTTGGGGACTGATTTCGATTCTGATGAAGATTGTGATGAAGATTGTGATGTGAGGATTAATACAGCATTGGGATTACTGAACACGATAAAAACTCTGCTAACAGTGATGGAAGACCAACCTGAGATCATGACACAACTACAGCCAACTGTATTACAGCTAGTGGGGTACATCTTCTCGCAAAGCTTTTTGGGTAAGACTGGCTATGTACTTATCTAACAAAGCTGCTTTTAGCAAAAGTGCCTTTCTCGTGTGATGCTACTTATTTCATTTATATTATGTGTTTTTCCGTTAGTGGTAGTGTTGTAAGGGGTGTGTTCAATAGAGGCATAATTTTTTTGAGAAATAAAAAGCTTATTTCTTTGTTAAGTTCTTTTTATTTCGGTGGATGTTTTGCAGAATAAGTTGTTTCATGCTGTATTTGACGCACATAAATTTTGCTCAAATAACAGGAGAAATGTGACCCAAATTATTATAAAATCTTTTCAGATAGCCATTTGCAAACAGAATTGCCAATCACGTTCATAAAATTAGGAATGCTCGAATAGCACATACGATATTTCACCGCATAAATGTCACATTTTTTGGCCTTTTTTCCCCATGTGAAAACATAGTGCAGCCATTATGCGAGATAAAGCTGGAACTTAACATGTGTAGGCCTACAGTAGATTTACCTTACAATGAAAGAAAAAAGTATTATTATTTAAACCAACATCAATCACCATATCAATTTGCGGAAAGATGATCAGTCTGAAAAAAGTTAGAATTACTTTGAGTTATTGTGTTTACCTGTAAGGTGCCGTTCATACTGAGGCGATATACGATAAGCGATATATAGCAAGGGATATGTTGCAGCAATACATTGCTAGGAAGGTTCAGACAGTGAGCGATAAATCGTTGCGACCTGGGCGATATAAATGTGGTGGGAACACAATCCTCACTACTTCAGTTACAATATCGTAAGCAACTAATTGCTCAGGCGACCAGCATGTTGCACTTCGAGAGATATATCGCTTACGATATTTTGCGCTATCATGCGACATTGCTACCTTACTGTGGATTGCTATAATAACACTTTTTAACAGTTAACACGCTTTGCAGAACTCTATGACACTTGGTTGCAGTCTGCATTCAATTTTTACTGCTTTATTGCACCAAATAGTTGTACATATTAATTTATATCTCCTAAACCCAATGTCGTCCCAATTTGATTTTTTACTATGTTGTATAGTGTAACATGAAGAAGCAAATATATTTTTTTCATCAATTTTGAAGGTGACATGTTTTGAGATATTCAAGGTCAAAAGTTAAGGTCATTGACCTAAATTGTTTACATTGTTTGAATATAGCCATGTTGCATATCATTTGAAAGCTTGTTCCCAGACCTTTCTGAAAATACCTGTTTCACAGTTCTAACTCTATTAGAACAGAAGTTACAGCCGTTTTTGTCTGCAGTGTTCATCAAATTTTCAGCACATTTTCCGAACTTTGGGCAGCCATTACTTTTGTTGTACTGGTGCTAGAATTCTATAATTTGGCATTTTTCATTCTCTCATCATGTGCAATGAACACCAAATTTCATGAAAATTGGAGATGGTCAGGTTGAATATTGTACTTTTCTGTGTTGATTTGACATGGAATGACTCATTTTTATTAATGAGTTCACTGACAGTGAGTTTTGTATAAGACTCTAACATATTTTATATTATAAATTAGTTATTTTAATTTTAATTTAGAAATTATCTAAAAGTAATAAGATATGTGTAAGTGTAAAACTGATGTTATTAATATTGTAGAAATGACTATGCCAAAAGCATTTATGATATACTGGCAATAAATATTATATATTTTCAATACTTATGATATAGGACACGTCAATACATATCATCCTCTCTCTCACACACACACACACACATAATATTAACATACATACAAACATATGCCAGTACCTGAAAATGAAGAAATTTAGAAAAATTCTAGGGCACCATAATTAAATAATCTGTTGGTTATAGATAATTTTATGAGATTGTATAGGTGTTTAATTAATTTTTCAAATTTGCTAAAAATTCGTCTGCTGTATAATATAATAACATCCTGTTTTAAAAATATACGTAATTTAATTTTTAAACATATTATATGGTAATTGTTTTATTTCCACTGGAAATGTATTGTATAATTTTATTGACATGAAGTGAAAATTTTTTTGTGCACTGCTGTGGCTTAGTTGTTGAGTTCTCATATTGTGTCTACTTCTAGTGTTATAGTTATGTATGTCACTAAGTATTGTAGGAAGTTTACACAGTGAAGTTAATAATTAGAACACATGAGTGGAGGTATTATACACTGTATGTATGTCACTGTTCAATTGATAATTATTCAGGTAGATGGCATCCATTATTCTCAATACACTGCGTTAATTGAACACAGAAATTCCATTCAACTCTTTCCAGCATATCAATGGGTTTGTAGGCGACAGCTTGACGAATGTTGTTCTTCAGGTGAACCAGGGTCCTAGGACAGTTGTTGTAAACAAGTGATTTTAGATGATGATATAATAATAATAATAATAATTTAGCTTACAATACATCCCCTAAGGGCCAAGGCCTCCGGTTTTCACAGGGAATTGCTCTTTATTTGCTCCTTAAGTGAGCAAGATTTAAGGAGCTGTTCAGCTTACTTGTTGCCCGGACCAGTTCCCTTTTTACTTTCTCGCATATACGTAGTATAGAGAAAGTATTGTGATCGTGACAAAAAATCAAAATCGAGATAACACCGGGAAAGCATGTTTCCCGAAACTAGTCTCCAAAAAGAGGACTCAGTGAAGTAAGTGTCACAAAAATTGACTCAATTCTTATATTACTGTATTAGAAAACTTCGCTGTTACTAACTTCCTGTAATAATTAATATTCCCTGAAGTTGTTTACCCATGAAACAATCGACTGCCGGCCAGGAACACGACCATGACTGAGTGACAGTTAGAATAGTATGCCTTGACAGCAAACGTGTATTCCACCTTCATCCACTTCATACACTTCATAATGCTAACTAAACCAAGCAGAGCTACAACTTCATGCCCCATCCTCTTGAATGTACCTACCCCCATCCTCTCTGGAGCAACCATTGCTTCAGGGCACCAAGTTCAAATAAGCCCCACCCTGTATCATGTTAACTGTAACTATTTCCTTGTTTTCAGAAATTGATGACGATGTAGAGCTGATAGAATTTTACGAAGAAACGCTGTCTCTTGTGTATGATCTGACAAGTAAATCCATTTTACCAGACATGTGGAATGTCTTAGAGCTTATGTATCAAGTGAGTGAATCTCTATTTAGAATTTTTAATTTGTTGCTTACATTCGAATGTACTAAAGCCTTAAAGCTGCTTAAATTGAAACTTGAGATGGAGGTTTAACATACGTAACTTCACTTAATTCAAAAGCTGCTGTTGCTATAATCGATTGCAGCTACCAAATGCCTAGCAGAGTTTGGTAGAGTACTGCAGACTATTTTTTATTAAATTAAACGGGAAACATTGTGAAATGTCGACTTTGTATACTGTATTTTCTAGTGTATAAGACCACCTTTTTACCTGTAAATTAGGCCTAAAAAGGGGTGTGTTTTATATAACGAATGTCATCCCCAATCGGTGAGTCAAACGTTGGCATTTCCTTTCATGGTCCTGCTGGATTATATTATTGTTTATTGAAGGTAAACAGTTTCCAAGCAGGTGGCAGACACTGTTGCCAAGTCCATCTAATAACAATAGTAATTTAATGCAAAATTTTAACGTTATTTTATTCTCATTTCCGACTGAGATAAGACAACACTCCAACACACGGCTGTGAATGAGTGTGTTGTTCTTGCATTAAACAAACAACACTTCAAAGACAGCACCGCTGGGGATGATGATAGTAAGATGACTATATAGTAAATATCTGTTTTATGTGGGATTTTAGGAAACCGCAAGCTTCTGGCTCTACTTTCTTTCAAATATTGTACAATAGCTAAGGCCCTGATTTATTGGTGAAATAAAATGGCTGATTTTGGTGTTAACTTCCTTCTATTTCGGTGGGTATTTCGTGAAATAAATTACTTATACTACATTGGGAACATTGCGCAGTGATAAACTTTGCTTCTTTATTTATATTCCATTTCTTTATTCTTCTCCCTTATATGCCCTTGCATGAACTGAAGTAACTTACGATTTAGGCATGATTAGAGTTAACGTTCAAATATAATGACGAGAAAAATTATCGTAATTTCTACTAAACACCATCAGATAGCCATTTGCAAACAGAAGTGCCAACCATACCACTGTGGATAAAAGACGAAATCTGTTGAATACAAATAACAAACATTCTACACTCTTCTGCTGTAATCGATCATAGGCATCGCTAACTTGGCAAAGACATAGCAGGAAAGGAGTGTACTCAACAGTACAAACCAGGTCACAGCCAATCTTTGCGTAAGTTCTGGAATCTTTGTAATCGATCACAAATATCGATATATCGGTAAATCTTCGACAGCCACAGAAACAGCAGGAAAAAAGCATGCTGCTAAGAAATAAAAAATACATTACACCAAAACACAATATTGTGATTTTAAGGCACATTTTCGTGCTCATTTCTCACTTTACGGACAGAAGGGGCATATTTCGCGCTAATAGACACATTTCGCGGAATCGAGTAAATTTTGCGATATTTCGTGGATTCAATTTGGTTCATGTTGTTATTTTAAGCATATAAAAGCTAAATATAGCTAAGGCGCGGAGAATGGCACCTACGTGTGCTATTGACGGAACTGTTCCGCCTGCGAAGTGGGTGCTATGAACGAGACGATTCCACAAGGCATGGAATTTTTTAACACAGTTTTAACGAAAGGATAGTGTCCTGCCATCTATTGGGGTTAGATAGAACTTAATTTCATTGCTTTCCCTGCTCTGTGGTGCAATTTGTAGATGAAAATGTGAGGCCTTGCACAATGTTGCCGCGAAGTTAGTGCTACGAATAAGAAAATTGCTCGTAGAATAGAATTCTTTAACAAGGTTTCAACGAAAGGATAGTGTCCTGCCATCTCTTGGGGTTAGATAGAAATTATTTTCATTGCTTTCCTTGCCCTGTGGTGCAATCTGTAGACGGAAATGTGAGGCCTTGCACAATGTTGTGATGTCTGAAGAAGCCATTGAACTCACGAGTCATATGACAAGCGGGGAATCATGTCAAGGCCATGGTATGTTCAATTTCAACACAGTCATTGCTTTCACGAGCAAGGAAAAACATTTCTAACGTGATGACGAAGTTCTGGCGTATTTTAAAACTGCCTTCTTATTTTTCGGATTTAGCGCAGAGTGACAGTGAAAATATCTCAGCAAGGAGGGTATGTCAGCTTGCCTATATCTCAGCAGTGAAAGGGTTAAACTGGAGAGATGAAATTATTTAGCTGCTTTCGTAAAGTCAGTGGTATTGAAGAACAATGCCAATATATGTAACAAAGATTAAAAAAAAATACATTGAAAACTAGATCAAACTATTATGAAAGTTTGGACAATCAATTATTTTACTGTTTACTTCCTCTACCCGTACATCAGATTATATTTGGGTTTTTTCATCCTTCGGGGATGGGGTTAGAAACGTAGTAACTTTTTCATTTTTACAACCACTTTACTTGAGGAGGATTTTATTCTTCTTTATTTTTTAGAAAACAGCTTAACTTTTAGATTTGAACAGGAATTGTATAAGTGTTTTATATATTACAATATATAAAATATATAGGCCTATATGTAATGTATTTTAATATTTTATGCTAAGAACTAATAATTTCATTTGAAAACATATCGTAATATATCCTCTAGTTATTAGCTACACATTTCATACACAAACTTATTAGGTTTTAGGTCTTGCCTCCCAAATTATGCGACCTTTTTAGGCTAAGACAACTGAATGCGCACTACTGCCCGTACTGTGTACTGTATACTATAATTAAATTCAGAGGAAGTTATGTGTTTCACAAGAGGTTTCTTTTAGAGGGCCTACGTCTTTCCGAGCTTTGCTGTGTATTTATTTTGAATTATATGACGCTTTTCGTCGATAATATTCAGGAACACTTGTTCTTCACTTGAAAAGAAATTGCTGTGTCTCTATTTTTTTATATAAGCCATAACCTCATTATCCATTGCAAAATCAAACCAAACAATGAAAACAGATGAAAAACTGCTACAAACAACTGAGAAACGCTCATACCAACTGCTATGACTTTTGTCGGATTGCGTTAACCGGGAGTAAACTTTAACTAGAAGATAAGAACAAAGAAGCGTTTACTGGAACTTTACCCTGACCGTAAAACAAACTGTCAGTTAACATTTACTCCTACTTAACTGGACATCGTAAGAACGGGCCTAAATCTCTAACATTCTTAATGTTTAGAAACTGGATTACAGAACGCACTTCACAGTCTGCGGGATCGGCAATCGTCTTAAACATTTTGAACGCTCACTGACACATGTAAACACAACACAATCTGGCTGTAGTAGCATTAGTGGACAGACAATCAACCAGAGACACATGTGCACATGCACGTAACTGCGACACTACCTCTGTGGTGGCGGTAGAATGGAACAGTACTTACTTTCCGGATACACTTCGCATTTCCATGTTATCACTATTTTACATACATGCAGGCATGAGGGATAGTGCTAGAGCGTAAGTAAGATATGCAACATTGATGTAAATAACTAGAGACCGGATTTTAAAGGGAAAATTTTCACCGAAAAAAGGGAAAATTATTGCGAAAAAAGGGATATCAAAGTAAGAGAGTGTAAAAATTCACTAGAGAGATACATGTTTGTTTTATGTAAAGCCTTTGCTTGCTCTACAACTGCTGATTCTCTAACATCTAATGACTGAAGAAATTTTTTGATCTTTTTGAAATTTTCACAGAGGAAAATACAGTGCTTTCACTGTACGACTTGGCCGGCAATCGCACGGGCCGCTCCACCGTCACAGATAAACCGCATGCGGGGCCAGGTGCGTGACATATCACGGTACTCCCGGCGAATCGTATATATTTCCGTAATTGTAATCACAATAAAATGTGAAAATATGAAATAAAAATACAAACTTACCTTATCACAGGAGATGTTGGAAATGCTGTCCTTCTGCATCATTACATCTACGGCACCTTTTGAGGAAATTGCTATTCACACGCAGTAGTTCTAATGTATAATTATGTCGTGGCATTTTTAAAACACTTCAAGCAAAACTAAAAACTACTTTAACCATAAAAAAAACACAAACACTGCTGTAATAATTATTCACGTGTGAACGCAATCAGATCACATGCTAGACTTCAGCGGTGAGACGAGGCATCACTTGGGCGCTTGATGCATGAGTCACGGATAGTCGGCCCGCGCGATTGCCGGCCAAGTCGTACAGTGAAAGCACTGTAGCACATGAAATCCATTTTCCCCACCTTGTTATAATGGGTAACTTAGGCAATGGCAAGCGTGTGATTTCCCTGTAACGCTCTATTCTGCTGGGAGGAATTATTTTTTCAATGGTGAATCAGTGAGAACAATTTTTAATGTTTTCATATTACCAAAAACTGGGTAATTTACGAATTTTTTCAAAATAAATTAGCAAAAAAGGTACTGGAAAGGGAAAGTTCCTAAAAAAAAAAGGGAAATGAGCCTAAAAAAGAGGGGGGAAAAAAGGGACTTTAAAAACCAGGTCATTTGCAGTTGAAACTTACTCATTAATGTCCTGTTTAATTATATCACATTTTGTGATGAAATATAAAAAAAGGAATTCCCTTTAAAATCCGGTCTCTATAAATAACTCTCGTATTGTACTAATCCTTTTGAATTGTCACAGTCTTTGCAGAGGAATGGGCTTCGCTACTTCATTGATATGATGCCGGCTCTTCACAACTATGTAACTGTAGACACACCTGCCTTTCTTTCCAACTTGAATCATATTATGGCTGTGTTCAACATGTGTAAAATTGTAAGTAAAACTGAAAATACAAGAGTTGTCGCTGATCTGTTAGCTCTGTTATGATAGCCATTCCGTGCTACGGAAAGAGGTATTAACTATATGAACCTAAGGGAGTATTCACATCGAAGTAGCATGCCACTTGCGACGTGCTGCCTGGATGCACGCTGCACGTTACTCATTTTAAATCCCAAATAAACAAGTTCAAGTCTTCACACCGAAGTAGCGTGTCAACCGTGCAGCTCGCAGAGTGCGACATTCATTTTTTCAGATAGATCTGGACTTATTTCATGCGACGCTACTCGGGATGACGCATTCATACAGTTGCCTTTTCAGCTGTTTTCTAATTTTTAAGAACATTCAACGCATATTCACTTGTGTAGCGGTAGATTATGGCAAAGATGTCATGAAAACTGCTGGAAAAAGAGCTATTTAACATACAATTTGTACATGCGTAGACTATACAATATGGTACTCGAAACTAGTATGAAAAAAGTCTTTACTAAAATTGCTAAAACTATATCATCTTTGGGTAAATTACATTACTTTAAATGAGTTTCTCAATTGTTCAAGTGAAAATATATAATGTACGTTAATCTGCAGATCCCATTCGCTGCTTCGGTATAAATGCAAAACTGTGAACCATGCAACTCAATGTGCAGCCTGCTTCCAGGCAGTGCGATTTGCATGCTATGCTACTTCGGTGTGAATGCTCACTTAAAGGTGTAGCCGACCCTAATATTAACTTTGTTTTGTTGTGTTTTTTTGTTCGACTATGTAATCTGCTGCAGTGATTAGTATACATTATTTATCCGAATATTAACTGCACCTGCCTTTTTAACATTAAAGCAAAGGGGAAAAATTAAATTAACCCCAAAGTGAAAAATTAGTTTTCATAACAATAAAGTAACACTTTTCTTAGCTGAAATAGGCCTCAAATGAGAAAAAGTAAGTATCAGCTGACTTAATTTATGAAATTCTATTTTTATTTCGTCAAACATTAAATAAAACTGATGGGGACAAAAAACAGAAATCAGTACTTTACACTTCATATGACTTTCGGTGTTGAATTTTGTGCGGTTTTCTATTTTTCATAACTGCAATTTCAATTACCGTTGGTTTAAAATTACTATTATTTGCATTTCTTTACTTCTGAGCAACTCATACTACATGTGTATTGCATAATACCGCTATCAAAATTGACAAAATACACAAAACACATATCATAAAATGAACATCACTTGCTTACGCAGTTTTACGCATTTTCTGCGATACTTTGATTAAAATCTATGTATTTTATTTTTGATGTTATTATATATTAATATTCCTTGAGATACGAGATAATAAGTGGTGGTGCTTGGGGGAGGGGAATCAGTTACAGTAGATCAACTAGCTATATTGTGTGCCTATTTTTATTGCCTAAAAATACTTGTATGCAATTTTAAGCCGCTGGGCTTAATCTAGGCAAAAAAGTGTGGCTTATATTCGGAAACTTTACCCTTTGTCAATCACTAGGAGAATCGATCTTCTCCTAGAGATTGACAAAGGGTAAAGTTTACCCGAAAATTATCAACTTTCTATGTATTTTAACATCTTTATTGTGCTACTATCAACTCAGAGGGACACTGAGGGAGACAGCCTCTCTAATGATTGGTAAGTTCTCTGGTACTCCTCTCCTTTACACTAGAATCAGTTAAAAAATAACTAGTATTTGTTCTGCTAATATTGCTGTAATAAGTATGTAGAGATAATTTTTTTCCTTCCTTGCAGGTTTTAACACATAACGCTAGTGAAGATGCAGAATGCCATGCAGCAAAATTATTAGAAGTTATAATTCTACAATGCAAAGGACACATTGATCAGGTACGTACAGTCGGTCAAATGAAAAACGTCGGGACTCGAATGCAGTTAAAATTAAAGTTAACGCATTAGTTCACAAGTTTCCTATAAAAAACACAAAATACAGGCCAATCTCGGAACATATGAGGCCATGCGACAGGAGGGAAAAAATGAAGAACGCGGAAAGCACAACACACGATATTCAACTTAATGTATTGTCATAATTCATTTGCTTTGTCATCGCCACATACAAATGCTAAAGTGAGAGAAAGTGTAGTTAGGGCTGTAATTGACCTGCATTTTTCGGCCTCTGAAGCAGCGAGAAGGTTCCATATTTATGAAAGAGAAGTTCAGAGGTGGGAACTTCACTATAATGCGACCGGAAGTTTTCATAGGAAACGTGGATCTGGCCGGGCGCGTATTTCGATGCTAGATTGGTTGCAGAGGTTGAGCGTAAGTTATTGATTTTGCACTACAAGTACTGGTATTATAAAATAAAATCTTTAAAAAATGCTCCTTGAATAAACATATTCCTCGCGATTCTATTAATTATTAATATTATAAAAATTTGCAACCAAGAATATGGCGGATTTGAGGCATATAGCCACAGCTTTCTATACATGTTTGTTTTGGAACAAAACTGACTAAGTAATCAAGAAAATACATGGATAGACAAGAGGCATGTGTGAACCTAACCTTAAGTCTTCCTGTACATGCACATATACTCGTTCGTGATACTTTATAAAATAACGCCCGTTTTTTATTTGACCGACTGTACATAGAACATTGCATAGAAAAGCATTATATGTGTGATATGTAGAGTTTCGGTATTTCAAGTGTTGATACTTCCATATTCCCATAATTTTGAGCTTAATAATTTGAATCCACAATAATAATTAGAAAAATTGTTAGTTTTCAGTGAGCGAGTGCTTTATATGAGGGTAGATACTGACGGGGATGTGAAGAGACACCTTGTATCTCTGAAATTAGCAGTTTTTTCCCCCAGAAAAAACAACTTTATGGCTCTGGTAAAGCGTATGTGGTCAACATTCAGTTTTGACGCTACAATTGATTATAGTGTGAACTCAGAAGTTTCAGATTATTGAATGAAGTAATGATTGTTGTGCGATCATATATAGAGTATTGTTGCAAATTGTTCAAAAAATTTTTTACAGAAGAGCGAGAAAATAAATTACATCTAAACTATGGGAGGTATTTAAAAACTAAAAGTAATAAAACTTGTCTTCACATATCCCAAATTGAATAGTATGACAAACGAAATATTTTTGAAAAGCGAACCCTTTAGTTTCACCTCAAGTGTATTGCATATATTTGCTAAAGTTACAGTGAGAAAAAATGCAATTCAAACATTTGCTCCGTAATAGACCTACAGTGCACAATGGCAATATCATGAAGATAATTCAGATTGCTAATTTTTTTTTTTTTTTTTTTTTTTTTTTTTTCTTGTTGGGCAAAAGAGTAATAACTGTTGCCCGCTGCCTCCCCTTCCGCCCAATAATAAAAGGCCCTTGCACCAAACATAACAAAATAATATTTCATAACTCTGGGGTGCACGGGTAAAGAGAGTGTCCACTTTCTTGTTACTGAGAATTAGAGTGACTTAACACACTATACCAGCCCAACATAGCTTTAGAGATGGATAAAACCATGAGGCACACATCCATAACTACTGTACAATTTTGAATATGACTTACTGGACTTAACACAAATGTAGAGAACATTTTTATCTATAACTCTATGGACATATCTCAATTTTTTAGGATGGTGGACTTAACTCTCTTTGCCCGCGCACCCCGGAATTAAAAAAAAAGACCCTTGCACCAAAAATCATATTTCACAATTATAGGAGTAGGAGTGGGAGACTCAGGGGCGACAAGTATTACCTTTTTCCCCTCTTGTTGCTCAACACATATCTTTCCTCAGACTACAGCTGCCTAGGTGAATTTTACTGCTTCTGTTTCCTTCGGGACTTTTCTCCCATTACACTTTTGTTCACCATGAAACACACCACAAAGTAACAGATTACTTTGTAGACTCGGCACTGATCAAGTCTTCACTTTAACCAACACAATTCCCTTGCAGGGTAACCATTGTGACAAAAATAGCTGTAGACATAATATGGTTTGCAGCAATCACGAGTGTGGACAAAATACTCTTTACAACAGCTTGTCATTTACACCAAGACAAAATATGATATCCAGGGTTGGATGTAAAACTCTTCACATGTCCTACATAATGCTTCTTTTGATCTCCTGAAAAGTTCCCAGAAACGAGGTCTGTCATTGTATTCGATGACATACTGTACCGCTGATGATCCATAGTGAGAGGCACACTGTGTTATGTCAAAGGACAGCCCAAGGCAACCCCGACAGACAACCTGGTGGCATGACGTTGCTGCTCGGTAACTGTGCTGTTTGTTGAAACAGAAAGCCACCTGACAATTTTTTGAAAGCGTAATTAAATGTGTGTTCGTTTTTATCATTACTAAAATAGACCTTAAAACTAGAGTAGTTTTTATTTTTGAAAGACTTGATAAATTCTTTTAGTTTAAGGCTATCTCTATGTTTTTGGTTTTAAACTGTTGTGCTGTAATATTAAACTTAACGTCCCCTTAGAATGAAAACCTCGTATCTCAAAACTGAAGCAAGAGTATTTTTAATTTATTATTAGTAGGGACCGGATTTTTAGGTTTTTAAAAACACTGTTTTAGGTTTTCCATTAGGTGAAATAGGTTTTTTAGGTTTTTTGTCCAAAATATCGTTTTCGGGTTTAATGAATTTGAATGTGCTATATAGGATTCAATACATAATTAACACGTCTTCTTAAAACACAGTGTGACCACTCAGTGTGAATAACAAGAAAGTACTAAAGGCAAACAAACGCTTTAAAACACAGAATTCTATATCCTTGTTCATACACGGCACCATGGTTGTTCGTATGAATATTTTAAAAGGAATACGCCGGTACTCTACATCCTCTCTTGATACTGTCCATCCTAGACGACAATGGGTTGAACAAAACGCTGGTGATATTAATTTCATCCCGACAAAAATTATTGTCTCTCCGCAAAATATCGATTCCTCAACTGACAAAGAAAAAAGACATTAAATTAGATATTTTAGGTTTTATATCCCGTTTAGGTATAATTAGGTTTTTATACCCCATTTAGGTATTTTTAGGTGCCACAGAATTAATGTGGGTGAATCCTATGGACATGATTCGAAAAAGTGTATGAGCGCTTTTTGTTTTGGAAGCAAGGAAAAAAAATAGGTAAAAACCTAATTATTAGATAGAAAAACATGTATCTCAACTATTTGTCAGCCAATATTACAATAATGACGTGTGCTGTCCTCTAGAGAGGAAAAACAAAATCTAGTGTATTGGTAGGAAGCGTTATTAAGTGACAAAGCCATGTACAGTGGACTCTTAGTAATTCGAACCCCAAGGGGAATTAGAAAAAAATCGAATTATCCAAATTTCGAATTAACCAAAACTGTGACTTTTTAAACGAAAATGCCGTAAAAATGTAAAAAATAAACTCATTGCAATAAATAATAATTATTGTACAGTGAATCTTACCTTAATGACTGCCATCCTTTTGTTATGATGTTAATTGAAACCATTTTTTTCCACACTAAAATTGTAACCTTAAATTTAATAAAGGAACACAATGGCCCATTTAAGGGATGTTACGATCACGCAACTACTTACACCATTTTAGAGTGCACTCGTCAACACTGCGAAATTCCCCGCCTCTCATACGTTTCCTATTTCTCCCGTTTTGTGTAATCTAACTTTCCAAGATTTTGTCCTTATTTTTTATTTAGGTGGACAAAGTGTTCGGTAAAATTTCATATTCCTTTGCAATGTCACACTTCTTTCTTTCCCCTCTCTCCACCTCTCATAACACTCCACTTGTTTTTGCAGGCATCATTTTCAAACACAGTCACACTTTGAGGATAGAATGTAAACTAAAATTTTCACAGATGTGTTGAATCCCTCTAAGACTCTAGTAATGGGGGTAAACTTCGCATTCCATTGAACATATATTCAGCAAGAGGAAGAAAACGGTTAAAAATACACTTTAGTACGGTACCTGCGACTAGGGTTATTCAGCGAATTAGAGAATTCTTGTGGAATTCCTGTAAGCAATGAACTCTTGGAATCCTTACAACATTAACACGAGACAAATTTTGGCTTCGATTTATCAAAATTAAGCTTAAAAACTCCGAATTAATTGCAATTTTTTAACATACATTTATATAGGAATTTCAAGGGGAATGAGTATTTATTCCAATTATACAGTATTTCGAATTATCCAACGTCGAATTAACCAAATTCGACTGTATATGTTTTATGAGATACGAGGTTTTCATTCTAAGGGGACGATAAGTGAATTGTTTTGTTTACACAGGCTTTTTCATATAATTTCGTAAGTTGGAGTTTTCGTATAGTTTGAGGTACTCTCTGTCCCATCCACCTCGAATTACTGGGACTCTAATGGAATATAAGTCACGGCAACAATTTTTTTTTTCTCAAAGTAAGGCGATGGTAGAGTACGATTACTTCCACAAAGTCTCTGGCCTTGAAGATTTAACCCAGCCAGCAAGCTTCTCATTACAGCTTGCTCAGACTCTTATGCGCATAGATCAGTGAGCTACTGTTGAGTACAGAGTGAAGATCACACTTGCACCAGTCGTAGAAAATACTGTAATAGTTGAGTGGAAGGATAATGCCGCAGCGAGACAGAGACAGACAACACGTTGAGTGGGATAGAAGAGCTGGAGCAATCAGGGTGCAAATACCTCCCCTAGGCAGGAACTCTAGGAACTGTTAAACTTGCTCCTAAGGTATGTATGTAAAAATCTAGAGACTTTTTAGAAGTAATCATACTCTACCATGAGATGTTGTATGTCACAGTAGAGTGTGGCATCTCTAGTAAATGGACACATCATTTGGTAATGTTGTGATGTATGGTTATACAAATAGAGGCTATGGCAATTTAGATGTGAGTAAGACTAGATATGAGAATATGTGAACAGCATTCTTACGTCAAGATAGTCACAATCCGAGGGAGAAATGCCCGAGAACACCACAAGGAGGTAATGGAAGCTTTGGGGAATAATGCCCATCTATACCAAACTTTAAGGGAATGTGTGTTTTCTTACTTCCAACTACTGCAGACCATTAGAGTGGCACAATGCAGTCACATACAGATGTTTATGGGTGTCTGTTTCCTTCACTATCCTACATCTATACGGATCACGAAGGAAAATTGGGTGGAGCTTAACTGGACCCGCCTATGCGAGTAGCGAATGATAGGGAGGCAACGTTCTCCAGTTCAGATAACTCCACGCCTAACAGAAGCATTACATTGTGCAATTTCAATTGCGCGGCAAAAAAGTATACACAAACCAAAATTTTCAAGTGTACAATGAGAAAGAAGAAGTGTTTCTGACTCCAGCTGTGCAAAAAGCCATATTTTTAGGAGAAGTGGTTGTCGAGTTATGAGGTTTTGAATGACACGTAACATTGTTGATCAATCACGCAACTCCCGGGAGTAGCCACAGGAAATGTACACTCTCTTTCTCCCTGCTGGCAAGTGTCGCAATAGTGCACAAAGAGTCAGCAGGGATTGGCACATACCATTTTCCTTCGTATAGTACTTGTAATCTGCATTATACACACATTCCATACTCTGCTCTTTCATTTTAAAATGGTCAAACATTTTCAAAAGAAAAATAGTTGCCATGATTTGTGCTCCATCCCTTGTATTTTAATTGTGTACAGGTAGGGGGGAAAAAGCGGACAAACTCTTGTAGCTGATTTCAGAGCCTTGTTCACACTAGTGTCCATGCGCATTCCTTAGACCTGTGTAAGCCTAGTTGGACAACAGCCACGCAGCTAGTTACTGCTTTCGTCTTAGTTGAATAGCTCAGGTGCTTGGGGTGCATGACCTTCATGCGAAAGGTCGCAGGTTTGATTCCCGTGACTGTCATTTTTTTTTAAGTATATCATTATTATTTAGTATTCTGCCTAGTGGCAGGTCCATGTCTTCGTACGGAGAATTTCTGACGCCAGTGTTCCCTATCTCCAGCTTCGTCCTTCAATCTGCTGTATCTCCTCCCATCTTTCATGTCATCCAGATGTTGTATTCTTCTCCTTCCTCTTCCAGCAGTTCCTTTGATCTTCCCTTCGATGACATCATGTATGAGTCCCTTGTGTCTAAGTATGTGTCCGATCCAATTGGCTTTCCTCTGAATAATTGTATTCAGAATAATTTTCCTCTCTCCTACCCTTCTCAGTACTTCGTCATTTGTCACCCGTTCTGTCCACTTGACCTCTATTCTCCTCCAGCACCACATTTCGAAGCTTTCTAGGTATTTCTTCTCCCTCTTTCTCATGGTCCATGTCTCTGCTCCGTACAGTGCAATGCTCCAGATGTAGCACTTCACCAGTTTCTTCCTTAGTTCCAAGCTCAACTTGCTGGTCAGTAGAGTCCTCTTTTTGTTGAATGCGGCTTTGGCCATGGCGATTCGTGTTCGAATTTCATTTGTGCAGTGGGCATCCTTTGTCAGCAAGCTTCCCAAGTACTTGAACTGCTTAACATTCTCCAGTTCTCGATTGTCGACAGTTATCCTCAAGGGTTTCTCTCGTTTTGATAATCTCATTACTTTTGATTTTTCAATGTTAATTTCCATGCCATATTTCCTTCCTGTTTCCACTAATCTGTTCATCATGTATTGCAGTTGTCTTTGATTCTTGGCGAACACTACCAAGTCATCTGCATACTTGATGGTGTTGATGAGGCGTCCTCCTATCCTAAAGTTTCCGCATCCTTTCAAAGCTTCTCTTGCCAGCCAGTCTCCATACAGTATATCATAGAAATATTAATTAACTACTTAATTAATGGATTATTCCCAGTCAGTGAATTTTACTAGCTTATTTTCTAATGGATTTCGAAATGAGCTAAGTCAACAGTCAACACTAGAACAAATTTGAATACATTCCCTGTTATCCTGTGAATGCCGCTAGGCATGTGCAGTGCCTCATATTGGCAACTTAGATGTTTTAGTCGGTCCCCTTCCCCCCCCCCCCTCCCTACCTGTACATAACATATGTACTAGAGAGTATAAGTTGTCAAATTCAAAATACAGCTTGTCACATGACAAGGGTTCGTGTACTCCCCCATGGATGATGTATTATTTTCACCTCCATTGCATGGTTCTTATTGTACTGTTTGACTTTGCAGTGCATCCCATTGTTTGTTGAACTAGTGCTGAAAAGACTTACAAAAGAGCCGAAGACTTTGGAGCTGAGGACAATGTGTCTGCAGGTTATGATAGCAGCGCTGTATTACAACCCACAGCTACTCTTCCAGACTCTGGAGATACTTCAGTTAGCTGTGTCTCCTACAGAATTAATAACATCACATTTTATCAAGCAGTGGCTGGATCACACAGACTATTTCCTTGGGTATGCTTCCTCTAATGCAACATCGGTCTTGATGAATTTAATAAATCTCTACTAATTAGCATTTCAATTAACTACGTTTTCATGCAGAATTCAGATTGATCAGAATACGCTTACCATACTGAAATTGTCATGAAAACTGGAATTCAGATGGATTTGAGTCTCAAGGTTAATCCTCCTAAAAAGTAGGATTGGATCAGATTGAAATCGTATGCAAATGCCATGAAAACACTTCCACGTATTCAGATCGATCTCAATACGCTAATCAGACATTTCATTGGTCCTCAGTGTCCTTTTGATGTTCTCGGTGTATGGCGAGAAGGGTTTCATTGGTTGTGGAATGTGGGACTAGTGCATTCTGTGGATTCTTTCAGAAATTTAAAGATTGTTGATATCGGAACTTGTACACGAACTTCACTTAATAGGTATATTTACCTCAGAATGCATTTCGATAGACACTTTCCACCATCATGAGCTGATCCGACTGTCAACTGATGATTGTGGAAAGTGTCCATCAAAATGCATTCTGAGGTAAATATACCTATCAAGTGAAGTTCGTTTGCAAGTTCCGATCTCAACAGTCTTTAAGTTTGAAATCACTTCACTGTGTATCCTACCAACTCAAATTATAATCTCTCAGAAATGTTCTCATTATTATATCGAAAGTTTTGCATGAAAACAGGATCGTATTGGATTGTATTTGAACATTCAGATCAACTCGAATTCTGCATGAAAACCTACGAAGTAAGGGTTGAACATTAGATTCATACTTAACGCTCTTTTAAATCGAGCAGTTTTATTTTTTCGTAAAATATAATATTAGTTGTCTGCCTTATACCCTCATTTAATTAATAATTTCTTTGATGGTTTGCTTTAACCACAGTTTATTCTTGTAGTGTAAAATGTTTCTTATTTATAATACATAGAGTATCCTGGTTTAAAATCATAAAAGTTATTAAACAAACAGTGTGATAAATGTTTATATGTGTCATTGTCAATCTTTTTGTAGGTAATATCTATATTACCCATCGAGATTGTATTAAAAAAAAACGTGCGTGGAACGCCACGCGATAGAAGTGAAACTTGTTTTAATTTTTTTATTTTTTCAATTTTAGATTATAGGATTTTTAAATTTTGGATTGTTGGACTTTTTAATATTGGGTTTTTTAACTTTTTAAATTTTTGATCTTTTAATATTTTGTAATTTTGGATTTTTTAAATTTTAGGTCTTTGAATTATCTATGTTTTGGATTTTTTAATTTTGGATTTTTTTATTTTTAAATTTTAGATTTTGGATTTTCAAATTTTTGTTCTTATTTTTAATTTTTTTAATTTTTGGATGTTAAGATTTTTTATTTTTGGATATTTTATTTTTTAAATTTTGGATTTTTAGACTTTTTACTTTTGGATCTTTGAATTTTTAATTTTGAAATTTTCGATTTTTTTAAATTTTGGACCTTTGAATTTTTTATTTTGTTTTTTGGATTTTCAATTTTTTAATTTTGGACTTTTGGATTTTTTAAATTTTGGATAAGCCTAATCATTGAGTTGATTGTTTTCTGTGCAGTCCGTTCCGTTACAACTTACTAATTTCATGACAATTTTGAGCGTTACACAAGCTCCTGATTTACCCCTACCGTGGCTAAAGAAGTTTCACTTCAAAACCTATTTTCACTTAGTCTATTTACTCACTGTCTGTTTTCATATACTTAATTGCACGTGTGTTTTTGAAGTTGTACATTTTTGATCTTGCAGACTATTTTGTGTTAATAAGTTTATTCACAGAAACTATGTTGTGTTGATAGGCGTTACTTCCAGGTAATTAAATGGCAAAACATCCTTAAGTATTATGTTGACCCATGGTAGAGATGCATTTCGGCTTGATAAAGCCATCTTCATCCTATTAATAAATTTTCAAACACGTATTGAGAAAGTGAAGTTATTAATTATCTTATAGAAAATACATTATTGTTAGTATTTTTACCTTATATTTTTATTTTTTATGATTTAAAACCAGGCTACTCTGTGTATTATAACTAGGGCCCGGATTTGAAGGTTTTAATCTATTTTTCCTTAGCTTCCTAATGAGAACATTATAACGTATTTTTCCGTTTTGTGCCCCTTGCTTCCGAATATATGAATCTTATAGAATCTAAAAAGGGCAAAATCAGACTGAAGGGCCTAAAAGGGGCTAAGGAGGACTTTTGCTGAAAAATTAGGCGCTAAAGAGGACTGCAGAAAACACGATTTTTAAATAGATTTTCCAATTAATGCAAAGGAAAATAAATATGTGAATTTGTGCATTTTAAGAAAAGACATAATAAAAATAGATTTATACAACGCACTTAAATTAACAATGTATATGTCGCTTTGTTGCTTGTCTTTGTAACTAAAAAATGTGCCATCTCGCCGTTGCAGGAAATGAAACTTGAGCCGTCTGCAATACTTCGAAATATGCAACCAATCCATTGTCGTTTCAACTTTCAAATAACAAGTTGCCAACCAACAACAGAGAAGTGTATTAAAGGAACAAATTCCTTACACTCCAGTAGGTCGGAAGTGAAGTTGCATGTTTTATTGACTCTATTGTGCTTAAAATAGTTTGCTATGCCTAAACAGAAATTATAATACTTTTTTTTTGTTAATATTAGTGTTTTATTAATACGGCTAAAATTAATAAAGACTTTGTGGAACTTTATACAGTGAAGCAACTATAATAAAATTAATTTACTATATGAGTTGACATAAACACAGTTTTTGCTTCACTTACCATATTTTGGTATGACGCGTTTCAAGGAGCCTCCTCCCCATTTTCAAATACTCTGAAAATGGGGAGGAGTCTCCTTGAAACGCGTCATACCAAAATATGGTAAGTGAAGCAAAAAGTGCGTTTATGTCAACTCATATAGTAAATTAATTTTATTACGGCTAAAATTGTTTGTTTAAAACCTAAAAATGGCTATTCCATGAAAATAAAACCTAAAATACCTTTTATAAAAGTTAGTTGTTAAATTTTCACTTGACAAGCAAACTTAGATTTACCTTTGGTAATCCGGACGGCCGTTTCGCACTATTTTAGTGCATCATCAGCGGTTTTCGAACTGCTACTGGTGGGTGCCTGTGTTGTACACCTAGGTGGTGTGGGTGTTGCGTTGGTCTTGAGGTGGGAGTGGGAGTATTTGGCGGTGTTTGAATGTCAGGTATCGTGTCAAAAAGTGTGTGTGATTTGAAGTGTAGTTGGTCATTCAGTATAGATGTGGGGTGATTTTTTGTGTGTTTATATATTTCTAGTTGTTCTATTGTGTTTAGTTTGCGACTTTTGTGGAGTGTGTGGAGAATTTCCATGTTCGTGTCTATGTTAGTGTAATTGTGGTTTGTGTCAAGTAGGTGTTCTGCATAATTTGATTTTCTGTTGTGGGGGTGTTTGAGTGCTTTTATGTGTTCTTGGAATCTTGTTCTAAAGGATCTGCCAGTTTGGCCTATATAGAAGTTGGGACAATTATTGCATTTCAGTTTGTATACTCCAGTTTTGTTGTAGGTGTCCATTTGTGTGCTTTTCCTTGTTAGGTGTTTCTTTAGCGTGTTGTTCGTTTTGTAGGCTATGTTGTACTTGAGTCTTTTGAAAGTTGATGCTGTTTTGTGAGTTTTCTTACCGTAGTATGTTAGTGTGATGAACTTCGTTTTTGGTTCTTGGGTTTGTGTGTGTTCTTTTAGCTTGTGTTTAGTGTTTCTTAGTATTCTATCTACTGTGCTGGGGTTGTAACCATTTTCTTGGGCTATGTATTTGATGGTGTTTAGTTCATTTTTGAAATCTGCCATCTCCATTGGTATATTGAGTAAAAAAGTATAAAAGCCTAAAATTCAAGCTCTAATTAAAAAGGATGAAAATTTTATACTACAAGAATAAACTGGGGTTAAACCAGGCAAACTATCAAAGATTATTTTAAATGAGGGTATAACCTGCACACGAGTATTATATTTTATTATAATAGCACCCTCATAGGAAAAGTGAAGTTCATTTATACTTATTTTTCGTGCTTATTTCCCATGACTTTTAATATTCTTACTTCAAAAATACATAATTTTGTCACAACTCTTAAGCAAATTGTAAACATTTTTTTACCTTTAACCCTTTCATTGCTAACTTATTATGCATTATGAGTTATAGAAGTATTACTGAAAATTTCAAAAAGCAAAACGGGTGTTTGGTAGCATGATACTTTCCCGTCCTAAACCAAAGTCTTTGCCGTTTCCATGGATCCGTTCCATCTCGGCGGTCATCCATCCTGGTTCAGAGAGAGCAGGATTGAGCGTGATTTTTCAAGTGCTGTCACTATCCTTGTTTCATCCCTTCAGGAATTGAGTGACAGCCCCCAAGGCAGTAACTTCATACTGACATGACCACCCATACTAGGAGACTCAATATTTCGGTTTTATATAGTGCATATTTCTCACATTGTATCATCAGTGAGTGATAACTTTTGAGCACCGTCGTCTCGAGAATTACACTGCCTGCCCTATGCTTAATTTTAACATGGAGTTCAGAGTATTGTTAAATTGCCTAATTTCTCCACTAGAAGTGATACAGTTCACACCCAGATAGCATGAAATTCCAGCATATTTCAGTTTCCGAGTTTATACTTCAGAGGGCAACATAGCATACGGTAATGTAAAGGGTGCAGCTGGGTGTTAAAGGTGCTGCCATCTGTAATGTCGCCGCGTACGCAAAATTAGCCGTATAGGACAGGCGGTGTATACACGAGTAATACAGTGTAGAAGGCAGTGCTTTTGAGTCACTGAGGAAAATTTCAGTACAGCAGTTAAAGGTTTAAGAACCGTTTCCTGTCATTTTGGCGGGCATGATATTTTGAGTGGTGTTACCACACTTAACAACAATAACAGATTTTAACTTTCACTGAAAGTATATAGTATAATGTTTATGAGATATATTGTTGTAAGGTCTTACATTTGCAGTTAAAAACTAATTCTGTTCTTGCTTCAGCCTCCACGACAGAAAATTGTGTGTACTTGGCCTGTGCACCCTGCTGGCATCTGGAACTCGGCCTGTTGCTGTCAATGAATATGCATCACAGATCGTTCCTTCCCTCATCCTCCTGTTCAATGGCCTGAAGAGGGCATATGTTGGTTAGTAGTTTGATTTTATAAACAAAGAAAAATAAACGAAAGTTATGATGGATCTAGTTGTATGATGTTTACCTTTCTCATTTCAGCAAAAGCTCAGGTAGATGAAGAAGAAATGGAGGATGAAAGTGATGAAGAAGAGGGGAATGAAGAGGAATCTGATATTGACAAGGGTTTGTATATCAAGGCGATGTCTGAATTTCTGTATTTACTTGCATAATGGACGCAACTCAACTTTTCACGTTAAAGAATAAAAATAAATAAAAATTCCCCACATAATAAACGCATTTCATTTTTAACAAAAAAATCATTAATAATATCTTTAGTCGCAAGATTGGATGGCCTGATTATCTTTGCATTCAAGTTTTTAAACGACAAAATTTCATGATTGGTTCTTAACAGTTAACAAAATACCAGTACACTGTAAAATCGCTGTATTCTTAAGACATCTGCAATAGATAGTTGTGTTGATAAACTTGTGTTTGAACAATGAATAAGAACCGATCGAAATATTCAAGTTATACAGTGAGTTTTAAGCTGAAAATTATTAAATTAGCAGAACACGATAACAGAGCCACTGAACGAAAATTTACAATGTCTGTTGATGCAGTTGCTCACTACAACTGGTAGTGTAGGGGTACCCTGAGGATGATGTCACTATCAAACAATTTGTAATTACGGACTGCAAAGTAGTCTACAAATATTTATATTTTTTGTTATTATAATGTTGTCCACTATTGTATTTCTTTTTCTTTTCTTTTCTAGTATTATACATTTCCTTTTTCTTTTCTAGTGTTATACATTTCCTTTTCTTTTCTAGTGTTTATACATTTCCTTTTCTTTTCTAGTGTTATATATTCTAATCTGACGAGTCATCTGTTTACTTGAGCAATGCTCAACCAACTGTAAGCGTTTATGACAATAAAGTATCTTATCTTATCAATTGTCATATGTGCGATACAATTGATATATAATTTAGTCGTGGCAAGACTTTGGTCATGGTCACTATATCGATATTTATGATATTGATCATTAGCTGTTGCATCTTTTAATATATGTTTATTTCACTTCCCCCCCCCCTCGCATAAAGTGCGTCTATTATACAGGTAAATACGGTACAGCAAACTCCTGATTTTCCTGGCTAATAGGGACCTAAGATAGTATGAATGAATGAAAATGGCATCAACTCACTCAGAGTTGACTAGCAGTTGAAAATGTGGGCAAAGCCCATGAAACATACTCTTCAAAAATGTAAGTAAAAGTAAATCTAAAACGTTCAATTTTCGACCATCTGATTTAATTAACATAGTATTATCACGTCATAATTTTTCCCCCAAAAAAAGCACGGATTGAAATTTTTCAAACTAGATAATCCAGGCACAAATAATTAGTAGTTTCCTGTGGGTTTATGTAAAATAGCTGACATAATATGCATGGTTACACATCCTTCATTTAAATAACTGTACTTTGTAATATCTTTCCAGAGTTTCTGTCAAGTGATGAAGATGAGGTACCAGTAGCTGAAACAAGTCCAGAGTATTTAGAAGAACTTAAGGAAAAGGTAAAAAAAAGTCACCTCTGCTTACAAAATCAGTTTCTCGGCCTGTATTCAGGTACGATTTGGTATAACATTCTTCATAAGACATGTTTCTAGTTGAATAGAATGTAAATATTTGGAAAGTTGGAATAGAGTACCATATTGGCTCAAGTACAGGGTGCGGCATTTATCGTTTCCCATTTTCAAAACCGTGTAACACATTTATTTAAGAAAGAAATAAGCTTAATTGAACATTTTTAAATGTCTTACAGTTTCGGATTTGCAATCCTGGTCTTACTTTTTGAATATGTTGTCCTTGAGATGCCCTCCTTAAGTTCAACACATTGCTCAGTTCTCCCTCATACACTAGCCATTACACATTGTGTGGTGTCTTGCGTAACATTTGCAATTTCCTGCAAATCCACGCATAATCCACAAGCGCCCACTTCACAGGTCGTGGTGTGGTGTATCATTGCAGCACAGGGTATTATTGGCCCTTATTTCTTTGAGAGCGATAATGGTGTTTCGGTGACTGTCAACTCTGAACGTTACAATCACATGCTGCAAACTTTCTTCCTACCAGAATTTACACATCGTAACTTGGATATTGAGAGATTGTGATTGAAACAGGATGGTGTTGTAGCACATACTGCACATCTTTCAATGGACATCCTTCATGCTGCTTTCCCCGGCCGAATTCTTTCCAGTTTGGTGATGTCCAGCAGCCCTCTAAATCCCCCGACCTAACTGCACAAGATTTGTTTTCTGTGAGACTATCTGAAGTCTAAAGTTTTCACTCATCCCCTCCCTGACATTAACAGTCTTAAAAATGCAATTCAGCAGGAAATTGCAAATATTACGCAATACACCACACACCGCGTAATGTTCAGTGTACGAGGGAGATAGCAGCAATGTGTTAAAGTTAATAGAGGGCACCTCAAGGGAATCATATTCAAAAAGTAAGACCAGAATTGTAAATCCAAGACTGTAAGACATTTAAAAATGTTCAATGTAGCTTATTTCTTTGTTAAATAAATGTGTTACATGAATTGAAAATGGGAAACTTTAAATGCCGCACCCTGTATAAGACAATGTTTTTCCCCTAAAAATGTGCTTATAAAAACTATACTCATCTTATACGCGCAGCCTAAGACTCAACAACTCTCCATTCATGAATGCAGCTGAGCAGCAGCTATCCCCACGCAAATGACATGCGTCCGACCCAAGGTCAAAGTCGCACGTAAATTCACCGAACTTTACCGAACTTAATTTTAATGCCTCTGCATGTACTGCTGCACTGTTAAAGTGTTTGGCGTCTCTATTCTCTACGTGTAAAGCTTTTGTTTGACCACCAGTTATGGCAGATCATGTGGAAAAGAAAGCATCTTCATTGTCTCAATGTGTAATTAAAGCGAGAGAAGAAGTTACGACATGAACTTCAAAATTCTGTTTTATGTGAAGCAAAATGTACTAAGAAGCTTTTTTTTTTTTTTTTTTTTTTTTTTTTTTTTTTAACTACCCTTCAAAAATTCAGGGTTGTCTTATTTTCGGGCCAATATGGTAGTTAGGAGAAAGTACGGTAATTGTTTAGTACTCGTGAAGAATGTGTAGCATCTTGTGTCTGTAATTAGTTATTTTTTTAAAATCAAAATTTAAGTAACTTTTTATTAGATAGTTACTTACCGTGCTTGATTAATTTGATTTAATCCTGAGTACCTAAAAATAGGCCATTTGTTTTGTGCATTGTCTGGTGTGCAGGATGTATGTTCTGTCATGTGCTTCTTACTGTCTCTGCAGTCCGGGACAGTGGCCCCTCTGAGTGGGTGTGGGAAATGTTGATTTATGGTAGGGAGATGCATAATGTTGTTAGCAACCTGGAAGCAGTGGGTCCAGACCTTTCACCTGAGTTTGATGTGCTAACTGGTATCTTTGCTCTATTTGTAGCATCTTGTGTCTGTAATTAGTTTTTTTTTTTTTTTTTTTTTTATCAAAATTGAATTAACTTTTTATTAGATAGTTAATTACCGTCAATTCAGTCAATTCACAATTATCCGTGGGTGCCTTATCCATGCATGAAAATTTGAATTTCCACCATTTATTTCGAGTTTCCCGCACTTTATTTCATATTCTCTGGACCTCGTTTCAAATTTCCCACACTTTATTTCGTCAGATTTCTCCTTTCACGCACTTAATTTTGTCATATGCACAATATGGCATAAAGTGCTGGAAATTCAAAATCTCACACCCAGTTAATTCCAACATTTGGATTGTCCCTTCTTCCAATTATTCGTGCAAGTCATGGTCTCAATTAACACTGATAATAGGGAGTTCACTGTAGTTATAAATAATCCTCCTAAAATACCTATAATGCCTGGAAAGTTACGAATATTGTAGAAACTTGATCTTCGACAGGTATATTAATTATTTTCAATTCTTCAGATAATTTTTTTTAATTGGTTAAGTGAAAAGACATTGCAGGTTGCAAATGCTACTTCGGCATGAAAGCAAAACTCTGAGCTACGCTACTCGAGGTGCAGCCAGCAAAAGTTTAGCTGTATTTAGTTAAATTAAATGTGATTCTGTTACTGATTTATGGTATGATTTTTCAGAATGATGACGAGACAGATGATGAACTTGATGACGACTATGAACCCAACGAGGAAACATTAGAAACATACACGACACCGCTGGATGGAGAAAACTGCGAGGTCGATGAATATATTGTGTTCAAAGAAGTTCTGCAGAGTAAGTAGACTGTAACAGTAAATTATTATTATTTGAAACTAGTACTTCAAGTAGCATGATACTGTTCACATTTGTTTTGAATGCACCACCTGTACAGTCGGTCAAATAAAAAACGTCGGGAGGTATTTGATTAAGTATCACCAACGAGCATATGCGCATGTACAGGAAGACTTAAGGTTAGGTTCACGCCTGCCTCTTGTCTCTCCATGTATTTTCTTGGTTATTTAGTCAGTTTTGTTCCAAAACGAACTTGTATAGAAGGCTGTGGCTATATGTCTCACATCCGCCATATTCTTGGTTGCAAATTCTTATAATATTAATAACTAATAAATTTGCATGGAATATGATTATTCAAGGAGCATTTTTAGAAGATTTTATTTTATAATACCGGTACTTGTAGTGCAAAATCAATAACTTACGTTCAACTTCTGCAACCAATCTAGCATGGAAATACGCGGCCGGCCAGATACACGTTTGCTATGAAAACTTCCGGTCAGCTGCTCTTTAAGAAATATGGAACCTTCTAACTGCTTCAGAGGCCGAAAAATGCAGGTCAATTACAATATGATTGTAAAACTACCACCAGACTACAGCCTAACTGTAGTAAAAATAAACATTCATACATTACAGCCCTAACTACACTTTCTCTCAAGCTAGCATTTGTATGTGGCACGATGACACAACGCAACATGAATTATGACAATACATTAAGTTGAATATCGTGTATTGCGCTTTCCGCGTTTTTCATTTTTCCCTCGTTCATTTTTTCCCTCCTGTCGCATGGCCTCATATGTTCCGAAAATGACCTGTATTTTATGTTTTTTATAGGAAACTTGTGAACTAATGCGTTAAAACTTTAATTTTAACTGCATACAAGTCCCGACGTTTTTTATTTGACCGACTGTACAGTGTGTGGCATACCTAAGCAACTGAGGGGAAACATTTTAGTCCCCATCCACTGCTGTGACGTATAAAACCAGCTCTTCATGTTCAGTGTCATGTCGAAACTGCTTTATTCTGACGTCAAGGGTGACTGTAGTGGGAGACATTACCCCACCGCACACTGGCACAATGTGCCATAGTTGCGCACCCGTGGTGAATGGGCATGTTTCTAAAGCCATCAATTAATTCCATTATTGCCATCGTACTCTCATCAGGGTTTTGTGAAGTCAGCAGACAATCGTGGGGAAAGCATCACCAGTGTTTGTGTGGTGCAAGTCATTGACTGCAATTGGAATCATTGAACTTCATGTACGATGCTTCTTAGATGACAAACATGGCGGAGCACAGAAGCAGACGACAGTTGCAACTAGCATAAATAAATTGAGTTTATTTACATGCGAGAGCCAACAAACTGCTCTTCATCAGAGTGTGAGTCCTCTGAAAATGAAAGTGATGAGTTGATTTTGTTTCAAGATGACAAAAGAAAAAAAAAACTACATCAAAATGTATTAATTAAGGATATCTCGAAACTGACAGCACAGGTTATCCATATTTGCCCATGGAGATTAGGTACCGTATTTAAATATACAAAATGTTTTATGGGTTTTAATATCCTCAAAACATGATTTATAAGAATGGTAGCACTCAGTTATTAATTCCCTGCCCATCGTATATTATAATTTCCACTTCTTGGAAATCCATTAGGCTATACAATAAGTACAATACAGTAGAACCTTGATAATTTGAGCTAATTGGGGCTGAGGCTACCTCGAATTACAAAAAAACTCGGATTATACGGAAATATCACTAAATCAATGGGTAAATCATAAATAAATGTTTAATGAGCACAATAATGGTTTAAAAAATAAATAAACAACATAGTAGGCCTACATACCTGTGTTATGCCTGTATGTATATTGGCAAACATTTCCAATTTGCTACATCGGCATCCTTTAAGGATTAAGTCATTGTCTGACCCTTAATTGAGTGGAACGGGAAAGCGGCACTACTAGGAAACACTTTTAATTACCATTGTCGCTGAGTAGGGATTACTGTAACAATATAGTATTCTATAAGAGTTCTTCACAGGCTGACAGCCGAGTCAAGGGTTTGATAAACTCCGAGCTTTCGGACTCCATATCTCTGAGTCCTTCTTCTGGGAAAGTGATGAGAAGGCTGAAGGGGCCTGTATATATACACCGGAGCAGTTAGTGGGATCCGGCCAATGGCAGCTTCAGTTGAACTCTCTTGAAAAAATTGCCTAGTCGAAAAAGAGTGAGTGCGGGATGGAATATATTGGCCAGACTGGACGCACCGTGGCAGACAGATGCAAGGAACATCATAGGTGTACCAGACTATTCTATCCGGACAAGTCTGCTGTAGCACAACATAGCATCGAGCATAATCACAGAATGCTCTACGACCAGACCAAGATCCTGGACAGGACGAATGGGTATATGGACCGGCTGGTTAAAGAGGCCATTGAAATCAGTCTCAGTAACAACATCATAAACAGAGACAAAGGCCTTCCTCTAAGCGAGGCTTGGAAACCGGCCCTCAACATTTTAAAGAAGAGACCCACATAACCTGTGTTCCCCGTGACGTACGTCTTTTTCGACTAGAAAATTTTTTCAAGAGAGTTCAACTGAAGCTGCCATTGGCCGGATCCCACTAACTGCTCCGGTGTATATATACAGGCCCCTTCCGCCTTCTCATCACTTTCCCAGAAGAAGGACTCAGAGATATGGAGTCCGAAAGCTCGGAGTTTATCAAACCCTTGACTTGGCTGTCAGCCTGTGAAGAACTCTTATGTAATATTCGCCGAGAAAAGTTCAAATCTTATATAATATAGTATTCTTTTCTGAAAGGATGGTATGCACTATACAATTGATTGACATGAGGTCCCGACAAAAGAAAGATCAAACCTAATGGTTTCTTAATAGAAATGCATTAGCAGTCTGAAGCCAAGGTTATTTCTGTGTATTATGAACAAAAACCCTAAGAAAGCTCAAAATGTAACACATTTGGAAATGCGTAAAACTTACATGCGGACACCATATAAAAACGGGATTTTACTCTAGTTTTATGGAAAATTTTAATTTTCTTAAGACCAGCTCGAATTACACGGAACCTCGAAATGCTGGGGCTCGAATTACCGAGGCTCTACTGTAATTATTATAAAACTTGAATACTCCCGCTGAAATTCATCAACCGGTTTGTAAAGTCAACAGCAATCAGGAGCTCATCACAAAATCATTATGACGTAATCGGCATTAATCGAACTTCTCCACCGGTGGATGTACAGATAACTTTAAAAATGTTGTATTATTCATAGTGAATTTTCATTAGCACATTTCTCATTACATTGAAACCTCCTTATAACGGTGTTTGCAGGCTGTAGTAAATTATGAGGGTTATTGTTATACCAAGGGGCATCTTAAGAAAATTGTACTTACTTACTTGTTTGATGGCAATAGACAATTCCTTAGCAAGCTAAAGGAATATTATCTATTTTATAGAACCCAGAGGTTCATTGCAGCGCTTACCTGTGCCCGCCATTCAACCCTATTCTGTGTTAACTCCATCCAACCATCCCTCTTATATCCTACTTCTCTTAAATCTATCCTAATATTGTCCTCCCACAAATGTCTAGGTTTTCCAAGTGGTCTTTTCCCTTCGGGTCTCCCAGTCATTACTTTTGAGATATGTCTTTCCTCCCCCATGCGCACAACATGTCCAGCCCATTTCATTCTCCATGATTTAATTACCCTTGTTACTTAGCTCGTTCACTTCTGTCATGAAGGCCTGCAATTCTTCTGCTGTGTTTGCCATGAGAACTATATCGTCTGCGAAGCGTAAATTAGATATCTTCGCACCGTCAATGTTGATTCCGTAGTCCCCTTGGATGTTCCTAAAAATCTCTTCGAGTATACAGATGAAAAGTTTGGGAGAAATTGTATCCCCTTGTCTAAAGAGGAGTTTGGGTTTCTGGAGGGGGGTTGTCTGCTGTTCGAATCCAAGAAAACCACTGACTATCATGAGGAGATGACAGGTGAAGTTTTCCAGGAATGGTTTCAACGAATTTTAACCAAGCTTCAACCCAATAGCGTGTTAGTTATGGACAATGCACCATATCACAGTGTTAAATCTGATCGTGTCCCTACTAAATCGTGGCTTAAGGCTGACATTTTCGAGTGGATGGACGATAAGAATTTGCCATATGAAAGAAACATGGTTAAAGATGAACTTATTCGGGAAATTAAGAAATCGAACATTGACAAGCAATATGACAAGTATGTTGTTGATAAAATGGCAGAAAGGTCGGGTCATACAGTGTTAAGACTCCCTCCCTATCATTGTGTTCTAAATCCCATCGAGCTTGTGTGGAGCCAGGTGAAGGGATATGTTGCTCGTAATAATAGGTCTTTCAAACTCAAAGATGTCAAGGTCTTGGTAGAGAGGGCAATTACAGAAATAACAGCTGATAAATGGCGACAGTGCATTGAACATGTAATAAAGGAGGAGGAGAAATTCTGGAAATCAGATAGTATGTGCGATGCTATTGTTGACCGCTTTGAAATTAATCCTGCCGACAGTAGCAGCACCGAAGACGAGGTGGAGGAGCGGGAGGAGGTGGAAATGGACGGGATTGAACCACTTTCATGATCTCAATAATAAGGTAGGCCTAACTTTTAATTTTCATTGCCGTTCTATATTTCCATACTGTTTATATTTCTACTTTAGTAGTTAAAGTTATGTTGTTCTATTTTCCAATGCACCGAATTATTTTTCCAAATTTATAATTAAACGTTTGTAAGCATTAAGCCGCTCGGATAGTTCATAACACAAGCACGTGTTGTCAGATACAAATAGTGCGCTCGCTCCGCCCATAGCGTAGTAATACAATCTCAGTCCAGTACTTCGCGCGCTTTTGTTTGTTTACATCAGGTTCCCTTCTTAGGCTGGCGTTGATATATGTTTATTTATAATTCCAACTGTAAATGTGAGAACCTGAACCATTACAGTGTTTGCGGCTTTATTTGCGTAGATATTTCACCCGATCGCTGCGATGCGGAAACCCACATGATTGGCCAACTCTTGCATGGGACTCACTGTGTAAGTGAGCAATCACACCGAAGTAGCATAGCATGTGAATCGCACTACCTGGATGCAGGCTGCACATCGAGTTGCATGGTTCACAGTTTTGCATTCATACCAAAGTAGCGAATGCGATCTGCAGTTTAACGTACATTATATATTTTCACTTGAACAATTGAGAAACCAGTTAAAGTAATGTAATTTACCTAAAGAGGATATAGTTTCAGCAATTTTAATCCAGGCTTTTTTCCTACTAGTTTTGATTGCCATATCGTATAGTCTACGCATGTACAAATTGTATGTTAAATAGCTCTCTTTCTAGCAGTTTTCATGACATCTTTGCCATAATCTACCGCTACACAAGCGAATATGTGTTGGATTTTCTTGACAATTAGAAAAGGTGACTGTACGCATGCGTCATCCCAAGTGGCGTTGCACGAAATAAGTCCAGATCTATCTGAAGAAATGAATATCACACTCTTCGAGCTGCACTAGGTATTGCCACGCTACTTTGGTGTGAAGATTTAAACTTGTTTATTTGGGATTTAAAATGAGTAACGTGCAGCGTGCATCCAGGTAGCATGTCGCAAGTGGCATGCTACTTCGCTGTGAATGCTCCCTAAGATGTGTGGAATGCGACTGTACTTTTGATAGGTTTTCATAGTCTGGAACAAGATGAGCCTCAGGAGTGAAGTTGAAAGTCTGTCAGAAGGTCTGTTTCTGACACAACCTTTTCAATTCTTCACAGAAGAAAACACTTGTTCGTGCACATATGAATATGCAAACATGGAGATAACCTTCTGTGGCACCAGAAATCAAAATTTGGAAACTTCATTTCAGTAAGGACTTGTAGAATTTAGGTTTTGAGACGTTAAGAAACAACAATATAGAGTGTTACTTTGAAACTCAACTAATTTGTGCTGAATGGCCAGTTTCACTGTTTGCAGTCCACATTAAATTGAATAATGAAACTATCCAAGGCTTGTTCAATGCTAAAAGTCTGTTCTGTTAAAATTCACCATGGATTCATACAGGGTGCGGCAGAAAGAACGCCCGATTACAGAAGGCAAATATATCCAAACCCAATAAAAATGAAAAAACTTATGTGATTCTTTGAAAGTACACATGATGCCATTTACATCAACGTGTTTTGAAGATAACATCATTCAAGTGGCGGCCTCCATTGTTTATACACTGATTGAGCCTCTCGGTAGTTGTCCATGATTCTCATTGTTATTTCGGGCAGAACAGCAGCAAATTCCTGTTGGATTGCCCCCTTAAGAGCTTCCAAAGTTTGGGGACGATGTTGGTACACCTTGGCTTTCAGATGTCCCGACTTTGGAGCCCGAAATGTACGTGAAAGACACGCTGTGTTGATGTTGGCAACTCGCCATTTTTAATAAACTGCTCTACGGCATAAGCGCGATGCACTGCTGACCAAGCCATGGTCTAAACTAAAATGGTACCTAAGTTGCTGTTCGGCAATATTCACCCCGCTCCTCTACCCCCACCCACCACGTAGATATCTATCTCCCAAATCGGGGCGTTCTTTCTGCCGCACCCAATAGAAGGAAAAGCAATCGAGTAAGAAATATATTTTAATCCTGTTTCTGTCTCTCACCGCATCTGGCCCACAGACAAGTTTGTTGTGTTTATTTGCAGTCAGGTAAGAAGTGTTGAGTTTTTAATGAGAAATTAAATATGGTTACTTCCTCGCTGTGTTTCTCGAGTAACACTAAGAACTGTGCAAATACTTTTTTACCCATATGAAGGGCAGTTAGGTTCTGACAAAAAGCCCATGATGAACAGCTGATTGCTTTGTACATATTTCTATGTTGATACATTTGCAGATATCCAGGCTAGCGATCCTGCTTGGTACCATTTGACCTTAACAGCTAATCTCACACCTGAGCAGCAGAAGATGTTAGCAGAGGTGATGGTGTTGGCCGATCAGAGGAAGGCAGCTGCCGAGAGCAAGAGGATAGAGCAGAGTGGAGGCAAGTAGATGCAGAAATTGCAGAAAGCTTCCTACTTATGTAGTGGAACCTCGTTAAGACGTTTTTCTAGGGGCCGAAAAAAATAGACATCTTAAAACGGGAAAACGTACTACTGAAAATTTTTAAAAAGCATACGGAATATGTGGATAGGCCTATGTTTTAAAAAAGCGTACAGAATATGTAGATAGGCCTATGTTTACTAAGTTGCTCAGAACCACCCAAAAGTGCATCCTAATGGCTCAGAAATACCCACAGTGACACACAGGGGCTTCTATGCCAAGCCATTAGTTACGAGAGATTTATATTATGTAAATGAATACATAGGCCTAACAATTTTATTTGAAAAAAAAAAAAACTTTCAAAAAATGAAGGAATGTATGGGAGCCACATTTAAAGAAAAATCAGCCGAAATTCACAAAAAAACATCTACAGTATTTTATTCTGAAAAATCACACATGAAACAAGTTGCACTCCACAATCTATTACCAAACATAAAATATTGTAACTGTGCAAAATTTCACACGTGCCAGTGTTCTGTAAAAAGAAGATAACCCAGTCGTGTACACAGTCATGTTCACAGCCACAAATTGTTAATGAAATGCGATCCAATACCGACGTGAGAAGCACGATCTGCTTTTTTGGCATACATTTCTTCAAACATTCTAATATTTTCATCTCCTCACCACACGAACCGTAAAGAAAATTTAAAATATATTTCACTACCTCAAAATTACGATATAAAATAGCGGCCTAACAGCTGACTCTGAAAAATCAGCGCCAAGTCAAAATGACCAATGAGAAGCAAACGGCAATGGTTCGAAATGGCTGACGATTGGTCCCATAGAGCAAAGGTTGAGACTTGGACACCACAGAGTACAAGACTGACGTAGAGATTACACAATCGGATGCGCGAACAAGGCTTATGTTTGGCAAAGTGTGGTTGGTGAGCCAAATATGAACGTACTAAGCGTTAAACCAAAACGTGTTAAGAAACATTAAACATGTAAATAGTAAGATTGGGACCGTGACTTCCAAAAACCGACGTACTATGCGGGAAAACGTAGTAATGAGGAATGTGCTAACGAGGTTCCACTGTATTTACCTGCATTGCCAGCAACAGTGAATGTGCACAGAAATATCTAGTGACTTTCTGAAAAGCTCTTAATGAGTGTTTTTAAAGAGTATAAGAATGTACTAGGTGTTCCCTTTAACGGCTCTAAGCCATGGGTACAATGTAAATCCATTCATGGCTGCCAGACGGGTTTAGAACCACTGATTCCTTTTCTTTTAGTTCTAGGTTTCTGTCAGTAGATGGCATGACATGCCTTATACCATTTAAAGCTAAAGAAATTATAACCTATGCTTATCCTGCCTGGATTTATGCTCCTAAGACAACAATTAAACCTTTACAAATTGTACAGAACAAAGTTCTCCGGATAATCCATGCAAGTGATTGGAGCACAAGAAACTCTCAAATTCACGAAGATCTCGAAGTTCCATATCTGTGTCCTCATCTTTTACAAGCTTTAGAAAAACTTTATGATAAGATCAAAAATCATGAAAACCCTTTCATATCAGCTATTGGACAATACGACACTATAAATTATCCAATATACAGAACCCCAAAGTCAGCTCTACAGAACTTTTAAACTAAATGAAGAACAGAAAGTGACAGTATAAGCTATTTAGTTGCTGCTATTTTGATGGCGGTGACTAAATCTTTTTGAGTTTTCTTTTTGTACTATGACAGCAAACACTTAGCTCGTAGTCAAAAAACCTACTGGTTTTGATACTACTTCTTATATTGATGTATTTGGGGGGGGGGGGGGGAAAGCTAAAGAAATTATCTTTTGATGGTTTGCATTGTATTAATTTTAAGTTATAAGTTGATAAATCTTGAATCAAGTGACAACAACGAAACGCCAAATTAATAAATATGACAAAGGGTTGGAAATGGATTGAAACTGGGAATTGAACATTACAATTTTATTTTGCTTCAAATCCTGGGATAAAACCAGCCATAAATCGTAAATCAAACCAAACATTTTAGAAGTTATTAAAACGTACTATCTTGGAAAACACTCACTACTTCATTAATATTCATTACTTACTAGTAACCGGTTTTCGATAGGACCTCCCTATCATCGTCAGCTACGTGGTTGGACGTTACTGACGATGATATGTCTGCATACGCTTGTATGATTTCAGTTTTTAATGGCCTACACGTGTTTAATAGAAACATGGGAGTATTTTTGTTGCTGCAGCCATTTTATCAGCTGTTCACGTTCTCGGTTGTTATCTACGTCTAAATTTTCATTGCGAATGCTCAGTGCCGTGCTAAAGTTTGCGTTTAAGTTTACGTTCTTACGTTTACGGTTGAGTTTCTATCTGAATTGCCCTTAATTCTCAGTATATGCCTCTCCTGACGCTCCAAGCTTCATGTCACTGAACCTCATGCTTTAAAAGCTTTTTGAATGGAGCGAGACTTTTAACTATCCCTGTATATTACTTTGAAATTGTAAATGACAGAAAATTAACTATACTCATCACATGGACTGTTAGCATAGCAAGACTGCTGATTTATTGTCTCTATTTTTTCAGGTTTCGTATTCGTTCAACAGACAGTGCCTACTTCATTTAACTTCGAAGGAACCCTTGGGCCGTTAGAGTGACAATTGGACATCTGTAAAAAGCATTTTGAGCATGTATTTATGATTATATTGTAAGAGGTGGATAAAATCAGCAGTGACAGCATGTTCCATGTTACATGTACATCCAAAAGCTTATTGTTTAAAATTTAAAGTGTGTTCAAAATGTGTGAAATTTTATTCTATATACAGAGTGCTTCAAAAAATGTATACACACCTTGAACTGTCATAGAAACTTATTTCCCATTCTACAAGGTAAAATTTCTGGGAGAAAGTAATGTTATATTTCTTCAACAGGTAGCAGCAGAATACTTTCAACAATCGTGCAATAATCATCCAACAATGAAAAGTACCTAACAATGCTTGTTGATTTCATATTCCCTGCCATTCATGCATTATACGGTTTTATTACCAACAAGATGGCGCCCTGCCACATTATCATAGGGACCTATGAGCATATCTGGTTCGAAATTTGCTAAGGCAGTGGATAGGACGCAGGGGGCAAGTCGAGTTTCCTGCATGCTCTCCAGGCCTTACACCGCCAAATTTCTTCTTACGGGGCACAGTAATAGATGAGGTGCACAAACATAAACCACGAAACCTAGATACACTTGGGAATGAGATTCAAACGGTGTGCACAGAAATCTCATTGGACACTTTGGTAAAATGTATGGTGGTGGTGTGGAGTGGTGTCTCGTACTCAGAAATGTATTGATGCTGAAGGCCACCATTTTAAAGATCTGAACATTAATCACATTTTCATCAGAAGATCATTTATTTTTCAAATTGGACTTTAAGTTTTCCATTTCCAGAAATTTAACCTTGTAGAACGGAAAATAGATTTTCTATGACACTTCAAAGTGTGTATATTTGTTTGAAGCACTCTGTACATGATATGAGTCATGTTGAAGAGATAAACAGCAGCTAAGCGAAGTAAAGGGTGGGGCAAATTTCTTTAGAAATTTAAAAAAAAAGTAATGCAGATGCATATTTGATTCTTTGAACAGCATCAAGTACAACATTTAAATTTTATGTTTATGCAGTTTTAAAGATGATATCAGGCAGATGGCATCCATTATTCTCAGTACACTACATTAATCAAATTCGGAACTTTCGTTCAATTCTTTCCAGGATATCAAAGGGTCAACAAGTGATTTTAAATAGCCCCATAGGAAATAGTCGCAGAGGGCTAAATCAGGCTGGCCCGTGAAGATCGCCGCCCCTCAAGGAGATGAGACATCCTGGGAAGTGTTGCAGCAAAATTCATTGACATACGCACTGTGTGTGCCATGGCACCATCCTGCTGGAACCATACATCTCCCATTTCCATCTTGTTGAGTGTTGGCAGGAAAAACTCCTGAATCATGTGGACATAACAGTCAGAAGTATAAAAACCATGGACCATTAAGGAGTGTTTTTTCAAAAGCCGATATCTACATGGATGGCTCAGTGCAAGAGGTGACTAAGTGCCATCAAGAAAAGTGCTAATATTTGTGTGTATTGACCAGCAAAGATCGTATTTTATCTACGCCAAACATGACTAGCAGCCATTACTTTGTCTGTAACTGATTCAGCAAGGCTGTTTGTCATGTTTGGCTTAGGTAGAATACGATCTTTGCTGGTCAATACACACAAATATTAGCACTTTTCTTGATGGCACTTAGTCACCTCTGGCACTGAGTCATCCATGTAGATATCGGCTTTTGAAAAAACGCTCCTCAATTATTCCAGCTCACGATATTGCACACCAAACAGTTACAAGTTGTGAATGTATGGGATTTCTTCATATCACAAGTTTCCTTGAAGTTATTTTCCCATGAAACAATGGGCTGCCGACCAGGAACCCAACCACAGGATGCAATATTGAAATGGGTATGGAATGCATGTTGTGGGACAATGATAGAGCAGCCGTTAGAAAAGTATGCCTAGGCAGCGAATGCATGCTCCACCTTCATCCGCTCCATCTTGCTAACTAAACCAAGCGAAGCTACAACTTTACGCCCCAGCCTCTCGAATGTGCCTACCCCCACCCTCCTTGGAGCAACCATTGCTTCAAGATGTCAGATCCAAATAAGCAAGTTGCTCTCTCCCACCCTGTACAATGTAATGCATGCTTAATAAATAATTTCATAAATTTAGTAGATTTAATAATATTTATACCGTTTGAATGGTAACATATTTCTATAGAGGCTAACCATATGACTTGCTTTAGCAAACTGGTTTCTTAAGCTTAATAACGTAGTTTAGATTGAGGAGGAGGTCTGGCTTGAGGTCGCCACCATCATCAGAGCCCAATATGATATAAGTGTACAAACTCGGTGTGGTTCAGGTACTCATAGTGGTGCAGTGGAAGGAATGTGCCTTGGAAAAGTAGTCTTGGATGTTGGGACCTCTACCTAGAATACAGTTTCGACAGAAAACTGTAGGTCGGCAAGTAGGAGTACTTGTATACACACCTCTTGGAATTTCACTTCTCCCATGTAAAGACGGGAGAGTGTATTCCTTATATATTCAAAACATAGGATTATTTAATAAGATTTAAAGTACATATGGTGTAAGGTTCTTCAAAATTTAGTTCTGTAATATTAATATTACTAGGGAAATAGCACAGTGAAGTGTTGAAATGTGTAGCAAGATTGAGTGTGGAAATAAACACACTAACTTCAATGTTAGCAGTTACTTTGTCTCCCAAATTTCTTCTTACCCCTTCACATTCTGTTAAGTAGTGTGATATTCCTTCCTCTTTACTACATAGTACACAACCTTCCTCTCTGTCCTTAACCCTTTCAGATATATCACCCCTGTTCTCATCCATGCATATCCCTCTCTTCCATGCTTATCACAACAATCCACATATTTCACCACTCTGTTTTGATTACTCTGTACAATCTCAAAGAACTTTTGTTTACAAAGCTCCCCTTCCAACTTCTTCCAATATCCTTTTAATTTTTTTCACCTAATTATCGTGCCTCCTACCTTCATTTAAATACTTCATACCTCTAGCCCTCATAGCCCTAGGTCACAATGGCCTACTGTGTAGTCCTTGGAGGAAGTGCCCCGAGTACATGGTTATGGTGTGGACCCACACAACCCAGGTGCAGGGTTACCACACAATTTCGAAGCTATAGCCAGCAACACAATAATACCAGTCACCAAAGCAATACCTCCTTCCATCAAGGAATGGTTTCAATAGCCTGGTTCCAACTTAATCTCGAACCCGCGACTAGTGCCCATCTACGTGACAAAGATGGAGAGAGTCACACTACTCCATATTCTGTTCACAACAGGAGTGAACAAGGAGGCAGTCTCATTCTAGGGCAGCCAAGGGGGCTGCAATTGATTCAACAAAGGAAGGATGACCAAGGCAGTCTCAATCACAAGACCTATTCTAGTGCATCCCGGCTGCATTCTATGTCAATCACTGGGCCAAGTAGGCGGTCACATTCTCCAGGGTAGCCAAGGCGGCTACAATAATACTTCTCTTCAGGGCAGCTAGGGGGCTGCATTCTTCTTCTACAATGGTGGCCAGGATGGTTGCACACTTCCTACTGAAGCATCAGCAGCCAAGACAACTGCAGCTTCTTCAAGGATAGCCAAGACAGGTACATCTACTTTCTCTATTGGATTCGTGGAGGCTGTAGAGCCTTAAATTCTTGGACAGCTGTAGGGTCTGCATTTATACATGTTTCGCAGCAGTCTGGCGACATTTCTTTCTTCTGGAAGACACCATTGAAGTCTACCAGGGCTCTAGTAGGGCTATAGCTTTGGACATATGCCATTTTGTTCACCAAGTGGATGCTTACCAGCAAAAAAGGCTGTAGTGTTGGCCAGCTGTTCAGCAGAGAAAGAGTTCAGATAAGTTTTCATTGAAATATAAAATTGTAAGCAAATGAGATTCTAAGATAAAGTTGGCAGAAAATGATGACTGGAAAATTTAAGTATCAGTCTATGTTTTTAAAAAATTTAAACTTTTTCATGATTTTCAAGGTTTCTCTACCTTCAATATAAAGACGTAACTTAGATGCTGATGATGAAGCGTTTGGCCCAGAGGCCGGCCCTGCCCTGGGACAGAGCCATTGAGGGGAAGACCACAACCTGACTGAGGGACACTAGGCCGGATGATACCATTTAGGGTGGCCAAGCCCTTTTGCGGGATGGGAAGGAAACTTTATATATCTGTAAAATGGCTTGCAGTCGTCTAACCACTCCGGTGGACAAAAAGCATAGAAGGGTAAATAAAGATGGTCTCCTTAGCGGTTGGTTCGAGTCCCGCCTCGGTCGTGGGTGTTTGTATGTAATAAGGAGGAGTGGAAAACAAAACAATAAAGAAGATAAATTATTGAAGAAAATTGGCCTATGGCTGGATAATTTTATTTAAAAAAAAATAAAAATAAAGGAACAAGAACATTAGTTGGGATCACAGTTTTGCAATTGCATAAATAACTGTCATTAGACCTTCATTCTTTTGTTATTTAATTTTACGGCAAATTGTAATGCATTATAATCATTTCAATGGGAGCCATTTTATTACATCGATGGTGCTCCTGTCTGCTTGGCTGATTCATTGCAGTGACATAGTGAAACAATTGAGGTCTGCTGTGAACTGTGTCAACTTTGTGAACAGCATTATCCCTCGAGAAATTTCATATCACACACAGTTGAATTCTCATCTGCGGAGTTCTGTGATATTTTACTTTCTGAATTCTTCTCCCCAACTGCTGGCAGTTGGTGTAAATCTGGTGATTATGAATGACGATGGTCTTTCGAAACTAGTTCGGGTATTTATACAAAAAGTGAAGTATACGTGCTAGACCCAACTCAATATTATATCCTTTATAAGGGCACATTTGCTGCACAACATAGTCCAGTGAAAAAGAATTTGAACATTAAAATAGTTTTAAATGATCAAAACAAGTCTAATTCTGTGGATATGGATTAGAGTGTATTTTGTTTGCCTTTATTTTGTTCTGGAAACAGTTTAAGAAAAGTGAAACTTAAGTCCAATTCTGTTTCTGTTGCCAAAGTATTGAGATACTCAAATGGAAAAGAAGAAGATACTTTTGATTTCAATGATGACAGTTTGGTTTTTGAAGAAAATTCAGATGGGAAAGCTTCCCTTATCTCCTTGGGGTGGTGTATTCCTTTTGCACCGTACATCATCAGCTATAATGTTCAAGTTCGCCAGTAGTCACTATTTCTGGGTTGCAGGAAGAAACTGTAAAACAATAAAATCAATTTATTAAGTAACGAATAATCATCGTAAGCCATAAAGGAATGGAAACATGATGCCCAGATCATGACGAATCTGTTTTCGGTCATCAGGCTCTATCATTTGTTTCTATCATCAGGAAGGATCCGTGCCTGAGGTTACGGCCTGAAAATTCAGTCATTGTTTGTGGGCCCTGTTTCTATCTTCCAATATATGTTACGTATATATTCATTAGGTACTGAATAGCCATTGTTAAGCAATTAAGGAATAGAAACACGTCGCCCAGGTGAAGAATCTGTTTTCGGTCATCAGGTTCTATCATTTGTTTCTATCATCAGGAAGGATCTATGTCCTGAGGTTATGGCCTGAAAATTCATTCACTGTTTGTGGCCATGTTTTTATATTCCAAAATATATTCAACAAAAGATACTCAACTTATGTATTGTGGCGTCCCTTAAGTACGATTTTTTCTTCACAGCTTTCCACCATCTGAAAATAAATACCATTACTCTTATTAACATTCGTGTTGTCACATGAGTTATATGAGGCTACTGTACGATATACATTGCGATTTGTTACCACTAGGATGGGGATTTATCATGAATAGCAGCATGGAATAAGCTATAAAAGACCTCATGTGCAGTGGAAAGGGTCTCAGCCAGGTTTCGTGGTGTGACTTACCGGTACGCATAATAGGTGTTCAAAATCATTAAGTATAATTGCATGTTCAGTTCTATTGAATATTTCACAGAGACTTAGAACCCTATAACTTATTTAATGGAGCTCATGAAGTGCAATAGCTGTGGGAATCTAATTCATCCTTCTTACCATCGAAAGCTTAAATTTAGAATCAAAACTTAAAAACTCAGTCTAACCCTTTTTGCTAGAAATTTGTATGAATTATAGTGCTCAGGTCCATATACTGTGATTGTTGATGGTAATATCACAGTTTTGGCAATATATTATATTCCATGATATTGGGCAAGGTATAAGGTTTAAGGGCGATTAAAATGATAAGTAAACATTGTAACCATTGGTCAATAGATTAAATTTAATCTGGAACTGTAGAGTATTTATGATCTGCAATTAATTAAAAATCCAGTGTGTTACGTACTACTCCCATTACATCCACGAGGAATATTGTAGATACTGTTTTCATGTAGTGTATATTAAACATTTAATTATACATCTTCATTCACTTTATTAAGTGCCAGTTTGGTACTTTATGAGATTGTATGTGGGGGACGAAAAATGTCTGTTCGTGTGTCTGTATGCACCATAACTCAAATACGCTTAATCGGATTTTCATGAAACTTGGTACATGCATTTATAATGTCCATGGGAAGAACCCTATTGTTATTGAACCAAATCGATTCACCGGTACCAGCGTCAAACCCAATTTAGTGTTTATTTAAAAGCGCCTTAACTCAAATACGCTTTATTGGATTTGCATGAAACTTGGTGTACACATTTATAATGTCCATGGGAAGACGTCTGTTGATATTGGACCAATTCGGTTGACCAGAATAATGCCCAATTTAGTGCATTTGTCTGGTATTATATAACAAAAGGCCCCATAACTCATTTATAACGTCCATGGCAAGAAGCCTATTAATTTTGAACTTAATCGGTTGACCGGTACCAGAGTAACGTCTAATTAAAGGTCACATGTTTTTTTAATTTTTGTCTACCGGTATAATTTGACAGTTAACACTATTCCTTCACTTATGCTTATCAAACGACACTGTCAAACTGACTGAGTTGACCAAATGGTAACACCTTGGACTCGTATTCTGGAGGACCCCGGAGCCTGGAGATTTAACATGGATTTTTTAAATTTTATTTTTATGTGAGTGCGCGATTATCAAGGTATCACAAATCTGTAGTTCTGCTGACGATGGTCGATTTTAATCTGATTAGAAAAACTTATTTTCTGCATATCATGATTGCAATTATAATTGATTCAACAAAAACATACTGGCACTTTGTTATATCAGTTTACATGATTTTATTCTTAACGTTACTAGTTCATGTGAAGTGGTAACAATTTCCTTACAGTATGAATTCTGGTTAAACATTTTGCCAATCAGTTTAGGAAACGATTTCTCATGGTAATTCTTCATCTAGCAAGAAAAGAATTATATTTTGACCTGGTATCATCACGTTTTTGAACTGTTTGCTGTGTAGTGTGGATTTTTTGCATTTGTCGGTGGAGTGATACATTTTGCTTTGTTTACATTTACTTTGATCTTTACTTGGACAATGTAAGTAAAAGAATTGTATATCCATCACAGTTAAATACATGCCGTTCTTTCTTGTGAATATTTGATGATAGTCTATGATAACATCCCAAGAGCGTTATACTTGTTGGTTAATTTATTTATGTTGTGTTCATTGAAGAATGAAAAATTTATATTTGTGATAGGGACAGAATAAATTTTAATCTTGGAGTTGAGGTATCACCAATCAGTGACAGGTTTGAAGAATTGTCAACAGGAAAGATAGATATGTTTCGAAGTCTGGTTAACATCTTGATAAGACATAGCCTGGATTTATATTTAAGAATTTTTTACTTGGGAGGTTAGAGTGTATTAAGCAGCTGCCTGAAGGGCTGTTGGTCAGTAAGCTCAATCTCATATTCCAAAAGATGAAGTTCAATCATAACACATCCCAGAGCTGTGTTGCCAACAGAAATACTTTCTCAGGTGGGAAAGCTTCCCTTATCTTTTTGTGGTGGTGTATTCCTTTTGCACCGTACATCATCAGCTATAATGTTCAAGTTCGCCAGTAGTCACTATTTCTGGGTTGCAGGAAGAAACTGTAAAACAATAAAATCAATTTATTAAGTAACGAATAATCATCGTAAGCCATAAAGGAATGGAAACATGATGCCCAGATCATGACGAATCTGTTTTCGGTCATCAGGCTCTATCATTTGTTTCTATCATCAGGAAGGATCCGTGCCTGAGGTTACGGCCTGAAAATTCAGTCATTGTTTGTGGGCCCTGTTTCTATCTTCCAATATATGTTACGTATATATTCATTAGGTACTGAATAGCCATTGTTAAACAATTAAGGAATAGAAACACGTCGCCAAGGTGAAGAATCTGTTTTCGGTCATCAGGTTCTATCATTTGTTTCTATCATCAGGAAGGATCTATGTCCTGAGGTTATGGCCTGAAAATTCATTCACTGTTTGTGGCCATGTTTTTATATTCCAAAATATATTCAACAAAAGATACTCAACTTATGTATTGTGGCGTCCCTTAAGTACGATTTTTTCTTCACAGCTTTCCACCATCTGAAAATAAATACCATTACTCTTATTAACATTCGTGTTGTCACATGAGTTATATGAGGCTACTGTACGATATACATTGCGATTTGTTACCACTAGGATGGGGATTTATCATGAATAGCAGCATGGAATAAGCTATAAAAGACCTCATGTGCAATGGAAGGGGTCTCAGCCAGGTTTCGTGGTGTGACTTACCGGTACGCATAATAGGTGTTCAAAATCGTTAAGTATATTTGCATGTTCAGTTCTATTGAATATTTCACAGAGACTTAGAACCCTATAACTTATTTAATGGAGCTCATGAAGTGCAATAGCTGTGGGAATCTAATTCATCCTTCTTACCATCGAAAGCTTAAATTTAGAATCAAAACTTAAAAACTCAGTCTAACCCTTTTTGCTAGAAATTTGTATGAATTATAGTGCTCAGGTCCATATACTGTGATTGTTGATGGTAATATCACAGTTTTGGCAATATATTATATTCCATGATATTGGGCAAGGTATAAGGTTTAAGGGCGATTAAAATGATAAGTAAACATTGTAACCATTGGTCAATAGATTAAATTTAATCTGGAACTGTAGAGTATTTATGATCTGCAATTAATTAAAAATCCAGTGTGTTACGTACTACTCCCATTACATCCACGAGGAATATTGTAGATACTGTTTTCATGTAGTGTATATTAAACATTTAATTATACATCTTCAATCACTTTATTAAGTGCCAGTTTGGTACTTTATGAGATTGTATGTGGGGGACGAAAAATGTCTGTCTGTGTGTCTGTATGCACCATAACTCAAATACGCTTAATCGGATTTTCATGAAACTTGGTACATGCATTTATAATGTCCATGGGAAGAACCCTATTGTTATTGAACCAAATCGATTCACCGGTACCAGCGTCAAACCCAATTTAGTGTTTATTTAAAAGCGCCTTAACTCAAATACGCTTTATTGGATTTGCATGAAACTTGGTGTACACATTTATAATGTCCATGGGAAGACGTCTGTTGATATTGGACCAATTCGGTTGGCCGGTACCAGAATAATGCCCAATTTAGTGCATTTGTCTGGTATTATATAACAAAAGGCCCCATAACTCAAATATGCTTTATCAGATTTTCATGAAACTTGGTATATGCATTTATAACGTCCATGGCAAGAAGCCTATTAATTTTGAACTTAATCGGTTGACCGGTACCAGAGTAACGTCTAATTAAAGGTCACATGTTTTTTTAATTTTTGTCTACCGGTATAATTTGACAGTTAACACTATTCCTTCACTTATGCTTATCAAACGACACCGTCAAACTGACTGAGTTGACCAAATGGTAACACCTTGGACTCGTATTCTGGAGGTCCCCGGATCAAATCCCGGAGCCTGGAGATTTAACATGGATTTTTTAAATTTTATTTTTATGTGAGTGCGCGATTGTCAAGGTATCACAAATCTGTAGTTCTGCTGACGATGGTCGATTTTAATCTGATTAGAAAAACTTATTTTCTGCATATCATGATTGCAATTATAATTGATTCAACAAAAACATACTGGCACTTTGTTATATCAGTTTACATGATTTTATTTTTAACGTTACTAGTTCATGTGAAGTGGTCACAATTTCCTTACAGTATGAATTCTGGTTAAACATTTTGCCAATCAGTTTAGGAAACGATTTCTCATGGTAATTCTTCATCTAGCAAGAAAAGAATTATATTTTGACCTGGTATCATCACGTTTTTGAACTGTTTGCTGTGTAGTGTGGATTTTTTGCATTTGTCGGTGGAGTGATACATTTTGCTTTGTTTACATTTACTTTGATCTTTACTTGGACAATGTAAGTAAAAGAATTGTATATCCATCACAGTTAAATACATGCCTGTTCTTTCTTGTGGGAATGTTATGATAGTCTCTGATAACATCCCAAGAGCGTTATACTTGTTGGTTAATTTATTTATGTTGTGTTCATTGAAGAATGAAAAATTTATATTTGTGATAGGGACAGAATAAATTTTAATCTTGGAGTTGAGGTATCACCAATCAGTGACAGGTTTGAAGAATTGTCAACAGGAAAGATAGATATGTTTCGAAGTCTGGTTAACATCTTGATAAGACATAGCCTGGATTTATATTTAAGAATTTTTTACTTGGGAGGTTAGAGTGTATTAAGCAGCTGCCTGAAGGGCTGTTGGTCAGTAAGCTCAATCTCATATTCCAAAAGATGAAGTTCAATCATAACACATCCCAGAGCTGTGTTGCCAACAGAAATACTTTCTCAGGTGGGAAAGCTTCCCTTATCTTTTTGTGGTGGTGTATTCCTTTTGCACCGTACATCATCAGCTATAATGTTCAAGTTTGCCAATAGTCACTATTTCTGGGTTGCAGGAAGAAACTGTAAAACAATAAACACAATTTATTAAGTAATGAATAATCATCGTAAGCAATAAAGGAATGGAAACATGATGCCCAGATCATGACGAATCTGTTTTCGGTCATCAGGCTCTATCATTTGTTTCTATCATCAGGAAGGATCCGTGCCTGAGGTTACGGCCTGAAAATTCAGTCATTGTTTGTGGGCCCTGTTTCCATGTTCCAATATACGTTACATATATATTCATTAAGTACTGAATAGCCATTGTTAAGCAATTAAGGAATAGAAACACGTCGCCCAGGTGAAGAATCTGTTTTCGGTCATCAGGTTCTATCATTTGTTTCTATCATCAGGAAGGATCTATGTCCTGAGGTTATGGCCTGAAAATTCATTCACTGTTTGTGGCCATGTTTTTATATTCCAAAATATATTCAACAAAAGATACTCAACTTATGTATTGTGGCGTCCCTTAAGTACGATTTTTTCTTCACAGCTTTCCACCATCTGAAAATAAATACCATTACTCTTATTAACATTCGTGTTGTCACATGAGTTATATGAGGCTACTGTACGATATACATTGCGATTTGTTACCACTAGGATGGGGATTTATCATGAAAAGCAGCATGGAATAAGCTATAAAAGACCTCATGTGCAATGGAAGGGGTCTCAGTCAGGTTTCATTGTGGTGTGACTTACCGGTACGCATAGTAGGTGTTGAAAATCATTAAGTATATTTGCATGTTCAATTCTATTGAATATTTCACAGAGACTTAGAACCCTATAACTTATTTAATAGACCTCATGAAGTGCAATAGCTGTGGGAATCTAATTCATCCTTCTTACCATCGAAAGCTTAAATTTAGAATCAAAACTTTAAAAAACTCAGTCTAACCCTTGTGCGCGACTGTCAACGTATCACAAATCTGAAGTTCTGCTGACGATGGTCGATTTTAATCTGATTAGGAAAACTTATTTTCTGCATATCATAATTGCAATTATAATTGATTCAACAAAAACATACTGGCACTTTGTTATATCAGTTTACATGATTTTATTTTTAACATTACAAGTTCATGTGAAGTGGTCACAATTTCCTTACAGTATGAATTCTGGTTAAACATTTTGCCAATCAGTTTAGGAAACGATTTCTCATGGTAATTCTTCATCTAGCAAGAAAAGAATTATATTTTGACCTGGTATCATCACGTTTTTGAACTGTTTGCTGTGTAGTGTGGATTTTTTGCATTTGTCGGTGGAGTGATACTTTTGCTTTGTTTACATTTACTTTGATCTTTACTTGGACAATGTAAGTAAAAGAATTGTTTATCCATCACAGTTAAATACATGCCTGTTCTTTCTTGTGGGAATGTTATGATAGTCTATGATAACGTCCCAAGCATGTTATACTTGCTAGTATTTTTATTTATGTAGTGTTCATTGAACGAAAAATGTATATTTGGGTTAGGGACACAATAAATTTTAATCTTGGAGTTGAGGTATCACCAATCAGTGACAGGTTTGAAGAATTGTCAACAGGAAAGATAGATATGTTTCGAAGTCTGATTAACACCTTGATTAAAACTCTTTGCCTAGAAACTGTAACTTGAAAAAGAAGAATCTACAATATGCATGTCAAGTTAGTAGTCTTGGAATATGTATTATGTGGACATTTCTGTAACAAGGCGTTTAATCTGGGGCGTTCTCCAGTAACATTATTTATTGGTGTATACATTAAGATAATTTCATGTGGAATCTTTTTAGTAGAAGAGAAAGTATGCAATGATTCTGTTAATATGCATTTAAGAGGATTTTATCCATTAGAATTATTTCAAAAATATTGCAAACTATTTATGGGTGGTAATAATTTTGTTAATTCCGTTTGGCAAGGGATACAACCTTTCTAGTTTCTCATTTCAAATGAGGTAGATAAATCACACACTACACACATAAATGACATCACAATGTCAAACCTCTAAATTTTGAAACAGAAATCCAGTTTCTTACCTCCTCCTCCCATTGTATCAACAGGCAATATTGTACCGTAGATGCTGTATGTATGTATTTTATATTATCATACCTTGTGTGTTAACTTTTCATTCAGTCTGTTTCATCTATTTTACTTTATGAAAGGACTAATATCAATATTATTTCTTAAAGAATCTGTTTCGATTTTCTTGCTAAAAGAATGAAAATTTATTCGTTGCTTAGCAATCATATTCTCATTGTAACTCTTTGCCTAGCAACTGTATCTTGGAAAAAGAATATCTACTTTGCGTAAATCAAATGTTTAAATCTTATCTGTTTTTGAAGATGTTCTAAGTGAACATCTTTCTAACAAGAAGTTTCCTGTGCCTGATTTTCGGTCCCTAATGATAATCCTGGTCAAAATATCTGATTATTCCAATTAAAATGAATTATGACTTAAGTTGACTACCACTGAGCCACCAAGAAACCAGACAGTTATCCATGAATTATGTTTATACAAGCAGTGGTTCTTTGTAGTTTCTTTTTCCAATTTTTATTTCATCTGTGTATGTCAATGAGATCTGCTTTTGTAATATTTATTACTCTGATCAGTTGGATATATAGTAGTATCTGTATTACAGGAAATTGAACATTTCTTAAAATATTTGATACAAAGTTATACAATTTTGAATATACCTTCTGGATGGCAGAAGAATTTTATTGTGAACACTGATCAGAAATATAATTATATAATGAGTTGAATTTAACACTAACCTTCACTTCTGGTATAGTTTACCTGTACTAGTTTAAGCGCCTTCACTACCATTGTCAACAGCTATATTTCAACCTCCTGCGGACGTTGTACAAATTTGAGATGAGGTCCTCATTGGTCAGGATATTGAAGTAGATCAGTTGGTTCCCTTGCGAATAAAAATCCTCTCCCATACTGAAAGCTGCTTGTGGCCAGGACACATTTCACGAGTGGATTACGAACATAACCAGGTGCAAGATTTTGAATTTCCTTCAAAATTTGACATTTTCACTTTGTTCTGTATCTCAGATTCTGTAATGTGATGAACTGTCTCACAAACAACAAGAGTCAGTTGCCAGGCAATATTAACAATGACAATAACAACAATCACTATGGTGATTAAACTTTTATGGAAGTGACATAATGAATGCTGCCAGACACAAGTGCAAAATGAAACTATGAAAGTAGGATAATACATGTAATGATCATTGACTACATTCACGGCCGTTAATAGCCCGGGTGTGACGTGTGTATATAAATAGGAAGTGAAGTGAAGTAAATGCTGCCAATACCCGAAACAGAAGAAAGCCACTTGACATTATTTACTATTGATAAAAACCTAAATTCTGAATTATAACAACACTTTATTCTCCACTTACTTTCACTTTTAATTACACAGGACTAAAAAGGAGATCAAACTATTAAAACACGTTAAGAAACCATCCGAACTGAACGTATGGGAGAAAATATCCATCACTAAGAAAGAAGACAAGGTTATGAACTTTGAAATCCCACCTATAGACGACATAGTGCGACTTACAAAAACGGAACGAGAGGGCAGCACAGAACAATGCATATATACAAACCAACATGGCAACCAGAATAACAGTCGACCACCAGCCGATGATGGGAGCGAATAAATGCTCTTGAAACTAGTCCTGTGTTATTAAAAGTGAAAGTAAGTGGAGAATAAAGTGTTGTTATAATTCAGAATTTAGGTTTTTATCAATAGTAATTATCAGTATACTCCACTGTCTATAAAACTTCTTTTTTATTGTGTTATTTGACATTATTTGTTTCAGGGAAACTTTTTGATCCTAGTATGTAATACAACTTTATTTTACAAATTACTAATAACATATTTTGCATTGAAATAAATAAAAAGAAGACAAAACGGAGCATTAAAAGCTTATTCCTATTATTGTAGTAACATATCCATTTATGTATCAAGTATGCAAAGCAAGGAATTTCAAACAAGGTGGAACCAAATCTGAAATACAGGATGAGTCTACATGGTGCATACAGTAGTTTTTAGTAAAAGTTCTCTAATTTTACTTCTATTGAGCTCAGTTTTTTCACTCATTTTCAGTGCTCCTGCGTCAAGAATTACTAGAATCAATTTAAGAAATTTATTTACTTATATTGAAATTGCACGTCATTTTTATCATATAGTCCAGGAGGCCAAGGTCCTTCTTGAACTGTAGTGCAAAGGATTAAGTAAGTAAGTAAGTAAGTAAGTAAGTAAAGCGTGGGAAACTCACAGTCTCGCCCCCGGTGACTTCCATATTCCACTCACAAAGGGTAGAAAGGGAGTAAGAACCTTGCATGGATAATCCACCAACGGCAGATTTAGAGTTTGCTGTAGTAGCGTACAACTGACCAGAGCTCTTGTTCGGAAAATCATTCTCAGTAAATAATCTCAGTGAAACAGAAAGCAGATGCATAGCATCAAGTAAATACACCACTTGGATCAAAAAGTTTCCTGAGTTTGTAAATATTACAGAAATTACCTTCATTTACACCACATTTCCTTTAAAATAGTTCCCTTCTGCTGTGATACTTCTGAAATGTGATGAACTGCCACACAAACTACAAAAGCCAGTTGCCAGGCAATAACAATAATGACAGAAACAGAAGAAAGCCAAATGACTTTATTCATTTTGGGAAAACTTCTTGATACTATTATGTAATACAAGTTTATTTTACAAATTGCTATTAACATACTGGTATTTTACAGTTGAAATAAATAAAAAGAAGACAAAATGGAGCATTAAAAGCTTATTTCTATTAAAGTGGTAAAATAGCTATTTATGTATCAAGTGTGCAAATCAAGACATTTCAAACAAGGTGGAGACAAATCTGAAATACACGATGAGTCCAAAAGTTCTCTAATTTTACTGCTATTGAGCTCAGTTTTTCACTCATTTTCAGTGTTCCTGCGTCAAGAAAGCAAATAGATATGGCGCTTGTACCAGTACTGTATTTTTATAAACTTGGCTTATGTATTTTTTTCTTTAAAAATCAATGTTAAGGTAGCCGAGGCGACTACAATACTTTTGAGGGCACCTAGGGGCCTGCATTCTTCTTCTACATATGGTGGCCAAGATGGTCACACACTTTCTACTCGAGCAACAGCAGCCAAGATAACTGCAGTTTCTTCAAGGATGGCCAAGACAGGTACATCTACTTTCTCTATTGTGTTCGTGGAGGCTGTAGACCCTTAACTTCTTTGGACAGCTGTAGGGGCTGCATTAATACATGTTTCGGGGCAACTACATTTCTTTCTTCTGGAAGACACCATTGACTTCTATCAGACTACGAGGGAGTGGCTCTAGCTTTGCACATATGCCATTTTGTTCACCAAGTGGATGCTTACCAGCAAAAAAGGCTATAGTGTTGGCCAGCTGTTCAGCAGAGAAAGAGTTCAGATAAGTTTTCATTATTAGCATTGAAATATAAAATTGTAAATAAATGAGATTCTAAGATAAAGTTGGCAGAAAATGATGACTGAAAAAATTAAGTATCAGACTATGTTTTAAATTTTTTTTAAAACTTTTCATGATTTTGTGGTTTCTCTACCTTCAATATAAAAATATAACTTTAAGATAGTTCGCAGGCTTCCACGGCCAGAGTTATACTTAAAATGATAGTAATTGATATCCGGGTTAGGCCGCGTCGTGTTTATGGTGTCTTCTGACGTTTCGGACAACATATCGTGTCCTTCTTCTGAGAAAGAATTGCAAGAAAATAAGTGCCTGTGATTAGTAAACAGTCGCAGTTGTCATGACGTCAGTGTTATTGTTTCACGCCAGATGTCACTTATAAGATTAGTGACATCTGGCGTGAAACAATAACACTGACGTCATGACAACTGCGACTGTCTACTAATCACAGGCACTTATTTTCTTGCAATTCTTTCTCAGAAGAAGGACACGATATGTTGTCCGAAACGTCAGAAGACACCATAAACACGACGCGGCCTAACCCGGATATCAATTACTATCATTTTAAGTATAACTTTAAGATGCTGATGAAGTGTTTGGCCCGGAGGTTGGTCCTGCCCTGGGACAGCCTAACAGAAAATACAAACCATAATGAAAAAAAATAACACAGTACACTCACACAATACTCGAACAAACCAGGACTACCATCAACTAGCACACCAACACAAATCAATAAACAAAGACCCATATGTAAGAGGCATCACATTTTATAACAAACTTCCAACGCACGCAAAAAATCTCCAAAAAAATAAATTAAAATCTGCCGTAAAAAAATAACTCATAGGAAAGGTGCTGTACAAATTAGATGAATTACTGTAACTAGACTATTGAATACACAATGTAACTAATTTTAAAATTATTGTAAGTCTGCTTTAGTACCTAGCAATGATTTTATGTACATACCTAGTTAATAAGTAACTAGTTTTAAAGATATTGTAAGTTTAGTACCTAGAAAGGCCTGCATGTGCTATACCTAGGTTTAACATTGTAAATATTTCAATTATTAAAACATGCATTGTAACTAGGCTTAACATTGTAGGCCTAAATATTCCAGTTATCATGACATGTAGTAAGCTGAAATTGTACATAGGCTTAAAAACTAGACCTGATATATCTGGATCTAATTATTTTACTATTATAACCAGATCTGTAACCTATACTAGACTTAAGATTATTGTAACACACTGATTTAGTCTGTAAGATAACATGACAATGCCAGAAACTTGTAAAAAAAAAGCATATTGGGTGCAAATAAATATTATTATTATTATTATTGAGGGGAAGACCACAACCTGACTGAGGGACACTAGGCCGGATGATACCGTTTAGGGTGGCCAAGCCCTTTTGCAGGGGTGCCCACCCCCCCAAAATTCAAGACTCAACCCCCCCCCCCAACTTTATTGCTCACCCCCTCCAAACTTCATTGCTCATCCCCCCAACCTGATTGGCTGTCGACAAGGGCACCCATATGATATTTTCTAGGGGGGGGGTACTTTTTAAATTTATTAATTTTTTGTTGCTTTTACTTCTTGGGCCACTTTGTAACATTATATTAATAATATAATATGTGCAACAATGACGTAGCCAGAAAATAATTGCGGGGAGGGTCAAAAGTGCCGGGGGGTTTTGGAATACCCCCCCAAAAAAGGGGTATGTTTAAATATTGAACTAATGGAATTCACATTTTACGCTATTTTAGCACAGAAAAACTAGTTAGGAAATTTGTTTACCATACTCTAAGACATGCCAATGAAAATAAGAAATCATTACCTAAGTGCGGGCTCCACCCCCGGAAAATTTTTAAATATTGAACTAATGAAAATCACATTTTATGCTATTTTAGCACTCAAAAACTAGTTAGGAAATTTGTTTACCGTACTCTAAGACATGCCAATGTAAACAAGAAAATGTTACCTAAGTCAGGTGTCCACCCCCGGGCAATTTTTAAATGTTGAACTAATGAAAATCACATTTTATGCTATTTTAGCACTGAAAAACTAGTTAGCAAATTTGTTTACTATACTCTAAGACATGGCAACTTAAACAAGAAATTGTTACTTAAGTTATAATACTTATTACTATTTATAAGAAAAGTTGAATAACACATGGAACAGTGGATATAATAGGCCTACTATATCATATTTGACACACCAACAAATCTTGTTCAATTAAATAAATTTTTTTTAAATACAATTATAGAATTTTAGGTTTTGACTTTGGGGGGTCCAAACCCCCTGGACCCCCCTTTCCTAATCCACTGTTAGAAGAGACCTTTTGAAGTTATAAAACTTGACCGTTTTTATTTTTAACATATAAAATGCTAATTTTGAAAACATTTTCAACCCCCCCCCCCCAGAAAATTCATAAAACGATAATATTTTGCCCCCCCCCCAGAAATTTCAATCACGCAGTCTGCGTCTTAACCCCCCCCCCCCCTGTGGGCACCCCTGCCTTTTGTGGGGTGGGAATGAGGGCATAACACCTAGGAAGGAAACTTTACATCTTTGTAAAATGCCCGGACAGGAATCAAATCCTGTCTTGCAGTCATGCTACCGTCTAACCACTGGTGGACAAAAAGCATAGAGGGGTAAATAAAGCTGGCCTCCTTAGCTGTGGGTTCGAGTCCCTCCCCAGTCATGGGTGTTTGTATGTAATAAGGAAGAGTGGGAAACAATACCTTAAACAAGATTAATTATTCAAGAAAATTGGCCTATGGCTGGATAATTTTATTTAAAAAAAATAAAAATAAAGTTATCTCAGTGGAAGAAAACAAAAAGTAAAGTTAGGAAGTACGGCATCTGAAGAAATGACTAATGATAATGGTGTACCACAGGGAAGCAAATTGGGACCTTTGTTGTTTATACTGTTTATTAATGAGCTGCCCAAAATCCTTAAGTATTCATCAATACAGTTGTTCGCAGATGATACCTTGATTTACATTAGAACCGAAAATCTGGATAATGGTATTGCCAAAATAAATGAAGATTTAGAGATTGTGAATATGTGGCTACAAATGAACAAGTTGTGCTTAAATGTAATGAAGACAAAAGCTATGATAATCAAGAAAAGAAACAAAATAGTAAATAGGAGCGCTGAAGTGAAAATAAACAATGTACAGCTGGAATTAGTAACAGAGTTTAAATATCTGGGTGTAACAATAGATGATGAACTACAGTTTACAAGTCATTATGAAAATGTTATCAAAAAATTGAAGAAGAAGACTTCGGTTCTCAGAAGGGTGCAATACTGTTTACCAAAAAAAACTAAGAAGTGCTTATTTGATACAATAGTTAGGCCACATATGCAATATTGTAGTACACTGTTTGTGAGAGCTAGTAGTGAGACACTAAGAAGAATCCAAGTGATTATAAATGAGGGGATGCGTGCAGTTTTGAATAAGTGTTATGATGAACCAGTCAAAAATATGTGTAAAGAACTGAAAATGTTATATTTTTGTGATCAGGTATATTTGGACTCCATGACGTTTATTTATAAAATTGAAAATAATATATGTTACCAAGTATTATGAAAAATTGGCTTAAGAAAAATCAAGATATACATGAACATAATACAAGAGGTGCAGCAAATTTTTTTTTGAGTTGGCCTTCTAGTGCAAAAGCAACGAAATCAATATTTTATGATAGTGTGTCTAAATACAACAAACTTAGTTTTGAAACAAGAACCTCTACATCGGTTAATAGTTTTAGGAACAGTATTATTCAGAAGTTCAAAGACAGTTACGAAACTTAGATGAGAAAAGAGGAATATGTATAAATAACAATTGTAATGGTAATTAGCAAATCTTGCTACCAAAATATTTATTTTTATTTATTTTATACAACTATATACAGTTTAATATACAACCGTAACTGTAACTGTAAAGGAACAAGAACATTTTTAAAGTTTACTTGGGGTTCATTTGAATTCCAGTTGGGATTAAAGTTTTTCAATTGCATGAATAACTGTCATTAGACCTTCATTCTTTTGTTATTTAATTTTACGGCAATTTGTAATGCATTACAACCACAGATATAGAGGAATAGATCGGCAGCGTAAGGGGAGGGACTGAAGCCAACGCGTTCGCTGCGTCGCCATATTGCGATCACCAACAATCTGACGAATGGAAGGGAAGCGGGCGCGGGAATCAAACAAGAAATGTTTTTTAAAGCTGTTTAAATTGGAATTTCACAATCCAGTAAATAAATTAATAAATACATTTTAATGTCATTCGGCCATTACAGCAGTAGACGTCACACTTAGGTACTAACTTATAATAAAATCAGGTAAACTGATATAACAAAAGTGCCAAAGTGCATGTAGTTCCTGGTCTTAAGTCTGTATACAGAAGATGCTTCTATAGGATTAATGTTAATGTTGTTAATGTTAATTTATAGCCACATATCTTTTACATTTATTCAGCTTTGGCTGGTAAACTGGTGACTCGTCAATTTGAGCTTACTTGCTACAGTTACTAACTAGGAATATTCTAGCTTAGGCCTACACTATATTACTTGTAAATCACGATTACAAATAAGGAAAATCTAACACTAATGTAATTATTTTTCTAATGCTATTAATGAGTGCTTGAAAATGGAATGATTTCTTTTACTATTTTTTGAAGTGAAACTTCTTTAGCTGCGGTAGGAGTAAATCGAGAGCTAACCCAAAGTTGCGTTACGGACAAAATCGTCACGAAATTGTTACGCTCAAAATCGTCACGAAATTAATGGGTCTGTGATGGAACGGGCTGCACAGAAAACAATCAACTCAATGATTAGGCTTATCCAAAATTTAGACCCAAAATTAAAATCTAAAAATCCAAAATAAAAAAAAACCCAAAATTAAAAATTGAAAATCCAAAATTGAAATCCAAAATTTAAAAATTTAAAATTCCAAAATTAAAAGTCGAAAATCCAAAATTTAAAAATGCAAAAATAAAAAAATCCAAAATTCCAAAATAAAAAATCAGATTTAAAATTTAAAAATCCAAAATTAAAAAAAATTAAAATCCAGAATTTAAAAATCCAAAATTTAAAAAATAAAATATTTAAAATTAAAAATCGAAAATCCGAAATTTAAAAAATCTAAAGGTCCAAAATTAAAATATCCAAAAAATAAAAAAGATAAAAAATTTAAAAATAAAAAATCCCAAATTAGAAATTTAAAAAATTAAAAGATCACAAATTTAAAAATTCTAAAAATTAAAAAGTTCAAAATCCCAATATTAATAAAGTCCAACAATCCAAAATTTAAAAAGTCCAAAAACCCAATATTAAAAATGTCCAAAAACCCAATATTAAAAATGTCCAACAATCCAAAATTTAAAAAAATGTAATAATCCAAAATTTAAAAAAATCAAAAATTTAAAATTAGTTTTACTTCTGTCGCGTGGCGTTCCACGCAAACGTTTTTTTATTTATTATAATTTATATGTTAACCTCATATTCAAGGAATTCTCTGATTTTGAATAGTCAGCTATTTAATGCTTTCGTTTCGTTTGAAATGTTATTGCATGTTTTTATGCCCATTTATTGTGGTGTATGCTGTAGGTGGGTTAATCTATGGGAACAGAATTTTAACAACTCTGTTTCTGGTGTTGTATTCGTGAGTATGTTGGGTGTTGTATTGGTCAAAATTAATGTGTACATGAGTTAGGAGCTCTAGTAAATATATTCAAGGAAATGTCAATATTTGTACATTTCTAAAGAGTGGCCTTCATGATTCCCTGTAGGATGGGTCATAATTTTGTTTTTTTTTGTTTTTTTGCTTTCCCATTTGCTGCAGTTTTCCTAGACAATTATCCCGTAAACCAGTATTGAATGAAAATAGCTGTAATAGACCCAGTTTAAGCAATAGTAATTTGGCAAATTTATAAGTGAATGTTAATTTGACCTCCAATATAGTAGTGTAGTATGTATTTCAAATTACAGGGATTCCCAAACAACACTGTGGTTCACCATTTCACTATATATTCGGGATTATGTAGGAAGAAAAACAATTTTCCATAATGAATACGTGCTACTTAAGCGGGCACATTGGTGATACCAATATGGCGTCGGCACTGCTTCCCTTGCCCCTCTTCGCCCCTGAGTCGGCTTCACTGCTACCTGCAGTTAAGGATACGGCGCTGCCGATCTATTCCTCTATATCTGTGATTACAACCATTTCAATGGGAGCCATTTTATTACTCCGATGGTGCTGCTGTCTGCTTGGCTGATTCATTGCGGTGACATAGTGAAACAATTGAGGTCTGCTGTGAACTGTGTCAACTTTGTGAACAGCATTATCCCTCGAGAAATTTCATATCACACACAGTTGAATTCTCATCTGCGGAGTTCTGTGATATTTTACTTTCTGAATTGTTCTCTCCGAACGAAAAGTTTCAGTCGGCTTAATTACGTCATATCCGTAATGAAAATTGGGTTAGATTGGATGAACGTAGCAAACATGGAAGTGTCAAGTGACGTGTTTGTGGATTAACGACAAAGAAAATAAAGATAAAATGATACGGTGTTCACAATTTATATATGTTTTGTTTAAATACGTAGAATTCTTTGTGTAAAATAGTGTGATAATGGAAGCTGATTATCAACCGAAATTTAGTCCAACAAGAGGATTGACAGGTACGCCTTTTTTGTTTGTGTACATAGGTTAAGTAGTTTTGACGTTTTAGTAACACGTTAAATGTTTGTTTGTGCTGTCCTAGTCTTTTCTGTATCACTGATCCCTGGTGTTATTTAAAACTTTTAGAAATACAAGGTCCGGCATTTGGTTCTGATGAGTTTCAGCATGCTGCTGGAAATGGACCTCATTAGCTTTGAAAATTCGAAAATAACATAATATATGGCTTGAACAATGCAATTTATTGGGGTATACCTTTATTGGAATGTCTTCATTACACATTTCACGTGGTCCTCTTTGCATCTTATTGTTTGTTGTAATCTTGACACTTTGTTTTAAGCCTGGGGTTTTGTTGCAAATTCTTGAACCTCAGCCTGTATCCTGTATCTCAGATCCTGTATAGAGTATGGTCTGGTTTGAAACACAAAAAGAAGTCAAGAGCTGTTAGGTCGCGAGACCTAGCCGGCCAGTTGATTTCACCAAACTGAGAAATAAGCATCTGGGGAAGAAAAAATTGAATTAGAAAACCCAATCTTCTGGTTTCAACTTTACGAGCAACCTGAATCTTGTAGGTGAGAAATGTCTACCAGTTTTGCACAAGGCTGCAGGTCATGATGCAAATCTTATCAGACTTTGTTCCGCAGCCGATCTCTGTTTTTCTATGTTTTCTGCAATATGGGCTATCGCTCATTACCATGGAATGAAGGTTTTAAATTGGCCTTAGATTAAACATGTTAGGCCAAACCAATTCACCGTTGTGTTCCTCAAAGGAATCCTAGCCTACCATTTCTCTGGACGTAGATGTAGAAGTAGATGTAGATATCTCGTCCTGTAGATCCTGTGTTGAGCAGGGCTCAAGGATATAGGACACGTCAGATCAAAAAATACATGCATGTTATAACAATAATATAGGTCTACAGAAACTGCAAGCTGCCAAATTTATCCAAGCTGGAAATATTCCTCCAAATTGTAGAAGGTGTGAGTTATTAAAAATTCCTTGACAGCTGTTTTGAAATGTTTGCTCTTTCTTTGAATACATAATAATTTAATGTTGTTTGGAAGCTTGTTATATATAGGGCCTATCTGTACTTTCTGTTTGAAAGTTTTGCTCTGTTTGTACTCACCGCATTTGCAGACAGAAGATCTTCCATGAGGCAACGGACGAGTGCATTTGTGAATTGTGCGGAGGCAGATGTGACAAATATCACGTCACAATGTGCACTAACAGATCAGTGTCGCTGACACAGTTCTGCCTAGGCTGAACTGTACGCGGACAGTAGGCTATATATACTAATGCACATTGTGCGCATCTAATTTTAATTTATTATTATATATCTGTACTGCAGAATAATACGCACCCTTCTGAAAGAGTTGTAACGAGTTATTTGGTCTGTGTAGATCATTCATGTTTCTGGTAGTACGTCCGTGTACACTAAAATTAGTTTGAAATTTATTAATATTATTCACTACATAACACATAACAGAGTATATATACTCCCCTGTAAGAGTGAGGACTTTTAATTTTTCAAATAGCGGTTTACAAGATTCCCTTTTTTTCTTTCCACATATTATTCTTATTGCCCGCTTTTGTAATCTAAATATTTTCTCCCTATGGGTAGAGTTGCCCCAGAAAATGATCCCGTACCTCATTACCGAGTGAAAATATGCAAAATATACCATAAGTAATGCATCCTGTTTTAATATATTATTCAAAATTCTTAAAGCAAAGCACGCTGAACTCAGTTTTGGACTTATCATTTCTATGTGTGTCTTCCAGTCAAGATTTTGGTCAATTTGTAATCCTAAAAATTTTACATTGCTAATTTCTTGTATGATTTGTGTTCCATAATTAATTTCAAGATTTGAGATACATCTGTTTTTTGTCCTAAATTGTAGGCCTATAAAATGGGTCTTATCAATATTAAGTGTCATTTTATTAGCTAGAAACCATGTATTTAACTCGTGAAAAGCCTTTGTACCTAGCTATTCTTGATAAATGTTCTTGTGACGTTCCTGTTACAAGTACACTAGTATCATCTGCAAAGAGCAATACCTTTGATTCGTCACTTAAGTTATAGGGCAAGTCATTAATGAAAATTAAAAAGAGCAAAGGTCCCAGTATTGATCCCTGAGGTACCCCATTCTTAACAATCCCTAGGTTAGATTCATTTCCATTTATTATTACCTTTTGAGTTCTATCAGAAAGATATGATTTGAACCACTTAAGTGTTAAATTATCGAACCCATAATGATCCAATTTTTGAAGTAATATTTCATGATTTATACAGTCAAATGCTTTAGCTAAGTCGCAGAAAATTCCCAGAGCATATTTCTTTTTATCTAACACTTCCAATATTTCTGTAGTAAGTTGAAATGTAACATTCTCAGTGGACATGCCACTTCTAAATCCAAACTGAGATGAAGTAAGAATGTCATTCAAATTAAGATAGTGTATTATGCGGTTGTACATGACTATTTCAAAAACTTTTGAAAATGAGGTTAAGAGTGATATAGGTCTGTAATTTGATGGTAGATTTTTGTCACCTTTTTTAAAGAGGGGCTTAACAATAGCATGCTTCAGTCTTTCTGGAAATACTCCATTTTCTAATGAACAATTGCATATGTGACTAAGAGGTTTACTGAGTTCCGATGAGCAGCTTTTTAATAACTTATTACTTATCTCATCCCATCCAGACGAGCTTTTACTTTTGAGAGACTTGATTATATTTTCAATTTCTATGTGGGAAGTCAGGTTCAATTGAAATCTATGGTTCCAAACTGTAGATTTTGTTAGTAGGTCTACTGCCTTAATGTTAATATTATTTATAGGAATACATTTCTCTGCAATATTTATAAAGTGACTATTAAAAGCATTTGTAATGTCTGATAAATTATCTAGTTTTATGTTTTGGTATATTAATGATGTACAATCATTGTTTCCCTTTGTTCTCCCCGTTTCTTTTTTTATTATATTCCATACAGTCTTAACTTTATTATTTGATTTATTAATTACTTGTGAAAAATGCCTACTTTTGCTTCTTTGATTACTTTCTTCAGTATGTTGCAATACTTTTTATAGTATTCCTTATGAGTTTGGTTGTTACTGGTTCTATATTTTAGGTAGAGCTCTCTTTTGTTTGCACATGATATTTTAATACCAGCAGTTAACCATGTGTTATTCCTTGAATTAGGTAAATTAGCAGTTTTCTTTTTTGGAAAATTTGCCTCAAAATGTCGTGACACTATGTTTAGGAATTCACTTCACGTACAGCTAGAAACATGAATGATTTACATATACCAGCTAATTCATTTAAACTCGTTCAAAAGGGTGCTTATTATTCTGCAATATAGGTTTACAATAACTTAAGCTTCCAAGAAACATTAAATTATTGTGTATTAAAAGCAAATGCAAATCTTTCAGAAGATCTCTCAAGGGATTTTTAACAACTCACACCTTCTACAATATGAATGAATACTTCCAGTTTGCATAAGTTTTTCAGCTTACTAAAACTCCGTGGCTTTACATCCCTGGAGGGACTTGGCCTACCACCCGACCGCTGCGTCATCTCCCGTAGGCAGATGGCAGGATTGGGGGGTCATGTGGTCAGCATGCCAACACCCACGGCCATTAATGGTGGTTTTCTTGACCGGAGCCGCTACTTCTCTATCAAGTAGCTCCTCAATTTTGAATCACGAGGCTGAGTGCACCCCTACCAGACCTCCCTACCTCAGAAAAATCCGAGGAGGTACCGGGAATCAAACCCGGGTCGTTTCAGCTTACAGTTTTGTATATTGTTCTTATAACATGCATGTTTATTCTGGTCTGACGTGTTCTATATCCTTGAGCCTCGCTCAACACAGGATCTACAGAATGAGATATCTACATCTACATCTGGGAAAAAATAGTTTATGTCGTGCACTAGGCTTCTCTCCCACCAATGCTAATGGGACCTGCCTGGGGAGGTGGGGTTTATCCCTAGGGTTTCGTCGTAGAAGAGATTCAATGTGAGACATAATAAACCTCGTGCTATTCAGTACCGGTATATTGCTCCTAAACTAACATAAACATTCCTAACCTATGCTGGTATGCAGCATAAATCTACCTTTTACCCTACATCTGAACATTAACCTCACACAAAGTATAGGCTACATTGTGTTTCAACAACCGACTTACTTTCAGTAGATAAAGATAGATTCAAATTGCCCTGGTAAACTCCGTCCACTCTCAGCTGCTTTCCAGTGGCCCCTGTGTGTTGCCATGGCGACAGCCCACTTCCCCTACTTCTCCCAATTTTCAACCTTTATCCTGGCTATCAAGCTGCTTAATGCTGGCAATGCAGCGTACTGTTATACCCTTGTACCAAATGAAAAAGAGAATCACAGAGCCTCAGCGTTACTCAGGACCTGCCATATGCTTGTAGAGGTTGGTTTGGGAAGGAGTTCTCATTTCATGTATTTAAGCTCTCTAAACTTAAATAGAACACAGCTCAACGATCACTCAGTGGCGTAATGGTTAAGGCTACTGGCTACAAAGTCAGTGACTCGTGTTCAAATTGCACTCAATGCAAAAATTTATTGTTATGATACCACTAGATATCTCATTGTTTATAGTTACTCCCACCCTAAACCCCCTCTTCCCACCTCTTCCCATGTGGGACCCGTTGGTGAGTTGAGGGGGAGGGGCTAGTGAGCAACTGGAAACTATTTGTTCCCCTTTCAATGTATGCTGATGGCCACAAATTTGCATACGTTAACTGGCTAGGCATCCGTGATTAACAAAATTGCATGTTTGGAAGTTCGTGTTGCCTTGACAACATTTCATTATCGCTGCTGTCATTTCATTTTACAGCTCTACCAAACCGATCAGAACCAAATTCCGGACCATGTATAACCGCTTAGCTTTTTTTAATGAATTGCCATTTTTGTTGTAAAGTTTTCATGTGAACTTAATATTTCTAGTTAATGTTGTGTGCTCTTGTACTTTGTGTTGTACATATGTGTCCGGGTTATTTACCATTGTTGTGCTTTCTACAGCTACCCAAAATGATCATGAGGATCCATATCCAAGTCTGTCAGACTACCATGACTATGAACCTAATCTGGAATTTGATGATACCGAACTTCAACATGCAGCAGTCACCAGTGGTAAGAGTGGCATGCTTTAGCTAATCTTACACTGCTACTCTAACTTACTGTTACTGTTAAATTAATATCTGTGTAATATGTGAGACATGGTCGCTTAACAAAAACGAGGAAGTCTATTGTTGAACCAAGACAAAACTGAAATAATCACCTTTCATCTCAACAACTAATTGACAGACATAAATCCAAAGACATCTGTGAAACTGTTAGGCATATACATAGATGAAAAGCTGACCTGGAATGCACATACAGAACAACTCTGTAAAAAACTCTCTAGAGTTCTTTATCTCCTTCGTAAACTTAAATCTGTGCTCAGCGAGAAACATTTACTGACCGTATACCATGCTCTTTTTCACTCACATCTACAATATGGGATCCTTTTTTGGGGCAATTCTGCTGGAGCAAAAACAGTATTCAAATGGCAGAAAAAGGCCATTAGATGTATGAAATAGATAACCAAAAAATGTGTAGAACTGCTTTTAGGAACAGCAACATCATGACACAACCATCTCTCTATATATCTCATGCTCTGTCCTACACAAAGGAGAACCAACATCTTTTTAGTGAACGCAGTCAGATCCATACCCACAACACAAGGCAAAAAACACCCCATATTTAAGACTATCAAAAACACACAATAGCTATAAGCACATAGGTCCCAAACTATATAATAACCTCCCACACAAAATTAGAAACCTCAAAACAAAACACTTCATAACCTAAATCAAAAAATTATTAACAAAGAATGCCATATACAGTGTAGAGGAATTTGAAGAAAAATGCCACAATGCTGAATTATTTTCATTGTAAATAAGATTTAATGTTTTCTCTCTGAGCTGTTCTATATGCAAACTGTAACACAACTCTGTCTGATCTTGTATAGTTAACATATCCCATAACATGTAAATGTTCCGAGGATGAATAAACTATTATTAGGCCCTACTCTTCAGGAAGAACATAATCTGAGAGTGTTCGAAAATAGGGGGCTTAGAAAAATATTCCGACCTAAGAGAGATGAAAACTGCGTAACAACGAGCTTCATAACCTGTACTCTTCACCGGGTATAGTAAGGGTAATTAAATCATGGAGGATGAAATGGGTTGGACATGGGGAAGAAAGACATATCTGGGAGACCTGAAAGGAAAAGACCACTTGAAGACCTAGACATAGGTGCGAGGGCAATATTAGAATAGATTAATTGAAAGGAAGTCAGATTTGCATGGGATAGTTGGATGGAGTTAGAACAGAATAGGGTTGTATGGTGGGCTCATGTAAGCGCGTTCTATAAAATAGATAATATTCCTTTACATGCTGAGGAATTGTCTATTGCCGTTGAGTAAATAAGTGATGTATATTAGCTTATAGCTTATAGCTTACTATTCAGAGCAAAAATTCTTCCAATACTAACATACGGCATCGAAATCATCTGGCCACATTTAACAACAAAGAATCTTTCCACCTTAGAAAGGGTGAAAGCAAACTACATAAAGAAAGCAATAGGAGTTTCAAAAATGACCCGGTCAAGACTCGCATATCTCCTGGCAAAGGAAAGAAACCTTCCTCGTAGAAGATCTCAGGACAAGCATACCTCTACCCAACACCAGCGCATCAGAAAAACTGCTGGCAGCACTGACAGGAAAAAGAGATGAAGTACAACCAGAATTCTATGGCACAGGAGCCATGATAGACAGATCATGGTCAAAGGCAAACTTCGAAATGAGACACGTCATTACAAGATTGGCAGTCCACGGGTTTCATCACCTAATGTGCAAAAACACACACTTCCATGAACCCAGTGTCGATTGTGAATGCTTACTATGTGAGAAACCGTGCGATCGGTACCATATCGAACTCTGTACAAAAAGAACAAAGACAATATGTGAATATGCAAACATGTAAACTACCATTGTAAACTATCTTTGAGGTATGGCTATTTGGCTGCAATTTATTTATTATTAGCTTATACAGCGCCATGGATGCAAGGCTTTCAATTTACCAGTTTACTGCCCGTGCGTTTTGCTGGCAGCAGGTGGGCTGCCTTTCCCGTTCTTCAACTCTGCTTCTTAGAGCATGTATAAAATCTTACCTTGTAAAAGTTGGTGAAAATATTGTTCTCCTTCATGTAAATTGGCATTGTATTGGGAAAACACATTCTGATTGACACAATTAAGTTCGGGCACAGTAATTTTTTTTATTTCATTTCTATCATTTTCCTTTAGTTTTTCCTGTGGGACAGGATAAGAAATGAGGAGTTAAGAAAAATAAGTGAACTGGAAAACGCAGCGATTGTTGTAAGAAAAACCAAATGGAATTGGGGAGGTCACGTCATCAGAATGAATCAAGAAAGATGGGCGTATGCAACAACTGTTTGGGACCAGAGGAAGGGTAAAAGAAGCAGAGGCAGACCTCGACGCAGATGGGAGGACGAATTCAGGGAGGAGTTAGGAATGAGATGGACAAGACAGGCCAAAGAAAGAGTGTACTGGAAACAAGTGATAAAACATTTAAATCATTAGGAAAACAGTGATCTAGGAAAGGAAGATGAGTTCAGGGAGGAGGCAGAAACGAGATGTTCAGGATAGGTCACAGAAAAAGTGAACTGAAAACAAATGATAGAGCATTTAATTCATTAGGAAAACAGTGTCCTAGGAAAGTGTTGTTAATATATAGGTCTTAACCCACCAGGAGGCAAAAACCCAACTCTCCAAGGAAATAGCTCACCTTGGGAGAGTAAAACAGAGCCAGCCCTACCATGGTAGGAGGCCCTTGCCCTATAAGGGATTGTGACGGGCTTATTTCTTTATTTATTTATTTATTTTTCATGTGTGTGTGGATTTGTTTTTTCCAACCTTCCTATCATAATGAGGAACTTCTTGTATAATAGCCTATGTGGATTTTCAGTACTCCAGTACTGGCTGTTATGACTATTTAGGTGGATCCATGCCTCATCAGAAAAGAACATACTCTATGAGTCAATTAAACCTTCACTCACTGACGAAATAAACCATTCACAATAACAAATTTTTGCTACTGGATCACCTTGTTTTAAACAAAGGACACTTGTACATTTGAAACGTTTACTTTAAACATCTCTGTTGCTGTTCATCTTCTTAACAGAAGGAATACTAATGCAGAGAATGATGCTGCTGCAAAACAAAGCAACTTCACCGACAATTTCCGCTGGGCGCTTCTGCTTGGAGTGGCCAAGAAACAGAATACCGCATGGGTTAAACATTAAAATTTAAAGCTCTGTAGGCCTATAAGCCTAGTTTAAATATTATGCTTGCTTGCTACTTGTTTTTGGGAGTCTTTGTTATTTTGCATGCTTTTTTTTAATAACAGCTCAAGAACTCTCATACTAATGAACAGTTAGGTTTGCTTGGCACTAGTCACCGTGCCGTTACGAGAGGAACGATTATCGGAGAAATTAAATTTCCCAGTACAGGAAGAGATTCAATATAGCCTAACATATTATGCAATTCAGTATGCCACTGCTGAACTAATATAATTGAACCTAACCTATCTCTGGCACTACATGTCACTGACTTAGAATCTAGCTGCCACTAATTTTAATGTGCCAGCAGATTTGTTTTACTTCCACACCTTTTGCAAAACTTCATTACAATAAGAAGTTCATTACTAAAAAGTTCGCACAAATTTAACCTAAATGGCGCTATAAAGAGAAGAGAATTTATGAGAATTGTCTGCTCAGCTATGGGAGGGGAGGGAGTCATTGAGTCACATAAACCAGAACTTGTTTCAAACTTGATGGCGATCAACACTAATGTCACTGAACTCCTAACCTAACTGCCACCAACCTAGCCCTATATGTCACTAACACTACAGGCTAATTTAATTATTTGATGACACTAGGTTTTGTAACCACTTTCATGAATGTGATTTCGTGAAATTAATTACACCCATTTTCTTTAAAACTAACTCCAATGCAGCCACATGTTTCATCTTATTTCTGAAGTTCAAGTTGTCGACTTCCCACAGCAGCCATTTCATAATTTCGGGTGGGACATTCTAGCAAATTATAACAACTATTTTTGTTTATTACATGTCATAAATAATGAATTAGAACTTCTTCTGCACATTCTGTAAAATCTACTATGGCTTCTCCTTCGTTCTACATGCAAAGCATTATTAAAAATTTATTTTAAATATTTTAAATTTGTTTTTCAAAATCTGTTACGGGTGGGACATAATTTGGACACTGATTTTAATGATGCAAAACAAAAGCTCATTTTCTGTTCTGCTATGACTGTTAGGGTCTTAATGTTGTTATTAATGAAGGTATGAGGGATTAAATACAAATTATAAACTGTTTCCAGGTTGTCAGAACATTTATTTAACTCATCAATAATAATTTAACAAAACTATCACTGTTACGGGTGGGACAAAAATTCCCTTGTTTGTTATTTTACATAGTAATTAACCACACATATTTTTTGAAGTTAATCTTATACCAAATTGTACCTTAAGATGTATATTTTCTCAAATGAAAATGGACATAGCTGATTACTCTTGACTACTTGGTATTAAAGAGTATATTAAAATCATGCTAAAAATGGCAAAAAAAAATGTAACTCAATGCTATAAGTTAAATAAGTAAATCAACAGATTCTACACATGAAACCACTTCAAATACACCCAAGTCCTTAAAATTCAGATAATTTGAGGTTTTAAACTTATTTTTGACCTCCCAATTACAATAATTTTATAACTTCTCTCTTTGAGGGAAAAATTCCCATATTTTTTTTAATGGCTGACATATATATGTTTCAAATACATATGAATCCAGGCATTTCACAATTTCCTCAGTTCCCCACTTTCCATTTTATGAAATGCGAACAAGCTAAATGTGCGTAAAATATCAAAATTACTATTATAGTTTCATGAAAAGTTGGAATCAGCCAAAGCGCATAGTGTCGTAAGTCATTGCCGCCAGTGCATCTCACGCTTATGCATTCAAACAAAAAACAGTTGCTAAACTTAGTGTAAACTAGCCCTTATATGAATATTCCTAACCTATCTGCCAGAAACATAGCTCTACATGTCACTACCATTAAAGTAGTATCACTATTCCTAAGCTAACTAACATAATTTCTCTCTCGGAAAATAAGCGTAACAAAATCTGTATAGGTAACAGGAACCTCCACTTGGAGGCCCCTTCGCCCCAACATGGGGGCTATAGGATTTCAGTCAGTCAGTCATTATATTGAGCATTCAACTGACAACATGTAAATAGTCAAACAGTCTGAGATTCAGTAAATCCAGATACCCAAATGTAGGTAATATTCACAAGTCGGTGTGTGTGACTAGAACTTGTTTGTTCCCTTCACACATTATCACCCACTCTAGTGATTAGATTAGGTTTCTGCCATTATTCAACAGTACATTTCCATGTTTTGAACTAGTATTGTGCACAAACAGTTTACTATGGATTCAGATCATTCAGGTACCAAGTAAACATATTTATTGTTCGTGGGTAGGGTTGTGATTTCATTGTAATTATTTCACAGCTTTAAAAAAATCATTTTGATGAATATTTTGTTTAAAAAAGACTAATTTCGTGGTCAGAATAAACTTCATGAATCGTTGACCAATCCCGTATAAGAATATGTGGAATTTCAACTATTTGCAAATCCATATGAATAAAGTGTATGACTATTCCATGAATAAAATGTAACATTATAAATAATAATTACTTTCTTATGTTGATTAAGTGAGGTGGTTCACATTTAAACACTTTAGACTTCCCAATAATAAAAGTTAAAAAAGTAAAAACGAAAGATAAAAGAATGATTACCAGTGGATGCAGTATATGCAGCATAGTGTACTTTAGACTTCACTTTTACTTACAATTTTGCGGAATGTATGTTTCATGGTCTTTGCTCGCATTTTCAACTGCTAGTCAACTGTCAAATCCTTGCTTGGAGAATACTGATATGCTCTCTGGTCTAGATTTTATGAACCTCTTGATCAAGTTTTCTTCTTGTGGTATTTCAAAATCTAAAAATAAAGATTTATAAGACTATTATCCTGCCAGTTGTATTATATGGATGTGAGACATGGCAGCTTACTGATCGGGAAGAGCATAGTCAGTGTTCGAAAACAGGGTGCTTAGAAAAATATTTGGGCCCAAGAGGGATGAAAATGGGGACTGGAGAAAATTGCATAACGACGAGCTTCATAACCTGTACACTTTACCGGATATAGTAAGGGCAATTAAATCGCGAAGGGTGAAATGGGCTGGACATGTTGCGCGCATGGGGGAGGAAAGACATATCTCAAAAGTATTGACTGGGAGACCCAAAGGGAAAAGACCACACGGAATACCTAGACGTAGGTGGGAGGACAATCGTAGAATGGATTTAAGAGGAGTAGGATTTGCTAGGGATGGGATGGAATTAGCACAGAATAGGGTTGAATGGCAGACTCAGGTAAGCACGGCAATGAACCTTCGGGTTCCATAAAATAAATAATATTCCTTTACCTTGCTTAGGAATTGTCTATTGCCATTGAATGAGTAAGTAAGATATTTCAAATTCATTAACCTATCTTCAAACTTTTTAAGAAGAAAACTTCTGATATACTTGGCACATACTTTGTACTATTAAACAAATTAATGTATATTATTAGGCACATTTAAATACCATAAAAATACATTCAGTATACAATTCATTAGCAGTAATGTAAATAAATACCCTTCACAAATTGAACCCTTGCCCCGAAAAACAATGTATCTGACATTCTAATATTCTTTAGAAACTTTTAAAAAAAGCCATCTTGCTTGCATATAGATAGTTTTTCAATGAAAGTTAATATTCACAGGCATGCCACCACTGGTACGGGTGCACGAATTTGACACTAGATGGCAGAGGCATAGATATTGGTACTCATACACTGTTTTCCTATCAAAATACCAGCTTCCAGTTTTTTGTCAGATACATTGTTTTTCAGGGCAAGGGTTCAATTATAAATCACAAGTAAAGTACCATACTGGCACTTAATAACAACATATTTTGTAAAAATCCAAAATTCTGAATGATAAATACACTTTATTCTCCACTTACATCACTTTTAATAACACAGGACTAGTTTCAAGAGCCTTATTCGCTCCCATCATTGGCTGGTGGCCGATGATGGGAGCGAATAAGGCTCTTGAAACTAGTCCTGTGTTATTAAAAGTGATGTAAGTGGAGAATAAAGTGTATTTATCATTCAGAATTTTGGATTTTAACAGTATACTCCACTGTTTATATAACTTCTTTTTATTTTATTGTGTTTTAACATATTTTGTGTTTAATGCTAATACCAAAAAATCACATCTGTGAATTGTAATTGAATCATACTTGAATAACACTTAAAAAGAAAATTAAAACTATGAAATGTGTCGTAAAGAAATTGTTGGAGTTATTTGCAAGATAGTTTGTAGGTCATTACAGTACAGAGGTCTTGACATCTAAAGCACAAGTCAGAGTTTAGGTTCATTAAGTGGAACCATACACTGCTTTCTCCAAATACAAGCATATGTTGAGCTTGACAGGTGTACCGATGAGGTTAATGTGGGACATACAGGTCCTACAAAATGGTACTTTCTATGATTGTATGGTTGACAGGAAAAATGTCTGTCTGTCCATCCTTGTGTCTGTACTCGCGATAACTTAAATATACTTTATCATATTTTCATGAAACTTAGCTCAGTGAACGGTGCTTAATGTGATCACCGATAATGTTATCAATCAAGTAATGTTATCATTTTTATGAAGTACCATATGGATTAATGCTGATGCATTGGAAAAAAACGCTGTTTATTGTGATCAAAGATTCGGTTTATGCTATCACATGTTCCTTTTTGCGGCTTTATTTCCAGTACTGTAAGTCATTCAAAATTTTGTTTTTAAGGGTTTTGTTTCTAACTGAACTGTATTTTGTTGTACTGGTAGAGTTCCCTGTTCACACGATGACCAGTTTGAGGGGGCCGAGGGGTATTCCCTAACTTTTCTCTTTTAAGCAATAAAACATATTTCACCCCTCAGTTAAGCTGCAGCTTTTGGTTTATGAAGATAACAGAGTTGACATGCAGTGATGGCTAGTGTAAAATGAAAAGATTTTAACAGACAGATTTGATGTTTCGCTACGCGGTGATCACCACAGATCAGTATAGACTTCCAAAAACACACGTAACTCGTAACTGAGTATGGAGTATTGGTTAATGAACTCCTAAAGGAAAGTAAAAACAATTAAAAACTTTGTTACTGGTTAAAAAAATAGTTGCTTGGAGTCTATTACTGTATTATGACTGGTACAGTGATTCATACTTATGTATTACCTTATGAATAAATAGCTTACAATTCTGTTTTATGGCGTGTTATATGTATGAATAAATAACCTTCAATTAATACTTTCGGCTACAAGACGAAGCCTATTGATTTTGGACAAAGTCGGTTGATCGGTGCCAGAGTAACGCCCAATTAACAGTTTATAAATAGCAAATAATCAATATACTGTAGCCAACTCACTCACTGACAACTGTTTGCCCACTTCCAGATGGGCCAGAAACTAGAAAATTGCCATGCTTATAGCTTACAGCCTGGAACTGATGGAAATGTTCCAAAAAGTTTCGATTTTTTATCTTTTACCCCCAAAAAGTTGTAGATGCAACTTTCAAGTCTGTGCAGACCTTCTTTGGAAACTTATAGTAGCTGAACGGTAAATCATATAACAAAAAGATTGCACCTGTCGTATCTCCATCAGTTATACCTTAGATAGAGTAAGATTCTAAGTAAGTTGATTTTTTTTATACTTTCCTCACATATAATTTTTTCACACTTATAGGATAAATAGTTAAATATTAAATTTGGCAGGGTAGAGAAAGTTATGTGACTGCATCACATTGTGCATTAAATGAATTACCGGTATATCGATAGCTTCTCTAATTTGTCAAAGTCCCGTATCATTTATTTCCAAACCTACCTGAGATCACTGCCAACAATACACTGTTGTCATCTGAACTGTGATTTGGATCTGATAGTTCTGTGCAAAAAATTTATTAAGTATTCTAAAAAAACATTTGATATTTGCAATTTAAAATGAAAATTTTGCAAAATCCTTTCTTAGTGAGCACTTACATTATACAGTGAAGGTATTGTCAAAATTCCAAATCTTTATTATAGTTTAGGCTCTACATTGATTCTCTGTCAGTCAGGACAAGGCCTTTTATATATGTTGAGATTAGGAAATGACTGCTGCAGTAAAGTTGGCAATGCTGAAAATCATTCATGTATTAAAAGAAAGCCATTAACTGAAATTGTGAAATTGTACACTTTCATATCTACATATGACAAAGTCAATAAGTAATCTGGGTCATAAGAATGCTGCTTAATGAAGTAATATAGTCTCATTTCGTCACTGATACTGCAGAAGTTTCTATGTCTGTTTGTGATGTGAAATGCAAGCCAAGATGAGTGTTTGTTGCCAGTGTACACTAGAACCAGACTTTGGTGAAAAAGAAGCTAAATTATTCCTTATATTAACAGTAGGTATGTTACAGTTAAGTGCCAGAATGGTACTTTATGAGATTGTGTGGTGGATATGAAAATGTCTGTCTGTCTGTCTATACGCTTTATTGGATTTTCATGGAATATGGTATATGCATTTATAGCATCCATGGGAAGAAGCCTGTTGTCTGGTACCGGTACCAGAGTGCCTATTTTATGGTTATATATTAAAAATAATTTATCAAATGCAAATCAGTTCTCATGGCAACATATTGTTTTACAGTGTTCATATACAGCTTTGGGAGTTGCAATATAGTTAGCTATACACTACCCACATATTCCTTCACATATGCTTACCTTTGTTCTTCCATAAGCCCTACTTAATGGATCAATCTGGAGCTTCACTCGGAAATTGATTGCAAAAATAACTTATTTTCTGCATATCATTACTGCAATTATCACTGATTAAACAAATGCATTCTGGCATTTTGTTACATCAGTTTACCTGATTTTAATATTCACTTCCCATAACTTGTGGTTGTGATAGACAGGATTAGGATTTTTAGATGCTAGATTAGTGCTAATGTGAAAGAAACCACAGAGTGAAACATTGTCGCTAGTTGAGAATGGAGGCAATTTTCTAGCACCTTTTCCCCTTTTTATGGCTTTTATTCCTTTTTTCTCCACCGTGCCCACAATCCCCTTTCCCCTCCCTTTTTTGCATTTACTACAGCTTTTTAGTGATTTTCTAAAGCACATTTCATCAGCTACCAGCAGGTACCCATGGCTTCGCCTGCAGTTATTTACTCAACTGCTAGATGTTTTGTTTAAGTCATTTAACAGAAAAATAATTAAAACATTATATTTATTAATACTGACTTTTAAAAAAAAAATTGCAGGAATTACATAATTGGATTCTTAATTATATTGTTTAACATACAAAATGAAAATAAAAATAATTGAATGAACAAAATGAATGTTATGCTGCCGTATGGGCATACAAATTTGAATTGAAACGATTAAAATAAACCATAGATTCATGAACCTTACTCAAATCATGCATAAACAATTTTATTACAATTAAAAAATAAAAACCTGTCTCGAATAAATAAATAAATGAATAAAGTGTACTGCCCAGGGGGAAAAAAAGACCTCAGATTCAAGTTCCCTACCCCAAAAAATACTCGCCTAGTGAGTTTCGTCCAAATCATTCAGTGTTTCCCCATTTGGGCCCTGCTTTCATCATCTGCTTTTGAGTAAATCAGATCTCTGTGAATGGTAAACAAATGAATCACGATAGCAACCGAGCAAGGCCATCTTGAATTAATTTCACAAGTGAATACTGTCTTGCTAACGTTTTCCACAACAATTGAATTGCTCGTGTGTTTGTTATGGAAGGTATTTCATCTCCTTGAAAACATTTCATTTTTGGCATTAAAATCAAAATTTAGTAAAATCCTTTCTTACATTAGGTTTGTTCGCAAAGCAGATCCGTGACTGCTTGAGAATTTGATGTACTGCGCATGTCCAGTCTGTAACTTACCCATGATTTGCACTTTGCGAACGGTTACAAGAATTTGGAATCGATAGTTTCTGCGTTTAATCGATATGATATGCAAATAAAATGTATATTTCCCTTTAACATGTTATACATGCAATATACATCGACAATATAAACTATATTTTGGGAAACTTTTAATTATCTTCCATTATTCATACGTATAAGTAGCCTATGCTTATAAATCTGGCGCAATGTTATTGGAGGGAGGAGTCAAGCTCATGAAAATAGGTTACTGCGCATGTCTCTGATAACAATTCATGCTAGAGCCTGCAAACTTTTCTTATAGTAAAGAAACTGTCCGTGAGAACTAAGCGAACAGAAGAGTGAAATCAGAATCACGGATTCTCGCTTTGCGAACGCGTGTGGAGGAAGAGCGCATGCGCGAACGATGTGTTCCTGGTTTCTGACTGCTTTGCGAACAAACCTATTATGAAACGAAGGTACTGTCAAAATTCCAAGTCGTTACCTGTTATAGTTTAGGCTCTATGTTAATTCTCTGTCAGTCAGTCAGGACAAAAAGCGCCTTATATAGATAGAGATGCCTTTTGAGTTTCATTGTTTTTTTATTTATTTATTTAATATTATTATTTTTTATATTACTTCCTCACTTACTTTGATTCTGATTGTAATGGTAGTGGTCGCAAGGATGAGCAGTGTGATCCAACAACAATTGCATTACATAAACAATTTAACACGTGCAACTGAAAGCCAATAATGGCTGAAGAAAACGAATTGAGAGTTAACGGAGAGGTACTGAAAATGGTGCGAATGCGATCCATTCGAGTGAGACATTGTTATTTAAGAATAAAAAGGGAAATTTTAAAATCTGAAGTGCCATATTTCAATCACAGTAGTAGAAGTGGGGGCTGTAGACAGCTTGGATAACAGTGGGGATGTGTGACTGCCTGTCTATAGACTTTCATTTAAATAAGTTAAAATGACAGGTGCTGGTGCTTCTAGGAAGTGTACAACTCAAATGGTTATTAAAAGTTTCACATTTATGAGGCCCACAAAGTAAGTTTCCCTGGGACCTTTTACAGAAACAAAACACAATCTCATTTAAATATTTACTGCAACAGATACAGCAAGTGTTCAGCTTTTTTCAACATATTTGCTACTGGATTTGAGACTGTGGGGCCAACTTTTGAAGACATGTGGGTTGTAGAAGTCTGCCGCCAGAGATTTGAATCACTGTGTGATGATCACTTCCATTTTTCTGTCATTTCCCGAGGGGTAGGAAAAGATGAAAATCACTGGGAGTGAGGTGCAGGCTGTAGGGTGGATGTTTAAACACTTCCCAGCAGGTCTTCTGCAGAAGTTCGACTGGGAGGTGTTTCAACTTCCACTCTACAACCCGGACCACACTCTCAGTCATATCCATCTTTTCTTACACCTCACGAAATGATAGAGAATGACAGATAAATGGAGATGGTTGTCACACAGTGGTTCAAATCCCAGGCAGCAGACTTTTATGACACGTGTTCAAAAGTTGGTCCAACGGTATGACAAATGTCTTAATTCCTGTTGCGATATGTTGAAAAATAGCTGAACACTAGCTGTGTCTGTTGTAACAACTATTTACTTGAAGTGTTTTGTTTCTGTAAACAGCCCCAGGGAAACTTACTTCATGGACGCGCCTCTTGAGCATTGTGAATGATGCTATAGACTCAAGTATAGCACTACACTACATAATGTAGTGATATTTACAAGATCGGTAAAGATATATACTAAATAATAAACAATGTTTTACAATATAAAACAGAAAAAATCAGATTGCAGCTATGACGGAATAGCTTTGTGAATTGCAACTGCTCTAAGCAATCTTCAGGTGTTTAGAACATGCATTGAAATTTTCTATTGTGCTTGTGGGTTTCTATGTAGTTTCATAGCTTCGCGTTGAGTTTGATTTTGTTAAAGTAACTTCACCCACCAGCTGTTTGGTGTATTTCCTTGCTTGCTTTGCTGTTTGTATTGCTTTCAGTTAATATTAATTTTCCATTTGCCTTATGCTTTGTTTTGCATGTTTGTGTGAAGAGATGGGAGGAAACACATTGTAAATTTAGTGCTGCTGGTGTTGTTATTCTGAATGTTTTCAACCCTTGTGATTTTTATTTTTGTGATTTATTTGAAGGATTGTTTCTTAATGTTTTATGGCATTGTTCGTGCATCTTCGGCTATACAAAGTTATCATGTGGAAATTAATTTAATAAATTGTTAAAGCTTTTCAGTTACACAACTTGCTGTGTTATTTATTTATGGCTGCCAGTATCTATAGGTATGTAGGAAAAGCTCCTTTGGATATAGAGGCACAAGTAAGTTTGCCTAGGACCGTTTACACAAGCAAAACAAAATTTCATGGAAATATTTATTGCAAATGTTCAGCTATTTTTCAACATACTTGCCACAGGAATTGAGACATTTGTCACACCGTGGGACCAACTTTTGAACACAAGTGTCATGGAAGTCTGCCGCCTGGGTTTTGAACCATTGTGTGGTAACTTTCTCCGTTTCTCTGTCAATCTCTACCACTCTCTGTTATTCACTGTCATTTCTTGAGGGGTAGGAAAAGATTTAAATCCCTGGGTGCATGGTCCGAGCTGTAGGGTGGAGGCTTCAACACCTCCCTGCAAGTCTCCTGCAAAAATTCGGTTTGGAGATATTTCAACATCCACCCTACAGCCCGGACTTCTCTCCCAGTGATTTCCATCTTTTCCTACACCTCACTAAATGATAGAGAAGTGGAGATTGTTTCACACAGTGGTTCAAATCCCAGGCGGGACACTTCGACACAAGTGTTCAGAAGTAGGTCCCACGGTATGACAAATGTCTCAGTTCCTGTGGCAATATGTTGAAAAATAACTGAACACTTGCTATATCTGTTTCAATAAATATTTCCATGAAAATTTGTTTTGTTTTTGTAAACGGCCCTAGGGAATCTTACTCTATGGACGTGCCTCGTATGTTTGGATTTTTGTGTAAATGGGTCTAAAACTAGTACATACATGTAGTAAATAAAGCCACCAATATTATAAAAAGGGTGTTTGGAGAGCCAGTTATATAAAACAAATTTAAATCTATTTAGTATAAAATAATGAGACTCATATGGGTAATTGATTTATAACATTGTTACTCCCTATGTGATAGTTATGAATGAGCAACAGAATTAAGATTTTTGTGGTGTGTAACAAACAACTAAGGTATACATATTTATACTTACTTATTCAAAAGCAATAGACAATTCCTAAGGAAGCTAAAGGAATATTGTCTATTTTATGGAACCTGGAGGTTCATTGCAGTGCTTATATGAGCCTGCCATTCAATTCTGTGCTAACTCCATTCAACCATCCCTTGCAAATCCTATTTCCCTTAAATCTATCCTAATATTGTTCTCCCTCCTATGTCTAGATCTTGCAAGTGGTCTCTTCCCTTTAAGTCTTGGAGTCAATATTTTTTTAGATATGTATTTCCTCCCCCATGTCCAGCACATTTCAACCTCCATGACTTTATTACCGTATTTTACAGAACATAAGACGTACTTTTTTACCTTGAAAACAGAACCTTGAGAGTTGGGTGAGTCTAATGGTCCGAAGTACACAATAAAATTAATATATGGTAAATATTGCCAGAATACCATAGTTATAAACAGCCTTGTCCCGTTACCGTAAGGTGAATTGAGGGTTAGAGGGTTTAAAAGTTTTTTCAGTCTTACATGAGAAATCAGTTCGGTAGTTAATATTTACGCGATGCCACTTCTACAAAGAGATTTTGTACAACACAGGTTAGAACTGATTTACACAGATTCTATTTTACAGGGTTATAGTTTATTTATGTAATGAAGTATATTATTCCCTTTAAAATTTATCGTTTAGAATTGCATTAAATTTCTTTTCCTTTAAATTTCCATCCTAAAATCAAGGTGCATCTTATGGTCCGGAGTGTCTTATAGTCCATAAAATATGGTACCCTTATTATATTCAGTGACAAGTACAGGTTATGAAGCTTATCATTATGTAATTTTCTCCAGTCCCCGTTTTCATCTCTTTTAGGTTCGAATATACATATTTGTAACTTATAAAATTCTTTCTTGAATAAGTAAAGGCTTGCATTGCGCATTGTAACCAAAGAAGAAGGATGTCACAAGATAGACCATTTACGAAGACATTATGCCCCTCAAACTGACAGGTCCATTGCTTCTAATGTTAAACACCTACTACAGTTTGAGGTCATAGGTCCTGATGAATGATGAATCATGATATGAATTGGGATTTGTGGGAACTCATCTTCCTCTAATGAGTGGGGGTAGTTGTTAATGAGTATTCCCGTAACAGAATTACTTCTGGGTTCACTTCCTATTAATCTGCATTTGCATATCAATTTATTCCCAGTGTACTTGCATCTCTTCTTGTGTAAGAAGTGATAGATTGTCTTAATTACTCTCTAAGGAAGTGAGTTAATTCTCACTTTTCACCCATTTGTAAAACTGCACTAATTAATGGGAGTGATGATATCATCATCTTGGCATGAGTCCACGATATTACTTGGGTGCAGTTGTGGTAATCAGTACAGTATTGGAGCTGTGGTACTGGTATACAAGTAAATGGCATTTGGCTATTTGGAGTTTGTAAAGAAATCTGTTGACTCCAAAGTATTTTCATTTTGGTATAGAACACGATGTAAAACCAGACTTGTGGGAATAATAGTGCTATCTAGTGAGTTGTCGTTGTACTTCCATCAGTATTTTAATGATTGTAAATGTATATATATACAGTGTGTTTCACGTCCAAGTTCGCCAATCGTGTGGGTCTCTGGATCGCGGCAGCCACAGCTCTAACTCCCTTGCGATCGAGTGAAATATCTACGCAAATAAAGCCACTTATAGTGTAATGATTCAGGTTCTCACAATTACAGTTAAAATTACAATGAAAATAACCACATACCTCATCACAAGAGAAGTTGGAAATGTCCTCCACTTGATTCCAAACAACACTGGCACCTTTTTAGGAAGTTTTCTTTCATGCGCATAAGTTCACCTTCCGAGATAGAGTTAATTTCTCTTGTGATATTGTCGTGAAGTTCTTCTAACAGTATGTGACTTTTATTTTTGGGGAACATTAAGTATATAGGTCAAACCCCCATACATTTGAAGAATTTAAAGACAATATCACAACATATCAATTAAAAACGGTGAAAAATTTAATCAAAATTATAGTAAAACATTAGTTGGCAACGAAAAAAATTTTAGTTTCAATGTTGAAAGAGAACACATAAGTAATTGCAATATTCCTAATGTAGAGATTTTGGAACATTGCAATATGTGTGTGTAATATTTCAATTTTCATTTTAACTGAAGTTATATTGAAGTCAAAATTTCTGGGCTTGGTCTGTCAGTTTTATTGTCGGGAGACAATTGAAGAAAACCTGACATATGTTCATTGAATTCGGAAAATGTTAATTTAGACGGATAGTCAAGAGGTTTAGATAGACAAATTTTAATAATACGTTTTTGAAGAAAAATTAGTGGAGAAAGAATAGTTTCCAAAGCTTGTAATTATGAGGTTTATATATCGCTAACTTGTTTTACAATTGTTTAGATTTGGAAGAAAAGATAGATGCCAGTGGACTAGACTACTTGGAGTCTCCGGTGTCTGATGGAACAATTGAAGAAAACTTTGAGGAAGAGCTGGTAAATGCACCGGTCATCCCTGCCGGTGTTGATAGTCTGTCCTATCCCTTTGTTGACGAAGAATGTGAAGAAGATTTCTCAGAGGTTGCCAAATATGGAATAGTGGAGGTAGTGGGAGATGACACATACGGACGCAAAGTGATAGTTGTGTCTGCCTGCAAGCTGCCTGGCAACAAAGAACTAGACCATTCTCTTTTATTAAGGTAAAATTTAATGGTGATATAGTTTGTTGTTAAAGTAATTTTAGGGAAGCTGATGAGACCACAGGGCTCTATTTCATAAAAGTTACAATTTGACAGGTAACATAAAATTGTCTTACAGGTTTACATTTTAACAATTTATTGTGTATTTCATAAATGCAGACAACTTTACAAAAATGTCATGACAATTTTGTTTATTTGTATCCCCGCAGCTTCGTTCATGATAATTAATTGAAAAATTAAAAATTAAGAGTATAATAATTATTAAAGCATTATATTTATTACCACTTGCACGCGAATCATTCATAAACTAAACCATTAATAATTAATGAAACAACTAAATTTCCGGCTTTAGAGTACATTCAACGATTAGAAAGCGCCGCCTGGGGAAACGATCTCAGATTCGATTATGTACTTCCAAAGCTAACTGTGAGCACTGATAATACCACTGCCCTCTAGACTGTATTACTCGTGTGTAATTCTCGAGACGGCGGTGGATAATACGTATCGTTTCTCAACTGTTTGTTGACAGATGAATATGATGTGAATTTTATTTGATAAATTTAGTGTAATTTTCAGAAATTATATAATTTTTCAAGGGAAGGAATGGTTTGTTTGGATTTTTATTGTCCGTGATGCTTCCAGGGTTAAACTATCAATATAATATTATAGCTGGTGCTCGCGGCTTCGCCCGCCATTATTAATTGACTCCAAGATTTTAAAGAAATTTACACTGGCAGTTTATTAAAAATGTTTGTGGTTCAGAGCTGTGAAAATTGTAAGTAAAAATAAAATTAGAATGTTTGTTCATTACACTTAGGCCTTATATAATAAATGAATGAATGAATGATTTATTTTTGTATCTGGAGTTGTACAAATGATCACCCCTGGTGTTACAGAAAGTTTTTTCACCAGAGGGCGTCTGAATACATAAGAACTCGTATATCTAAAATCAGTACTACTACTAATAAATGTTTACCTTTTGTAAGTATATCCACTTACCATTTCTAGCCAATTTCCCTTAAGCAGCTAATTTGTTTTTCCCATTTTGTTTTGACTATGTATAAAAAGTTTCCCAGTTCCTTTAGTGTTTTTGTGTTTTTTGTTACAGACAATTTCTTATATGCCACTTCTTTATTTAACTTTAACATTTTTTTATTTAAAAACTTATGTCTTAGTGTTTCAGTTTCGGGACACCTTAAAATTATATGCTCTGCATCTTCATTACTACGACATAATGGGCAACGACCTTTCTCGAAATTTCTTCTTGCCCCTCTAAGCTTCCATATCCCTAATCTCCACCATGCTAGCCCAGATTTTTGTTTCTTCGAGCAATCAATCACATAATTTTCCATACCCCACATTTCCTTCATTTTGATGTAAAATACTAAAGATTTCTTTTCCCTCATTACGGCAAAATGGTTCTGCCTTTGTATATCATTACATCTTTTAATAACTATTTTTGAAATCACATTGATGTCTTTTTCCTCGTTCAATACTGAATTCCATATCCACTTTAATCCTATCTCATCTAATGTTTTCCTAATGTACTGTATTCTGCTTCGATTACCATTATCATTCACTTGGGCTTGGAAGCAGATTTTCATTATATCTTCATTGTCTTTTTCCCAGATGTATCTGTAATACCTTAAAATTTTGCTTAAAATGACCCCCATACTACTGTCATATCCTAATTCATATCGAGCTGCTTCATTTGATGAGTATCTTGGTACCTGCAATATTTGTTTGCAGAACCTGGCTCTCATCATATCCATATATTTCCAGGAATTCCTTTCCCCCCACACTTCACTTCCATATAACATTTTTGATTCAACTATTGCTTTGTATAACCTGTTTAACATTTTGAATCTAATTTCGGGTAGTTTGGTTGAGCAATTGTATATAGCATTCATAGCTACTTTACCATTGTTCCATGCAGCCTTGTTTTGAAGTTCCCAAGATCCCTTATTATTGAAAATTATTCCTAAATATTTTATACAATTTACACAATTTATAACTTTATCATCTATGCTCCATTTTTCCCCCTTGCTTAGTTTATTGCCATTTTTGCAGACTAAAATATTGGTTTGTGAATGTTAATTTTTAGGCTCCACTCGTTACAAAATTTATTGACTGCATCAATACTTCTTTGTAATCCTATGGGTGTAATTGCCGTTAATACTAAATCATCTGCAAATTTTATTCCTGGAATTGATACATTCATAACTGTTGGTAGGTGATTGTTAGTTGTTTCTACCTCGTCAAAGATGTCGTTTATGAATATGTTGAACAACTGGGGGCTAAGGTTGCACCCTTGCCTGACACCAGTTCTTTGGTTAATCATCCTCGTATTACTACCGTATTGGTTAATTCTTACACAAAATTCTATATTATCATACAATGCAGCTATATTGTTTGTAAACATGTCACTTAAACCTATTTTTCTGAGTTTATACCATAATTGCTCTCTATTAACTGTGTCAAATGCTTTTTCTAAGTCAATAAAGCACCAATAAATTTTCCCCCTTTTTTTACTAAGGTATTTATCTGTCACGGCTTGCAAAATAAATAAATTGTCAACTGTTCTCTTGTTTTTCCTAAACCCGCTTTGCCATTGGGATATTAAATTATGTGCTTCTAGCCATTCGGTTAGCCTGTTTGCTAAAATCCCCATGTATAATTTAGATACTGCTGTCAACAGGCTTATGCCTCTGTAATTGCTGGGGTTCTGAGTATCACCTTTATTCTTGTATATAGGCACTACAATAGCTTTTTTCCATGATTCTGGTATTTGATTCGTCATTTTAATTTTGTTAAAAAATTTAGTTAATATCTCTAGCCACCTCTGATTTTCACACATTTTTTTCCATACCTGTGTTTGAATTCTATCAATGCCTGGTGATTTCCTGGCCCTAGCTTTTTTGATTATCCTACTAACTTCGTCTTTGTTAATCTCGTCTAATTCTTCAATATAATTCATACATGGATATACATGTATAGTATGATATGTCGGCCTACTTACTTCTCTAAGCTGAAATAATTCCGAGAAATGATTGACCCATGCCTCTTCGTTTATAGTTGAATTCCTAGTGGTATTATATTTCAACCTCTTAAGATAATTCCATATTTCTGATGTGCTATTGCTAGTTAACCAGTTATTTATTTTCGCACTCTCTTTGTTATGAAAAAGTTCCTTTTTCACTATTAGTAATTTTTTATACTGATTTTTCATATCCATGTAACACATTTTTTCAGGACTCTCACTAGATCTACCTTTTGTCTTGCACCACCTCTTATAAGCTAATCTTAATTGTGATCTCATATTTTTGCATTCTAAATCAAACCATGAGATATTCCGTGAGGGGCTTAGGCCTTATATAATAAAGAAACGGTTTTCCTAATTTTGTACTGCAATTTTGTAATTTTCCTAAGTTTAGACTGCGAGAAACGAACATCGCCGAGTATACCCGATGTCTCACAAAGTGAGGGAGCGAGTGAGCATGCTATTTAGGGCCGTTGAATTGTATAAGAGTAGATTTTTCAAATCTTAGGACACCTAACGTTCATAAAACATTTTTGTTGACATATTTACAAATTTATAGAAAATGTAGAATTGTCATTATAGAAGTGACAGGCAATCTTTCAAATGTAGGCCTTGCGAGTAGGTTATGTAAATGTGCGTATAACTTGGCAAATTGTGTTTGTGAATATTAGACCACCGTAACCTAAACTTTCTTGTTCATAACAAACACTAGTAGTACAGGCAAAGATATTAGCAGTGATCTTATCACAGTAACTGGACAGTCTGGCAAATCTGTTACATAGGTAAGTAGAATATGTAAAAAGCCGCCAATTTTTTATAGGTTTGTTCGCAAAGCAAATCCGTGACCGCTTGAGAATTTGTTGTATTGCGCATGTCCAGTCTGTAACTTACCCGTGATTTGCACTTTGCGAACGGTTACAAGAATTTGGAATCGATAGTTTCTGCGTTTAATCGATATGATATGCAAATAAAATATATATTTCCCTTTGACATGTTATAAATGCAATATACATCGACAATATAATCTATATTTTGGGAAACTTTTAATTATCTTCCATTATTCATACATATAAGTAGCCTATGTTTATAAATCTGGCGCAATGTTATAGGAGGGAGGAGTCAGGCGCGTGAAAATAGGTTACTGCGCATGTCTCTGATAACAATTCATGCTAGAGCCTGCAAACTTTTCTTATAGTACAGAAACTGTCCGTGAGAGCTTTGCGAACAGAAGATTGAAATCAGATTCACGGATTCTCGCTTTGCGAACGCGTGTGGAGAAAGAGCGCATGCGCGAACGATGTGTTCCTGGTTTCTGACTGCTTTGCGAACAAACCTTATATTATTTTCGATAGTATTAATGGATTGCTTTTGTATTAAATTCTCAGTATTAAGATAGATTATCACACACATATATGAGAGCCATCTGCATGTAATAAAGTAAACTTGATATTTGACATAAAATTGTCACGTATATGAAAAGTGTTCTTTTTAGTCTGACACTTTACATTAAGTTGACTGTAATATAAGAATAATCTGTAATATTTATGAAATATACAAATGTGATGACATCTTGACATAATTGTCGCATTTGTAACACCTGTAGAGTTTTATGAAATAGGGCCCAGCTCATTTTCTTCTTGTTACTGTGAAGGCATTTATAGTGATAGAGGGCTCCAATATAATCATATGTAATGCTTTTACCGATGTAAGGTCGGCAAGTAATTACAATAAACCGAGCTCACTGCTTCAACAGGAGGGCATTAGAACATCTGTTCTTGATATTTACATTTCTGGAAGTAATCAGTTGTTACTATACTATACTATTTATTTCAGGTACCTGATGTATACGTTAGATAAGTTTGTGGAAGAGGACTACAGTCTTGTGTACTTTCACTATGGCTTGACGAGTAAGAACAAACCTCCTCTCTCCTGGTTGTGGCAAGCGTACCGAGCGTTTGATCGCAAGTACAAGAAGAATCTCAAAGCGTTGTATCTAGTCCATCCAACCAATTTTATAAGGGTGATCTGGCAGATCTTCAGAGCAGCCATCAGGCAAGTGGTTTTTGTCTTTAGTTAGCTGTGATTTCAGAGATGCCAACTGCTACGGAATTTCCGTAGTTTCTACGATTTTCTTGACTGTGCTATGGCAATACGGAAATTGTACTAAATATTACGGATTTTACGAATCCCAATATCTACTTTTAAAATTCTTCGTTTTTCGTTTTTGACGTGAGTGTGTGTTAACCAAAGATGTTATGTCTTACAGTTAGATCATAAGTATTGTAGTTATAACATCTTTGGTGTTAACATATTTCCGCTTTTTTATTATCACTAATGCCGCTAACGACTGCCGACGCTGTTGCTTGCTAGAAGTTTAATTGCATATATTAATTTGCCCGAGACGTCGAGTCTCCCACCATCCGATTAGACTCACACTACTGATAACCACCTTTCAAGGTTGGCATCTCTGTGATTTTATAGCTGTGATGCCACAGTTAAATTTACAACACTTTTATATACCTGATAATTATAGTTATTTAGACAAGATGCACAGCTAATATGATGGATTTTGTTACAGTGCAAAGTTTGGCCGGAAGGTTATGTATGTCAATTACCTACATGAACTGAAGCAGCACCTGCATTTAGATCAAATATGTATACCACAGCCTGTACTAGAGTAAGTAAATCATATTCATTCTTACATTTAACTTTAACCTCTAAGTTACGGACATCAGAGGGATGTAATATTCTGTCTTCATCAGGGAGGTGTCCTTTATTGGGTGGGAGGCTGCCCAATCGTGCATGTGTTATCCTTTCAAACTTGAAATGAACTACTATCTTGTTAATTAAGGGAGATGGTTGACATTTAAACACTTCGCTTTTACCTAGATTTTTGCAGAATGTACATTTCATGGGCTTTGCCCATATTTTCAACTGCTAGTCAACTGTCAAATCCTTGCTTGGAGAATACTGATGTGCCCTCTGGTGTAGTTTTTATGAACCTCTTGATCAAGTTTTCCTCTTGTGGTATTTCAAAATTCATTAACCTGTCTACGAACTTTCTTTTTTAAATCTTTTCCCAAACTTCCAGATCTTTATGTTTATTTACTGACTTCAATAATTTGGCCTCCTTACATATGTTACAGTTCTTATTCCAACAATGAGCTGCCACTGCTGATTTTTCTATTTGACAATTTACCTAATGTTTCTCATGTGATCTTTCAATCTCATGTACATGGGTTGGTTTTTTAGTTTTGACACCATAGTTATAACTGGATTAATAACTCAAAATAGATGGTTCCAAGTTTCATAGGCCCTCGATGTAGTCCCCACCGTTGCGTACAACGTGTTGCCAGCGATGCGGAAGTCGTTGGATCCCGTTGGCACTGCCCAATCTATTGATGGTGCGAAGAGAGCGCTCGGCAGCCTGCTTAACGTCTTCAATGGTACGGAAGTGCTCCCCGCGCATTGTCATCTTCACCTTCGGGATGAGATCATAGTCGCAGGGACTGATGTCGGGAGAATAGGGGGGGGGTGATAGAGGACCTCCCAGCCCCAGCGATCCAACAATGCCGACACAACGCCTGCTGTGTGTGCCCTAGCATTGTCATGCAGAACGATGGGCGGTGTAACCATGTGGTGGCGCCGTTTCCTTCTCAGAGCTCCTCGGAGATGGTCTTGCAGAAACGAACAATAGTACGCCGCATTAACGGTTTGCCCTCGAGGAACGGTATGGTGAATAATCACACCATCCCAATCATAGGCAAGAATCAACATTACCTTCACATTGGTGGGGGTTGGTCGAACTGTTTGTTTCAGTCCCTGCGACTATGATCTCATCCCGAAGGTGAAGATGACAATGCGCGGGGAGCACTTCCGTACCATTGAAGACGTTAAGCAGGCTGCCGAGCGCTCTCTTCGCACAATCAATAGATTGGGCAGTGCCAACGGATCCAACGACTTCCGCATCGCTGGCAACACGTTGTACGCAACGGTGGGGACTACATCGAGGGCCTATGAAACTTGGAACCATATATTTTGAGTTATTAATCCAGTTATAACTATGGTGCCAAAACTAAAAAACCAACCTATGTATATATTTCTTTTTGTTTTTCCCTACATGTGTTTCATTATATCTGAGCAATTTATCATAATAGAGAGTCCACACTTTCCACTGAATAAGAATGTCTATTGTCCAAAATTAAAATAATTGCACACAGTGGATAAATTACTAAAATAAAATGGTGCGACATTTCAACTATTTCCACTAGTCTTCATCAGGCGACACACTGTCATTAACTGGGCCGGAAGAAGAACAGTCCTTGACTTGCTCTCTCGATATGCCATGATGGATTCTAAATATCATGTTTCGATGAAATTCCTTCTTCCATGTTTCAGGAGGAAGTAGAATATAACATACCTGAAACATGGAAGAAGGAATTTCATCGAAACATGATATTTAGAATCGATCATGAGACATATCGAGAGAGCAAGTCAAGGACTGTTCTTCTTCCGGCCCAGTTAATGACAACGTGCCGCCTGATGAAGACTAGTGGGAATAGTTGAAACTAGGAATGGGTCCTCGATACTCTCGATACTTGCATGGTATCGGCATCGAACGATACTTCAGAAAACTTGCTCGATACTTTTCGATACTTTTGTAATTCTGCAATTAAGTGAGAATGCTAGTATTTTTCAACAAAATCTTGTAAGTGGACTGTTTAAAAAAACTAATTTTAGTTTTAATGTAGAGTTTAAAAATAATTATAGGCTACTGATTATATTAAATTTTGTCTCACTAAATATGGAGACTTAATTCATTTAGTTGGTATTACACAGTTCTCTCAAATTTTAATTTTTAGTGTACCTATTTATTTAAACTGGAAATGTTGAAGGTATCGAGTATCGAGGAAAAATCATGTATCACTATCGAGTATCGAGAAAATCTGGTATCGACCCATCCCTAGTTGAAACGTCGCGCCATTTTATTTTAGTAATTTATACACTGTGTGCAATTATTTTAATTTTGGACTATGAGCAATTTATCTGATAGATTCCTGTTTTTTTTTATGTAGGCTTTGTGTTTAGGAGTTGGTTTTAATTAGGTTTTTGATGCTGTATTTGGTAATTTGAACTGTATTTGTTTAACTCTAAATATACTACAGTCAGTTCTTTGCAACTGCAACTGCATCATAGGGGTTGACAAAATTATAATCACTGAAAAAGTTGGAGTTATTGAGTGTGCGAAAAAGTAAAAGCAAAGTTTGTGAGCTTGTCTGTTTAGGAAAGATGCAAATAAGTACCATTCTGCCTTACGATGGTCTTTTAAGAATCGGCAATATAGCAGCATATACTGCTTTGTGTGCATGATAACTGTACTAAATATATATGCCTTTCTTACCTGCAAAACTTATACTGCATTAACAAAGTTAACCAAAGTGATACTAAATACGACTGCACGAGAATAAACGTAGATAGTTTGAAATTAAAACATTGATTTATGGTGTCAAAAATATAAAATATATTCTAGGTTGTGAAGTATTTATCAATTTGTTTTATTAGATTTATCTTTTTTGTTTTGTATTACTTACTTACTCAATAGCAATAGACAATTCCTCGGCAAGCTAAAGGAATATAATCTATTTTATGGAACCCAAAGGTTGATTGCCGCGCTTACCTGAGCCCGCCATTCAACCCTATTCTGTGCTAACTTCATCCAACCATCCCTCGCAAATCCTCCTTCCCTTAAATCTATTTTAATATTCTCCTCTCACCTACATCTAGGTCTTCCAAGTGGTCTTTTCCCTTCAGGTCTCCCAGTCAATACTTTCGAGATATGTCTTTCCTCCCCCATGCACGCATGTTTTGTATTAGAATAATTAATATAATTATTGGGATTTATTTTGCTTTAAATGATTTAGTTAATTTTGTTGAATGGGAACTTATTTTCAGCTCACGTGTCTCCAATCTTTAAATCAACTGAATGATCATTCAAATATTTTTTTACAATTCTTGATTTCTCGAAAACCTTCAAGAATCAAATAATTCCAATTTTTCACTTGAGAACTCCCAAATGTTGCCTCATAAAGCAATCCTGCAGCCTACCATGATTAATTTTATTTTCTAGGCACGATGAGCGCTTGTTGGCTAAGAACCACAGAGCCGCACCGCCACAACCTGCATCCCAACAGAATGCCAAATTCCATGCTCCATTACGAACACAGCAGTTTGGAGTTTCGCTTCAGTTCATTAAGGATAACAACAATGGCGAAGTGATTCCACCTGTGGTGAGGCAATGTGTGGAATTCCTCAGTCAGCCAGATGGTAAGCAGATGATGATATTCATTTATGATCAGTGAGGGAAGTGAGGTGGTATGCGCCGGTATGGAATACCGTCATTGCTTTTAAAGGTCCAATGGCATACTGGCACTGGTTTCAATCATTAAATAGTATACCGTCACTGAAAATCGGTGGCTATTTAATACAAATTGTTAATGTTCCTTTTAGTCGTAATATAATAATTACTTTTCATGAAAATTCATCAGCTCGTACGTTTTCATCAGTAGCCATTGTCACTATAGAAGGCTGCGATGATAACTTGTGATGGTCTTTGTTGCCATCTTAATGACTCTGCCACTAGATTTGTTGTTTCTAAAAATATTTCTTGGTAACAAAATGTTGTAACTTTTATATTGCTTAAATAGCTCTTACATGTTTTAAAAATATATTTTCTGAAATTAATAAACTAAACTCCGTGGCACTACATCCCTTAATGAACTAGGCTACCACCCAACCGTTGCTCACCTACCATCGATGGCAGGATTTGGGGCATGTGGTCATCATGCCAACACCCATAGCCGGTATTGGTGGTTTCTGTGACCGTGAAATAAGTAAAGGTCGGCCAATTGACAGTACAAGATGTTCTGGTCTTGTGCTGTGCTTCTGCTTGGTAATCATCTATAAAGCAGGGTTGGTTACTCATGGAGGAAGTTATTTAAAAACACGCCATAATTATTATGTTGTAAGGTAGGGAATGTGCTTTTTTAAATTCAGGTATGATAGGGAAAACTTTTGAGAGAGCATACAGCCTCTGGATTTTTCCCACTTCCTTCACTATTTGTGATTACTAGTGCTCGGGGTTTATGACCGAAAGAGGCAAATGTGACTGGAAATATGCCCTTAAAAATGACTAAATATGACCTCATAAAAGAAAAATAATTGTTGCAATTTGAAATGTTTAAAAACACTAAATTATTTTTAAAAGAAAAGGTCACGAGCGACCCCTGGTGATCCCGTAAGAGGATATTCTCATCGGATTTGTTACCGGGGTGCACCTTACACCTTACACCTAAGGACACACACACACACACCCAGTCCTGAACCTGGGAAAGGAAGTTTTCACTACTGAAAAATCCCCAGCCCAGCTGGGAATCGAACCTGGGTCACCGGAGTGGAAGGCAGGCACGCTATCGGCTCACTAAATTATTACATCACATTAATTCAATCAAATATAAACTTTTTAACAATTTTACAGGTGATTTACAGTTATACTTGTAAAGAACTTCTAATTTTGAAGAATTTGCTCCTATTTGCTCATTTTGTCAGCTCCAAATATTTTCTAGATCAATCGTGTCCCTGTAAAATATGAACAATTGTAGTAATTTTAAAATTAAGTTATTTATTAATTGGGCATAAACATTAAATTAATCAAATAAATTTCAAATTTAACTTTCATTCAGAGCATGTACTTTATGATTGTGCTCCTCTAGCGAATTTATAACTGAAATGTCATTACAAATATGACCAAGACCATAAAAACGGTACGATTAGGATACCATGTGTACAACTCTTGTTTAATTTGTGTTTGTGACGAGAATGGAGATCAGGATAAAAATATGACATGTCATAAACATACATACCCTAATGATTATGTATTTCTGCATTATACCCCCAAGTGAAATTCCACTGTCCTAACGAGTCTCTTCTTCTCGTGATGTGTCTTAGCTTTGCTTTTTGTTACAACTTCAAAAATACATCTCTTCTCATGAAATCTTCTCTATATTCCTCAACATCCATGCTTCAGCTCCACATAAAACAACACTCCATATCTATTATTTCATAAGCTTCTTTCTTTGATGCAAGTCTTGTTTTCCAATCAATAGACTCCTTTTTTTTTTAACAATAGCCTACCATATTTAATTCTTTTATGATATGTAATGTTAATTATGACTGTGTAATTACAAATAAAAGTGGCAAAATAATCTTATGTATGGACCTATAGATTTTCCCCCCCAAATTTCTTTCCAAAAATTTGGGTGTGGGTATTATTCAGGGGTCCGCCGCCGTGGGTGAGTCGGTAGCGCTCCTGCCTTCCACTCCGGCGGCCCGGGTTCGATTCCCGGCCGGGTTGGGGATTTTTCAGTAGTGAAAAATTTCTTTCCCGGGTTCAGGACTGGGTGTGTGTATGTGTCCTTAGGTTTAAGTAGGTAGGGGACTGGCGCACCCCGGTAACAAATCCGCTGTGAATATCCCCTTACGGGATCCCCAGGGGTCGCTCGCGACCCAGAGGAGTACCTTCCTTCCTTCCTTTATTATTCAGGGGTGGCCATATTTGTCAGATTTTACCTGTCAGCGCCAAAGTTTTATGGAACAGCAATTCGTAAAATTGTCATACAAAGCTACAAAATTGTCATTACATTTTTGTAAAGTTGTCGGCATTTATGAAATACACAATTTTGTTGTTAAAAGGTGAACCTATAAGAAAATTTTGTGTCTTCAGTTACCTGTAAAATCGTTACTTTTATGAAATGTGGCCCTAGTTGAAAGGAAGTGAAGGCCTAATGCCCCAGTTCCATCAGGTGAAATAAATTAATTATAATTATTGCAGATAATCCAGTTGATTTGATAGTCTGTTTATTTGAATTTTCTGTATTTTTTTTGCTAATTTGACTTAACGATTTTGTGGCTTGGCTTGACAGCTCTTGAAACGGAAGGTCTGTTCAGGAGATCTGCAAGTGTTCAGATGGTAAAGGAGCTGCAGTGCAAATATAATCAGGGTCAACCGGTGGACTTCCATGGTGATGTCCATCTCGCTGCTGTGCTTCTCAAGACTTTTCTGCGGGAACTAGAAGAGCCAATCATGACTTTTGATCTATATGATGAAATCACACAATTTCAAAGTAAGTACTTAAAAATATAGCAATACCGTATTTATAAAAACCTTATTTTATCACTCAACTTCACTTTTAAATGTTTACTTACACATAACGCGTTGCATCCTCAGATGAGGTCTACTGCTGGGTCCGTTGTTGGACTGATAGATGTCTCTGTAGCTCTCAGGGAAAGGAAAAACTGTATATTAATAATTATAGTCGGGTGTTTTTTTTTTTTTTTAAGACAGTTATTTGAAAGCCAGTAGAGACATAAAAAGTTTGCAGAAGCTTGACCAAATTGACAGCATGGAAGCAGAATCCACAGTGCGAGATTTTGGATTTCCAGCATTTAATTTTGAATATCCTGCATTTTGTCGCCGTATTATGCATATAATGACATGTGGAAAATTCTAAATTAACTGTGGGAAATTCAAATATTTGCACACAGATAGTCTGCAAAATGGATAGGCAGGAGTTGGCTGTATTTAGTGTTTGTTAACTTTGTATTTCACTAGGAGGTGCCCACGGCTTCGGCCACGATAATTAATTGAAAAATTAAAAATTAATAGTATAATAATTATTTAAGCATTATATTTATTAACGCTTGCACGCGAATCATTCTTAAACTAAACCATTAATAATTAATGAAACAGCTAAAATTCCGGCTTTAGAGTACATTCCACGATTAGAAATCGCCACCTGGGAAAACGATATCAGATTCGATTATGCAGTTCCAAAGATAACTGTGAACCACTGCCTTCTAAACTGTATAATTATCGTGCGTAATTCTCGAGACGGCGGTGGATAATACGTATCGTTTCTCAACTGTTTGTTGACAGATGAATGTGATGTGAATTTTATTTGATAAATTCACTGTAATTTTCAGAAATTATATAATTTTTCAAGAGAAGGAGTGATTGATTTGGATTTTTACTGTCCACGATACTTCGAGGATTAAACTATCAATATATTAAATCTGATGCCCGCGGCTTCACCCGCCATTATTAATTGACTCCAGGATTTTTAAGAAATTTACACTGGCAGTGTATTAAAAATGTTTGTGGTTCAGAGCTATGAAAATTGTAAGTAAAAATAAAATTAGAATATTTGTTCATTGTGTTCATTTCACTTAGGCCTTATATAATAAAGAAACGGTTTTACTAATTTTGTAGTCTTCATGAAAGTTTACACTGCGAGAGACGAACATCGCCGAGTATACCCGATGTCTCACGAAGCGGGCGAGCGAGCAAGCACGCTATTTAGGGCCGTTGAATTGTATAAGAGTAGATTATTTGTAATAATACCAAGCATCAATTTTTTTAAAATAAGTACAGTACATTTATTATATTTTTCAAGGCACCTGTATAATGTAAAAAGAAATATTAATATAAAATTTGTCTTTTTTCTAGGTATGTCAAAAGAAGAGAGACCACGTCAGGTTAAAATTTTAATACTTGAAAAGCTTCCAGAGGATAACTATCAAATATTGAAATATATTGTACAGTTTCTTTCTAAGGTTAGTATCAAAATATATACAAGTAGAATGTAAATATACCCTTCGGAAGTAAGCCGAGGATGACTACAATTAGTGAGTGAAACATGTTCTTGGATAAACCAAGTAAGTGAAGATGAGTTAAAAACCAATTCAGTTTCCATTTAAAGTCCCTTGCAGCTTCAAACCCAAGCTATGAATTACTGTGTTCAATTTATGAAGTGCCAGTATGGTACTTTATGAGATTGTGCGGTGGAAGGAAAAATGTCTGTCCGTCCGTCCGTCCGTCCGTGTGTTTGTACGCGCGATAATTCAAATACGCTTGATCGGATTTTAATGAAACTTGGTATATGCGTTTATAATGTCCATGGGAAGAACCCTATTGATATTGGACCAAATCGGTTGACCGGTACTGGAGTAAAGCTCAATTTAGTGTCTATTTTAAAAACGCCATAACTCAAATACGCTATATCGGATTTTCATAAAACTTGGTATACGCATTTTTAATGTCTATGGGAAGACGTTTGTTGATGGTGGTCCAAATCGGTTGGCCGGTACCAGAATAATGCCCAATTTAGTGCCTTTTTATGGTATTATATAGCAAAAGGTGCGATAACTCAAATACGCTTCTTCGGATTTTCATGAAAATTGGCATATGCATTTATAATGTCCGTGGCAAAAAGCTTACTTATTTTGGAACAAGTTGGTTGACCGGCACCAGAATAACAACTAATTAAAGGTCACATTTTTTTTAATCATGTGTATACTACAATGCCGAATTTTTAATCATTTGAGGGCTTTGTCTGCAGTGCAGTCAGATGTTTGTTTACTTCACTGATGTAGTTGAAAATGATAGTATTTGGTACTACGTGAATACTGTTATATACAGAAGGTGAAATAATTAGCGGAGTTATATGCCACTGAATTTTGTGAAATGTTGACGTATTTTAAGAATTTCAAGTTGTAATATATTTAGATTTGACAAATAACACTATTCCTTCACATAAGCTTATCAAACTACATCGTCAAATTGACTGAGTTAGCCGAATGGTAACGTCTTGGATTCAACAAAAGCATACTGGCACTTTGTTATATCAGTTTACCTGATTTTTTATTTATTTATATTTCCGTCTGGTGTAGTTAAGGCCTTAGGCCTTCTCACCCTCAAAAGATTGCTTTGGTCAAGTAAAAAATGATGGCGTAGAGCATGCCCCAAAAATTGCCCAAAGGGCAGTAAATAAATAAAGTTAAGCATCTCCACACCCATTTCAGTGTGCCAACATAAATATAAAAAAAAATACTCTCACATTATTGACCATTTTGTTGTCTTTGCTGGTGTGCAGTAGTCAGAGTTGATTCTAGAAATCAGTAGAAGACTTACAGTTACCATAGGGATTAAGCAGTGCACGAGTATTGAGAAAGAGGGAATACCGCCACTTTTTACGGCAACCTTTCCTTCAACTTCAATTCTTGATGAGATACAGTTTGTTTAATAATTGTTATATCTGAATTTATTGAGACTACTCCTCGGAGGCACATAATTGCTCCATAATGTTCAAAATCTCATAGCTCAACAGCCACATGTCATAAAATCATGATTTTTGTACAGCTAGCTTCAGATACTTCCCCCCCCCCCCCCTTCTTTTCTCTCTTATGGTAATTTTGATATTTTTGGTTTGTGTAGTTTCTTAGCTCCTGTTAGACACGTAAATATCTGAACTGGACATTGCTTTCTCGCTATCATTTGCTACTCACAGAAGCACCTGATTTTCCTTCGTACAGCATGTGCCGTATAGTGACATAAGTAATTAATTCTTCATTATTGTTGCAGGTGATGGACCGAAGTGACTTAAATAAAATGACCTCATCCAACCTCGCTGTCGTGTTTGGTCCGAATCTTGTGTGGGCACAAAATGGTCAACTCTCGTTATCTGCAATTGGTCCTATTAACATGTTTACTGACTTTGTATTAACAAATCAGGACCAGATCTTTATAATCTAACTTGTAGAGTCAGTGAATCAGTCAACTAACTCTACACTCTACTAATATAGTAACTACAAAGTGAAGAATATTATATAACGAATTCTTAAGGTTGAGCCTTACCTCATAGAGTGAATATAGTGAGGACTGATACAAGGTACGATAATGCATATTTCCAAAATATGGTACGAATATTTTAGAGAGGAATTTTGTATTAATAAGAGTCTAGTTGTTTAGCAGATTTACGAATACCAAAGAAACGAAGGAGACTATGAACTCCTACTTTGCAAAACATACGTGAGCCACCAGACTTTTACTGGCGTTCACCGCCACTCGCCACTACAATTTATAGCTTCCTCCACTACTTCCATTTCCTGTCAAAGTTTCAAGTAAGAGGATATCCAATCAAAAAGAAAAATAATCAGTATTTAACTCGCCTCTTTTAAAGTAGATGTCTCTTCTGATCTGAACATGTCTGATGATGTATAAATTTTATGTGGAAGCAATGTTGAGCTTTTAAGTCCCTTTAGCACAACTTCAGGGTTTCTCAGACATGAATGTTAAGAGGATATAAAAGTTACATGTACAGATCAGCATATGCTTTAAGGTAAGTGGGTTAAACGCTGAAATTCTTATACATTAATACGTGAGATTGAGATTTAACATACATAACTTCACTTAATTCAGACGAACCTGAAGCATGTTATGAGCCAACATTCTGACTCATCTGAGGTAGGAACAACAGCTGTGCCTCCTCGGTGGGTGTTTAATTAACCTCTTGATAAGATCGTCATCATCAAGTATATCAAAATTCATCAGCTGGTCCCTGTTTTTGTGGATATAAATTTTCTCCAAAACTGTGAGCTCCTAATGTCCCTGGACATACGTCTTTAACAGCCATTCCACGGAAAGTGAGCCTGAAGTGTCCAGAACGTAACAACCTTTTAATAATAATTTAAAATACATGTCATCACTGAAAAATTACGAAATTAATTTTGAGAATTAGTTCTTCAGTAGACTACTGCTGAAAATTAATTTTATAATTTTTGAATGATGACATATATTTTAAATTAATGTTAAAAGATTGTTACGGTCTTGACACTTCAGGCTCACTTTCCGTGGAATGGCTGTTAATTAATTTATGTATGTCCATACTTCTTTAGTTAATTTATGTAGGTCCACGGACAATATGTATGTCTATACTTCATTAATTAATTTATGTATCTCCCGGGACATTAGCAGCTCACAGTTTGGGAGAAAATTTACATACACAAAAACAGGGACCAGCTGATGAATTTTGATCTTATCAAGAGGTTAATTAAACACCCACCAGGAGGCACAGCTGTTGTTCCTACCTCAGATGAAGTAAAGCTGAGGACGAGTCATAATGCAGGCTCAAAACATGTTCAGGTTAGTTTCAATTAAGTGAAGTTATGTGTGTTAAATCTCCATCTCAAGTATTAATATATATTTATTAATTTACTATATAAATTATATAAACTATAAAACTATAACTATATAAGTTTTATGCTGAAATTCTTCTTTTTGTTTGAGTATTCTCTTATTTGATGTTCAGTGGGAGATGGAAGTAGCAGAGATAGTTAAATTGTCATTGCGATCAGCTGCCCGATTCACGGTGAAGGGCATGCATTGTGCACAGTAGAAGTCCGATGCCTCATGTTCGTTTCGCACCGTACATATATATATATGCAGAAAGTCTAAATGCGCTACATTTAATAATTTGTACATAAGAAATATTATGCAACCAAATACTAAGTCGAATTTTCTTTCAGTGGTAAAATGGCATATCTAAAATGTTTGTGTATTTGTCACTATTTGGGGGAAAATATTAATGTAATTATAAAATGTTTGCCACTAGAGATGATTAAATGTATTCATTATGTTAGTTATACAGTAGAAACTTGATCATCTGTCCCAGCGATAAGTCATTTGAAAATGAAGTGTTATGGAACAGGTAATACAGTTTCTGTTAGGCCTAAGACATCTCTATGATATATGTTCCTTCTTCTGCCAATTGGATTGCGTTAGATTTGCAGTGGGGAAGAATTATTATTCTCGATAATGTTAAACATCCACACCCGCAAAGATTTGTTTAAATGTGCATGCTTTTCTTTGTGCATATTCGTATCATTCGTTTTGTCATACTCGTAACTAATGTAATTTCGTGATATCTTAATAATTACGAGCTGCTACGCAAAAGTTCCCGAAATGTCTCAATTAGTGGAATTACACCATGCCTATATCTCATACACCACCAGTTTTGAAATGGTCTCCTTGTGAGCATAATTATATACTGCTCACAGCCATCTGGTAGTCCTGTTTTGAAAGCTTGCTCAGCGCCTCCTGCGATTTTTCTTTATTTTCTTCAATGTCTGAAATCATCAATTTTTTAATTTTTTTTTTCTTTTTGGAACAAAAATAAGTCCCACGGAACTAAATCTGGGAAAAATGTGGTGGTTGAAGAACAGTTATCATTCTGATTTCCGTTAGGAATTCTTAGTTGTTAAAATACATGTTCAGTACTGTTGAGCTTGATCAATGAAATAAAATAAATATGATACCAGTTGCTCAACTATGAAATATTTTGTGATTCAATGCTAGGCCTTATGGTGTCTTTACACCATCTTCAGGATATCTTGGCTTGGAGTTCCAATAATTAAAATAAATAAAAACTGCATGTCATCACATATGTAAAATAAGGTAAATTTTATAAAATCTTATAAAAGCACTGTCACTGAACTGTCTTCTGTGGCCTCCTTGCTGCGTGTCCAAGCCAGCAAAAGATGCCCTGAAGATGGTGTCAAGGCACCGAAAGGCCTAGGAGTTTAATCACAAAATATATCATAACTGAGCAACTGGTATCATATTTATTTTATTTTAGGAATTCTTGCATGATGAAACTGCATATGGTTTTTCTTTGTCGTGGTGGAGGAAACAATTGCTTGTGCGCTGCATTTCCCAAGGTTTTGTCCTTACATTCTCCCTCATTTGCCTCAAGATATCACTATAGGAAACTGCATTCACTGTCATATCAGGAGGGGAGAACTCATTATGGACAATCCATAAATACACGAGTATTGACTTCACTTTGCTCTTCATGTGGTGGGATTTTTTGGAGCGAGGCAAAGATGGACTTTTCCATTGAGACGGCTGCTGTTTTGTTGCGGGGTCTTAGCCATAAACCCAACTTTCATCACCTACAACAACCTTGGAAAGGAAATCTGAGTTATTATGAAGCAGATTTCCTGGTAGAGCTGCTTTTGTTCAGCATTCATTAGTTTTGGAATCAACTTGGCTGGAATCTTTCTCATATTGAGTTCATTGGACCAAATCCTCTGGCATGTGCCACATGATAGTCCAACAAAACTGCAAACATCTTCATTGCTCTGCCTGTGATCTTGCAAGATGCCTGTTGATGGCCGTTCAGAACTATCGTCACAAACCGATGTTCAACCAGTTTTTAAGTCTTGAAACACTCATAGGTTTGGGCCTAGAGCATCATTTCCAAATGCTTTCTGTAACATTTCATATACACACACACTGCTCCGTCACATCCGTCATGTGAAAAAGCAGAAAAAAACTCGCAAATACTAAATACATTCACTTGGAAAGAATCCACTTGGGACATTGACTCAAAAAAGATTATGAAGTGTCACCTAGCTGCATTTTCTTGTACACCATGAATTTTGAAAACTTTAGGGTAACAGCTCGTATAATGTATTTTCCTCTTAATGATTGTTTCGCAAACCAGAAAATTCAGTGAAAATCCCTTTGAGCAATGTAAATAACACCAAATGTGACAGTATTAATAGATAATTTTAATACATAATTTTTGGAGGTTGTTTACCTGTCGTTTTGAATATAACATTATCGCTTTAGTTTGTTTCAGATAATTACATAAATTATATAGGTAGCCAATGTAGCAGACATAATTATTTCTTGATAAAGCTATTAACAGTGAAAAGTGTATTAGGTAATATATAATCGAAAGAATTATAACCTAAATTTTTGTTTTGTACAGTTCAGTAGATTGTCCTTAATATGCTTATTTTTGTCTATAAAAGCATTTATGTTGAGACAGTGAGCGTCTGGAAACCATTCACTAGTTCTGTTTATATTGAGAAAAGAACCCCCCCCAATACATTACTTTCTAGTCTTTTAGTTTGATTTTCGCTATAGAAGTAGCGTTTAATTTAACAAGAAGTGACAACCAAGATATTTGAGGAGGATATCCACTTACCTTTCCACTGAACAAATTACCTCTATAATTTTCATACTATTAAAACTCCAAACACTGCTGTGCTGCTTCCTGTGGGAACTGGGCAAACCTTCTGATAGCTGCATTATCTACTACAGGCAGATAGGGGCCATGTGGTTGTATTGCCTTTTAGAACCTATAATAATCATAGCAAAAATTATAAGGTTTTAGCCTATACCCTCAGTAAAAGAGCAAAGAACTAATGAAGCGAAAGACAAAATAAAGAAGCGTGAAATACTTAGGAGATATAAAATTAATGTAATTAAAGTACTATCATTGAAGATTGGATTAATGGCATGACGAATTTATCGGTCTGGTTATATTATAATTGTGACTCACTATTTAAAAAGCTTAGGTTAGAATAACTCAAGTAAATGGGGTTAAAAAAAAAAAAAAAAAAAACTACATCTAAATGTTCAGATAAGTCAAATTGTACATATGTAGTATAAAATAATCCCAATGGAGATTCGTATCAAATCATATATGAGCAAACCAAACAAGCACCACTTGGAAAGTCTGAAAGGGCTACATTTATAATGAAGTCTGTTAATATTTAATTTAATTTATTGAAATTCAAGAATTAGTAATTAGTAATTATTTGAAAAATTTTCCCATGCTGGACTAGTACCTTTGTTCATTGATAATTCTCACTCTCCATATTTTAGGTTCACCTCGGCTTCCTTCAGGGTAAAATTCTTCATTCTCCTTTTACTTGCACTCTAAACCCATCTGAAGTTCCTCAACTACGTAACTGCAAGACTTAACAGTGCACTGATATACCCAGTTCCATGTTCTTTCCGCCAGGCCTTGCAGTTTCTTTAGGTCCAGGTTATGAAGAGCTTGTGACTCACAGCAACATTATTCCATTTCATCATAGCAATATAAGCTTGCTTTCTTCCCAAGCAAGTTAAAAGCTGTGGCTGGTTGCAGAGTTTCAAAGGGGCAAGCAAGCTAAAATCAGAATATGTACACCTCTAATGGCAGCATGTGATGTATTAATCGTGGCACATTGATGCTTATGTGTTCAGTAACGAGCTGACGATTTTATCAGATAAAATCCCATCCTCATATTAATAGCAAGCCTTTTATAAGATAAACAACCGTGATTGGTCTATATCTGAGGAATTGCTAAACGTTATTGGTCAGTATCAAACACGTGGCATATGAGTGGAAAGTCATTGTAAAACTTTATTTTTCCAGGGTGCAAAATACGCAAGAAATTAGCTTTTTTATTCATGAAATATTCACCAGAATCAGTGTAAAATAATCTCCGTAAATCACACCCCTACTAATCACCTGTGTCCTATTGCTGTTGTCTGATGCAGTAGGTTTTTCTTTCTCATTCTTTAAGTATCCATATCAGTGTTTTTTCCCCCTTGGGCTTAATAGATAGTTAACCAGGATCTTTTCTTATTTATTTTAACTTGATATTTGCTTCATTTTTTTTTATAGACTTACGTTGGAGTTACATCAGAATCCCTGTGAACATGAATACCTTTCCTGATAAATCCTGTGGACCATTTCCATCTTCAAACCTAATCGGTAAGTGGATATCTACTCTCAGTATGAAATGTGTCTTTTTTGTTTTCCAGCATTGATAGATATTCTTCCTTTTACTTTCTGTTTAAGGGGAAATTTGTCCTGGGTGGGAATCAAACTGGGATTTTTAGCTATGTATACTGATGCCTAGACCACTGGGCTCCCGCAGGATGTGCCTACTGCCATTCAAAATTTTCTTCTGTCGAACCAGGATATTATGTTTGCTCTGCAGTATTTTATGACCTGAATATGGCTGCATCTTCAGAGGACTGAAGTCACTAGAAGAGAGTTTGGGATGACCTCTTATCACCGAAGCCATATTTGCTCCTGTTTGGCCCTTTACAGATGTATAGAGTAACATGAGAATACAGGGTGCCATGCTAAATTGTCGGGATCGCCCTTAAACTCCTATACTGCCAGGCACCGATACTACTGATCCCTCACTGCCAGACTTCGTACTGTTCTACCAGTCTAAGGGCCTGCATTACCACCTGTCGACAATTCCTCCCGATACGTGACTTCCAGATAGCTTAACTGGAAGATGTCTTGTAATACCATCACGAAACTGCTATCAGGAAGAACACAGTGAAATTTTGTAAAATAAGCCTTGGCTCATTGAGCAAAGAGATGTGTTTGTTGTAGTTTGATAGGCCTCCACTAGGTGAAGCAGGTCAATTTGTATTTGTACAATTAAATTACATAAGAACATACCGTTTTAAGCACATTAATTGATTTGTGCAATTCTATTTTATTCATATGTGAGCCTAAAACAGCATTATTGTGTAAGCTAAATCTTCCAGCATCAATTCTAAAACTCAGGTGGCTTTGAAGCTTCGGAGTGCTGCCATCTTGTTTCCACCAAGCTTCCCTAACTGGCAGTTGGTAGTTTGTCAGCCACTCCATCCTCTTGCTAGCTTATCTGGGAGTTGTCTTTCCAGACAGGTTTTGTCAGGAGATCGTAGTACTTCTTCCAGATAGCTTCTCTATCTGGCAAATAAATATGATATCAGGTGGTTGTTGTATAAGCCTTAAGAGTGCCATAACTTATGCAGAAATTGCACAGTGTTTGGAAATTTTCACGAAGGACAGAGTTATGCCCCCGAGGGACAATTTTTCTAATCACAAGTAAAAAGAGATATACGTAATTAAGATATGGTGTTATGTTATGTTTCTATTATATTTATCACCATATTGGTATGATCATGATTTCTTCATCACTGCTGCTATCAAATTTTATCACTCTTACTATCGCAAAGTAAGTCATCTATACCGAGATCACAGTGTTCTAAATAACTCTTTTCCGGCAGTAAATATGTTTTGCGAACACACCGCTACAGTTTCTACGAAACAGTACCTGCACTAAAATGAGGTGGCCTGTTCATCTGTTTCACTTGCTTAAAAACATCCCCTCCGAAAGCCAAAACTCTTTCTGGTCTTCCTGTTGTTTCTTCTCTCTCCTTTTTTTTTACAGTTTTTTCCCCATTTGCTCCACCATTCTCTCTGATTTCTTGATGCGTAAATTGTCTTGTTATTTGAACATAAAATTGCAGGTAGTCCTTTTTCCATTGTATGTGCGATAAAACTTAAACACAAAACAATATAAAATTCACAATAGATATCACTAAAATATTAATATTACGATGCTTCGGCCCATCAGGTACATCTGAATTGTACATCTAGTCTTTTTCTTGTCACAGATCTGAGTAGCATAAAAATCTTTATAACTGATCCGTAACATGTAACTTTATTCCTCTGAAGATGACGTCATGGTTCCTTCTCAAAATATTCAGGACAGTAACACAGTGGATAGGAGCTAAGGACCGATTTCAACAGCCATACTTTAGTTAAGTGTCGATTAAAGTCTATTTAAGATTTAGCTAATTACGCATTTCACCATGCATGCAATAACAGATTAGCAGGCTAGTTGCTCTTCATTTTAAGACTTAGAGTTAATTCTAGTTAAGATGGTGGCTATGAAATGCTTTATAAGTAGGAATACTGACTCTCCTCCACGAAATAAGTGAATGAGATGGATCAGAAAACGAATAAATTAGTCAACTGATGTAAATGGTCCAGCCTAAGTAAAATATCAACCTTGAAATCCATTTCTAATTTTTTATACTGCTCTGAAGCAATGACTTAGAGTGTTCATTTATCATTTCAAAACCCCAAAACTTCTCCCGTCACTGCTTTTTATCATGTTCTTATATTAAAACATACATTTCTGTAACAGAATGTGTTGGATTGGTATGGTTTCAGGGATTTGTTTTCCTTATTTTACTAATGGAGCTTTGTACAATGGTCTCATGATTAGTGTTGCTGGTTATGAATCCACAAGGCCTGGTACCTCCTCGGGATTTTTCTGAAGTACGGGGAGCATTCAGCCTCATGATTAATGGAAATCATCATTAACGGCAATGGGTAATGGCATGCTGATCCATATGTCTTTTAATACTGCCATCTGCCTAGGATAGGTGATGTAGCGGTTAAATGGTAGGCCTACTCCCTTCAGAAATGTAGAGCCACAGAGTATTTTTAGCCTCACCTTTTTACAGTGAAGAAATATACAGTATTTTAAAACAAAATTGGCAAAATACTTCAAACTTTACTATTTACTTACGTTAATAACAAAATATTTTTCTTGAATATTAGTCCATTTCAGCGTTGCTATCAACAAAAGATCCTTGTTTGGTATTTCTTGTACTCTCTGCTGTAGGGAGTGGCGGATCCAGAGAGACATTTTGGGGGGGGGACCAAAGTAGAGAGGGAAGTTTTTACTCATAAAAATTAATTATTCCCAGTACACAATTGAAAACAAAATGAACATTTTAGCATTTTCTTACAAAGGTATTTCAAAATAATGAATGTCGTTGCTTTAATTTAAGTATTTAGGTTATGTTCTAATAAATTTTGAATAATTTGTGCTTAATGTTACAAATTTGGGGGGGGGGGGGGAAATTTCCCCCCCGTGGATCCGCCCCCGGCTGTAGGTGAAATCGGCCCTAAACTAATTTTGAGTTTCATCAGGTATAAATAACCCTCGTAATATCATAGACTAAAAACACACATAATATGTTAAAAACATAAACAACTTCCAGGTGTATCCTTAAACGTTTTTGCACAAAGAATCCTTACAAAACAAAGAATGTACATAAAGTAGATAGATTTTTTATTGGTCTTGATTGATACTGATCTTAGGAAATTTATTAAAAATTCATTTCACACATTCCATATGCATTTGAGCCCGAAACCTGGGTTCTTGTGGACAAAAAACGAGTTTCTACTGTAGAAGAAGAGCAATGTGGTCACATTCCATTCGCTATGTCACAGTTACCATTATCACTGCTGGGATGAAGTGTATTGCACATGTGTATGTACAAAGAGAGGAAAGGAGTGTCAGGTGGTTGTTGTCAGGCTTGTTATGGAATGAAAAGTCGTAATTACTGGAAAACATTTTGAAGTGTTAACAGTATACATCAATACAAGTAAGAATCAGCTTGAAAAATTTTATGTCATGTCATGTCGTACTGGCATGTTGTCATGGTAGCTCAATGGTAGAGCATCGGCGCTTTAAGCCGAAGATCCGTGTTCAAATCCCGGTTATGACATAAAATTTTTCAAGCTGATTCTTACTTGTATTAATATCCCAGACATGGATTTAATGTCTATTTCCTTTCCCTCCACTAAGTTAATAGTATACATCAAACTTTAAAATATTTAACTTCATTGTAAAAGTAGAAAATTTGTCAAAGGATTTTTATTTTATATATCTTAGGTTTTCACTGCCGGATTCTGAAGTAATGGACATACTGTATTTACTCGAATCTAAAGTTCAAAACTTGAAATCATATTAAAAAAAAAATAAAATATATATTTTGTTTTATTTAAGATATTTTGTTTATTTTATCTTAGTATTTTATTTTAATTTAAAACCAATTCATTTGTGAATGCCGATGAATCAGTAAAGCAATTTTGTTACAATTTAAACTGTTTGAGGGAATAAGGTGGCACCAATTGATTGCTTTGTTATAAATTGCCCTCAAAGGATCAATATTAAATTAATTAATTCTGATGAATAAAGATCGGTTTAACAATTTAGGGTGGAGATCACAGGACAATAGATAAGTCTGCATGGAACCCCCCTGCTGGCGTTGACCTTGAATATTATAACAATACATTAACTTCAGCATACCAGTAATAGACCAATGATAATATAACAAAGTCGAGAATTACAGTCCAGTTATTCATTGCATGGACAGGTGGCTTCAATTTGTTTGGAGGAAGAGTTTGTCGACAGCTCAACCCATGCTCTTTAATTTTATCACACCAATCAGCAAGTTACCTCAGCCAATCAAATCTAAGGATTTCCTGTGATGACTGTGACAGCTACTCATCTACTCCGCATAGAGCGAAATGCGGGGTTGCAAGATCTAGTTACAGTAAACAATAAAATCAGGTAAACTGATGTAACAAAGTGCCAGTATGTTTTTGTTTAATCAGTTATGACTGCAATTATGATATGCAGAATATATATATATTTTTAATTGATTTCCAAGTTAAGCTCCAGATTTATTCATTAAGCAGGGCTTACGGAAGAAGAAAGGTCTACCATCTCGGCCACCTGGGTCATTTTAACGGTCTAGTTGGATAAGCGCATGTAAATCAATATGTTTTTTGTCATAGCTACCTGTATTTTAATTTCCAAGGCCTAATAAGATCACAGTAAAACAATAGGCTATGTTGTCAAGATAACTGATTTTCATTTTTTTTATAAATTCTTTCGAATATGTATATTACCATAAAATAGGCACTAAATTGAGCATTACTCCGAAACAGATCAACCGATTTTATCCATTATGAATAGACGTCTTCCCACGGACATTATAAATGTGTATACCAAGTTTCATAAAAATCCGGTAAAGCGTATTTGAGTTACCGCGTCTTTAAAATATACACTAAATTGGGTTTTACTCCGGTACCGGTCTACCGATTTGGTCCAATATCAGTAGACGTCTTTCCACGTACATTATAAATGGGTATACAAAATTTCCGGAAAATCCAATAAAGCATATTTGAGTTATCGCGACTTCTTATATATTAACATAAAAACACTAAATTGGGCATTATTCCGGTACTGGCCACCCGATTTGGTCCAATATCAATAAACGTCTTCCCATGGACATTATAAATGCGTATACGAAGTTTCATAAATATCCGATAAAGCGTATTTGAGTTATTGCGCCTTTAAAGTAGAAACTAAATTGGGTTTTACTCCTGTACCGGTCAACAGATTAGGTTCAAATTCAATAGGGCACTTCTCATGGACGTCATAAATGGGTATACCAAGTTTCATGGAAATCCGATACAGCGTATTTGAGTGATATTAGAAAGGCGCCATAATCTATTAAAATAGGCACTAAATTGGGCATTACTCCGGTACCGGTGAACCGATTTGGTTCAATATCAATAGGGTTCTTCCCATGGACATTATAAATGTGTTTTCCAAGTTTCATGAAAATCCGAAAAAGCGTATTTGAGTTATGGTGCGTACAGACACACGGACAGACAGACGGACAGACATTTTTTCGTCCACCACACAATCTCATAAAGTACCATACTGGCACTTAATAACACATGTGAATTGATTAAAGCTAGGTCAGTGATAACAATGCGAGAATATTGCAACGTTGCTTATATTTTGGAAAGCAGAAACCAAAACCGATTTGATCAGATCAATTTACATAAAGACTGACTTAATGGTTTATTCCTTTGAAACCGCCTGGGTATGCAATGAAAAACTCTACTATACATTCATTGTTTCCTAAGTGATCAGAGTCACTGCCGAACTGCAGAACAGATTTGCATTGAGATCTAATGCACACCCCAGATTTAGTGCTCCAAATGGACAAAAAAGTATGCATTTGATTCGAGTAAGTACAGTAATTCTGGGACGTAGGCCAAGTTCAACGATGTATTTATTTCCAAACATTTTGTTCCCAGCTCCATTGGCAGCTTTTCTTATTTCAAAGTCTGAAAAATGGCACATGTTTGTAAAAGTGTTCTTAAGGTGTTATTCATTTGTTCTTTTTACAGAATACTTTTATATCAAAGGAGGTGGCCTACCTCCCGGAAAATATGTCTGTTCGATTTTGATTTCGTTCTCAACTAAGATACACTGACAAATCAGTCTCTTTGTCCTCCAGATGTTCTTGTACAGGTGTGTGAAATTTTAGTTGAGGTCATTGTCCTTTGCGAGTTCAGCATTTAAACCCGTGCCGCTAAAATCGTCTAATGTTCATTGGAACAGTATTATTTGTTTTCATGAATATTATAATATCTACATATGGTAGTGATGAGAGTTCTGCCTGGAATGAAGCCATGGGATATTGACCCAGACTTGTCCAAGGCTCTTTCATGCAAGGTTGATATCTCAGAGATATTCTATTGTCTGTCAGGGGATGGGGTTGAAGAGACAATGCAACACCCAGTCCTGAACCCAAGAAGGAACCTTTACACTACTCAAAAATTCCAAACTCTTCCAGGAATTGAACCTGGGTCGCCAGGGTGGAAGCCAGCCTTGCTACCAACACAGTGGACTAATCTATATCCACTGTACAATGTCAGTGAAAACCTGGTCACAAAATCACTAAATAGTGAAATGTCTTTCATTGCAATCACCATTAAGGGTAATCTTAGGAAAGAGATTCCATTTGGCACTATGTTGGTAGAGCATTGGTATGGAAAGCCGAAGGTCATGGGTTCAAAACCCAGTGTATTGTTTAGCAGAAGCAATATTCTGTGGTTTCATGAACATATAATTAAAGAAAGAACAAGCTTTCTGTAACGAGACGAAAAAATGTGGAAAACAAGCATATGACGATAGTTAAAAATATGAATATTTAGGACCTTTATTATACCAATAAAATAAAGTGAAATGAATAGCCATTTCTTCCCTAAAGGGCTAAGGTCTCCTCCTCTTGGGGGAGCTACTTCTCATGATTAATGAGGTTTTCAGTTTTACTTTCTTGGGACGATCCTGAACTTCTCGTTTTCTCTCTTCCTCGTGGTCACTCACTGGATGTTTGCTTTTGTCTTCTTCAGATATCTCTCCAACTGTTGCGGTCCCTTCCTGCTTGGGTCTAGTGTGGTCCTAGTTCTTTCTTAAAGGTGGTCGAGCCATCTGGTTTTAGGTCTACTTGGCATCTCTTTTCTGATGTGGTGGGAGGGGTTTCCACATTATGGATAGCTATGTGTGCCATCTAGTGTTCTGGAGCCTCATCACATGTCCCCATTTCCACTTCAGGTTGGTAACTCATTCTTGTGTTTGGTACTTTGTCCTTAATGGACATTCCTAATACTTCCCTTTGGCATACTTAGATGTGTTTCCTTTGAGATACCAGTAGGTCATGTAAACTGTTGATGTTCATCATGTCTCTTCTGTTTATTTTAATTGATATTAAAATCAAATCTGAAGAGTTCACATGTAGATGATTGTAAAGAATTTGGCAATTTTAAATCCCGAAGGACAATGACTTAATCTCATAATTCAGCCTTGAGGACATAGAAACAGATTCATCAGTAGAGATCGGATTTTAAAGGGAAAATTTTCACTCAAAGATGGACGAAAAAAAGGAAAATTATTGCCAAAAAAAAGGGAAAATCATTGCCAAAAAAAGGTGGGGAAAAAAGGGATATAAAAGTAAGAGAGTGTAAAAATTCAACAGAGAGATACATGTTTGTTTTATGTAAAGCCTTTGCTTGCTCTATAGCTGTTGATTCTGTAACATCTAATGATTAAAGAAATTTTTTGATATTGTTAAAATTCTCACAGAGGAAAATAGCACACGGAATCCATATTCCCCACCTTGCTATAATGGGAAACTTAGTCAATGGCAAGCCTGTGATTTCCCTGAAACACTCTATTCTGCTGGGAGGAATTATTTCTTCAATGGTGAATTGGTGAAAACAATTTTTAATGTTTTCATATTACCAAATACTGGGTAATTTATGAATTTTTCAAAATAAATTAGCAAAAAAGGTACTGGAAAGGGAAAGTTCCTAAAAAAAGGGAGATGAGCCTAAAAAAGGAAAAAAAGGGACGTTAAAACCAGGTCATTTGCAGTTTAAACTTACTCAGTAATGTCCTGTTCAATTTTATCACGTTTTGTGATGAAATATAAAAAAAAGGAATTCCCTTTAAAATCCGGTCTCTATTCATCAGTATTAAATTGTATTGGAAGTTAACACAGTGAAGTTATATTACATAATAATTATATAATTAGTTAAATTTAACACTTGTGGTATAATTTACCTGTACTAGTTTCGGCGCCTTCACTACCGTTGTCAACAGCTATACTTGAACTGTTGACAATGGTAGTGAGTTTTTGGGACTCTACTGTGGTGGGGTTCTTCCTTTATTGTTTTGAGGTTGGAGTAAACTAGTACATTATGCAACAAGCCTATAATGGCATTCATTATAATAACAGTATGTTTATGAAACGAGCAAGGCGAGTTTCATAATTTCCATACGAGCATCTCACTTACCATTATAGGCAAGTTGCATACGACTGTTTTTGTTCGACCATAATTAAATGTTTAAGTTTTAAAATTTTAGGTTCATAAAATTTTATTTTTATTTTAAATACTGGCTGTTTATTTTATGGTTTGATGGTTTGGTCTGCTGCTCACAAGATTTCAAGATCGTTCTGTATTTGATAATAATCGATAGCGCACCAGTTTTATAATGGAAATCTATTTCGAAGTGGATATCATTACGATATTGTTACGTCACATGTAATAAGCATATTATAGCATGTAATAGCATGGTCGAACAAAAATGATATAGGCCTAACCTAAATAAGCTGCATGACTTAGATGTACTGGTACTAAGAATTTTGGTGGAACCTTTATAAAAACATTGCAAACATCTTCTCATGTTCCTAATAGAACATGTTACATTGATATATACATGTTCAAATCTAGAGAACATTGTTTCTTGAGGTCTGTGAGATCCAACCAGTACACTCATTAAACTATTTTAAAAAACATAATATAAAACAAGTCACTGATTTATAATAGTGGATAAAACAATACATTGTAAAAACTAAAACACTATGTTTCGACCTGCCCCCCAGGCCTTTCTCAAGTGCAATAGAAGAAAATGCTAGTGCACTTGAGAAAGGCCTGGGGGGCAGGTCGAAACTTAGTGTTTTAGTTTTTACAACGTATTGTTTATCCACTATTATAAATCAGTGACATTGTTTTATATTATGTTTTAATAGTGTGTAGTGGAAAGGACAGGACCCTACATTATTTTAATTGAATAATTATTACTCACATGCTGGATAAACTATTTAACATTTTTTAAACGATATTTATATTTTAAAATATAAATAAAACATAGAGGTCTTGCTCCATGGTATATGTGTCTGTGTACTCATCTATAGTACCTAAGGGCTAAGGTAGTAAGGTAGAAACCTCTGTTCAGGATGTTGTATGATCTGTATCAAAATTCTTAGCAATATCCTCCATTCTCTAGCTTGGTGAAGTTGCAGGTTTTATTACAGGCGTTAGAAGTACAATGTGAAGGTGGGATCTTTCTAACAGAGTTGCTATGAGACACTAATCAGAAACTCTGTTAGAAGACAAAATTTCCAACTGATTCCCACAACATTCTGTTGATAATAACAATATTACATTTTTGCCCCTCCAATAGAAGAAAATGCTAGTGCGATGTCTGCTGGGGCATGCTGAAAGTTCCATTAGTTTTTGTAAGGAATACTACTATTTTTTTAATTCAGCTTTGTTTATACTTTTAGCAGTGAGACTATAGCAGGAGTTTGTGTCTATACAGTAGGGTAGGCCATGGAACTATTGATTGTCAATTATTTCTATTATTGGTGTATTTTACGGAGTAAATTTCAATTGATATTAATTTAAATGGATCACCAGATATAGTAAGGGTAATTAAATCGCAAAGGATGAAATGGGCTGGACATGTTGCATGCATGGGGGAGGAGAGACATATTTCAAAAGTATTGACTGGGAGACCCGAAGGGAAAAGACCACGTGGAAGACCTAGGCGTAGGTGGGAGGACAATCTTAGAACAGATTTATGGGAAGTAGGATTTGTGGGAGATAATTGGATGGAGGTAGCACAGAATAGGGTTGAATGGCGGGCTCAGGTAAGCGTGGCAATGAACCTTTGGGTTCCATAATAGATAATATTCCTTTAGTTTGCTTAGGAATTGTCTATTGCCATTGAGTAAGTAAATAAGTATGATACGAGATGAAATGGTGAGGATGATTCATGGTATGTAATTATCCAATTCGGCATTTGCCTTCACGACTGGGGAAACCATGAAAACAACCCATGTCATATTGGTCAGCCACAGGTTTTGAACCTTTATTACACACAAGTGTACATTATTTATCGTCATAGTTTCCATTTACATTCAGACATCTGTTATACCGCTTCACAAGCTTCAAAATTCCCTCTGCGAAGAACTCTGCTATCTGTGATAGTAGACATCAGAGTTGGTTGCTGTATCTCATTCCATGACGTCCACTAATAGTATACCTTAAAATATGTCCCAATAACAGTTGCCATGAGGTTTTTTGTTGAAAGAAAATGACAGTCAGTGGCATGAACTCCACTACGAAACCACAAAAATGGCTCCAAACATGTTCAACAAAGAAGCTCGTAGCAACTGTTTTTTTGGGACAAGCAAGGTGGACTTCATAGAAAAAGGCACAACAGTCAACTCAGACGTCTATTGTCAGACAATCACTGGCAGCAGAGTTTTACACAGAGGAGATTTCAAAGCTTTTGAAGCGTAACAAAAAATGTATGAAATGTAATTGGAAATTATGTCGAAAAATAATGTAAAGTTTTTCTTTCCACTTATGTATATTTATTGTATCTCCAAATCTTTATGAACCCTATTTTGCCAGAAAAGGCATGTTAGGGTTATAGCTTACACAGCAGTCAAATATAGAATATTAATTACATATGGTTGTGAATATATGTGAGATACTGCAAAAAAATGATCATAATAACATAGCTTCGTGAAAACTTTTTGACACGTGGAAATTTCACCACTATCTTCAAAAAGCAAATTTAGCTGGAGTCATTTCATTTCGAACATAGGACAATAAAAAAAAAACATGATTTACAGGTTAGTATGGATTCCTGACACAATTATAACCACTATCTGAAATAATATGAAATCGTAAAAGAATAACTCCCAAATTTTCCATGGCCTATCATAAATTGTGTTAAAATATTAGTTTACTTAGTCTTCTTGGGAAAATTCTTGAAAAATTATTTGATAGAATTATGTATCCACTTGTGTATAACAAATTTTTCAAAAAAGTAGCATTCCTTAAGAAAATTAATGGAACTCACTTTCCGAATCACCCTTGTATACCATACTGCCTCTTACATTTCATACACTTTTGCTTATTACTTGGGGGATATTGTGGAGATGCGAGAAAGTTTTATATCGAAACAAAATGCTCAAACAGTTGCACTGCGTAATTAGCAGTTATGTTGACAGCAACCATCGTTATCTGTACCAGGCTGTGAATGAAGTTAAGGAAAAAGAACAACAAAGTCATTATTTCTCAGCAATTAGTTAAAGAATGAATGTATCTTTATTGAACACAGGAATTTCTTAGCCTAAATTATGTCTGTTGCACTTGTTTCAATGCAGAATACACATTATGTTGTGTGTGTAATATTGTGCTTTAATCTTCTTTGTGTCTTAACATTTCGTAATTAAAGTAAGTTCTGTGTTCACTATTATGCAAGTTTCTGCATAACAAGCGCAGATTTTGTGTATGTTAGGTAACAGCCTCCTTACAAGTATTTTGTAGGGATGGGTCGATACCAGATTTTCTCGATACCGATACATGATTTATTCCTCGATACTTGATACCATCAACATTTCCAGTTTCAAAAAACAGGTACATTGAATATTAAAAGTTGGGAGAACTGTGTAATACCAACTAAATTAATTAAGTGTGCATATTTAATGAGACAGAATTTAATATCATCAGTAGCCTATAATTATTTTTAAACTCTAGATTAAAACTAAAATTAGTTTTTGAAGCAGTCCACTTACAAGTTTTTGTTCAAAAATTACAATGGGGTTTGGACAGTCAGCTTGCTTGTTGGCTGTTATTGAAACGTTTGACAGGAAACGAAACAATTAAGAATCTCTTCTGTTTGGGTTTTAAAAGTCGGAAAGTCTTTATTTATGACTGGACAGAAGTCATAGAGTGGTTTTCTCCATTTCAAGGAGAAATAGAAGTATTTACTATATTTAGTAGACTACTAAAAGTAGAAAGAGATACCGCATTTCCTTTAATTGCAGAGTTACCAAAGTATCAAAAAAGTACCGAGCGAGTTTTCTGAAGTATCGCTCGATGCCGATACCATGAAGTTTTCGAGAGTATCGAGGTATCGAAAGTATCAAGGACCCATCTCTAGTATTTTGATACAATAGACGTGGGTAGGAGATGCATTATTACAAAGACTAAATAATGGAAATGCTATGAAAATTGTTCATTGCAATAAATCTAATGTAGTATTTAAGCTGGTGTTTCCGTGTAGACTGTATTCAATTGTGAAATTAATTGAAGGTGATCTTGCTCAGTTGTCGTGGCATACCTTATATGATTGATACTCGAGATTACAAAAAGATTCAGAGAGGGTATGTACACATAATGTGCTAAAAACTAACTAAACTCCGTGGCGCTACATCCCTGAATGGACCAGGCCTATTACCTGACCACTGCATCATCTTAACGTAGCAGATGGCCGTTCATGGTGGTTTCCGTGACCGGAGCCGCTACTTCTCTATCAAGTAGCTACTCAGTTTTAGTCACGAGGCTGAGTGCACCCCGTTTCAAACCTCCCCACCTCGGGAGGTACCGGGGAACAAACCCAGGCCTGCGGATCTATAGTCAGCAACACTAACCACACATAATGTACTATCCCATTAAATATTTCAAGATTGATTGAGTGAGTGATCTTATGAAAAACTATCTCCGCTGTCATCTTCTGGGTGAAGTCCCCCCCCCCCCCCAATGTTTGACATGTACAAATGTGGCCACTTTACATTATCTTTCAACATCTTGGGCAAAGATACTTGATTGGAACTATGCTGTTGATAGCACATCCGATCGTGGAACATGAGGAATAATCTATTAGCATTTGAATTGTTTATAGCCAGAACAATGTATCTCGGACCCTGTCATTATATAAAAATACCTATAAGGACTTACCCTAGCATCACACAAATCTGCTTTCATTTAGCAGATATTGCAGTAGAAAATTAATTAATTGTAAAGATAATCAGCACATAAAGTTTAAATTACTTTGGAATGGAATTTATTTCTTGTGTTATTCTTTTAAAGGATTGAATATGGTATGTCTTCAACCAGTTTTCTTTGTTAGATATTTATATTTTTTTATATTTGTAAATATAAATAATATTAGGCAGGCATAAATAGTTTGATTCTTTTAAGGAGTATTAGTCAGTTTCCTTCAATGTGAATTCTTTGGACTCTTCATTCCATTAATATAATTTTTTGTATTTGTTTTCAATAATTATATACTATATACACTAATTATTTATTTCAAATAAACTGTAAATTAACTCATTAAGCAGTGTGTTGTATTTTGAGCATGTTGTGTAGTTACTCCAGTAGAATACACGATATAATATTCAGTTGGGTCCAGCACATATACTTCATTTTTTGTATAAATTAGGGATGGGTTGATACCAGATTTTCCCGATACTCGATACCGATACATGATTTTTTCCTCGATACTCGATACCGTCAACGCAAAAATCTTTTTTACAAATGTGGCAAATGGCACGATTATCACAATGAGGGTCTATTTGAAAATAGTTCCACACTTCACTCATATTGACTGAACAAAAATTATTTTATCGTACCGCAAAACACACAGTCTTCTGTCACGTAGAGATATCAACTGACTTGTTTTAAAAGCATACCAAAATAGATTGCTTATGAATGGATAAAATAATCATGTGACTTTCTACTCAGATCACAGAGCAGAACGATGAACAAACTGTTTTAAGGTTTGCAGAATAAGCAGAAACTAAATCTCCACAACGGAGAATTGTACAATAGCGTTTGGACACTCAGCTTGCTTGTTGGTTGTTATTGAAACATTTGACAGGAAACGAAACAATTAAGAATCTATTCTGTTTGGATTTTAAAAGTCGGAAAGTCTTTATTTATGACTAGGCAAAAGTCACAGAGTGGTTTTCTTCATTTCAAGGAGAAATAGAATATATTTAGTAGACTACTTAAATTTACCAAAGTATCGAAAAAGTACCGAGCGAGTTTTCTGAAGTATTGCTCGATGCCGATACCATGCAAGTATCGAGGTATCGAAAGTATCGAGGACCCATCCCTAGTATAAATATCTGAACTAGTTTCGAAGACCATCAGCTGGTGTTAATCTGATGATTATGAATGACAATGGTCTTCGAAACTAGTTCAGGTATTTATACAAAAAGTTAAGTATACGTGTTGGACCCAACTCAGTATTATATCATGAATAATATAGCTTCACTGTGTAAACTTCCAATGTACGAGGGTAAATCAAAAAGTAACACACATTAATTTTTTTCTGTATTGGTATTGCGGCTGGGATGTTGAACTTTCACCAAGATGGAATTTGAAGCTTCCGCTACATGTTCTCATGTGTAGCTCTAGCGAGAGAAGCGTGAACTATGCAACAAAGATGGTGCACATGTTACTATAGTCCACTTGTGAAGAGCAGCGAGATGTAGTGCAATTTTTATGGGCTAAAGGGCATAACTCGAGTGAAGTTCACAGGGAAATGATGGTGTCAAATTTCTTCACGACAATGCTCGCCCCCATGTTGCTGCAGTTGTTCGTGAGAAAATCAACAAATTTGGTTGGGAGGTACTCCAGCATCCACCATACAGACTAGACCTGACACCATCAAACTTTCATTTGTTTGGTCCAATGTAGAAATTCCTGGCCGGTAAACACTTTGTGTCAGATACAGAAGTGAAAACAGCAGTCCGCAGATGGCTATACTCCAACCGAACGGACTTCTATGAACAGGGTGTTTTGAAACTGGTATCACGATGGGAGAAATGTTTTCACAAACTTGGCGACTATATAGAAATATAGACAAAAGATGTCCCTTCATGAATTCATTTGTTTGTAATTGAACCTATTAAACTTTTTGTAAAAAAAATTATTGTATGTTACTTTTCGATCCACCCATGTATTTTTGAATTAATTACAGTAGAACTTAATCAGACCTGGTTGAATGGGAGAGAAAAGTAGATAGATAGTAGTGCTATATTTTTAAAGTAGTAAAATTGTAACAACATGATCATTTAGCCCTTCATTTACTAACACCGTTAATCTGTTCCATCCTGGCTTTTAGACTGATATCCTTGTTTTGAAATTCCAAAGGACAACAACCTCATTGCTAAGTTGGTGCAGCCAGCAGAGACATCTACTACCAGTCTTCCACAAACTCTGCAGTTGACAGCAGCTGATGATGCAGATGAATTTCTGTGAAACGCGTTCTGTGTAAGTGATAACTTATCATTTGACTTCGGATTTTAGGTAAAAACCTATTTTAATCCTTAAGTGATATATGAACGAAAACTTGTATATGCATGTTTCATAAGTGACTATGCCTAAAACTGATACTTTTATAGGACCTAAAACAGCCTATTTTTACGTTAGAGCCTAATATTGCCTTTTTGCTTGTTTTTACTATAAAGTTCAAAATAAGTTTTTTTTTTCTTATAAATTCTAGCATTTATTTTCAGTTTGTACTGAATTTTTAGCTCGGAATGTGCATTAGGCCTACATGACACATTTATGACTTTGTTAAATAGTAAGGAATGTTTCGTCTTCAGTAGAAAAATTCCTTCGAATTCCCAAGAAATGTGTTTTTCTCCCACATCCAGTAACAGAAAACAAACTTAGTTGTGTGAATCACTGAGGGATACAAGGGGTTGAATATGCTAGCGTGCGTAGCTTCTGGGCGCCCTAGTAATAGGTCTATATAATTCTGTGTACCATAGGCCTATATCTGTGTTTTATCATGATTATTTATTAATGGCGACTTCAATAAGTATAATATTCTGCAATGCAATTGAGATATTTCAGAAAATTGGCAATTTAACGACTTTACAAGAGACTATTTTACGATTTTTAGAACCTATTTTAGGTACCTAAAACAGCATTTTTAGCGACCTAAAAGTCCGAAGTCTACTTATCATAACTGGGGTTGGGTTGTCTAAACATTTTCAACATTACATGGAAAAAACTTATTTTACTATACATGAAGTACACTACATAACACAATGTATTTTACAGTTACTGTTTGTCAATTGTTCACACATATGCACACATTCCAATATTCTGTAAGGCACTAGATCTTGAGAAGACAGAAAGGTTTTTATTTTGACTGCATCGGTTGTTTGTTTTGAAGCTTCAAATCGTTCATTTTGTTTGTAAGCACGTCCACTACTGCAGCCATGTTAGCTCTATTGTTTGTACCTTTGGCAATTTTTCCGACAAGGGCATTAAACACTTTAGTCTTTCCGTTGCAGAACTGCTCCACTAGCTTTGGATTCTGTTCAATCACTTCCACGCACAATCTGTCAATAGCCGCTGGGTCTGTTATTTGCCGCAACCCATGAATCTCCACAAGCTGTAAATCAAAACGCTGTATTATCATAACATTAAGACTTTCCCTTACAAGCCTATACTATAGAGCAAACCACAAAATTTCTGGTTGCCTTGATAGCCATTGGCGACCAGAATTCTGAAGTGGGTGACAAGATTCAATTTTGAAAATCTATTCTGCGTAACGACGAGCTTCATAATCTGTACTTGTCACTGGATATAATAAGGGTAATTAAATCACAGAGGATGAAATGGGCTGAACAAGTTGCGTGCATGGGGGAGGAAAGACATATCTCAAAAATATTGATGGGGAGATCTGAAGGAAAAAGACCACTTGGAAGACCTAGACGCAAGTGGGAGGACAATATTAGGATAGATTTAAGGGAAGTAGGATTTGCGAGGGATGATTGGATAGAGTTAGCACAAAATAGGGTTGAATGGCAATCTCAGGTAAGCTTGGCTATGAACCTTCAGGTTCCATAAAATAGATAATATTCCTTTAGCTTGCTTAGGAATTGTCTATTGCCATTGAGTAAGTAAATTCTTTATTTATTGTTTTCATTTTACTGGATCTAGTTTCTTTAACATCTTCAGAAATGAAAAAATCTTCTTCTGAACCGGGAATTTTATGAGAAAACTCAACTAAGAATGTATTATTTAACCAACATGGTATCAGTTCATTTCATGACTGACCACAGGGGTCCTGAATACGGGTACTGTATGCCTCAGTATTACAATATTAACAATATACAATATAAATAGCATAAGAATGCAACTAGGATTTACTGATTTATTGAACCAACTTGTTTTGGAATGATTCTCATGGCAATGAACTTTGTATCAATTCAGTACTATTATTGTGATCCTAATCACCAATAACAGATTATAAACATTTATAATAATTCATAAACATTTGCATTTTGATATTTAGAAGAACTAATTGGAATTCTAATGATTTTGTAGGAAACCCACAAATCAAATTGAATTTTATATTATACACAAAGATAATTTTTATTCACTTTTTTATTAAGTGCCAGTATGGTACTTTATGAGATTGTGTGGGGGACGAAAAAATGTCTGTCCGTGCGTCTGTACGCACCATAACTCAAGTACGCTTTTTCGGATTTTCATGAAACTTGGTATAAACATTCATAATGTTGATGGGAAGAACCCTATTGATATTGAACCAAATCGGTTCACTGGTACCGGAGTAATGCCCAATTTAGTGCTTATTTTAATAGATTATGGCGCCTAACGGATTTTCATGAAACTTGGTATACCCATTTATGACGTCCATGAGAAGTGCCCTATTGAATTTGAACCTAATCTGTTGACCGGTACCGGAGTAAAACCCAATTTAGTGTATATTTTAAAGACGCGGTAACTCAAATACGCTTTACCGGATTTTTATGAAACTTGGTATACACATTTACAATGTCCATGGGAAGACGTCTATTCATAATGGATAAAATCGGTTGATCTGTTTCGGAGTAATGCTCAATTTAGTGCCTATTTTATGGCAATATACGTATTCGAAAGAATTTATTAAGAAAAATGAAAATCAGTTATCTTGACAACATAGCCTATTGTTTTACTGTGATCTTATAAGGCCTTGGAAATTAAAATACAGGTAGCTATGACAAAAAACATATTAATTGACATGCGCTTATCCAACTAGACCGTTAAAATGACCCAGGTGGCCGAGATGGTAGACCTTTCTTCTTCCGTAAGCCTTGCTTAATGAATAAATCTGGAGCTTAACTTGGAAATCAATTTAAAAAAAACATATTCTGCATATCATAATTGCAGTCATAACTGATTAAACAAAAACATACTGGCACTTTGTTACATCAGTTTACCTGATTTTATTTGTCTTGATGTTATACCATTAACTCATAATAAAAATTACTTTTATTGTCTTGTATAATAAATAACTATTACAATAAATAATTTTAATATATATATTTTGTACAGTATTCAGAAGCAAAAATAATTTTAAACACATATGGATAAAACAAAAAGTTGTGGGTTTAACAAACCCCCTTTGAAATCCTATGATTAAAGAGGCTGAGTTGACCCAGAGTCATATCCATTTCGTCTAAAATAGTGAACTAGTCTAAAAGGCAAATCTGAAAAATCATGATCTATCATAAATATATTCTATTGTATACCTCAGACGGTGATAGAGGTTTGCCGGCTACAATTTCCTGAAGTATTTTCTTGGCTGAAACCAGGTTTATCTCTCCACTCTGTAGCAGATCCACAATTTCCCCAAGCATCTGCCAAGATAATATACTGAAACATAAGAAAAACTACAAGTAAGAATCAGCCTGAAAAATTTTTTGCCATAGCCGGGATTTGAACCACGGATCTTCAGCTTAACGCGCTGATGCTCTTCCAACTGAGCTACCATGACAAACTCCCGATATGACACTAAATTCTTCAACTGATTCAGAAGTCAAGGCAAACCAACGGGGGATTCTCTTCCTTCGAGAACACAACACCCAATGGCGACCTACACTTTGTAGATACTTTAAAGCCTAGTTATTGTTATTATTTAAATACTATTAATTAAGTGGAAATGATGGAAATAGACATTAAACCCATGTCTAGGGAATTAATACAAGTAAGAATCAGCCTGAAAAATTTTTTGCCATAGCCGGGATTTGAACCACAAATCCGTGGTTCAAATCCCGGCTATGGCAAAAAATTTTTCAGGCTGATTCTTACTTGTATTAATTCCCTAGACATGGGTTTAATGTCTATTTCCATCATTTCCACTTAATTAATAAGAAAAACTGATATGAGAAATTCATATGACTTTCTCTATAGCATGGATCTTGATCTTTTCTGTGCCTGGGCCTCTACAGTTAAATCCTTGTGGTAGCCAATCCAAATGAGGGTTTCTCGGGGTTTCCCTCACTCTATTGGGTGAATACTGGTTCAGAAGCATGACTCCCATGAGACAAATGACTGAACTTAAATAAAATACATAGTTCTATTAGTAAAAAGTAAAGTGATCCTTATACAGGCCATGCAGGAGATTGAGGCGGCTCCCAGATTTTTGGACATTCAGCACCTGAAGGTGGTAAGGTTGTCAGCCTTACGCACCGGCCGCCTTTACCCCAGGATTGCTCCTGGCACTCGTTTCTGTTAGAGGCTGAGTCGACTCCAGGGCCATGGTGCCACCAGAATGATTAGGCCAATTGAAAAACTCAAACGACCTCATCGGGAATTGAACCCGCGACCTTCTGGTTTGTAGCGCAGTGGCTCAACCACTACGCTAAGGCGTACCCCATAGTTATATTAGTGCTGAAGCAAACAGCCAGCTCAATACACTTTTCCTTATTGATTCAGGACATACAAGAACTGAAAATGTAGCAATAGAGGAAGCGGGACGAAAAGTTGTTTGGACTGGAGTATAGCTTATGGCTGAGAACTCCGAGAATGGTGGAGAGCCCCCCAAAAAGTGGGCATATATAATTCTAGAGCTAAATGCCGTGATGGCTTCCTTTAGACCATTTTTATGAAAAAACTTATGATTCACTCACTTAACTTTATGTATATACAGTACATATATTTCACAAAGGTGACATCTACCTGACACTTCAGGTGACCATAAAGATCCAGAATAAATATACTCACTTTCTCACTTCACACTTCACTTTAAGGGGGGGCATACAGCTTTGAAATTCATAGGTGAGAAATAGATGAATTTTTTTCCTCATCAATGAATTGCTCTACAATCTTGCAATTTGACATACTCTTTATTGACTAGTTCTACAATTGCATACCATGGGTAGTTAGAGTTACAAAGTGTCAGCCACGTTTCGTGCACTAAAATGCTGTTTCCATGATAATTTCCACAAATGGTAATATTTTTGAGTGATTCTTTTTTTCTATTTGCAAACATCATTTAAACATCATCTACAATCTTTGGAATATCTACAGTATAAGTATATCTACAATGAATTTTAAAAATCAAATGATTTAAATTGTCTTTTTCGTTGAAATACACATATCACGGAAACGGCATTTCAGTGCATGAAACGTGGCTGCCATTTTGAAACGATAATTACCCATAACTGTAACAGTTTGATTAATTTTGAAAATAATATGCAATTGTAGAAGTAGTCAGTAAAGAGTATGTCAGATTGCAAGATTGTAGAGCAATTCATTGCTGAGGAAAAAAATAATGAAATTCACACATTTCTTACCTATGAATTTCACCCAAAGCTGTATGTCCCCCCTTAATAAACCATGCAGAAAGTAGTGTTGATTTGAAACTGTGATTATGCTTACCTAGAGTCCAATGGAATTTTATTTTTGTTGTATATTGTGAGCACCTCATTGATTAATATGTTTGATGTCAGCTTTGCATCACGTGTCTTCTTTTCGTTCATTATATTCATGAAGTGTTCTAGGAGATCATTTTCATTCTGAAAAATTAAGATTCACATAAACATAAAATTTGTATTAAAATTAAGAATAATCATTATATCTGAGGCTTTCACAGCTGGGATCTTGAATGCTAGACATCTTCCAGAATGTAGGCCATGCTCAAAGGTGTAAGTTTTGTGGCTGCAGACTATAGCTACGAAGTGTAGCAAAATGGTGCCTACACCAACAGTACTTACGAGGGCTATTTTTTTTAAACTTCCGATGGGGCATAAAATGAAAACCACAGTGAAAATCAAAACTGTTTTATTTGGAACATTTAGGTACTCCTTCTAGCTACTTCTGTACGTAGTTTCGTTCCGATTGAGACATTTGTCGTAGCGTGGTACCAACTTTTCAATACCCTCTTCATAGAAGCTTGATTACAAATTAATAGATAGAATAAGAAAATAATTGAAATTTACATGTCAATACTACTGTATATGTAAAATCTGCTCTCCAGGATTCACCATCCATGCATTTATAGGCAAGTTATATCTCTCACTTGAAGTACAGGATCAGTTTAGAAAATATTGTTGAGCAAAAATCCATGCACAGGGATTAAATAAAGTCAATGAAATATTCACTTAACAAGTACCTTTAACCTGTGTTAGAAATGTTCTTAATATGAATAATAAGTTTATTATAACTTTTAGTCATCATCTAACAGCAAGTGTCTTACCACTAATATATTTGCCCTCTCCATAGATAACCCATATTTACAAATTAACTTCTCTCTCGTTTCTGCTGGCAATTCTGGGAGTTTCCTTCTGATGTCTTCCACATTTATAAAATTTCTATTGTCATTATGATCTCTAGGATCTACTATCAGACGAAGTGGAGGAAGGTTGGGTTCTGGCATGTACCGGTAATCCTGTTGATACATACATAAGAGGTTAGTTATCAATAGCGATCCTATTGTATCGTACGTTGAATAAAAATGTTTAAAAATCGGGATGGATTTAATTTTGGTGTTGTTTTGCATAAAATAAATTTCTGCATTATTTTCATGAAAACTAAATAGACTTCCTGGCTTAAGTGGTGCAAAATATTGCACATTTCTGCAAAAAAACTTCATCAACAAGATTTTCGGCCTTTTGTTTTGTAGATTTTCACAATTCTTAACCTGTTGTGTAGATAAATTGGTTCATACAATCTCCCTGATCTTCATATTGAGGAGCATCTAGGATATACGAGGCACATCCATAAAGTAAGTTTCCCTGGGACTATTTACAGAAAAAAAACACAATTTCAAGGAAATTGATAGCCAATGTTCAGCTATTTTTCAACATATTTGCCATCGGAATTGAAACATTTATCTTACCGTGGGACCAACTTTTGAATACCTGTGTTGTCGAAGTGTGCGGCCTAGGATTTGAACCACCTTGTGACAACCATCTTCGCCTCTCTGTCATTTTTTGAGGTGTAGGAAATCACTGGGAGCGAAGTCCGGGCTGGAGGGTGGATGTTTAAACACCTCCTAGCAAGTCTCCTGCAGAAGTTCGGCTGGGAGGTGTTTAAACGTCCACCCTAAAGCCTGCACCTTGCTCCCAGTAATTTCCTCTTTCACTACACCTCATGAAATGACAGAGAGGCGAAGGTGGTTGTCACACGGTCGTTCAAATCCCAGGCGGCACACTTCTACGACACAGGTATTCGAAAGTTGGTGCCATGGTAAGACAAATGTTTCAATTCTGGTGGCGAATATGTTGAAAAATTGCTGAATACTTGCTGTATCTGAAGGGTCCCCCGAAACAATGTTGTATATCACTTTTGGGCCAAGTTGAGTTTTTCATGTCATAATGTTGTATATCATCACTGGAATGGAATTACATGGTAAATGCACTTAAATGCCATCTATTGACAGCGTGGTAAACTTTTGAAAAACAGCTCCCGTGAAAGAATGTTGTATATCACGCCAAGATGGCGGACGTAAATAGCCTCCTTACATCTCCGAGTGGCCGAAAAGCTAACAATAAAGGAAAGAAACGTAAAGTGAACGCTGATAAGTGGAAAAATAATGTGAGGAAGGTTCTAAGGAATAGTGGCAAACCACATATTCCATCTAGAGGAAGACAGGTTGATGGAAAATTGCATCCCAATGAGGCAAGTCGAACAATGTTGTATATCAATCACAATGGTATAAGCGTTTTATATCTCATTTTATTTTTTCTCTGTAAAGGACTTATCTCTGTTTCTTTATGGATCTGCCCGTATGTGATTGTGTTTCTATTTATGTAACTGTGACTACTACTATGACTACGAAACAAAAGTCAGAAACAATTAATTCATTTTAAGTCAATGTAGGCTATGTTCCGTCTTTCTTTGCTTCCTTGTTTGTGTCTTCCGTTCATAATATTGCTAGATAGACGTGTTTAAACATCAACATTATTATTATTTATTAATATTCTCTTGTTTTAGGGGCGTGTTTGCAATCCTAAAGGATGTTTCCAGAGGGATGATTATGATATTGTTTAGTGATGGAAAATGCCAAATGTTTTGCCAAATACAACTAGTTGTTATACATGCAACATATTCTTGTATTAATTTGATTAATGTGATAGTAAATATTAGTGTTTTGATATACAACGTTTTGATACTGAACTGATGTACAACATTATTTCATGGAGAATGTGGATTTTGCTCCTTGTAAAGCAAAACTGATATTTCCTGAAGGAGCAATGCCCCTCACATATAATATAAAGTACTAAAAAATACAATTACCACAAAATAGGGCGAATTAAACTGTATAAATTGGTACAGCGCGTTTTTTTCAGTTTGTGAAAAGTTATGAAAAGTTATATACAACATTGTTTCGGGGGACCCTTCATCTGTTGCAATGAATATTTCCAAGAAATTTTGTTTTGTTTCTGTGAACGGCCCCAGGGAAACTTACTTTATGGACGGGCCTCGTATATTACTCCACTACTATTTCAACATTTAAGCGATTTTATTAAACATTTCTTTTCATTAATGTGCACATATATTTGACTTTTGATGAGTATATCATTAAAGTCCTTTTATAAAGAGAGATTTCTGAAACTCAAAATGTCCCTTGAAAAATAAAAATTTGCACTAAAACAAAAACTTCACAGCTCAAAGTTCTGTGTTTGTTTACAAGCGTAAAACCACAATATTTCAGCCTATAGGTATTTGAAACAAAACAGTTTCACTTTATTAATGGTAATAATCACAATTTGTGGATCTGTCAGAAAAACTAAGTACCTCTAGTTATTATCTGTGCATCTTATGCAATCAATACATATGGAAATTGTAGTAAAGCATCTGTTTATTTGGATACCTGTTTTTCTTCCTTGTCTCTCATAGGAATAGTTTCTCCGGCATAGTCATCCCATGATCTTGTTTCGTTAACAATGACTCCTCCATGTTGAAGCACATTGCTCTGACGCTCAATTTCATAATCTATTGCATGTGCGACTCCCCTAACGCTTCCTATATTCTTCACTTCTGTCCGCACCCCCAGAGTTTCATATTCTCTATGAACTGATATGTTGGCATCTACTCTCAAAGCTCCCTCTGTTAACAAAAAAACACAAGATTGCATAGAATTTAAAGCTTTCCCATCAGATATACGTATTCATAGGATAACAGTCAGTCTGAGTGGAACAACCAGGAAGGCACTGATTTTCTGTTCTCAAATTTTTAGGTTCAGTCCTAGCCTCGGTCGGAAAAATCAGCAAGGCACCAAATTTTTGGCACAGAAACTTCACTAATGGATAACTACTGAGAATAGAGCATATATGTATGTCTGTAGACCTTACTGGATTTCATAGTTTTAGATACTGGTACTACACTATAAAAGCCTGAAATTTGTTGATTAGAATTTTCATTGTAGCATTCTTTTAGAGCACATGTCTTCTAATACTTGGTGACGTTTCTGGTTTTGGTTGTATTATATGGATGTGAGACATGGCCGCTAACTGATCAGGAAGAACATAGGCTGAGAGTGTTTGAAAACAGGGTGCTTATAAAAATATTTGGGCCCAAGCGGGATGAAAATGGGGACTGGAGAAAATTGCATAATGACAAGCTTCAGGGCCTGTAGGCTTCACCGGATATAGTAAGGGTAATTAAATCATGAACGTTGAAATGGGCTGGACATGTTGGGCGCATGGGAGAGGAAAGACATATCTCAAAAGTATTGACTGGGAGACCCGAAGGGAAAAGACCACATGGAAGACCCAGACATAGGTGGGACAATCTTAGAACGGATTTAAGGGAAGTAGGATTTGTGAGGGATGATTGGATGGAGTTAGCACAGAATAGGGTTGAATGGCGGACTCAGGTAAGCGTGGCAATGAACCTTCAGGTTCCGTAAAATAGATAAATATTCCTTTAGCTTGCTTAGGAATTGTCTATTGCCTTTGAGGAAGTAAGAAATTAAAATTATAACATTAATATTAACAAAAGCTTATACCTTCCATTTTGCAGGAGCAAGTTCCCAGACGTTGTAAAATGAGTATGAGTTCTTTGACGAGGGCTGCTGCCTCTTCTCCGCTTTCCAGATCAGGTTCAAACACTAATTCCATGAGCGGTATCCCAGCACGGTTCAAATCAACCAGACTCCTGAAGTTACACAACATTATTTTACACAAGGAGTGGAATCTATACTATTTCTGTGAGAACATTGAGAAGACCCAAATGCATGTAAGTCACTTGACCAAAATGTAATTTCAGGTAATTATTTTTGAAGTGAAACTTCTTTAGCCATGCTAGGAGTAAATCTAGAGCTAACCCAAACTTGCGTTACAAACAAAATAGTCACGAACTTAGTGGGATGTGACAGAACGGACTGCACAGAAAACAATCAACTTCGGAACCCCTTCTCAATCAAGTAGCTCCTCAGTTGTATCATGAGGCTGAGTGCACCCATTCCAGACCTCTCTATCTCAGAAAAATCCGAGGATCAAACCCAGGCCGGCAGATCCCTAGGTAGCGATGCTAACCATGAGACAATGCAGGCTGTTGATTCATGAGCTAAGTAGTCTTATTAAAAAATGATGTAATACATTGCTTATAATAGTTTTTATGGCTAGTTTCGAGAAACTTTATCTTTCCCATCTTCAGCTAATGGCCAACTGCTATTTCCTGTTCCTGTTGTTGCACTGGTGCCATCTGGTTTATTCAGTGACTGACTGAGAACTCGAGAGCAATTTATTTAACTCCTGAGCAATTTATTTAACTCCTGGCCAATTTATATTATGCCTAAGCAAGCATATTGAGTTAACATTAAAGTAATCACGCAAATATTGAGGATTTAGAGGTTTATATTCTCCTTTGCATGAAATACCTGCATGCCTTCTCATCGTGAAGTGACTTCCCACTGTCTTGTTCCAACTGAAGCTGCTTAATGCGAGATTTCTTAACATATGGCTTATGTTGTACACCTGGAATTGACACTAGAAACTCAAGCTCTCCTGAATGAGCCAATGGAAGTCTCTGCTGGGTGATCTGATAACCAGCCTGTAAAATACATAAGATATATGACACATTTTCTGAAAAAAATTAAATTTTTCTACTCATGGCTATATGCTCAACTGTTTACTGTCCAACCATATGGACACCAGCCATGAACATAGCTTACTTCAGGATTACAGAAAAACTGCTGAAAGTATTTAGGGTGAAAAAATATATGGGACCACGCTTATCAGTTTGTGGAGATATGGACAAATACTTACCGGTAAATCAGCATAAAAGTAATGCTTCCGATCGAAAAGAGAAACAGGATTAATTGTGCAGTTCAGTGCTAAAGCTGTTAACACACCAGCCTCTATGCATTTTCGATTAACTACCTGTGGAAGGATGTGTACAGTTAATATGTGTACAGAGAAAATTTATTTAGAACATTTGTTTCACAACTCACTGGATTCAAACATCAGAAATGAGATATGTTGTGTGCTGCTACACAAAATACTAAAAAAATCTAAACAGTGGCACTATATCCCTGAAGGGACAAGGCCCACCACCCAACTGCTGTATCATCTACCATTGACAGGCAGCAGGATTGGGGGCATGCCAACACCCATGACCCTTTAATGGTGGTTTCCCTGACCGGAGCTGCTACTTCTCTAACAATCAGCTCTTCAGAAAAATCCAGGAGGTACAGGGGATCAAACCCGGGCCTATGGATCCATAGCCAGCGACCATGCAGGCGGTCTTGCTATGCAAAATAGCTCTGTGTTATTCTAAGCATCATGTTTTGTCGGTCTTGCGTGGATTGTCAGGTTTTTTCCCCTTCTTCTGATATTTACTTTTAGGGCATAACAACAATAAGAATACAATATCTTAGCTCTATACTCCAGAAAGGGTCCCGTGTTGTAGATTTACAGCACGTAAAAGAACTCCAAGCCTAAATTAGAGCCTCTGGACAAAATTTCTCGGCCCTTTCACGTCCAAGAAATACTTAGTTTCCAGAGGGGGGTTGCGAGACGATGGGCTTACCACCTGTCCCTCTACCCTCTCTTGGTAAATAAGCATATCAAAATTAGTATAGGTAATGGAACCTCCATTGGAGGCCCCTTCGCCCCACCTGGGGCTCATAGGGTACCAGATACAGAGATACTCCAGAAAACATAACACTACAATGAGACATGCTATCTTTGGGAGAATGAAATGTTTGAACAGTTCAAAACTTATATCAACTTATTCTATGTAAAAAAAAAGTTATTCCTCAGGTTCGCGAGCAACCCCTGGTGATCCCGTAAGGGGATATTCTCTGCGTATTTGTTACCGGGGTGCGCCAGTCCCCTACCTACTTAAACCTAAGGACACACACACACACACCCAGTCCTGGGGAACCCCGGAAAGGAATTTTTCATTACTGAAAAATCCCCAACCCGGCTGGGAATCGAACCCGGGCTGCCGGAGTGGAAGGCAGGCATGCTACCGACTCACCCACGGAGGCGGAATTAAACTCTAAAAGGTATCTCATTTTATTGGCTTCAGTGGTAAACAATAGAACACATTTTGAAATCAAAAGTGAGTGCAACACACATGTCGACAATGACATTTACTATTAAATTAAGCAATAGAAATGTAGTAAATATAAAGCACTGAAGTGAATCTTACTGGCAAGGTCCCAGGGATCGCTGCATCAAAGAAAGCTACATTGGTATTCACTGGTGCAGCAAACTCTGTTGCAGCTCCAGAGAAGAGTTTTGAAGCTGAACTTATTTGTGCATGAATTTCTAAGCCAACCACACCCTTCCAGCTGGATCTGGAATAATATACAACATATGAATTATTACACTGAGCATTGCTCAAGGTAAAAATAAAAACGTACATAACCAACAGATTTTAGCACACTTTGAGAACATAGCTGGGGAGAACAAAAAAATATATAATACAGTTAATAGTTAAATAAATTATGGTTGTGTGTAAAATAACACACTTACTCTGGTTTACTTTTAAATTTGTCTGTTTTAGAACTAAATGCTCTATAACCTAATTGCCGAATTTGTTTTGTCTTTCCTACTAAGATATTTCTTAGATTCAAAAAATGGTATGTTAAAAATGACACGGGTAAATTAACTGTTGCAATCATTACGATCAACATTCAATTATTTATATATTTATTATTTAATCCAATGAATCAATACTGCTGTAAGTTGACATTTGAAAATTACGGAAAATCAACAAATGTCAACGCCACTTCGATTTTTCGAGCATTTACCACGCCTGTCGAATGTGTACGAAAAAGACAACTTGTATAGAAGGCTGTGTTATTTGGCAAAAAAAAATAGAGGGAAATTGTCTTTGGGGGAAAAAATATTAAAACTTTTAAAAATAAATATAGTAACTACATTTCTTGTGAGTCTCACATTAATTAAATTACTTGGTGGAAAATAGGAGAGTCGAACCTCTAATCGATTAGAACGTGTATAAATCTCTATGGCATGCACTGTTTTTGCCACATTTGAAGCCCGCCATGTTATGTTGATGAATCACGTGACTGGAGATCTAAGGTGAAGTGAATGTGCCGGGCTACTATTTAGATCATTTTCAATTAGGTTGAGCTAGAAGAAGATAAAAATTTATGTAAAAGATGGACACACGCAAGTTAACCGACGTTTTGCGGGCAACGATTGATCCAAATCAGCGGCAGCAAGCTGAAGAACAACTGAGTCAGGTATGGGTTAGACATGTGGCTAACGATGACCTTCGCTGTAAAATAGCTTAAGAATGACATTATCAGGCATCCGCACACGTTGTGGATTGTCGTTCAAGTCACATTTCAATCAACTGATGCTAAATAATATGGATAATTTACAGGATTTTGTTTCCATGCTGTAAAGATTGTGGAACAGAAATGGTCATAATTCCCGATCAGGCTTCATGCTTTTAAGTTCATCTGAAACCATATAAAATACATCTTACACGTTTTATAGATATAGAAATCTATCTTTTATACAAACCCAAATACTGTATGATTTAGTCAGACAGTAAATTTGTTATAGCTTTTGACTTAGAATTCCAAAGATTTCAAGTGGGATAGGCTAGTGACTTGGGATTCCAAAGACTTCAAGTGGGATAAGCTAAGCTGTTTTTTAATCTTCTTGAAGGGTATTGTGAAGTTTTAATCAGAATGCTATGCAGTTAAGGGCTAAAATAAGGATAGGACCCATTTTTCATAGGAATTGAAGTTATAACCACAATGTGAAGGATGTAGTTCATAGTTCATAGTTCATAGTTCAAGTTGGATTGGTAGGATAGCAAAAACAGCCCTAGCTGTATGCAACTGGCTTAGAGGTTAGGGATTCATACGTTATATAAGTATTATGGTAATCTTTGAATATAGATAACCCGCCTGTTACACTGCATGCCATTGCAATATGCATGTAGTTCCACTATGGTACCAATGTCGGAAGGTAGGATCTCATGTGTGAACCGAGGAATGGGGATTATATAGGCTTGGGTGCATGCTTGGTGTGATATTTTGGTTAGCACAGAAAATTGCCAGATCTCATGTTATGTTGTTTAAAACCTATAGATTCCAGGCAAAAGATAGTTTTTAAGTTACCCTGGTAAAACCTATAGATTCCAGGCAAAAGATAGTTTTAAGTTAGCCTGGTAAGCTCAACCCACTCTCACCCATTTTCCAGTGCATTGCTATGGCGGAGGTCCACTTTCCCTACTTCTCGTAGCCGTCACCCTGGCTATCAAGCTGTTTAATGCCGGGAATGGAGCTCACTGTAGGCCTACCCTTGTACCAAATCATTTGCGCTGATTACTACAATATGAAAATGACCCTCATACCAAATCATATACATGCTGATTACTACAATTGAAAATTACCCTTGTACCAAGTTAGGCTATTCCACATTATAAATTTTCATTGCTATTTTTGCCATTTCTCATATCATGTTTTTAAGCTCTCTAAACTTAAATAGATGAATTCTTACTTCACAACTCGGTGATCACTCAATGGCGTAGTGGTTAAGGCTAACTGGCTACAAAGCTAGCGACCCATGTTCAAATCCCACTTGATGCAAAATTTATGGTTAGGAATAGGCTTAGGTACCAGATAGGTAGGTAGGGTGAAGAATAAATGAGAGAAAGGGAGGAAAGAGACAAAAGAGGTAGACAAGAGAAGAAAAGAGAAAGTTATTTACTGGTAATTTTTCTCCATTTTAATCTTCTTGCTATTATATGGCATTGATAGTAGTACTTCCAATCGTGACCACTAGATGTCTCGGTAAAATCCCATTGGCGGGGACCATATTTTAGAACAGAGATTCTCTTCATAAAACACTTAGGCCCATATCACACAAATTTTGTTATAGATCTAGATGTGTGGAGAGGAGATGTCTTTGCGAATGATTTGGTCCGACCCGCCCGCCCTAATTGATACACTTTCTTTTATATCACGATCTAGCGAAAACTACCTTCTTCTCCACCATTTTTCTGTCCTCGTCCTCCTGATTGGACGTTGGAGGTGTGACGTCATATCTCTGAACAAGATATGATTGTGGATAAACAGTGTGACAAACCTATAAAGGTACAAGCCTGTAGCTGCTCGTAAGAAATGGTGGTTGTGCTATTCAGTAGGCCTATATTGCTCCTTAACTAACATAAGTTAAACGTTCCTAACCTAACAAAACATCGGAGGTATTCAGTATGATGTAATTCGCCTTGAAATCGAACAATAAAGTTGTGAAAACTGACGTTACAACCGGCACACGCCATATTTGTCGTCTCCTGCTACTATATAAAAGGACACTTTGTAACCGTGCATCGCTCATAAACAAAAAACATCACACAGTCCGTGGAAATGTGAATATCGCGTGAATTGGTCCGCGTCATTGGGATTATGCCGATGTCTCACTGTTTATAGGTACTCCCCACCCCAAACCCCTCCTTCCCAGGTGGGTCCTGTTAGTGAGTTGAGTGGGCAGAGCCTGAGTACGACTTTAAGCTATATTTTCCAAGATTCCATAATAGGCCTAAGCTTAATAGGCCTGTTTTCTCATGACATTCTTGTGCTGTGGATGATGCTCTACTGTTGGGCTGGGAATGAGGACTTGGGTTGTGTAGTGATTATGCGATGCAGGAAACCTAATGACAGTAATGGAAATAGTTGTACTTTTAATGGCTCAGTTGGCATCATTGTTCTCTTCATTACTGCTTCAGAGTAAAACCTTTATATTGGCCTTGAAGCCCTTCCTTTGTTACTCGGGGATTTCGTTCTCAAATCCCACCAAGGGCAAGTCCTACGATCCCCTGCCTGTATTTCTTCAGTGTTGGAAACTTTGGGGATAGCACTTCACTAGATGTGATATTTTGGTTTTACCGGTTCCTTATATTTGTACAAAGATTCTAAATAAAATGTGAAGAAGTGGACATAAAATTAAGCTAAAACGGCACTGTGAACTGCTATTAAATTATGATCTCCATGTAGTTGAACAATGCTCATTGTCAGATCAAGAGTGGACGATCGGTCATGTGGAGAAAATTGAATGCTGGAAACCTAACTGTAAAAAATGCTGGTCTAGGAGGCTCAGTGCTATCAAGATCAAGGTTCCTTCTGGGTAAAAAAAATTTCATGTCTGCCCCAAATTTCCTTCCTGTGTTCCTATATTGAGGGCTTTGCCCCCAAACCCCCCCATGCCCATGGACTCCCCTTCCAAGTTTTCACTAGACCCTCTTCACCATGAGGTTTGAGGTCAGTAACTTGGGGATCCCTTTCCTGTTTTCCTATGTTGGGGCTTTGCCCCCAAACCCTTCCAAGGATCCCCTGGGATGCCAAGCCCCCTTCCCAGCTTCCACCAGACCCCTTCACCAGGAGCTTCAAGTATGATAATTACCAGTATTATAAACAATATTGGGGGGAATCTACCCTTATTTCTTGTTGGAAAACATGCATATTTGAAACTTTTCAGCACTGGATATGCCTTTGTGGGAAGGGCCAATAAGAGGCAAGATCGTCGGCAGGCAAAGGCCAAACTATGGGCTGTATCAGTACTTGTGAAAATAAATCCCCGAATCCTTCTTACGATGATTTGTGTAGTTGTATGCAGCACAAGAATACCTCATACTTTTTATAATTTAATACACTTCATCCATTTATGAAATAGCACACGATAATAAAATGAACACAAACTCTGTATGAACAACAGTGCCTTTTTATAAGGAAAAATATAATTTAGAAGACATCGAAGTACGAGGCATAATGGTGGGTGCAAGAGGCACTATCCCTCAGAAGTGTGTCACACTGCTTCAAGATCTGGGAGTCCCATCATCGACCTTTAAAGAAATTGCCATACAGGCTTTAAAGTTTTCTATAAGAATACTTAGATATCATCTATATTCAAAACAGTAGATTTCTTATTTCTTCTTCTTTAATGATAAACCTATAACACATTTATACTGCATGCTGTTATGATATTCTTTGTCAATTGGCAGCCTGTGATGTGGAGGAAGATTGTTAAAATAAAATAAGCTTACTTTAAGTGATTTTAATATACAAAAAGTCTCACTGTTGACATCAGAAGCTTGACACGTGGCCCCAAGATGGCGGATGCGCAAGTGTTCAATTTTAGCCACTGCTGTAATGGGAAATAAGTTACAGCCACATGAACTTTACCAAAATCACCTAGGCTACCTCAGCAGTTCAGCCATTTCATAAAATATGGGAATTTTTCCCTCAAAGAGAGAAGTTATAAAATTATTGTATTTGGGTGGTCAAAAATAAGTTTAAAACCTCAAATTCTCTGAATTTTAAGGACTTAGGTGCATTTGAAGTGGTTTCATGTGTAAAATCTGTCGATTTACTTATTTATTGCATTGAGTTACTTTTTTTGCCATTTTTAGCATGATTTTAACACCCTTTAATACCAAGTAGTCAAGAGTAATCAGCTATGTCCATTTTCATTTGAGAAAATATACATCTTAAGGTACAATTTGGTATAAGATTAACTTCAAAAAATGTGTGGTTAATTACTATGTAAAATAACAAACAAGGGAATTTTTGTCCCACCCGTAACAGCGATAGTTTTGTTAAATTATTATTGACGAGTTAAATAAATGTTCTGACAACCTAGAAACAGTTTATAATTTGTATTGAATCCCTCATATCTTCATTAATAACAACATAAAGACCCTAACAGTAATAGCAGAACAGAAAATGAGCTTTTGTTTTGCATCATTAAAATCAATGTCCAAATTATGTCCCACCCGTAACAGATTTTGAAAAACAAATTTAAAATATTTAAAATAAGTTTTAAGTAATGCTTTGCATGCAGTATGAAGGAGAAGGCATTGTAAATTTTACAGAATGTGAAGAACCAATTCTAGTTTATTATTTATGATACCGTATGTAATAAACAAAAATAGTTTATATAATTTGCTAGAATGTCCCACCCGTATTTATGAAATGGCTGAGTTTGTGGTTTCGAGGTGCCCTCAGATATGTTGTGTATTTTGCAGTACAGTCGGTCAAATAAAAAACGTCGGGCAGTATTTGATTAAGTATCACGAACGAGCATATGCGCATGTACAGGAAGACTTAAGGTTAGGTTCACACACGCCTCTTGTCTATCCATGTATTTTCTTGATTATTTAGTCAGTTTTGTTCCAAAACAAACATGTATAGAAGGCTGTGGCTATATGCCTCAAATCCGCCATATTCTTGGTTGCAAATTTTTATAATATTAATAATTAATAGATTCGCGAGGAATATGTTTATTCAAGGAGCATTTTTTTAAGATTTTATTTTATAATACCGGTACTTCTAGTGCAAAATCAATTACTTACGCTCAACTTCTGCAACCAATCTTAGCATCGAAATACGCGTCCGGCCAGATCAACGTTTGCTATGAAAACTTCCGGTCGCATTATAGTCAAATTCCCTCCTCTGAGCTGCTCTTTCATAAATATGGAACCTTCTCGCTGCTTCAGAGACCGAAAAATGCAGGTCAATTACAGCCCTAACTACACTTTCTCTCACGTTAGCATTTGTATGTGGCGATGACACAAAGCAAAATGAATTATGACAATGCATTAAGTTGAATATCGTGTGTTGCGCTTTCCGCGATTTTCATTTTTTCCCTCCTTGTTCATATTTTCCTTCCTGCCGCATGGCCTCATATGTTCCGAAAATGACCTGTATTTTGTGTTTTTTATAGGAAACTTGTGAACTAATGCGTCAAAACTTTAATTTTAACAGCATACGAGTCCCGACGTTTTTTATTTGACCGACTGTACATGACTTCTAAAACAGCTGCACTTTGTCTTAGTGTTAATGCGCATAAAAGTATGAGCTTCCATTTCGATATTACCTGACTTTCACAATGTCTTAGGAGTTTTCTTTCTTTTAGTTACTCTCCATCATTATAGCCTCCACCGCTCATTCCAACCATGAAAGGGATCATAATATGTTTTGGTTGGTCAGTAGATTTGTCATTTTAAAGTAAAATCTCGTTAACATGAATTCCAAGGGACCGAAAAATGAGGGGTTCGTGTTAAAAAAAAATTGTGCTAACCGGGGTCTAATTTTTTTTAATGAACCATTTACGGTATACACTATCGTAGAAAGTACTGTTACATGCAAAAGTAGGCTATGCAGTTAGGCCTACCTTTAAAACATACTGCTTTATATATCATTTCCTGTTGAAAAATTCAAGGAAGTTGGCAATTCCAAACTGTTCAGCAATATTAGTTTTCTTCAATGTACAACGATCTACTTCCGCTTGGATTTTTAGTTTTGTTTGCAGGTCTGCCATGATTAGGGTCTACTGCTTACAAGTTTTAATGCAATGTATGATGAAATCATAATGGTTATGTTTGAATGAACAGAAAAATAAAATAAGAAATGTTATAACCCGATTGTTGGCGGCACGATGGTCCCTATTGTCGAGCGGTTGCACCAGCTAGCGTTAATGTTAATCCAATTACTCGTAGCCATTCACATAAGTAACTGGAATGTTAATCCAATTACTCGTAGCCATTCACATAAGTAACTGGGAATTTAATAAAGGTTTACGTTTAACTTCATTTCTTGCATGCCTAGCGAAGGAAGAACAGGAAATAATTTGAAAAGCTTTGGAAGTTTGTGTTAAATGAATTTCAAGATTCAAGGGACAGAAAAACAGTTCGCAGTTCATGGTAACCGAAATTCGCATTAACAGACAAAACTCTAATAAGAAACAATACATCTTTGCCAGGACGAAATCTTTGTTCTTGTTAACAGTTTGTTCGTCGTAAGCGAGTTCATGTTAACGAGGTTTTACTGTATTGTTATATCTTGCCTTGCTTTAGATATGAGGTGTTTGTTGTAGTTCCGTTCTGTTAATATTCTAGTTATCCCACTTATTCTTTCACATAATGTGCTTATCAAACTTTCTCGAGAAATTGTAGTCTAAAACTCAGTAGTTCTTAAATATACTAACTCCATCAGGTACTTTGTTAGATCAGTTTATCTGATTTTACTATAGATCATAGTTTATAAATGCAGTTCAGGATACAGAATTCAACCATTTATAGAATATTTTCTTGAACTGCTAATCAGGTAGTTATTTGGAGAAAATCGAACATTTTTTGGGGCAGTTCTAAGTTCCATTGTCTCACATGGTTAGATGCCCGAGAAAATATTCTACCATATTACCAGCCAGAGGTGTACAAATCTCAATTTTAGCTTGCCCATACCCGCTTGAACGCCAGGCAAGCAAGTTGCGAGCGTCACAGCTAGCAAGCAGGCAGGTTTCTTTAGACTTGGATGGGTCGGGTTGAACTTAACCCATGTAAGTCTGAATAAGCTTGCGACATTCCTATCGGCTAAACAACTGTAGTTGCTAAGTGTAGGTAATACTTTCTTGCTTTTCTACATGCTGGTAGAAGAAATTCATCATGCACATAAATAAAAGGTGGATAAAGTATTAAAAATCATTTTAGCGTCTTAACACATTTATTATTTTTATTGTTGTTATTGGTATTATTGATTTTTTTATGTTTTCTCGAAAATGTTTGGTAATTTTTCCCATGCCGGACTAGTAGGCCTACCTTTGTTCATTGATAATTCAAACTCTCCACATTTTAGGTTCTCCTCGGCTTCTTTCAGGGTAAAATTCTCCATTCTCCATTATCCTCTTACTTGCACTCTAAACACATCTGAAGTTCCTCAACTATGTAACTGCACGACTTACAGTGCACAGATATACCCAGTTTCATATTCTTTCCACCAGGCCTTGCAGTTTCTTTAGGCCCCGTGAAACCCACCAGGTTATGAAGAGCTTGTGACTTATAGAGACAGTATTTCTTTCCATCGTAGCAATCTGTTGTCAAGCAAGTTAAATGCTGTGGCTGGTTGCAGAGTTAGAAAGGGGCAAGCAAGCTAAAATCAGAATATGTACACCTCTGTTACCAGCACCAGGAAAAGTTCAAATAACATTTGTTGTATGTTTATTCTTTTACAGATCCACAAGATCATAGGATTTGCACCTTCTCTGTTACAAGTCGTAATGCTGTCGGATGTTGACATGCCTGTGCGACAAGCAGGTGAGTGTTTTGTCAAGCTAGACATGTCATACTTTCTACAATTAGAGAGATTTTGCAATAGCATATACTCTAATGTCATGTGACCGAATATGGTAAATGGAATAGTATCTTATATTTCGAGAGTGTTTTTGCCAACATACCAGGTCTGCATGCCTGTTAGTTAGCAACTCTATCCTCTAGATCAGTGGATCTGAACCTTTTTCAGCTGATGCCTCCTCCCTTCGAATATCATGAAATCCTCACACCTTTTTTGATAGTGATGTGGAGAAGGTCTAAAAACTGATTGTCAGTACTTTTGTTCTTTAAAAGATCCCTATAATACTAGTAAAAATAGAATTAATATTGCTCACCTCTTTTATTATTCTTATTTATCCTGTGATGCTTTTGCTGTCACACACACATATAAAACACGAAAGTGCATATCTAATTATTATGAATCTTATTTGAGTCTCAGTACAGTTCATAAAAAAAAGTTATAGAAACACAAATGTCCAATGTAGAGTTAAAAACTGAATATTAGTGAGATGATTGGCACTGTTTTGCTTTCACCAGCTCTGAGATACTAGGTTTTATGTTTGACAGAGTACAACGCAGATCACTCGTCTCTCGTATTTGGATTTCCAAATTATTAAAAACATGTTGAGGACAAGATATGACTATTTAATATGAGAGGGAAAATATAGTTACAATTTATAAGATTATAAAATGTAAATTCACACTGTTCTGTTATTCTTGTTAATTATGGTATGTGTGTGTGTATTTGTTTGGTTAAAGTAAACTGATTAAAAATTCTTGTTGACAAACAAGGCAACAACACTAAATCAAAATATGAATTTCAAATGCCCCCCCTAAGAAGAGCCTCACGGCCCCCTGGTTGGGAACCCCTGCTCTAGATAACTAAAATACAGAATATTCTGCCAGATTATATTTAAAGATAACTTGTAGTACATGCTGCCCATCTACACTGACAGGCAAACAAACAAAAACAAACAAACAAAAAACCGATCACTGTAAAATTTGCTGTAGTTTTAAGATTAAACATAATTTGGTTGGATGTTTATACATTGTTGTTGGTGAGGATGAATTATTATTTTTATTGGACCATTAGCTATAGATACAGCATATCTGATTTCTTCATATCTTCACTTTATCATGAAACAAAACAACAAAAACATTGCGATAGGCCGTTTCCGATCTGATTATGTGCACTAGCTTGTCATACACATTGCAAGATTATTCATTGTTGTATTGTATCATTTCCTTCCAAACTGAAAGGAAACTGCCTCCCTTTGCATTGAAGTAATTCTGTAGGTAAGTTTAGTTGAAATTATGCTTCTCAGTCCCGAAGATGTTGCCAAAGCTGTTGCTCTAATTGATGATGGACGCAGCCTCCGTTATGCTGCTGCAACCTTAGGTTCACCGTACACCATAGTGCAAGAGGCCGTGAGAAAATTTCGAGAAACAGGCAGTTATACCAGAAGACCTTGGTCTGGCAGAAAAAGTATACAATTGCAGTAATTTTATTTCAAGCACTACTTCATAATTTTGATTTAAACTTCATTTTTTTTTAATTCCTTCAAGTGATCTTCTTCTCTCTCTCTTTTTTTTTTTTTTTTTTTTTTTTTTTTTTTTTTTTTTTTTTTTTTTTTTTTTTTAAATAACTAAAATAGAGAATATTCTGCCAGATTATATTTAAAGATAAATCGTTGTACTTGCTGCCCATCTAATTTCAGAATAAGCATACAGTCTGTCGCATGACTGTAACCAGAAATTACAGAATAGTCTTCCCTATCATAGAGTTATAAATTCAATAACATTCTACATATGTGCGCAATCGTAGCTGGTGGAATTTGCAATTAAGTAGAATACAGAGTCAGCTGTTTCTCAAGACACTGTACGTAGCAATTTGCATTTTAGACTATCATCTGCTGTTTTTAACTGAACACATTTAGATAGGCTTGTCAACTTTCATAAATAAATATTAAGGGTACAAAATATTTTCCTGGCAGTAGGCCATAAACGTATTGAATTATGCTGAGCAATGTACATAAAGGTCATGGGGTGCTTCATGCCCAACAAATAAAACATATTTGTTGCAAACCGAGCATCTAGTTTCGCTGGGAGTTTCCTTACCTATGCCGAAGATTTTTGCTATTAAAAAAAATTTTGTTCATGGTTTATCGCTCAATTTTTTTTTTTTGTGTGGTTTCTTTTATGTCAGAAGTAGCTGGGAAAATGGTAGTATATGCCACAACTGAGTCCCCCACTCCAACTCTCTAACAGGACCCGCCTGGAAAGTAGAGGTTTTGATTGGGGAGAAACTTAAAACAGTGGAGACATCTAGCAGCGTTGAAATATGATGTATGGTGCAAGGGTCATTTTTATGGTGAAATATTATGTTTTTTATAATACCGGTAGTGAAATATTATGTTGGCGTTGGTGCAAGGATAATTGTTCTTTTAAATGTGAAATATTAAGCTGCATTACCGGTGTTCAGCAGTGGTGCCAAGTAGCCTTATCACTCATTGTTTACTTCTTACGAGAAAACTAAAACAGTACTTACAGAAATTAAGTTCACATGATGTTGCCTGACACCAAATCAAACTTCTGTGAAGATTTTCTGCCTATGATTGTAAAGATATTCCACTCCACAGTCTTACAAATAATGACCAATGCTCTTAAGTAGTGACAAAATATATAAAAAAAAAAATCTCTGTGCGTTGGCCCATGATGTTCATGAAAGGGCGTGAAATTTGGAACATTTGAATATATGAGCAAGTTATTCTGGGACATGGGACCAAACAAGTTCTGAACTATCCCTAGAAATTTGGAGTAGTTGGCAAAACAACATTTAGACAAGAAATTGAGCTCCACATCCAGATGAAGAAATACTTAGGAAATCACATAATTATTAGAGCCCGGATTTCTAAGCAAAACATTTATTTTCAGAATCCTAAACGTAGGCAGATATAATAATTATCTAAGAGTTGAATTTTTATACAAAAACTTCACTTTTGGTATGGTTTACCTATGCTAGTTTCGGCGCCTTCACAACTATTGTCAACAGTTATACTTCATCTGATTTAACTGAGTTAAAGTATAACTGTTGACAATGGTTGCGAAGGTGCTGAAACTAGTACAGGTAAACTATACCAAAAGTGAAGTTTTTATGTAAAAATTCAACTCTTATACAATTATTATGTTATATAACTTCACTGTGTTAACTTCCAATACAATTTCATATAAGCAGATATGTTATATTTTTTAAGAACTTCTTGACAAGCAATTTTAACTATATTTATTAATGGTTATTCTGCTTATTTTGAGAGAAAAATAATTTTGCTTGCTTATTTTATGATTTTGAATTAAAATAGCAATACTCAAAACTGTTGCAATAAAAGTCCTTTCTTCTGTTGGCTAATAGAATTGCTGAAGAATCCGTGTTATAAATCACTTGTTTCTAAAAAAACTTTCTGGTAAAGAAACAGGTATTGAAGAACAATTCGTTGAAGAACTGGGTTGGTTTTCATATGTGCCTGTGACATCCTGTGCAACTTAAACACTTGTTAGTGAAATTTCCTGAATGTTTTTGTTTTATCCTACTGTGTATCCATAGTAGTAATTTCTTGAAGGAATAATAGCTGATGTTATATGCAGTATTATCTGACGAGGAAGTGATAAATCAAGTTGACTTGAGCAATGTAGTGACCATACAAACAACTGCAGTAGTTGAACACAGAAAGCAAATACCTTTTCATAACTCATGCAAAATCTTGGAAACCATTTGCTGTACCGTACATTAGTTCCGATAATATATACAATTTGTTTCAGAATTTATCTGCTGAATTTTAAGGGCTTGTAGAAGAACAGTAGACATATGTTACAGATAAGGAACTACCATATTTTATGGACCATAAGACACAGTTTTTTACCTTGAAAACAGAGCCTTAAAAGTTGGGTGCGTCCAATGGTCCGAAGTACACTAAAAATATTAAAATTATAGTAAATATTGCTGGAATACCATAGTTAGGCCTATACACAAGGTGTTGTAAACGGTAAGAGACAAATTTCAGCACAGACTGTACATCAGTGCACTTGTAACCTTTGTAAAATGAGGGTATACATTGCAAAAAGAAAGGAATGTTGAGTTCTTTTATACAAAAGGAATTTTCTCCACCGGGTGGTTTAAATGAAGGGCATGACCTCCAGACAGCATTGTCCTGTTACACTCAACGAATGCTGAATCGAAGATGAGAGGGTGTAAAATTATTTTCAGTCTTTCATAAGAAATCATTTCAGTTGTTGAAATTTATGCGATGCACCTGTACAGAAGAGATTTTCGTACAATGCAGATTTTAAATTGTTAATGCAATGAAGTATATTAGCCTCTTCCCTTTAAAATGTTTAGTTTAGAATCACATTAATTTTCTTTTCCTTTAAATTTCCTTTTCTACATGTAAGCAGCAATCATAATCAAAACCAAAATAATTTCTATTTCTACAAGTAAGAATCAGCTTGAAAAATTTTATGTCATAACCGGGATTTGAACACGGATCTTCGGCTTAACGCGCCGATGCTCTACCATTGAGCTACCATGACAACATGCCAGTCTGACATTTTATGACATAAAATTTTTCAAGCTGATTCTTACTTGTATTAATATCCCAGACATGGATTTAATGTCTATTTCCTTTCCTTCCACTTAATTTCTATTTCTACTCGGCATTTCAAACCAAATAAAAAATATAGTTCCATCTTCCAAAATTTCATAGCTTGAGAACAGTGAGCTTGATTAGTCAACCTTATGCTGTTTATTATTTACTTAATTATGATTTTTGTACCAACTATCTTGTTGCATGCAACTGATTCTTATGCAGTAAAAGAAAGCCTGTAATTCTTGAGAATATTTTAGGATAAAAATTCCTCTTGACACTGACCTTCAGCTTTCCTGTGCTCTCCCAACTGAGCTATACTATTTCCACTTTAAGTTCAAAAGGAGAAGTAAACAAACTCTAAAGTACCACTCCGCCGAGCATGTGACAATACCACGTGGAGATTTACCCGCCACGGAAAGAAACGGAATGAGGATTTGTGTATATTCCAGTGTTCTCAATAGTACTTTTAAAATATTTTTTATGGCGTCCACCATTATTGAAAAATGTGATATTTATTTTGAAAACATCGATACATCTGTACAAAATTAGGCTTAATATTAGTACTTAAGAAAGTCATAGACAGTTAACAAGAAGATATTAACGAGTATAAAAAATTACTCTCATTTTGCAATGTTGGCTGCCCACTTCAGAGGCGTTTTCTTTTTGAATTCATTAATTTCTGTTTGTAACCGCCCCAATCCTATCAGAGCTGTAAGTTACATATAACTTTCGATGAAATTTTTGTCTTGTTCTAGCACACGACTTTCTTGTCCTTACGTAAGTGTTGTATAACCGATATAAGTAAACAAATGAACGCACATTCAGCAGGTCTTACCAAGTTATTGGGAGGGGGCTGTGGCAAGTTCATTCCAAGATGGCGTGCTTGAGCATTCACACAGCCGTCGTAAACGCCTACAATTTACATCTGTTGTAACGGTTTAATTAGTTCACTTAGTTATTAAGCGTCAGGAAAATCTGATCAAATTAATTTTGTTTCATATACAGATCTGCTTCAAAAACGTGTTTTAAAATTTCTCTGCACGAAAATAGCTAGAAAAAGGTACAGTTTGAACCGAACTATTTTATTAAGAGCCAGAGTATGCATACAAAGCAGCAAAAGTTACAGTTCGTCCACTAGCCAATGAGGTGCTCCCTTGTCACATGGCTTTGTTTACATCTACTTTGAACTTAAAGTGAAATTAGTATAGCCAAAGTTTGATTCACAGCTTTAGACGGGATTCCTCTCATATGATCGATCATAGAAACATATCTACACTTTAATGCTTGGTTCCAGGTATGAGTATGTGACTTTATTTTACAGGTGTAATATACCTAAAGAATCTCGTGACCCAGCATTGGGCAGACAGAGAAGTCGAACCTGGACAGCCTCTGCCTTTCAGCATACACGAGCAGGATCGTGCTATGATCCGTGATGCCATCGTAGATGCAGTTGTGCATGCACCAGATCTCATCAGGTTGGTATTGTCTTCATTTAATTTAGTTTAGTTTAGTTTAGTTTACTTTTTCATCCTTCTATCTTACAAAAGATAATGGACACGTCAATACAAATATAAATACAAAAATTCTAAAATACAGAATTACAACGCAAAGCAGTGTGACATAATATATTGTAGTATGGTATCATACTTAACCTATTCATGAAATACAATTACAGTTCATGAGAAAACGAAGTGAATTAGGGTTCTAGAAACTCTTCTGTAGAATAGAAACATTTTCAATTAAAAATTTGTGAAGACTTTGTTTGCAAGTTTTATCTGTGCGCTGCTCTATTATATAAAGTGGAAGCTTATTATACATTTTTATACCATTATAGGTAAAGGAGTGTTTATACAATGCAGTATTATGACTGTTCATAGATTTGAGCTTCCTCTTGTATCATGCTGATGCGTTTCTGAGTATGTCTTAAAATTTTTTATGGTTGCTTTAGTATGTAAAAGAACATTAATATATATAAGCTTTAAAAATAAAATTAAATATATTTAAAAAACAGGATGTTATTATACAGTTGATTAATTCTTAGCAAATTTTAAAAATTAATTAAAAATCTATACAAACTCATAAAATTATCTATAACAAACAAATTATTTATTGATGATGCCCTGTAATTTTTTCTAAGTATCTAGGTAGGGAATAGGTAATGGAATATAAACTATTTTAAGCAATTTATGAAAAAGCATTGCATTCATGTTTGTTATTCTTAAAATTATAGGGTTCAGCTTGCTGTTTGCGTAAGCAATATCGTGAAGCATGACTTCCCTGGACGGTGGACACAGATCGTGGACAAAATCAGTATATATCTTCAGAACCCGGACGCTGCTGGCTGGACAGGAGCTCTGATGTGTTTATATCAGCTTGTCAAGAACTTTGAGTAAGTTATCTGTCAAAATATTTCTTGGCTTCAATGTTCATGTCATGTTGCTTTAAATTGTTTATATATTTACAGTGAAAAGGACTGTCCTTTAAAATGGTGACTATTAAAAAAGTCCTTTAATTGTCCTTTTTTTTTTTTTAGTATGTCCTTTTTTTCAGCGAGTTGAGAACAGTTTCCAGAATTATTAAGGGTTAAGCATTATTTGTTTCTGATGATATGACATTGAGATTTATTTAAGTTCTTCAAATGTAACCAACTTGTAATGTACGGTACATTGTTCTCTCTTTCTCATACTTGTAGACCATGATATACGTTTTTTTTGTACCTTAACCTTTTTTTGTACCTTAACCTTTTTTTTACGTAGTGAATTCAATTTATATACATATAGCCTATCAAGAGAGCATTAAAAAACAAGCTTTTTCTTTTTTTAACATGTTCAAACACAGATTTAAGCTGAAAACATGCAGAGTTTTGTATTCTTAAGTTATTTATAATGTGTACAATCAATTATATATGTATGTATATGTATATGTATTGTATTCTTAAGTTATTTATAATGTGTACAATCAATTATATATGTAGAAAATGACCTTATTAAATTAATAAGTAAAGAATTAAAACTGTGGGAGGAACATGGCTGTGAGGGGTGAAGAGGAGGCCATTTTGAAAAAAAATATACTATTTCCTTTATTTAATAGATAATACCTTAAAAAACTTAAATTTTAGCTGAACGTTTTCTCCAAAAAACTCTGCAGGTTTTCAGATTGTTACAGACTCTTATTCAAGGTCCGTTTTCAATTGCTACAGATGAAAACAGTGATAAAAACAAACTCCAAACTGTACCATATTGTTATTAACGGTATATTAGTATAATGTGTTGTATTTAGCTTTGCCCACAATCCCTTTTCACTCGGTGTGTCTGTCCTTTATTTTAAAACTTTTCAGTTGGACACACTGTATTTTTATTCATATCATGTTGCTTTAAATGGTTCATATATTTATAATAGCCATTGGTCATTTTAAGTAGGGCCTGGATTTCATTCACTTTGCATCTTTTTTGGATCATACTAAGGATTGAAAAAAACTTCGTTTAGGAATGAAACAAAATAAATTTTATGTCAGTTTTCATCGTTCAGGAGCAGTTTTGAAGAGGATTTTAAAGAAAGAAAGGGGGGAAAACAGTTTTTTATCATTTCTAGCTCCTTGTAATGCGTTATTGTCAATCTTTCTGTGCTCAAGATCATGGGTTGTATTGGTAATTTATCACATTTTATATGGTCTATAGCATCTTCTTGAAACTTGCAGCAAATTAAATATTGATCGGTTGATATGGTAGTGAAAATTAAATGAAAACATAACGCAGATGTGAAACATTGTAACATTAACCATTTCATTTGAAGTAAATGTTCACAATGAATCATTTGACTTAAATTTACAGTAATTATTGTACATTGAGGAAACGGGAAGATGAGAATTATCAAATAACGGAAGATAATATTCATGATGATGTTGTATATTATGTTTTATTATAGATACAAGAAGCCTGAGGAACGTGGGCCACTGAACGAAGCCATGAATTTGCTGTTCCCAATGATGTACCAGCTGTGTGTTCGTCTTCTTCCCGACCAATCAGAACAGTCTGTCCTGCTACAGAAGCAGATACTAAAAATATACTTTGCTTTAACACAGGTATGTATTAGTATGACATTCGTTATATTGGTGTTTAATTTAAAACTACAAAGTATTTTTACCCTGAACAGAATGTCTTTTTCTAAGGTCTGTGTTCAACATCGTGAATTTTTTTATTTTTTAAAAAATATTTTTATATCTTTGGTATATCAGATTATATCATTATCTTGGTAAGGGCTGTGTTCACCAGCATGGATAAAATGTTACAGTATCATGGATAATAAAATCCACGATTAATCCATTATTTCAAATAAGCCTTTTGGGTTTCACCACATAGTTTGTCACCTTGGTTTTTGTTTACTACTTGTCTGAACCTTAAAATTTTCTTAAGAGTAACCGACGTCATCTGGTGGGTGTTGTGTGAACTGCGAGGAAAAAATTACTATTGGCTTGCGTCTGGCGCTAAATGTACACATTGCCATAGCAACAGGAAAGTTTCCCCTCACATTGTCTCTCGCTTGTAGTTCTACAAAAGTGTACTAGATTTCTCACTGTTTGTGGGGGCGTGGTGCATGCCAGATAATTTCGTTTTCGCCTTGAATCTTGCACAAAAATTAATGTCGTCATAGATGTCCAAATACGACATACGTTCCTTTATCTACCTAGGGTGCCTTATTCTGCACTCTGCTTCATATTCCTCGTCATTGTCATTTCTCAGATGTTCCAATCGCCTATGCACCATCTTGATATTGCATTTAGCTTGGTTTATCCTGTTTTGCTGATATTTCACTGGTAAAGCATTAGCTTGGATATTATAGAAAAACAAAGTTACTGTAGCTGGTGAAACGCAAAATGAACATTATCGCAACTTTTCAGTCTAAAATGCAGGATCAGACAGATTATTGGCATCGGTGAACACAGCCCTAAATTTGCTTTTAAATTACAATTATCACCTATGCTCAGTATTTAAAACCATAGAAATTTAACCTGTTTTAAAAAATATAATTTATTTTAACATATTCAACATATATTAGTAGCATAAGCACTAGTCTAGAGATATAAAAACTTTATTCATACAATAAATTAGTCTCAACTATTACTAAAAACTCTTAAAACTCAAAAAGTATTTAAAGTCCATAAATTTGAAGTCTTGTATTAAAATGCAGATACTGTCCTCTTCCTACTATGCATTTCGATGCTAATACATCAGGTGATTTTCTGCATAACTGTGTGTAGCTCAGTAGGAAAATGAAAATAATTGGGGGAAAAAAAAATGCAGCCCTAAATCTTTCAAGTGTCACACATCATTTATCTTGATTATCAGAAGCTCTGGGAAGTGAGTCTTGTTACAAGTAGTGAGAATTTGATTTGTTACAGTACTGCCTGCCGTTAGATCTGATTTCCCGTGAGGTGTTCTCACAGTGGATGGAGATAGCCCGTGCTGTGGCAGACAGACCTGTACCAGAGCAGACTAATGCAGTGGACGAGGAAGACAGAGTAGATTTGCCTTGGTGGAAATGCAAGAAATGGGCTCTGCACATTCTACACAGGATGTTTGAAAGGTCTGTTACAAAGTTAATATTAAAATAGTTTCTCCTTCAGTTTTCTGCAGTATTGCCAGATCTGAAAACTGAAAAAAAATCTATTCTTATATGAAGTTATTTTTTCCACCTTAATCACTAGTGTGGGGAGGTTACTGTAATACTTAAAAATACCATATGCAGGTACAGTAAAACTTGTTCAAAGCGGAATCGTAGGGGACCAAAAGAATTTTCCAAATTGGACAAGTTTCCGGATTACACAAAATATACTAGGGTACATAAATGTTATCAATTACTGTACCGTGCGCCAAAAATGTGAATTTGTAATATGCAAATACTGTGATTAATTACAAACCTACCTTAATTTACTTTACTTTACTTTTATATACAGTAAAATACTACACCATTATTAATAATTAATAACACTAACACCATATAATTATGCAATTACTGTAGGCTAACTGTTTTCTTCCCTCATTATCGCTAGGTTTATTTCACTTTTGTCGCCACATATCGGGACATGGGTCCGGACAAAGGCAAGTTTTTAGCCCGCGCGTTTACAAACCATTCCAACACTATTTAATTAATTTCTTCATTTCCCGTCTTCTTTGCTTTTCTCTTCATTTGTCCGTTCCCCTTCATCCATTCCTCCCTTATCTTACCTTTGTTCTTTAAAGTTTCATAAGTTTGCGTTTTACCGCATTTGAAACGCAAAATTATTTCGTGCACAGAAAGTTTGTCTCTCTCACTCGCCTCGATCACCTTCATTTTTTCATTTATCATGAGCGATACGTACTTTTTGTTCGACATGATGATTTTACTTAAGATGCTACAAGCAGTACAAGCCAACTGAAACTGAAGCCTGGCGGAAAATAGAAAACAAAGCAGGTACCGTAGCAGATTTCTTGACTACTGGGTAAATTCCATTGTTGGCCGAAACATAAAGCCACCGCCCTGTATACTCTAACGGAACTCTCAGGGCTGTACAATATTCGTGCTAAGAAGTAATGTGTTCACACAGACGTGAATAACAAAATACGTATTGTAATGCAGTAGAACATACAATGCTGCTTTTCCGCATTATAGAATAAATTGCTACTTAAATCTTAAAATTTGCATTCCGTTTCCGCGTTAAGCATGTTCCGTTTTATACAAAATCAGAGATGCCAACCTTGAAAGGTGGTTATCAGTAGTGTGAGTCTAATCGGATGGTGGGAGACTCGACGTCTCGGGCAAATTAATACAGTATATGCAATTTCAAACTTCAACATGCACTAAGCACAGGCCTTCCGTATACTGCTTTCGATACTGCTGATTTGTCGCAGTTCGTTTTTGTCCATCACACTCTTCATTGGTTTTACGTTTACACGACATATTTCCTCAATATGCTACTTGCACTGCAACACTCAATTAAACTTCTAGCAAGCAACGGCGTCGGCAGTCGTCAGCGGCATTACAGTGATAATAAAAAATTGGAAATATGTTAACACCAAAGATGTTATAACTACAATAATTATGATATAACTGTAAGATATAACATCTTTGGTTAACACACACTCGCATCAAAAACGAAAAATTTAAAAAATAGATATTGGGATTCGTAAAATCCATAATATTTAGTGCAATTTCCGTATTGCCGTAGCACAGTCAAGAAAATCGTAGAAACTACGGAAATTCCGTAGCAGTTGGCATCTCTGCAAAATATTGACATTTAAAAATGTATTGCGTGCGTCGGGACCGAAATATTTGTATGCTTTGGACAGATTTCTAGATTATACACGTGCCGCTTTGAACAAGTTTTACTGTATTACATAATGATTGTAGAAACTCAAGAATTGTACTGAATAAGTCAAAAAATTTCTCAGTTCTTCTATGATTGTACTGTATATAGTGTTTTATCTAGTATGTGACTAAATATTATCCAACTTGATAATATACAGAACATCATTAATTGTAATATTACATAATTATCCTACTCATGTATCACAATTATATAATACTAATTACTAGGGCCCGGATTTTTATGTGGTAAAAAACTTAATAATATTTATTTTTTATGTGCTAAAAATGTTTAAAATATGTGCTAAAACTAAAAAAAATATTTTTCTGAAAAAGAAACAAAAACACCAGAATGTGTACTAAAACTCACCAATTGCAGCTAAACATCAGATGTAAAATGCTGACTGGAGTTGCAGTGCGCAACAAATGTCATCTCCAGATTATGGATCACAAATCTGAAGTAGTTAGGATCGCCGCACAGTTGGTCGCCAAATTTGAAGTAGTACGGTGCGTCGATGTTAGGCCACACGTATGGGAGCCAAATTTGAAGAAGTACGGTCGCCGATTATTTCCTCAGCTATTTGTGAAACTCTCTCGGGGATTTCGTGTGGTCGATATTTTAAATAATACACACTTATGATGTTGATTGTAGTTTATTTAAAGCTTGTACGCCGATATTAGCCACTGTAATATTATAATAAAGCTAATGCAATGAGGCGGCAGTTTGGTGAATCCGGAGGACGTCTGTACTCGGCAAGTGGCGATCTAATAATACTTTGTTATTATGGCGACTGATGAGTGAATAATACGTCTACATGGCGATGGCAGGAGAGTAATGCGTAATGCGTGCTTGTGCTGAAGGGTTACCATTTATATAGCCTCCCATATATTTCTCGTGAGCCGCGATATCTCGAATGTAAAAGGGTTTACAACTTTAATTCCATAATAAATCTGGCTCTGCCATTGGCTAATTATTCAACTTTAACCAGCGTCCTTCTTTGAAAATTCTGTTAAGCGGACTCAATGGGGAATTCCCTTCACACACGTTACTTGTTATACCTTAGGACATAACAGGCACAAGTACAGCGTCATCCTGATTTCATCATGATAAAATCTCGAAATTAAGCTTTTCTGACTTACTAATCAAAATTCTAATATTGAAATCATAATTTCTGAATTAAAATATGCCTATAGGCTATTGTCATATCTTAATACAGCTTCAAAATGCCCCTTAATATAAGGAAACATTAAACTTCCAAGCAGGTAAGTTTAATTTTTCTTATATTAACAACCTCAAAGTAACTCAATAATTTTGATTTTAAGTGGCACACTATTCAAGATTACAAAATTTAAATATAAATATGGAATACATGAGTATACATTGGATATATTACATATGAAGTTTAGAATTAAAGAAAATTATGTTCACTCATATCATGTTTTCCTTATCATTTCAAAAATTAAACTTATCCTTTTTCCTATATTTTCCTCTTAATCATCATTATCATGGATATTTATCCTATCTTAGTTTCCTTCATCAAGTATTTATTTTATACTTTCTTTCAACAGATCATCTTATATTTAACCAAATTCTTTAGTGATTATAAGGGTTACTATTTATCTTGAACATCGGTATTAACTATAAACAATATTATCAATATTTTGTTCTATTCAAAATAACTAAATTAAAATAGAAAAATGTAGTGATAAACATAAACATACATACATTACATAGTAAATATCATACTTTTAACAGATAGCTATCATTATTTACATCCCTTCATCGAATTACTACAACATGTGGGGTATTTATTTTAAATCATAACTTACTTGGAATTCAATCACACTTGATATATTATGAAAATTACATTTATACATTCACTTGCTGATATCACCACCACACATGGAAACGCATTCGTATGTCACTCAGACCATACGTTGGATGTAAACAATGATGCTACAGGTTATGGATTAGATTCACACTTTCTAACCACAAAATGTTTAGCCTTTTCAATTCTTTACGAAGATCTTAGTGGGTGTATCAGTGGAATATATTGGAACTATGTTCATGAAGGCTGGTTAGAATTGGCATACCATCATGCATTAACATTCTAGCATTGATTAATCATTCGCAAGGGTGTTTATCACTTTGTTTGGTAATATTATGTGGAGAACTCTCAACACGATCATTCATTCTTATACAATACATAACACTCAACATTCTTTGTTGATATTGGTTATTATTTTGGCGTTGTGCCTTTACCTTGAAATTCTTTAGATAATTGTTATTCATCCTAGTACAGCATATTCTATATATGTATCAGTCATAATAGCTTATATCAACATTTTATTTTTCCTCCATCCAGAACTTAAAATTTTTTTTATTTAAAATTGATACGGCACTGTAAATAATTTCAAATACATCAGCTATATGTTTATCATCCTCATTTATATTTTCTTTTGACACAATAATTATATTTATCTTCCTTTGGTAGTTACTAACTTCAATTGTGTATTTCCTATCAAGTCAACCTTATATACTTGGCAAAAATTAGCGTAATCAGCAAAATAATTTTTAAGAACCATATTTTATCAATCCTCAGTAAAGTAAGTTAAATGCTATCAATCTTTTCTCTTAAGCATCTCCTCCATGAAATTCTTATTTCCCTTACAACTGTAGTCCCTTCATATGCCACGAACATATTTACTTCACAATAACATCTACTCAACAGTAGGAATAACAATATCGTTGCTTATCCTCACAACTATTTATTTACTTAACATCATGGAACTCTCAACATGATTTAATCATTTATTTCCTGTGGCTATCTTCTATCTCATTCACGCATCTACGGCGGATACATATTCAATAATATAATTCTTATAGGGAACACTACACTATTCTCTTTCATTAGTTGACACCATCGGAGGGCAATTTATAGAATCTTTACTACTCAATCTTCTGATCTTAAGAAAATGGTTCAAATTATAATCAATCCTATTGATCAAAATATTAACTACCTGTATTCACTTTAATTATTCAACTTGGTTGTAACAAAATTCATTAATCACGCTGATATCTCATATTCGTTGATATTTTCATTATGAGGAAAATCTACAATAACATTTTAATTTATTAGTTTTAATTTTGCCGTAGACATATTCTGTTCACTCATGACTTTTCAATTAATGGATGGGTAATCTAACATTTTTCCAGAATGTTGTTACATGCTATTATGTACCTAACCTTTTTATCAAAACAATTTTACATCATTTATATCTCTATGAATGTATTTTAACATGATCGACATCATTTTTATTTACATGAAGTTAGTAAACCTCATTCCAAGATTTTGGATATGGTATTGTAGGAGGATTTAGATTCCTGATTCTCCATGCACCTTTGTTTATTAACTTTCCTACATTTGCTCCGTTTTTAGCAATCTTATTGACGTTTCTTATATTCCCTTCAAGTTTACAATAACCTTGACCTAATACATTCCAAAGAATACTATAGTTGTTCCTTTGATTCTTGGCAGTATACTGGTTGATACTTTCTATTTCTTTCTGAATATTTATCATCATCCAATCTACCTGAACATTCTTTCGTTCTGGGAATCTATTCCAGTTCCTGAAATTTTCTGCCCCTACCTCAAATTTTTCAAAATTTACATTTTGAATACAATTAATATTTCTTAAGCATGATCGAAAATTATCCTGGTTGCTGGTTGAAATGTTTGCATTTTTCCTGACATTTTCTTTGAAATTAGAATCAACATTCTTTAGATTTCCTGATTCTAGCTTTTTCCTATCATCCCTATTTTCCTGGATAGCAATTTCATTAATCTCAATATTATCTAATTCTGGAGTCATATTATCATTCTTGTATTTGCTATCAGCTGTTTCTAACCTTCTATTAGTTTCATCATTAACCTTGCCATCAGCTGTTCCTGACTCTACAGAAATACTATCTTTGACCTCGCTATCAGCTGTTCCTAACTTTTCAGTAACAATCCTATCATTGACCTTACTATCAGCTGTTTCTACATCAGGATTTACATTATTCACTTTTGCTCCTATCAGAATATCTACCTCAGTATCTTTTACTGGAACTTTTACTGTTACTGGTTTATTTCTGACTTCGGTTACTCCCCGGCCTATGCTAGCTATATTCTGATTCACCTTGCTTCTTTCCTTACTGACATCTTTTCTTATTTCATTCATACTATTTCTAATTTCCTCTTTCATGTCAGTATTTGACCTATCTATTTTATTACTCAGTTCTATGTTTGATTTTACTATCCTATTACTCATTTCTTTCATTTCCCGCATTACACTCTGCATCATATTCATTAGAACAATCATTTCCTCTCTTGACAACATCATCTCTTGACCCTCAAAATTATTTACTCTAATCTTTTCAGTATTCTGTTCTAAGTTCGCCATTTTTTCTGATCTATGTAAATTTTCGTCACACGCAATTTTCTTCTTTGGAGCACTTAGGTAAATAAAAGGTCTTACTTGGAAAATAGTATGTGTATACTATTTATCGGTGCTTCCCTCGTAGTGAAGAATTCGTCACTTGTTGCGGGCCAGATGTTTTCGTCACGGTCTGTACAGCTAGCAGATCACCACCTTCGACCTTGATTTTCCACTGCCTCCAGTCTTCCTCACGCTCAGCTGTTCCACTCGCTGTTGCTCTGGACTTCCCCGCTGTTATTCCGTGGATGTATCTTCGACACTGGATCTGCTCCAGTTGGGCCGCCAAATTTGAAGTAGTTAGGATCGCCGCACAGTTGGTCGCCAAATTTGAAGTAGTACGGTGCGTCGATGTTAGGCCACACGTATGGGAGCCAAATTTGAAGAAGTACGGTCGCCGATTATTTCCTCAGCTATTTGTGAAACTCTCTCGGGGATTTCGTGTGGTCGATATTTTAAATAATACACACTTATGATGTTGATTGTAGTTTATTTAAAGCTTGTACGCCGATATTAGCCACTGTAATATTATAATAAAGCTAATGCAATGAGGCGGCAGTTTGGTGAATCCGGAGGACGTCTGTACTCGGCAAGTGGCGATCTAATAATACTTTGTTATTATGGCGACTGATGAGTGAATAATACGTCTACATGGCGATGGCAGGAGAGTAATGCGTAATGCGTGCTTGTGCTGAAGGGTTACCATTTATATAGCCTCCCATATATTTCTCGTGAGCCGCGATATCTCGAATGTAAAAGGGTTTACAACTTTAATTCCATAATAAATCTGGCTCTGCCATTGGCTAATTATTCAACTTTAACCAGCGTCCTTCTTTGAAAATTCTGTTAAGCGGACTCAATGGGGAATTCCCTTCACACACGTTACTTGTTATACCTTAGGACATAACAGGCACAAGTACAGCGTCATCCTGATTTCATCATGATAAAATCTCGAAATTAAGCTTTTCTGACTTACTAATCAAAATTCTAATATTGAAATCATAATTTCTGAATTAAAATATGCCTATAGGCTATTGTCATATCTTAATACAGCTTCAAATCCTTGCCTATTATCCGAGAATAATGCCTTACATTGAGAAAAGGAACGTTCTACAGTCGGTCAAATAAAAAACGTCGGGACTCGTATGCTGTTAAAATTAAAGTTTTGACGCATTAGTTCACAAGTTTCCTATAAAAAACACAAAATACAGGTGATTTTCGGAACATATGAGGCCATGCGGCAGGAGGGAAAATATGAACGAGGAGGGAAAAAATGAAAATCGCGGAAAGCGCAACACACGATATTCAACTTAATGCATTGTCATAATTCATTTTGCTTTGTGTCATCGCCACATACAAATGCTAACGTGAGAGAAAGTGTAGTTAGGGCTGTGATTGACCTGCATTTTTCGGTCTCGGAAGCAGCGAGAAGGTTCCATATTTATGAAAGAGCAGCTCAGAGAAGGGAACTTGACTATAATGCAACCGGAAGTTTTCATAGCAAACGTTGATCTGGCCGGACGCGTATTTCGATGCTAGGATTGGTTGCAGAAGTTGAGCGTAAGTTATTGATTTTGCACTAGAAGTACCGGTATTATAAAATAAAATCTTAAAAAAATGCTCCTTGAATAAACATATTCCTCGCGAATCAAATTATTAATATTATAGAAATTTGCAACCAAGAATATGGCGGATTTGAGGCATATAGCCACAGCCTTCTATACATGTTTGTTTTGGAACAAAACTGACTAAATAATCAAGAAAATACATGGATAGACAAGAGGCGTGTGTGAACCTAACCTTAAGTCTTCCTGTACATGCGCATATGCTCGTTCGTGATACTTAATCAAATACCGCCCGACGTTTTTTATTTGACCGACTGTACATCACACAATGTTAACCTTGCATATTTGAAGAGGTGTACTGTATATCACTAACACACACATGATCAAGTTCACTTGTGTTTTGACCTTCCAAAACTTGAGCGACTTTGCAGAGGGGTAGCCACCATTTTTCTCAAACACACCTTTAAATTTTGTTCTTAGAACTTCTATTTTCGAACATGAGATAGTGTTAAGTTATCTTTCAACATATTGTATTTCTTTAACTGAACTACGCAATGTTGAGATTGGGTTCTGTTCTTCCCCGATAAGCAAGTGCAAGTGAATCACTCTCACCTCATTGCAAGTGAAGCATTTGTGTTGAATTCATTCGAGATACAAATTTTTGTTGTAAAATGTTAAAAGAGAATGAGGAAAAGTACTAAAATATTTATTTATGGAGAATATATCGAAAATATCTATTCATATAACTTTTTTTGTAAAACATGTATTTTTATGAAAATAAAATTTACAATTTGCGGTTTTCGGACCTTGATATGAGCATCAGGAAAAAAAATTACATAAAAAATCCGGAAAAGTACTAAAATATGTATTTATGGAGAAAATATCGAAAATATTTATTCACATAACATTTTTTGTAAAATATGTGTTTTTTTGTGAAATAAAATTTGGAATTTGCATTTGCCGGACCTCGATTTGGATATAAAACTTTGTTTTAGGAATGCACGCATCAGGAAAAAAAAATATTTTTTTACATACAAATCCGGGCCCTACTAATTACATAAAAAATAATATTGATTCCTTTTAAACATCTATCCAATTCTAACCTTCCCACACTAGTGCATAAGGTGGTAGCTATTATCATCGAACATTGATCGATCTTGAGACCTTGACAGTAGCAGCTGAAAACTGCGTAATAAATAGCCTGTATTTAAAATAAAATCAATTCTGTTTATGAATTCATGTTGTGTTGTCAAAATCTGTTGTTTTGAAGAAAATGAGCAAAATGAAACTCAATTTGATCGAAGCCATAAGCTGGCAGTTAATGGAGAAGACAACTACGATGTCTGGCAACCATCTGATGCGAAGGTCATGGCAGGCTTCTTCTGCTTCATGAATTTAGGCCTTAGACCTGTTTCCACATCAAGAGGTCGAGTCTCTCCATCTAGCAATTGGGCGCCCTCTGTCTTCTTTTGCCTTTAGGTTGATAATGAAGTAAAATCCGTGGTAATATGTCTAGTGGCATTCTTTCTATATGTTATGTTCATATTGCCGTCACTTTTGTAGCAAACTCTTGATTTTTTAAATTTCTGTTATAGGATGGAAGCAACAGCTCAGGAAAGATGTACTAAAATGTTAACACTTTCCACACTGTGCCATTTTACAGAGTTATCATCCTGTAAACCGAGTGTTTTCGTCCGTTTTTGTGATTTAAAAAAATATATATACAATATGTATTACAACATAATTAATTATTTAGCCATGAAGATTGAAACTTCCTCTTTTAGAAATATTCTTTTTTATATTCACTCTCATATAAACTTATCACAGGCAGATAAATGGGAGACTGTTTTAAGGATTTATTTTTTTTTTTTTTCCAGAAATAATTTTTTCCAGGTTTAGAGGGTTAAAAACCTATTTATTGCAAAATTACAAACTAAACTTACAGAAATAATACATAATATAGAATGCTGGTTGCATATTGGTTGCATATTGTCCAGTAATTAACACGTGTGTGATTTTGTTTGAAGCTTTCTGGCATACACAGTCCAATGTTACACACTTTGCACTACCATCTTCACTCCCTTCTAACTTTTTGTCCAGTTTCTTTCTTTCCTTTGTCTGTACACATATTGTCTTCATCAGTAGATACATCATGATATGATACAGAAGAACCAGAATAAACATTTTGATCAACAGGAGAAAAGCCTAAAAACAGAATTCATCCGATTCGGAAATCTTCACGAACGCTAACCTAGCTTGTTGATGTTGTGGTAATTGCAGTAGGCCGATATAAATTCGATAGAAAAGTCTATATAAATTGACAGAAGTGTATGAAGCAGATTCTGTTGGGAATTTATAAACTGAGCTTCATGTTTATCTGTTCAAAAACCTGTATTTCACCATGTGTTCTCTCATTGCTGAGCATGGGAACGCATGCAACATAAGGGATATGGTCTTGGTATGGGAAAGCATGGGAAACATATGAAAGATATCTGGCATTATAAATAAAATCATAAAATCTACCGAAGTTTTGGAAGCCCTTGAAGACACAGTTCCCCAATTCAACACAAAACTTTTCAGAGGAATAGGTGGTTTCCATGAATGACAACCAAACATGAGAAGTGAAATCCTCACATTATCATTCTTTGCGGTGGTGACTTATACATCAGCAGCATTGAAAAGGTTAATGACCTAACAGCTCCACCACAAGTCAGACTTGTGTGTTGCAGCTGAAGTTAGTGCGTCTTCCTTTGAGGCCATGATATATTTGCGGTCATTGGAGTTTTACGTAGCTTTTTTAGAATGGTTATTGTTTCTCAAAAAATGTAAAGGTTAGTTAAAAATTTACTTTACTACATGAGTTGACTATACACTCTTTTACCATTACCATTGAAGCGTGTATAGTCAACTCATGTAGTAAATTAAATTTATTATGGTTGCTTCACTTTTTCTAATTTTCTATTTAGTTCATGAATCAGTTACCTATCCAATATAAGAATATGTGTCTATTGTCGTAAACTTATAATATATACTTATATTTAATTAATGAAGGAAGTTTACACAGTGAAGTTATTAAATATATATAAGTATATGAGTGGAGATTTAATACACTGAACTTCACTAAATTTAGTGAAGTTCAGTGTATTAAATCTCCACTCATATACTTACATATTTATAATATATAATTGTTGGAATCTCACAGTGAATTGATAATGAATATCAATAAACATACTTTTGAACACACATACTTCACTTGGAAGGTATTTTACATGTGTATTCAAAAGTATATGTATTGATATAGCTGAAGTGAATTGGCTTAATAATTTATAAATTTAAACTTTGTAGGTATGGAAGTCCAGGAAATGTAACCAAAGAATACAAGGATTTTGCAGAGTGGTATCTGAAGACATTTTCTGGTGGAATTCTGGAAGTCCTGCTGAAGATTCTGGATCAGTACAGAAGGAAAATATATGTTTCCCCTCGCGTCATTCAGCAAACCATCAATTATATAAATCTAGGGTAAGTTCATTTGATACAGAAACCTCTGTGTAGGTAGGTACAGTCGGTCAAATAAAAAACGTCGGGCGATATTTGATTAAGTATCACGAACGAGCATATGCGCATGTACAGGAAGACTTAAGGTTAGGTTCACACACGCCTCTTGTCTATCCATGTATTTTCTTGATTATTTAGTCAGTTTTGTTCCAAAACAAACATGTATAGAAGGCTGTGGCTATATGCCTCAAATCCGCCATATTCTTGGTTGCAAATTTTTATAATATTAATAATCAATAGATTCGCGAGGAATATGTTTATTCAAGGAGCATTTTTTAAATATTTTATTTTATAATACCGGTATTTGTAGTGCAAAATCAATAACTTCTGCAACCATTCTAGCATCAAAATACGAGTTTCCTATGAAAACTTCCGGTCGCATTATAGTGGAGTTCCCACCTCTGAGCTGCTCTTTCATAAATATGGAACCTTCTTGCTGCTTCAGAGGCCGAAAAATGCAGGTCAATTACAGCCCTAACTACACTTTCTCTCAAACTAGCATTTGTATGTGATGCGATGACACAAAGCAAAATGAATTATGACAATACATTAAGTTGAATATCGTGTATTGCGCTTTCCGCGTTTTTCATTTTTCCCTCGTCGTTCATTCTTTCCCTCCTTTCGCATGGCCTCATATGTTCCGAAAATGACCTGTATTTTATGTTTTTTTATAGGAAACTTGTGAACTAATGCGTCAAAACTTTAATTTCAACTGCATACGAGTCCCGACGTTTTTTATTTGACCGACTGTACTAGGTAGAACTAGGGAACAGATTTTAGGTAAATACTTTTTTTCCCCTGCTTGTAGTTACAAGCGTGAAACTAAGTATAAATGTTAAACATATCACTAATCTTATTTCACATAAGAGTACATAATTTTAGAAGAAAGAAAAAAAAAAGTATTATCCGAAGTATTTTTCAATAATTTACTTACTAGCACATAATTACTACAGTGGAACCTCGTTAACACATTTTTCTAGGGACCGAAAAAAATAGATGTCTTAGACGGGAAAACATACTACTGAAAATTTAAAAAAAAAATGAAGGGCATATTTGAATCTCGTGGATTCACGGCATTCATAAATAGAGGTGTTTTTTAAGTTTAAAGCAGTGGGATAGATGGGTTTTTGAAGTTTCAAGCAGTGGGATAGAGGGGTTTTTGAAGTTAACTCTGATTTTCAACATGGCATTATATAAGTTAGTACTTTAGGGGGTTTTGAACCTCACATATAAATAAACCAATTTAAACCATCCATACACATCTGTTGATGTACATAAGTAAGAAAATATAATTTGGCATTTAGGGGATTTTGAATCTAGAGGATTCATTTATGGCAGATGTGTTTTCTAAGTTGCTCAGTACCACCCAAGAGTGCACCTAAATGACTCAGAATTATTCACAGTGACTATGCCAAGCCATTAGTAACGAGAGATTTATATTACATAAATTAATACATAGACCTAATAAATTGATTTGAAGAAATTAAATAAAACTTGCTAAATTGAAGGAATGTATTGGAATTGGGGCCACATTGCTGAAAAAACTGGCGGAATTAAAAAAAAAAAGCATCCACTGTATTCTGACACATCAAACATGAAATCCACAATCTATTAACACACATAAAATAACTGGAAGTGAAATTGTGCAGAATGTTCAGTGATCAAAGTCATGTTCACAGACACAAATAGCTAATGAAATGAAATCCAATATCCACGTGAGAGGTACAATCTGCTTTTTTTGGCCTACATTTCTTCTAACATCCTAATATTTTCTTCTCTACACCACATGAACCGTAAGAAATTTAGAACATATTTTACTACCTGGAGAACACATGTGAACAAAATTATCATGATAAAAAATTGTGGCTAAACAGCTGACGCTGGAAAATCCTCGCCAAGTCAAAATGACCATTGAGAAGCTACTACATGGATCAAAATGGCTGACGATTGGTCCCGTAGACCAAAGGTTCAGACTTGACACCAGAGAGCACAAGAATTCTGACATTAGATCACACGATCGGATCCGCAAACAAGGTTTGTGTTTGGCAATGTGTGGTTGGCATGCCCAATACGAACGTATTAAGCATGAAACCAAAACGTGTTAAAGGAGGATTTAAACATGTAACTAGTAAGATTGGGACCAGACTTCCAAAACTGATGTACTATGCGGGGAAAACATAATAATGAGGAATGTGCTAACAAGGTTCCACTGTGTTTAAAAATAAAGGTACGCAAAATGCTATTAACTTCTCTCACCATAAATCTCAAAATATTGGGTAGTAAAATTTTAACGAGTTGACTGTACAGAGCTCGCCTACAAACTGAAAGCATGGACCACGTCAGAGACAGAGGTGGCGGGAATTCGAATGCAATCGAAACGTGCTGAGTGGAAAACATTGACGGTATAACGCTAGTGTCCACTTGGTTAACTAAAGCGCGTGGAGCCGTGGACAATATTTTCACTGTGGACTTGAGCACTCCACGCATGCGCACTGCCAATGACATGTTCAAAGTTTAACGGCCGCGAAGCTTTCAGATTCCAGGTGCGCTCTGTTCTCATTTTTATAGAAGTGTTAAAATCTGACATGTCATATGAACTGTGACTCGACCTTCTTTATGCACCGAGCTTTTGAATTTCACTAGACTACTGAAGATGCACAGTTCCTTATTTACCTTCAATATAATTATATCACTTTGACGACTACACACAAAGAACATTTTTAGTTACTTGTCAAAACTTATACAATGCAATTTATTCAGTCTGTTTACTTAACAGACTTTGCACATGCCCACATGAATTATATATATAATATATTCCTTGCTGTAATTGTTCATGACCATTTTCGTGTTAATTTTTGTCATTTGCCATTTTGCAGATTATCTGTGGAATTGACTGAACAAATGTAAACGATATGTGACAATAAATTAACATTAACAACATTAACAACAACATACCCACAGTTCCCATGCCAATTCCATGGATAATCATGATTTTACTTAATTTAAAGTAAGGCAGTTCGATTAGTTCCTCTATTTAGAGTACCTGTAGTATATATCCTGTATTGAAATATGTTTGTTGAGGAAATAATTTATGTGTTTGATGTGTTCTGTTGACAGTGTTAGTCATGCCTTCTCTTGGAAGTTCCTGAAGCCACATATGTTCGCCATAGTTCAAGATGTGCTGTTCCCGATTCTGTCGTATTCACAGGCTGATGAAGAGTTATGGAACACAGATCCGTACGAGTACATTAGAGTGAAATTTGGTAAGATTAATGTTTTGACACTTCCTTCTTACTTTCTGAATACACTATAACCTCTATTTACTTTTTGTTGGAGGAATCAAGAAGCCTAGATTAACAACATATCCATGTAGGCTAAATGGGAGAATTCACTTTTTTACCCTCCATTGTTACTAGTTTAATAAGTGTATGGATGAGGTCCCTGGACATCCTGTAAAATACGGGAATGCCCCTTTTTTGCTGATGCATCCCATTCTCCCGAAAGAAGTCTTTGGGATGCAGGTTGTCCAGTTCAATTCAATTCAAGTTTATTCACCAATTCAAAACTGTACAGTTTCTGGTTTCATCAGGATACAAACAATACATGTTTAAATACAAAGTAGTAGATTGCAAACAGATGTAGTGGGATTGTAATCATTGCTTTAAGGAGTAGTTTGTAGTTAATTTATGGGTTTGTAGTTCTTGCAAAATTCTTCATACTCATTGATCTTATAAAAGGAGTTAGATAATAAGAATTCTTTTAGGCCTCTCTTAAATCTGGATGGAGAGCTTATCTTTTTAATGTGCGTTGGTATCATATTGTAGAATTTGTAGCCTGAGAATCTGTGGTGTGTTGTTTAGTGTCGAGCATGGAAGGAACATTATAAATGCTATTATAAAAGTAGGCAAGCCTGTAGTATTAATAACACTGACTTGTGTAATTGCAAAATATTTAAAGTAAAAAATACAGCAGTATATTACATTAAAAGTTTAACACACAAATTTGTGTCTGTGACTTGTAAGCGACTTTAAAACTTGAAAGAAAATAGGACATGCTCACATAATGCCATGGGAATGTATTGTTACATTGTTTTCTAACATGGATCATATTTCTGAGAACCCTGTGTTCTGGAATATTTGAAAAGGAATTATTGTAGTCTACTGCCAAACCCATAAATTTGACAACTTAATTAATGAAATTCAATTCACATAGTACTTGTATATTGCATGTCTGAAAATTTGCTTATCCAAAATCACCCTGCCCCAATTGTGTAGGATAAACAGGGGTTCTAGTGTAGATAAGTTTTATTGCGTTGCCCATAATTTTCCTGCAGGTGTGGAAGTGCTTTTCCTGACAAACACAGTGTATCAAGGTTCTACTGAACCTAAAATACTGAGGTTTAGGCCTTTTTGTTTTTATTTTCTTAAATCTTACTGTTACAGATGTGTTTGAGGACTTTGTTTCGCCTGTCACAGCAGCTCAACAGTTGCTTCATTCATGTTGCAAGAAAAGGAAAGATATGCTTCAAAAGACCATGCACTTCATTATGCAAGTTCTAACTTCACCAAATGCAGACCCGAGGCAAAAGGATGGTGCACTACATATGGTAAGGTCTTACGTCATTCTGTAAGTAGCAAATTGTTTGTGATGAAATGGCGAATTCCTCTTCCCCTTAAAAACTACTAGAAAATTTAAAAACAAATTTATAAAACTAAATTATGGAACGGCTGGAAAATGTAAAGGCCAGCCTTATACAGGGTCCGTCAATGAAACGGGATGATTGTAGGTGGCCATGAGACAAAATTCGGAGGTAGTGGGGGGAAGACAACTGGCGCGTCACAATCTGGACAATCTACCATTACTTGCAATGGATTGTTGGACAGGTGAACAACGTGGTTATGTAGTGAAAGCATATTATAAAAATGGTCCAAGTTTTGTGCAAACTCAACGTGCTTTTCGACGTTATTTTAACATACCGTGTAACCAACCTGTTCCGTCAGATAATGCAATTCGAACATGGATAAAGAACCTCGAGCAAATGGGTTTGATGTCTAAAAAAAGAGGCGGGAGTGTAAAAACTGTTCGAATGCCTGAAATCATCGCAGCTGTTCAAGAGGCTATTGTCAGAAGTCCATGCCGATCAGCCCAACAACATGCCCTTCGCATTGGAATAAGTGACTCATCTGTGAGAAGGATTCTCCATAAGCACCTTACTTTCCACCCTTACAAACTTCAAATTGCGCAATCAATCAGACTATCAACAAAAAAATTAAATTTTGTGAAATTATGCTCCAAGAATGCCTTAACTGCAATGGAGGACATTTGGTAGACGTAGTGTTCAAAATATTTTTTTTTTGTATTGAACCCAAAATGGCTATTCTTGTACTATCGATTATTTAGTAAAAAGATATTTAAAAAGTTTTTTTCAACAAACAATTACTTCATTCCATCATCCCGTTTCATTGACGGACCCTGTATCACCACCAGAAAGAATAAAATTAGAAACTGTATTTCTTCATCTTTCCGATATGAACAAAATCAGTTAACCCTTTTGTTGTCATGCAGCGGTACAATTAGTATTGTCCTCATCGTCTGCTGAGTGCCAGTCTTTTTATTGGTTCTACCTACCCAAGAGTGCCATGGCTTTCTACACAAAATGCACAGTTGTAGAAAATATACATAAAGGACAGAGTTTTTCCCCCAGGGATAATTTTTCTATTTGTATTAACAGAGAAACACACAATTTGGTTAATATTATTTATAATTTGTTGTGTTCCTATTATATTTATCGCTACATAACATCGGTATGATCATATTATCTTTATCACTGCTGCTTTCAGATAAATCACTGTCACAGGGTAAATCACCTGAGTAAAAACTGCACTGTTCCAAACCCTCTAATAATTATTTATCATCTTTTCCAACAACAAAAATATGTCTTGTGAACATTGTTCCACTATTACTACCAAACAAAGGAATTGCATTGAAACGACAATGTTCGATAACACAAGTCAACAGCCAAAATGTATTCGAGATAAAATTAACCATACATTACTAATTTGGGGTCGCTAAACACGAAAATGACATCCATTTTTGTCTGTTAGTTCTCATTTCTACGATACACAGGTCAGGTTGTTTTACTAAAAACAGGATTTTAGCCGAGTAACTTTGTTTGAAACAGACTGTACCGGAAATTTAAGGGTGAATTTATGGCTCCAGCATATAAGTCAAACCCTCAAACTGATATTCCTTTATAAATTCAGTTCAGTTCTTGCTTTGTGAGTGAGAAAACTGTCTATCAGTGTACTTTGAAATAGTTAAAATAGGGAGTGATTTAATCGTTATTGTGAGTGATTATAATTATTATTATAAAATAACATATATGCGTATATATTATCCTTTCTGTAATAGAATTGGCATGAAAGGCACAGAATGCCGCGTAAGTGTGTTAACAATCCAAATAACTTTTGTTTTATCTGTGGAGAAGCAACTTTTAAATCGCAAAAGGTACGGTTAACTCCTATTGTTAAAAAGGCCTATCATCTCTATTTTGGTTGCAAGGTTGGTGATCAGGACAAATCGTTTGCACCCCATATTTGTTGTCGTACTTGTTCTACAAACCCTACGCGAGTGGCTAAATGGAAACGGGCGATATATGAATTTTGCTATACCAATGGAAACAGGGTTATATGAAATATTGTTGCTTTTTAAGTGAATGGGATAGTCGTGCGAAGGACAAACACTATGCAACAAAGCAAGAACCAGGTATTAAAAACATTGTTTACAGACCACTGGTTGACAAGACTGAAATAATATTACCTGCGTTGGACATTAAGTTGGGACTAATGAAAAACTTTGTAAATGGTATGAATCAAAACGGAGAAGCATTTAGGTATCTCTCTCATAAATTTCGACGATTAAGTGAATCTAAAATCGGAGAGGGAATATTCATAGGTCCCCAAATAAGAAAACTAATGGCTCATGAACACTTTCATGGACTTCTAACAGGCAAGGAGAAAACTGCATGGGTAGCGTTCACTAGAGTTGTACTTAATTTCCTTGGCAACAAAAGGGCGTCTAATTACAGAACATTAGTAGACGATATGTTGATGGCTTATAATAGAATGGGGTGCAACATGTCTCTCAAGATGCATTTCCTTCACTCTCACCTATTCTTCTTCTCTGACAATCTTGGAGCAGTAAGCATCAAGCATGGTGAACGTTTCCACCAAGACATTGCTACTCTAGAACGATGTTATCAGGGGAAATGGAACACGTCTATGATTGCTGACTACTGATGGTCTGTAGTAAGAAATGCTCCTAAGATAAAGTACACTAGAGAAGGCAAAAGACCACGTTCATGAGGTATGTGATTAAAGACTGCGTATATTTTCTTGCACGAACAACAATGAAGGCTATATAGCCGATATCTTCGAAACGAGAACTAATAAAAAAATTTTACTGCCATTTTCGAATTTAGGAGGCCAAATTACATAAGATTTGATACATTTTATTTCGGATACAAAAAACTTTTTAAATTTTGTTGACTTGTGTAATCTGTTTCACTCACAAAAAGTCCTCTTCTGAAGGTCAAAGCTCTCACAAAGTACATTATTGAAAAGAGGGGAGAAACCTGTTCCCATTCTCTTATATTCGAAGGACAGTCTACCTCAAAAATATGTATATTATTTCGTAAGCCTGAATTCCGCTCTGATGCAGCACTGGCATTCAAGAGCATGAGAAGCAGAAACCGAGCAAATTGGCAGGTGGCGTCTTAGAAGCCATTCTCCGGCAAACAGCTTGGCACTGAAAACTTAAACATTCATCATAATTGTTAAGAAAACAATACAAATAGTGCAAATTTATATTAACTCTTTTCTCTATCATATTGGTCACTGTCATGCAGCTGAGCTTGTATCTGTACGTTGCCAGTTCACTGCAAAATTATTTCCCTAGTTAGGGGTGGTTTAAAATCAGCATTTAAGTTGTTCCCTAGATATGGGTAAGTTGCCATGTCTGAGAATAGAGTAAAAATTCCACTCTTTTAAAGGTTTTTCAAGTATCAGATGTCTTTATGCAAGGTTCAGTGGAAATAAACAGCAAATGGCCATTTTCGTAGTTTGATCCCAGCATATATATATACTGTATTAAGTACTTTGCATTTCTTCTTATGTATGCATATCTAACGGAATGAAAATTTCACCATTAATACAATTTCCTCCTTGAATAAGAAGTCCTACAAGCTTCATACTATATTTAGGGTTTGTCATCCGTACTTTTTTAAACTTCACTGTAAATAGAAGCACCTGTTACCGGTGAAAATTTTTGCCAGATAATGTATATTTTCACTATTTTTATTTAATTTCATCAACAATTTTGCTACTTTTGTAAGGATTTTTAAGGAATAAAAGCTCGGCAAACATTAATTTTAATTAACACAGCTTGGGTTCCTCTGAAAAATGTATGAAATTGTAATAAGTATGTTTTGATAAGTCACAAATTCAACTGAAACCTCAACTTTCAATTTTTATCATCGTATTTCCCCTTCGATGACAGATCCCATAAATTTGTCAGTTTGCAATTTTGTTGAAAGATGAACAATCTCTTTTTTTAGCTGAATTCATCATTTTTGCTTTAAAAATGTTGTGTATTGCAAGTAACCGTAAGTAAAAATGTGATGCCAAAAAATTAATTTGGTTTTAAGTTACTACCTAAATTCCGGGGTGCGTGGGCAAAGAGAGTTAAGTCCACCATCCTAAAAAATTGAGATATGTCCATAGAGTTATAGATAAAAAATGTTCTCTACATTTGTGTTAAGTCCAGTAAGTCATATTCAAAATTGTATGGTAGTTATGGATGTGTGCCTCATGGGTTTATCCATCTCTAAAGCTATGTTGGGCTGGTATAGTTTGTTAAGTCACTCTAATTCTCAGTGACAAGAAAGTGGACTTAAATCTCTTTGCCCGCGCACCCCGGAATTATTCTCTGTTGGATGCCATTTCTTACCCTCAACTATATTTAATTTTCAGTTATGGATTATTAATGCTTTCTATAACATAGATTAATTATTAGACTATTTCCTGAGTGTGTTAATTTGTTTTAGGTTGGTGCCTTAGCCGATGTTTTACTGAGGATGAAGTTATACAAAGAGCAGATGGATGAGATGTTGTGTCAGTACGTTTTCCCTGAATTCTCCAGTCCCAGAGGCCATATGAGAGCTAGAGTAAGTGTATTTAAAGAGAATTTCTTTTCATTCTAACTCATGATTATATTAATAGAAGGGAGGGGATGCAAGGATTAATGGAAAAGGAAATAATCCAGTTTTATGGCAAATATATTTGGCAAGAACAAAACTTTATTAAAAAAAATATTGTGTAATGTTTGGAGGATTCGCCTAGGTGTATGGACCATGGTGGTGCACAGGTAGCGAGCATATTTACCTCTGGATTCATAGATAGATTATTGGGCACAAAGTCCTCTGGGAGGGCTATAAACTATATGTCCCATGTCATAGATTTACGGCACATTAAAGAACTACAATCCTAAATTAGAGCATCTGAACCAAATTCCCTAGCCCTTTCACTTCTAAGTCTTAGATTCCTGTAGCTGGTTGTCAAAGCATTGGGCTTACCACCTGTCCCTCTGACCTCTACAGGAAAATAAGCATAAATTAGTTTGGTTATAAAATTTCCACTCGAAACCCCCTATACTCCCATCTAGGAGTGACAGGATGCAAACAAATTAATGAATTATAAAAGTGTGATTTTTGTTTGTTTTAGAAACAAAAAGCAACTCAATTTGTTGTATATTCTGTAGAATCTATTAAAATTCATATATACACTCAGTTTAACCCTAATATAACATTTTTTGTTTGTTTGTTTGTTTGTTTGTTTGTTTGTTGAGAATTAAAATCTCAACGAACTTGGAAGTACTGTTGTTAACCTAAGTATTTTCTGTTGAAAGATTGAGTACGGAAATATGCATGCTAACTTCACCATTAGGTATATTTACCCAGAACAACCATTTCATTGGGTGGATCCACCCGCCACCAGATAGCCAGTCGGAATCAGCTGATGATGATGGGGATACCCATTGAAACGGTTGTTCTGGGTAAACTTACCTAATGATGAAGTTAGTGTGCATATTTCCGTACTCCTTCTTTCTACAGATGTTAACACTTCAGTGTGCTATTTTCCTAGTAATATTAATACTAAGTATTTTTATACATACTTAATTCTGTTTTCACTCAACTTCACTTATATAAGTAATGACTTACACATAATGCATTTCACAGCTTCTTAGCTGCATCATCAGATGAGGTCAACTGCCGAGTTTGCTGGAGGACCAGTAGATGTCTCTGTTGGGCGTATCAGTGTAGTGATGAGGTCGTTTTCCTTTGGGATATCGAAATTAACCAAGTTATTCCTGTTCCTTTGAATGAAAATTTTTTCCCATACCGTTAGTTCTATCGGTTTTGTTACTGATTTTACTAATTTAATGTCATCTTCAAATTCATGTCCTGTGGTCCAAAAATGATGTGCAACAGCCGACTTTTCTGTTTGTTTGTACTTTATATTTCTTAAGTGTTCCTTATGCCTTATATTTAAATTTCTCTTGGTTTTTCCAATATACAGTTTGTTACAGTCTTTGCATTTTAATTCATAAATGCCCGAGTTTTTCTTTGGGGGAATCTTATCCATTTGTCCAGATTTTAGTAGTGTTTTTATGTTGGATCTGTTGATGGGGGCCAGTCTTATATCCACTTCTTTGAAAATCTTCTCAAATTTGTAGTGTAGTCTAGGGTGAAAAGTGAACTGGTCCTCCAGCAAACTCGGCAGTTGACCTCATCTGATGATGCAGCTAAGAAGCTGTGAAATGCATTATGTGTAAGTCATTACTTATATAAGTGAAGTTGAGTGAAAACAGAATTAAGTATGTATATTTGATTACCTCACTGTGAATCCCGGTTACAATTTTTATTTACTAAGTATTTTGTTTATTTCAGGCTTGTTGGGTTCTGCATTACTTCAGTGAAATCAAATTCAAACAAGAAGCTATTCTTGCAGAAGCTATAAGACTAACAACAAACGCACTACTGACAGATCAGGACTTGCCAGTCAAAGTAGAAGCCGCCATTGCTTTACAGATGTTGCTCAGTGAACAAGACAAAGCTCAGAAGTATATTGAACCCCAGGTAAGAATGACGACACGAAGATTTATATTTCTAATAAACAAATATCTGTATTGTAAAGTTTGTTTATAATTCCAGTTCGTTATTAATGAATCCGTCACAAGCCTGGTTTTATTCATTATTAAGCGTTTCTTTTTATGATAACAACAATATCATTAGAACATGGCATAATGGTGGTATGATGCGAACTTTCAAGGGACTTACGAAGAGAGCCTATAGGGAAAACAGAGAAAAAAACTTATTTTGATGAGTCTGTTAGTCTCTTTCTCTTTGTCTTTTTGTAGAGAGGAAAATCAGCATTGCCTATATGTCTGTACATTCCTCCAATTAAAAGGTGTTATTGTGTTTTTTAAGATGTCTACTGGTAAAATGACAAGTGTCGAATCCAGCAGACTCTCTTGTAAGTTTCTTCTTCTTAATCCGGTTTTCATGAACGCTGACGCAGTCTTCCGGAATCCAAACACCACTCTTTTGTAATTTTCTTGGTACAATAAATATATCATTATATTTATAATCTTTAACAGTAAAGGTTTGTTAATAAGAGTTGGTAAAAAGCATGAAATTTTGCCACTGAAATGTAGACTCATTTTAGCAAGGTACCCTAGAATTTCAAGAATAGTTTTTTGCAAAAATTAAATTAAAAACCTAAAACATATCATAATAATACTTGAGATGGAGATTTAACGTACAGCCTATTCATTAATTACAATAGACAATTTTCAAACACTTGTAGCTCTACTTACGTCACAACTTACGAATTCCAGTCTACCAACTGCCGATGATGGGGATGAGAGTCTTCCCTGAAACTAGTCTGAAAATTGTGACGTAAGTAGAGCTACAAGTGTTCATTGTAATTAAAGAATCAATAGCTTTACTGTTTATACCACTTCTCACGTTTTATATATTTATTATACAGCCTATTCCTTTTCTCAGCGCTGTGAAAGCGCTGGCAACATTTTTATTCCAAAGCTAAGTAATGACGTCATTGCTGCCACCAGTTTCCACAGCGCTTTGGCATCGGTTCCATTGGCCTGTAGAGATGGTGCTAGAATCCATCAATGAATCTGATTGGATCACATAAAACTTCAGGGGAATTAGCAGACGATAGGCTTCAGGGGAATCCTGTCCGTTGCCTATGCTGCTGTCACTTGATAACTTAAAAATGTTTTTTTAAATAATTTTTTATGCATAGCTTGATAATAGAGGCACAGGAACAATAAAACTCCAAAATGTTTAGGAAAAAATGTAACTACAGTGAGTCCCACGCAAGAGTTGGCCAATGACGCGGGTTTCTGCATCGCGGCTGGCACAGCTCCAACTCCCGATCGATCGGGTGAAATATCTACGCAAATAATGCCGCGGTCGTTGTAATGATTCAGGTTCTCACATTTACAGTTAAAATTACAATGAAAATAACCACGTACCTAATCACAAGAGATGTTGGAAATGTTCTCCTCTTGCATATGTGCAACATTGGCACCTTTTTTAAGGGAATTTTCTTTCACGCGCGTAAGTTCAGCTTCAGAGATAGAATTAATTTCTCTTGTGATATTTTCTTTAAGTTCTTATGTATGGGAAATTAAACATGTGTCTTACTAAAACACCAACTATGCAAGTGAAAACGCTAAATACCATTTTCAGCTCCTTGGTAGAATCAAGAATCTTTTATGGGGTTGAGATCTGGGGGCTTTATAAAAACAGTTGGGAGCAAATAGATACTGTACTAGATAAATACTGCAAACTAATTTTAGCACTTCCCAACTCAACACCAAAGAAGGTAGCAATGGTAGAACTAGGTAAATGTAGTAGTAGAGGAGAAATTATGGCAAGGATTGTTAAATATTGGCTCAGAATTTTAAAAATGGAGGAGAATGATATACTTAAAGTATGTTATAGATATATGGTAACTAATTTGAATAAAGTAAATTGGGCTTCTATATTGAAACAAGAACTAGAGAAAATTGGCTTAAGTTACTTGTGGGAAGTGAATGCAACAAATGGAAATAGGATAACAAGTACAATAAGGCAAAGATGCAATGACATAGAAAAACAATATATGTTTAGCTGTATGAGTGAGAAATCTTCACTGCTATATTATAAGGAGATCAAAACTGTTTGGGGTCAGGAATTATACATTTCTATTAATGATAGAAAAATCAGAGCAGGTATAGCATGGTTTAAACTAGGGATTTGGAAACTAAAAGGACTAAGAGGTAGAGCAGAAAAAGATAAATGGCCGCTTTGTGGAGAAAATGAAGATCTTAAGCATATACTTTTAACATGCAGAGAGACGAATTGGAGTGATAGGCATTCAATGAAAATGGAATGGTTGCAGTTTAGCAATGAAGTTGTGCTGGCCAAACTATCAAAAACTACAAATGTCCAGGCCCTAAGAAAGCTAGGTTTTTACTTATGGAAAGTAAAAGAAAAAAGACACAAAAAACAAATGTCATCATAGACAAATAGTGAAGAAGAAATTGTATATACCCTGTTTGTAATTGAGTCACCATGTAATTGATCGAATTATGGCTAAACGACCAACGGTCACTGCCATAATTCAATAATGTAATGTACCGCAACTAATAAATAAATAAATAAATATGTATGGGAAATTGACCTATACACTTTATTTTTCAAGTTTCCCCATAAATAGCATTTACATACTATTAGAAGAACTTAATGACAATATCACATAGGCCTATCAAAAGAGAAAGTAACTCTGTCTCGGAAGCTGAACTTATGCGCGTGAAAGAAAATTTCCTAAAAAGGTGCCAGTATTGTCTGGATGCAAGAGGAGAACATTTCCAACATCTCTTGTGATGAGGTACGTGGTTATTTTCATTGTAATTTTAACTGTAAATGTGAGAACCTGAATCATTACAACGACCGTGGCATTATTTGCGTAGATATTTCACCCGATCGCTCGGGAGTTGGAGCTGTGCCAGCCGCGACGCAGAAACCCGTGTCATTGGCCAACTCTTGCATGGGACTCACTGTAGTATAGGCATAAAAACAGTATTAGAAGCAATATTAGAAGAAGTATGTATATTCTGTTCAGATTATAAGAACTTGTTATCTAACTTCATGGTATGAAGTGATATCAAATACTAATGACATCATTTTATAGTGTTCTGTTTACGTAACATGATCGGTGATTTTATATAGGCTATATGACAACTGGTTTTAACAACACTGTTAATTCATTTTATCAAGACAATTATACATTCTTTAACGACATTCAATAGACATTGGGTGGAAATTATTTTATTGACAATTTTTTAAAGCTGAGTCTTCACTGCTTAACATTTAACACCAACATGTCAAGATTAACAAGTTGACATTGACATGTATATTGAAATTTCGTGTTCCAATTGACTTGACATGCAAACCCAGCATGTTGAAATTTCCGGAGAAAATGGACAACATATCAAGTCAATTGACTAGTCGGTCGATATAGGCTTCGTTTCGGGAATTTACATGAAACAAAAAGCAATCAACAGTTTAATCTGCTTTGGTTCGGGATTTCCATCGAAACAAAAAGCAATTGACAGCTTCCACAACATCCATTTTGTTATATTTTTTGCTAATTCGCGATGGAATGGTCAGATAAAAAAAAAAAAAAAAATGGATCTTCTAATGAAAAGATCAAGACATCTGTACAAAATTAATATTTAATATTAGTATTGAAGAAAGTCATAGACAGTTAACAAGAAGATGAGTATAAAAAATTACTCTTGTTTTGCAATGTTGGCTGCCCTCGTCAGAGGCATTTTCTTTTTGAATGTTATTCATTATTCATTAATTTCTGTTCGTAACTGTGCCGACCCATGTTAAGCCTATAACACTATAATGGAGACAGTTGTTAATTGGCAAACCCCTTAACTTGTATACTTCAGGAACTTGATGAAACATTTAACATATGTTAACTGCAACATGTTGGTGTTAAATGTTGGAGCTGTGTCAGATTATTAAAATATAATATAAAAGACAAACTAAAATTGCAAACAGTGGATAACTCTATACAAATTACAGCACAACGTTTCAACTGGTTCCTCCCAGTTTTCATCAGGTACTGGTTGGTAGATCAGCTGGGAGGAACCAGTTGAAACGTTGTGCTGTAATTTGTATCGAGTTATCCACTGTTTGCAATTTTAGTTTGTCTTTTATATTATATTTTATATTTTAATAAGTCCTATTTTATATTGTTAACAATAAATCATTACATTATAATTTTAAAGTAATCCCAAGTAGTTATGTTTTACATTTTAAGTAAATTCATGGTATAAATCAATCAATCACAATGATACACATGTTCTCAGGTCTGCCAAATCTAAAATTATGATTTTCAGAAACATGTCTGTCTGCATCTGTGAATTTCGTAGCTCAAGAATGAAAAATTATATTCAAACTAAATTTTATATTTGGGTTAGATATCTGGGAATGTGACTAAAAGATTGGCATTAAAATGAACTATTAACTACAATCATAGTAGACTTTGCTGTGCTGGTGTGTACATAATAAAATAATAATTAAGTTTTGTTTTAAGTTATTTTATTAAAAGTAATGTATTTCAGTCTTTGTCACATATTCCAATGAATTCTGTGATAGTGCTGTGTTTTCTGTTGCATATTTTACTCTGATTTTTTTATCACTTGCAGATAAAACAGATTACCCTGGAGTTGCTCTCGATTATCCGAGAAACTGAGAATGACGACTTAACGAGTGTAATGCAGAAAATAGTCTGCACTTACACAGAACAACTGATGCCTATAGCTGTAGAGATGTGCCAACACTTGGTAATGCATTTAGTTTTTATAATTCATTTAGTATCTATCATCTTTACTGTATATACAATGTGCATGATCATGAATTGTGTTTTAAGGTGTCATCTGATGATAGAGCTTGTTACGATGTGAGAATATTATAGGAGAAAAATTCCTCTGACACTGGGATTTGAACACATGACCTTTGGCTATCTATGCCATTGCTCTACCAATTGAGCTAAGCCAGAGTTCACTTCACAGCGCCAGATGGAACCTCTCTCCTATGGCTGATTGCCCTTAATGGTCCACCTCACACAGACAAGTTATGTCATATGCAGTATAATGCAGTATGTTCTATAATGAATTTGCTACTGTAACCAAGCCATTACATTTCAGCCATTCCATGGACAGCGAGCCTGAAGTGTCCAGACCGTAACAACCTTTTAATATTAATTTAAAATATATGTCATCATTGAAAAATTATGAAATTAGTTTTCAGTACTGGTATACTGAAGAACTAATTCTCAAAATTAATTTCATAATTTTTCAGTGATGACATATATTTTAAATTAATAGTAAAAGGTTGTTATGGCGTGGCTCACTTTCCATGGAATGACTGATTTGCAAGCGGGGATTTTAAACCCTGTTAATGCTAGCTTCCTACCAGCAGCTCCTTTTTGGTGATGGACTCAACATTGCTGGAACAAAATCACTTCCACTGGTTGCTCTAATAATTTTGGAATATCCTTGTCTCTACTTTGTTTTGAAGCCATAATAATTTGGCAATATATGCAGAACTAAATACACCGTGTCCGGGAAAGACCTGACGAAAAAGAAATAATTATATGTCAGAAACTATTACAGTTACTACCTCAGTATTTTCACAGTTAGAAAGACAAACTCAAAAAGTTTTTGTTTTGTAGCATCCCGTAATGCGCATGAGCATGCACATTGTTGTTGCACGAGGAGAAACGAGAAAAAGCTTGTTCTGCGCAGCGTGTGTAGTCAGTCTTATTCTGAGAACTGGGAATGCAAGTTGTGCGTAGGCTACAACGTCGTTTCCAAACACACTAAGGCCGAAATCCTCCCGCCTGAAACAGTATCCTTCAATAGCACAAGCAATTTCTGGAGATAGGTAATGTTGAGTCACAGCAGGGAAAGGCAAAGAAATCGTGCATAAACGACAATGACATTGAAAGGGTACGGGCTGCTTTTGTAAGAAGCCCTAGGAAATCCATTCGTGAAGCGGCAAGACAACTGCAAATGCCAAAATCCACAGTCCATGGGAGAGAAGGACCTACACCATGGCCACCAAGGTCACCTGACATGACCCCACTGGATTTCTTTCTCTGGGGTTTTGTGAAAGACAAAGTGTGAAATGGTGCTCACATAGAGGCTTATTAAAACTCATCGTGTTTCTCTTTGTAACCGTGAAAACATCACATCAATAAATGCAATAGTTTCAGATATATAATTATTTCTTTTTCGTCAGGTCTTTCCCGGACACCCTGTAACCTCGCACAGTCAAAATATCAGAAGAGGGATCCACTATTAAAATTAAAGAAACCATAATCAATACATCTCTAATCTTATACTGTTTTGAAGAGGATATTTCCGGGGTGTGCGAGCAAAGAGAGTTAAGTCCACCATCCTAAAAAATTGAGATATGTCCATAGAGTTATAGATAAAAATGTTCTCTACATTTGTGTTAAGTCCAGTAAGTCATATTCAAAATTGTACGGTAGTTATGGATTTGTGCCTAATGGGTTTATCCATCTCTAAAGCTAAGTTAAGCTGGTATAGTGTGTTAAGTCACTAATTCTCAGTAACAAGAAAGTGGACTTAACTCTCCTGGCCAGCGCACCCCGGATTTAATTCATGTAGAGAAGCTATATGCTCCTGCCATCTGTAATTGGTAGTAAATTGTTCAGTGTTGATCGATGAAACGGTTCGCTGTGTGGTTTTTAGCCCTTACTTTTAACTATCCAGGATGTGTCTGGGAACCACAAAACGACCGACCATGGTAGCTCAGTGGATGCAACAGAGTGTCTCTATCTTATCTGGGGGGAACTAGGGTTATTTGTCCAATATATATACAAGTAATAATGTCAAAAAGATTACTGGTATGATTAGGTTTTATTTCTGTTCAATAATGTTTTCAGCAATTAATCACTTGAAAATTGGGTGAAGAGTTCGGAATGTCTGGACGATAGAACGCTCGTAATATTGAAGTTACTATCGAGGATTTTATGTAGTAATGACGTACAATTGTTACGTGTTAATACTGTCTGTATTTTGCTTCGTCGAACACAAGTACTTACGTGTCACTGAATTTACTTTGGTAGTAACTGTAATTTAGTTCTACCGCAATTCCTAGTACAAACTGTTTTTGTTGATAATTATTTATTGGTATCGTGAGCAGGATCCTCCTGATCACGATACTATGACTTTATAAAAGATAATATGCTTCACAGGCACTTTGAAGCCAAGAAGCGAGAAAATATCCCCTGCACCGACTATCTCGGTGGAGGAGTCTAGTAGAAGTGTTTGTCTCTCACGTGCGTTCCAGCGTCCTCCGTTCCTTAAGTCATCTTTCCCCACTTATTTCTACAACCAATAATAACTACTATTAGAGCATTTTACCCTGTTTTGCAATGAGAGATGTACTCTCATTGGTTACCTTCATTTGAGCGTCTAAATGCTACTCCGAGTAGGAAGTATTGCTTCCCAGCTCAGTCAGTTCCCGTTATCACTCAAGGATTCTCGGAACATCTATACAAAATATTATTCCCACTCAAAATTCTTAGTACCTCCTTTTCACTGTTCCTGAGTTCTATTCTGTAAGTTTTTGCCACAATAAGAGAGCACTTTTCTACAATGAGTGTCTCTTGTATCATGCTGTGGTTGAATAGCAGAATGTATTTCCCTCACTGTTTTTCCTTGAATTCCGTCTGAGTTATAATGTGAAGTTTTACTAACTTGAAATTTATCTTACTGCAATGTTACTACAATATTATTTATTTATTTAATTACTGGAATTATTATCATTTAATATCTATTTCTTATAACCTTTAATTGTAGTACTGTCAATGCTTTGATGTATCTAATCTTATTTAATATGTTCAATAATGTTTGATATATATTCTGATTATAATCATGTTTAGTCCATGGTTATGATCCTATCATCGAACATGGAGGAGTTGCTGTTTATATCAGGTCAGACAGATTTAAACCCCAGAATTATCTACTGTGCTCCCTTGGAATATTGGTAGTACTGGTATTGTTCATTAAAATTTCTGCCTCGTACCACAAATGTTTACTCTGTGTAATTTATAATCCTCCGAAGATAAATTCACTGTCTGAATTGGAGACTCCTCTGTTAAATTATTTACCTCATTATGAACACATTCTTCTCATGGGGGATCTGAACCTAAACCTCATGGCGACTAACTGTACACAAGCCACTGAACTACAGACTTTATTTCAGTGCTCAGTGTTCAGATCCCCCCATGAGAAGAATGTGTTCGTAATGATGAAAATATTTTAACGAAGAAGTCTCCAATTCAGACGGTGAATTTTTCCTCGGATTATAAATAACAGAGTAAACATCATAATATTTAGGAAGTTTACACAGTGAAGTAATTATTATATAAACATAATAAAGAAATCAATTGTTACACACTAACTTCACTAGAATTGTCACTAACTTGGGCTGCAGTTTCGAATGGCGTCCTCATTCATCCTCAGCTAGACTACTCCATCTGTTGGTTGGTTGGTGTCTGTATTCTCTGGTGGGCAAATAATGAACCTTCTAATGAGATCATTTTCCCTGGGAATTTCGAAGTTCATAAGCTAGCAACTAACAGGGTTAAAAATCCCTGCTTGGAAATGTAATGGCTTGGTTACAGTAACAAGTATCGTGCAGAATAACTCAGAGTGTGTGCATCCACTTCATACTAAATTACAATCGGAGGTGGACTAATCACTTCTTGAATCAACGCTCCTCAAATGTTATCAGTTTATAAATAAATTTATATATTTGTTATAAATCCATGGCAATATCAAAGTCGGGTAATAACAAAACTTCTTTTTACTAAAAAGTGAATGAATGTTGCTGGCTCATACTGCTGAGTATAGTTAACTGACCTTAGCACTGATTGTCTTGAATTTTTTTTTTATTTATAGGCAGCTACATTTAGCCAGGTTTTGGAGACTGATGAAGGTTCCGATGAGAAAGCTATCACAGCAATGGGATTACTGAACACGATAGAAACTCTGCTAACTGTGATGGAAGACCAGCCTGAAATCATGGCACAACTACAGCCAACCGTATTACAACTAGTGGGACACATCTTCTCACAAAGCGTAATGGGTAAGACTGGCTATGTACTTATCTAACAAAGCTGCTTTTAGCAAAAGTGCCTTTCTCGTGTGATGCTACTTATTTCATTTATATTGTGTGTTATTCTGTTAGTCTAGTCAAGTTGTGTTCAATAGAGGCGTAACTTTTTTGAGAAATAGAATGCATATTTCTATGTTAAGTTCTTTTTATTTCAGTGAGTGTTTTGCAGAACAAGTTATTACATGCTGTATTTGTCACTGATAAATTTTACTTTATTTACATTATCTTTTCAGATAGCCATTTGCAAACATAGTTGCCAATCCCATCCATAAAATTAGGAATGCTTGAATAGCATGTATTGTGCAATCCTTGCCATAATAGATCATAAGGAGAGCAACCCACATTATACTTCATTTTTTAAATATATAATTATGGTTTAACATTTTCATGATTATGCTTTATTTTTTACTAGCATGTGCCCGCGGCTTCGCCCGCGATAATTATTTCAAAAATAAAAAATTAAGAGCATAATAGTTAAAACATTATATTTATTAACACCTAAACCACGTGGACTACTTACCACGATTAGATAGCGTCGCCTGGCAAAAGCGATCTCAGATTCGAGTTCCTTGACCCAGAAAATCCCTGTATAGTGAGTTACGTCCAAATCGAATAATGTTTAATCATATTTAGGTCTATGTTGATTATCCCTCTTCCGTGTAGGTTGAAGATTTCGTATGTCTACGGGCCTTGACATTCTAAACAAATGCACCAGCGTGGGCTTACAACATTCAAGCGATCGCGATGCTTTTATTTCCACGGTATGACAAAAATAGCCAAAGCCAAATGCAATTGATTTGACATTGAAATGTATTACTGAAATATGATGCTTCAACAGCGCTAAAATCACGTTTTCTGCCAGTTTTTTCACTCATAACTCGCGAACGAAAGCTAAAATTAAAAATCCGGCTTCGAGGTGCATTCTCCCACCTTTCAGTCCATCTATGTTTAAAATTTCAGATCTCTGCGTTCAGTAGATTTCGCTGGGCATCGCGGACAGACAGACAAACACGTCCTTTTATTATTATAAGATAACATGTGCCCGCGGCTTCCCCCGCGATAATTATTTCAAAACTTAAGTGCATAATAGTTAAATCATTATATTTATTAACACCTAAATCACGTGGAGTGTATTCCACGATTAGGTAGCGTCCCCTGGTAGAAAAAGCTACCTCAGGTTCCAGTTCCTTGGCTCAGGAAACCCCTGTATAGTGAGTTTCGTTCAAATCGAACAATGTTTGACCATAATTAAGCCTATGTTGATATCCTTTTTACGTGTAGGTTGAAAATTTCATATATCTGCGGGCCTTGACACTCTAAACAAATGAATCGTCCACGATGGACTTACCAAATGAAGCGATCGCGATGCTTTTATTTCCAAGGTAGGCTATGAGGTATGATGACAAAAATAGCCAAAGCCAGCTGTAATTGATTTAACATTGAAATATATTACTGAAACTGTTGCTTCGAAATCGCAAAAAATACACGTTTTCTGCCCGTTTTTCACTCATAACTCACGAACTAAAGCGAAAATTAAAATTCCGGCTTCGAGGTGCACATTCCGACCCTTTAGTCCGCCTATGTATAAAATTTCAGATCTCTGCGTTGAGTAGATTTCGCTGGGCATCGCGGACAGACAGACGGAAGACAGACAGACGGAGGACAGACACTTCCTTTTATTAATATAGATAATTTATTTCTTCCGTACAAATAAACTGCAGTATCTTGAATGAATTTTTTGTAACAGTCAAGTAATTTTGTGAACTGCTCTGATTCAGTTTGTGCATTGTTCGTAAAACCGTTAGGCTTTACATACAAGATGTTCTTTGTTGCTGGAAATATTTTTAATTTTTACACGCACAATTTTCTAAGAATTATGCTTTATAAATTATATTACATGTTATGCTTTTCTGCTTTATTTTTTAAAATTATGCTTTATTGTGCTTTTAAAAATTATTTTATCTTGACTCTTAGGCCCCCAAAATCATGTTGTGTATAGTAACCACTTTTCTAAAACACTTGTGTATTTTATGCTTATTGTGCTCTGATCATGAGTAAAACCTAGAAGTTAATGCTTTGTCAGAAAATGAAATATGCTCTGGAGCCAATGAAGTGTGGTCTTGTCATTGGCATAATGACTCACAAGAAACGCATAAAGTGTCACCTATTGGCATTTTCTCTTACTACCGTTTGATCTTGTGCCACTTTTTTTGGGATAGCACCTCATATTTCTCTGTCATTCATAAAGAAATAAGTTAGGGATACAAAACAAGACACTCTATTATGTTAACTGTAACCATTTCCTTGTTTTCAGAATTTTACGAAGAAGCGCTGTCTCTTGTGTACGATCTGACAAGTAAGACCATTTCACCAGACATGTGGAAGGTCTTGGAGCTTATGTATCAAGTGAGTGATTCTCTTATATATTGTGGTTTTAAACACACTTAAACTTCACTTGTATGATTATTACCAGGGCCAGGATTCTGATGACCTAAAATTGTTTGAAAAATGACCTATAAAATGACCCTAAATTTTAAAGAAAATGACTTAATGATTATAAAAAGTTACCTAAAAACTGATATTTTATTTATAAAAAATTATTATTGTACAACAAAGTTATAGACTAGTTTGTACATAATTGTAAAAACTGTAAATAACTCTAATGTTGTGAATGTTCTTTTCTCACATAAATTTATACTGGCACTGAGGCACTGGTGAGTCAAAATTCGGCACATCCTTTTGTGGTCCGCCGGATTATATTGTTTATTGAGGGTAAACAGTAGTTTACACTCTCAAATCCAAGCAGGTGGCAGACTCTGGTGCCAAGTCAATCTAATAACAATAGTAATATAATACAAAATTTTTATATTTCTTTGATTATAATTTCCGACTGACACTTGACAAAACTTAACGCCAAATGTTTCCTTGTTTCATTAAACAAACAACACTTCAAAGACAGCACCGCTAGCGACGAGAAAAAGTTAACACTTAATGTAAATACATAAAAATTACTAAATAAGGAAGCAAATGACACGAAAATGACAAAATAATGACCTAAAATTGAAATAAATGCCCTAAAAATTTAAAATGATAAAAAATGACCTAATAAAAATATATTTCTTTAATCAAGAGGCCATGATTAGGATTTATCTACAAGTTGGCAATGTCTGTGCAGCATCAATAAAAAGATGACATGTCATTAGAATCCGGGCCCTGGTCAGGAATTTTGTAAAGGTCTGGGAAAATTGAAAGACAAAAGAAAGAAGAATAAAAAAACGGAATAGCCAGGAAAATAATTAGCCCCAGTCAGCTAAATGAGAGGGGCATGTGTTTTGCTCCAGTCTGCTGTAATCCAGACTGTGTAAGCAATTTTCTTTTCAGTACTTGAACTAATTATTTGTTATTTTTGTTATGGAGATGGAAGAGGTTGGATTTTGTTTTGTTTACAAAGAACCTTGAACACATTGATTCTTGTGGTCAGGGAAATGTAAGTTTTTGGTCTTGGAGAAGTCAGTGAAATTTATTTTGAAATTTCTAAGTCCTCCGTGGTATTTCCATATTATCACTATTTGATTTAAATAGCTCTTGTATGAAGACGTTTAGTAAATATAAAATTGATTAAAACAGTTATTAAAACTTATATACAGTGGATAAAATTTTACCTTTAAAACGGTCACTACGTTTCAGCCTGACCTCCAGGCCTTCCTCAGGTGAACTAAAGTTTACTCGCATGCTGGTACGTTGTCCATGCTGGAAGGGGTCTCTGCCGTACCAGCATGCGAGTAAACTTTAGTTCACCTGAGGAAGGCCTGGAGGTCAGGCTGAAACGTAGTGACCGTTTTAAAGGTAAAATTTTATCCACTGTATATAAGTTTTAATAACTGTTTTAATCAATTTTATATCCATAACCGGTGGAAAGAGTTGGACCTGGGTTGTGAAGTACCTGATATGTTTAGTAAATATTCTATTCTATTCTACTGATTTGATGTTTTATCTTTCGAATTGTTACAGGTTTTCCAGAAGGATGGGTTTGACTATTTCACTGATATGATGCCTGCACTACACAACTATGTAACTGTAGACACACCTGCCTTCCTTTCCAATGAGAATCACGTTCTTGCTGTGTTCAACATGTGTAAAGCTGTAAGTAAAACAGAGAATACGAGAGTTGTTGCTGATCTGTTAGCTGTGTTATGATTGTCATTTTGTGGATATCTTCTGTGCTAAGGAAAGAGGCATTAACTACCGTATATTCCAGACTACTACCTGCCCCTGATTAATACCTGTACCCAAATTTTTTGGAAGGAAATTTGGAAAAAAAAAGTTTATAGGCCTCTGTGTAAAATTATTTTGTCAGGTTTATTCTTAATTAAACAGTAAATATGGTAGGCTAAAATATAATTTTAAAAAAATAACATGGTAACAGCCAGCTGGAAATCTCGCCGTCTTATAAGCGCTGTGTCACTTTCAACGACGACGACACTCTCCAGCTGTTCAGCGGGAATCACATGCGATGACATACTTTCTACTGGTCCGTGTGGAAATTCACCAAACTTTTTCTGAATTAGTGCTTCTGCTTGTATTGTATTGTTACTTGCTTGGCGTCTCTACATGTAAAGCTTTGTTTCGTCACCAGTCATGGCTGATCATGTGTATAAGAAAGCATTTTCTTTGTCTCATTTTCCTTTCATTACAGTTTCGCTACTGTTATACTATACTGTGATACTAGTACAAAGCATCGTGCTATGTTGAGCCGCTATGATACGAAATGCCAAAATTCAGATGAGCAGAGACCAGTATTCAAATAATACCCACACCCCAGTTTTTCACTCACAATTTTTTTTTTAATATGCGGGTAGTATTCAAGTATATACGGTATATGAACCTCAAAGGAGTAGCCAACCCTAATATTAAATTTGTTTTGTTTCTAATTTGACTATGTAAACTGCTGTAGTGATTAGTACATATTATATTTTCAACGAACTGCCTGAAACTTTGATACTGAGTACTTCAATGGTATATTGGACGAAACCATCATTTTGAAACAATCTTAGAAATCATGGAAACGTTCAACGATGAAGTTGAAGAACCACGAGAAATCTGTAGCAGGCTTGAGTATGGAATTATACACACTTCACTATTAGGTATATTTACCCACTACAGTTGTTTCAGTGGGTATCCCCATCATCATCAGCTGATTACGACTGGCCATCTGGTGGCAGGTGAATGAACTTGTTCCCTGGATGTCACAAGTTTAGCAGTTTTTTATGGTTCTTTTGAATGAATATTTTCTCCCATCCCATGAGCTCTAATGTTTTTTGAACAACTTGTTTTAGTAATACCGTTTCATCCCTGATTTCACGGCCTTCTCCTTAGAAAGGGGTTGCTAAAGCTGACTTTGCTAAAGCTTCCCATGGTTTATAATATAATATAAGGAACACTTAAAAAAATAACTAGTATTTGTTCTGCTAATATTGCTGTAATAAGTATGTAGTAGGGATGGGTCGATACCAGATTTTCTCGATACTCGATACCGATACATGATTTTTCCTTGATACTCGATACCTTCAACATTTCCAGTTTCAATAAATAGGTATATTAAAAATTAAAATTTGAGAGAACTGTCTAATACCAACTAAATTAATTAAGTCTGCATATTTAATGAGACAAAATTTAATATCATCAGTAGCCTTTAATTACTTTTAAACTCTACATTAAAACTAAAATTAGTTTTTTAAACGGTCCACTTACAAGTTTCTGTTAAAAAATACTAGCATTCTCACTTAATTGCAGAGTTACAAAAGTATTGAAAAAGTATCGAGCGAGTTTTCTGAAGTATCGTTCGATGCCGATACTATGCAAGTATCGAGGTATCGAAAGTATCAAGGACCCATTCCTAGTATATAGTGATAATTTTTTTCCTTCCTTGCAGGTTTTAACTGGTGACGCTGGTGAAGATCCAGAATGCCATGCAGCCAAGTTATTAGAAGTTATAATTTTACAATGCAAAGGACACATTGATCAGGTACATATATTTATATAAAAAATTATTACATTGTTCTGTCATGTCTCTTTAAATTGATACACTTTACTACTGGTGCAGTTAGATATAGGCAACTGGCTAATTTTGTATGAAATTATTAGAGATAATTGATGGGTTCACAAATTGTGGTATCACTGTATAAGGTAAAACAGCATTATATGTATGATAAGTAGAGTTTCGGTATTTCAAGTCTCGATAGTTCAAATTCCCATAATTTCGATACTTACAAAATATGAATTTTCTATAATAAAAAAAAATTGTCAGTTTTCAGTAAGCAAGTTCCTTATACAAGGGTTGATACTGACGAGTATGTGAACCGACACCTCGTATCTCCAAAGTTAGCCATTTTTCAGAAAAACATCTTTATTTCTGGTAGAGCATTGTACGTGAACAGCATTCGATTTTGATGCTATAATCAATTACAGTGTGAACTCGGAAGATTAAGATTATTGAATGAAGTAATGATTATTGTGAGATCATAATATGCAGAGTATTGTTGCAAATTGTCCAAAAATCAAAATTTTACAAGAGATCCAAAAAATAAATTACTCCTAATGGGAGGTACATTTAAAAACTAAAAGTCATAAAACTTGTCTTCACATATCCCAAATTGAATAGTATGACAAACGAAATATTTTTGAAAATCCAACTCAGTTTCTTCACCACATATTGAATATATTTGCTAAAGCGCACAGCTTTATTTTCATGGAAAAAAAAATGCAATTCAAGATTTGTTGTGTTATAGGCCTACAGTAATGATTGGCAATATTATGAAGACAAATCAGATTGCGAATTTGTTATCTTGTTACTCAACACATGCAGTATCTTTCCTCAGAATGCCTTGTGAATTTTACTTCTTCTGTTTCCTTTGGGACTTCCCCTAATATGCTTTCGTTCACTATAACAACACACCATAAGAGTAACAGAATCCATTCTTCACTTAGCACTGATCAAGTCGTCAGTTTAACCAAGACAATTCACTTTTATAACTAAAATAGCTGTGGACATACCGTATTGGCCTGAATATAAGACAATGTTTTTTCCCTGAAAATGTGCTTTTAAAAACTATACTTTTCTTATACACACAATCTAAGACTCAACAACTCTCCATTCATGAATGCAGCTGTGCACGTGTGTAGCGGGTATCCCCACGTAAATGACGTGCCATCCGACCCAAGGTCAAGGTCAAAGTCACATGGAAATTCACCGAACTTAATTTTTCCCGAATTCGTACTGGACCAGGACCTTCTGGCTTCTGATCCTGACTGCACTGTTACTTGCTTGGCGTCTCTATTCTGTACGCGTAAAGCTTTTGTTTGACCACCAGTTGTAGCAGAACATGTGGAAAAGAAAGAATCTTCATTGTCACAATGCTTAAATAAAGGCGAGAGAAGAAGTTACGACATGAACTTCAAAATTGTTTTATGTGAAGCAAAATGTACTAATAAGCTATTTTATTTATTTTTCGTAACTACCCTTAAAAAATTCAGGGTCGTTTTATATTAGAGTTTGTCTTATTTTCGGGCCAATATGGTAATATGGTTTACAGCAGTCACAAATGTGGACAAAATATGGTTTTTTACAACAGCTGCTTTTAGCATGTCATTTACACTGGGACCCCTATTGCATTGTTCTTATTGTACTGTTTGACTTTGCAGTGCATACCATCGTTTGTAGAATTAGTGCTGCAAAGACTTACAAGAGAGGTGAAGACTTCGGAACTGAGGACAATGTGTCTGCAGGTTGTGATAGCAGCGCTATATTACAACCCTCAACTACTCTTCCAGACTCTGGAGAAACTTCAGTTAGCTGTGTCTCCTACAGAATCCATAACATCACATTTTATCAAGCAGTGGCTGCATGACACGGACTGTTTCCTAGGGTATGATCACTGCTAAGCTACCTTTAATATAGATTGATAGTATGCAACATCAGTCTTGGTAAATTTAATAAATCTCTACTACCGTATTTTACGGACCATAAGGTGCACTTTTTGAAGTGAAACTTCTTTAGCCGTGGTAGGGGTAAATTGAGAACTGATGTAACGCTCAAAATCGTCATGAAATTAGTGAGGTGTGATGGAACGGACTGCACAGAAAACAATCAACTCAATGATTAGGCTTATCCAAAATTTAAAAATCCCTAAATTAAAACTTAAAAAATAAAAAAATATTCAAAGAACCAAAATTAAAGAGTCCAATAGCCAAAATTTAAAACATAAATAATCCACAACTAAAAAATCCAAATATCCAAAATTTAAAAAATAAAAATTTAAAAATCCTATTTTTAAAAAATGAAAAATACAAAATTTAAAAATAAAAAAATCCAAAAAATTAAAAGATCTAAAATTTAAAAAAATACAAAATTAAAGAATTAAAAGATGAAAATTTAAAAAATCCAATATTTAAAAAGTCCAAAAGCCCAATATTAAAAAGTCCAACAATCCAAAATTGTAAAAATCCAATAATCCAAAATTGAAAAATTCCAAAAATTAAAACAAGTTTCATTTCTGTTGTGTGGCGTTCCACGCACACTTTTTTTTTTACCTTAGAAACAGAGCCTTGAAATTGGATGCGTCCAATGGTCCGAAGTACACTAAAAAAATTAAAATTATGGGAAATATTGCTGGAATACCATAGTTATAAACAAGGTGTTGTAAACGATAAGATTGTTACACATTTTGGCCCAAACTGTCACATCGTAAAATAAGGGTAGCCGGAAGCCAGGTATACAATGTGAAAAGAAAGGAATTTTGAGTTCATTTATATAAAAGGAGTTGTCTTCGCTGGGTGGTTTAAATTAATGACATTACCTCTAAAAAGCCTTGTCCTGCTACACTTACCGTATTCTTAAATTAGGGCTAGAGGGTGTAAAAGTATTTTCAGAGGGTAAAGTATTATGAGAAATCAGTTCAGTTGCGATACCACCTGTACAGAAGAAATTTTCGTACAATGCAGGTTTTAAGTTAGATATATTGTTGTAAGGTCTTACAGTTGCAGTTAATAAACTTAATTCTGTTCTTGCTTCAGGCTCCACGACAGAAAATTATGTGTACTCGGCCTGTGCACGCTGCTCACATCTGGAGCTCGGCCTGTTGCTGTCAATGAATATGCATCACAGATCGTTCCTTCCCTCATCCTGCTGTTCGATGGCCTGAAGAGGGCATATGTTGGTTAGTAGTTTGATTTTATAAACAAAGAAAACTAAATGAAAGTTGTGGTGGATCTAGTTGTATGATGTTTACCTTTCTCATTTCAGCAAAAGCTCAGGAAGGTGAAGAAGAAGAGGAGGATGAAGAGGAATCTGATATTGACCAGGGTTTGTATAACAATGCATTTGCTCTGAATTTGTATATACCGTATTTACTGGCGTAATGGACGCACCTCAACTTTTCATGTTAAAGATTAGAAATATAAAAATTCCCCACATAATAGACACATTGTGTTTTTAACAAAAAATCATTAATATCTAAAGTCCTAAGATTGGATGGCCTGATTATCTTTGAATTAAAGTTTTTAAACAACAAAGCATTGTGATTGGTTCTTATTAATTAACAAAATACCGGTACACTCAACGATTTTCTATTAATATTGCTGTATTCTTAGGACATCTGCTATAGATAGTTATGTTGATAAACTTGTGTTTGGGCAATGAATAAGAATTGACCGAAATATTAAAGTTATACAGCGAGTTTTAAGCTGAAAATTATCAAATTCACTGAAGAATACGATAACAGAGCCACTGAACAAAATTTTACAATGTGCGTACTTGTCTGTTGATGCAGTTGCTCACTATAAATTGTCATATGTGCGATACAATCTATATATAATTTAGTCGTGGCAAGACCTTGGTCACTGTCACTGTATCGATATTTACACTGTTGATGCTGGTGCATCTTTTAATACATATCCCTTGCACTAATTTTTCCCTTGCATGAAGGTCTCGCTCTAGTTTTTTTATAAAATTAGGGGGAAAAGTGTATCTATTACATGGGTAAATACGGTACAGCAAACTCCTGATTTTCCTGGTTAATAGGACCTATTGTAGCATGAATGAATGAAAATCGCATCCAAGTTGATAGCAGTTGTAAATGTGGGCAAAGCCCATGAAACATATCTTCTGTAAAAATGTAAGTAAAAGAAGTCGAAGATGTTCAAATGTCAACCATCTCATTTAATTAACAGTGTCATCACGGTTTAATTTTTTCCCCCAAAAGAAGCACAGATTGAAATTCTACAAACTAGATAATTCAGAAACCAATAATTAGGAGTTTGCTGTGGATTTATGTAAAATAGCTGACATAATATGCATGGTTACACATTCTCCGTTTAATATGTAATTTGTAATTTCTTTACAGAGGTTCTGTCAAGTGATGAAGATGAGATAGATGAAACAAGTGCGGAGTATTTAGAAAAACTTCAGGAAAAGGTAAAAAAAGCCACCTCTGCTCACAAAATCAGCGTCTCGGCCTATATTCAGGTACGATCTGGTATAACATTCTTCGTAAGACATTGAATAGAATGTAAATATTTGGAAAGTCGAAGTAGAGTAGTTATGAGAATGTAATTGTTTAGTACTCGTGAAGAATGTGTAGCATCTTGTGTCTGTAATTAGTTATTTTAAAAAAATCAAAATTGAAGTAACTGTTTATTAGATAGTTACTTACCGTGCTTGATTAATTTGATTTAATCCTGAGTACCTAAAAATAGGCCATTTGTTTTTTGCATTGTCTGGTGTACAGGATACATGTTCTGTCTTGTGCTTCTTACTGTCTCTGCAGTCCGGGACAGTGGCCCCACTGTGTGGGTGTGGGAAATGTTGATGTATGGTAGGAAGATGCATAATATTGTTAGTAACCTGGAGTCAGTGGGTCCAGACCTTTCACCTGAGTTTGATGTGTCTCTTTGCTCTATTTATACTGAAAGGCCCTTCCCTGATGGGCTGGGGGCCGGCAGTTACTTAATGCAGTAAGACAGCGTTTCTCAACCTATGGTCCACGGACCACCTAAAGCAAGTAAAGAAGTAAAAATTTTTCACATAAAATGGACATTAGATGTCAAAGTTTTAAAAATCTTTGAAAATACAGGTCCTATTGCAAGTTTCCTTACTTTTGCAGTTACGAACCACAGTTTGAAACCCCTGATGCACTGACGTCTGTGGTTCCCTCTTTCATTCAAAACCCTGAAAAATAAGACTTTGTCAGAATTTGTTATTAGAGGCGCTCTCTTAACAAGGGTTTTATTACACTTAAAATTGTTGTATTTACATACATACTTCACTAAATTTTACCTAATTTTCTCAGGACAGATCTGTTTCATCCACCATTGTGGATATCCTCAGCTGATTTCTACTTTCTGGAGTTGTGTTGCCATCTATTGGAGGAAAGATGTATCTAGTGATGAGGCTGTCTTCTGCTGGGATTTCAAAATTCATAACTGTTTCCTTGTTCTTTTGGATGAATAATTTTTCCCAAACTGTTAAATCTGCCTGTCTCCTTACTTGTTTCAAAAGTTTAGCTTCATTATCTATTTTGTGCCCTTCTTCCCAATAATGAGCTGCTACAGCTGACTTTTCTATTTGTTGGTACTTTATGTTTCTAAAATGTTCCTTCACTCTAATTCCAATGTTTCTTCTTGTTTGGCCAATATAAATCTTATTACAATCCTGGCAATTAATCTGATATATTCCTGATTTTCTGTTCTGGGGCTCTTTATCTTTATGGTCTGACTTAATTAGAGATTTGATGTTGAATCTGTTTTTCGGGGCTAATGTTATGTTTGCTTCTTTGAAAACTTTTTGAAATCTATTATTTGCCCAAGGGTGATAAGTTATTGTCCTATATCCTGTTTTTTCTTTTTCATTTTCCAAAGTGCTGATCATCTTAATTTCTTTCTGCTTTTCAAATTTCTTGATTTTCTTGTCTATAAGTTCCTTGTCAAAACCATTAATTCTTGCTGTGTTTACTATATGCTTGTATTCTTCCAAATATTCTGTTTTGTTCATAGGTACATTTACAATTCTGTGGGCCAAACTATTGAAAACTGCAATTTTGTGAGGAGCCGGGTTGTAACTATTTCCTTTTATGAAGTTATCCGTGTGAGTTGCTTTTCTAAATATGCCAAATTCAATTCTGTTGGAGTTTTTATCAATTTTATAAGGGTTTTTATTGTTGGAGGTGCCAGAGTGGCTGATACCGGTAAACCTGTGTTATAATTCCTAATTATACAGTGTGTCCCACGCAAGAGTTGGCCAATGACGCGGGTTCCTGCGGCGCGGCGAGCACAGCTCCAACTCCCGAGTGATCGGGTGAAATATCTACGCTAATGAAGCCGCGATCGGTGTTACGATTTAGGTTCTCACATTTACAGTTAAAATTACAATGAAAACAAACACGTACTTCATCACAAGAAATGTTGGAAATGTTCTCCTCTTGCATCCACACAACACTGACACCTTTTTTAGGAAATTTTCTTTCACGCGCATAAGTTCAGCTTCCGAGACAGAGTTCATTTCTCTTGTGATAGGCCTATGTCTTTAAGTTCTTCTAACAGTATGTGAATATTATTTATGGAGAAACTTGAAAAATAAAGTGTATAGGTCAACTTCCCGTACATTACAAAGGAAACGGGTGAAATATCTACACTAATAAAGCCCGCTGATGGTGTAATGGTTCAGGTTCTCACAAAGAAAAACACATGTGATTCATCTGGCAATAGGCCTACTGATTAAAAGAAGCATTCTGGCACGTTCTTTCTCAGTTACCCCATTTTATTTTGATACAATTCGTGGATTTAAAAAAGACGAGTTCTCTCCCAACAAAAGCACGGTGTTTCTATCACGGAAGCTGAATTTATGCGCGTGAAAGAAAATTTCTTAAAAAGGTTCCAGTGTTGTGTGGATGCAAGAGGGGGACATTTCTAACATCTCTTGTGATGAGGTGCGTGGTTATTTTCATTGTAATTCCAACTGTAAATGTGAGAACCTGAATCATAACGCCATTAGCGGCTTTATTAGCGTAGATATTTCACCCCCTCGCTCGGGAGTTAGAGCTGTAGTCGGCGCGACGCAGAAACCCGCATGATTGGCCAACTCTTGCGTGGGACACACTGTATTATGAAATTGGTAATAAATATTAAAGTCTGTTCGAAATATAATTTTACTGTCATTAGTTTACTTCCAATTCAATAACTGTGTTTTCATCAAATTAAAAAATGTATTTGGATTTATTTAGTTATAGTGACCTATAATTAATACCCCAAATATTAAGAATATAGGCCTAGATATATCCTACTTTTAAAAATGGGATGTAAAATTAGGGGTCCGTAAAACATTTTAGACGTTTTAGAGGTCCTCGGATTCAAAAAGGTTGAGAAACGCTGCAGTAAGAGGAAGGGGTTGTGGTGTCAATTCCAACAGTGCTGTTGTTTCTGATTGGCTCATCACGGTTTTTTGACGTATGTGTACAGGTAGGGAAAAAAAGCAGACCTACTAAAGTATCTTAAGTTGCCGAAATGAGCCACTGAGCTTGCCTAACGAGTTCTAGGCATGCACAATGGCTCATATCGGCAACTTAGATATTTTAGAAGGTCCGCTTTTTTTCCTACCTGTACATCATCTTTATTCTCAGTCTCCTAGCCTCTCTATGCTCCCATAAATTCCCAGGAATGTTTTTCTCCTTCATGTCTTTTTGTATTCCATTAAACCATGACTTTCTTCTTTGGTCTGCCTCTCTTCTTTCTGCCCGGAGTATTCCGTCTGAAGATCTTCTTTGGTAATCTCTCCTTCCCCAACCTTCTCACATAACCATACGAGTTGCTTTTCCTTAATTTCATCTATTAAAGTGTGTTGTACTTCCATTTGTTCCCGAATTTCTTCATTTCTAATTCTTTCCCTCCTAGAATTTCTATTTGCTCTTCTCCAAATATCCATATATGTTGCTAATAATGTTGGCCAAATTCCTGAACCGTAATATACTATTTTCTTAAATATTGAATCATAAATATGCTGTTACATAAGACGTCAACCTTATCTGGATTAACTTTAATAATCGGATCAATTTACAGGTGTAAATTACATCTGCAGAAAATACGCTTAAAACTCAATGGGATTAAAGTATTGTAATTGAAAACTTCTGTGGTTGAAATGAGTTGACAAGGAAGTTGTATTGGTAATTGCTTGTGATATGTAGTTGTAAAAGAAAACATTGTAGTTACGCAGTAGATGTCTATGAAATGTAGTATTTTGTTAAAATTGTGAAAGAAGGGTTAGAGCTGGCCAGCTTGTTACATTGCTGGGGTGTAATTTAATGGTGAATATCGTACCTTGCTTCCATTGCTTAAATTAGTTTGTTTTCGCTGAATATTTTGTAAAATATCTAGCAATTCCTTGCTTATTTCATGCCCTGGAAAAATAAACATTTACAATGAAAGGAATAAATTTATGTTTTAAATCGCTGTGCAAGAATCCTTTTCAAAGTAAAACAACATTGTTTGAATTATTACTTTATTACTCTGTACTCTTTTTATCATGGTAATCCCACGAGAGATTTACAAATTTATCGATAGATTTGCGATTGTGCAGCAGGAGCAAATTTATCTGATGTAACTCGTAATCTTGAGTTGGCTTTATTAAGATTATTCCATGAATCAAATGTAACGTATTATATAAATAATGTTTTCTAATATAAATATTTATTTCTGGTTTGTTTAAAATAAATTGTTAATAGTGTCAGTTGTCAGATTATGGCATGCTAAATTAATGAACAATCTGGAATACTAAGCAATACTACCAACAAAGTAGTGACAAAAGAGTTAACCTCAAGATTAAGATAAGCTAAAATCTGAACAACAACAAACAAACTTTTTTTTTCAAGAACGTAATTTATTTGTAAATTGCAACTCTACTTGAATGTGCATTGGTTAAAAACACAATTTTCTTCTCTGTTGGATTTTCTCATATTAATAGCCCAAACTACTTCGTTTGAGATTCTCTAGTTAATTCAATTCAATTCAATTGTACTTACGATCTACACAGAACTTTTGTAATTGAATCCGTATGCACTTTATATTTCTTTCAGTATTATGGGGTTTAGCTTCCATTATGTTATCAACTTTGTCAACAGATGCATTACCAAACTTTCAGCTTGCCATTTTTGTTTTCAATGGATGACGTAGTCTAGTAATCACTGCATTAGCAGTATTGTGACGGTTCAGTAACGAGCTGATGTTTTATCAGATATAATCGCATCCTCGCGAATCTTGCAGAGATTTTGTACTAAGATAAATGACCGTGATTGGTCGATATCAGAGGCATTGCTAAATGTGGTCAATATCGAATATGCGGCATATGAATGGAATAGTACATATAAAAACTGAGAATGGTTTCTACCCCCAATGTAGATGAAAAGAAAATTGATCTGAAAAAATGTATTTGTAAACAGAAAATCATCTCTATCTACATTTGACACTGAAACTATAGAAACCAAGACTATGTTTTTTTCCCTCAAAATGTGCTTATAAAAACTATACTCGTCTTATACATGCCACCTACCACGTTCAACAACTTTCCACACATGAATGCAGCTGTGAGGTGGGAATCCCCATGGGATGTCTTGCGTCTTCTTACCCAAGGTCACACAGAAATCACCGAATTTTACCAAATTTTATTGTTCCTGAATTCGTGCTTCTGCTTGTACTGAACTGCTTGGCATCAAAGCTTGGCAACTCTAATTCTCTATGCTCTTTGTTTGACCACCAGTCAGGACAGACCATGTGGAAAAGAAAGCATCTTCATTGTCTCAATGCGTAAATAAAGGCAAGAGAAGAAGTTACGACATGAATTTCCAAATCCCCTTTTATGTGAAGCTAAATGTACTAATAAGCTATTTATTTTTTCGTAACTACCCTTCAAAAATTCAGGGTCGTCTTATATACGAGGCCGTCTTATATTCAGGCCAGTACGGTACTATATTGTGATCTTCAAGCATGCCTCTCAAAATACTATTCTCCAACATTGTCTTTTTGATCTATATTTCTTTTTCAAAAAAGTATTAGGTTTAAAACATTTTTGACTGCCACTTATCGATCCTATCTTAATGATTACACACTGGCTGTGTTTTGGCCGTGCTGGAAAATTAGAGTTAGCCTGAAAAATTTAATGCCATTGTCGGGATTTGAACCACAGTGTTTAACCAGGTGTTTAATGGCAACCTGTAACACCTATAATGCCTGGAAAGTTACGAATATTGTAGAAACAAAAAGGAAAATGTCTGTATTAAAATTACTTAAACTTGCTCCTCGACAGGTAAATTACATTATTTTCAATTCTTCAGATAAGTTTTTTTCAGTTGGTTAAGTGAAAACGAGATTGCAGGTTGCATAATATGCTACTTCAGTACGAATGCAAAACTGAGCTACGCAACTCAAAGTGCATCCTGCAAAAATTTAGCTGTATTTAGTTTAATTGAATGTGATTCTGTTAATGTTTTATGGTGTCATGATTTTTTCAGAATGATGACGAGACAGATGACGAACTTGATGATGACTATGAAGCCAATGAGGAAACTGCTTTAGAAACATACACGACACCCTTGGATAGAGAAAACTGCGAGGTCGATGAATATATTGTGTTCAAAGAAGTTCTGCAGAGTAAGTAAACTATTATTAAAGTCATGATTAATTATCCGCTGGGAAAGCATTAGATTGTTTTGAGATACTTCATTTTTTTTAAATAAGCAGTTATCTCAATGGAGCGTCGTACAGATATGGGGTTTGGACAGTTGGCTTCCAAATAAGAACAGTTTTCTAATGGTGATATCAGAAAAGACGTACCGCTATATGTAATAGATTTTGAGTGCGCAAAGAAATAAGTGAAGTAGATCTCTTTAGCGAGGCAGCGCATTCCATTAACTGTACAACACTGCAACAACCTCATTCGTTTGTCACTCGTCACATGACACTGCCTCATAATCAGAATTTTCCTGTGTTTACTTTAGTAATAAGCTTGAAAGGTGTATGTATTTAATATTACGATCTAATCCAATAAAAAGATGTGTTTAAAAATATTACAAGTCAGTGGATAAAAGTTAAAATTACCACACAACGTTTCAACTCTGCCCTGGAGTCTTCCTCAGGTGACTTCTCACACAGTACTGATCATGAAGAAGATTGAGTTTCGTCATGGTAACCATCGATAAAAACACAGTTTCGATGTACCATACCAGCACTTAATAAAGTATGAGAATATTAGAGTTATGAGAGAAGAGTTAATAAAGTATGGTTACTTCCTTGCTGTGTTTCTCGGGTAACACTAAGATCCGTGAAAATACTTCTTTATCCATATGAAGGGCAGTTGCTGATTGCTTTGTACATATTTCTATGTTGATACATTTGCAGATATCCAGGCTAGCGATCCTGCTTGGTACCAAGCCCTAACAGTTAATCTCACACCCGAACAGCAGAAGGTTTTAGCAGAGGTGATGGTGTTGGCCGATCAGAGGAAGGCAGCTGCAGAGAGCAAGAGGATAGAGCAGAGTGGAGGCAAGTAGATGCAGAAATCGCATTGTTTCAGCTTCTTTCTTATGTATTTACATGCATTGCCAGCAACATTGAATGTGCACAGAAGTATCTAGTGACTTTCTGAAAAGCTCTTAATGAATGTTTTTAAACAGTATAAGAATGTATTAGGTGTTCCCTTTAACGGCTCTGAGCCATGGGTACAATATAAGTCCATTCATGGCTGCCAGACGGGTTTAGAACCACTGATTCCTTTTCTTTTAGTTCTAGCTTTCTGTTAGTAGATGGCATGACATGCCTTATACCACTTAAAGCTAAAGAAATTATCTTTAGATGATTTGCATTACAGTAGAACCCCGATAATTCGAGCTAATTGGGGCTGTTCAATCATAGATTTAAATTATGTACAAGTTTATTATTATTTTTTGCTGCCAACTTATCAGCAGTTTATTCTATTTATTATTTTTTCTCTAGTTTTTATTGTCAAGTTTACATTTTAAGTTATTGCATTACTTCCTATGTTCATTCACTGTCTACATTAGATTTAACTTTTCATTTTGGCTTTGGATATCTTTCTTTTGTCAGTTCCTGTTTCTGTAGTCAATTTGATTCATATTACCATTTAAATAACATTCATTTTCTAGCTTGTAAGCTATTATTCCTATTCATTGTCTTTATTATTCATATTTTATTGTTATTTTCGTATCCAGTCTTCAGGATACACGTCTTGAGCAGTTTATATGCTTTTCATATTCCTCAATTTACTTGACTTCCTTCTTCATCACTTCAACAATTCCTTTTTACTTATACATGAAAAGATTCATGTGTTTCTCTGGTGCTTCAAATTATTGAGATATAATTTGTACATCATCTTTCATTCATTCTATTTGTAAGGATAACATATCCTACAGATTCTACATTTCTTCGTAATATGCTTCAAGTGAGCAATTACTTTCGAGTGCATCAAGATATGTGCTTATCTTTCATTCAACTTATGACTGGCAAAATGGCGTTCTTGTGGTGTTTTGATAATTGCTAAATAGCTGGGACATCACGTCATTTATGCTCATTCTTACAGCAGGTAAAGATTCTGCTAATTTCAATTTATACGAGGACATACTTCACTTCAAGTAAGTTATCAATAGTATTACTAGAAGTGGCTTCAATTCTTCATTCGTCTACGCATTTAAACATCGAGCTTATTGTTGAGAGTTTAGCTATCGTTAAATAGCTTATTCATCAGACTCAATATTCAGTCTCTCATCTTGAAATTTACTTCTACAAGTGTCACACTTCATTGACACATATATATTTTTATTCACAAATGTGATTTTATGTGATTTCAAGACTGATTCTTCAACTCTATTATTTACAAATTTTCATTCAAGCTCATGCGTTAAGATTACTCACATATTACATCAAACATAAACTCTACATAACTGAAGATTGTCAAACATTGTATGGATATATAAATGCTGCATCAAGAAGACTGTTAGCTGAAGACCTTCTATCTTCGTTCTCAAATTTGTCAACCAAGTGAAAGTGTATTTTTTCGTGTGCTTAGCTTAATTAAATGTTATGTCTTATGTTCAAGATTTCATTGAGTGATGTATTTCATTTCCTCCATTATGGAGGTGGTCCTCCGCCAGAGATCTTGTTAATTGTGGTTGGCACGGAAAGTGTTAATCACAATTAAATTTACAATCTCGTGTAGGTTTTAGGGACTTTTACAGTCCGCTATCAAATATAATACGCCCCCTGATCCTACATATGGTCCTGCCGGGTCGGATAGAACTAGTAAGATTGTATTAATAGGCCTAGCCTACATCTAGGATAGAACTAGTAAGACTGTATTAATAGGCCTAGCCTACATCTAGGATATTACCAGCAAGACTGTACTAATAAGTTATTCCTTCATCTGGTCCTTCTGACCATAATCAAACTATTAAGATTGTAATAATACAATAATACTCTTACATCATTCACCCTCTGTGTCACAGACAGACTTGGGTGGCATACAAGAGCCTTCTTGTTTTGCTCACATTCATGTATGCATTATTATTTTATCTCAAGAGATATATATTGATACTTAAGCAATTAAAGATTGACTTAACATTGATTTGTGCTCTGCCATAAGCATTTGAGCCATATGCCATCACTCATTGAAACTTCAAAGTGTACTGTATGATATATATATGTCAATTGTAAACATTGTGACATCATTGTAAGTCACATACACACAACACACTCTGTCAACAGTACATTAACACACAATTCTCTTACACGAACACGATTCTTAACGTTCTTCGCAATTCAATACTCATCTTATTGCAAATAATTGCAATCATTCTCCTCTATCATATATTTCATTGTCTTCTTGACAATAAGTTGTCCAGAAGTTGAATCTCATAGGCGGGCAAAACGGTCCTGTTCTTCTCGCATACTATTTCACTTGCATTGCTTCTTTGTATCCCGGCAAGCGGGCAAATTCCTATATTGTTTTCATTCTTCATATACCTATCTCTGAATCATGGAAGATCAAACAGTAAGACAGGTCGAAGACCTCAAAAGAAAACGCACTCCTCTTAAGGCACAACTTACACGTCAGTGTAATTATATTACTGATCTTAATGAGTCAGGTGAACTCAATCACCAACAATTATTGAAGCGTAAAGACATTCTTGAAAAAACATTTGATAAGTTCATACTAATTCAAGATCAAATAGAAGAATTTCAGCCAACAGATGCTGAAATTAATTACCATGAAGAAGTCGAAAATGACTTTATCGAAGCTATTTCTAAAGTAGAAATATTGATTAAATTTTCTGAGCTGCAGCAAATCAAAACTCAATTGTTCACTCACGTACGAGTAATATCAGACTTTACAGTGACTCGTGAAATCGAGTTACATGCTTTGCTATCTCGTAGAGACGAGGTCAAGCAAACATTTGAGAAATTCAAGTTGGTTCAAACCCAGCTCGAACAACTCCATGCTGCGAATGCTGAGGCCAACTCTCGTGAAGAAGTTGAAACAGCATATTTCAAAACTATCGCTAAGGCAGAGACTTTAATTAAGCTCGCAAAGCTTAGACAATTAAGAGTACAGCTCTTAAATCATATTCAAGTTATAAACGAGCTTATGATCGAGGATCAGGCATCTTACTTTGAAGGCATTAAGAGATGCGCTGAACTCGAACTATCATTTCAGCACTATCAAGCTGAACAGTCTTCAATTGAAGACATTGAATCATTCAATGACAGGCAAATTCAACGCTATGAGCTTGAGGAAGCCTATTACAAAGCACTTACTAGACTTGAAGCTTCCATAAAGGCAAAGAAGCAAATATATGACCCAGATCCTATGTCTGCGCCTAGTTCGCAACCAGTGCTGACTGAGCAAAACCACGTTTCTCTTCCAAAGTTACCTGAAATAAAATTACCGACATTTTCAGGCGATCCCACTATGTGGCTAGAGTTTCGTGACACGTTTACATCCTTAATACTGCAGAATCAGTACGTGTCTGAGATGGACAAGTTTCAATATTTAAAGTCATGCTTAACCCCTGAGGTTATGACTATTATACATAATATTCCTGTCAGTGCTGCCACATTTAGCATTGCCTGGCAAACTTTGTTAGAGCGTTTTGACAATGACAGACTCATTGCTAATGCTCATTTAGAGAATTTATTTTCTCCCCCTTCTATTGATAGAAACTCTGCTGATTCGCTCCAGAGATACTTAGATCATTACATAAGTACTGTCCACGCGCTTCAGTCACTGCACATTGATATTGAGCTGACTGATCTTATTATCTCAAAAATAATACTGGATAAGCTTTCTCCAGCTATTATTAGAGATTGGGAATCTTCGCTTAAAGCTGATAAGTTTCCATCACTGAAGGACTTATTCAGTTTCCTTGAGACCAAAGTTCGAGTCATTCAAATGACTGACTTAGCTATCAAGTCCCAGTCGAATCAATCTCCAGTCAAAAATGTGACTGCGAAATCTAATAATAATTCTAACAACAATCGTAAGTCCACTGAAGCTAAGAAAAAGCCTTCGTGGTCTCAACCTATTTGTATATGTTGTAATCGCCCTCGTGATCATGAATTATTTCTCTGTGAAGCATTCAGAGCTTTCGCTTTGCCCCAAAGATTTGAATTTGTGAAACGCAACAATGTATGTAATGTCTGCCTGAGAATAGGTGGTCATTCACAAGCCTGCTCTTCTTATACTTGTATGAAGTGTCAAGGTAAACATAGCACTTTGCTTCATCCTTCAAACGCTCCCATACCAGTAAACCCATGTGCCATGCTAAGAAGTGGTCCAGCTACTTCAAAGATTCTATACCCTACAGCAACTGTGTTAATAGCAGATGCTAATGGCGAGTACATTGAGGCTACAGCCATTCTTGATTCAGCTACGACTTGTAATTTAATTACAGATAGATTATTTCAACGCCTCAAACTTAAACCAACTCCTCGTAGAGAATATTTGCAAGGAGTAGTGTTTGAAAAGCGCACTCTCTGCAAGGTAGCATCTTTGTCACTGAAATCTAACGTTTCTGATTGGTCGTGCCAAACGAATGCTTTGGTTATTCCATGCATAGCTACTTGTAAGTTTCCTCGTGCTTACATAAATACTGACAATTGGAATATTCCAGCTAACTTGAATTTAGCAGATGCTAAATTTAACCAACCTAAGTACTTAGATTTGCTCATTGGTACAGAGCTTTTTTCACAAATACTGTTATCAGGCAAAATCATGGCTGATAATCTGCCTGGCATACATAATTCAGAACTTGGTTGGTACTTTATGGGTAAAGTCCCTCAACCTGTTACTTCTTCGCAGCATAGTATTCCTATGCAAACTACTGCTTCTAAACATATGAGTGTTTCTAGGCAAATGACTTCTCACAGCAAAGATAAAGCAGCTATTAGGCGTGAGAAGCCTCGTGTCAAGCAAGCTCATTTTAATCGCTCATTTCCTAGTTCTGACTCGTCGATCGATTCAAACTACTCTGCTTTCTTGCACTCAGAATCAGCTGTGGATGAACAATTAGCTAGGTTCTGGGAATTAGAAGCTGTCAATAATTCTGCTCCATTCCATGATGAATCGGAATGTGAGAAACATTTCTCTCAAACTACCACCAGAGATGACTCTGGAAGATATATAGTTAAACTTCCTTTTACTGCTCCGCCTGAAACATTAGGTAGCACAAAGCAACAAGCTTACAAACGGTTTCAGCTCTTAGAAAAAAGACTGTCATCCAACGAATACTTACGTACTGAATATGTCAAGTTCATGCAAGAATATGAGGATTTAGGTCATATGCAACGAGCTGACCACATTACTAATGCTTCTTGTGAATACATTATTCCTCATCACCCAGTAATTAAGCCTAGCAGCACTACTACAAAGATTAAAGTAGTCTGTGATGCCTCAACTAAGTCATCTAATGGAAAATCCTTGAATGACACTTTAGCTATAGGTCAAAGTCAGCCTCCTGAACTTCTGCCCTATGTAACTAAGTTTTCACATTTGAAGACTCTGCGTATTATAGCATATGTTCTACGATTCATAAATAATTGTAGGCCTCCTAAAATTAAGCTCACAGGTCCTCTTGAACCTAGTGAAATTTCAAATTCACTCTACACTTGTGTGAAAATAATTCAGCAAGTCGAATATCATGATGAAATCAATGCTTTGACTTCGTCTGATGTCGTTTCTTCATCTAGTAAAATACACTCATTATGCCCATTCATGGATAGTGATGGTATTCTTCGTGTTGGTGGAGGACTGAAGCACTCAGAATTACCCTTTGATGCGAAGCATCAGATTTTGCTTCCAGCTAAGCATCCTTTCACTAAACATCTCATTCGTTTTACACACTTCAAACTATGTCATGCTGGTTCCCAGCTTATTATAGCTCACTTACGGGAAAGGTTTTGGATACCTTCTGTAAGGAGAACAATTCGCTCTGTGATCAGACAGTGCAATGTCTGTTTCAGATTTCAAGCTCAACCCTTTCAGCAAAAGATGGCTGATTTACCATCTTCTCGTGTATCTCCTATTCCCCCATTTACTAACGTCAGCATTGATTATGCTGGGCCTTTCTCTATTAAATATGAGTAAACCTCTTTATTATTCAAAGTTTAAATCTACTCTTTTCACATAATCTAATATATTTTAAAATTATTTTCAAGAAAATAATTTTGCGGGCAACTTATGTTCAATCATAGATTTAAATTATGTACAAGTTTATTATTATTTTTTGCTGCCAACTTATCAGCAGTTTATTCTATTTATTATTTTTTCTCTAGTTTTTATTGTCAAGTTTACATTTTAAGTTATTGCATTACTTCCTATGTTCATTCACTGTCTACATTAGATTTAACTTTTCATTTTGGCTTTGGATATCTTTCTTTTGTCAGTTCCTGTTTCTGTAGTCAATTTGATTCATATTACCATTTAAATAACATTCATTTTCTAGCTTGTAAGCTATTATTCCTATTCATTGTCTTTATTATTCATATTTTATTGTTATTTTCGTATCCAGTCTTCAGGATACACGTCTTGAGCAGTTTATATGCTTTTCATATTCCTCAATTTACTTGACTTCCTTCTTCATCACTTCAACAATTCCTTTTTACTTATACATGAAAAGATTCATGTGTTTCTCTGGTGCTTCAAATTATTGAGATATAATTTGTACATCATCTTTCATTCATTCTATTTGTAAGGATAACATATCCTACAGATTCTACATTTCTTCGTAATATGCTTCAAGTGAGCAATTACTTTCGAGTGCATCAAGATATGTGCTTATCTTTCATTCAACTTATGACTGGCAAAATGGCGTTCTTGTGGTGTTTTGATAATTGCTAAATAGCTGGGACATCACGTCATTTATGCTCATTCTTACAGCAGGTAAAGATTCTGCTAATTTCAATTTATACGAGGACATACTTCACTTCAAGTAAGTTATCAATAGTATTACTAGAAGTGGCTTCAATTCTTCATTCGTCTACGCATTTAAACATCGAGCTTATTGTTGAGAGTTTAGCTATCGTTAAATAGCTTATTCATCAGACTCAATATTCAGTCTCTCATCTTGAAATTTACTTCTACAAGTGTCACACTTCATTGACACATATATATTTTTATTCACAAATGTGATTTTATGTGATTTCAAGACTGATTCTTCAACTCTATTATTTACAAATTTTCATTCAAGCTCATGCGTTAAGATTACTCACATATTACATCAAACATAAACTCTACATAACTGAAGATTGTCAAACATTGTATGGATATATAAATGCTGCATCAAGAAGACTGTTAGCTGAAGACCTTCTATCTTCGTTCTCAAATTTGTCAACCAAGTGAAAGTGTATTTTTTCGTGTGCTTAGCTTAATTAAATGTTATGTCTTATGTTCAAGATTTCATTGAGTGATGTATTTCATTTCCTCCATTATGGAGGTGGTCCTCCGCCAGAGATCTTGTTAATTGTGGTTGGCACGGAAAGTGTTAATCACAATTAAATTTACAATCTCGTGTAGGTTTTAGGGACTTTTACAGTCCGCTATCAAATATAATACGCCCCCTGATCCTACATATGGTCCTGCCGGGTCGGATAGAACTAGTAAGATTGTATTAATAGGCCTAGCCTACATCTAGGATAGAACTAGTAAGACTGTATTAATAGGCCTAGCCTACATCTAGGATATTACCAGCAAGACTGTACTAATAAGTTATTCCTTCATCTGGTCCTTCTGACCATAATCAAACTATTAAGATTGTAATAATACAATAATACTCTTACATCATTCACCCTCTGTGTCACAGACAGACTTGGGTGGCATACAAGAGCCTTCTTGTTTTGCTCACATTCATGTATGCATTATTATTTTATCTCAAGAGATATATATTGATACTTAAGCAATTAAAGATTGACTTAACATTGATTTGTGCTCTGCCATAAGCATTTGAGCCATATGCCATCACTCATTGAAACTTCAAAGTGTACTGTATGATATATATATGTCAATTGTAAACATTGTGACATCATTGTAAGTCACATACACACAACACACTCTGTCAACAGTACATTAACACACAATTCTCTTACACGAACACGATTCTTAACGTTCTTCGCAATTCAATACTCATCTTATTGCAAATAATTGCAATCATTCTCCTCTATCATATATTTCATTGTCTTCTTGACAATAAGTTGTCCAGAAGTTGAATCTCATAGGCGGGCAAAACGGTCCTGTTCTTCTCGCATACTATTTCACTTGCATTGCTTCTTTGTATCCCGGCAAGCGGGCAAATTCCTATATTGTTTTCATTCTTCATATACCTATCTCTGAATCATGGAAGATCAAACAGTAAGACAGGTCGAAGACCTCAAAAGAAAACGCACTCCTCTTAAGGCACAACTTACACGTCAGTGTAATTATATTACTGATCTTAATGAGTCAGGTGAACTCAATCACCAACAATTATTGAAGCGTAAAGACATTCTTGAAAAAACATTTGATAAGTTCATACTAATTCAAGATCAAATAGAAGAATTTCAGCCAACAGATGCTGAAATTAATTACCATGAAGAAGTCGAAAATGACTTTATCGAAGCTATTTCTAAAGTAGAAATATTGATTAAATTTTCTGAGCTGCAGCAAATCAAAACTCAATTGTTCACTCACGTACGAGTAATATCAGACTTTACAGTGACTCGTGAAATCGAGTTACATGCTTTGCTATCTCGTAGAGACGAGGTCAAGCAAACATTTGAGAAATTCAAGTTGGTTCAAACCCAGCTCGAACAACTCCATGCTGCGAATGCTGAGGCCAACTCTCGTGAAGAAGTTGAAACAGCATATTTCAAAACTATCGCTAAGGCAGAGACTTTAATTAAGCTCGCAAAGCTTAGACAATTAAGAGTACAGCTCTTAAATCATATTCAAGTTATAAACGAGCTTATGATCGAGGATCAGGCATCTTACTTTGAAGGCATTAAGAGATGCGCTGAACTCGAACTATCATTTCAGCACTATCAAGCTGAACAGTCTTCAATTGAAGACATTGAATCATTCAATGACAGGCAAATTCAACGCTATGAGCTTGAGGAAGCCTATTACAAAGCACTTACTAGACTTGAAGCTTCCATAAAGGCAAAGAAGCAAATATATGACCCAGATCCTATGTCTGCGCCTAGTTCGCAACCAGTGCTGACTGAGCAAAACCACGTTTCTCTTCCAAAGTTACCTGAAATAAAATTACCGACATTTTCAGGCGATCCCACTATGTGGCTAGAGTTTCGTGACACGTTTACATCCTTAATACTGCAGAATCAGTACGTGTCTGAGATGGACAAGTTTCAATATTTAAAGTCATGCTTAACCCCTGAGGTTATGACTATTATACATAATATTCCTGTCAGTGCTGCCACATTTAGCATTGCCTGGCAAACTTTGTTAGAGCGTTTTGACAATGACAGACTCATTGCTAATGCTCATTTAGAGAATTTATTTTCTCCCCCTTCTATTGATAGAAACTCTGCTGATTCGCTCCAGAGATACTTAGATCATTACATAAGTACTGTCCACGCGCTTCAGTCACTGCACATTGATATTGAGCTGACTGATCTTATTATCTCAAAAATAATACTGGATAAGCTTTCTCCAGCTATTATTAGAGATTGGGAATCTTCGCTTAAAGCTGATAAGTTTCCATCACTGAAGGACTTATTCAGTTTCCTTGAGACCAAAGTTCGAGTCATTCAAATGACTGACTTAGCTATCAAGTCCCAGTCGAATCAATCTCCAGTCAAAAATGTGACTGCGAAATCTAATAATAATTCTAACAACAATCGTAAGTCCACTGAAGCTAAGAAAAAGCCTTCGTGGTCTCAACCTATTTGTATATGTTGTAATCGCCCTCGTGATCATGAATTATTTCTCTGTGAAGCATTCAGAGCTTTCGCTTTGCCCCAAAGATTTGAATTTGTGAAACGCAACAATGTATGTAATGTCTGCCTGAGAATAGGTGGTCATTCACAAGCCTGCTCTTCTTATACTTGTATGAAGTGTCAAGGTAAACATAGCACTTTGCTTCATCCTTCAAACGCTCCCATACCAGTAAACCCATGTGCCATGCTAAGAAGTGGTCCAGCTACTTCAAAGATTCTATACCCTACAGCAACTGTGTTAATAGCAGATGCTAATGGCGAGTACATTGAGGCTACAGCCATTCTTGATTCAGCTACGACTTGTAATTTAATTACAGATAGATTATTTCAACGCCTCAAACTTAAACCAACTCCTCGTAGAGAATATTTGCAAGGAGTAGTGTTTGAAAAGCGCACTCTCTGCAAGGTAGCATCTTTGTCACTGAAATCTAACGTTTCTGATTGGTCGTGCCAAACGAATGCTTTGGTTATTCCATGCATAGCTACTTGTAAGTTTCCTCGTGCTTACATAAATACTGACAATTGGAATATTCCAGCTAACTTGAATTTAGCAGATGCTAAATTTAACCAACCTAAGTACTTAGATTTGCTCATTGGTACAGAGCTTTTTTCACAAATACTGTTATCAGGCAAAATCATGGCTGATAATCTGCCTGGCATACATAATTCAGAACTTGGTTGGTACTTTATGGGTAAAGTCCCTCAACCTGTTACTTCTTCGCAGCATAGTATTCCTATGCAAACTACTGCTTCTAAACATATGAGTGTTTCTAGGCAAATGACTTCTCACAGCAAAGATAAAGCAGCTATTAGGCGTGAGAAGCCTCGTGTCAAGCAAGCTCATTTTAATCGCTCATTTCCTAGTTCTGACTCGTCGATCGATTCAAACTACTCTGCTTTCTTGCACTCAGAATCAGCTGTGGATGAACAATTAGCTAGGTTCTGGGAATTAGAAGCTGTCAATAATTCTGCTCCATTCCATGATGAATCGGAATGTGAGAAACATTTCTCTCAAACTACCACCAGAGATGACTCTGGAAGATATATAGTTAAACTTCCTTTTACTGCTCCGCCTGAAACATTAGGTAGCACAAAGCAACAAGCTTACAAACGGTTTCAGCTCTTAGAAAAAAGACTGTCATCCAACGAATACTTACGTACTGAATATGTCAAGTTCATGCAAGAATATGAGGATTTAGGTCATATGCAACGAGCTGACCACATTACTAATGCTTCTTGTGAATACATTATTCCTCATCACCCAGTAATTAAGCCTAGCAGCACTACTACAAAGATTAAAGTAGTCTGTGATGCCTCAACTAAGTCATCTAATGGAAAATCCTTGAATGACACTTTAGCTATAGGTCAAAGTCAGCCTCCTGAACTTCTGCCCTATGTAACTAAGTTTTCACATTTGAAGACTCTGCGTATTATAGCATATGTTCTACGATTCATAAATAATTGTAGGCCTCCTAAAATTAAGCTCACAGGTCCTCTTGAACCTAGTGAAATTTCAAATTCACTCTACACTTGTGTGAAAATAATTCAGCAAGTCGAATATCATGATGAAATCAATGCTTTGACTTCGTCTGATGTCGTTTCTTCATCTAGTAAAATACACTCATTATGCCCATTCATGGATAGTGATGGTATTCTTCGTGTTGGTGGAGGACTGAAGCACTCAGAATTACCCTTTGATGCGAAGCATCAGATTTTGCTTCCAGCTAAGCATCCTTTCACTAAACATCTCATTCGTTTTACACACTTCAAACTATGTCATGCTGGTTCCCAGCTTATTATAGCTCACTTACGGGAAAGGTTTTGGATACCTTCTGTAAGGAGAACAATTCGCTCTGTGATCAGACAGTGCAATGTCTGTTTCAGATTTCAAGCTCAACCCTTTCAGCAAAAGATGGCTGATTTACCATCTTCTCGTGTATCTCCTATTCCCCCATTTACTAACGTCAGCATTGATTATGCTGGGCCTTTCTCTATTAAATATGAGTAAACCTCTTTATTATTCAAAGTTTAAATCTACTCTTTTCACATAATCTAATATATTTTAAAATTATTTTCAAGAAAATAATTTTGCGGGCAACTTATGTTCAATCATAGATTTAAATTATGTACAAGTTTATTATTATTTTTTGCTGCCAACTTATCAGCAGTTTATTCTATTTATTATTTTTTCTCTAGTTTTTATTGTCAAGTTTACATTTTAAGTTATTGCATTACTTCCTATGTTCATTCACTGTCTACATTAGATTTAACTTTTCATTTTGGCTTTGGATATCTTTCTTTTGTCAGTTCCTGTTTCTGTAGTCAATTTGATTCATATTACCATTTAAATAACATTCATTTTCTAGCTTGTAAGCTATTATTCCTATTCATTGTCTTTATTATTCATATTTTATTGTTATTTTCGTATCCAGTCTTCAGGATACACGTCTTGAGCAGTTTATATGCTTTTCATATTCCTCAATTTACTTGACTTCCTTCTTCATCACTTCAACAATTCCTTTTTACTTATACATGAAAAGATTCATGTGTTTCTCTGGTGCTTCAAATTATTGAGATATAATTTGTACATCATCTTTCATTCATTCTATTTGTAAGGATAACATATCCTACAGATTCTACATTTCTTCGTAATATGCTTCAAGTGAGCAATTACTTTCGAGTGCATCAAGATATGTGCTTATCTTTCATTCAACTTATGACTGGCAAAATGGCGTTCTTGTGGTGTTTTGATAATTGCTAAATAGCTGGGACATCACGTCATTTATGCTCATTCTTACAGCAGGTAAAGATTCTGCTAATTTCAATTTATACGAGGACATACTTCACTTCAAGTAAGTTATCAATAGTATTACTAGAAGTGGCTTCAATTCTTCATTCGTCTACGCATTTAAACATCGAGCTTATTGTTGAGAGTTTAGCTATCGTTAAATAGCTTATTCATCAGACTCAATATTCAGTCTCTCATCTTGAAATTTACTTCTACAAGTGTCACACTTCATTGACACATATATATTTTTATTCACAAATGTGATTTTATGTGATTTCAAGACTGATTCTTCAACTCTATTATTTACAAATTTTCATTCAAGCTCATGCGTTAAGATTACTCACATATTACATCAAACATAAACTCTACATAACTGAAGATTGTCAAACATTGTATGGATATATAAATGCTGCATCAAGAAGACTGTTAGCTGAAGACCTTCTATCTTCGTTCTCAAATTTGTCAACCAAGTGAAAGTGTATTTTTTCGTGTGCTTAGCTTAATTAAATGTTATGTCTTATGTTCAAGATTTCATTGAGTGATGTATTTCATTTCCTCCATTATGGAGGTGGTCCTCCGCCAGAGATCTTGTTAATTGTGGTTGGCACGGAAAGTGTTAATCACAATTAAATTTACAATCTCGTGTAGGTTTTAGGGACTTTTACAGTCCGCTATCAAATATAATACGCCCCCTGATCCTACAGGGGCTGAGGCTACCTTGAATTACAAAAAACTCGGATTATACGGAAATATCAGCAAATCAATGGGTAAATCATAAATAAATGTTTCATGAACACAATAATGGTTTAAAAATAAATAAATAAATAAACAATATAGTAGGCCTACATACCTGTGTTACGCCTGTGTGTATATTGGCAAACATTTCCAATTTGCTACATCAGCATCCTTTAAGGATTGTCTGACCCTTATCAATGGAGTGGAACGGAGAAGCGGCGCTACTAGGAAAATACTTCTAATTACCATTGTTGCTGAGTAGGGATTACTGTAACAATACAGCATTCTTTTCTGAAAGGATGATATGCACTGTACAATTGATTGACACGAGGTCACGTCAAAGAAAGATCGAAACTAACGGTTTCTGTCAATCTGTAATAGAAATGCATTAGCAGTCTGAAGCCAAGGTTATTTCTGTGTATTAGGAACGAAAACCCTAAGTGGGACAGTTTTACCTGCATTTTTGTACATGGAAAAATTGAAAGAAAGCTCAAAATGTAACACATTCGGAAGTGCGTAAAACTTACTTGCGGACACGGTATATAAACGGGAAAAATTTAAAAGTTTTATGTAACATTTTAATTTTGTTAAAACCAGCTCGAATTACACGGAACCTCGAAATACCGGGGCTCGAATTACCGAGGCTCTACTGTATATCAATTTTAAGTTATAAATTGATGTGATTATTAAACTTAATAAACTTCACACATTACTGTAAGTAAGTACTAAATCAGGACATACGATTCGATGGCATTGCCATCATCCTCAGCTAGATTGGAACTAGCTGAGAATGATGTCAAGGCCATTGAAACGTATGTCCTGATTTAGTGAGTATTTACTTACATTAATGTGTGAAGTTGAATGTTTTAAAGTTTATTAAGTTTAAAGTTGACCCTTCACAACGTTTCCCGATTAATTTAATCAAACGATATGATAATCTTCGATCAAATGACAATGATGAAACGCGACCCGCAGCAATTACCCTATTGGCCCTATAAGATGATAATTTTTTCCTCAAAATGTGTTTATAAAAACTATATTTGTCTTTTATGCGTAACCTAACACTTTAAACAACTCTCCAATCATGAAAGCAGCTGTTCAGCAGGAATCCCTACGCAATGACGTGTGTCCAGCCCAAGGTCCAAGTCACGCAGAAATTCACTGAATTTTACCAAATTTAATTTTTCCCGAATTCATGCTTCTGCTTGTACTGTACTATTCTCTACACGTAAAGCTTTGTTTGATCACCAAGTCATGGCAGACCATGTGAAAAAGAAAGTATCTTCATTGTCTCAATGCGTAAAAATAAAAGCAAGAGAAGAAGTTAACGAGATAACCTTCAAAATTCCATTTTATGTGAAGCAAAATTACTAATAAGCTAATAATAATAATTAAAACGAAGTAATATACACAGTGGAGCTCATGAATAACTGAACTAGTTAAATATTATATTAACACTTAATGCTTCACTTACGTCGCTGTTTATGAGCAGGACATGTTTCGGGATTCTTATCCCATCTTCGGCTGCTGGTCAACTGGCCAGTTGACCAGTTGACCAGCAGCCGAAGATGGGATAAGAATCCCGAAACATGTCCTGCTCATAAACAGCGACGTAAGTGAAGCATTAAGTGTTAATATAATATTTAACTAGTTCAGTTACTAATAAGTCTTCTTCTTTTTTTTTTCTTTCTTTCTTTTCGTAACTGTCTTTCAAAAATTCATGGTTGTCTTATATTCGGGCCAGTAGGGTAATAAAGATGGCAAAGGAGAGTTGGAAATGGATTGAAACTGGGAATTGAACATTGAAATTTTATTTTGATTCCAATCCTGGGATAAAACCAACCATAAATCATAATCAAACCAAACATTTTAGAAGTTTTTAAACTCCTTGGCCACGATTCACTCTGGGACAAATAGCCGGAGAAACAAATAGGTACAGTTGGGAGCTGATGAGATGATCCCTGGCATGCCTATGGAGCTCTTATCTGCAGCCAATAACAGCGCTCCCCTACACTTGCAGTTATAGCACAACACTGTCTTCCCCCTGCATGCCACCACCAAATCACGGATCATCTCGTCAGCTCCCAACAATATACAGTACAAGATAAAATGCGTGGTCCTACTTTCCACTAAAATCTCAATAACATAAAAGTGATGAACACTTGATAAAAACACTTAGTTATGATAGTGGTTAAAAGATCGGTTAAAAACAATAAAAAACACATAACACAAGACGTTTCAGCCCGCTCTCCAGGCCTTCCTCAGTCAGAATTTTAATTCTCCTCAGTAACTTATTGGTTCCCTACAACACTTTTGGCTGCCGACACTTTTAACTATCCCTGTATTTTACTTTCAAATTATTTAAAAAATTTAAAATTATAAATTATAAATAATAAATTATAAAAAAATAAAAAATAAAAATAAAAAAAATGGCTCAATGAAAACCTTCTATCTTTTAAACATTGATAAAACAACATATTTACCTTTTTCACTAAACTCTAAAGGACTTTCCTCGATAAATGCACAACACAATATAATCTTACATGAAATCTCTTGTTTTATCCCTTTTAATTGTAAATGTCCAAAATTAAGTTCATCAACACAAGTAAAATACCTAGGTGTTATCATTGATCAAAATTTACGATGGGAAAAACATGTTCAATATCTGTGTCTTAAACTACGGAAAACTATATATAAATTTGTTATATTAAGAAACATTATGCCACAGAGTACTTTAAGATTAATATATCTAAGTTTAGTCCAATCAGTTATACAATATGGAATAATAGGATGGGGTGGGATATGTCAGACTGCACTTCGCCCATTGTCGTTGTTGCAGAAAAGAATAATCAAGATATGTTTAAAAAAATCAATCGACTATCCATCTAAAAGTTTGTATAAAGATTTTGACGTATTGAATATTAAACAATTATACTCCTACACTTTATTAAATTATTTCCATAAACATCATAAAAAAATTCATAACACAAAATCACTACTATTAATACAAGGAGGTATAATATCTCTTGTCCTCTTTTCGAACCAAAGTGTGCTACAGAAGTAGGTCTAAGGCATAGTATAAATTTCGGACCATGGCTATACAACAATTTTACTAGAAGAAACCCTAATCTGATACCACTAAACAATAAATTGTTTAAAAAACAAGTACTCGAATTGATTAAATCTAACTTGTAATTGTACTTTTACTCACTTTTTCCATTATTCATTCTTAACTGTAAATTTTTAATTTTTAACATAGGGTATTTTGTTTGTAACTCTGTTATGTTTTTGTAATTTATTTTTTTCGTATCTTTGTTCATGTATTTTATTTCGTATAAGCAATCTTATTTATTTTTATTCTTATTTTTTGCCTAAAACTATAATATGTATTAATAATCCTAGAATTTGTAGGAAGTTTATATAGTGGTTTTTTTATATAATGTTCAAAATATAATTTTAGTATGACTGAACTGACCCCGAACACGAGCTATGCTCATGCTGGGTAAATAATGCTCTTTTGTAATTGTAATAATTGTGTTTATATTATTTATATTTGTAGGCTATTTGTAATAATTTTGCATTAATTTGTATTTTCTAATTTGTAATTTGTAATAAATAATAATAATAATAAATAAATAAATAAAATGAAAATGACAGAAAATAAACTATACTTGTCACAAGGACTATTAGTAAGACTGCTCATTTATTGTCTTTATTTTTTCAGGTTACGTATTCAATCAACAGACAGTGCCTACTTCATTTAACTTTGGAGGAACCCCCTTGGGCCGATAGAGATATAGTGACAATTGGACATCTGTGAAAAGCATTTTGAGCACGTATTTATGATTATATTGTAAGAGGTGGATAAAATCATCGGTGACATCATGTTCAATGTTACATGTACATCCGAAAGCATAATTATGCTACGCTGATAGGTGCCAGAATGTGAACTAGAAATAAATTTAAAGTGTGTACAGAATGTGTGAAATTTAATTCTATATATATGAAAAGATTACATTTATTACTTCTCGAGTGCAAATGATGTTGTGGAAGTGATAAAAGAGTGAAAATTCGTTACAGTATCGAGAAATGCAAATAAGGGTGAAAAAAAAAATTTTGAGACTGTAATGAATGGATTGTCTACAGGTAACTTACAATTTCTGATATACGATAATTAATGGTTATTTATAAATGTTATGCATGAAATTGGCTTTTTTAAAACTGAGTTTTTATATTTTTCTTTTTTTCCAGAATCATATTGTTTGTAAATTTAGAAGACTGCCATTATTAGGGCTTCTTTATAAAGTAATACTCAATGCCACTGCAAGCGTGTAAGTTAAACCAATATTTTCTCCACTTACATCAGCTTAATTGTAAAGGAATACATGATAGTAATAAGCCCCGTATTGTTATTTATTCAGTCATATTTATCATGGAACTAGGCCTGAGCCAATATACAGAAACCGTCAGTATTATGTTACCACTCAAATGTGATAAATATTTTATCAACTGTTCAACACATAAAAACCAGCGATTATTCCTAGTACTGCTCTTTAATGTTGCAAGAGCTGGCGCCTAATAATAATCTTTATTTGTTCATCTCTATATATATAAAAGGCTTTGTCCTGACTGAATGAATGACTGACTGACTGATTGACTGAATGACAGGAATCAACGTACAGCCTAAACTATAACAGGTAGAGACTTGGAATTTTGACAGTACCTTCAATTCATAATGTAGGTGCTCACTAAGAAAGGATTTTGAAAAATTCTGATTCTAAATGCCAAAAATTAAATGTTTTTGAAAATACTTAATCCCTTTTTACATAGAATTATCCATTCCAAATCACAGAATATATTGTTGCCAAATGGTATCAGGTGGCTTGGAAAAAACACATGAAATGCACTTTTGACAAATAAGAGAAGTTATCAAAATAATTCATGTTATAAATAAATATTACAGAATGAAATCCACTAAAATAATGGAATCACATAACTTTCTCTACCCTGGACATAGAGAAAACAAAACGAGGTATGGTAATGTGTATATTATTATATTATATCGCAGGTTTTTGGAGAGAAAAGTATGAAAGTGATAATGCTTTCTGTTTAATTTCATCTCCAAAACGACTTTATGGTAGCATAAGAGTGGGAAATTTCCTGCCTCGATATTACAATTTTATGTTACAGGAATTTCTGTTTCTTCTTATTTAAACCTCTACCAGGCTTGCTGTGCACTGTACAAGCGATGGGATGCAAAATTCTAGATCCTCTATGAGCCATAAAAAACTATATCAAGCGTTTTCTGAGGGAATAGTTTGAGTGTTATAAGTCGTTCTTCCTATTTCAAATTATAAATGCCTATATAAGGACCTAGAATTTAAAATTGAAAATCCTTCATAAGCTAATTTCCAATTACAAAATACAAAACCCGGGCGACGCCGGGTCTTTTAAGCTAGTCTCTATATATATAAAAGGCTTTGTCCTGACTGACTGAATGAATGATTGACTGACTGACTGACAGGAATCAACGTAGAGCCTAAACTATAACAGGTAGAGACTTGGAATTTTGACAGTACCTTCGCTTCATAATATAGGTGCTCACTAAGAAAGGATTTTGAAAAATTTTGATTCTAAATGCCAAAAATTAAATGTTTTTGAGAATACTTAACCCCTTTTTTGCACAGAATTATCGAAACAAAATCACAGAACATATTGTTGCCAGTTTTATCAGATGGGTTTGGATTAAATGAAATGAAAGTTTGACAAATTAGAGAAGGTATCAATACACGGCCTTCTTTATTGTATGCCTCCTTTAGGAGGCTGTGATCAATATAATTCATGTTATCTATATTAATAAAAGGAATTGTCTGTCTGTCCGCGATGCCCAGCGAAATCTACTGAACGCAGAGATCTGAAATTTTAAACATAGGTGGGCTGGAGGGTCGGAAAATGCACCTCCGAAGCCGGAATTTTAATTTTAGCTTTCGTTCGTGAGTTATGAGTGAAAAACGGGCAAAAAACGTGCATTTTTTGAGTTTTCGAAGCATCAGTTTTCAGGTATACATTTCAATGTCAAATCAATTACAGTTGGCTTTGGCTATTTTTGTCATACCTTGAAAATAAAACTTTCGCGATCGCTTGAATGTTGTAATCCCTAAATATGGTCAAACATTGTTTTATTTCGACTAAACTCACTATACAGAGGTTTTCCGGGCCAAGAAACTCTAATCTGAGGTCGCTTTTACCAGGCGATGCTGTCTAATCGTGGTATGTTGTCCACGTGATTTAGGTGTTAATAAATATAATGATTTTACTATTATGCTTTTAATTTTTGAAATAATTATCGCGGGCCATCGCTTGATTTTGTAAGTCCATCCTGGACGATTCATTTGTTTAGAATATCAAGGCACGCAGACATATGAAATTTTCAACCTACACGGAAGAGGGATAATCAATATAGGCCTAAATATGGTCAAATATTGTTCGATTTGGACGAAACTCACTATACAGGGGTATTCTGGGCCAAGGAACTCGAATCTGAGGTCGCTTTTACCAGTCAATGCTATCTAAACGTGGTATGTAGTCCACGCGATTTAGGTGTTAATAAATATAATGATTTAACTATTATGCTCTTAATTTTTAATTCTTGAAATAATTATCGCGGGTGAAGCTGCGGGCACATGCTAGTCATAACATAATATGCAATACATGTTTATAAACACTGTCAAGTTAAAATAAATTAAAACGAAGCATATTGAATCACTTGATACAATAGTCAGTGGCTCCACTTATGTCACACAACAGGAGAATATCTCCCATCCTCGGTTGATGGTCAACTGAAGCTTAGGCAATCATGGCTGGTGGTATTTGTGGTCTACCCCATGCTGCCGTACATCTTCCTGGTTGTGAGTAAATACATTGCTTGTGGAACTTCAAAGTTCATGATACTACCTTCGTTCTTTCCCTGGGAAAACATTTTCATCATAAAGAACATCTGACAGACCACAGTTGGCAAACCATACACTTCCATCCATCTTGCAATATACACAGATTCACTTAAATCAAGAAATCACCTGAACTTGTGTGCATCGGCTCTACTCCGCCTGGCAGTTGGAGAACAGCAACATCCCCTAGTGGGCATTTAACAAACCTCTTGATGAGGTCACCATCCATGGGTATTTCAAAATCCATAAGCTGGTCCCTGTTTTTGTGGATATAAATTCTTTCCCAAACTGTCAGTTACTTGCGTCCTTAAGACTTTTCAGGTCTTATCATGTGACCCTTTTTCCAAAAAAGTGCAGCTACTGCTGATGTATTGGTCTATCTGTCTCTGATATGTTTGTTTGCTGTAATATCCAAACTTGTTTTAGTTTTCCGTTGTGATCTGTGCGCTTTAAACTGGTATATTCCTTATTTTCTGTTCTTTCTTTCAATGTTAATTGGTCAGACATTGTGTAACCTATAACAACAAAAACATGGTGAGTCGTTATTAAATTGTATTGGAAGTTAACACAGTGAAGTTATATAACATAATAATTATATAAGAGTTGAATTTTTACACAAAAACTTCTCTTCAACTGAAGTATAGCTGTTGACAGTGGTTGCGAAGGCACCGAAACTAGTTCAGGTAAACTATACCAAAAGTGAAGTTTTTGTGTAAAAATTAAACTCATATACAGTCAACTCCCGATTATCCGGGATAATGGGTGGTAGCTACCTCACGGATAAACGAAAACACGGTTAAAACAAAATTATACCTAATCATACTGTAATTGAAAAATTATTTAAAACTTACATAGGCCTATGTGGAAACGTCTTGCAGTGCTAGAATCATTCACCATCAGAGGTCACAAACTGTTTCAGCACAACAATAAAACACTACTGTATTAACAGTTTGGTTTGGCACTTTCAAGGAATTTTTACACTTTGCTCAAATAGTCTTAACACTTTTTTTTAACCGCATTTTCCTTCTTGCGAATATCGGAACAGAGCCTAAGAACATTTCTTTTACGCTTCACTTCCGACATTTTCACTAGGTTAACTTAACTCAACTCTCACTGTGTAACGACAAATATCTGCAAAAGACTAAAGACTAGACACGTGAGGTAAACCAAAAACAAATGTTATGCATTAACGCCCACATTTCCAGGAACTTCTTCCGATACCATCCTCTTCTAAGGGTCACAGCATGTGGACCCTCATTAGTGAGAAAGACTGGGAGGAACTCAAGGTCGACAAATGCAGCGCGATCACAAGGCGCCATAAGCTCAGTTCACAAGGGTATAAGAGATCGCGAGAAAAATAAATTACGTACAGTAAGTAAAAAATAAAATATTTTTTAAAGGAATAGCAATGGTTAATCCGCAAACCGGTTGATCCGCACCTGGATAATCAGGAGTTGACTGTATAATTATTATGGTGAGTCATGTTAAAGAGACAACAGCTAAGCAAAGTACAATGTAATAAATGCTTAATAAATAATGTCATAAATTTAGTAGATTTAATAATATTTATACCGTTTGAATGGTAACATATTTCTATAGAGGCTAACCATATGACTTGCTTTAGCAAACTGGTTTCTTAAGCTTAATAACGTAGTTTAGATTGAGGAGGAGGTCTGGCTTGAGGTCGCCACCATCATCAGAGCCCAATATGATATAAGTGTACAAACTCGGTGTGGTTCAGGTACTCATAGTGGTGCAGTGGAAGGAATGTGCCTTGGAAAAGTAGTCTTGGATGTTGGGACCTCTACCTAGAATACAGTTTTGACAGAAAACTGTAGGTCGGCAAGTAGGAGTACTTGTATACACACCTCTTGGAATTTCACTTCTCCCATGTAAAGACGGGAGAGTGTATTCCTTATATATTCAAAACATAGGATTATTTAATAAGATTTAAAGTACATATGGTGTAAGGTTCTTCAAAATTTAGTTCTGTAATATTAATATTACTAGGGAAATAGCACTGTGAAGTGTTGAAATGTGTAGCAAGATTGAGTGCGGAAATGCACACACTAACTTCACTGTTAGAACAATTGTTTCAGTGGATATTGCAATCATCAGCTGATTACGACTGGTCATCTGATGGTGAGTGGATGTACTTGTTGATCAAAGTTTTCTGGGTGTCCACTGAGGAGTTTCTACCGTATTTATCCGAATTTTAAGCCACACCTGCCTTTTTAGCAATAAAGTAAAGGAAAAATAATTAAATTAACCCCAAAGTGAAAAAATAAATTGCCTCATTTTCATAATATTAAAGTAACACATTTCTTAGCTGAAATAAGAAAAAGAAAGAATCACGTGACTTAAGTTATGATATTCTGATTTTATTTAATATAATTAAATAAAACTGACGAAAAAGAAAACAGAAATCAATACATTACACTTCATATGACTTTCAATGTTGAATTTCGCACGATTTTTTTAGTTTTCATAACTGCACTTTCAGTTACCATCAGTTCAAAATTGCCTTTATTCACGTTCCCGTACGTTACAGCATTTTTGTTACTTCTGAGCAGCTCATAATACATGCATATTCTGTAATACCACTATCAAAAATTACAAAATATGCAAAACATAATTTGCTTACACATTTTTAAGCATTTTCTACAATGCTTCGATTAAAATTGATATATTTTCGATGTTAAATCGATTAATATATTGATAGTCCTGGAGATTTGAGATAATCGATAGGAAGTGGTGCTTGAAGGAGGGGAACCAGCTACGATGAGTCAACCGGCTACATTGTGCTCATTTTTACCACTATTGCCTAAAAATACTTGTAAGCTATTTTAAGCTGCAGGCATATTTTGCTGGGCTTAATCCAGGAAAAAAGTGCTGCTTATATTCAGATAAATATGGTATTCTATCCTGTTTCTATTCCATTGCATGCAATACAATTGTATGGAAAATATAGATTGAAATAGTGTGCAATGATAGTCGTCCATGTTACACGATCCAGTCTTGACAGTTTGTAGACATTTGGACCAAAAATTGGATTGTGGGACATCATCTTTAGTTTATAATGCCTTATTTAGCAATTTTTAGGTTTTATAAGATTGGTCTGTGTGACTCCCATGACAATGAAACTGATAATTATGTTACAATATCACAGTTAATTAGCAAGGAAAAAAATAGTTTAAAACCTAAGAATCGGAGCCCTATTTATAACTTATTCATGGCCATGGTCATTGTCTGGGAGACAATATTCATTCAAAAGAAACTCCAAAAGCTGTTAACTTTGACACCTCAGTGGGCATCCAGTGAACTTTGATCAACAAGTTCATCCACTTGCCACCAGATGGCCAGTCAGAATCAGCTGATGATGGTGATACCCATTGAAACAAGTGTTGTGGTAAATATACCTAATAGTGAAGTAAGTGTGTAATTTCGTACTCAGTCCTGCTATTACTTCTGTAAGTTTCCTTACGATCACTAATTAGCATAATCTTTTTTTACATTTATTCTTTACAATTGTTTTTGTGCTTTCACGTAAGTAACGAGGATGCTGATTCATGGTATGTAAAAATATAATTATTTCATTATACAAATCTGATTAATTTTTTATGTTTTTTCATTAAAAACAAAAATTTCTATGTTATTTCAGAGTCTATCAGGTGCAAAGGCAGTTTTCTGTGAAGAAAATAAAATGTACCATCAACGAAATATGTCTAAATTCTATCAACTTATAACCACATACAGTAAGTCCTCACTTAATATTAGGGTTAGGTTCTTCAGAATTGCAATGTTAAATGAAGCATTAAGCAGGACATTTGCCCATAAGCAGCAATGGGAGACTTTAGGTTATAAAATATACTATTATCCATTTAAAACAACTTATGTTTGGTCCTGGATTTTCACTGTATAATTTTATTAAAAAAACTATTTATTAAATGCACTTTGTCTCACAATGGATAAAACTGCATAGTTGGAACAACGTTTCGGCTCTATTTTTGAGCCTTCCTCGGGTGATTGGCTGTTGGCAACTGGGGAAGGCTCAAAGGTAGAGCCGAAACATCGTTCCAACTAGGTAGTTTAACCATTGTGAGACAAAGTGCATTTAACGGATAGATTTTTTTATTATTATCCATTTGTTACCAAAGTTCCAGTGTATGTAAACATTGCATTTGTATGATTCCGCCCATAATTACGTCACATTCTTCTTCTTCCATACATTGTCCACTTGTATTAATGCCACCTTAAAATTACTACACAATTATATTAATGATTAACGTGTTATTAATACTGCATTTGTAACATTTATACCAGGAATATATACACAGCTGAGGAGAAAAATGTATTAATAATCCTTGCATAAGGCTAAATGTGTGCAGTGCTTTACACAGCCTAACACCTTTGTATAAGTTTGACGTAAATAATCGAGATAGCCGATATCTATAACAGCCAGTTGTTTCGTATGTGAGATTGACTTTTGATGTTATGCATCCATTCTTAAGGTAATTTGTTAAACATTCTGAGCTGCTTTTCCAAAATTATAAACACTTCCTTGTTTGAGGGACATATTTCCATAATTTTACCCAAGATTGTAGCTTTCTGAAAACATTTTAATGAAATACTGAAACTAGATTTTCTCTTGGCAGACAATATACTGTTGTTTGTACACTGCTCGAACAGAAGGCAATATTGGCGTTCTGCAGTCGCATGCTTCCTTTGCTGCCATGGGCGAGTAACATCATCACCAGCATGATATGTTTGATGACATTTCATATTCAAACCTGGTGTAATCCGGCAGTTTTACAGGGACACGGTGATCAACCAAACAACCTTTCAACGCATATATAAGCAACATTTATTAGTAAGGCTGATAGTGTATAGAATCCACATTATTGCGATTGCTTACAATAATTGAAGTTCTCTCTACTCACAATGAAAATTCCCAATACATTTGGTATATGTACCATTGAATTATGTCAGTTCTACAATTTCCTCAATTACAAGTGTGGGTATCTTTTTAAAAGTCTGTGAAAAGCATTACATATTATTTCCTTTTATCTGCTTTTTAAAGGATTAATAGTCCAGAGCATGGATGACGTAAAAATGGAGGACTGGTTCATAAGGTCACACAATATATAAACAAAACTATGTTAAGATGAAACATAAAGCGAGGACTCACTGTATTTACCCGTGTTTTTACATGCACTAAAATTAGGAAAGATTAAATTAAATTCAGCCCGAGGAGGTAATATGATGTAAAAATTTAAAGTGGCACAAGCAGCAATGGATGTGTCTTATTTCCATTCTTATAAACAATTTATATGCCTATCAGTAACTCATACCTAAATATAAAAATCAGTGTGAAGTCTTTTATACAGTAGAGCATGTCCAATTAAAATTAAAATTAAAATTAAAATTAGTCAAACATTAAAAACACATCTTGCTCCACTTACATTATTTATGCAGAACCAGTTTCCAGGGAATAAATAATGTAAGTGGAGCAAGAAGTGTTTTTATTTTTAATGTTTGACTAATTTTAATTTTAATCATACCTAAATGTTTATTTCATAAATTTATCAAATACATATACAGTAGAACCCTGATTTAACAATTTAACATCAAATTTTGAAAACCTCATTACATGAAATGAATGTGTTAATATTTTCTTTTTGATGTTTTTCATTATTTTCCATGAGGAACAGCAGTAGCACTTCTAAGATCAGGAAAAGGCCGAGAACACCTTCAAAGAATGGGATCTGTCACAAGGTGCCTTTTGCGTGGAGAAGATATTCCTCTAAAGAAGGAGCACTTGCTACACTTGCAGGTAACTAGCAAGACTTGTGAGAAGCACGAGGAGTGATGCTCCAGCCATTAAAAACAACAACACATTTTTCCCAACAGCATAAAACCCCAATTTAATGTTAAAAAAACTTTGGAATTCTCAGATAAGTAAGGAATCAGAGTAATAACGGATAGCGAAATACTTTAACATTGGGAAATGCTTATCACTCCCTCTTTTCACCATAAACCAGTTTTATTGTACGGACGTTTCTCTTCTGCTTTGCAGTAATCAACATTCTGTTAAGAATCTTACCAAATCAGCAGGCATAATACTCTTTGTGTTTCAAGTGGAACCTTAAGTGATGGAAGAAAGGGGAAAACACTTTCCTAAATGAAGATGTGCATATTGTACATGGAGTAGAAATACAAAAGTAACATTTTTTGCTGAGAACTTCCGACATTGGCCTCTGTGGTTTCTGTATGTCTATTAATAGCAACAGACATTGACACTTCTAGTATACTAAAGGTAAAGACTAGCCGAGCTCAATAATGCATAAATCTCATTCTTGCAAGAAATTGACATTGGCCCTTTTAGAGCCAAGCCACAGATATAAATTAGGTTTAAGTATCTATGCAGCTCTTGCTGCTATACTGATGCATGCAAACATTTATTTCTTAGCACATTAAGAACCAGTCAGGCTAAAAATACGATTTTGCATGTATGTAGGCAGAAATATATCCTCTTTCCCCTTAACTGAGTCCCTAAGGTGAAATTACAATATTAAAATGTACTGCAGCCTAACAGCAGGAATACAGTTTGGCAACATTGCACAACTTTGATTGGACTGCGTATCAAAGCAAGCGAAGTTAAAACCTCTTCCCATTTGCAAAACATAGTAGGTTAGGGATGTGTTCACCAATACGGATAAAATTTCTGGGTATTGTAGATAATAAAAACTGCGATTAATCCATTATCTCGAATAGTAAACCTTTCGGGTTTCACCACATAGTTTGTCACCTTGGTTTTTGTCTATTACTTGTCTGACCCTTAAATTTTTCATAAGAGAACCAACGTCATCTAGCAGCGGAGGGAAGACTGTCTATTGGCTACGTCCAGACATGAAATGTACACGTTGCCATAGCAATGGAAGGTTTCCCCTCATGCTGTCACTAGCTAGTAGTTCTACAAATGGTCACTAGATCTCTCTTTGTTTTGGGGGAATGGCATATAACAGATAATTTCGTTTTCCCCCTTGAATCTTGTGCAGAAATTAATGTCATAAATGTTCAAGTACGGCATACGTTCCTTTATCCATTAGGGTGCCTTATTCTGTGTTCTGCTTAATATTCCTCGTCACTGTGATCATCTCTCTTGTTGATCAGATGTTCCAATCGCCTATGCGCAATCTTCATGTTGCAGTTAGCTTGGTTTATCCTGTTTTGCTGGCCGATATTTCACCAGTAAAGCAATAGCTTGGATATTATCGAAAAGCCAAGTTACTGTAGCTGGTGAAATGCAAAATGGACAATATCGCAGCTTTGCAGTCTAAAGCCAGGATCAGACAAATTATCGGCATTGGTGAACACAGCCATTAATATTGTAATCATAGTTAGTCTTCGCATAAACTCAGATTTAATTCTTAAAAATACTGAAATTTCTTTCTCATTATTTAGGATCCTCAGAAAAACGTTAAATCGAGATTCTACTGTTTATGTTAATTATATTTATTATTTTCCTTCTTTTACAGGAACAAATAACATAGTCTAATTCATGTGGTCAAAATTGCAAGCTTCACATTTGTAGGCACAAAACCTAAATTTTTTCTCTTATTCTGCAGTGTAACGTTTTGTTGTTTGTGAAAACTAAGTAGGTATTATAACTATTTCAGTGTTTTTCTTTGTAGTTGTCAATACACTTCCGTATCGTATATTCCAAAGAGGAAATCTCTCTTTTCTTGAGGGGTTATTGTGTTTAAGAGTCTATTTTTAGTATTGTAAAAATAACTAGATAGCTTACTGGCTTTTGTGTACTATGTAAATGCCAAGAACTGAACATACATGGTAAAATCTGGTTTATGAATCATTCTGGATACACGCGATTGTCTTATATACATTTCTTGATTATATGTAGTGTCTTTTGTAATAATGGAAAATAAACAGAAAGCCTATCCAGGTTGCGACAAATAAAATAAAAATAGCACGGTGGGTTATGTTATCGTTGTCAACAAAAAAACTTGTAGAGTGGCCAACTAAGGTATTGCAAAAGATGAATTTAGGAAAGCTGACCTATCAGTTGTTTTTCTTAATTGGACTAGATAATATAATAGTAATTAACAGATTCAGTTTTAGAGGAAAATTTGTTACTGTTGTAAACTTGAAGGTATAACTGAAATCTATAATAATTAAATTAGTATAATTCGTCTTTGCTACATTTGTAGATGGTGTGTAGTCGAGGTCTGTAGGGGCCTAGATAAATATAGGACCATGGGGAATTGAATGATCTTCGTGTCAGCATACTAAGCTGAAAAGTCGTACATAATTCTGCCTTTCTAGGTTACGTAAATATTTAGGGAAGGTAGTAATTGGCCGAGCAGTAAAATAGGTTATTTATTACATTATGAGCACTTGTTTTCAGAGTAACTAGAAATAAACGGTTGAAACATTCTGCTCAAACTTTGCCACATATAATATGTAATAAAATAAATAAGATACCAGATGTTCAACAAGATATATTTTGTCGCCTAGGCTTTTTGGTGTTACCACACAATCTTCAGAGGATCTTTTGTTGGCTTGGAGCTCCAATAATTAAAATAAAAAATGTATTTCGTCACCCTCATAAAATCACTGTTATGGAACTATCTTCTGTGGCTTCCTCGCCGTGTGTCCGTAACAGTGATTTAATGAGGGTGACGAAATGCATTTTTTATTTTATTTATTGGAGCTCCAAGCCAACAAAAGATGCCATGAAGATGGTGTTGTAACACCGAAAGGCCTAGGCAACACAAAATATATCTTGTTGAGCATCTGGTATCTTATTAATTTTATTACATTGATCGAGCTCAATGGTATTAAGCATGTATTTTAATACATATAATATGTGTTAAAATTTGTATTGTTAAGATTTTTTAGGTAGGATTTATCGACTTCTGAGACCTGTTTAAAAATCTCAGTAAGATAGTTCAGTTTTATTCATATTATATTACATGATATTGGCTTCGTCATGAGAGAAAATATTTGTTCTCATAGGCTTCCACGGATGAACAATAATAACCTTGGCTGTCCGAGTGGCGCCAAAACCCGACGTTTCAACCCTCATGTCGTGGCCTTCTTCTGGGTAGACTGAGCTATAGTGCTGTAGTGTAATTATAACATCAGATAACGATTAAAATCTGAAAATAAATAATTTTAAATTTATTGAATTTATTTTAATGTTTTTCTTTGTAACGGTCCAATTTCTTTCCCAGAACAACTTTTCCTCTAAAGAAAACATTGTTTACTGTGTTAGTTCTCTTTGGATTTAAGCGAACTTGACTTTTTTTGTCTCTCACTTTTCCTTGCTGGCCAGCCAATTAGAAATTTTCTTTAGATAAGAATAACCCACTAAGACTTTTATTTTATTTTGTAATAGGATTAGGTTTGTACATACTTTGTTCTTTAAATGTTTGTTCGTGATAACGTTACCAGATCCTTGTTCCAGTGCTTTCCCTATATGTCAAGGCACAAAATGGTACTGTGTATAAGGATGAGTAACACTACAATAAAAATAATGGAACCGCTCAACCGTTACACCCTAAGAAAAACAGCTTGCAGTGATCTTTTTTTTCATCTGAAGGTGTACCAGGAGCCAAAATCCACTTTCTGCACAATATGAGGGCACTGTTTTACCATGGCAAAGCATGTATGAATGAATTGAAAAGTTCAAAAATGGTCAGACAAGTGTGAACGACGAGGAAAGAACAGGATGCCCATCCACATCCACTGGGTTTTGAGATGTTACAGCATCCTGCATACAGTCTTTTTGGCCCATTTAAAAATGCCTTGGGGCCATCCATTCACCACAGACAAGGAATGGAAGGAAGCAGTGCATAAGTGACTTGCTACTCGAACAAAATACTTTTTTTCTGAGGGCATCAGAAAGCTTTTGCAACAATGGATAAAGTGCATTGAGAAGAAAGGAGACTATGCTGAAAAATGAGGTAATTTAAATTTTGTATTGTTGTAATAAATTAAAAAAAAGTGTGGATGCTTATTGACTTACCTTTGTATTACCGATTCCCATGACATCAAGAAATGGGATCTTCCTCAGGGCCGTGGAGAGAAAGCAAGGGGCCCAGGGACAAATTTTTCCGGGCCCCCTTCAAATATTAAATTCACCACTGAAACAAAACCTCGTCCTTTGTAATGTATGGAACAAAAAGATTACGTAATGTTATTATACTCGTATAATTATTATGTGCCAGAATGGTATCGTTACTTTATGAGATTGTGTGGTGGACGGGAAAATATCTGTCCATCTATCCGTGTGCCTGTAAGCGCGATAACTCAAATACTCTTTATCTGATTTTCATAAAACTTGGTATATGCATTTATAACTCCCATGGGACAAAGCCTATTGATTTTGGATCAAATCGGTTGACTGATGCCGGAGTGAAGCCCAATTTAGCGCCTATTTTATGGTAATATATAGGGTCCGGACTTTTAGGCATTTATAGAAGGTATTTTAGCTTTTTATTTTAGTGGAACAGCCCGTTTTAGGTTTTAAACAAAAGATTTTACCCCTTAATAAAACACTAATATTAATACCAAAAATTGTATTATTATTTTGACACAGAGTTATTCTAGATTTTTTAGAAAATAAACAGGTAACTATTCCTTATATCGGCACTCGAAAAATGGCATAAACAATTGAGATATTTATCCTTTAATTATACAATTATTCTTTCTTTCTTTTTATAGTATTTAAATGAAAAGTCTGTAATTCAACGAACAAACACTAAGAAGATGACAATAATTAAAAATAATGTGTTCATGAAAAAGTCAACTTCATTTAAACCTCATATGCATGTTAGTATAAGAATTTTAAATTTCGATTTCAACATCCGAATAAGTTGCTTATTGACTTTTAACTGATTTTATTTTAGAGTAAATTTAGAAGATAAAAAATAAAACCTGGTCTGCCGGGCCCCCTTTCGGCTGCCCCTCTCTCTCGTCGGGCCTGATCTTCCTTAAATGTGCCAAGTTCCAAATCCACATAAAATTAAATACTGTATGCAGTACATACAGAGAAGCTGCCCTAAGACTGGGTGACTCATCATGCTATAGATAAGCTACCATATTTTATCTTCACCATTCCACCAGATCTTGTCATTCTTCCTCGATCGATCACTTATTGTTCTTTCTCTAGGGCTTATTTATTTGATCACAATTATGCAGACTAGAGACATCCCACAAATGATCCTTAAAGGATTAACAAGACTCCCAATGTTTTCAACAAAACCGAAAAGTATAACTACCTCGTGTAATAAATTTTAATAAAATCGAAGAACAGTTAAACAAAAAAATTTAAAAAAAGGAATTTGCTTCATATAAAGAGGTAGTGAAAGTCAGAGAAAGTTGTTGCCAATCTTTGTACCACATCAGCGAAATACAAGGTCTTGTTTTTATATATTAAGACATTTTAATTATTATTGGAACTTCTTATTGTTAATATACATAAGATAATTTTATGCAAATAATTTATATTAAATTTTAATATTTTTAAGAAATGTTAACTACTGTTATTAGGACTACTCATTGTTAAGATCTGGTGTCCTATGTTGGGGCGAAGGGCTTCCAAGTGGATGTTTCTGTTACCTATGTGAATTTTGTTATGCTTATTTTCTGAGAGCAGGCAGAGGGACAGGTGGTAAGCCAATCACCTCTCAACCCCTCCCCCGGAGCTAAGGTATTACTTGGACGTGAAAGGGCCGAGAAATTTTGTCCAGAGACACTAATTTAGGCTTGGAGTTCTTTTATGTGCCTTAAATCTATGACATGGGCCCTCTAGCTTAAAGTCCCTCCAGGAGGAATTTTTACATCCTGAAAAGTCCATGGCCGGGTTTGATCCTGCGACCTTCGGATCTAGCAGTAGCCGACTACTTACTGTTAACACACATAAGATAATATTTTAGAAAAGTAATTTATATTACAATTTATGTTTATATTATAACAAAATTTTAGACTAGTTTATACAGTGATATGACACTTTTATAGCCCTGTTGCGGTACGCTCAGGATGAATTAAAAGAGAACACATACTGGGAGTAATGTAATACAATGCAGTTTGTCTGATTACGTTTTAGAAACTACATTCTGTAAGTAGTCTCCATGGCAATGAATACATTCCTTCAATCTGTTACGAAAGTTGTGCATAATAACAAAGAAGTATCGATGTCGGTAATTTTGTTCCTTATGTCTTCTTTCAGCTGAATGATGGTGTAAGCCAAGGCTCACTGATGATCAGATCTCAGTTGCAGTCTTTATTTCACCAATTTTATTTCACGACTTTGCCTGGAAGGTAAATCATTTTTAACAAAACCTATGATTTTCCATAAAAAAAAATCTGATGTGAAAGTCACATAACTTCCTCTGCCCAAATAAAAGTTATCAGTATTCACATATCCTTGTACAGAAACGCAAGAGACAATTTAACTCTAATTATACGATAAATACCTGATAACCTCTTCTTTGAAAATGATGCGACTAATAAAAATGCAGACCATATAGCAAACAAAAACAAGTGACTGCAGACATTTATTGAAACTTCCGTCGTTAAGAATAATTTCCGAACTTTATCGAATAAGAGGCTGTGAAAGAGAGTGTATTCAATTGTTCACCACGCAACACAAACTTTCTACAAACAGTGGGTGAACAGTGGGTGGCTTGTAACTACCTTAAGATAATTTTTTCGAAAAAAAGTTTTAGCTCTCACTATAAGCTACACTTTAGCAAATTTAAAGAAAATTGTTAGAGCCGTTTTCAAGAAAAACGAAAATTTCTTCATGTAAAGTCCCCTTAAAAATAAGAGAAACTTGTCGCCAATCTTCGCCTCACATCTTCAGAAGGTACTTGACCCAAATACGAAAAGTTGTTTTGATACGATTTTCCGTTTCTGAGCTAGGCTGTTCACAGACAGACACACAGACATGTTTCCAAAAATAGTATTTTTAGATTCAGGGGGCCTTGAAACGTGTATTTATGTTAAAAACTCAACTTTGAATTTTGGGGTCGAAAACAATACTTCCTCTACCTATGGTACGGGCAGAGGAAGTAAAAATTGCACTTTGCAAAAACCAGGTGCCTGTAATTATAAGTATTCCCTTTATTACACCCGTTAGCATTATACTTGATTAACGTGAATAATTAATTGCAGCAAAGTGGACTGAAAACTATCAGAGAATCAGCATCAATGGAAAAATAACCAATTAATTACTCCAGACAGAAAGTTAACTCACCATGGTCAGAATCAAACCGAGGATAACTAAAATCATGGCAACTTTTCTCAACTAATTACAGAGGTGAGCAGAAATATTTGATAACAGTAAGTTATTTTCTCATTAGCCTAAAAATCCCATGAGGGCAAGATGTTTGATGTTCTTATAAAATTTATACATCAGATGTACCGGTATATATGAGGAGCAGCCATAAAGTAAGTTTCCCTGGGGCTGTTTACAGAAACAAAAGACAATTTTGTGGACAAATATATTCCAAAAGATACAGCAAGTATTCTGGTATTACCACAGTATAAGTATTAATACAGTAAAGAAACTATGTGTTAAAAGTCCTATGATGACATGTTAACTGGACGACACTAGCGCTCCATGCGGAGATTGAGTAAAGCTACATTCTCATCATATGAAATGGCTTGGGAAAATACATAAACACATCGCAAAATATGTTATGTTAAAAGAGAAAAATACAGAATATTTTTATTTAATGCAAATCTAATTTTAAATTTATGAAATAATAAAACAGATAATTTATTATATTCTAGTTAAGAAGAGGTAAACAATACCTAAATAGGCTACTGTTAAGGACTGCACCTAGGCCTAGTATTTTTCCTTTAAAATCATTGCCCTTTAATATAATTTATAATTCAAATTATGATAATAAATAGCCTACATATTAATTACGTAAATTATATTATAGGTCTGTCACGTTCATCCTGCACATCATTGTTGACAGTGTATTTTGATTCTTTGCCTTATATGGCAATATACGACTTCAATTTATCGTAGGTCTATGTAGCGTCAATTACTGCAGGATGGACTTCATTAAACAAAACAAAAATTTCAGGAGCATTTGGAATTGAAGACACCGTCGGTACAGCAGTTTTAATTAACGAGTTTTTATAGGAATTCATAAACTGTCTGTTTTCGGCGTGTGTTAAGCATAGACGGTAATATTCACTCAAATATTTTACATATTTTGTTACTAGGTTTTCTTGTCGACCATTAATGACCTATTTTATACACCAGAAATCATTACAACAGAATAAAATATAAAAATATTACATTAAAGTAACTTGAAACATAACCACACCAGAATCACGAGTAAGCCAGTAGACCTACAATAAATATTACTTATTTTCGTTCTTACCTTTCTGGATGTTTCAAGAAAGTGAAGAAATGCAATTCAGGATTTTGTCTTTTATTATTACTGAAATTTACAGCAGAATAATAAGGTCCTTTCGAATATAGCGTGTTCGAATAAATACAACACTCCTATTTATTTACATACTTCCCGGAGTAGTTTCTGTAGTCTTACTATATGGCCGCTACGATCGCTAGTAAATGCGCGCGCATGCTCGGCTGGCAGAAAAACGGGCTGAGTTTCTGTACTGTATTAATACTTATACTGTGGTATTACTGAACACATTCACCACCAGAATTCAAACATTTGTCATACCGTGCAACCAACTTTTCAACACCTGTGTCATAGAAGTTTACCGACAGAGATTTGAACCACTGTGTGACAAACATCCCTGCCTGTCTGTCATTTCTTTAGGTGTAGGAAATGATGGAAATCATTGGGAGTGAAGTCGGGGCTGTAGGGTGGATGTTTAAACACCTCTTGCAGAAGTTCCTTGAAATTGTGTATTGTTTCTGTAAAAAGCCCCAGGAAAACTTACTTTATGGATGCACCTCATATATAGATCAGAGTGGACAGCATTTTCAACATCTACTTTAGGATAGGTAGGTATACTGAAATTCTTCTTTTCATTTGGGTATTTTGTTACTTGAATTTTAGGCGGGAGATGAAAGTAGGAGAAACATTATCCACTTCACACCAGAATACATACCAAGTAGCATCGGAGCGATGATTGGCTGACACAGATCCGGCATCTCATTGGTTTCCCCATTATGCATGCTGCCTCTGCATTTTATGCCATGATTCAAAGCACACATTTCCCATGATTCTAGGTAAGTGGCAGTTAAGTTTGATATTAGTGTTAGTGACCGATTTTCAACTTTTTAAAGTGAAAAAACATATCATTGAAACCATCCCTGAGGTAGCTAAAAACTGTCAGAGCAATCAGCTGCTCGATTCCTAGTGAAAGCCACGTGCTGTACACATTATGGCTTCATGTTTGTATTGCCAGTCATTCTTTTTCCAATACTTGAGTGCTTTTAGAAAATCAATCTCAGAAACTGCTGGGAAGAAATGGGATCTTTCACAGAGTCATTGATTATAAACACAAAATTTGTGCAATTTGAGATGTATAATCCACAGAAGTGATAGCATCATACGTCTTTCAACTCAGTGTGTGCGTTGAAGGAGTATTCTAGAGTGCTTAGAATGGCAGCATGGGTTTAAATCTTGAGCATTCTTAAGCGTTAAGGACACTGAAGGGTTTATAAGTACCTACCATGAAATTAAAAAATTGACCTTGGTGAAAGGACTTCAAATCCCAAAATTCCTACCATACTGTAAAAAAAGTTCCAAATAGTTTTTTTAAAAATCAGGGTGGGCCTAATATGCGAGCAAATACGGTAATATGACTTAACACTACCAATTACTCCAATTATCTAGTTTTTGGCAAAACGTGGTTAAAGAGGGTCTTTTCTACATCGTCAGCTATCAGAACTTCTTGTTTGTAAAGATTAAGATACGGGCAGAGGCCTGCGTAACATGTATTGTCAAATTTTTTCTAAGAGCAGTAGTCAGGTCACATTACTTTATAAAAGAGGGATGGAAAAAGAAGGTTGTACAGTCAGTCAAATAAAAAACGTCGGGACTCGTATGCACTTAAAATTAAAGTTTTAGCGCATTAGTTCACAAGTTTCCTATAAAAAACATAAAATACAGATCATTTTCGGAACACATGAGGCAATGCGACAGGAGGGAAAAAATGAACAACGCGGAAAGCGCAACACACGATATTCAACTTAATGTATTGTCATAATTCATTTTGCTTTGTGTCATCGCCACATACAAATGCTAAAGTGAGAGAAAGTGTAGTTAGGGCTGTAATTGACCTGCATTTTTCGGCCTCTGAAGCAGCGAGAAGGTTCCATATTTATGAAAGAGCAGCTCAGCTTTACTATAATGCGACCGGAAGTTTTCATAGGAATCTTGGATCTGGCCGGGCGCCTATTTCAATGCTAGATTGGTTACAGAAGTTGAGCGTAAGTTATTGATTTTGCACTACAAGTACCGGTATTATAAAATAAAATCTTTAAAGAAATACTCCTTCAATAAACATAATCCTCACGAATCTATTAATTATTAATATTATAAAAACTTGCAACCAAGAATATGGCGGATTTGAGGCATATAGCCACAGCCTTCTATACATGTTTGTTTTGGAACAAAACTGACTAAATAATCAAGAAAATACATGGATAGACAAGAGGCAGGTGTGATCCTAACCTTAAGTCTTCCTGTACATGCGCACATGCTCGTTCGTGATACTTTATAAAATAACGCCCGACGTTTTTTATTTGACCGACTGTACTGTAAGAGTGAAATGCTTGAATGACCTTCAAGTTTCTATCAGCAATAATTTATTAGGCAGAGTAATTTCAAGAAAGAGCCTACAGTATTCTAAAGAGTAGCCAAGGAGATGTAGCTGTTCTGGTAACAGGCTGTTAATTTCGATTAAGCTCAAATAGTGTACAATTGAAATTTTATTAAATAACAAAATCTTATATTTATTCCAGTAAATTTAAATATTAATAAAACTGCCATTCTCCTTTTTTTTTTTTGGAGACACTACAGACCAACAAAAAAACACATATATATTAAACAAAAGATTCAAAAAACAAATTAAATTCCATTTACATAATTTAAAATCAACCCCTTAGGGATGCAGTATTTTGCATAAGAACTCTCCTCAAGTTTTAAAATGGAAGTATTTTTCTCCATAGCAGTTTACAAGGGAATTAAAAATATACACAGCATTTCTGTTGGTCTCAATTTAGAAGATAATGAAATAATAGCAAGTGTCGTATGGTTTAGATGTTATGTATAAAGCAGATTATATGCACATCTCTGATCCTGCTCATCCCATACTGGCAAAAGTTGGGCTCTATTCAACCACAAGGAAATAGTGTGTGTGTGTTCCCAGGTAGATTTTCGCCCGCCATCAATAGTCTTGAATTAAGTCCATTCATTGTGCAACACTTATCACTTTAAACACCGATCGAAGTACACGGAGCCAACATAACCTCCTCTCATCGCCTTCTGAACATTTTGTTCAAACAGGCGCCTGTTATTCTGAAGCACTTCGGCAGCCTCCTTGTTCAATGGATCTTCAGGATTTGGTTCCTGAAAGAAAAACATTTCCTTCGATTATTAGTTTGTCAATTTAACACTTCTCTAGCAGGAAATAGGCTATCTGGCCAGCTGTCCACAGTATTACGTTCATTCTAATATAGAATCATCTGTCATATCTGCAGCTTACTAAAACAAGGCTTGTTCACTAGAGACATCTAGGGTCTCCTTGGTGAAATACATAAAACTAATTGTACAAAATATTAAATTAAGGAATTAAACACTGATTGGAAATTATGTTAATTTAAGATTACAACTATTTACTCACCAGAAATAAATATTGTAATCCATAGACTATAGAATTGATTGTAAGCACTGGCTTCCAGTCCTCTCGCAGAATGTTCAAGCAAACATTGCCCTCCAGATCAATGTTTGGATGATAAACTGGCGTTTCACACTTTACTTTGGGTGGCTCATGTGGGTAATTTGGCCCAACTTTAAAGCTAAAAATGAAGCGTCCTCCTCTATAAAATCCCTGAAAAAAAAATTAACCTCTGTTAGCCCTACCGACTGAGGCTGAGAGTTGTCTGGTATTAGCTAAGCCTGGCTTAAAAGATAAAACAAAGGAATTTTCCTGAATACAAACAACAGAACTATGACAGTATGATAAAATGATAAGAGTACACAATTTGATAAATGTAAGTTTCCTCCTTTGTTTTAAACTATCAATTTTGTTTTGTGCCCAGTTCTTCATATGCCTCATGTGGTGCACGATGCTGTTTCCAAATATACAGTTAACTTTAGTCAGAGATAGAGCAACTGTTTTGTAGTGAATAAGTTCCCCATCAATACTTCTTACCCCACACATTGGAAGACATACATTGAAATGATGATTCCAAAACTGAGTTCAGCGTGTTTCGCTTTAAGAATTTTGAATGATATATTACAACAGGAAGGATTACGCATGGTATATTTTCCATATTTTCACTCCGTAATGAGATACGGAATCATATTCTGGGGCAACTCTTCCCATAGAAAGAAAATATTTAGATTACAAAAACGTGCAATAAAATGTGGAAAGAAAAAAAGAGAATCTTGTAAACCGCTACCGGGTATTTGAAAAATTAAGTCTTCACTCTCACAGGCAAGTAGGCTATATATACTCGGCAATGTGTTATATGGTAGCAAATATTGATAAATTTCAAACTACAGTCCGATTTAAACAACCTGCGACTTGTGACAGTTGCTGGAGGGCTATGTTTCCAAGGTTTTTCTGAAGACATGTGAGATGTTTGCAATTTGGAATGCTGCTAAACAGCTGACTGAAGCTCTAATACAAGTAATACAGCACAGCTTTCCTGCTTTTCCAGTTTGAGTGAACAGTCGCAAATCACAGGTTGTTTAAATCAGGCTGTAATTATAGTGTACATGGACATACGACTAGAAACATGAACCAGCAGCCTTAACCACTACACCATGAGCGATTGCTGAGCAGTGAAGGGAAAATCCATCTATTTAACTTTAGAGAGCATTCTAGTACATGAGAAACAACTGTTTTGGTGCAAGGGCCATTTTCGGAATACTTTATTTTTTGTGTACTTTTTACATGGTGCAAGGGTCATTTTTGCAGCACTGTGATTTTGTATTATTTTATTCGTATATGATGAAGGGCACATTAGTGAGGTGCGCACACAAGGCTCGGAAGCAAGGCGAAGCAGCCAGCAGGCAGACCTTGGGTGGTGCACGACCTAAATCTATCTTTTGCTTTTTTTTTTTTTTTTTAGATATAACTTAATCATTTATTAATGGTTTTAAACCAGTTTTTTTTATTTTTCTTAGTAGCATTTGTGATTAATGCCAATTGTGGAACATGTATGCCTACATCTAAGAATTACTGAACACTAGTGTGGGTTAGTAAACAATAAGTTACAAAGAAACTTATATGCTATGTTCTTTGCAGAACATAATCGTTCTAAAATACCATAAATACTTGGACTGTCTCGTAGCTAGGGCAAAGCAATTTTGGCAGTTACTTGTTCAGGTGTTTTATATGCGTGGTATAGCCTACTATAACCAGGAAGCTGCTGCTCTTTGTGTGTACACAATCTGTCATCTTTCCATTGCTCAACTTTTGACCAATAACTCAATTTAATTTATTCGTACCAAATGCAAATAAATCAATAAATAAAGCTTAAATTGTTCTGAGGACATATATAACCTATCTGACCTAAAATTATATGTTGTTACTACAAGAAAATTCCTTTTGACATCCAGCTCAATATCACAAATACTGTGACAGTAGTAAAATACTCACCTCATCAGGGCATATAACAAGCTTGAATGTCAACAAGTCATCTGGATCTGGGAATTCTGTATTGCAAGTTTTGGGCAAATTGAGTTCATTTATATCTGAAAATAAATGAATTGTAACACTGAACTAGAATATGATACAGTACAGCACAGCAAAATGTTAGACCTAATTCAGCCCTAGAATCATCATTAATACTAATTTTGGACTGCATTCTTAGGTGTCCACCCACCTTTTGTAATTCGTAATTGAGCTGCTGAAGCTTTCTTTTGATTTCCAGTTTTTGGAGCTGCTTCACCATCTTTTTTCTGCTGCTTTAGGGAAAAAAGTTTTATCATCGTAAAATTCCTAGTTTAGTGCAGGCACCTACAGTATTCTTGAGGCATACGAGGCTCAATACTATAGCCTAATGCCACCGTAAAATAAACACTGTAATTTTCGACAAGAAAAACTTCTTTCTGAAGGCCCTAGGTTACACCAAAAAACAAAACACTTCTATCTGCTCTGGTTAGCAGTTGGTGAAGAAAACTTAACGACGCAAAAATCTTAGCCTGCTACAGTTTAGCCAACATGACATAGCTCATTCTGATTGGTTAATCGTGATATTTTAGTTGTTCTTTGTATTTGGGATTTCCACCATTCGGAGTGCAGAGCTGTAAAAGTGCGGTTTTCGTCAAGTTTTTTTGCAGTGCAGTTCTTCAATTTGATAGTTATTTGGTTAACATCAGTGCTAACTAAGGTAAAACGTATTTTCATTACCATATTACCTTCTTACAATAGTCACAGTATGTAGATGTAGATATCTCGTGCTGTAGATCCTATGTTGAGCGAGGCTCAAGGATATAGAACACGTCAGATAAAGTGACCAGACGTCCCGTTTTGACCGGGACAGTCCCGTTTTTGAACCTGGTGTCCCGGTGTCCCGAAAGTTTTTGTTGGGACGCCCATTTGTCCCGTTTTCGTAGAATAGGAAATTTATTTTGTATTTCGGTTGATTAAGATATTTAAATCTGTTCAGATCAGGATAATTACTTTATGTTCATCCTTTTTAACCTAAGAAAGATTGTTTCTGGTGCGCATCGTCATCGTTCGTTACGTGCAACAGCCATGGAAACAGTCAATGTGGCAACGCCGTGCTGCTAACTGCATTTCTTTCCAATGCTTGGCTTCAGGTTTAATTCTTTGTTCATCACAGAACACAAACTTTCTTGCTACAGTTGTAGTGTGTTGTTTTAGTTGTTATGATAGGATATTCAAGATGCCGAAACGCAAATGCATTTTTACTCCTGCCTTGCAAGAAAGGTAAGTGTGTTAGGGATTGTAATTTACAGCGAATTTAATTAAAGTTTAATTCCCTATAAGTATGTCTAGATAAAATAATAATTTTAAACTTAATTTATTTCGTAGGTACACTTTCATACACAAAACGCGGACCGATTGGGATGTTCGCTGCAGCGTTTGTAACACAGAGTTTTGTGTGTCCCATGGAGGGAGGAGCGACATCGAACACCATATCAAATCTGCCAGGCATAAAAAAGCAGAAATTACATCTGCATCATCAAAAAATATAACTTCGTTTTTCGGCCCAACTTCAGCCACGAATTGTGATCTGCACTTGGCTGCCATTGAAGGGCTTGGGCATACCATGTGGTTGAAGAGAATCACAGCTTCCGTTCTAATGATTGTGCGTCCAAACTATTAGTAGTACGAAATTGGTTTTAAAATAAGTTCTCTTGCTGTTGCACAAAGTGTGGAGCAATTGTTGTGAATATTCTTGCACCACACCAGTGAATTATTGAGAAAAGAATTGGAGGAAGTAAGCTATGTAACAGTTTTTAAAGATGAATCTAATCATGGAGAGACCAAGATTTTTCCTGTTATGCTCAGGTACTTTTTACCATTGCAGGGTGTCCATGTTCGTATTCTAGAACTTGATGAACGTCCCGGCGAAACAGCTGATATTGTTACCGCGCATTTGACTGATGTGTTTGAAAAAAAAAGACATAAGTAGCAAGATAATTGCATTCTGCGGTGATAATACCAATAGCAATTTTGGTAGTGCAGCACGTAAGGGGATCGTAAATATTTTTTTACAAATTGAAAATGGCACTGCACTGTGAAATCCTTGGAGTTGGTTGTCACACATGAATAAAATATGGATATCAGAAAAAACACAAATGAAAGTTGACACTGAAAGCATTGATGCTTACCAAAATTAATCTCAAATATAGTTGTCTTGATTTTTTTCAATTATCTGAAGCAGATTGAGAATCTTCTGAAGAAAATTCATTCTTCAGACAAGTATGTCTAAAATTACAAGTTTCAATTATGTGGGCATAAATGCACTTCCTGATAGAATTGTACTCTTCTTTTAATAATTTCAGGACAAAAGTGAAAAATCGGCTTACTTTCAATCCTTTGTAAATTCTTGGTGTTTTTTTAATTTAGGCTTTAGCACTATTTGAGTTTTATGTATTGTAAATTAATTATATTAATCTATGACCTGGCAAATTGTAATATACTTAACGCTCAATAAATATGAATTATAAATTATCCTACAGTACTAAGAGCTATGTAACATAGTTTTATCTATGATAATTACCTATATTGAATCTGCTAATAAATGAACAGGGTTATATTGTGTTGTGTAATTCAACAAAATTATGTCTTAAATATGTAAATAAATGGTTATCTCTATTTTCCCGTATTTTAAAATTAAAAAATGTGCTATTTCCCTGAATATAAAGTACAGATGAACGATTAAGCCTTACGGTAAGAACGTTTTTAGTCTTAAACATTGTAAAACTCAGTGTTGATAAGTGTCCCGGTTTCACCTTCAGAAAATATGGTCACTTTACGTCAGATCAGAATAAACATGCATGTCTGTGACTACACATCCGATCCTTTTTGATTGCTTATTTTGAAAGACAATAATATTCACTTCCAAGCCACGTGTTTCAGCCCTTACGTTTTGACAGCAGAAACCGTCATAACGTTTATTGGAGAAAAGGAAATTTGAGGGGCAAAAAGAAAATGACAATCCGAGTCGAATCAAGAAACCCAATACGATGGACACAGTAACTCTAATCACACAGAGATCAGGTTTCTGTAGAGGCTGAGAATAAGCATGTAGGAAATTATCACCCACTAGCAATGGGCTAAATACTCTTTGACGCAGAAATTGAAAATATTTCCCAAGTAGTTCGCATGGGGAGGAATAGAATTAAAGTTGGGGAAAAGAGAACAGGTTGCCCCTTCAGCTCCTTCTTAACTAACGAGATACATGTAGGTAACAGTGGTGGAACTACTAACAACATTGAAAATAGGAAAAAAATTATGGCAAAATGGAAGAACAGGTCCCCACTTAAGCTCCGCCCACCCCGGGCATGCATTGCTATGGTGATGGCCCGCTTTCCTGCATCAGCCCCTTGTACCAAAGCTTATGCACTAATTGCAATGCACTAGGCATTCCCAATACGAAAATAACCCATGTACCATACCATGTGCACTGATTACTACCATACAAAATAACCCTTGCATTAATTTCTACAATAACTTATGAGGCATCCACTTGAACTAAAATGGCTCACTAAACTTAAATAGATGCATTCTTGCTTCACACCCCAACAATCACTTGATGGCGTAGTGGATAAGACGACTGGCTATGATGGTAGCAGTCTCGCATTCGAATCCCGATAGGTCGAAAATTTGTAGGATAGGATTAGGTAGATAGGATAAAGGAGAATAGAGATTGAATAGTAGAAAGAGGAAAAGAAGAAAGTTTAGAGAGCTACATGAAATAGTGGAAATTGATAATAACGCTAAAGAGGCTGTGGTGATGATTTGGTACAAAGGTTATTTTGGTAATATAAATAAAAACGAAGTAATATAATCAGTGGAACATACTAAATCAATAAAATATTGGATACACTGATGCTCCACTAAGTCACAGTTCTTAAAACTCGTTTTGCATACACTGATGCTCCACTAAGTCACAGTTCTTAAAACGCGTTTTAAGAACTGTGACTTAGTGGAGCATCAGTGTATGCAATATTTTATTGGGTTATTTTGGTATTGTAGTAATTAGTGTATTTCTTTCTTTCTTTCTTTCTTTCTTTCTTTCTTTCTTTCTTTATTTATGCCTGTTGGAATCACCAAGGTGACACAGTTGTCAATTTTTACATTCAGTGGCTGTACAATCATAGAATTCGTGTAAACTATAAAATACCTTATCCAATAAATAACACTTCAGTAAATACTTAAACTTATTAATACAAGGTTCATTAAGAATAAATGCTGGAAGTGCATTGTATACTTTAACACTATTGCAGTAAGGGCTCTTGCTAGTCAAAGCTTTTCTTATTTGCGGCACATGTACGTAACATCTCAGAATTTCTAGTATTGTAGTCATGTATCATATTGTTTCCTAAAAAACTTCGGGGTTGTGTCTTACATAAAGGGCCGATTCCATAATAAAAAGAGAAGTCAACGTTAAAATATTAAGTGATCTAAATAAGGGCTTGCAATGAGTGAGCCAATGGACGCCACATATAGTCCTTACAACTCGCTTCTGAAGTAAAAAGAGTCTGTCTGCTTCTGTACAACCTCTCCAAAAAATTATACCATAGTTCAAAATACTATGGAAACATCCATGTACACTTTTAGAAGCACTTCATGATTAACCAACCTAGCTAATCTATAAATCAAATAGCACACTGAAGCAAGTCTTCCAGATATGGTGTCAATATGAGCTGACCAATTTAGGTTACAATTGATATTAAGCCCAAGATATTTTACAGTTTCACATGTATGGACTGTCTTTCCATTCAATCGTAAAAGAGGAACATAGTCAGACTTTTTTCCAGTATGAAAATCAATCAGGGAAGTTTTCTCTTGATTCAATATAAGTTTGTTTTGGTCACACCAGTTGCTCATTTCATTCAAACTATTCTGAGTTCTATGAATCAATTCAGTTCTACATGTGTCATTAATCAAATGGCAAACGTCGTCAGCAAAGAGCCAAATATGTCCATTGGTGATACTTTCAGGCAAGTCATTGATATAAAGAAGGAACAATATAGGCCCAAGATTTGAGCCCTGAGGGACACCCACATTTGCGGCTAAAGACAACTTTAGGTTGCTTACCAGCCAAGCTTCGCCCGCTCTTGCTCACCGGCTGCTTCTCCTCACTTCCGAGCCTTGTGCGTGCACCTCACTATTGTACCCTTCCTCATATACGCATAAAAATATACAAAATCACATTGTTACAAAAAATGAGCTTGCACCATATCAAAAGTAACTTACACAAAATAAAAATAAGAAATATTCCAAAAATGACCCTTGCACCAAAACTGTTATTTATCATGCGCTATAATGCTCTCTAATGAATGGAGACAACTACCTGACAAGAACGATCCATAACATACTATCTACTAACAGAGTCATGGTACACGACGGCCTAACTGCATCGAAACCCATTACGCAAACAAATGGCGTTCTGCAAGGGGACCCGCTGAACCCGTTGATCTTCAATATAACGACAGCAGATATTATGCAAGCATTAGCCGCTGCCAATAGCCAGGCAACTCTTTATATGTAAGCTGCTGATATGGTCCTCTGCACTTCTGAACACGACGTGATTCAGTCTAGCTTTGATGTGCTAACAGCTTGGGCACACTAAAACAGGCTTATTATAAACAAAGAAAAGACCATGCAAATGGTTTTCAGGAAAGGAGGAAAGATTTCAGCTCAAGATTTTGTATTTTTAGGTCAACAAAAACTACAAGTAACAAGCCATTACAAATACCCGGGAGTTACCTTTCAAACTACAGGGACCTGCTTCAGCAGACATGTACAAGAAAAATGTATTGCAGCAGTCAGAGCTATGAGTGAAATAAATTACATAGGCTATATAGACTATCCTTGAAAATAGCCCTGCAATTATTCAGATCTAAAATCATACCGACGCTAACTTATGGACTACAAGTAATTTGGACTCATCTAAAAAAGAAGCACCTGGAACTATTAGAAAAAGTGAAAGCCACCTACCTAAAAAGATTTCTGAGAGTGTCAAAAACGATTCCCTCCAGGCTAGTATATGAGCTAACGCGAGAAACTTTCCTCATTGAAGATCTAAGACTCTCACTACAACTGCAGGCAACTTGTGCCTATGAAGAACTCCTCCAGGAAAGGAAACGGAAACGTGATGAGATAGAGAAAGAATTCTACGCCACAGAGGCAATGATAAATCGAAAATGGGAGGACACAGACCAACAGCAGAGACATGTCCTTACACGATATGCGGTACATGGATTCCATTACAAAATATGCTTGAAAACTGGATTCCATCGTGCAATGGAAGACTGTGTGTGTTCCCTCTGTGGGCAGAAGTGTGAGCGGTATCACCTGGAGTGGTGTACAAAAAAGGACGAGAAGCTTCTCTGAATACAGCAGAGAAGAGTGTTAAACATGCACATCTGTGCGCATTTATAATGCTCTGTAAACTTAAATAGATAAATTTTCCTTTCACTGCTCGCAATCGCTCATGGTGTAGTGGTTAAGGCTGCTGGTTATGGTGCTAGTGGTCACGAGTTCATATCCCGGTGGATCCAAAATTTACTGATAGGAATAGGTCCCAAATAGGTAGGTGGGGCAAGGAGAAGGTGAGAGAAAGGGAGGAAAAGAGAGAAAAAGGCAAAATAATTTTTTGCTTGTTTCACCTATTGCATTACTAGCAACGCCATCTAGAAGTATACATTCAAAACCCTAAAACCCTCTTTCCCAGGTGGGTCCCATTAGAGAGTCAGAATACAGAACTGCACAGAATACACAAAAAGGTTGAAAGTGGCACAAAACTGAGAACAGTGAATGCTGCTTAATGTAATCGTGGATAATGTTATCAATTGGGTAATAATATTTCTTTTATGAAGTCCCCTACGGATTAATACTGATAGCCCACATTGAAAAAATGCTGTTTTTTGTGATCAAGATTTGGTTTATGTTATCACATTTTCGTTTTTGTGGCTTTATTTCCAAGTACTGTAAGTCATTCAAAATTTTATCTTTAAGGATTTCATTTCTAACTCAGTTGTATTGTGTATTGGAAGTAACGGTACTGTTCCCAGCTTACAGGATGACCAGTTCGAGGGGGTGTTCCCTAATTTTCTCTCTTAAGCAATAAAACATGTTTCGCCTTACAGTTAAGTTGCAGCTTTTGATTTATGAAGGTAACAGTTTTGACATGCAGTGATGGTTAGTGTAAAGTGAAAAAACTTGAACAGACAGGCGTTACATGATTTGCTACACAGTGTTCACCACAGAAGAGTATCTGTATCTGTATCTGGTACCCTATGATCCCCAGGTGGGGCGATGGGGCCTCCAAGTGGAGGTTTCATTACCTATACTAATTTTGATATGCTTATTTTCTGAGAGAGGGTAGAGGGACAGGTGGTAAGCCCATCGCCTCGCAACCCCCTCTGGAAACTAAGTATTTCTTGGACGTGAAAGGGCCGAGAAATTTTGTCCAGAGGCTCTAATTTAGGCTTGGAGTTCTTTGACGTGCCGTAAATCTATGACACAGGAACCCCAGCTTAAAGTCCCTCCCGGAGGACTCCGTGCCCAGGACTTTTACGTCCTGAAAAATCCATCGACCGTGGCTGGGTTTGATCCCGCACCCTGCGGATCTAGAGGCGGGCACGCTTACCTCCAGACCACCGCGGCCGACACAGATGAGTATAGAATTCCAAAAATACTCGTAACTCCTAACTGAGTATTGAGTATTGGTTAATGGACTCCTAAAGGAAAGTAAAGCAATTAGGGCCTAAATCTTTGTTACGGTACTGATTGAAAAAATAGTTGCTTGCAGTCTACTATTGTATTAGCCTAGAAGTTGTTCAGTGATTCACAGTTACATATTATTTTATGAATAAATATTTCCAATTCTATTTTGTAGTGAATTATATATGAATAAATAACCTTCCTTTAATTTCTTCAGATTAGCTGTGTCTCGAAGTGATCACAGTAAGCAGCATGGACTGTATATACCAGGGGAGGACAGAAGGTTGCTCTGTGACGTCATTGCAGTCTGCTCTTCCTTCACGTGGAAATATTCTGCAAGGAGTTTGTGAATTGTAGGCACCATTGAACAGGGGGGAAGAGAGAGGTATTAGTTTTGAGGCAGGGAAGCGCTCTTGCCTGACGTCACACAAAGTCATTGACCGTACACTTCCTTCACAAACGTCATCACTGGACTAAGCTGTCTTCCATTGGTATATACCAACGCAATCACTAATTGTCTCATTTTGGGGAAAATCAGTCCCATCATATGTACAGGTAGGGGGGGAAAAATAGCGGACCAACTCTTGTAGCTGATTTCAGAGCCTTGGTCACACCAGTGTCCATATGTATTCCTTAGACCTGTGTAGTTGAACATACGTGATATGTAAATAAATGTAAGAGATGTAACGGAAACGTTTGTTTTCACAAGCAATCCAAAGTGTGTGAAATTATTTCTCAATTCAAACAATTTATCGGCTGCAGTCTCCTTGTCAATCACTTGTTTCATAACAGACTCTCAAGGAACGTTGGTTGTTAAGCGATTCCATAGCACAATGACAGCGCGTTCGACTGGTAAGTAACACATTCTCGGTTCGAATCCTGCCAAGGAAGGTAATTTTTTGTTTCCTTAATGCACATTGTTTTCCCACTACTTTTCGAATGCTGCAATATATAACTAGGCTTACTTAATTAACGGATTATTCCCAGAAAATGAATTTTACTAGCTTATTTTCTACTGGGTTTCGAAATGGGCTAAGTCAACAGTCGACACAAAACAAATATCTATATATTCTCTGCTATCCCATGACTGCCGATAGGCATGTGCAGTGGCTCATATCGGCAACTTAGATATTTTAGTCAGTCCGCTTTTTCTCCCCTACCTGTGCATGTGTACAAGATGGAATTAAAGGTAGATCGATTTCAGTATATAGTCACCCAATGTAGAAATTGTTGGCTGTATGGTCATAGGGCACAGCAGTGCAGGAGGAAACTCCGATGCGGTAACCGTGCTATATTGAGGTCTTACACTACAGGAGGAGGCATGTCTATCACCAATAGTCAAATGTGGAAACTGTCTGGGTAAGAAGAAAGCGTAAAACAGCAGCACATCAATGAAATAATGACCACCCAGAACCTACCTTACTTATGCCCAGTTTCTATAAACTCGTGAAATACCTATGGGTAAATTATCCATGGACAAATTAGTTCCTAATCACCCACAATGATATAATGAGGAAGGCCTTGGAGTTGTACAGTTAATTTAATTCAGAAGGCTTTGATTCTCATTGTTTAAATTATTACTGATCCTATGCGAGGTTAAATTTTATCCAGCCATCCATGAAAGTATAAATTAACCCTACGATTTACCCTTGGAAATATCTAGCCCGAGTTTGTAGGAACATTTTTTACGTCATTTTCATATGTACCCTTAGGACATTTATGTAGAAACTCGCCACAAGTGTGATTGCTATCTTCAAATTATTTGTGTTTGTGTGGTGTTATTCTTGTGTAAATTCTGTCCATTGGATAATTTACCCATAGGTATTTCGCGAGTTTATAGAAACCCGGCATTAGATGCTCTTCATCAATATCAGGCACAAAGAAAATATGTACCTTCTGTAGGTGCCTTTCCGGCCCTACAATATCAGAAGGCTGGTCTAGCCCTATCTCCTCAACATTACAGTTTTCATTTTTAGGAAACGAAACAATGTTCCAAAATCTGTCCCTAGGTGCAAGGATTATAATTAGGTGCGAAATTTGTTAATATATAAGAATACATCCTGTATTTCTCATACCTTAAAATACATAATTCATGATAATAAGATATAACTGACTGCCATGTTATTGACTTGACGTAGAATTCTGGGTAACAGGTTAACCAACATGACAAACCTCGCAGAAGATATAATATGGCACATTTTCGAAACGCGTGAATTCGGTATGCCGTACTAAACTAATACCACTGTTCGTAACGTAACATAACCTAACCTAACTGCCGCTAAAATTGAATCAACCTGCCACTACTTACCTTAATGCAAAAAAGACAGTTGTTATCCTGCTTTGCAGTTGGCATCCTGCTTTGCTCAGAACCATAACATGGCTAGCGTGATTTATGCATAATAAAAATGAATTGATTGAAAAGGGTAAAAATACAAGATTAAGTTCTAAAATCGACTGAGTCGACCCCTTAATCAATTCCTTTAACAAAAGTAAGTACAGTCAACCCTCAATATAATGCCACCATCCGTTCTCTAACATTTAGTGGCACAAAGGGAGGGTGGCACTAAAACGAAATTTAATTTTTAAAATAAAAATGGCATAATACAGTACTGTATTAATTTATCGTACTGTATTATGGAAGAAAGATTAAATAAAAGACAAATAACCATTCTTCTCTCTCAAGCACAATGTTCCCTGTGCATCTCCGACTAACAGTTTAACAGTTTCCTCCCACAATAATGAAAAATGTGATGCAATAGCCTGCTGGCTAGACTTTTGAAATCTTTCACTGTATTCACAAACTTCTCGTTTCTCTTGAACTGTAACAACACCTCTCTTCATTTTTACAATCTTATGAGTAGCTGTAGTGTAGTGTTTAACAGCTGAATGGACTCTGGACTAAAATAAGTTGAAGTTTGGAATATCTCATTGTATGAAGGGTTCTTTCTACCTGCTCCACCTTCACGCAGCCTATCTGTCACTACATTTATAGCTAGTGGCAGGGGAACACTCCAGCCATTTCATAAAATATGGGAATTTTTCCCTCAAAGAGAGAAGTTATAAAATTATTGTAATTCGATGGTCGAAAATAAGTTCAAAACCTCAGATTCTCTGAATATTAAGGACTTAGGTGTATCTGAATTGGTTTCATGTGTAAAATCTGTCGATTTACTTATTTATTGCGTTGAGTTACTTTCTTTTGCCATATTTAGCATGATTTTAACACACTTTAATACCAAGTAGTCGAGAGTACAGTGGGCGCCTGGTAACTGAAAGCTTCGAGTCCGTTAAGATTTGAACATGTCGTTGGCAGTGCGCATGCGTGAAGTTCTAAAGTCCAGCATGAAAATATTGTCCACTGCTCCACGTGCTTTAGTTCATGTTCGCTACCTGCTGTCTGCTGGACATTTAAATCCCCTAGCCCAGCATGTTTCAAGGGATAAGAGTAAACAAACTAGAGTGTATTTAAGCTTCAATAACTCCTGTACTATACAAAATGAACAATTATTAACATACCTTGTTAAGATACCCTAGTAGAATTTAAGAGTATGATATTGTATATCACACTCTGCACCGTCTTGTTGGGGTATTGTCTTTATTTGTAAGGCGGAAATGCAATAACACATCATCCTTCCTTTTACATCTAGTCTGTATGGAAGGGCCGACGAGGAGGTGTAACTTCTTTTGTTTTGAACAACACAGCAGATGATGGTGAGGAGGACAAGATAGGATCATCTGTCCAATACATTTTTAGACTGTTTTTCTTTATTATTCCTGTTACAAGCTGCAAACCTGAAAATTTCCTCAATAGTAAAAAAAAGGAGTCCATGTCTGATATATACAACATTTTATAAAGGGGCATGGTGCTGTGATGACCTGACTAGCGTAAAGATTTGTTTGACCACAAAACATAACTTTAGGAAATCATTTGTTAGAAAGAGTTCCACTAAGGAAAACATCTTCTCCAAAATTTACACCACAATTCAAGCCTACAATTTCATTAAACTCTATAGAAGAGGGCCGATAGTATGGCGATTCTCTGACATTACTTACTCCAACTGTGGAATTATTACAAGGAATTTCGTTTTGCATTCCTACGGCAACATCATCATCGCTATCACTGTTGCTCGGTAACAAATCATCTTCCGAATCATCTATACATACGCATACTTATATACAGTATATATATATACAATATATATATAAGAGAGATATATAAGCTTTCATGAACCACAGATTATTGTCTCTGTTGGACGTTACATGAGAATATTATAGGAGAGAGGTTCCATCTGACGCTGTGGATTGAACTCCGGGTTAGCTCAGTTGGTAGAGCATTGGCGCGAATAGCCAAAGGTCCTTGTTCAAGTCCCAGTGTCGGAGGAATTTTTCTCCTATAATATTCTCATATATATATAAGAGGCTTTGTCCTGACTGGCTGAATGAATGACTGACTGACGTAATGAATGACTGAAAGAGAATCAACGTAGAGCCTAAACTATAATAGGTAGAGACTTGAAATTTTGAAAGTATCTTTGTTTACCAATGTTAATGCATACTAAGAAAGGATTTTGGAAAACAAACTTCGATTTTAAATGCCAAAAATCAAATGTTTTTTTAGGATACTTAATAACTTTTTTCTTAGAATTATCAAATCCAAATCATATTCCACGTACAGTTCTCATGACAACAGTGTATTGCTGGCAGTGTTTGCAGGTAGCTTTGGAAGTGTTTGATTTGGGACTTTGACAAATTAGAGAAGCTATCAATATAAATCATTTGTGTAAATATTTATGGAAGAATGAAATCCACGAAAATAATGCACAACAATGTGATGCAGTCACATAACTTTCTCTGCCCTGGACATAGAGAATACCATTTTCTCACTTCACATTTTGATGTAAAATAAGAGGTCGTATTGCGAGGTCAGCTTAATCCAGCTGTCGCAGTCTGGGTGTGTGTCAACGAGTAAGTTATGCCATATTAGAAGTCTGTAAAAAATTTTATCCAGTGATACGTTATTCATAGTTGTAGAATTTGTATTTTTAGTTAAGAAATATGGATGTTTATCATAGGCCTTAAGCACGTGAAAGGAGACAAAATAGGACGGAACATTTTTAATCCTATAAACGCAGTATATTATTATGTCTCAGGCTTTGGGGAGGAAAGTATGAAAGTGGTATTGAATTTCTTTTTGATTTCAGCCCCGAAACTATTGTATGGTAACACGAGAGGGAGAAATTAAGTATTCTGTAAAGACAGTACAATGATATGTTATTGGAAATTACCTTTCTTCTTATTTCAACTCCTGCCAGGTATGGTGTGCAGAAGCAATGGGATGCAAAATTCTACATCCTCTATGAGCCATAAAAATCTATATCAAGCGTTTTCTGAGGGAATAGTTTGAGTTTGATAAGTCGTTCTTCATTTCAAATTCTACATGCCTATTTAAGGACCTAGAGTTTTAAAATCGAAAGTCCTCCATAAGTTAATTTTGAAAGTCAAAATACAAAACCCGAGCGACGCCGGGCCTTTTAATAATTAAGGAATCGCGCACAATGTGCATTATCTTAACCTAAGACTTAACCTACCCAGTCCTGAACCCGGGAAAGGGATTTTTCACTACTGAAAAATCCCCGACCCGGCCGGGAATCGAACCCGGGCCGCCGGAGTGGAAGGCAGGCGCGCTACCGACTCACCCACGGCGACGGACTTTTAAGCTAGTTATCACTAGACTTCGGATTTTAGGTAAAAACCTATTTTAATCCTTTAGTGATATATGGACGAAATCTTGTATATGCATGTTTTATAAGTGACTGTGTCTAAAACTGATATTTTTATAGGACCTAAAAAGCCTATTTTTACGTTAGAGCCTAATATTGCCTTTTTGCTTGTTTTTCCTCGAAAGTTCAAAATAAGTTACTTTTTGTTATAAATTCTAGCATTTATTTTCAGTTTGTACTAATAGGGTTATATTGGTAGAACGAAGGGACATTTGTGAGAAAAGGATTGCATATTTAAGGCAAACAAGGCAATATAGAGAGGAAAATAGAGACATAATATACGTTGATGAGTCGTATATTTTGTCATCACACGTATCAGGGAAGTCGTGGAGTGATGAATCCGCACATGGTCTCCTTAAACCTGTGTCGAAGGGGCAACGCTTAATAATTATTCATGCAGGCGGAGAAAATGGATTTGTCCCAAACGCACTTCTCATGTGGAAATCACACCAAGTTACCGGTGATTACCACCATCAAATGAACCAGCCCAATTATGAGAAGTGGGTAAAAGAAAAACTGCTTCCTAATTTAAGGCCTAACTCAGTTCTGGTACTTGATAATGCTCCCTATCACAATGTGAAAGTAAATATAGCGCCAACATCAAATTCCACAAAACAAGATATGAAAAATTGGCTCATAAAAGAAGGGATTCCATTCTCAGAAGACATGTTAAAACCTACTCTGTATGAATTAATTAAGAGAATGAAACCAAGAAATGCGGAATATTCAGTAGACAAAATTCTACGAAATGCCGGTCATGTTTCTCTCCGCCTGCCACCCTACCACCCGGAGCTGAATCCCATAGAAAACATTTGGTCTATTGTTAAAGGGTGGGTTGCTTCCAGGAATGTTATGTAAAATACAACTTCGGCAACAAACCTTTGTGATGAGAAGTTTAATTCCATGACGAAAGAAGATTGGATTCCTTTGTGTGAACATGTGAAGAAAATTGAAAGGGAATATATAGAAAAATAAGTTCTTTTTGACAGTGAAATTGATAATATAATAGTAAATTTGGGTGGTGTAAATAGTGACAGTGAGAGTGCTGATGGTAGTGATTCTGATTTCTGAAGGAAGACTGGATGGAATAGCTGCACTGCACGACTCTGACTAGGGGTAAGTGATGACAGTCAATGTTTTCAGCTCAGCACGTTTCGCTTACATTTGAATTCCCGCCGCATCTGTCTGTGACGTGGTCCATGCTTTCAGTTGATGGGAGTTCTCTGTAATCAGCTATGTCCATTTTCATTTGAGAAAATATACATTTTAAGGTACAATTTGGTATAAGATTAACTTAAAAAAATAGTCTTTGTGTGGTTAATTACTATGTAAAATAACAAACAAGTGATTTTTTTTATCCCACCCGTAATCAGGGTTGTTATGAAAAAAGCCGGCCTGATTTTAACCGGCCGGTTTTAACCGGTTTTATCCACTTGAAAAAAGCCAGGCAATTTTATCCGGATAAAATCAAATTGAATAAAAATAATGGAAGTTTCTTTCATGTTTTTATTTCCAAACATCATAAATTTAAGTTACAAGCTCAGAACCTGTAGTAGGCCTACTTAGGACTACTGAGTGCAAATGCAGAGCTACCAGTTTTATCCACTTGAAAAAAGCCGGGCCGGATAAAATCAAATTGAATAAAAATAATTCAAGTTTCTTTCATGTTTTTATTTCCAAACATCACAAATTTAAAAGTTACAAGCTCAGAACCTGTAATAGGCCTACTTAGGCCTACTGAGTGCAAATGAAGAGCTACCAGTTTTATCCACCTGAAAAAAGCCAGGCCGGATAAAATCAAATTGAATAAAAATAATTGAAGTTTCTTACATGCTTTTATTTCCAAACATCACAAATTTAAAAGTTACAAGCTCAGAACCTGTAATACTTACTGAGTGCAAATGCAGAGCTACCAGTTTTATCCATTTGAAAAAAGCCAGGCCGGATAAAATCAAATTGAATAAAAATAATTCAAGTTTCTTTCATGTTTTTATTTCCAAACATCACAAATTTAAAAGTTACAAGCTCAGAACCTGTAGTAGGCCTACTTAGGCCTACTGAGTGCAAATGAAGAGCTACCAGTTTTATCCACTTGAAAAAAGCCAGGCCGGATAAAATCAAATTGAATAAAAATAATTGAAGTTTCTTACATGCTTTTATTTCCAAACATCACAAATTTAAAAGTTACAAGCTCAGAACCTGTAGTAGGCCTACTTAGGCCTACTGAGTGCAAATGCAGAGCTACCAGTCTTATCCACTTGAAAAATGCCAGGCATTTTATCTGGATAAAATCAAATTGAGTAAAAATAATTGAAGTTTCTTTCATGTTCTTATTTCCAAACATCACAAATTTAAAAGATACAAGCTCAGAACCTGTAGTAGGCCTACTGAGTGCAAATGCAGAGCTACCAGTTTTATCCACTTGAAAAAAGCCAGGCATTTTATCCGGCTAAAATCAAATTGAATAAAAACAATTGAAGTTCCTTTCATGTTTAAATTTCCAAAGATCACAAATTTAAAAGTTACAAGCTCAGAACCTGTAGTAGGCCTCAGTTTTATCTACTTGAAAAAAGCCAGACATTTTATCCGGCTAAAATCAAATTGAATAAAAATAATTGAAGTTCCTTTCTTGTTTTTATTTCCAAACATCACAAATTTAAAAGTTACAAGCTCAGAACCTGTAGTAGGCCTACTTAGGCCTACTGAGTGCAAATGCAGAGCTACCAGTTTTATCCACTTGAAAAAAGCCAGGCATTTTATCTGGCTAAAATCAAATTAAATAAAAACAATTGAAGTTCCTTTCATGTTTAAATTTCAAAAGATCACAAATTTAAAAGTTACAAGCTCAGAACCTGTAGTAGGCCTCAGTTTTATCCACTTGAAAAAAGCCAGACATTTTATCCGGCTAAAATCAAATTGAATAAAAATAATTGAAGTTCCTTTCTTGTTTTTATTTCCAAACATCACAAATTTAAAAGTTACAAGCTCAGAACCTGTAGTAGGCCTACTTAGGCCTACTGAGTGCAAATGCAGAGCTACCAGTCTTATCCACTTGAAAAATGCCAGGCATTTTATCTGGATAAAATCAAATTGAGTAAAAATAATTGAAGTTTCTTTCATGTTCTTATTTCCAAACATCACAAATTTAAAAGATACAAGCTCAGAACCTGTAGTAGGCCTACTGAGTGCAAATGCAGAGCTACCAGTTTTATCCACTTGAAAAAAGCCAGGCATTTTATCCGGCTAAAATCAAATTGAATAAAAACAATTGAAGTTCCTTTCATGTTTAAATTTCCAAAGATCACAAATTTAAAAGTTACAAGCTCAGAACCTGTAGTAGGCCTCAGTTTTATCCACTTGAAAAAAGCCAGACATTTTATCCGGCTAAAATCAAATTGAATAAAAATAAATGAAGTTCCTTTCTTGTTTTTATTTCCAAACATCACAAATTTAAAAGTTACAAGCTCATAACCTGTAGTAGGCCTACTTAGGCCTACTGAGTGCAAATGCAGAGCTACCAGTTTTATCCACTTGAAAAAAGCCAGGCATTTTATCTGGCTAAAATCAAATTAAATAAAAACAATTGAAGTTCCTTTCATGTTTAAATTTCAAAAGATCACAAATTTAAAAGTTACAAGCTCAGAACCTGTAGTAGGCCTCAGTTTTATCCACTTGAAAAAAGCCAGACATTTTATCCGGCTAAAATCAAATTGAATAAAAATAATTGAAGTTCCTTTCTTGTTTTTATTTCCAAACATCACAAATTTAAAAGTTACAAGCTCAGAACCTGTAGTAGGCCTACTTAGGCCTACTGAGTGCAAATGCAGAGCTACCAGTCTTATCCACTTGAAAAATGCCAGGCATTTTATCTGGATAAAATCAAATTGAGTAAAAATAATTGAAGTTTCTTTCATGTTCTTATTTCCAAACATCACAAATTTAAAAGATACAAGCTCAGAAACCTAAAATTGTATTTAGTGTAATTTAATACAGTGAGTCTCATGCAAGAGTTGGCCAATGACATGGGTTTCTGCGTCGTGGCGGGTTACAGCAAATAAAGTCGCGATCGGTGTAATGATTCAGGTTCTCACATTTACAGTTAAAATTACAATGAAAATAACCACGTACCTCATCACAAGAGATGTTGAAAATGTTCTGCTCTTGCATCCACACAATACTGGCACCATTTTAGGAAATTTTCTTTTACGCGCATTAAGTTCAGCTTCCGAAATAGAGTTAATTTTTCTTGTTGAAGTTTCCCCATAAATAATAGTCACATGCTGTTAGAAGAACTTAAAAACAATATCACAAGAGAAATTAACTCTGTCTCGGAAGCTGAAATTATGCGTGTGAAAGGAAATTTCCTGAAAAGGTGCCAGTATTGTGTGGATGCAAGAGAAGAACATTTCCAGCAGCTCTTGTGATGAGATATGTGGTTATTTTCATTGTAATTTTAACTGTAAATATGAGAACCTGAATCATTACACCAATCGCAGCTTTATTTGCATAGATATTTCACCCGATCGCTCGGGAGTTGGAGCTGTGCCCGCCGCTTCGCAGAATCCCACGTCATTGGCCAACTCTTGCGTGGGACTCACTGTACCACTTCACTGTGTAATTCCCAGCAATAGTTAATTACCGTATTTACTCCAATATAATGCACCCTCGAATTTAATGCGCACCCTGATTTTGAAACTTAAAATCATAAAAAAAAGAGTTTGTTAGCGAATGTAATGCGCATCAATAGGATATTTTATTTGGAATTTTGTCTTAGTATTTATAGAATAATGAACCAACACATAAACATTTACAGTTAACTGCCAGTTTTAGGCCTACAAGTAGATCTATAGGCATGGCTCATCAATATTCACTAATGTGTTCATCACTGGAATCCTCGGAGGTGCTTATTTTTATTGCTAAATGGACAAACAAAATGTTAAATGCATGTTTCACAGTAAAAGCTGATACCACTCTTAAATGAGTTTAAAATCGACAATGCACAATATTCCACATTTGCACTATAGAACTGACAAAAACTATTTTTTCATTATGTTTCAGAAATTAAATTTCATATGGTGTAGGGTAACGATAAAATGAACGAAATCGAGAATTATAGCAGTGCCTTGTTATGTAGATCAATATTACCTCCGACCTACAAAACGGATTTGTATTAGAATTTAACGCACAACGTATTGAAATCTACAAATGTACAAAAATAGGGCACGTTATATTCAAGTAAATATGGTAAATTCACCATTCATCATAAGACTCTTGCATATTTGCTTTATTCTGCCTGTTGATGTATACAAGCTTCTGGGCTTTTTCATTGCCTAGTCTGTTTCTCAATTTTGTTTGTATTAACCCAAATGAAGAAAATACTCTTTCGATTGATGCAGAACTGGCTGGCATACGATGTGGCTTGAGAAAATTCCAGCGATAGGTGATTACGCTTCAGATTTGTGTAATTGATGGAGAAATAAGTATAAAAAATCCCTTTAGGTAGGCCTACAAGGCACAGGCTGAGGTAGATTTCATAGTGCTTTTTATGTATTTATTGGGGTAAGTGTAGAATAAAAACTGAAATATTTTTTTTATAAAAAGAGAGTTGTTATTTATGTATTAATTGATATCTTTTATTATTTCATTTTTAATTTGGCCAAGGATTATTGTTCTAAAGATATTTAACTATTATTTTTAATATTTCAAACTTTATTTCATTGGTAATTTTAGCCTCAGTTGGTCCTCATGAATTCATTTCGGCATGCCTATTGGCTGAGGTATATTTTAAAGTGTTTTTGACTTTCAAAAATTCAAATCTCTCCTTATATGAGCGCTATTGAGAAACTAGTTGTTGATTTAGAGATTACTCATCAAGAGCTTTTCAACGATACCCCACAAACATGGTTTTAAAAATTTTAAATTTCCACCCTCACCCCATAACCACTGAATCATTGGTGTCTAATTTATGCATACTAAGTTTCCCTCTAAACCCCATAGGGCCCTAAATATAATTTTTTCAAAATTTCAACCCGCTCCCACCTCCCCCAACCAGGAAAAATTGATTTTAGCCGGCTAAATTTGATTTTAGCCGGCTAAAATCATGATTTTAACCGGCTAAAATTGAAAAAAACCGCTGGTCAGGTCTTTTTCAATTTTAGCCGGCTTTTTTACAACCCTGCCCGTAATGGTGATAGTTTTGTTAAATTATTATTGATGAGTTAAATAAATGTTCTGACAACCTGGAAACAGTTTATAATTTAAGATTTTAGATTTTCCTGGCGAAGAGTATGAATAAATCTTTCCCGGGTGGACAGCCAGGTTTGAAGATCAAGTGTCTCCGACGTTTCAGAGGCCCACGCTGCCTCCATCCTCAGGGATACTGAAGTGTCGAGTCTGTCATGCCGAGGTGGTATATATACAGATCGCGAGTTGCGAGGAGTCGACCAATCAGGCGCCAGTTCATTTTTCCATCGTCTTTTTTTCGGCCAATCGGCTTCTACTGTCTTTTAGTTGTTTGAGACAGTGATTCCAGGCAGGGTTGATGCTGAGGCCTCCGTCTCTATTGAAATTGTTAGCCTCAAGCTTAATTTCGATCGCTTCCTTGATTAATCTGTCCCAGAACCTTGAAGTCTTCGCAAGGATTGTAGTGTTTGCGAAATCAATCCTGTGCCCGGATCCCAAGTTGATGGTATGTTCTGCCACCGCAGATTTATCGGGATAGAAGAGTCTGATGCAGCGGGCATGCTCAGAACAGCGCTGGTCAATAGTCCGTGAAGTCTGCCCGATGTAAGCCCTGCCGCATTCACAGGGGATGCGGTACACACCCGGTGTTCTGAGTCCTAAGTCGTCTTTCACCTGTCTCAAGAGGCTTCTGGTCTTCATAGGTGGTTTGAAGACTGTTCTGATCTTCCATTTCCTCAGGATTCGGGCTAATCTCTGTGATAAGTTACCGAAATACGGCAGTACTGCAGTGCTTTTAGTGTCGTCAGGGTCTCGTGTTGGAGGTGTTGCCTGACGAACGGTCCTTTTCAGGGCCAATCGAATTTCCCTTTCATGGAATCCATTTTGTAAGAATGTCCTCCTCAGGTGGTTCAGTTCATCAGGCAGGTTTTCTTTGTCCGAAATGGAGATTGCTCTGTTGATGAGGGTGTTAAGTACTCCTCTACGTTGCGCTGGGTGGTGATGACTATTGCCGTTGAGATAAAGGTCGGTGTGAGTCTTCTTTCTATACACCCTATGACCTAGTGTGCCATTGGTCTTACGTTGTATTAATATGTCAAGGAATGGAAGACAGCCATCTTTTTCTATCTCCATCGTGAAAGTGATACTCTGGTGTATGTTGTTGAGGTGGTCGAGGAATTCTTGGAGCTTCTCCTGTCCATGAGGCCAGATTACGAACGTGTCATCCACGTACCTGTAGAAGCAGGTGGGTTTATAGGGTGCTGTTTCAAGCGCCTTCTGCTCAAAATGCTCCATGTATAGATTAGCTATGGCCGGAGAGAGCGGAGATCCCATAGCTACCCCGTCGGTCTGTTCATAATATTTTCCGCCGTAGAGAAAGTATGTGGAAGTCAGGGTGTGTCGGAATAGCTGTATTATATCATGGCTGAAGTGTGGTGACTTGCTGGTCAGCTTCGACGTAGTTTCGCTGTTCACACGGGTGCCGGTAGAAGATTCACTGGAACTACTTGAACCACACTTCAGCCATGATATAATACAGCTATTCCGACACACCCTGACTTCCACATACTTTCTCTACGGCGGAAAATATTATGAACAGACCGACGGGGTAGCTATGGGATCTCCGCTCTCTCCGGCCATAGCTAATCTATACATGGAGCATTTTGAGCAGAAGGCGCTTGAAACAGCACCCTATAAACCCACCTGCTTCTACAGGTACGTGGATGACACGTTCGTAATCTGGCCTCATGGACAGGAGAAGCTCCAAGAATTCCTCGACCACCTCAACAACATACACCAGAGTATCACTTTCACGATGGAGATAGAAAAAGATGGCTGTCTTCCATTCCTTGACATATTAATACAACGTAAGACCAATGGCACACTAGGTCATAGGGTGTATAGAAAGAAGACTCACACCGACCTTTATCTCAACGGCAATAGTCATCACCACCCAGCGCAACGTAGAGGAGTACTTAACACCCTCATCAACAGAGCAATCTCCATTTCGGACAAAGAAAACCTGCCTGATGAACTGAACCACCTGAGGAGGACATTCTTACAAAATGGATTCCATGAAAGGGAAATTCGATTGGCCCTGAAAAGGACCGTTCGTCAGGCAACACCTCCAACACGAGACCCTGACGACACTAAAAGCACTGCAGTACTGCCGTATTTCGGTAACTTATCACAGAGATTAGCCCGAATCCTGAGGAAATGGAAGATCAGAACAGTCTTCAAACCACCTATGAAGACCAGAAGCCTCTTGAGACAGGTGAAAGACGACTTAGGACTCAGAACACCGGGTGTGTACCGCACCCCCTGTGAATGCGGCAGGGCTTACATCGGGCAGACTTCACGGACTATTGACCAGCGCTGTTCTGAGCATGCCCGCTGCATCAGACTCTTCTATCCCGATAAATCTGCGGTGGCAGAACATACCATCAACTTGGGATCCGGGCACAGGATTGATTTCGCAAACACTACAATCCTTGCGAAGACTTCAAGGTTCTGGGACAGATTAATCAAGGAAGCGATCAAAATTAAGCTTGAGGCTAACAATTTCAATAGAGACGGAGGCCTCAGCATCAACCCTGCCTGGAATCACTGTCTCAAACAACTAAAAGACAGTAGAAGCCGATTGGCCGAAAAAAAGACGATGGAAAAATGAACTGGCGCCTGATTGGTCGACTCCTCGCAACTCGCGATCTGTATATATACCACCTCGGCATGACAGACTCGACACTTCAGTATCCCTGAGGATGGAGGCAGCGTGGGCCTCTGAAACGTCGGAGACACTTGATCTTCAAACCTGGCTGTCCACCCGGGAAAGATTTATTCAGTTTATAATTTGTATTTAATCTCTCATACCTTCATTAATAACAACATGGAGTGGTATAAATAAAACAAAGCCACTGCTACCAAGCCGTTGCTCATGAGAAGGTTGAGAATCTAGCACCCGCTGTCTGTGTGGTATAAATAAAACCTTCCCCTCCTTGCCAAGCCGCGGCTCAGGCTACTGGTAGCAAGTGCTTGGACACCTGCATCCCATATCGCACGACACATAGCAGCTGAGTAAACAAACATGCCATTTGACTGTCTGTGCAGCGATTTAAAATTTAAAGTTTAGTATAATGTATTAGAATGGTTGAAGAAAATAGTGTATTCCAAAAGCAGATCGTGCAAAATTAGAAATATAAGTACTGAATTTAAAGAAAGAAAAACTATTTTGGGAGAAAGAAAAGAGACAAGAGTGTGAGGCCTAGTATACAAAAGTCCTGGATATCCAAAGGTCCTGGGTTCAAGTCCCAGTGTCAGAGTAATTTTTCTCCTACAATATTCTCTAGTATTCATGTTTTATTAGCAAACCTTGATTTTAGGGCACTAAAAATTATGTTTAGGCTTGTAAATTAATAGCCTATATTAAGCATTTAACTAGAACAGTAGACAGATACAATTATACTTATTTCTAATAAACAAAAGTTAACATTTTATACTAATAAACACATTTCATATTTAACAGTGTTCCACATTAATATATGTAGTTCTTTTATTAATATTTCATTGGTTCCCCATAATTAATTAATTTATAAAATACGTTCGTTTTGAATCTGCTTGCTATATAATAGATTTGAAGTTAACCTATTTAGTTTACAGTATTACAATTTGAAATAGCGTTTTAGTATATTGCGATACAATTGCCGTAAGCGGTGCATACGGATCGAGGAAAGAGTTTGAAAAAACGAGGCGCTTGCATATTGTTTTTTTGCACGATGAATATTTATATCAACTTATTTATATTAATTGAGATATTAGCTGAAAATATTATGTATATACACTATTGAAGATGGATGTTATATTTTAGAAAGTGATTCGCATATGTTGGTTGTTATGGGGACCGAATATTTGTCCTGTTAAAGTCGCCTTGGTTCCTTTTTGTAATTTTTACCGCACGGAGATTTCTTTTGTTTTCATAGCAACCAGATTACGTGCGGTAATGTCAAGTTACGATCCACGGCAACAATATTCGTAAGTACCGCTAATTAGTTACGTCGTTCAAAAAAAGAATTAATCACGTTTGAAATATTTTAGTTCATATTGATACCAGTAAAATATGAGAATGTGTTAGACCTATAATTATGTATTAATTTTGTGATTATTATTATTATTATTATTATTATTATTAAAAAGAAAAATAACAAAGTTAAGTTACACATTACAAAGTTTTACATGTTTTACAATTTTATTGTACAACCAGTTCTTTACATCTGTGCACATCATAATCCATACGTTCCTTATAAATTACTCATATTCGTTAAAAAATCACCCCCATGAACCCCGCCAATACGATTAAAAACTTCACTTGAGCAAGCTGAGTCCGCAAATGAGGTTCCTCAGAAAAAAGCAAGCCGCTGCTACCAACAGAGAGCCGCGGCTTAGTTTTATTTATACCAAATCCCAAGCAGTGGCTAAGCTGTCAAGGTCGTTGAGCAACGGCTAGGCAGGTGGCTGAGGAAGCCGCGTTTTATTTATACCAAACCAAGCAGCTGCTAGGAATTAGTGAGTTTTGAGCCACTGCTTGGTTTTATTTATACCACCAATTAAGACCCTAACAGTAATAACAGAACAGCAAATTAACTTTTGTTTTGCATCCTTAAAATCAGTGTCCAAATTATGTCCTACCTGTAATAGATTTTGAAAAACAAATTTAAAATATAAAATAAATTTTAAATAATGCTTTGCATGTAGTGTGGAGGAGAAGGCATTGTAAATTTTACAGAATGTGAAGAACCAATTCTAATTTATTATTTATGATATGTAATAAACAAAAATAGTTTTTATAATACGCTAGAATGTCCCACCCATAATTATGAAATCGCTGACTCACTTCTTGGAAGTACAGTACAGTATGATTCTTAAATAATCTTCCTAACATTCACGCCAGATTTAAAAGAATTCTTCAAGCTATATTTTGTAAAAATCTTGTCTTATATTCACTGCACCAAATTAATTGGCACAGTGACGAGGTTTTTTTTTTTTTGTATTTTATATGGGAGAAGATCCATTCACTTGCATTTATTGGCACAGTTCAAGGGTGGCATTGTAAGGAGGGGCATTTTAGTGAGACTGTATATTTAATCAAGTGTTCAGTGCTCTCACCCCGGAAGGCAGTAATTCAGACCTTTGAGAGATCAGTTCAAAATACTTCAACACCCAGTAATACATCAAGACCTCAATATAGCACAATTCCAACCCAACCAGAAGGGGGAAGCGGGTCAGGGATGGGTCTCCATAAGGAATTTTCCCAGGAGGCCAGGCAGATTGAAAACAAGATGCCTACACAATCTGTCAAATCGTCACAGATGTACCTCAGGGAGGTAGCAGAATTACTTAAAACATGATTAAACAGACCCTTTTATAATATGGGGAGAAATCTTAAAGAAACCAGGCTTGGTTGACTTAAAGTACAGTATCATTATGATGCGGCATGTTCCTCAGTTAGTACCAGCCTTCTAGACTGTATTACTCGTGTATACACTGCCTGTCCTATATGGCTAATTTTGTGTACGCAGCGACATTACAGATGGCAGCACCTACCACACCCAGCTGTAATACCCTTTACATTACCGTATGCTATGTGTTGCCCTCTGAAGTATAAACTCAGAAACTGAAGTATGCTGGAATTTCATGCAATCTGGGTGTGAACTGTGTCGCCTCTACTGGAGAAATTAGGCAATTGAGCAATACTGTGAACTCCATGTTAAAATAAAGCATAGGACAGGCAGTGTAATTCTCGAGACGGCGGAGATTAGTACAAACACACTTCACATAAACAAATGCAAATCTTGCCTGGGAAGGAGGGGTTTAGGGTGCTAGTAGTTCCACCATTGTCACCTTGATGTCTCTCGTTGTTTAGCAGCGTTGAAATTTTGTTCCAGGCTGCTGAGACTGTTAATAATTGTTCTTCCTCTGTTTCCAGGAGGAATGGCTCAGGCGTTGCTTGAAGATCAGAAGAGATGTTTATTCGAGAACAAACTGGAGGAATTGCTAAAGAAGTGCAAAGGTCAACTTCCAGTAGCTGTTGATATGGTGAAAGCCATTCTGCAACAACTGCAGCTAGAGACGAAACAAGATAAGTCCATTCTAGAAACTAACCTAGCTCAAACTGAGATGGAGAAAGAACGACTTGATTGGGTGAGAACTGTTGTGAAACAAGAATTGAAATCTTTTGAAAATGACTGGAATATGTATGAGAATTACATCAGCAGCTTAGAGAATATCAATGTTTCTATTTCAACTAAGGAGTATTTTAAAAATCTTGGATATGGAGCACTACTATTAAGAAAGAAACAGCTTCAGGAAACTATGAATAATCTGAATGACATTTATCGAGCCTTGTGGACTGACATCCATCTGTTAAAATCACACTTAGGGAAATTAATTAATGAGGAAATTGCACGTGTGCAGAGAATTCGTGCTCTTGAGATATATCAATCCATGCCTCACTTGTTTGAAGGCCATGACATCTTTTCCTCATTGCTACAGGAATTGGAAAAGATACCAGTACAGACATCATTGCCTAACTATCATCTGATAGAACAAGAGCCTAATATTCTCAACACTGTGTTTCTATGTGAACTTCGTAAGAATTGGAACAAGGGTGGATCACCTGAGGATTGCAATGATATGATTCATGTTTTTGAGAAGAAACTGCCTAAACTCTCTCCAGATTCACCTAGCTCTGATTGTGAAAAGTTTCTGGCCGATATACTGAAGAGAGACACTTGCAGGTTACAGAGAGAGCAAATGTTTTATTCACTTGTGGGTCACAATCTGACCAATGAATCTATTAGTATTTGTGGTACCAGTAAACCAGACCATTTAGCACCTGACCCAGAAGATGAAGCTAATACAGTTATAAACTGTGAAGAAAACAGAAAAATTTCATCTTTAAATATATATAAAGAAATTAAAAAAGTAGATCCATCAGTTCATTGTGTACAGGTGAATTTAGAAAATGAAAATGTTCCAGTTCACTATTTAGAGACAAACAGCATCACAGATCAGTTGTGTCCTGAAAACATGGATTGTTTAAGTCCTGCAGGTCCCGTTGATTGCCAGATCGAAGATGCGGTGAGAAGCAAGGAAGAGAACTGTAAGAAACCGAAGAATAAGTCTACCGCCAACATTACAAGCAATACTAAATCAGCAATCACCAAGATGAGTAAACTTGCAAAAATCTCTAAAGCAAATAAAGGGAAGAAATGCGAGGAGAAGGAAAGCGTTCAAATTATTGAGTTAAATAAGTGTACAGTCAACTTTACAGGCAATCAAAGGTCTGCAGTGACTAAGAAAAGTGAACACGCAGAACACTCAACAGCATTTAAGGAGACAATTGGTAAAGAAAAAGAAAGAGATGGATTTATGGAGAAAGTTGAGTATAATATAAGCGATGAAGTGAGTGAAAAACTTGTGCTCAGTAAGAAAAAGATCAAGAAGTTAGAGCAGAGATCAGATAAACTGGAAGCATTGATGGCAGAGTTCCACTCACAGTTATTAGATCTTAGACGTGAGAACAGACACATCATTGAAAAACTGGATCAAACCCATGGGAAGCTCCGTGAACAGAAGAATGTTGGTGAAGAAGTCGTCACATACGATTTTAAAGAAATGCCTGAACAAGATCGTGAAGATAAGATGCAAGGATTATATGAATCACACGAGAAGAAAGTTAGTGAGGAAATAAATACAGTCGGTTTTAATGAAACGCTTGATCAATGTTGTGAGACTGGAATTCAAGGATCTCATGTATCAGACATTCCACAACAGCAGAGCATGACAGACAAGCTTAAACACACAGCGGCTTATGAATCTCGCAAGAACGAGATGTTTCGTAGCACTAACAGAGCTCCAGGAGTGTGTGACTATAAAGCAAAGAAAGACTGTGAGAAGTTCAAAGCTGCAGCAGAAGTAGCCCCTTTGTTTGATGCTGTAAATCCTTGCCTTGATTCTCTTGTAGAGTCAGTGAATTCTATGTGTAAATCCATCAGTAGTACATCAACTCTAGTAGACAGCATGGCTACAAATATGGTCACATCACGGGAGGCAGAGATGAAGCTGATAAAGGTAAGTAATTCCCGATTATATGTGTTAATTGGGGCTGTGATGTGCACAAATAATTGAAGAACCGCCTTAGATAATCTGAACATTAGAATTATCTCTTCTAGCTCCAGGCAATGTTATGGGCTACACATGTAATCATGGGCGTACTGTGAAATTCTGTTTAGAGGGAGTTGTTGTCTCAGCTCCATAGCCTTGCGCACGTTGTAACTTAAGTTAGTACACTATTTTTTACTAACTAAACAGTTGTGTTATGGAAACTAATATTGGGAAGAACACAGTGAAGTCATAATATATATTATTAAGGCTATTTTTCACACTTAAACTTCACTATTAACTATTTACCTAGGACTAAGTAGTTTCAGTCACCCTTGTGACTATCCTCAGCTACATCTGAATTTCTGTTAGCACTGCTCCCTTGTACTACCAATCCTGACTGCTGGATGCCATCTCTTGGTGGTTGGATGTACCTTCTGATTAAGTTGTCTTCTGCTGGTATCTCGAAATTTAGTAATTTGTGTTTATTTCTTTTAATAATTTTTTTCTATTAATTCTTGGGGTGTTTCTATTGGCTTTAGAAGCTTTACATCTTGTTCTGTTTCATGATCATCTTCCCAAAAATGAGCAGCTAGTTGTGTTGTGATCATTAATACACTATAAATAATATGATGTTAGTTATGCAGGACAGTATTTCAAACTGTTTTCTTTAGGTATCTGTCCGTTTCTTGTTTTAAATAGTCTATAAGGCTTAATCCATGTCAGTTCAGGCAGGGGCTTACCTTCATAATCTCAGATGTTAATGAATTTAATGTATGTTAAAATTTAGGACAAAGTAAGAAACCCATTTTCTTTGTTTTGCCCCAAAAAATTCCTGGGCCGAGATACAGGCTACCAAAGATGGCATCTCAGATGCCATTTCTCGAGTGTGATTTTCAGAAAAAAGTGCTCTATTTCTGGAACAGTTCAAGATATTTTGTTGTTTCTTTTTTATTTGAAAGAAAATAATGCTCTGCTTCAAATGATATCCTAAGTTTGGAAATGCATGTGCAGGGTGTTTTGTGAATTTTCTTGTGATAAAAAAAAGATCTTCCACATTTCAGTTTAACAGGTTTTATAAACAATTGAAAATGTTGCCATAAAGTAAGCCAGTTTCCGTTACCCCATTCTCACACCTCTATACCAGTCGAATTTATTTGTCAGTGTATATATTATGTATTATGTTACTCTATTTTTTATATGTTTGTGTGTGTGTGTGTGTGTGTCCATTTCTTATGAATTTTTCCTTTGTTATGTATTATAATAATTTAATAATATTGAGTTGGGTTTAGCACTATGCTTCACTTATTTTATAAATACCTGTGCCAGCCGGCAGTTGGTGTTAACCTGATGATTATGAATGACGAGGGTCTTCGAAACTAGTACAGGTATTTATAAAATAAGTGAAGCATAGTGCTAAACCCAACTCAATATTATTAAATTATAATATAGCTTCACTGTGTAAACTTCCATACAATGATTAATGTATTATAACGTTTTTATTGGTTCCTTATTGGCAGCATCCTGATGGAGGAAGTTTCTCAAATTAAATTTGGTCTCATGAAATCAAAGTCTTATTTGACATGATTTTTCAATTCTTTATTAAGATACATAACATATACAGCTTTCATATCATATTAAAGCTTACAAAATATATGTGCAGGTTCCAAAGCATACCATTTATGTGCATTCTGATTAGAACTGAAATTAGCAATTCAATGAACTAAAAATTTGTTAAACTGCATCAGTATCCTCCTTTGATATTGAGTAAACCCTTCCTGTTGAACCAATAGGAACCGGGGTACCCACAATCGTTAAAATATTGCAAATTGTAAGTGAGCACAGGTGGAGTGTTATCTTGCAGCTGGAAATGTATACCCAGAAGCCGGTCCATGTGGTAGCATAAAGTTCACAATGATTTTGTTTAACTCACAACTGATATCTATAACCTCTGCGATCCACCAGTCACATTCATACACACCAGCCACAAACATCCCTCTTCGTAGTTTGTGAATCTGAATACTCTCATGCCGTTTCTGAGATCTTGGTTGGACAAATGAAATTTCTTCTTTTTTTGCTATTTAAAGTTCGTGCAATATACGTTCTCCTATCACTGTGAGTCCAGACATGTGTCTTCTGGGTTCCTTTCACAGGGTTAGTTTGGTTGGACCATTCTTCTATCTTCTGCTGGCGGAATTCTTCAAATTGTTTGTAAGATTTAGACTACCATAACAAACAAACTGCATTGTTTGCATGGGAGATTAAAATATTTGATAACCTCCGGATAATATTTTCAAATGCTGTTACAAATTTTTGTTATTTATTAATATTGTTTTTGTTCTGCAACAATATCAATGCCATTGTGTATGTTATTTTGTAAAATTAAGCAGGCAGCCAAAGTCATTAGTAGCAGAGCTGAGCAAATCAGCATCCGGTATTTTAGAAATCATACTTGATTCAGGTAATTTTGGGCATGAAGGCAAGAAGTAACTTTGATTACTCTTGTGTGTTGCAGGAGTTGATGAGGCCTCTTCTAAGATTTGCTTTGGATCACGAGTGTTGTCGCTGCTGCAGTGATAGCTCTGCATCATACTCGGACTCAGACAGCAAATCCGAGTAACTGCTTGTGTTCAGGTGTGAATCATTTTCTATTGTATTTTGCCACAGATTCTTGTTCATCCATCTGTGCGTTACTTTAGAATATTGCTTAGCACGAATGGTAACATAAAACAGATTATGAAAACATGAGTGAAGATTTTATACAGAATTTTGCTAATTTGTAAACTGACCTGGACAACTGTTTCGAGAAATTTGTTCTCATCCTCAACTCAGTTGGAGTGTGTTGAGAATGAAAACAGTTGTCCTTCTTCTTCTTCTTCATTGGTTCTACAGCTGGATTCCAGCCTTGACCACCTCAATGATATGCTTCCAGATTACCCGTTCCTCTGCTTTCATCTTCCATCCTCTGACTCCTGCTTCCCTGCTGGAGGTCGTCCTACTCTCCTGGTGCCATAAGGTTCAGTAAAGGTCATCTTCCTACAAGGGTCATTTCCATCCTTTCTATAAACATGCCCTAACCATCTCACTCTCCTTGCTTTGATTTCACTAACAAAATCATGTTCCTTGAACAGTTGGTATAGTTCCTGGTTGCACCTTATTCACCAGCAGCCATGATCATTGACTACTCCATAATTCTTCCGCAACACCTTCCTCTCAAATATGCCCAATCTGTTCATGTCAGTGGTCCATAAAGCCCAAGTTTCAGAACCATACAGCAACACTGGTTTTATTAAGGTCTTATACATTTTGCACTTAGAACTACGGCTGATGTGACGTGATGTTAGCTTTCCTTTAAGTCCGTAGTATAGGGTGACCAGATCTATGAACTTAAAAAACAGGACATTTGACAAAATTTGCCTTAAAAAAACAGGACAATTGGATAACAAAGAGTGCAAGCGTTCCTTCTAAGTCTTGCAGTTACAAGTTGCTATAAATGAGACTTCGTTGTCATCAAATATTGCCATTCTGAATTAAAAGCAGTCTTATAAATTGAAGCTTTCTCAATCTTATTATGACTGAAATTACATTTACAACTGCCAACAATTAAAATTGTTAAAAATAAAATCTGTCATATTATAGAAGCAGGATATTTGAAGAAATTAAATCGGATAACTTACATTGAACAGACATTTGTTGCAAGTTTTGGAAAAAAAAGCAGGACATTTGGCATCTCGTTAAAAATTTGTCGGGACACCGGGACAATTAATGAAAAAAAGGACAGTCCCGTTAAAAACGGGACATATGGTCACCCTACCGTAGTAACATCTATTTGCTGTTAGTAGTCTATTGTGGATTTCTGCACTAACTTGATTGTCTGATGTCATCAGGGAGCCTAAATACTTAAATTCAGTCACCTTTCCAAATTTATAGTCACAAAAACAGTTGTCCACAGCCATTTAAAATTTAGTTTAGTTCTGTGCATGAAATATTCTGTAATATAAACTTCTACATTAATTTTATAGTGAAACAGGTCTCTGTGCCTGTGAGTGGAAAGCATTTAAAAAGATATAAATTCTTGCAAAAATTATCGAAAGTAAAAATGTGATGCAGGTTATGCGGTTGTCTCCCAACACACTGGCAATGGTCGTTCATCTCATTGGTTGCTGCTTACAGCTTTACACGCTGGAAGAATAAGCTCAGGTTATGTTCGTGACAAGTTACGTTAGGGATAGGTAACTCTGGCAGTAACACCATAACCACCATCGACATTGTCAAGTTTAGTACACTGTTTCATGGTGAGGTCAATTCTGTGCGCTGTTTTCTTGCTTTCCCCGCTTCAACCGATGTCATGACCACCTGACAATCTTGAGAGTAACCAATACTGTAACACAGGGTGAATAGGTCAAATCTGCTGAGTTTAAATTTGTTGTTGTTTTGGTTAGCATCATGCCCCCCCCCCCCCCCCAAAAAAAAGTGAAATTTTTTGATGTTATTTACAATATAGGCTATCTTATGTACTAATATCTGATAGAAATTTCATATTATGTTGGCAGTACTGCATGCTGCTATTTTTTCAACATTGGTGCAAACATTTGTTGAAAATTAAAGCTGCAAAACTTAGTCTATAAGTGATATTTTTAAGGAAGGTTTCAAATTTGTTTTATGATATTTTTTTAGTTATAGTGTCTTTAATAATTTCTGCTGAAAACTTTTCATTTTCCTGTGGCATCCTGTTTTTTGCTTCAGTTAAATGTTTTCAGGCTTTGGGATCAGCTATGCTGCAGATTCGGTGCAACAGCAACATGTTGCAGTAATTTCTTATTCCATTTAGTTCATTAGGTTCTTCAGTTTTGTCAGTTAATGCTTATCATAGATCAATAATATAAATTTTGAAAGCACCTTATACCCTCATTTATTTGTGAAATGAAACTAGAAGAATAATTTGTGCGTAACTTTAATTGTAGATGTAATAGTAAAATTTAGAACAAATTTTCTTATAATTGAGAAGCGTTTCTTTAAAAGCCGATAACTGCAGGTTTTGACAAAATTGAGATATATATTGTTTCGTATAGTTTAAGAAGCTGCCTTTCCAATGGTTATACTGGTTCTTTCATATTCCAACATCTGTTCCACTCAGAAATGGTAGAAAAACAGTAGTTTTTGCAAAATCCGATATCTACGGTTAAGGCATTCTATCAAAACCCGATATCTCAAGACTATACTTTATGTAGATATCGGCTTTTGAAAAAGCGTTCTTCAATTGTTGTAACAAAACAACAATAATCATTGAAAAATAAGGAAATATTAATTACAATTGTAAGAATTAGTTATGTATCCTAAAACTTCTTTTTATACGATATATTATTAAAAAACATGCTCAAAGTAGGCCTTTTCATGCATTAAAATTATTAAACAGATAAAATATATGTAAATTATTAAAATACTTAGTTACTTAAGGTAGGCCTACACATATAGAGCCGTGTCATATCACAGATCTAGTTCACACCTCTCTCCTACGATTGATGGTAATCCATACCTAAAGTACTCTGTGATAATAAGCCACTGTGTGCCGAACATTTTTAATAATGTTCAATAATTTCTTGTTTAATAAATTTATTTAGCAAAACAAATGGAAATTCTTTTAAAACTCTAAAGGATCCATTCATTTCCTATCACCGTCTTAAACAGTTCACTGAAGCTGGAAGTAGGGATGAGCATCGATGATAAAATCGGCGGTAACCGTTGATGTGACGGTAATATCGACCTGAAAACTTTGATGCATTTTGATGTACAGTGAGTCCCATGCAAGAGTTGGCCAATGACGCGGGTTTCTGCATCACGGCAGGCACAGCTCCAACTCCCGAGCGATCGGATGAAATATGTACACAAATAAAACCGCGATCGGTGTATGGTTCAGTTTCTCACAGTTACAGTTGGAATTACAATTAAAATAACCACGTACCTCATCACAAAGAGATGTTGGAAATGTCCTCCTCTTGCATCCACTCAACACTGGCACCTTTTTAGGAAATTTTCTTTCACGCGCATAAGTTCAGCTTCCGAGATAGAATTCATTTCTCTTGTGATGTTGTCTTTAAGTTCTTTTTAATGTATGGGAAATTGACCTATACACTTTATTTTTTAAGTTTCCCCATAAATAATAGTCACATACAGTTATAAGAACTAAAGACAATATCACAAGATAAATTAACTCTATCTCGGAAGCTGAACTTATGAGCGTGAAAGAAAATTTCCTAAAAAGGTGACAGTGGATGCAAGAGGAGGACATTTCCAACATCTCATGTGATGAGGTACGTGGTTATTTTCATTGTAATTCCAACTGTAACTGTGAGAACCTGAACCATTACACCGATCGCGGCTTTATTTGCATAGATATTTCACCCGATCCCTCAGGAGTTGGAGCTGTGCCTGCTGCGACGCAGAAACCCACGTCATTGGCCAACTCTTGCATGGGACTCACTGTATAAAACATCAATGTGTATTTAAAAAAAGAAAATCATAAATAAACTGAAATATTTTCATGAAAACTACCGATGTAAACAATTAGGCTGTTGTATATAAAATATTATCTTAGAACCAAGGTAGACATATTAATCTTATTTTAGTACTGTAAATATTTAAAAAACATTGGTTTTCCATTGCTGTAGAAAACATCGATCATTGACACAAAAACATTGGCCATCGATGCTCAACTCTAGTTGGAAGATTACGGAGGTAAAATCTATGTCTGGTATTGATGCTAAAAATATTAACCAATATTTAGGCCAAATATGTTTCTTGAACGTTTGTCCATATCCTCAGCATCTGGACTCCAATCTGCCTTCAAGCTCTTTCTTCTCATACTTCCATATCCTCTATTTGTGTACTGATTTTAAAAATTTGGCCTTCCCAGTAAAATCAGTAAACAAATACAAGATTTAGAAGTAATTTATATGACTTCCACTCATACGCTGCAAGTTTAATATTGACCAATAACGTTTAGCAAATCCTTGGATATAGAGCAATCATGATCGTTTATCTTATAAAATGCTTGCTATTAATATGAGGAAGGGATTTTACCTGATAAAATCCTCAGCTCGTTACTGAACATGTAAGTATCAATGGGCTTAATACATCACATACTGCCATTAAGCAGCATGAAAACAGTTTATTTTATACAACATAACTTGTTTGGAAATTGAAGTAATATAAATGTACATTAGTTAAAAACATAATTTTGATTCGGTGCAAGCCAGTTTGTGTACTTTTATTCTGTTCTGCTGTTAGCTTACCTGAATGAAGTTAACTATGTCTTATATGCACCATTGGTAGCACTGGTCACAGCAAGGTAACTCGAATCAATTCATGGATTGTTGATTCATAGTAGGCCGTGATCTCGCAGCTGTTAGTTTTGTTTTTATACACCAGAGCACGAAAGTAATTATCATTTGTATAATCCGTTTCATTTTTATTCATGGAATAGTCTTAATAAATCCAACTCGAGTTGACGAGTTTCATTAGATAAATTTGCTGCTTATCGATAAACTCGTAAACTCTCGTAGGATTATCTATGAAAAATTAGTAACTAAACCTGACACAAAATAAGAATATTAATACAAATTTAAAAGCAATTAGAACTCAAAAGTCTGAGAAAAAATATTCATTCAAAAGAACAAGGAAAAGCTTGTAGACACTGGTACCACATAGCCAGTTGGAATCGACTGAGGATGGTGGGGTACCCTCTAAAGTTAATGTACTTAATAGAGTCGTTAGTCTGTCACTTTACTGTTAATTCCAGAAACAGCTGATTATCCGTGCAAGGGTCATCCTCCCTTTTTAACCCTTTCACTGCTACAGCCATATATATGTGTCAGCAAGCATTACTGCTGGCCGTGCTGTTGACGCATATATACAACACACCAGTTTGCTTGCCAATAGACTAAAGAAATTCAAATTCAAAGTTTGTCAACATGCAGTATCGTCTCTTGTCTACTTCCTGACACCATCAGTTCCCTGTTTTCTGCCTTGAGCTGCCATCTTTAGCTAAATATTTCAAGCAAAGTATTGCATCATCCATTGAAATACATGATAACTCAGCTGTGTTGTGATGACAAGCAGAAATCCCCAGGATTACGTAAATCAGTCTAAACTTCAGTAAATACGTGTTGTGTTCTTGTTTCAGAGGAAACTGACAAATTACTTGCAATTAAACCGTGAAAGTCAAACATACACATACACAAAGATAAAACATTTGAAAAAATCAGTGGATAAACTACATCGGTGCAACGTTTCGACCTTGTCCTCCAGGTCTTCCTCAGGCAACTGACTGCTCCATATCGACACTGCTGACTATGTCGTCCACTTTGACGGTTTTAACAAGTTACGGTGGAAAGCTAAGGGCCAGTTACTATCATTACACTTACTTGCAATTGTTTGTCCATTTTTTATTACAAAAGAAATTTGCAAAGTAATTCAGCCCTACCAGTTTGGACATTAAATAACATTTTAGTAATAAATAGGTTAACCCTTTGCAAGCGGAATGTGGATGTAACGGGATGCAAGAGTTTTAATTTCCTACACTTTACTTTGTTAGGAATTAAAGGGAAGTTTTCTTATTGGCTGCACCCGTACCTAGCATTTCCTTTCTCTACTGTATAACACAAGACATTTTCCCGTGACCACCTGTCAGCCTGGGTGGTGCAGTTAGTATTGCGCTGGCTTTCTGTGCCCAAGGTTGTGGCTTTGATCCTGGCCCAGGTCGATGGCATTTATGTGTGCATAAATGCGACAGGCCCATGTCAGTAGATTTACTGGCATGTAAAAGAACTCCTGTGGGACAAAATTCCGCCACACCGGTGACGGTGACAGGCCCAGTATATCCCTGTCGTTAAATAACCATATACCAACCAACCCATGACCAGCTGTGGAAACCCTGGAATCAATCCTACACATTCGGTTGGGTCCCATTGTAGGAAGATATAATTAAGGAATCGTGCACAATGTGCATTATCTTAACCTAAGACTTAACCTACTGACAAACACCCAGTCCTGAACCCGGGAAAGGGATTTTTCACTACTGAAAAATAATCAGTAATATTTAATATTTTGCTGTAGAGACAAGGAGATACTGGGTTGTTGACCCACTTGCAGTGCAACAAAATAAATTTAAAAAAATATATATATGTATATATAATGAATTATTTCTGTTAATATAATAGTAGTCCTTGTCTTTTTTCAGAGATTGAAAGATACAGTTAAATATGGGAGAGACAAGTCTAATACAACCATCAAAAATGGTTTAGTTTTTAAAAAAGGCGAATTGTATTCATTGTATAGGTGAGTCAGTCAGTATTAATAACTGTGCTCCCACTAATATTTGGCTAGTTGTGTAGAATTTCCCTTTCTTCTTTGGTGATGGCAGGGCATTGTAGAAGTTGATCTTTATTCGTAATAGTACCGTAGTTTACTAATGATGTTAAATTATATTATATTTTAATCTTTGAACTTATAGCAGTTTTTTAGAGTTATTTAACCTAATCATAATTAAATTGAAGTATTATTTAACAATTATTTGTTATTTTATGTAATCTTTGAATTATCTTGCTCGTAAATTATAAATTTTGAGAAATATTTCCTCGAGATTAAGTTCCCAAGAATTTTACATCACTAGGTGTGGCACATAAATAAGTAAGGAGTGTTCAAAAGGAAATATAGGCTACTCACAACAAAGTTTACACATAATACATAATATTTTTGGATTCAGAAGAATTTAAAACATGTATTTATGTTGAAAATTTTGACCTCAAACCTTTAGAATCTATAGTATGGGTCGAGGAAGTTAAAATGGTGTTTTGTATTTTAAAATAAATGTTACTGGAGTAATAGCGATAAATAATAATAATAATAATAATAATAATAATAGTAATAATAATTTTATTCACCTTTGGTATGTATAAAATACATGGTTTCATCATCATTCTTATAATTAGGTCTAAAAAATAGGTCAAATCCTAAGGCTAAGTCTAGTTGAAATTAGTGTGTAATACAGAGTAGATAATTCTGGAGATAATTTTGTCGTACATTAATAGATTTACGAGAAAAGGTAGTTGAGTTAGAAATTAGATTGAAAATCACATTCCCGTTTAGGATTGTGAAGTACAATCACAGAATTTACATGGAAAAGGCTAGCAAGAAGAATGGAAGTAGATAAGATTGATAGTGATTGAATCGTGTGATAGAGGAGAAATAGACGAATTTATGAATCTTTAAAGGAGGATTGAAGAAATTCATTTACACTAAAGAATGAGAAATCCATTAATAGTGAGCTTACTTAGCATTTAAAATTCTTGGGTTCTAATTTTTTGATAGGGTTGGGTAATTTGTTACAAAGTTTAACTCCTAGATGTGCAATGCTATTGAGAGATTTAGTAGATTGTTGACGTGTAAATCATTAGAAATTCTAGTGTTGTACTTATGGAGATCATGGTTAAATTTGAAAAGTTGTTGATTACAATGTATGAAATGAACAGTCTCCATAATAAATAAATATGGTAGAGGCAGTAAATTAAGCTTTTTAAAAATTGGTTTACTGCTGTTTCTAGTAGGAACTTTAACTATGATTTTTAATGTTTTTCTTTTTTTTTAATTCTAAAAACTTCAGTCATCTTTGCAGATTGAATAAATGGTAAAGGGGCTTTAAAACTAATTTAAAGATGTTTAGGACTTGACCATTTAAATATGGAAATGCGAGGAGAAAAGGAACTGTTAGCAGAGGGTATTTTGAGGAGTATGAAACCCGCCAAACACTCCCATTTACAATCGTAGCATTTCGGCTTTCTTCGCAACCAGACGCCATCTTGATTTTTGAAGCCGCAGGACAGTTCCTGCGTGTAAGGTATGTCATGGGAGTGGGTTTTCGCACGTTCAGCATTTCTGTTTTCGTCTATAAATGCATAAGTAATCAACGTTAATATACATAGAGAAAGTTCAACACAATTTATTTTATCGCTTTGCTAGATTGCCTTCAGTTGTCGTTTGGGACAAGGGAGTTCATAGATGAAACTGAAAAGGTAGGTGCATTTCTATGGGGGTAGTGTGGTAATAATGGTGTGAATTACAAGCAGGGTTGCCATACGTGCGACGAGTCGTATGCATACGGCTATTTCATAGATTTGCACAACGTACGACGTAACCAAAAGTCGTACACCTATTTGTACGACTGCTTTTAACGGTAGTATTAATTTCGTATGAAACTAGGCTTTCACGGCCGGCGAAAACTAGATGTCCATTTACCGGGCTATGTGGCCGTGGTCGTGTTCCGTCTTGCGGTGTTGCTGACGTTTCGCCTCGATCTGCGTCGGGCATCCTCAGAGCTGTGTTCAGCATGGTGGTCTGCTGAGTACTGGTCGCTGTCTCCCTGCCCGCCGATATTTATACTCTTTCCTCCTGCCGCTGATTGGACGGCGCTCAGTTTTATCCTTACCTCCCCCTCTCCGGTACAATTGAAAACACTAGATTTACATTTGGTTCTTGCGATCACTGGGGCCCAACTGCTGTGAATTCTCGTCATTTCTTCTTTGCGATTGAAATTGTCTGTATGTTTCTGTATTTCTATGGCTTCCCGGTAAAGTCTAGGGAACCATTGGGAGGTAGTGCTAAGTACTTCTGTTTTGTGGAAGCATATGTCATGTCCGGGTAGAAAAGCACGGTCACGGATCGCATTGGGAAAATTCTGGACAAGCACAACATTAGAACAATTTACAAACCCACCACGAAAATAAAACAGCATCTAAACTCCGCCCAGGACAAACAGGAACCCCTGTCAAAAGCGGGTGTATATAGAATACCGTGCAGCTGTGGCAAAGTCTACATTGGTACAACGAAAAGAAGCATTAATACCAGGCTGAAGGAGCATAACAGACAATGTAGACTAGGCAACACGGAAAATTCGGCAGTAGCTGAGCACGCTTTTCTACCCGGACATGACATATGCTTCCACAAAACAGAAGTACTTAGCACTACCTCCCAATGGTTCCCTAGACTTTACCGGGAAGCCATAGAAATACAGAAACATACAGACAATTTCAATCGCAAAGAAGAAATGACGAGAATTCACAGCAGTTGGGCCCCAGTGATCGCAAGAACCAAATGTAAATCTAGTGTTTTCAATTGTACCGGAGAGGGGGAGGTAAGGATAAAACTGAGCGCCGTCCAATCAGCGGCAGGAGGAAAGAGTATAAATATCGGCGGGCAGGGAGACAGCGACCAGTACTCAGCAGACCACCATGCTGAACACAGCTCTGAGGATGCCCGACGCAGATCGAGGCGAAACGTCAGCAACACCGCAAGACGGAACACGACCACGGCCACATAGCCCGGTAAATGGACATCTAGTATTAATTTCATTTCCTGTTTTCTTTTAGTCAGCCGAATTTTTAATTTAAATATCGAGCTAATTTGTTTTCTCATAGTTTGTTGTAATCATCTGTTTACTGACACTTTAGGAGCCAGTCTCTGTTATCTGCACGCAGAAGTACTATAATTAATGTTAAATTGCTTCTGAAGGAAATCTTTTTCGGTTGTGATCTTGCAAAATTTGGAAGATCCTTATTTTCCTAAGTTTTAGCTTAAAAAGTGAACAAATACTACATAATTATTTTAACACTGAAGTGCTTCTTGTACTACTCTTACATGTGATTCCATCGTAGGATGTAAAAAATATTATACTTACAAGCTTAGCTTAACTCATTTTTGTTGAAATTTTCACGTTGTTGTTGTTGTTATTATTATTGCAGCAATATATTATCATCCTGATAATTCACAGTGTACGACGGTTTTAACTGAAACACGACTATTTTCAATGTTGGTACGACTGTTCTACTTCTCTCGTTCTCTGATCTGGCACCCCTGATTACAAGCTTGTTCTTGTGCTGTTGGTCTGGTTTTTTTTTTGATCAGGTGAATGTATTTCATCATCGTTATTTTCATAGGCACAGTAGTATTGTAACGGGACACGAAATAAATCTAGAACTTGTTCTAAGTTCTGATAAGGGTTTCATTTTACACATTCTGAAGCGCCTGTGATAATTACCGCCCACCAGCCTGCCACGCATGAAGAAGCTAGTTTCGAAATTAGTTCGCAAGTACAATAAATTACGTTACAGAGGAAAAGAGAACAACAGGTCGCCACTTAAGCTCCTCCCACTGAACTTGGAACGAGAGACATCTAGGTGAGAGTGGTGGAAAATTGGGAATAATTTAATTTTTTCCCTTTCTCTTCTTTTCCTCTTTCCACTCTTTAGCCTAATACCTTCTCTCCTTCACCCTTCTTACTTATTTAGGACCTATCCCTATCCTACTAATTTATGCACCTAACGGAATTAGAACACGGGACTGCTAACATAATAGCCAATCGTCTCAACCGCTACGCCATCAAGTAATTGTTGCAGTGTGAAGCGAGAGTGAAATATCATGTTGGTTCAAGGAAGTTTGAACTGAACAAGGGTCGTTTTGGTTTTATTCAACTCATGGATGGCGTACGGGCATACCGAATTGAAAACTCTCATTCCCAAATCAACCTCTGCCATCACGTGGTGGGTCCTGAGTAATGTTAAAGAGGCTCTGGTGATGATTTGTTACAAGGGTTATTTTCGTATTAGCTGCAGTGCTGACACGAAAAGGTTGATGGCTAGGGGAGCAGGGTAAGTGTGGGATGTCACCATAGCAACGCAATGCCCGGAGTGGGCAGAACTTCTCTTTCGCCCATTACAGAACAAAGTCTATTTATAATAAAATCATAGTCTATGACTATAAGGAACTGGGTAAAATCCCATTGGCACGGACCATTTTTTTAGAACCGAGATTCTCTTCATAAAACACTTGTATCACACAAATTTTGTTATAGATAGATGTGTGGAGAGGAGATGTTGTCTTGGCAAATGATTTGGTCTGACCCACCCACCCTAATTGATACACTTTCTTCTATATCACGATCTAGCGAAAACTTCCTTTTTCTCTGCCATTTTTCTGTCCTCGTCTTCGTGATTGGACGTTGGAGGTGTGACGTCATATCACTAAACAGTCTGACAAACCTACAAAGGTACAAGCCTCTAGCTGCTCGTAAGAAATGGTGGTTGTGATAGAAACCTCGTGCTATTCAGTTTATTTCTCCTTAACTATTCTATATCCCATTCTAGTTTGATCCTAGTCAAAACAAAGGGGAGGAGAACTCACAGAAAGTTCGCGGAAAATTCGCATCATGTGACTAAACGTGATTGGTTAATGTCATTAGCAGGGTGTGGCTAAGGAGTGTTCGTAAGTTCATGCAACAGTAATATCAACATTAACACATGAAATAACAAACACTCACTGGCATCGTCATCATTATATTATATCAATTAGCAAACTAAACAAAGGATTCATTGTTCACGACGACCCTGTGGGTCAGTTGTACTGAGAATAAACAAAGTAACATAAACATGTTGAAAATGTGCTTTCTCACGTGTGGGCTATGACAGCCACGCCTCTTTGTTTTGAACAGGATCGTTCTTAAATGGGATAGAGTATAACATAAACGTTCCTAACCTAACAAAACAGCGGAGCTTGGCTGGTGCACGGCATAAAATCGTCTGCTGTCACTATATACAAGAACAGTTGGTCACATTGCCTCGCTCATAAACAAAAAACCACACAGTCCGTGGAAATGTGAATATCCCGTGAATGGGTCCGCGCCATTAAGATTATGCCAGGAACTGTAGTGGTTTCTGCATATCCAGTAGCCTATGTCATCATAGTCGGCCGCGGTGGTCTAGAGGTAGCGTGCCCGCCTCTAGATCCGCAGGGCACGGGATCAAACCCGGCTGCGGTCGATGGATTTTTCAGGACGTAAAAATCCTGGGCATGGAGTCCTCCGGGAGGGACTTTAAGCTGGGGGTCCCGTGTCGTAGATTTACGGCACGTAAAAGAACTCCAAGCATAAATTAGTGCCTCTGGACAAAATTTCTCGGCCCTTTCACGTCCAAGAAATACTTAGTTTCCTGAGGGGGGTTGCGAGGCGATGGGCTTACCACCTGTCCCTCTACCCTCTCTCGGAAAAATAAGCATATCCAAATTAGTATAGGTAATGAAACCTCCATTGGAGGCCCCTTCGCCCCACCTGGGGATCATAGGGTACCAGATACAGATATGTCATCATACTTGTCACATGATAACATCATGAGAGGGAATTTGGCGGTTGTAATAGCGTATTCTTTAGTATAATAAAATGTTCATTAAGCATGTCCATTGTAAATCACTATTAAGAAGCGTGAACCGCTGGTAAATAGCTGGGAAATCAATGAAATAAAGACGCACTATTTTGTGTTCTTACTCCATTAGAATTCAATGACAAGGGGTCGCTAGAGGGCAAGACAACCCCTACTCATGGGTGACAGTTTCATCTTCCAACTCTGCCAATATTACAAAAATGACCCTTGCACCATATCAAAACGGCATTAAAGAATACACTATTAAGACTGCCAACTTCCCTTCTCTACCCTTTTTTTACTTTATTTGTAATAGTAGTATCTTCTCTATCAATTAGCTCCTCAATTTGAATCACAAGACAGAGCACCCCGTTCCAGACCTCCCTACCTCAGAAAAATCTGAGAGGTACTGGGGATGGGACCCAGGCCAACAGATCTTTAGTCAGCGACGCTAACCAAAAGACCATGTCGGTGTTCAGTCTGTGTGGCATTGGTGTAACTAACCATCATTGCATCTGTGCTGTAGAAATCCAGCGGGTTTTCTTTCCTCTTTCTTCTCTCTGCTAGACGTGCTTCCAACATTCTTTGTAGATGGGAGCTTGTGTTCAATCCTCAGCTCTTCAATGAGGAAGGGTTCCTGTGCTAATTCATTTGTTAGGCGGGAGCACGTGTACTTGGAGATGCCCATTATGGATTTCAAGAATTTTGCTGTAATCCCTTCGATGGTGGCTAGATAAATCTTCGTCAGTTTTCCCACATCAGGTGAATCCCGTGGCAGGATCTTTGGATGGAATAAACACATAGCCTAGCTGTTTTTAGTGATACTGTATGTAAGTTGGTAATGTCATACATCGCTTTCACTGCTTTGCCTTTGATGTGTAATCTGATCGTCCCAGTGGTCTGTAAGATGATTCCCAGGTTTTTACTATTTCTCTTCACATTGTTGGTGTTGCTGTGCTGTTGTTTTCAGAAAATCATCTTTTTCACAGTTAATTTTCAGGCTGTTACTCCCAGTCCATTCTACCAGCGCTGAGAAAGCGCGTTGGAGTTCTTCCTTGCTCAGTGATCCTAGGATCATGTCAGTCTTTTTCAGATTTCTGCTATAACGTCTGCTGTGGCAGTATTAAATATGGGGCTGAGGTGGTCACCTTGCAGCACTCTGTTAGTTTGGGTGATTTCCTTTGTTTCGTAGACTGTGTCATCTATGGTGATTTGGTTGTATGCTAGGATATTTTTTTTACTATGTTAGGAGGTTTTGATTTCCGATCATATCTTGGAGTTTTATTATCAGTTTTTGCTGTCTACTACTATGCCACCAAGTTAAGTCTGCACGGCGATAGGGGAAGTGTTTTAGCGCTAGTGTCGCCCAGCTACCCCTATACGGAAGGGATGTAGGGGAAGTAGTGGGTGGCGAATACCTAACCACGTGCGAAAGATCATAACATGTAGCCAGATTATTCAGTTGGACAACGACTGTCGAAGGTGTCAGGTCATTTAAAAACAGTAATTTTCATCCCCCCTCTTCCAGGCAAATAAACGAACACGGTGGACAGGAAGTGGCAACGTGGTGGCAGGGGGTGAAAGAAGGGGCAGCTCATTTCTCACATTTTCCCAAGTAGGGACATGGTTGCCATATTATTCATTTCGACGACTGCCGAAGGTGTCAGGTCATTTAAAAACACAGTAATTCTCAGCACCCCTCTTGCAGCCAAATGACTTAACTCAGTGAATAGCAAGTGGCAACGTCAAAGGAGGGAGATCGAGATGCAAGGCACATTCCTAACATATTTTCTGCATGCAGAGATAACTTGGTGGCGTAGTAGGTTGAAAGCTCTTGTATAGTCTATAAAGGCTGTGTAGAATTTTCCCTTCTGGAGTCTGTGTTTCCTCTACATCGTTTAGTAGGTTTTATTTGCATGCAAGGTTCCTCTTCTAAAACCAAATTGTTCTCCTGGTATGTTGGAATCTACTTCATCTACTGTTCTGTTGGTTAGAATTTTTTTCAGCATCTTGATGTAGATGTATCTCGTCCTGTAGACCCCATGTTGAGCGAGGCTCAAGGATGTAGATCACATCAGATCAAAGTATTGTATACATGTATGCTATAACAACAATATACATAACTGTAAGCTGCCCAACTTATTCAAGCTGGATATATTCTTCCATGTTGTAGAAGGTGTGAGTTATTAAAAATTCCTTTTTCTCTGTATGAGTTGGGATCACTGGGCTCGCCTTTGCCTTTGTATAGGGTTTTAATTGTCACTTTCCTCCATTCCTTTCCCTTTGTATAGGGTCAATATCCTCCATTCTTCAGGGGATAATTTCCAGCTTCCAGGGACTTGTCATACAGTTTGGACCAGGCAGTGCACAGATTCCTTTAGGTGTTCATTGAAGAACCCATCTGGTCTAGAGGTCTTTTTGCATTTTGTAGCCTTGATGGTGTCCACCATCTCTTCTCTAGTGATGGGGGATCTGGCTTTGCATTGATATCAGTAATCGATATTAATATCAGTATTTTGCTTATCTAATCTTTACTCTTCTCTAAGAAAGATTATGTATGTCTGTATGTGGCAACCAACAAAACGAATGATTACAGGCTGGCAATCAGTGTGTTGGGGGACGATCTACAGGCTGTGTAACAGTTGAGCAGACTGCATGCAGAGTGTCAAAGTAGACCCAAAATGATTTTCAGAGTTCTTTCTGTCTAATAACTAAACTGTTAGCACAAAGGATGGTTCTGTGATTGCTAATTGATATTTTATGTTTCCAGGAGCTGAATATCATGGCTGACATTAAAAGTGCTAGAGTCTTGGAACCACACCTCCACGCTGTTCATAAGGACATAATTTCTATAAAAGACAAAGAATGGAAAGAGAATAAAGCATATCTAAAGAAGGTAAAATTAAATTAGACCTATACTCAACCCTGTAAGAAATAAAGGATCGTAAACAAAGCACTGGCTGACTCGCCATTAAAATGTAGGGATCGCCTTGTAAGTTAATGTGTGCTTACACAACGCTGTGTAATGTTGCTTCACTAATTAATAAACCTTGTAGAAATGCAGTATTCACACATTACGAAAGTTGCAGCCTGGAAGATGCAGTCTGCACTCAGCTGTTGTGCATTAGCAGCCCCTTCTCCAGAGGGCTATTCCCTTATCTCCAATCATTTCCCCTTCGTTAGCAAATTGGAAGAGTTACTATATCATGACATCTAATTAGTCAGGCTCAGTACAGTACTTGATGAAGGCTGACCTTATGTAGAAAATATGGGTTTTAGAGGTGAAGATAGCCTGTGATTAGAGTACACTGCCCAATTTTGCTAGATCGCCATGCTTAAATGTAACTTAGTAGCAGGTGCCTGCTGATTCGTCCATGATAATTAATTGAAATATTAAAAATTAAGAGGATAATAATTATTTGAAACCCCCAAACCCCCCCCCCCCCCTCGTTACGCCTATGAACACCGATAATACCACTGCCTTCTAGACTGTATTACTTGTGTGTAATTCTCGAGACGGCGGTGGGTAATACATATTGTTTCTCAACTGTTTGTTGACAGATGAATATGATGTGAATTTTATTTGATAAATTCAGTGTAATTTTCAGAAATTATATAATTTTTCAAGGGAAGGAATGGTTTGTTTGGATTGTTATTGTCTGCGATACTTCCATGGTTAAACTATCAATAATATTATAGCTGGTGCCCACGGCTTCGCCCGCATTATTGACTCCAGGATTTTTAAGAAATTTACACCGGCAGTTTATTAAAAATGTTTGTGGTTCAGAGCTATGAAAACTGTAAGTAAAAATAAAATTAGAATATTTGTTCATTGTGTTCATTTCACTTAGGCCTTATATAATAAAGAAACGGTTTTCCTAATTTTGTACTCTTTGTGAAAGTTTAGACTGCGAGAGACGAACATCGCTGAGTATACCCGATGTCTCACGAAGTGAGCGAGCGAGTGAGTGAGCACGCTATTTAGTGCCGTTGAATTGTATAAGAGTAGATGTGACCAAATATTAAATACTTAGTAACTTATGATTTATTTTAATTTATATTGGAGTGGTATATTATAATAATACCCAGTCTCAAGTTCAATTTTTCTTTTAAATGTGAAATATTAAGCTGCATTAATGGCATTGAGCAGTGGCCGGCAGAGCGGCCAGGCAGGGAAGGTGTGAGAGATAGCGGCCAGGCAGGGAAAGCGGCTGCACCGATGGAAGGGGGAGCAGGTTGTGGCGCGTATTACCATCTTGCCAAAGTAGGTTATTGTGTATCCCCAGAAAGACAGTAAATTGAGAATACGGTAATGTGAATTTTAAATAATGTGAAATTTGAAAAAATGTGTATTGGATACTTTTAAAATCTGGGATTCTAGCAAGAGTGTGAAAGGCCTTTTAAACACCCCATGGGTTAAAGAGGTTGTGACCTTTAACATACACTAGGTGGTGACATCTCTGTTTTGTGTTTCAGGTGTTTGAACAATTGATAGAAATGATGAAGAAGTGCGACGAGGTGTTTGCCGAGTTATACAGGCAGCCCAGCTTCCAAGGAAGCACTTATGAAAATATGAAGATTGTAATTCCTAATGAATTTGATATCAACGTTGAGTTGGGACTGGCTGACTTTTATTACATTACTGTAAGTATTGTGACAATTTCCCCTTCAGAAGAATACCGTATTTACTGAAATCTGATGTGCACTGTAGATTTGTAGTATTCAAAATCGGGGTACGCATTAGATTTCAATGCAAGTAACTTCCATTGTTTGGCTATAACTTTGATCAGTTACGTAACAATGCAATGTATTTCTTGATTTTGTTACATGTATCGCTGGCCTATTATTGTTATGGATAAGCACAGGCTGAAATTAATATACAGGGGAACCTTGTTAACATGTTTCTCTAGGGACCGAAAAAAATAGACGTCTTAAACGGGAAAACGTACTACTGAAAATTAAAAAAGAAAATCGTAGGGAGCATGTAGATAGGCCTATGTTTTCTAAGTTGCCCAGAACCACCCAAAGTGCATCCTAATGACTCAGAAATACCCAATATTGACACACAGGAGCTTCTATACCAAGCCATTAGTTATGCGAGATTTATATTATGTAAACGAATACATAGGCCTAATGATATTTTATTTGAAAAAAATTAAACAAAAGTTGCAAAAATTGAAGGAATGTATGGGAGCCATATTTAATGAAAAACCATACAAAATTTTCAAAAAAAGCATCCACTTTATTCTAAAACATCACACATGAAACAAGTTTCACTCCACAATCTATTAACAAACATAAAATAACTGGAAGTGTTTTTGTTCAAAATTTCAGACGTGCCAAAATATTCAGCGGACAAAGTCAAATTGCTAATGAAATGTGATCCAATACCCACGTGAGAAGCATGATCTGCTTTTTTAGCCTACATTTCTTCAAACATTCTAATATTTTCTTCTTGACACCACACAAACCGTAAGAAATTTGAAACATAATTCACTTAGAGAACACAATAAAATTATCATGAAAAAAAAACGTCGGCTATACCGCTGATGCTGCAAAATCCGTGCAAAACAAAATGACCAATGAGAAGCAACTACAATGGCTGACGATTAGTGTCCAAATGACCAGTGAGAAGCAACTACAATGGCTGACGATTGGTCCCATAAAGCAAAGAGTACAAGAATTCTGACATAGAGATTACACAATCGGATGCGAAAACATGGCTTGTGTTTGGCAAAGTGTGGTTGGCGAGCCAAATACGAACGTACTAAGCGTTAAACCAAAACGTGTTAAGAACCATTTAAAAATGTAGTTAGTAAGATTGGGACCGGGACTTCAAAAAACCGACGTACAATGCGGGAAAGCATAGTAATGAAGAACGTGCTAACGAGGTTCCACTGTATTACTCTGACACTCGAGCTTAACACCAAAGGCAGGGTTCTATGTAAAGGTATCTACTGTAATTACTTGGCTATAGGATCCCCTCACCTATAAGACTCCCCTAATGTTTTCATTCACAGTTTGAAAATTATTAAAAATTGAAGTTTTAAACTTGGATAAAAGTTTCAATGTTAGACAAAGAGCAAGGAAAACCGGAGAATCATACTCTAGCGTAATGAACAATGTGATGGGACCATCACAGTGGTACGTTACAGGCCAGCCATTTCATAAAATATGGAAATTTTTCCCTCAAAGAGAAAAGTTATAAAATTATTGTAATTGGGTGGTCAAAAATAAGTTTAAAACCTCAAATTATCTGAATTTTAAGGACTTGGGTGTATTTGAAGTGGTTTCATGTGTAAAATCCGTCAATTTAGTTATTTATTGCGTTGGGTTACTTTTTTTTTTGCCATTTTTAGCATGATTTTAACACTCTTTAATACCAAGTAGTCAAGAGTAATCAGCTATGTCCATTTTCATTTGAGAAAATATACATCTTAAGGCATAATTTGGCATAAGATTAACTTAAAAAAATATGTGTGGTTGATTACTATGTAAAATAACAAACAAGGGAATTTTTATATGATATTTTCCCGGGCTACTAACCAGGTGGTGAATTGGATTAATTCCGACGTTTCGAAGCCAAACTGAGGCTTCATTGGGAATTCAAGGGAATTTTTGTCCCACCCGTAACAGTGATAGTTTTGTTAAATTATTATTGATGAGTTAAATAAATGTTCTGACAATCTGGAAACAGTTTATAATTTGTATTGAATCCCTCATACCTTCATTAATAACAACATTAAGACCCTAACAGTAATAGCAGAAGAGAAAATGAGCTTTTGTTTTGCATCATTAAAATCAGTGTCCAAATTATGTCCCACCCGTAACAGATTTTGAAAAACAAATTTAAAATATTTAAAATAAATTTTTAATAATGCTTTGCATGTAGAACGAAGGAGAAGCCATAGTACATTTAACAGAATGTGCAGACCAAGTTCTAATTCATTATTTATGACATGTAATAAACAAAAATAGTTGTTATAATTTGCTAGAATGTCCCACCCGAAATTATGAAATGGTTGAGGCACTGTTAAGTGAAGAAAGAAAAAATAAAAAATCTAAGCCTGAAAGGAGGGGAAATTCAAGGTGATGGATGAAGAGGTGCTACAGTGGATCATAGAAACAAGAAACAATTGCCACAATATGATGCGATTCAAGGAGCACTGTATATGGTACTCCCCAAAAAATTACTTTGATATCTCATTTCCAGATGGCAGAAGACCTTTTAAACCAAGATCATGCTCAACACTGGTATTGAACCGATGTCATTCGTGAGAATAAGTGGCATAAAACAATAGAAACCAATAAATAAATTATTGACTCAAATCTAAAGTGAAGAATTTGAAACTTAAATGCATAATAAAAAAAAATAAAAAATAAAAAAATAAAAAATTAGTTTCATTAATTACAATGGACAATTTTTAAACACTTGTAGCTCTATTTACGTCACAATTTTTGGACTAGTTTCGGGGAAGACTCTCATCCCCATCACCAACTGCCGATGATGGGGATGAGAGTCTTCCCCGAAACTAGTTCGAAAATTGTGACGTAAGTAGAGCTACTAGTGTTTAAAAATTGTCCATTGTAATTAATGAATCAATAGCTTTACTGTTTATACCACTTCTCCCGTTTTATATATTTATTAAAAAAAAGTTTGTTGACAAATGCATTGTGCATCAATGGTAGGATATATTTTTATTTCAGGTATTTTATTTATCTCAGTATTTCATTTTAAATAACAATGGATCTGTAAATGGCAAAGAATAAAGGTCGGTATAACAGTTTAGGCAAAAGGGTGCAGGACAATACCGTATTTATTCGGCTATCCTCACCTATAAGACTTACCTAATTTTTTTCATTCACAATTTGAAAAATATTAAAAATCGTGAAAATTGAAGTTTCTAACTTTGATTAAAGTTGCAACGTTAGACATCCTTTCGATATAGTGGTAAATTCTTCAGCTTCATCCTTGACCTTGAGCTTCTGGCTGCATGATTCTTCCCCTCCCGGTCCCTTAACACTTCGCAGCTGCATGTTTCGTGAGTACATGGCTCGGGATGGTCAGTGTTTAATTGGAGAGTAGACAGACAAGTGGCATGTGAAAATGACTGGATGAATAATTAGTTATTCTGCCTCTTGGAAACTAAACCTAGTGGCATTTTCAGAAAAAATGGTAGACAGTTTGATGTGCAGCTGAGAATGGTTCATTACTGGTGCAGTCATGTATATGTGGCAACAGTGTAGGCTGCAGTTCATTCAGCAGTGCATTCGTGCATGCCAAACACGTAATGGCAGCCATTTTGTATCCATACCATAATTCGCAGGTGCGCTTGGCAAAGAGAGTTAAGTCCACTTTCTAGTTACTGGGAATTAGAGTGACTTAATACGCTTTACCCTCCCAACATCGCTTTAGAGATGGATAAACCCATGAGGCACATATTCATAACTACCGTACAATTTTGAATATGACTTACTGGACTTGACACAGATGTAGAGAACATTTTTATCTATAACTCTATGGACATATCTCAATTTTTGATGATGGTGGACTTATCTCTCTTTGCCCACACACCCGCAAATTAGAATTGAATGTTTTTAAAGGTATTTTGTTCATTGCATTTTAATAAAGTAGTTCATTTTAGTTTATAACATACTGGCACTCGTACTTGATACCAATCACCCCAAATCCGTTGGCCTATTGAAGACATTCACACCTCCCATTTTAAATCTCCAAATTATGGAAAATAAGACATTCACACCTCCCATTTTAAATCTTCAAATTATGGAAAATAAGAGGGTCTTATAGCCAAGTAATTACGGTATTGTCCTGCACTCTCCTCTGTTATACTGACCTTTATTCATTGGAATTCACAGATCCATTTGTATTTATAACTAGCGTGTGCCCGTGCCCAAAAATTAAAAATTAAGAGCATAATAGTTAAATCATTATATTTATTAACACCTAAATCGCGTGGACTACATACCACGATCAGATAGCATCGACTGGTAAAAGCGACCTCAGATTAGAGTTCCCTGGCCCAGAAAACCCCTGCATAGTGAGTTTCGTCCAAGTCGAACAATGTTTGACCATATTTAGGCCTATATTGAATATCCATTATATTTATTAACACCTAAATCGCGTGGACTACATACCACGATCAGATAGCATCGACTGGTAAAAGCGACCTCAGATTAGAGTTCCCTGGCCCAGAAAACCCCTGCATAGTGAGTTTCGTCCAAGTCGAACAATGTTTGACCATATTTAGGCCTATATTGAATATCCCTCTTCTGTGTAGGTTGAAAATTTCATACGTCTGCGCGCCTTGATATTCTAAACAAATGAATCGTCAAGGATGGACTTACAAAATCAAGCGATTGCCCGCGATAATTATTTCAAAAATTAAAAATTAAGAGCATAAAAGTTAAATCATTATATTTATTAACACCTAAATCACGTGAATTACATACCACGATTAGATAGTGTCGACTGGTAAAAGCGACCTCAGATTCGAGGTCCTTGGCCCAGAAAACCCCTGTATAGTGAGTTTCGTCCAAATCGAACAACGATTGACCATATTGAGGCCTATATTGATTATCCCTTTTATAATAATAATAATAATAATAATAATCCTCTTCGGTGTAGGTTGAAAATTTCATATGTCTGCGTGCCTTGACAATATAAACAAATGAATCGACCAGCGTGAGCTACAACATTCAAGCGATCGCGATAGTTTTATGTCCAAGGAATGACAAAAATAGCCAAAGCCTACTGTAATTGATTTGACATTGAATGGTATTACTGAAAACGATGCTTCGAAAACGCAAAAAATACATGTTTTTTGCCCGTTTTTCACTCATAACTCACGAACGAAAGGAAAAATTAAAAATGTAATATGCCAGAAACCTTCCCGGGAATGCACTCAACAACATCCCAAACTTTCATGGCGATCGGATGAATGGTGTAGTAATGCATAAAGGACACACACACACACATACATTCATCTCTATATATATATATAAAAGGCTTTGTCCTGACTGACTGACTGAATGACAGGAATCAACGTACAGACTAAACTATAACAGGTAGATACTTGGAATTTTGACAGTGCCTTCGTTTCATAATGTAGGTGCTCACTAAGAAAGGATTTTGAAAAATTCTGATTCTAAATGCCAAAAATGAGTGAAAAACGGGCAGAAAACGTGCATTTTTTGCGTTTCCGAAGCGTAATATATTTCAATGTCAAATCAATTACAGCTGGCTTTGGCTATTTTTGTCAAACCTTGGAAATGAAACTTTCGCGATCGCTTGAATGTTGTAGCTCACGCTGGTCGATTCATTTGTTTTTAATGTCAAGGCACGCATACATATGAAATTTTCAACCTAATCCCGAAGAGGATTCTTCTTCTTCTTCTTATTATTATTATTATTATTATTATTATTATTATTATTATTATTATTATTATTATCTCTATATATATAAAAGGCTTTGTCCTGACTGACTGAATGAATGACTGACTGACTGAATGACAGGAATCAACGTACAGCCTAAACTATAACAGGTAGAGACTTGGAATTTTGACAGTGCTTTCGTTTCCTAATGTAGATGCTCACTAAGAAAGGATTTTGAAAAATTCTGATTCTAAATGCCAAAAATGAGTGAAAAACGGGCAGAAAACGTGCATTTTTTGCATTTCCGAAGCGTAATATATTTCAATGTCAAATCAATTACAGCTGGCTTTGGCTATTTTTGTCAAACCTTGGAAATGAAACTTTCGCGATCGCTTGAATGTTGTAGCTCACGCTGGTCGATTCATTTGTTTTTAATGTCAAGGCACGCATACATATGAAATTTTCAACCTAATCCCGAAGAGGATTCTTCTTCTTCTTCTTCTTATTATTATTATTATTATTATTATAAGTGGGATAATCAACATAGGCCTAAATATGGTCAAACATTGTTCGATTTGGACGAAACTCACTGTACAGGGGTTTTCTGGGCCAAGGACCTCGAATCTGAGGACGCTTTTACCAGACGATACTATCTAATCGTGGTATGTAGTCCACGTGATTTAGGAGTTAATAAATATAATGATATAACTATTATGCTCTTGATTTTTAATTTTTGTAATAATTATCGCGGGCGAAGCCGCGGGCACATGCTAGTTTTTATATATATAGATAAAATACTGATTTTAAAAAAAATGAATTAAAGTTTCAAAATGGGGATGCACGTTAAATTTGAGTAAATAATTTATTTATTGATTTCTATTGTTTTATGCCACTTATTCTCATGAATTGCAACATATCGTGTGTGACTACATGGCAATTGTTTCTTGTTTCTGTGATCCACTGTAGCGCCTCTTCGTCCATCACCTTGAGTTTTCCTTCCTTTCAGCTTTAGAATTTTTTGTTTGTTTGTTTGTTTGTTTTTTGTTTTTTTGTTGTTGTTGCACTTACCAATTTATCTTGCTGACTGCGCCAGTAACGAACCATTTTTGGTTGTATTGTACATCAAACTTTCTACTCACAGCTCTCACACATTTTTCTCTGCTAATGCCAGTAAGGTTAATTTCCAAGAAGCAGAATAACTCATTCTTCGACCAGTCATTTCCACACATCACTTCCCGTACTTTGTTGCGTAAGATGAAATTAAGTGCATGAAAGGAGAAATCTGACGAAATAAAGTGTGGATTTGCATTTTTAATGGAAAAACTTTAAAATTTGCAAATTAAATCGCGTTATCGTAATTGCAAATTATGCATGTCCTTGTGGCTGTGAACATGGCTTTGAGTAGTGAACATTTTGGCATGCGTGATATTTTATACTTTCGGTTATTTTGTCTGGATTTGTTAAGATTATGGAATGAAATTTGTTTCAAAATCAAGTGATGCACTTTTTTGTGTATTTCTTCTGTTTTTTCATTAAATATGCCTCCCTTCCTTCAGTTGTAGCATGTTTTGTTCAGTTTTCTTTTGTAATCAAATTATTAGGCCTATACAGTAAACTCTCGATAATTCGGACCTCAGTATGCCGGACTTTGGATAACTCAGACAGATTCTTGGCGATCCAGACCCTGATCTACAGCCATTCTATGGCCACTTCAGAACTGCAAGAGAATTAATTATTCAAAAGCAACAGAAACAATGTGTACACAGAAGACCATTTACAGTTTCTTTCGGCCTAAATCTTCTCAGAAAAATATGTTCATAGTGCCCCATCATCATAATATTGTACTAATAATTTAACAGTGTGTATTTCAGACTCTGACTAGAAATTTCAATATAGAACTGAAGTGTTATTCTTTTTTGTTCCAGTTGTGTTAATATCATGTTCTGCCTCATACGTTTTGTTATTGCATATTCATAATATTGTACTAATAATTTAACAGTGTGTATTTCAGACTCTGACTAGAAATTTCAATATAGAACTGAAGTGTTATTCTTTTTTGTTCCAGTTGTGTTAATATCATGTTCTGCCTCATACGTTTTGTTATTGCAGCTTAAGCACGAAATTTCGTTACTTAAATACCATTTCCTAATTTACTCTCCATAAGCTGGACATTTCATAATTCGGACAGACCCCCGCCCACTTTAGTCCGGTTTATCGAGAGTTCACTGTATCTTTACGTATTATAAATCTGTCATAACTATTGGCTAGACATAAAAACTACTGTGTCGTTTTGGGTAATTTTGAGCCATTTGGATGCATTTTTGGGTTCCATTGAATAAGAAAAAAAATACGTCCCATTCCCTTGGATTAAAAAGAAAATTCAGTACTAGGCTACATTTTCCTGTTTAAGATGTCAAACGTGTTAACTAGGTTCCACTGTAAATACATATTACTGAAAGTCTTATTAATTCAACTATTTTTTTGCCAAATTTACTCAAACTGCTTGTCAATATCAGCAGCCTCATATATTTCTGACAGGCTGTTTCATCAGCTGAATGAGTATATGCATGTGAATGAAATGAGTGAATCTGAATGAAAAACTAAAAATAACAGTGATTGGAAAAAAAAAAAAATTGTTGAAACTGTATTATTAATGTAGTGAGATCAATTCAAGTTATAAACAATAAAATTTGCTTAATATGTCTTACTTGCAAATTAAATGAAATTATATGAATTTCAATTTTACAGTTACCATATCTTTCGGACCATAAGACGCACATTGGTTTTAGGATGGAAATTTAAGGAAAGAAATTAATGTGTTTCTAAACGAATATTTTTAGAGGGAATAATATACTTCATTGGATACACAAATGGATTCAGTGCAATCGCTTTCACTGCTTAATGTCAGGCTGTTTAGAGGTCATTGCCACCCCACAGAGAGAACTCTTTTTGTATGAAAGAACCCAACATTCCTTCCAGTTCACCTTGTATACCTGGCTTCCCACTACCCTTATTTTACCGATTGTGACAAGTGCATTGATGTACCAGACTAAGGACCTGTGTTACCACCTGCTGACAATTCTTCCCGAAACATGACTTCCAGATAGCATAACTGGAAGATTTCTTCTAATACCACTGCCAAACTGCTATCGGGAAGAACACAGTAAAATTTTTTAAATGATCCTTAACTCTTTGAGCGAAGGTGTGCTTGTTGTTGTTCGATAGGCCTCCGCTAGGTGTGGCAGCTCAAATTTGTGTTTGTACAATTAAATTACATAAGAATATATCATTTTAAGCGCAGTAATCAATTTGTGCAATTCTATTTCATTCATATGTCAGCCTAAAACGGCAATATTGTGTAAGTTAAATCTTCCAGCATCACTTCTGAAATCCAAGTGGCTAGGGAGCTTCGGAGTTCTGCCATCTTGCTTACCTCACTGGCAGTTGGTAGTTTATCAGCCACTCCATCCTCCTGCTATCTTGTCTGGGAGTTGACTTCCCGAACATATTAGGTCAGGAGATCACAGTACACAATTCTTGGCCACCTTCCAGGTAAGTTCTGTATCTGACAGATAAATATATCAGCAGGTCGTCATACAGGCTCTAAATTTGCAACTAACTTATCCTTACAACACCTTCATTATGATTATAGTATTACAGGCAATATTTGCCATATTTTATTTTTTTGTAATTGACTTCAGACCATTAGATGCACCCAACTTTTAAGACTCTGTTTTCAAGTGCGTGTTATGGTCTGAAAAATACAATACCCAGATTATAGAGATAGCATAATAACTCATGGAATGTAATGTGATGTTGCAGATTGATGTGAACAGAACAATGCCAGGATTTGCGAGAATCCGTTTGAAGCCCAAGGAGAATGTGAGGAACTCCAGAGTTCTGGCGTAAGTGTAGACATGGCAAATAATGTAGCTTTGTAGCTGTACTCTTACAAGAAAGGTTTCTTGGTCACACATACTACAGGTAACTAGCGTATTGGCCCGAATATACAAATGTGAGTCCGAAAATAAGTTTCCCCTAGCGACTGTGTGCAGAGGTGTGGATGAAAGACTAAAAATATAATGAGACATTAAAGATAAGACGTACCTATTTTTCCACATACTTTGAGACATTTGCTTTAGAAGCTTCAAAAAGCCCTCCTGGAAAAAAATCTGGGCTCTCCATCTTTGGAGTGGAAACATCCGTCATCACCTGTCTGATAGAAGTTCAAAACACCGTCCTCTGCAGGTAAAATGCTCTTCACATTGTTGTGGGATGCCCAAGTGGTTTTGTTGCTGGACTTTTTGGAGAATGGAAAAAACACTGCTATGTGGTACTGTCACACTGTGGTCTCACTGGTATAATAAGAAACGATTATATAAAACACATTCAACGAGCTCTACTTCACACCCCGCTACAAATTAAGTTCCCAGCATGCGGGCTACTCAAGTTAGCTCTACAAGTGCCCTCCACAATACAAACAGGTTCACACTTACTTACAGTTAATATGAGCAGCAAATTGTATGCATGGATTAAACACAGTTGCCGGTCCATGGTTAAAGGACTGCCCGTGGAGGGATGATCCATGGAGAGTAGGAGGTGGAGGGATTGTAACCAGATCCAGGAGGCGCTTGCAGTCTTTCAGTACGGATGTAAATCGATCCAAGCAGTAATTCAGCATAATTAAATACACGTCTGGCTTTATTAAAGGTTACCTAGTGACTAGTGTACAATAGATAGGCATTTAAAGTAGTGAGAACAAACCAGTGGCAGAATTAAATGAGTTAGAGTTAAATGATATTCGAACAAATATTTGTCACTGATTTTAATGATGCAAAACAAAAGTTCATTTGCTGTTCTGCTATTACTGTTAGGGCCTTATCACCATATATTGTTATTAATGAAGGTATGAGGGAATAAATACAAATTATAAACTGTTTCCAGGTTGTCAGAACATTTATTTAACTCATCAATAATAATTTAACAAAACTATCACCATTATGGGTGGGACAAAAAGTCACTTGTTTGTTATTTTACATAGTAATTAACCACACATATTTTTTTAAGTTAATCTTATACCAAATTGTACCGTAAGATGTATATTTTCTCAAATGAAAATGGATATAACTGATTACTCTTGACTACTTGGTATTAAAGAGTAACTCAACGTAATAAATAATTCAACAGATTTTACACATGAAACCACTTCAGCTACACCTAAGTCCTTAATAATCAGAGAATTTAAGGTTTTAAACTTATTTTTGACCACCCGATTACAATAATTTTATAACTTCTCTTTTTGAGGGAAAAAATCCCATATTTTATGAAATGGCTCAGTTCCCAGTTCTCCTTTGGCGACCAAAATTCTGAGGGGTGGGGCAACAAAGGTTCAATTTTAAAAAAACTGCTAGTTTTGAGATTTTCCCACAGACACTTACTTCTGACATGAACAAGTTTACTGATGCACTGTTACTTGCTTGGCATCTATGCATAAAGCTTTGTTTCTTGGTGAACCATGTGGATAAGTTAGCATCTTCTTTGACTCATTTTCCTTTCATTACTGTTTTACTATCCTGTGATGCTACTAGAAAGCATCGTGCTTTTTTGAGCTGATATGTCGAAATTCATGTGAGAGGAGTCTAGTATTCAGATAATACCCACATCCCAGTTTTTCCTTTGTGATTTTTTAACCCTGCAGTGCTCGCGCGCTATTTTAGGACATAGAAGCTCGTGCGGCGTCTGAGAGACGCCGTTCGTATTTTACGTTATTTCTATTGTTTTATGTTGTTTTGAGTGTTCATTTTGTTTATTGAGGGTTGTCATAGTTTATTTAATATTATTGAACATGTTTTGCATACATTGCTTAGTTAAAAATATGTGTATTAGGTCAATTTATTGAAAATGAGCATTTATGTAATCATATTGGACACAAATCAATATTAGCACATTATGACTTTAATTAATTAACAATAAAACAATGTTGTTAGGCATGTAACAATTTAAAAATAATTTTAAATTATTATTGTCCTAAGACAGTGTAGGTATAACAACTTTTACTACTAGTTACCATTCGATCTTCTTTTGGTCTTCTTATTCCATTTAGAAACTTTGTCCCGCGCTACGAAATATTTAGGCCTATCACATTCACTATAATCATTATCATCATCTGCTTCTTGTTCAGTGTCCGCAGATGCACTTCTAGACTCCGCGATGTCTTCTTTAGGATCACTATTGCAATCAAGTTCTTTCTTCTTCTTCAGGCAACTTTGCACTATCTTCCAATCATTTGGAACAGAAAGATTATATTTTTTTCTCCTTTTCACTCATTGCCAAGCCTAATGATAAATAATTTCCATAAGAAAAGATTGGTATTGTAGGTTTATGATCACTAGTTTCTGCAAGAAATTTGTTTTAAACCAGTACCTTACCTTGTAATAGTAAAGCTCGCGTGGCGTCTCACAGACGCCATCTACATTTTTGCAACAATAACGTCACTTCACTCTTGCTAGGCGAAAACTGGAGGGTTGCCGCTTGGATATGTTATTTAAGAGTAGTTGACCGAATGGTAGATAGTAGGTCAGCACAATGGCCTCATAGGTATTCTAGATATGGTGAAATGAATTTGGTCTGGCGTCTGTGAGACGCGCGCGAGCACTGCAGGGTTAAACATATATGTGGGTAATATTTGAGTTTATACGGTATTTTTGTATATCATCAACTTACTTGTCTATTTCTTATTGTAGGAAGGTTAGCCGATGGTGTTATAATGGTTATCTGTTAACAACAGAACTGAAGGACTGGCTAAAAGGAGTTGTTGATAAGGCAATATCACGTTTAAATCCTAATGTGGTAAGTCCAAGTTCTTCCAATGAGGATTGAATGATCAAATTGCATGGACTGTTGAACTGCAAGATTGTAACTTCTATAGATATGAGTTGAACAAACAGCAGTGAAACAGTTTCTAACATTGTGTCAACAGATCATAGGGGGCTCTGGCCGTTAGGTTTACCTTTAACCTATTAACTGCTGTAGCTGTGTCTGATGGTGGAAGACAACTATTAAATCAATGAGGAAAATTTCAATACAGTAGAACCACAGTATAAGTATTAATACAGTAGAGAATCTGTGTGTTAAAAGTCCTATGACAGCATGTTAACTGGACGACACTAACGCTCCATGCGGCAAGTAACTAAAACTACATTCTCGTCATAACAAACGACTTGGGAAAACATGAACACATCACAAAATATGTTATATTATGAGAGAAAAATGCAGGATATTCTTCTTTATTGCAAATCTGAAATTTAAATTTAAGAAATGATAATGCAGGTATTATATTTAGGTTAAGAACAGGTAAACAATACCTAAATAGGCTACTGTTAAGAACTGTAACTAGGCCTCATATTTTTCCTTTAAAATCGTTTAAATTATAATGATATTAAAGGGTAGTCTTTGAATATAGATCTGTCATGCTGTTCATCCTGCACTTCATTGTTGAGAGTGTATTTTGTTTCTCTATGTTTTATGGCAACATACAATATCAATTGTAGGCCTGTCTTCCCTCAATTAAACAAAACAACAATATTCCTGGTTCATGTGGAATTGAGAACACCGTCGGAACAACAGTTCTAATTAATGAGTTCTTATAGGAATTCATAAACTGGCTGTTTTCTATGTGTTCAAAACATAGACTGTAATTTTCACTCAAACATTTTACGTGTTTATTATTAGGTTGTCTTGTCTGCCATTAATGACCCATTTCTTACACCAGAAATCACAACAGAATGAAATATAAATTGCCTTAAAGTGAGTTGAAACATAACCACACCAGAATACATGTCACGAGTAAGCCGATAGGCCTACAATAAATATTACATATTTTTTTGTTCTTACCTTTCTGGATCTTTTGGGAAAGTGAAGAAATGCAATTCAGGATTGAGCCAGGAGACAGGCTTCTCATGTGGCACATGTCAGAGAGCATACAGAGGGCATGTAGTGCAGGAATTAAAAGAACATGTCTCCCAAACTTACTTCCTCGGCGCTACAGCCCTGGATGGGCTTTGGCCTCCCTCACGACTTGCCTCCATCTTTCTTTATTCTGAATCTTTTCCCACCATCTTCCCACCCGCATAATCCTCAAGTCTTCCTCTAGGTCCTGTATCCATCTCTTCCTTGGTCTTCCACTTCGCCTCTTTCCATCCATGTTTCCATGTAACAACTTCTTTGGTGTTCTTTCCCCCTCCATCCGTTCTACATGTCCTAGCCAAGCCAAACTATGGGACTTCACAAATCTCACTATGTCTTCACAGTTGAGAATCCTTTCTATTTCCCCATTTGTTCTTATTCTCCGTCCTTCATCCTCTCTCACAGGACCATAAATTTTTCTTAAGACTTTTTGTTCAAAAATACATAAAGCATTCTCATCTGCTGATGTCATAGTCCACGTCTCTGATCCATAAGTCACAACTGGTCTAATGAGAGTCTTAATATAGATTTACTTTCAACTGCCTGGATAAGAGGGTTGATTTCAAAAGTTTGACATTAGCAAAATAAGCTCTGTTTCCAGCCATTATTCTCTTATTTATCTCCGATGTCACGGAGTTTTCACAATTTAATTCAGCACCAAGATAACTGAAACTTTCCACACCTTCAAAATTATACTGTCCCAGGGTTATATTTTGGGTTTGTCTTCTATATTCTGATGCTGACATTTTCATATATTTGGTTTTTCTTTCATTGTTTTTTAGCAGCATAACTTGGCTTTTCTCTTCTAACGTCATAACCATTTCTTTGAGAGAGTCCAGATTCCGTGCTACCAGTGCAATGTCGTCTGCATAAGCATAAGCTTGTTTGGACTTATTAATTATTGTTCCTCCTAAATTCAATTCATAAATAGCTACATGCAGAGCTAGATTGAATAATACTGCTGAGAGGGAGTCTCCCTGTCTCACTCCGGTCTTTACCTCGAAAGCTCTACTACTTTTACCACCAATAAAGGCCTTGGCCTGAGATCCCTCCATAGTCAGCTCTACCAGTTTGATTAGTTTCTTTGGCACTCCAAATCTCTCTATACTTGAATGAATGAATGTTACTTGAATGTTCTGAGAGCCGAACATAATTGGTAATATAATTAGTTCCACGAACTAAACAAAGGTCCAAATAGATATGGTATGATATGATTTATTTGTTCTAAGACACTTTACACTGGCCCTTAAGTTACACACTTTCGAAAAGGAGCCGTACCTACCTTCCGGTTTCTGGCAGGTCCTTTTCCAGATAATACATACATACATAATTAACACACGGCAGATAGTTCAACGTCATCAATCACATTAGTTTTCGTACTTAAACACTACCTTTATTGAACTGCCGATCGTATATCTTCATAGGGCACACGCTATCATAGGGCTGGAGACGTGTGATGGATGTGATACTAGACACTAAATTATTATTGATTCTAATCTTACAATAATGATTTAAACTATTCTACTCCCTATACTCCTTGGCAATTCAACCTTAATCTATTTAAATTAACACTTCATCACAAGTTACTATTTGAAAAACTCCCGGCTAAGTTCTATTGTTTGAAACTTAATAATCTGGTACGGCTTCTGGTGGTTATCGTTGAGTCATCAGAGGTTCCGCTTGCAGCAGCAGATGACTCGTCCTTGCTCCAAGGTCCATCTCTCTATACACGTCTTCTATTTATGCTATCAAAAGCTTGCTGGAAATCCATGAACAATATATGTAGAACAACATTATACTCACAGCACTTCTCCATGGATTGTCTCATTACAAAGATCTGATCTGTCGAATTTCTTCCAGATCTAAAGCCACATTGATATTCCCTGATAATTTCCTCAGCATATATTTTCAACCTCCTTTGCAAAATACTAGAAATGATCTTATAGGCAATATTAAGCAATGTGGTCCCTCTATAATTGCTACACTGTAATTTGTCTCCCTTTTTAAAAATGGGACAAATAAGACCAATCCTCCAGTCCTCAGGCAATACCTCTCTTTCCCAGATTTCACAAATCATCGCATGTAGAGCTCTTATTAGATCGTGTCCTCCATTCTTTATTAACTCCGCTGTAAGCTGATCCTCTCCTGGGGCTCTTCCATTCCTCTGCTGCTTTACTGCCTCTTCTACTTCTGTAAGAGATGGCTTAGGCACTTCTGGGTCAACATTCATATACATTTTTGTTTCATTTTCATGAGATCCTTCTTTCACATTTACATGTCTCCCAAAGGTACTCTGTAATTTAGCATCTTTGCACATGTCTGCTATTATTAAGTGCCAGATTGGTACAGTCGGTCAAATAAAAAACGTCGGGACTCGTATGCAGTTAAAATTGAAGTTTTAACACATTAGTTCACAAGTTTCCTATAAAAAAACATAAAATACAGGTCATTCTCCGAACACATGAGGCCATGCGACAGGAGGGAAAAAATGAACAACGCAAAAAGCGTAACACACGATATTCAATTAATGTATTGTCATAATTCATTTTGCTTTGTGTCATCGGGCCACATACAAATGCTAGCTTGAGAGAAGTGTAGTTAGGGCTGTAATTGACCTGCATTTTTCGGCCTCTGAAGCAGCGAGAACATTCCATATTTCTTAAAGAGCGGCTCAGAGGTGGGTACTTCACTATAATGCGACCGGAAGTTTTCGTAGGAAACGTGGATCTGGCCGGCCGCGTATTTCAATGCTAGATTTGTTGCAGAAGTTGAACGTAAGTTATTGATTTTTCACTACAAGTACAGGTATTATAAAATATAATCTTTAAAAAATGCTCCTTGAATAAACATATTCCTCGCAAATTTATTCATTATTATTATAAGAACTTCCATGCAAGAATATGGCGGACGTGAGGCATATAGCCACAGCCTTTTATACATGTTTGTTTTGGAACAAAACTGACTAAATAATCAAGAAAATACATGGACAGACATGTCATCCTGTACATGCGCATATGCTCGTTCGTGGTACTTAATCAAATAACGCCTGACGTTTTTTATTTGATCGACTGTACTTTCTGAGAGAGTGGGGTGGATGGAAAAATGCCTGTGTCTGTCCATGATAACTCAAATATGCTTTATCGGATTTTCATGAAACTTCATATACGCATTTATAACAAATCAAATCAAATCTTTATTTGCAGCAAACTCCTGAGGTCATCAGGAGCATTACAAATGTTCATACAGGTTATATATGGTATTATAAATGAAATATAAAACATTCAAACGTACATCAGCACTTCATCAGCTTAAGATTCATCACTAATAAAATCATAAAATTCATTAACACTGTACATAGGATTATTTAATATAAACTTTTTAATGGCCAATTTGAAACTCTGGATTGGCAGCCTTCTCATATTGTTAGGTAGAGAATTGAACATCCTAATCGATACATTTTTGAAACTGTTTTGAGTTTTAACATAATTACAATGAGTTGTGACTATATTGTGTTTACCTCTTGTGTTATAGTTATGACACATACCATGTTCTAGATGAAAATTATAATTTTCTTTTATATACAATAAGCACTGAAAAACAAATAGCCCTGGCAGAGTCATAATTTGAATATTCCTAAAACTATTTGTACAGTGACCATTTACATCCATAGGAAGAAGCCTATTGCTATTGGACCAATTCGGTTGACCATTACCGGAGTAATGCCCAATTTAGTGCCTATTTTTGGGTAATATATTAGAAAGAATTTATCAAATGCAAATCAGTTCTCATGACAACATATTGTTTTACAGTCTTCATATTCAGCTTTGGAAGATGCGCAAAACAGTTAGCTTTGACAAATTACACAATCCACATATTCCTGCGCATATGCTTATCAAACTTTAGACCTTTGTTCTTCTGTGAGTCCTGGTTATAATGAATCAATGTGGAGCTTAACTCGGAAATCAGTTAAAAATAACTTATTTTCTGCATATCATAATTGTAATTATCACTGATTAAACAAAAGCATTCTGGCACTTTGTTACATCTGTTTATACTGCTTGCCTTATTTCTCCGAGCTTTGCGCCGTTAGAATTCTGAAAATTCCAGAGGAGAAAGTAGCATTAGCGGGTGGAGAAGAAGGTCAACCGGGTGCGAAATCATCCCTTACTGTTCGTGCAAAAACATAGGTCATTTCAGCTGCCACGAGATGTGTAGACGTTTACGAAACTAAACCACAATACCGATCATTTTCTTTATATAATAAATTGATTTGAAATAAGTTTATCAAAAGTCCTATAGCTAATCTCCTAATCAGTGTGTAGTATTGGAATACTGTAGTAGGTAAACTGTGAGTACTCGCATGTTTTTAGTTTTGCCTTAGTTGTATAGCAACTATCTTCTTTCTCTTTCTTTCCTCTATCCACCCTCTGCCATTTCTGTTACATAGGCTAGGCTCGGAGAAATAAGGCGCGGAGTATACCTGATTTTATTAGTTTAGAACAGCAGTTCCCTAAATTTTTTGTCCTGGGACCCACCTTCACCTAGAAATTTTTTTCACGACCCACTACTACATAACGATAACCAATATAGGCTATATTTTAAAAAAATTTGCGACCCACTACTACATAATGATAACCAATATAGTCTATATAAAATACAGCACATGTTTTTCATATGCCTTTCAATAGTTTTACTGTTTTCAAATGCCTTATATTCCTTATATCGAAAACAGGTTTAATTTTTCCCGCCCTTTTTGCAACCCACCAAGATTGCTCCCATGACCCACTGGTGGGTCGCGACCCATAGTTTGGGAACCACTGGTTTAGAAGTTATAAGCCTCTAAATGTGTTCAGTTGTATGTAAATCACACTATATATATCCATGTAATAATTGCCTGTTCTTTGATCCTTCGACAGATTCGTCGATCAGATTGTGGTCCTGGTCTAACCCTAAAGAACAAGTTGTTAGACATCGATCTAGTCCCTGCACTTCCTTTCAGGACAAGAGACCTGCCGAATAAACAGAAGACTATCTTAAAAGATTTTCGACGTCCTGTTGATATGGAGAAATTTGTGAGTACAATATTTATATAAATAAGAGCATACTCCTAATTATCTATGTTAATTGGAACCATGACATGCACGAATAACCTGAATGTTAGCTTAAGGCATTGTTTTCATGGGCTACACATGTAATAAGTAGGGCCCAGATTTTTAGGCTTCTATAAAAGGTATTTTAGCCTTTTATTTTCACGGAATAGGCCTTTTTAGGCTTTAAACAAACAATTTTAGCCATCTTAATAAAACATATAATGAACACTAATATTAATATTGTATTATAATTTTGACACAGTTATTCTAGTTCTTTTTACAAAATAAACAAGTAACTATTCCTTATATTGTTATCGAAAAATAGCACAAACAATTCAGATATTTACCCTTTAATGATACAATTATTCAATACACCACTCAATTCATTTCCGATGTCAAAAATAAGTAGACTCGAGTGTCACGAATTTGTTCCTTTAATATACTTCTCTATTGTTGGTTGCAACTTGTTATTTTAAAGTTGAAACAACAATGGATTATATATTAAGAACATTGTCCGGGCTTGTAGGCCATGGTCCAGTTGACATTTGAGTGCAGTTGCAGACAAAACGTTTGGCCCTCAAATGTCAACTGGACCACGGCCTACAAGCGCAGACAATGTTCTTAATATTGACTCCGGCCGTGAAAGCCTACAGTGTTTTATGACAATGGGTTAGTTGCAGATTTCAAAGTATTGCAGGCTCAAGTTTAATTTCCTGCGACGGAGAGGCGGCACATTTCCAGACAAGTGACAAAGCGACATACACATTGTTAATTTCGGTTCGTTGTATAAATTTACTTTTATTATGTCTTTTCTTGCACCAATTCATATATTTATTTTCTTTTGCATTAATTGGAAAATCTATATAAAAATCGTGTTTTTCTGCAAAAAGTCCTCTTTAGCCCCTAGTTTTTCAGCAAACTCGGCAGTTGACCTCATCTGATGATGCAGCTAAGAAGCTGTGAAATGCATTATGTGTCATACTTATATTAGTGAAGTTGAGTGGAAAACAGAATTAATTGTGTGTATTTCATTACTTCACTGTGAATCCCAGTTACAATATTTGTTTATTATTAAGTGCCAGTATGGTACTTTATGAGATTGTGTGGGGGACGAAAAATGTCTGTCCGTCTGTCCGTCCGTCCGTCCGTCCGTCCGTCCGTCCGTGTGTCTGTACGCGCTCTAACTCAAATACGCTTTATCGAATTTTAATGAAACTTGGTATACGCGTTTATAATGTCCATGGGAAGAACCCTATTGAAATTGGACCAAATCGGTTCACCGGTACCGGAGTAAAACCCAATTTTGTGTATATTTTAAAGGCGCCATAACTCACATACGCTTTATCGGATTTTCATGAAAATTGGAATACCTATTTATAATGTCTATGGGAAGATGTCTGTTGATATTGAACCAAATCGGTTGGCCGGTACCAGAATAATACCCAATTTAGTGCCCTTTTATGGTATCATATAAGAAAAGGCGCGGTAACTCAAATACGCTTTATCGGATTTTCATGAAACTTCGTATACTTATTTATAACAATCATGGCAATAAGCCTATTGAATTTGGACCTAATCGGTTGTCCAGTACCGAAATAAAGAGTAATTATCAGTCAAATTAATTATAATATTTTGGTTCATTTCGAAGCATTTTGATTGGCTCGCGGCCAACCAATCAGCGGGCGAGTCCCGTAGCTAAGGTAAATAAAGGGTAATTCTGGTACAACCCTTCAATTCCTGTCGAAACCTTCTTTAGTAAAGGAGGGTAAAAAGAAGGCACCTTCTTCAAATGCAAAATCAAATTCTCGGTTCTTTCTTATAGCGTCATCAATTAATGACAGCTTATAAAGCTTCCTTCAGTTGCCATGGACAGTTGACACCTACATGAAAAACAAATGTTCCCATATGTACGATTATAGACGAAATGCTGTTGTATAATGACTAATTATTTTGCTAAAATTGATTACAATTAGATTAAAGCATTGAATTTTACTTCAGCCTATGTCAGATTTATAATCCCTGACCTCTTAATAAATAAAAACATTAACTTCTGAGAATTTGCTTAAGTTGGTAGGCCTACTCTGCTTTAGTGAGGGCCAAATTCGCATCGCATCGAATATCGCGAATATTATGTTACCAATGAATGAAATTATTCTATATTGTAACATAAGATAACTAGAAGGCTCGAAATATAGCCTAATTTCGAAATACGATGATTTTTCTTTTCTGTGAGCTACACCGAGATAGTATTCTATGGTATTGGACACTGAAAAGTCGCAGTGTAGTTTGGTCTTGGGGTAAGATGCTTGTCTAGTAATCAAGAGATATCACGTTCGAGTCCACCCTGAAGCAAGATTTTTTTTTATTATAATCAATTGTGTTAAATTGAGCCTATTCCATTCTTGTGCCCTATTTTGTCAATGTGCTTAAATAAGTATTGCATTTTTCTTTAAAAAAACTGGGAATTTGTTGTCTTTCATTGACCTACATCATTCCTAAAGAATAACATAAGCCTATAAATGTTATTTCACGAACAGAAACTAGCTTTAAAGTTATTGCGTTGCGTTAAAATTGCATAAGCCTATACTCAGAACAAAACTGCATACCGCTAGGTGAAACTATCCTCTTCTTATTGGCTTACTGTACTATTTCATTGTCAATGCATTTTGTAAAATGTTTACATATTTTAAGAATTAGTATATCAGTGTATACCAATATGAATTAAGGGTAAGAATCAAACTTTAGACCTTTGTTCTTCCGTAAGCCCTGCTTAATGAATCGATCTGGAGTTTAACTCGGAGATCTATTTAAAAAAAAAAAAAAAAAAAAAAAAAAAAACCTTATTTTCTGTATATCATAACTGCAATTATTACTGATTAAAAAAGCATACTGGCACTTTGTTATATCAGTTTACCTGATTTTATTTTATTTATGTTTGGTATTAGTGAAAATATAGCCTTTGTGGGCAGAATGTATAATTCCTTCGATTTATTTCAGGGCTGGTTTCTGATACCAAAGATGCCAAAGCACATGGACAGTTCAAAAGGCCTTGAGGATCAGTGGCGAATGTCACTTTACCTTTATGAAAGGGAAATGATGAGAGGGCTAAGTGGACTTAAACCAGGAATTAAGTTACTAAAGGTACAGTATTTTTGTATTCAAGTTTGCATCATCAAAACTGTAAAAGCAAACACGTAAGCAAAATATTGCAGCATATCACCTGCTTTTCTGTGCCTTCTACATACTCGGCCAAGTTGTTGAACCAGTCACTTACACCCTCTTTCAGTTCATTGTCACTTCCATAGTAGTTTCCCCCTAAAAAATCCTTCAATTTGCACTGAATCCATTGTAGAAGGTCATGATTTGTGTGTGCAATGAAGTTAAAAATTTTGTTTAGAATTACTTCAATTTTTTCCCTTAAGTTTCCATCCTAAAATCAAGGTGCATCTGATGGTCCGAAGCATACTATAGTCTGAAAAATATGGTATGTGGTTTCTATGGTTTATAAAAAAAGCACAAGAAGCTAAAAATCACTGATTTTGAACTTTTTTCCTGGGAAAAAAAAAATATATATATACACACACACGAGGGTCATTCAATAATTAAAAAGCCAAATTGCTCTGGGGAAAAGACGGTTGGTAATACAAGTTTGATACATTTAGGATTTTAAGTTGGCATCACTGGAATGAGTTCTAATCAGCTGATGGAACAAGTTTAATGATGTAGGGTCTTCTTGAAAATTCCACATTGGTTGAACAACATTCTGTGATTAGTTTTTTGATTGCTGAAGATGAAAAACCTGTTAATATATACTCTAAAATGACTAAAGTGTATGGTGAAAGTTGTATGAACCGTGGACATTTTTACAAATGGGTAGAACAGTTCAAAAGTGGTCGAGAATCAGTGACTGACGAACACCGTTCTGGCCGGCCTGTTGAAGTTGCAACTTCCTCACTCTGATTTCCATTTGTTTGGTCCACTGAAGGAGGCATTACGTGGGAAGAAGTTCCAGGATAACGAGGATGTCAAGAAATTTGTGGGAAATTGGCTCTGACACAAAGACAAAGAGTTCTTTGCAGCCAGTATAAAAAAAGCTAGTAACCCGTTGGGACAAGTGCATAGATGTTGATGGGGATTATGTTGTAAGGTAGGAAAAGTCTTGTTTTGTATAAATAAACTGTTTTTTCTCCAAGTCAGTTTGTCTGTTTAATTACTGAATGACCCTCGTATATACTGTGCTAGAATTTTTAGTGTTCCTACGCTGGAAAATTTGCCACTACACCACTGATCTCAGCAGAAGACAATCTCATTGCTAGGTACATCCATCCACCACCAGAGGGAAAGCACAACACCTGGCATTTGAGATCAGCTGACGATGAGACGAATGTCTTAAAACACATGTTCTCAGATAAAGTACCTTCAAAGTGAAGGTTGAATACTTAAATTGCTTGTGGAATAAAATATAACTATTTATAAAGGGTATTCAGACTATTCATAAATGGATGAGGATATGCTGAATACCCTCATCCATAGAGCTATTTCAATCTCGGATAAAGAAAGTGTAGCAGATGAACTTAACCACCTAAAAAGGACATTTAGTGAGAATGGATACAATGATTCGGAAATTAGTTTGGCCCTTAAAAGGACCGTGAATAAGAGAACTCAACCAGTGCAGGATTCTAGAGACACCGGAACCGCGTTTTTACCTTATTTTGGTGACCTTTCACAAAAACTAAGCAGAATATTGAAGAAACGCAATATTAGATCAGTTTTCATACCGCCAAGGAAGATCCGAAGTCTCCTAAGACCGGTTAAAGATGATTTGGGACTTAAGACACCGGGAGTATACCGCATCCCTTGTGAGTGCGGCAAGTCGTACATTGGGCAGACGTCGCGGACCATTGAGCACCGATGTGCTGAGCACGCGTGGTGCATTACATTGGAATACCCGGAGAAGTCTGCGGTGGCAGAGCACACTATCAACGGGGGACCTCAACACAAAATCAAGTTTGCCCAGACAACTATTCTGTCCAAAACATCCAACTATTGGGACAGACTGATCAAGGAAGCTGTGGAAATCAAGTTGGAACCCCATAACTTTAACAGAGATGGGGGCCTGGCCATCAACCCAACTTGGAACCGCTGTCTTAAACAACTTAAAATCAGCAGAGAGACATTGGCCCGGAAAAGGACCGTTGGAAATGATAGTGTCCCCTCATTGGTCGACTCCTCCCAACTTGGGAGTAGTATAAATACTACCCCTCCAGTGACATCTCGACAGTCTGTAGCTGGTCTTCCATCTGACACATCACTTCAGTACCCTTGAGAATGGAGACAGCGTTCATCTCCGAAACATCGGACCTAATTGACCTACAAACCTGGCTGACAACCCGAGAAACCTTTATAAATAAACTTTGCCAGGAAAATCTAAAATCTTACAAAATATAACTATTTTTTCTTACAGCTGTACAGAGATCGCCAAGGTTTCAAAGGACTTTCAAGTTATTTCATAAAGACAGTGTACTTATGGGAAATACAGGAGAGAAGTGAAGGTTTCTGGATAAACAATAGTCAGGGCTTCATTTTTCTTGAGGTAAGAATTTCTTCTTATGGAACTAGACTGCATGTTGAAGGTGGTGGTGATAATGCGAGGCATGTTTGGAAACTAAGTGCCTAAAGGGAATAAAAACAAATAATCTTTTTATTTTCTTTGCCTTGGTCCAATTTTAAACTTTCTTTTTAAGATAGTTTCCACAATTATTCAGAAACTTGTCAAAGTTTTACAACAGATTTTGTACCTCCGTTTCATAAAGCAATGCCATCTGCAATGCAGTCCATCCCTGCACTGCTGCTTTGACATTTTTTTATTTTATTTATTTATTTATTTATTTAATCATTATAATCCTCATGAAAACGCTGACGAGCAAAATACCTTTTCTGATTAAGAAAGAGATGATAATGATGACATTAGTAGTAATAATTAGGGATGGGTCCTCTATACTTTCGATACCTCGATACTTTCGATGCTTGCATGGTATCGGCAACGAGTGATACTTTAGAAAACTCGCTCGATATTTTTTCGATACTTTGGTAATTCTGCAGTTAAGTTTAACAAAAACTTGTAAGTGGACTGTTTCAAAAACTAATTTTAGTTTTAATGTAGACTTTAAAAATAATTATAGGCTACTGATGATATTAAATTTTGTCTCATTAAATATGCACACTTAATTAATTTAGTTGGTATTAGACTGTTCTCTCAACCTTTAATTTTTAATGTACCTATTTATTGAAACTGGAAATGTTGATGGTATCGTGTATCGAGGGAAAAAAATCATATATCAGTATCGACCCATCCCTAGTAATAATAATGATAACAACAGCAACAACATTTATTTACTGATCGAAACCTGGTTGTTCTCAAGGGCGGGTGACATTAATTGGCCCCCTAGAAATCCTGAATTAACCCCCTCGACCATTTTTGTGGGGATACCTCAAAAGTCTAGTCTAAACATACCCCTAGCAAATCTGCAAATTACAGTAGTTCCTGAGCATTGAACATCTGAGGTCACCTGTATGATTAAAGTACAGATTTTCATTATAACACTGGTCTGGTATCGACTAATTTCTAACCCGGAACAATCTTGAAGCCTTGAAATTAGCAAATGAAACTATGCATTAAACAACCTGTAATTGACAGTCTAGGTTATACGGGTAGCGCCGCGTCGAGTGTTGAAAGGCCAACGTTGCTTCAGGGCCGGCGCTACCCGGATAGCCTAGACTGTGATGACTCCGGCTATGGAAGCCTACAGACTCAACCTGTAATTGAAATGAAATCAATTCTGTTCATGTTAATTTTAGTGTTATACTAGATTTATTTCAATTTCTGCTTTTAAAAGTCCATTGCTTTGGTGTTGATCAAGAGCAGCTTAAAGTCCCTGCCTTATTTATCCGAGCTTGGCGGCCGTTAGAATTCTGAAAATTCCAGAGGAGAAAGTGGCGTTAGCGGGTGGGGAAGAAGGTCAACCGGGTGCGAAATCATCCCTTACTGTTTGTGTAAAAACATACGTTCATTTCAGCTGCCACAAGATGTGTAGATATGTACGAAGCTAATCCACAATACCGATCATTTTCTTTATATAATAAATTGATTTGAAATAAGTTGATCAAAAAGTCCTGTAGCTAATCTCCTAAACAGTGTGTAGTATCATAATACTGTAGTAGGTATAACTGTGAGTACACGCATGTTTTTAGTTTTGCCTTAGTTGTATAGCAACCATCTTCTTTCTCTTTCTTTCCTCTATCCACCCTCTGCCACATTTAGATCTCTGTTAAGTGGGCTAGGCTCAGAGAAATAAGGCGCGGAGTATAAGCAATCACCTGCTATCTGTCGCAGAACATGAGATCTTAATAACAGCTGATTGGCAAAGCCAACCATCCTTACTTGTTTGATGAAACTAAAGCCTCAAAACTAAAACATATACTAATTGTCGAACAAAAACAGTCATATGCAACTTGTCTATAATGTATTCAAGAATTTCATGGTATCCAAAGAGGGTCCGTAGTAATAGTTTGTGTTTATAGTGCAGCCTTATACCCTCTATTAACTTGTAGAATGTTCCAGGATGAATGTATATTGCCAATATCAGTTACATATATTTATTAATTAAAATTACAAGTTATAAAAATATATCACTAGATTGATTTCGTCATTATTTAAAATATTAAAATGATCAGCATGATCAGCATAGTGTGAGTACACTTGAGGTATGTCTACCAAGTACTCAACATTAAGGGCTGAAGATGACCTAGATAATTGAGGTCGAAATGCATTCCAACTATTGAATCCAGCGATGAACAAAGATTGCCAATACCAGATAGTAAGAATCACAACACACTAACGGAACAACAAGATCCTATTAGTTAGCTAGCTACGAGAGAAGAAACAACAACGTTTTTTATCCAGCAAAGACAATCTAGACACTAGCTTCAAGAGAAGAAACAAGAGGTATTCTTGCCCATCAAAAAACCATCTAGCCTACAAGGACTTCTCCAATAGTGAGTTAACGCAGTGTATTTTAGATAAATGTACGCCTGTATGACAAACCTATTTAGCAGGTTATTTTATAACTGAACACATTTTATAACTGAAGCTATATTCTCTAGCTGTTACAATCTGACAAGATCATTTTAACTTTTTATATCACACTATGCTGATCATTTTAATATTTTAAATAATGACGAAATCAATCTAGTGATATATTTTTATAACTTGTAATTTTAATTAATAAATATATGTAACTTATATTGGCAATATACATTCATCCTGGAACATTCTACAAGTTAATAGAGGGTATAAGGCTGCACTATAAACACAAACTATTGTCTATAATGGTAATTAAAACACTTGTAAGAAAATTATGAAAGTCCCTTTGCTCACTTCATTAGCATACCCATGTCTTAATAAATGCTGTTATAGGCTTCTTGCTTATTGTACTCTTATTTATTTTTTGTTTGGTTATTGTTCGATTTTTATTTCATTTTTGTTTGGTTTTTATTTTAATTTATTTTATTTTATTTTTGTTTGGTTTAATTTAATTTTAATTAATTTTTTTTGTACACGCTCTCTAAAACAGCTGTTTGTCGGACTGGTAACACTCCAAAAAATTACATTTTAGCAACCCAGGCCGCTAAACTGCATTCAAAATCGACCTATACTTTAAAGTCATCATGGCAATCTATAAACAGAATCCAGATGGCATTGACCAGTCACACCAACTTCAACATGGATTTAAGCATATAATTGGTCATAAAACAACAAATTTAAGCCAACATGTTTCTTTATGATAATCAGAAACTTTACCAGGGTTTTTCGCAAAACAGGGTAGCCTACTTCATCATGTATAACAACAAATATAAGCCAAAAACTTTTCACATCTTCATTCACAAGAGAATCATTGCTTACCATGTATGCACCAGCATTTAATTGCTGTATATTCCTTCTCATAGTCTACTGCTGGCAGCAGCTCCAATTCAGTGTTTCTGGCTCGGACTGAAATTTCCTCGGGATTATAATTCATATTTTCACAAGCTTTTCATAAATACTAGTTCCTATGCATTATTGTTTACAAAAAGTGGCTCATATATAATGCATCTATACCGCATTTCATATTGGTGTGTACGGTTCATTATTGTTCTGCAATTCCAGGTGGTTGTGAGAAAATGATGTTAACAAATGGCTGACTACCTTTTATTATAATTATTTATGGTATTTTTGTTTCATTTCATATGATTTAGAGAGCTTTTACTAAAAAATGTTGTATGCACCATGTACGCAAAAACGTTATCAGACTCATCCAGTATTTCAGCCTCGGCTTAGGCTACTCCTCGGCTGCTATACTAGATTCGTTTGCTAAAGCGCTATTTTGCATACTTGATACATAAATAGCGCTTATTTCATTTTTTGTTTGTTATTAGTTTATTTTATTTCTTTTATTTCATTTTTGTTTTGTTATTATTTTATTTTTATTTCATTTTTGTTTGGCTATTATTTTATTTTTATTTCTTTAATTTGATTTTTGTTTGGTTATTATTTTATTTCATTTTATTTCATTTTTGTTTTTGTATGTAATGCTTTTCCAGATGTTAAGGATATTAGAGAGGCAAATGGGACAGAGAGGAAGAGAAATTCCATTCTTCTGGGATGAAGATCACAACCTTGTTGATCCCCTGTCTTTCGCCTTCAAACAGGGTTTGCAGAATAGTTTGGCCAAGTTTAGGAGGCAGTTAGAGGATGCTGTCAGGACACAAGATGCATCTGAAGCTACTAAGAGAGTACTGGAAAAAATGTTTAAATGCAAATTGATATCAGGGCAAGCCATACCGGTGTACGATCTCGATGAGAGTTTCAGTGAATTATCCCTCACTGAAAGTAGTTTGCCCTCAGAATCTCGATGTCAGATTTTGTAATGGTGTAGGCCAGTGGTTCCCAACCTTTTTCAGCTGGCGACTCACCTTTCCTAATCGGAATACCTCCACAGTCCATCGGTCCATGGTGGAGTAAAAAACCTTATTTGTATCGTATCCCTTCCTTATGTATATATAATTTACCATCAAATATTGCAAATCTTTAGCTTATATATGCTTTATTTTTTAAGATACAAATTGATTATTGTTAAAGAATTTGTGTTCTGATTTGAAAATGGTTGACTAAATATAAGCACTTTGTAGCAAAACAGTAATTTATTTAACAATAGATATATGTTTGCAATATATGCAACAAGTGGTTTCATACTCACGAACAAGTATTCCTAGGTGAAGATAAAAACTACAATAAATAATTATTATAAAAGTACACAAAGAACTAAGAAAATAGTCAAAACACAATTTGATCTGTTTCGATTTTCTTATCTTTTCTAATGGTTTATTCAATGGTTTCTGAAAGTTCTAGGATCGAGTTGCGACCCACCGATCGAGTTGCGGTTGGGAACCGCTGGTGTAGGCTATATTGGCTTCTGAGTGGTCTTCTTCTTGTAGTACCAGCTAGCTACCACCCCTTGGTAGAGCTAATGAGAGCCTTGGGTTTCCTCGTGATTAATATTTGGTCCAATGAAGAAAATGTTGTTGAGGTGTTCGCTAGGGCTATCACCTGCCATCACTTCAAGGCAGTTTATATTGTGTGAATGCACTTTTTTGTGACTTCAGAATTTAATCTCTTTAAGTTTTATGCACATTTAGCAATCCCAGATTCTGGGATAAAAAAACTGGGATATCTAAATTGAAGTAATGAGAGAGGGGATTGTAGCAGTGGCAGATGCAGAGGGGGGATCGAGCGGATATATCCCCCGAAATGTGAAAAAAACAGTAAAAAGAATAGGTTAAAAATGCAAATCGGTACAAAAAATGTTACATCCTATTTATATCCGTGTTCTCTCGTAAATACTTCTCATGAATTGAAAAAAAGAGCATAATGGACTCTAGAATACAGAAAATATTAGTCCTTAGTCAACTTGTTCAATTCAAACAATTGTTAAAAATTGATCAATATCATTGAATTCATGTGATATAAGAATTTAATGTCTTTAAACATTTTAACTTGGAACATTTATTTTTTGAAAATGTGTTATTTTATTAGGTCATATTTAGTCATTTTTAAGGGCATATTTGCAGTCATATTTTCCACTTTTGTAGGTCATATATAAATTATTATTATATGATTTTTTTAATGAGTTTGTATTCATAAGTCATTCAGCCTCTGCAGCTCTTTCTCATACATATCTATAATAATAATAATAATGCTTTATTGTCACATACGCTTACATGTAATGAGCTAATGCTCCGTAAACAGGTGACTCGTCACTTGGTACAAAAAAAGTACAAGAGTATAGTTAGGTTACAGTATGAACAAATTAATGCTATATCCACACTAGTGACATGTTGAAATACATTTAAACTAACCAAGCAATATGCTGAAATACATTCTACTAGAGCAAGTAATATGATGAAATACATTCTACCAAAACAAGTAAATTGCTGAAATAATTTTTATCAAAATGAATAACATTAAAATGCATGCTAAATGTTGTCCTACAAACAAGTAATGTGCTGAAACACATTCTACCAAAAACAATTAACATATTAAAATACATACTACTGTATATGTTGTCATTCATATATTCGGCTACTGAATAGTAGGCCTTTTCAAGGAGTAGGTCCTTTACTCTTTTATTAAATAATTTTTGATCTGTGATAGACTTGATTTCAGCTGGCAGTTTGTTGTAGGCCTTTATATCAGCATATGGTGGAGTTTTTTCGTATAATGTTAATCTGTGGATGGGTGGTTTTAGGTTGTCTTTTGTTCTGGTTCCATGACAATCAGTGGCGGACGCAGAGGGGGGGATTGGGGGGATAGATCCCCCCCCGAAATTTGAAAAAAAATGGCTATATATGCACTCTAAGTGGCCAGTTTTATAAACTAAGTTAATTAATTTTTTTAGTATTCTTTCTACTTATTCAAATCCCCCCCCGAAAAAAAATTCTGCGTCCGCCACTGATGACAATGATGACTTTGTGATTCATATAGTGTGTCGAAATTATCATGAGTGTACTTATTTAGTTCATCTAGTAATAGCTCTGTTCATTTTGTGGATTTGTATTCTTCAAACGGTGCCTTCTCTTCTTTACTTAGGAAGCATTTCCCCACCAAAGTGATTTTACAGCAATTTAGCTGTAGAATCTTTTCACTTAGCACATAACCATCTCATCCTGGAGATTTTCCTTCCAGAAATTCTATAACTCCTGAGAGTTTAGATTTTGTTCTTCCCAGAGAGCATGCAACTGGTAAAATGCCTAATAATGTCATTCAATGTTAATGACTACGGTCCGGATTTTTAGGTTTTTATAAAAGGTATTTTAGCCTTTTATTTTCGTAGAATAGCCGTTTTTAGGCTTTTTAAACAAACGATTTTAGCCGTCTTAATAAAACATAATACTTACTTTTACTTTTGCAGGCATTTCCACTTTTAGCAGTTGCCTGTTCTCAGATTCCATCTTTTTCTATCCTGCCAGTCTTCCTCAGTTAGGGCTCTCCTTCCCATAGCTTTAGCTATTGTCCCTCTCCAGGTTGCTCTTGGCCTCCCTCGCCATCTTCTCCCCGGTGGTGACCAATTGAGCAGGCATTGTGGCCAACGTTGCTCCTCCATCCGCCGAACATGTCCATACCATCTCAATGCCCGAGCATCAATCCTGTCCGAAACGGGTTCCACCGCATCCATCTCCATTCTGATATACTCATTTCTTAGTCGGTCCAAACGAGTAGCTCTCATACTCCGTCGCAGCCCATCCATTTCCACCGCGTCAATCTTACACCTTTGCCTCTCGTCCAATGTCCAACATTCCGAAGCATTTTCCAGAATATCCCATTCAGAGATCTAATTGCCACTCTCGCTTGACTTATCCTATGGGATATATCCACATCACATTGACCAGTCTTATCAATTAATGAGCCCAGGTATTTAAACACATCCACGCTGCTTATCCGACCAAACTCAAAAATCAAACATAATAATGAATTCTAATATTAACACCAAAAATTGTATTATAATTTTGACAGTTATTCTAGTTTTTTACAAAATAAACAAGTAACTATTTCTTACACACACAATTAATTCTGTTTTCCACTCAACTTCACTAATATAAGTAATGACTTACACATTTCTTACACTTAATGACAAACTATTTCTTATTTTGGCACTCGAAAAATAGCGTAAACAATTGAGATATTTACCCTTTATTGATACAATTATTCAATACATCACTCAATTCACTTCCTATCTACAAAAATAAGTAGCTGAATTTCTTCCTTTAATTTACTTCTTTGTCGTTGGTCGGAAAATTGTTATTTTAAAGTTGAAACGACAATGGATTAGTTGCAGATTTCAAAGAATTGCAGACGGCTCAAGTTTCATTTCCTGTGACGGTGAGGCGGCATATTTTCGAGTTAACAAAGAGAAGCATCAAAGCGACATAGCCTATATATTGTTCATTTCAGTGCATTGTATAGATTTATTTTTATTATGTCTTTTCTTAAAATGCACAAAACCACATATTTATTTTCCTGTGCATTAATTGGAAAATTTATTTAAAAATCGTGTTTTTCTGCAAAAGTCCTCTTTAGCCCCTAGTTTTTCAGCAAAAGTCTTCTTTAGCCCCTTTTAGGCCTTTAAATCTGATTTAGCCCTTTTTAGGCTCTATAAGATTCATATATTCGGAAGCAAGGAGCATGAAACGGAAAAGTACGTTAAAATGTTCTAATTAGGAAGCTGGGGAATAAATAGGTTAAAACCTTCAAATCCGGACCCTATTAATGACCATAGGCAATTCATTGCTATTAGCTACAAGTCAGTACAGCACAATGGACTAAGAATGACGTGAATGTTTAATCCTGATGCTTTATAACAACAGATCAGATGAAATGAATCGCATAGCATAATCAAAACTACACCAAAACCAAACGTCTTGTTTGTTATGCTATGCAAATATTAGCCACTGGGCTATGGTTTTAAAAAATAAGATTTTAACAGTAACTGGAATTTTAATATACAAGGCTGCTTTATTTTATTTTAACAACAAAGATAATTACAAAATTGAAAGAGTGGCCACCTTAAACCCTTGTCGTAGCACTTATCTGGGGCCACTTATATAAAATATAAAATAACACAGAAAATATTAGATATATGAGTGCTTATATCTTCTGTGTTATTTTATATACCGTATTTTACGGACCATAAGACGCGCCTTTTTACTTTGAAAACAGAGCCTTGAAATTGAGTGCGCCAAATGGTCCGAAGTACACTAAAAGAAGTTAAATTTTGGTAAATATTTCCGGAATATTATAGTTATAAACAAGGTGTTGTAAAGATAAAATGTTTACAAATTTTGTCACAAACTGTACATCAGTACACTTGTCACAATCACAAAATGTGGGTAGCTGGAAGCCAGGTATACTCGTACAATGCGAATAGAAAGGATGTTGAGTTCTAACTAAACTATACCTCTAGCATATAAGGAGGGCGGCTGGAAGCCAGGTAAATTCCCTTACACTCATGCACTCTCCACGCTTCCAGCCGCCCTCCTTATTTGCTAGAGGTATAAACTAAACTAAACTAAACTTTCATACGAAAGGAGTTGTTTCTGCTGGGTGGTTTAAATGAAGGCAATGATCTCTAAACAGCCTTGTCCCGTTACACTTACCGTATGCTGAATTGAGGATTAGAGGGTGTAAAAGTATTTTCAGTCTTTCATGAGAAATCAGTTCAGTTGTTAAAAATTATTCGATGTCACCTGTACAGAAGAGATTTTCGTACAACGCAGGTTTTAAGTTAGAAGTGATTCACACTGATTCCATTGTACAAGTTTATAATTTTTTATGCAATGAACTATGTTATTCCCTTTAACATTTTTCATTTAGAATCACATTAAATTTCTTTTCCTTTACATTTCCATGCTAAAATCAAGGTGCGTCTTAAGGTCCGGAGCGTCTTATAGTCCGTAAAATTTGGTAAGTGGCCCCAGATAAGTGCTACGACAAGGGTTTAAGGTGGACACACTTTCAATTTTGTAACTATTTTAACCCTGTCTGAAAATGAAATTCATTAATAACAAAGATAAGTTATAAGTAATAAGTTGGTATTGCCATTGTACAAACGTGCAATTATTTAGCCTGAATATTATATTGTCCATTCCTTGTCTAAGTTCCAACTTGTATAAACATTCCGTTTGTATCATTATGCCAATGTAATAATTTAAAGACTTTTTATATTTTTTTATTTCTGATTATTTTCTTATAATTTTGTTATATTAAACTTAAATAGCTTAAATCTAAAGCATGATATTGAAGACTACCATATTTATTATAAATATTTATACTACAGAAATTACACAGTGGAGCGAGAAAAATCTTTTACATGGGACAATATATACACTTCGTTGCTTCATTTATCATTATTTTGGTATGACAGGTTTCCAGGATCCTCATCCCCATTTTCAGATAAACTATCAACTGCCATATCTTCCAGGAAGAGCCTGATGCGAACCTGGTGCTCTTTTTATGAACTTCTTGATTAGACTGTCTTTTTCCAGTATATTATAATTCATCAATGAGTTTTCATATTTTTTAAAGAATTTTTAATAGTCCATACTGAGGGATTAAAAGGCTGGAGATTTTAAAATTTTAGCACCTATTTTTCGATCATTTTAGTCCAAGCATATCTGATTCGTCTTCAGTAGGCACTCGAGCACTCTACTTTTTTTTTTTTTTATACATTGATTCCAAAAAGAGGGTGGTCATTGAATCCACTAGATAAAATGACTTTTAGGCCGGTATTCATAGTCGCAATAAGTCATTCTTATATCCAACAGACAGATGGAGTTTAACTGTTGAAAATGATGAGGAGGCAAATCGAAACCTGGGTTAGTAATTAAAATAAGGGAAGTAGTGTACGTATGTATGTATAATTGGGGAATTTTAAGAGGGCTTAAAGCCCTCGCACTTCGACCTAAAGATCTTTTGTGCAATCCCTATTTCCTATCATAGGAATTCGAGTTCCTTGGAATTAACCAGCTCCAGGACTCCTTTTCCTGGGATAAACGTGTACGTAACTTATGTGAATATTATTTTTTCATATGATCAAGTTGTTTACTTAATAAAATTTTTCTTATTATGTCCTCCTAGCTTAGAGTTCTGATTTTTTCATAATTTAATTTTCAAAATCCAATTACCAAACAAATTTCAATTGCAATTTGGAGATTCAGCTGATATGCGTGCTAAAGTAATATGAAACTGAAATACGTTATTTTATCATTGTTGAGCCATTGATGGTGCTGAACGCCAATTTTATAATAAACAGGGGTGACAGTATAGCTGCTAAATATCACGACTGGCAGAATGAAATGGTTGGTTCTCGATGAAAAATTAGATGTCAGCTATAGAAGACATCTAAACATAAAGGAATTTCAATTACATTGCCATAAAGACTACTAAGACAATTGTAGAACACTTACACCAATGTTCCTCAGAACACAGTTTAGGAATCACTGCATTATTGTTTTTTACAGTATTGGAAAGGCTAAAGGATGTGATTATGCATAAATAATAAGAAAACCCCTTTCAGAATCGTAGGGTGTTAATTTTGGATAACTTAGGTTTTTTATATTAAAATATTTCTGATACAGTGAAATCCCCGTACAACGATTACCGATATAACGATAATACTCTTTATAACGTTAAAATATTTTGGTCCCGGCATTCTTTCCATTAAAATAATGTAAAATTCCCCTCGGTTTTACGATACTCTTAATAACGATAAACCTCTCCATTACGATTACATTTAGAATCCCCGTAAAATACCTTTTCCTCGGTACAAGGATCAAAATAGATCGTGAAAGTGCAAATCATGAACTCCCCGGAGCTAACGGAAGAAAACATTGAGGAAATCCAAAACAAGCAGGCGGAAGATGAAGAAGAGGAGGTAGAACAAAGTGTGCATCTACCAACCTTAACCGCACTTGAAGCCATTGCCTCTATGTATGTGTCTTGGTCTTGCGAGGCTCTGCAGAATTTTCTGTCGAGTGTTCCATGTCATTTAGTGAACCTAAAATAAAATTCTTTATTTCTCTAAATACCGGTACTTAAAGAATTTCAGCTACTGAAGTTGTTTCTTATGTAGGCTACTACCAAAATTTGAACATTTTTTGTAAATTCTCGATATAACAATATCTCTCTCTACAACAATATATTTTTCTGGTCCCTGTGAAATCGTTGTATCGAGATTTCACTGTATTAATCTTTTAACAAACCTAAAACATGAAAATCTTGATTTGAGGGATTAATAGTGTGTGTGTTCATCTTGCATAATGTTTTTATGGTCACTTAACACACTTGCCCATCTTCAAGAAATATATTTTTGTTGGTGGTTTTAACTTTTGTATCATGTATTGTTTGTGTTGCATGTGTATATCATAACTAGGGTTCGGATGTTTATGACATGTGACATTTTTATCCTGACCTGCTTTCTCGATGCAAACACGAATTGCATGCTTGTTATCGTAATATGACTGTTATTTTTTCTTTTTTCTTTTTTTCATTTAAAGTCATATTTTCAAAAAATTTTGTGGTCTTGGTCATATTTTGGCCATATTTGTAATTTAACATCATACTTCCACTATGACCCTGGGGTCACCTATAACATAAATGAGTACCAGGAGCAATTCTGGGGGTAAAGGCGGCCGGTGCGTAAGGCTGACAACCTTACTACCTTCATATGCCGATGTCTAAAAATCCGGGATTCTCAACCTCCTGGAACCCTCTGGCCTGTAATAGGGAACACTTTACTTTACATCATACTTCAGTCATAAATTCAATAAATGAACGCAATTATACAGTATATGTGCTTTCATGGTAGAGTTAAATTTAGATTTTATTTCATTAATTTAATTTTTATGCCAAATTAATAGGAAATTTGCATTTTAATAGTAATGCAGTTCATATTTTATAGGGACACGCAAGGTCTACAAAATATTACAAGTATTTGGAGCTCATGAAGCAAGCAAACAGGAGAAAATTATTTAAAAATAGTACTTTGTTACAACTAAAACTGTAAATCTCAAAAAGTGATTATCTGATTCAATTCAAGTGATGTAAGAATTTAGTGTCTTTAAATATCTTGACTTGGAATATTTATTTTTTGAAATTGGATTATTATTAGGTCATATTTGGGGTTTTTTGATCATATTTAGTCATTTTTTAAGGGCATATTTGCAGTCATATTTTCCACTTTTTAGGTCATAAACATCTGAACCCTAATCGTAATAAATAGATACTATTGCTTGTTGTTGATGGCTTAACGCTAGCTATATAGGTTTTATTTTTGTTCCTAATTTATCATGTACCATTGTTTTGCATTTGGTTTTGTATTAAGAATGTTAGAAAATAAAGTTTTCTTTATTTCTTTCTTGTATGTTCTGTCAAATCCTTTGTTGTTTTATTTTTGACAGTAGTAGTAATGTAGTGTAGTAATGTAGAAGGTGGCAGCATTCTTTAATTCTAATCAATTGTATTGTATTGTATTAATTGTAGCATAGGCTACTTATATATATGGGTGATTCTTCAAATATGGGAAAATTTGGAGTGTGTAAAATCCAAATTTTTTACTTTGTTTAAAAAATCTCAAAAAAAAAAAAAAAAAAATCACAAAAATCACAAAAATACTTCAGGGGTTACTTGATTATAATATGACACCAGCAGAGCTTAAATGTTTATATTTTTATTTATTATATTTCTTTATTTTTTTAAAGCCATGTGGATGACATCCGTGTACATGTGGATGGCAGAAGGCCACATTAATGACTAACTTTGGCAACAATCTGCTTTTCTTTATGTGATTTCATATTTTTCTCAGCATACTTCAGTTGATTTTGCATCAGATTTGCAAATTTGTGTGCATACTCCAGAATTAATGTAATTTTAACGAGACTGTGTTTTTATGGTTTTTGGGGAGGGGGGAATCAAGCAGAAATTCATTTAATCAGTTTTAAGATCTTAAGTACAGGTCACAGACACCGCAAACACAATAGTATTCTACATTTATCATCTACATGACTTGAGAGTCATCCACATACCCCTTCATGAGACATGTGGATGACACAAAAATCAGGCATGTGGATGACAAAAAAGGAGTTTAAGTGGTCTCAGCAAGCCATTTCTAAACCTCTGTAGGCTCAACTTCAGTCAGGTACTTTGAATTGGAAGGTTTATCATAGTGCATAATCAAAATTAATTAATATTCACTTTCTGCCTACTTTCTAGAAGCCATGTTAATGACGGGGAATAAAAACGTTTTCCTTGAAAATGATACAAAGTCCTTTGTTAATCCCAAACTGTTTGTAAGCAAGCAAAATTCAACCTTACAATGCAACCACAAACTGCCCTGTTGGCTTTCTAACACTGTTGCCAGTTTTACAAATTTCTCATTTCTGCAGAAAAAATTCCATTCTTTTCAGCCATGTGGATGACCAAAAACCCTTGGGACATTCTTTATGTTCATTAGATGGGGTGACAATTTTATTTCATTTTATTTTTTAGGGGTTAATATTCTTCACCCATTCATACTCATTGACAGGAAAAAGTTGAAAAGGAAATAACATTTTGTTTTGTGGAAAAATGCATTAGAATATACAAAACCGAGGTTTGGGACAGGGCATGTGGATGACATTTCATTGAATTAAATTCGATTTTGGAATATCAGAATATAAAGTTAGTGACATTTCAAACTGATAGTTGTAGTATGGAAGTAGTAGAAACAAACTTTTATTTTAATTTTTTTTTACAGTTGAATTTGAAGGGAAATATCACTCCGGAATGCAAATTTTCCCGTATTTGAAGAATCACCCATATATATAATAATAATAATAATATTTCAATTTCAAAGTTTTGAATTAAGTTTTATAGACAGTGAAGCTTTACAAATTATTCAAAAGTAGTCGACCGCTTGCCGACGATGGGAGGGTAGTAACCTCTTGAAACATGTCCTAGTAATGGTACGTAAAGTGAGCTAAAAGTGTTTTAAAGGTTCGACTACTTTTGAATAATATTTCAATTTAACAGAATTGGTCAAATGAATTAATATAAAATTTAGAACCGGAAAAACAGATGGACGTCCGTCCAGCCTTAGCGAGCTCACTCAATCTTGAGACTGTATCAGCAAAAAATTACCTTCATGTAATGCGATTAACTGTAACACAAAACAAGTGCTACGTGCTGTATTTGTAACCCAAAGGTCATGGGTTAGAATTCCAGCATCAGAGAAATTGTTCTTGGAATGCACTATACAAACAAGAACACCATATCCAATTGATTAATCCCACAATAAAAAAACTCGGTGTACAAAATTTGGAATTAGGTTCGTTCCCAAAACACTCAGAAACATGAACACGTCATTTGTGCATGCACTCTTTCTCCACATGCAAGAATTCATGATTCTGATTTTCAGTCTTCTGTTCCCTGTGTTCTCACGGGCAGTTTATGTACTATAAGAAAAGTTTGTGGGCTCTACCTTGAATTGTTATCAGAGACATGCGCAGTAACCTATTTTCTTGTGCCTGACTCCTCCCGCCAATAACCTTGTGCCTGATTTATAAGTATAGGCTACTTATATGTGTGATTAATGGGAGATAATTAAAAGTTTCCCAAAATATAGTTTATAATGAGGATGCTTATTGCATGTATAACATGTTAAAGGGAAATACATATTCTATTTGTATATCATATAGATTAAACGCAGAAACTATCGATTCCAAATTTTTCTAACAGTTCCCAAAGTGCAAAATCACGGATAAGTTATAGACTGGACAGCAAATTCTCAAACAGTCGTGGGTTTGCTTTGGGAACAAATCTTTAGCTTTGCCAACTTCAATTAAATGTCTATAGATAGATATAAATAAATTACCTGCTCTTAAAAGAATTAAACAATATCATCAAGAACTTACAGCATTTTGAAGAAATATAGTCCAGTAGCAAATTATATTGTTTTTAAACATAGTGATTTATATTTTTAGAGCTAATGACACATATCGTCAAGAATTACTTGTTTCTAAAGGTTACCTATATCAGTATTCCATTTTGAGATTTAATTTTCATATACGAATTCTTTAGAACAGGAAAACTTTTGTATTAATTTTAAGCCACAGCCAAAAATAGGACAAGAATTGAGCACATTAGAACCGACCCCAACATTGTTTCTATGTATAACTACAAGTCCGCCACCTTGGGTGAGTCTGTTGCGCTCCTGCCATCCACTCCGGTGGCCCGGGTTCGATTCCCGGTCGGGTTCGGGATTTTTCAATAGTGAAAACTTCCTTTCCCGGGTTCAGGACTGGGCGTGTGTGTGTCCTTAGGTTTAAGTAAGTAGGGGACTGGTGCACCCCAGTAACAAATCCGCTGTGCATATCCCCTTACGGGATCACCAGGGGTCGCTTGCGAACCCAAGTAGTACCTTTTTATATAACTACAAACAATCCATTCTTGCCCCCCCCTCAACAATATTTTCAAGTCTGCGCCTCTGGATATCGTGTAAAAGTAAGAAAAAGTCATTTCACATTCCTAGAAGATTTCTAACCCAAAGACATTTCATTAAATATTTATTTAACCCATTTTGACCACAGTTATGCGGTATAGGATACAATATAACAGACTAATATAGAACAAGGGTACAAGAATAATATTAGAAATACATACAATACAAAGAAATACAGGATCAAAACATTACAACACTACAAAAACAATAAATAAATAAATAAATAAAAAGTGCAATGTGTCAAGTAGGCCAAAGAACACATCTGAAAGATTATTTAAAGTTTTTGGCTGCCTCAAAAAATTCATCATTTTTGTAGAAGCAGATTTGTTTTAGTTTCATCAGTACTAAGCCTTTAAATTGTTTAAAAGTTAAATTTCTAGTAGCAACTGGAAGAGAATTAAACATTTTCACTGACATGTACCTAAAATTATGTTTGGTTGTTGCAAACAAGCATTGATCCTGTAAAATGTCATTGCAATTTCTGGTGCCAAAGGTATGTATATCAGAATAAGTTTTAAAGTTATCAGAATTACGCTTAACATATAACAAACACTGTAAAATATATATACAATATGTTTAGCTGTCAAACTATGCTGATCACAGACACACATAATAGATAGGCCTACATGTCTATGAAAATATTTTTGGATTCAGGAGAGTTTAATACATGTATTTATGTTGAAAACTTTGACCTCAAACCTTTAGTAAGTTACCTATAGTATGGGTCAGGAAGTGAAAATGGTGTTTTGTATTTTACAATAAATGTTGCTGGAGTAATAACGCTGAATGAATGGTAAATGGGCTTTAAAACCAATTTAAAGATGTTTGGGACTTTGCCATTTGGTGTGCGAGGAGAAATGGAGTTGTTTAGCAGAGGGTATTTTGATGGGTATGAAACCCGCCAAACACTGCCATTTACCATCGTAGCAGTTCGGCTTTCTTCGCAATCAGACGCCATCTTGATTTTTGAAGCCGCAGGACAGTTCCTCCGTGTAAGGTGAGTCATGGGACCGGGTTTTCGCGTGTTTAGCATTTCTGTTTTCGTCTACAAACGAATAAATAATCAGCGTTGATAAACGTAGAGAAAGTTCAACACAATTTATTTTATCCCTTTACTAGATTGTCTTCAGTTGTCGTTTGAAACATTCGAGAGAGTTCACAAGTGAAACTGAAAGGGTAAGTACATTTTTTGTGGGTAGTGTGTTTGTAATGGTGTGATTTGACGCTTTTTCTTGTGCTCTTGGTCTGTTTTCCTGATCAGGTGAATGTATTTCATCTCTCTTATTTTCAAATGCACAGCAGTATTGGGAAAAACGGAAGAACAGGTCGCGCCTTAAACTCCGCCCACCTAACTCACTATTAAGCAATGAGAGACATCTAGTCGGCAACGATAAAACTACTAGCAGCGTTGAAAATTTAAGCAAAAAAACCATTTTATGTCTCGCACGAGACTCCTCCCACCAACACACTAATGGGACCTGCTGGGAAGGAGGGCACCGCCGTCTCGAGAATTACACTGCCAGTCCTATGCTTAATTTTAACATGTAGTTCAGAGTATTGTTAAATTGCATAATTTGTCCAGTAGAGGCGACACAGTTCACACCCAGATAGCATGAAATTCCAGCATATTTCAGTTTCTGAGTTTATACTTCAGAGGGCAACACAGCATACGATAGTAAAGGGTATTGCAGCTAGGTGTGAAAGGTGCTGCCATCTGTAATGTCGCTGCGTAGGCAAAATTAGTCGTGTAGGACAGGCAGTGTACTTACACGAGTAATACAGTCTAGAAGGCAGTAGGAGGGTTTAGGGTTTCGAATGTCTCCTCGTAGATGGCGTTGCTGCTAGTAATGCAAAAGGTGAAACTGGGGGGGAAATTATTCTTCCTTTATTCTCTTTTTCTCTTCCTTTTCCTCCTCGCCCTACCTACTTATTTGGGACCTATTCCTAACAGTAAATTTTGGATAGACTGGGATTCGAACTTATGGCCACTAGCACCATAACCAGCAGCCTTAAGCACTACACCATGCGAATTAAGTTATGAAGGGAAAATTCATCCATTTAAGTTTAGAGAGCATTATAGTACGGTACATGAGAAATAACCGTTTTCATGCAAGGGTGATTTTTGGAATATTTTAAATTTATTTTATGTACTTTTGATATGGTGCAAGGTTCACTTTCTTAATGCTGTGATTTTGTATGTTTTTATGCGTTTATGATGTAGGGTACAATAGTGAGGTGCGTGTGCAAGGCTCGGAAGCGAGGGGAAGCAGCCAGCGGACGAGAGCTGGCCGAGCTTCGCTGGTGTGCGACCTAAATCTATCTTACGCCGAAAAGAGAACAGGTCACCCCTTAAGCTCCTCCCACTGAACTGATGAGAGACACCTAGGTGAGAATGGTGGAACTACTAGCAGCATTGAAAATTGGGAAAAATTTAATGTTTTTTTTCCCTTTTCTTTTCCTCTTACCACTCTTTAATCCTTTCTCTCCTTCACCCTTCCTACCTATTTAGGACCTATTCCTACCCTACTAATTTATGCACCTAACGGGACTCGGAACACGGGACCGCTAGCATGATAGCCAGTCATCTTAACCACTATGCCATCGAGTGATTGTTGCAGTGTGAACCGAGAATTCATCTATTTAAGTTAGGGAATTCATGGAAACAGCAGAGATTGATAATTTCATATTAATTGTAATTGTGTAATATCGTTTTGGTTCAAGGGAAGTTTGAACTGGTACAAGGGTCGTTTTGATTTTATTAATCAACTCGGCATATGAGCATACCAAATCAGAAATTCTCATTTCCAAATGGTACAAGGGTTATTTTTGTATTAGCAATGCCGGCTCAAAAAAATTGATAGCTAGGTGAGCAGGGTAAGCGGGCTGTCACCATAGCAACACAATGGCCAGGGTGGGCAGAGCTTAAGAGCAACCTGTTCTTCTCCTTCGCCCATTACAGAACAAAGTGTATAAATAATAAAATCACTGTGTCTGTGACTGGTTTTCTGCATGTCCAGTAAGTCATCATACTTGTTATATAAGATTGACTTTTTTTATAGCTGCTTTACATGGGCCTACCGGAACTTATTGTAACAGATATGGCATACTCTCATGAGAAAATCTTGTAACACTATTTTCGGATGTTTATGCCATCTTCAACTGAACAACTATTAAAATTTCATAAACTCCAATTAAATATTAAACCTGTATAATAAACCTTAAACCGTGTAACTAGTGCGCAATAAAAATGTTTCTGTTAAAGGCAAACAATATCTTTAAGTCATGCACCAGCCAAGCTCTGCCTGCACTCATCCGTCGGCTGCTTCCCCTTGGTTCCGAATCTTGTGCACGTACTTCACTATATACGCATAAAAATATCACAGCATTACGAAAATGACCCTTGCACCATATCAAAAGTAGGCTACACAAAATAAATAAATATGATCCTGAAAATGGCCCTTGCACCAAATTGGTTATTTCTCACGTAGACCTCTTATAATGCTCTCTAAAGTTAAATAAATGAACTTTCCCTTCACCACTTTATTACAAAAAATACAGAAATACCCTAACTGAAATTATAAGAAGAATGAAAGCTCAACACTATAAACATAAGTTCCAACAGTGTAGAAATAACCCCCGAAAATTCTGGAAAACAATAAATGAAGCCACGGACACAAATGTAAACAATTCCCATGCCATTACAGAGATTTCAAACGAAGAGGGAATAACACTTGAAAATAAAAAAGAAATAGCAAATGAATTCAATAAATACTTCACGAATATAGGACTAAATATTACATCAAAAATTACTAAAACAACATTCAACAACAATAATTTGTATAAAGATAATAACCAACAAATAGCCAGCTCTATGTTTTTATCACCGATCTCCGAAGATGAAATTAGTAATATAATTAAATCACTAAAAAATAATGTTTCTCCTGGTGGTGATAAAATAACAAATAATACACTAAAAAAGATTTACAAGTATATATTGAAACCTACTGTACATGTCTTTAATTTATGTCTACACAAGGAGTTTTTCCGGATATCTTAAAGAATTCGATAGTTGTGCCTTTACATAAATCTGGTGAACGGAGGAATTTAAATAACTATAGACCGATCTCTCTGCTCTCGAGTTTCTCAAAGTTATTAGAAAAATGTATAAAAAACAGAATCGTTTCTTTTCTGGATAAAAATGAAATACTAAGTCAACAACAGTATGGTTTCAGAAATAATTTGTCAACAGATAATGCAATCTTTGAAGTTACTAGTAGGATCATACACGAATTAGATGCAGGACATAAGTGTTTAGGAATATTTTTAGACTTAAGAAAAGCTTTTGACACGGTTAACCATCAATTACTTTTGGCTAAACTACATGCAATAGGAGTAAGAGGGATTGCTCATAACTTACTCCAGTCATACTTAAATTCAAGAAACCAAGTTACCAAAATTGATGATGAAATTAGTGAAAACAGAGAAATTCAAATAGGTGTTCCTCAAGGAACAATATTAGGCCCAATTCTATTTTTAATATTCATAAATGATTTGTTAAAAATTGATTTGCAAACATACAATGGAACTTCCTATTCTTATGCAGATGATACAGTGGTGATCTTTAGTGGCTTAACCTGGGAGGAAGTTTATAAGCATGCAAATGCAGGCATGAATATGATAAAGAACTGGCTAGACGCTAATTTGTTATCCCTAAATATAAATAAAACAACTTTAGTACCTTTTTCTTTAACAGCCTCTGGTATGCGTCAGTTAGAAGCACTCAACTATCTAAAATTAACAATTCATAACCCTATTTGTAGTCACTCGGCCTCATGTAATTGCCCTTATCTTAAAGAATCAACAGAGGTGAAATATTTGGGAATTATTATAGACCAATACTTAAAATGGAACAAACATATATCATATTTATGTACAAGGATCCGCAAAACAATTTATAAATTTGTAAGCCTACGTCAATATTTGCCTACCTCTGTTTTGAGGCTGGTATATCTAGCTATAGTTGAATCGGTAATCCAATATGGCATATGTGGGTGGGGAGGTACTTCAAAAACTACTATTGAGCCACTGATCATATTACAAAAACGTATAATTAAAATATGCCTGAATAAAAGAATTGATTATCCCACTAACCGGATATATAACGAATTTAAAGTATTAAATATTGAGCAAATATATAAACACACGATATTGAATTTCTACCATAAAAATCGAAAAAAAATATCAAAAGCATCCTCATGATTACACTACAAGACGCAATCAAATACCTACTTTAATTGAACCTAAATGTTTCACATCGGCAGGGCTATTACACAGCTCGAACTCTGGTCCACGTCTATACAACTCAATAATGAAACTTCACCCTGAATTAGCCATGTACAAGGATTTCATTTTCAAATCCAGAATTAAAAAATTAATATAAGAAACATTAATATTAACCACATTTCACACTTTCCCCTTTGTAATGATTTATATGTTCTTCTTTCCTTTTTCTGAATGGTATTTAGTATCAATATATTTTATTGTATTTTTAGTTTAAATTGATTGTATTGTATCGGTATTCATTTCATGTTATTTGTATTTGTATTTGTATTTTTATTTTTAATCGATGTAATTTAAAAGGAACTGACCCCAAACACGAGCTTTGCTCCTTTGGGGTAACTTATGTAACTCTTTCTGTAACTCTTCTTTAAATAAAAACTTGTAAACTTGTAAACTTGTAAACCACTCAGCAATAATAGCAATAATAATAATAATAATAATAATAATAATAATAATAATGTAATTTTATAGTCATTAAACCAGATGGCAAGGCAAAGTCAATAATACATTTGGACAATACATACACAATAATACATAGTACCTATAGTAGTACCTATATTTAGATATCAAACATGCCTGTTTTATCAGATAAAGAAACATTTGACAGTTAGGATATCAAACTATATTATTACTATACATCTAAAATAAAATTAACATATTTTATGTAGCTTAAAACATTCTCCAAGGCAATCCACCAAACAGCTTTTTGTCAAAAGTTGATATACTTTAGTTGCTATGAATCATAGATATTTTTATAAAGTAATATTACAATCAAGAAACTCATCTATTGTATAAAAAAGATTGACATTAAGCCAGTTGAATAATTTTTGTTTAAAATTCCTAAGTGTGTAAATAACAATTCATGAGAAAGTTTATTGATTAGTTTTATCCCAATTATTTCATGACTATTCAAAGATTTACTCAATCTTTGAAAAGGCAAATCTATTTTATTGCAATTTCTAGTATTGTACTGGTGTACATCTTGCCTTAATGAGTTTACTACAGTCATAATCCTGAGGTTAGCGAACAAAGGTTTACAGTGTGCCAATTTATTCGAGCCTGGTAGAACCCTTAGAGCTTTCTTTTGTAATATTAGAATTTTATTAACATGTTTACTATTACGAATAATGTAATAATTTGAAATGTTTACTATTACCCCACAGCATTATGCCATATAATAGTATACTGTGAAAGAATGCTCGTGGTGTAGTGGTTAAGGCTGCTGGTTACGGTGCTAGTGGTCACGAGTTTGAATCCCGCTTGATCCAAAATTTACTGTTCTGTGGGTTAGAATTTTTCTCAGCATCTTGATGTGTAGATGTAGATATCTCGTTTGTAGATCCTGTGTTGAACAAGGCTCAACGTTATAGAACACATCAGATCAAAATATAGCCTACATGCATGTTATACCGGTAACAATAATATACAGAATTGTAAGCTACCCTACTTAATCAAGCTGGATATATTCTTCCATGTTGTAGAAGGTGTGAGTTATTAAAAATTACTTTTTCTTTGTATGAGTTGGGATCACTGGGTTTGCCTTTCCCTTTGTATAGGGTTTTAATTGTCGATTTCCTCTATTCTTCAGGGGATATTTCCTGCTACCAGGCACTTGTCATATAGTTCGGACAAGGCACTGCTCCGATTCCTTTAGGTGTCATTGAAGAACTCGTCTGGTCCAGTAGCCTTTTTGCATTTCGTACCCTTGATGATGTTCACCACCTCTTCTCTAGTGATGGGGGATCTGGCTTCATAACCGATATTCATATCGATATTTTGCATATCCTATCCCTAGAAAGATTATGTGTGTGGCAACCAATGAAACGAATGATTACAGGCTGGCAATCAGAGTGTTAGGAGACGATCTACAGACTGTGTAACAGTTGAAGAGCAGACTGCATGCAGAGTGTCGGAGTAGACCCAAGACGATTTTCAAAGCTCTTTCTGCCTAATAACTAAGCTGTTAGCACAAAGGATGGTTCTGTGATTGCTAATTGATGTTTATGTTTCCAGGAGGTGAACATCATGGCTGACAGTAAAAGAGCTAAAGTCATGGAACCACACCTCCAAGCTCTTCAGAAGGACATCATATCTATAAAAGACATAAAATGGTACAAGAATACAGCACATCTTCATAAGGTAAAATTAAATTAGACCTATACTTGACCCTGTAAGAAATAAAGGATCGTAAACAAAGCACTATAAAATGTAGGGATGCACAGAGATATAAAATGACCTTGTAAGTTATTTGTGCTTACACAACGCTCTGTACTGTTGCTTCACTACAGTGTTTTGCAGATGACAAGCCCTTTCTTCCTTCTCCTGCTTAGATACGCGGTCCAATCAGAGACGGCGAGATGGAGGGAAGACTCTTACTGCAAGCGGCAGTTCTTTAGCCCTTACACGTGATTGGCGGTGAAGGAAAAGGCTTCTCATATGAAAAATACTGTAATTAATTAACCTCGTAGAAATGCAGTACTCACACATTATGAAAGTTGCAGCCTGCACTCAACTGTTGCGCAATAACAGCCCATCTCTAGAGGGCTATTTCCTTATCTACAATCATCTCCCCTTCCATAGCAAAATGGAAGAGTTACCAGTATGACATCTAATTAATCAGGCTCAGTACTTGATGAGGGCTGACCTCATTGTAGAAAATACGGGTTTTAGAGGTGAAGATAGCCTGTGATTTGAGTACATTGCCCAACTTCGCTAGATCTCCCATACTTACATGTATGTGGCCAAATATTAAGTACTTAGCAATTTATGATTTATTTTAATTTATATTGGAGCGGAATATTACCATAATATTATCCAGTGTCAAGCTCGACTATCGCCAATGTTGGGACAGTCAGTATATTATAATAAATTGTTTTGCCATAGACTGTCTCACTTACAAGAACACAAAAACCGTTGTTTTATTCATTCCGGGTTTTAATAATATTCATTACTTAATTCTATCAGTATTCCCTAAATAGTCAAAAAATGTATCTCGAGATCCAGATTCTGTCAAGTTAAATTCACTAGCAACTTCGTTTTTTGTGAATTAATCAATAAAATTTGGATCTCTTGTTATATTTCCTATGATTAATTAGGCTACCAATATTGTAATACAGCAGAACTCCTGTATTCAAATGGTTTTGCAGCAGCGACAGTTGGGAAACCCTCTTTCAAGGCCAATTATTTGCTGAAAAGCAAAACTTTTAGCCAAATAAAAGCGACAGTTAGTTAGCAGAAAACTTCTCTGATCAAGGTGACGCTTTATGTAAGTGCAATGCCGTACAATTTTTTTTTTTTTTTTTAAATATATATAGGCTATATATAAAGGAATTAACCTATTAACCTTTTTGCATGATTTATCCAGTTATCGGGCTATTTGATTTTCTGGTTTGGGTCCCAATTAATCCGGATAATTGGAGTTGTACTGTAGTTAGAAAACATTTGAAAATAATGTGAAGTACTGGAAGTAATGAGTAATTGAGCAAGTTAATTAAAAGGTGAAAGCACGATTGGTTACGGTACCGGTAATAAGAAAAGGCGAAGGACAATACGAAGTGCACTTTAAGCTCCACACACTCGATATTCACATTTCGTTTCTTAGCGAAGGATGGTGATAAACTAAAAAAAACTAAACTCCGTGGTGCTACATCCCTGGTGGGACTTGGCCTACCACCCGACCGCTGCGTCATCTCCCATAGGCAGATGGCAGGATTGGGGGGCATGTGGTCAGCATGCCGACACCCACGGCCGTTAATGGTGGTTTTCTTGACCGGAGCCGCTACTTCTCTATCAAGTAGCTCCTCAATTTGAATCACGAGGCTGAGTGCACCCCTACCAGACCTCCCTACCTCAGAAAAATCCAAGGAGGTACCGGGAATCGAACCCGGGCAGACAGATCTGTAGTCAGCGACGCTAACCACAGGACCACGCCGGCGGACGATGGCGATAAACTATCCTTGTATATTGTCGCTGACACTCCCGACTGTACCAAATAATAAAAATGCGAGAGTGCCCCTTTTACCAAATATTAAAACTGTGAGAGTGCCCCTTGTATCTAATATTAAAAATTCGAGAGTGCCCCTTGTACCAAATATTAAAAATGCAAGAGTAAGTGCCTTGTACCCACAGGTTTGCCTTGCACCAAACGGTTTATCAGCCTGTTTATCCTTGAAGAATTCGCTAGATCATGGTATAAAAGAAAGTGCTTCACTGAGGGTGGGATATGTCTCATGCGACGATGCACCTTATATTTGGTTTTTCCCTAAGAAAAAATACTCAAACTTCTATGACCCCCTTAGGTAAAACTAGAAACTGTCAGCACTCTAGAAAAACTATATTATATAACGAACCATAGAAAATTTGAATTTGTCATACACGGCTTTACTACATCACTGTATTGCTGTACTTCTCCACAACTGCGTCAAATCAAGGTTTTACAATTTCAACTAAATATATATGCTTATGGTTTGTTGTGTTTCTGCCAATGAGGGCAAGGGTAGAGACAGACGCAAAGCACTGCTTAAGAAGTAGGATGTTATGTATCCCCAGAAAGACTGTAAATTAAGCTTTTGGCAAAAGATAGATTTAGGTCATGCACCAGCCAAGCTCTACCTGCCGGCTGCTTCCCCTCGCTTCTGAGCCATGTGCGCCCACCTCACTATTGTACCCTTCATCATGTATTCATAAAAATATACAAAATCACAGCGTTACAAAAATTACCGTTGCACTATATCAAAAGTACATAACATTAGAAAATATATATATATATATATTTCGGAAAAGACCCTTGCACCAAAACTGTTATTTCTCGTGTTCTATAATACTCTCTAAACTTAAAATGATAAATTTTCCCTTCACCGCTCAGCAGTCACTCGTGGTGTAGTGGTTAAGACTACTGGTTACGGTGCTAGTGGTCACAAGTTCGAATCCCGGTCGATACAAGTTTTACTGTTGGGTATAGGTCCCAAATAAGTAGTTAGGGCAAGGAGAAGGTGAGAGAAAGGAGGAAAGGGAAGAGAATAAAGGAAAAATATTTTTTTTCCCCAGTTGCACCTTTTGTATTACTAGCAACGCCATCTAGAAGAAGACATTCGAAGCCCTAAACCCCTCCTTCCCAGGAGGTCCCGTAGTTGGTGGGTGAAGCCTATTGTGCAACCTAAAACTGTTTTTTCCCAAGGTTTTACTTTAAGCAAATTTGAATAATTTGTATTGGATACTTTTAAAAATCTGGGGATTCTAGCGAGAGTGTGAACAGTGCAGATTGTAAACACCCCATTGGTTAAAGAGGTTGAGGATTAATATTGTGACCCTTAGCATGCACTAGTTGGTGACATCTCTGTTTTGTGTTTCAGGTGTTTGAACCACTGATAGAAAACATGAAGTGTGACGAGGTGTTTGCCGAGTTATACAGGCAGCCCAGCTTCCAAGGAAGCACTTATGAAAACATGAAGATTGTAATTCCTAATGAATTTGACATCAACGTTGAGTTGGCCCTTGCAGACTTTTATTTCATGACTGTAAGTATTGTGACAATTTCCCCTTCAGAAGAATACCATATCTATTGAAATCTGATGTGCACTGTAGATTTGTAATACAGTGAACACCGCTTCATGTAATTGCGGATAATGTTGTCACTTGGGTAATATTATTACTTTTTGTACGGCGTAACTAATTAGTGGTACTTACGAATATTGTTGCCGTGAATCGTAACTTGACATTCCCGCACGCAATCTGGTTGCTATGAAAACAAAAGAAATCTCCGTGCTGTAAAAATTTCAAAAAGCACAAGTGCCGTAAGTAAAACCATTATAATACAAGCCTTTATGGAAGACCGGAACCAAGGCCCCTTAGTTTGTGGCGACTTTAACAGGACAAATATTCGGTTCCCATAACAACCAACACATGCGAATCACTTTCTGAAATGTAACATCTATCTTCAGTAATGTATATACATAATATTTTCAGCTATTATGTCAATTAATATACTTAAATTGATACAAATAATCATCGTGCAAAAAATAGCATGCAATACTTGTGCCGTAAGCGCATAACGGATCTCGGAAATTGAAAAAAAACTCTTTCCTCGATCCGTATGCACCGCTTATGGCACTTGTATTGCAGTATACTATTATGAAGTCCCATACCGATTAATACTGTTACATTGAAAAAATGCTGTTTATTGTGATCAAAGATTTGGTTTATGTTATCACACTTTCATTTTTGCAGCTTTATTTCCAAGTACTGTACGTAACTCAAAATTTCGTTTTAAAGGGTTTTGCTTCTAACTCAACTGCACCGGAAGTAGCTCACAGGATGACCTGTTCGAGAGGGTGGCATTACCTAACTTTCTCTTTTAAGCAATAAAACATGTTTCACCCCACAGTTAAGCTGCAGCTTTTGATTTATGAAGATAACAGTGTTGACATGCAGTGATGGGTATTGTAAATAGAAGGAGTTAGATGTTTTGTTACTCAGTGTTCACCACATATCAGTATAGACTTCCAAAAACTCTCATAACTCGTAACTGAGTAATGAGTATTGGTTAATGAACTCCCTTAGGAAAGTAAAAACAATTAAAAACTTTGTTACTGGTTAAAAAATAGTTGTTTGCAGTCTCATTATTTAATTAATGAAGGAAGTTTACACAGTGAAGTTATTAAATAATATGTAAGCATATGAGTGGAGACTTAATACACTGAACTTCACTAAATTTGTACTAACCTGGACCGGTACTGGACGGAGTACGTTGAAAATGGGGTAAAGTTATAATCCTGAAACAGGTCCAGGTTAGTACAAATTTAGTGAAGTTCATTGTATTAAGTCTCCACTCATATGCTTACATGTTTCCAGTCTATTACTGTATTAGCCTATGAGTGGTTCAATGATTGACAGTTACATATTATTTTATGAATAAATAACCTTCATTTTATTCTTTTGGCTACTGTTATCAATCGGTTAGTATTATCAGATTACCTGCTTCCCAAAGTGAACACAATTCATTCAGAATCGGGATGCACATTAGATTCCAATGCAAATCAGTTCCGTTGTTTGGCTGTAACTTTGATCAGTTATATTACAATGCATTACTTTAAGTCTCAACTTTGTTACATGTATCGTTGGCCATTTACAGGTATGCAAAAGCGCGGGCTGAAATTAACTTATTATTTTGACACTCATGCTTAACACCAAAGGCGGGATTCTATGTAAAGGTATCTATTGTCCTGCATGCGCCTGCCTAAACTGTTATACTGACCTTTTTCATTGGCATTGTTAAAGGGAATATTATACTACATTGCATACACAAATGGATTCAGTGCAAATCGCTTTCACTGCTCAATGTCAGGCTGTTTAGAGGTCATAGCCACCCCACAGAGACAACTCCTTTTATATGAAAGAACACAACATTCCTTCCTGTTCACCTTGTATACCTGCTTCCTGCTACCCTTATTTTACTGATTGTGATAAGTGTATTGATGTACTATTCTAAGGGTCTGTGTTACCACCTGCTGACAATTCCTCCCTAAATGCGACTTCCAGATAGCTTAGCTGGAAGATGTCTTCTAATACCACTGCTATCGGGAAGAACACAGTAAAATTTTGTAAAATGATCCTTAACTCGTTGAGCGAAGGTGTGCTTGTTGTAGTTCGATAGGCCTCCGCTAGGTGTGGCAGCTCAAATTTGTGTTTGTACAATTAAATTATATAATAATATATTGTTTTAAGCGCAGTAATCGATTTGTGCAATTCTATTTCATTCATATGTGAGCCTAAAATGTCAATATTGTGCAAGTTACATCTTCCAGCATCATTTCTAAAATCAAAGTGGGTGGGAGCTTCGGATTGCAGCCATGTTGCTTCCACCAAGCTTCCCTGACTGGCAGTTGGTAGTTTATCAGCCACTCCATCCTCCAGCTAGCTTATCTGGGAGTTGACTTTGCCGACAGATTTGGTCAGATCACAGTATGCAATTCTTGGCCAACTTCCAGATAAGTTCTCTATCTGGCAGATAAATATATCAGCAGGTCGTCATACAGGCCCTAAATTTGCAACTAACTTATCCTACAATGCCTTCTTTATGATTATAGTATTACAGGCAATATTTACCGTATGTTATTTTTGGCATAATCCCAATGACACGGATCCATTCATGTGATATTCACATTTCTACGGACTGTGTGATGTTTTTTTGTTTATGAGCGAGGCAGTGTGACCAACCGTTCTTGTATATACTGACAGCAGACGATTTTATGCCGTGCACCAGCCAAGCTCCGCTGTTTTGTTAGGTTAGGAACGTTTATGTTAGTTAAGTCACAAACACCATTTCTTACAAGCAACTAGTGGCTTGTACCTTTGTAGGTTTGTCAGACTGTTCACTCATAATCATCTCGTAGCGATATGACATCACACCTCCAACGTCCAATCACGAGGACAAGGACAGAAAAAATGGCGGAGAACAAGGAAGTTTTCGCTAGATTATGATATAAAAGAAAGTGTATCAGTTAGGGCGGGTGGGTCGGACCAAATCATTCGCCAAGACAACATCTTCTCTCCACACATCTATCTATAACAAAATTTGTGTGATATAAGTGTTTTGTGAAGAGGATCTCGGTTTTAAAAAATGGGTCCACGTCTATGGGATTTTACCTTATTTTTTTGTGCTTTACTTCGGACCATTAGATGCTCCCAACTTTCAAGACTGTTTTCAAGGTAAAAAAGTGTGTGTTACGGTCCGAAAAATACGGTACTCTGATTATAGAGAAAGCGTAATAACTCATGGAATGTAATGTGATGTTGCAGATTGATGTGAACGGAACCATGCCAGGGTTTGCGAGAATCCGTTTGAAGCCCAAGGAGAATGTGAGGAACCCCAGAGTTCTGGAGTAAGTGTAGACATCGCAAATAATGTAGCTTTGTAGATTTATCTGTGCCCTCACAAGGAAGGTTTCTTAGTCACACGTACTACAGATAACTACTGTATTGGTCCGAATATAAGACAATCATAAATTTTTGATGGATAGTTACGAAAAAATAAATAAAATAGCTTATTAGTACATTTTGCTTCACATAAAACGAAATTTTGAAGTTCATGTCGTAACTTTTTCTCTTGCCTTTATTTAAATATTGAGACAATAAAGATGCTTTCTTTTCCACATGATCTGCCATTACTGGTGGTGAAACAAAGCTTTACGCTTAGAGAATAGAGAAGTAACAGTACAATACAATTAGAAGCATGAATTTGGGAAAAGTAAAGTTCGGTGTATTTCCATGTGATTTTGACCTTTCCACGTGATTTTGACCTTGGGTCAAAAGCACGTCATCACATGGGGATTCCCGCTGCAATCATGAAAGTGTAAAGCCGAGTCTCCACAACTTGACATTTAGCACCAACATGTTGCAGTTAACATATGTTATCAACTTGCTAACGTATACGAGTACAAGTCAAGTGGTTAGCTAATTAACAACTGTCTCCACTACAGTGTGTAGGTTAACATGGGTTGGCACGGTTACGAACAGAAATTAATGAATAATAAATAACATTAAAAAAGAAAACGCCTCTGAAGAGTATGAGTACAAAATGAGAGTAATTTTATATAGGGCCTACTCGTTATTATCTTCTTGTTAACTATGACTTTCTTAAATACTAATTTTGTACAGATGTCTTGATCTTTTCAAAATATCTATCACATTTTTCAACAATGGAGTATGCCATAAAAAATAATTTTAAAAGTAGATGTAATACTATTGAGAACACTGATATACCAAATACTCACATATACAAAATGGATATCGGCAATATTGAGGAAGCTCTCGACTGCTTTTTGTTTAGATGGAAATTCCCGAAACAAAGCCGATATCGACAGACTAGTCAATTGACTTGATATGTTGTCCATTTTCTCCGGAAAACAAATTGACATCTGAAAATGTTAAGTGCAACACGCTGGGTTTGCATGTCAAGTCAATTGGAAATTGCAATATATCAACTTGTTAATATTGACATGTTGGTGTTACATGTTTATCATGGAGAAGCAGCTTTAGGCTGCACATATAAGAGGAGTATAGTTTTTATAAACACATTTTGAGGAAAAAAACATCGTCTTATATTCGGGCCAATATGGTACATATCTGTCTATTCACAAACTTCATTTTTATACCATTGAGGGAAGTTTAATGTATTTTTACTAGATAAAAAACTTCCTTATACCCTCAATATATTCTTTTATATTGAGGGTATAAGGAGGTTTTTTTATCTAGTAAAAATACATACATATCTGTCTGATTGAGTCACTGGATAGACAGCTGGTATGGTGCAGCTCTTCTTCCAGCTAGCATCACTTCAAACAGCAACCTCAGATTAGCTAACAAGTGTCATGTAGCATGTGCCCTCGGCTTCGCCCACAATAATTAATTGAAAAATTAAAAATTAAGAGGTTAATAATTATTAAAGCAGTATATTTATTATTTATTTATTAACACCTGCACGCAAATCATTCATAAACTAAACCATTAATAATTAATGAAACAGCTAAAATGCTGGCTTTAGAGTACATTCCACGATTAGAAAGCGCTGCCTGGGAAAACTATCTCCGATTCAATTATGCAGTTCCAAAGCTACCTGTGAACAGTGATAATATGTATCATTTCTCAACTGTTTGTTGACAGATGAATATGATGTGAATTGTATTTGATAATTTCAGTGTAATTTTCAGAAATTATATAATTTTTCAAGGGAAGGAGTGGTTTGTTTTGATTTTTATTGTTCACGATACTTCCAGGGTTAAACTATCAATAGCTGGTGCCTGCGGCTTCGCCTGCCATTATTAATTGACTCCAGGATTTTTAAGAAATTTACACTGGCAGTTTATTAAAAATGTTTGTGGTTCAGAGCTACGAAAATTGTAAGTAAAAATAAAATGAGAATATTTGTTCATTGTGTTCATTTCACTTAGGCCTTATATAATAAAGAAACGGTTTTCCTAATTTTGTACTCTTCGTGAAAGTTCAGACTGTGAGAGACGAACATTGCCGAGTATACCCGATGTCTCACGAAGTGAGGGAGCAAGCACTCTATTTAGGGCCGTTGAATTGTATAAGAGTAGATGTTTTCATGTCAGTAGGTTTTTGTTACACATACAGACATGCAAACAATTATGATATGATATTTATTTTACCAAGAAAATTACAAGAGAGCAAGAGAGTCTACTGGATTCGACACTTGTCATTTTACCAGTAGACATCTTAAACAACACCGGCCGCTGTGTTTAATCCATGCAAACAGTTACCTACTCATATTAACTGTAAGTGGGTGTAAATCTGTTTGTATTGTTGCAAAAAGGAACAATGGAGGGCACTTGTAGAGCTCGCTTGAGTAGCCCGCATGTTAGGAACATAAGTGACGGCGAGGTAGAGCTAGGAAGGAGCTACGTCGTTATTTGTTGAATGGGTTTTAGAAAATTGTTTCTTATTACAGCAGTGAGACCACACAATTTGCATAATTAAAACAAAGATTTTTCGCCACACTCAGTGAATCAAAATGTAAGCGCTTCAATCAACCTGTTCTCAATGATGATACTTATTGTTCGCGCAAGCTACAGGTTTTACTAGCATTTTTATACATGTCTACTTAGTCTTTCTATTCAAACTCTCTGTTAAATCTATTTGCATTAGCTCAGCAGTTTTCAGCGGATTGATACGTGTTCTTACCGCCTGTTCTCTGGCCTCGTGCCACAGCAGGTGCAAGCTTGAGATGCCTCGTGCATATATTACAGCGTCACGCCAAGTTAGTCAGATTAGTCTCACATGTAGCAGATGTGTGGATCGCTATTCCAGATTCGCGCCATTACAAGACAATAGCCATAGTGGTTTTGCTCTTAAATCGCGAATAAGTGCACAATACTTTAAGTTACAAGTATTATCGTGTGCGAGTAATTAAATTACACTAATTACAGTAATTTCCTTAGTAACAGCTTCCTAGATTCTTCTTAAAGCTCGTATATAGTTCGATAGCATTGTGCAATCCAAGCGTTCACATTGAATCAGCTAAACAGTGTATTATTCTCAAGATATCAATATTAAATCATTCTAAACGGAATACAGCAATTATTCCGAGTGTTTTGATATAAGAATTATTACTGGCATAAATACAGAACATTTATCGCCACGTGGCCGAAGTTACGCGCCAAATCTCAGTACATTGGTTATTACAGATTACGCAATCTCATTTCAGATTATCTGTTATTCATTTTCTAATTCAGTTAATTCAGTGCATTATTTAAACCTATATTGTGTGAATAAAAGTTCCATAGTTTTTGTTACATGTTAAAGGTTTGTTTCCAATTGCATCCATGGATTCCTGAATCCAGCAACCTGCTTTATAAGTCCACCTAGCTCTCCTCCTATTTTTATTATTATTGTTTTAAACAATAATTAGTCCTCCGCTACCAGAGATTCTTTTAACATCCTTTCCTATCATTTTCCCTCTGCAGCAAGGTTATATGCCGTTCTTGTACCCAACACTTATTGTCCAGACAAAACTCTTTAGGTATTAAGAACTTGGACTATCGCACTACGAATTGTGCTCGCCATTGAACGCCAAAGTAAAAAGAAACAAATACCATATATGCCCGAATACTACCTGCCCCTGAATAATACTCGCACCCAAATTTTTCGAAACAAAATTTTGAAAAAAAAAAACTATAGGCCCATATATATAGAATTATTTAAACAGTTATAATTAACAATAAATAACATAAAAGAATTAAATATGGTAGGCTAAAATGTAATTATAGAAATAATGTGCATTGTGACAGCCAGCCGAAATCTCACAGTCTTTTACGCGCAACGTAACACTATCAACAACAACAACTCTCTTCATCCGTGAATCCAGCTGTTCTGCGGGAATCACACGCGATGACGTGCATCCGACACAAGATTAAAGTTGTGTGGAAATTCACCAAACTTTTCCCGAATTAGTGGTTCTGCTTGTACTGCACTGTTTTCTTGGCATCTCTATGCAGACCGTATGCATAAGAAAGTGTCTTTCTTTGTTTCATTTTCCTCTCATTACAGCTTCGCTACTCTTATACTATACTGTGATGCTACTACAAAGCATTCTGATATATCGAGCCAATAAGGTACAAAATTGTTGAAATTCGGATGAGAGGAGTACAGTATTCAGATAATACCCACACACTAGTTTTTCGTTTGTCGGCCGCGGTGGGCTAGAGATAGCTTACCCACCTCTAGATCTGAAGGTCGTGGATCATACCTGGCCGCTGTCGATGGACTTTTTGGATGTAAAAATTCTGGGCTCGGAGTCCTCCGGGAGGGACTTTGAACTGGGGGGCCCATGTCATAGATTTACGGCACGTAAAAGAACTCCAAGCCTAAATTAGAGCCTCTGGACAAAATTTCTCGGTCCTTTCACATGTAAGTAATAGGGTCAATCGGGGCTAATATGATACACACAAAATAATGGGGTAATTATGATACACTAAAAAAAATAAGGGTTATATTACCAATAAATTAATTTTAAAATTATATTCCAAGAGTTAATTTTATCTACTTGTTAGTCCCATATATGAAGAAATATACAGCATAATATTTAATAGTGAAAAAAAATTAAAACTGCAGGTACTTATTTTTTGCCTAAAAAACTTTTATATTTTGATTCGGAACTTTTCTCATACATTGAATGCTAATGAAGATATTTTAAATTCAAAAGCATCATTATGTTCATGAAAAAATGGGCTATTTTTGCATATAAGAATCCTTCCTGAGGTGTTAAAAGTCAATGAGTTATAAGGTGTTGAAGTTAGGGGGCTAATGTGATACATATATTGGGGCTAATATGATACAGCCCATGGGGTAAATATGAGACACGTATACAGGTAAATCGAACAGAACCCTAAACAAAAAGCGGTGGCGATTAGATCCTGGAGCGAAAGTTGTAACTTCAGAAGAATGGATCACATTAGAGAATGATAAAAATAAAATAAAACAGAGGAAGAGGACAGTCCAAGATGTACAAGAAACAAGCGATGAAGATCTACCAACTAAATTAACGAGTCAAGATGATGATGCAGATGATGTAGACCTCCTTGAACCTCAGGCTGAGGATTTTGAAACAATGGAGAGTCCAGAAAGTGTTAAAACTGGTGATTTTTTGTTGGCCTCTTTTAAAGGTGGAAAAAGAAACAGCACCACTTATAGGTATGTCGTAACGGTTCTCCAAGTGTTCGCAGATAATGAATTTGAAGTCATGGGACTGTAAACTGTGAATGACAAAACAACTTTTCAACAGAATGAAAAAGATGTGTCTGTGATAAATAAATCAGCTGTGTTGGGGAAACTGCCTACACCAAACATGACTCTGCTTGGAAATCGTTTTAAGTACTGTTTTGACAAATCTGTAGACGTGTTTGAGCAGTAGTTACAATTACTGTAGAATTGCTTGCCTCAGGAACACTGAAACATGTTTAATTTTTTTTTTCATCTTTAGTGTGAGTTTGCTTAATTTTTAATACCTCTGTATAATTTTTTCTTTTGATTCTTACAGATCTAGGCAACGTAGAAAAATTAAATATTTTCATCTCTTAAAAATGGTTTTATATTGATACCAGTATCTCAGGAATCCCTGTTTCAATTTAAACCAAACTTTGCCTGATAATACATTAGACACTAGGTGTATCACAAATACCCCAGCCACCTCTCCATCTCACATAGCATGTGAAATAATTGGCTGTATCATAAATGCCCCATCTATGTATCATAATAGCCCCATTTACTGGGGCAAATACGATACACAGTTTTCTTTTTTTCTCAAGAAATTCTTAAAATTTATGTTACTCTGAGTTGCACTGTTTGAAAGAACAAGGTAAGTTGTACATTTCAGTATTTTTAAAGTTACTTTAACACTATAAATTAAGAATTCCATCACAAAAGTTTGTTTTTTTGTATCATATTAGCCCCGATTGACCCTACCTTAGTTTCCGGAGGGGGTTTGAGAGGCGATGGGCTTACAACCTCTGCCCTCTCTTGGAAATTAAGGGTAACAAAATTAGTGTAGGTAATGAAACCTCCACTTGGAGGCCCTATGCCCCACCATAGGGGTTACCGGAAAAAGTCAGTCAGTTTTTCATTTGCGATTTAAAAAAAAAAATGCAGGTAGTAATCTAGTATGTATGGTATTTTTGTATATTTTGGCTGTCTAGACTTACTGGTCTATTTCTTATTGTAGGAAGGTTAACCAATGGTGTAAGAATGATTATCTGATAACAACAAAACTGAAGGTCTGGCTGAAAGGTGTTGTTGATAAGGCAATTGAGAAATTAGATCCTAATGAGGTAAGTCCTAATGAGGTAAGTCCAATGAGGATTGAATGATCAAATTGCATGGACTATTGAACTGCAAGATTCTAAGATATATATATACCTAAGCATTCATGAACTACAGATTATTGTCTCTGTGGGACATTACATGTGAATATTATAGGATAAAAATTTCTCTGATACTGGGACTTGAACCCAGGACCTTTGGCTATTCGTGCCAGTGCTCTACCAACTGAGCTAAGCCGGAGTTCAATTCACAGCACCAGATGGAACCTCTCTCCTATGACTAATTGCCCTAATGGTCTACCTCACAGACAAGTTATGTCATATGCAGTACAGTGAGCACACTAAGTAGTGATTTTTGTGACCGGGCTCCCACTGTTATTGTACAGTTGTACACATGTCAGAGAGCATACAGAGTGCATGTAGTGCATGAATTGAAAGAACATATATCTCCCAAAGGTACTCTGTAATTTTCCATCGTTGCACATGTTTGCTATTATCAGTTTAGAAGTTATAAGTCTTTTAGGGCCAATTGTATAAACAGTTTGATCTCGGATCAGAGACTAAACTGATCTCAGTTCATGCTGAACTCTAAAATTTCTATTGTATAAACACTAATCTGAGAGAAATTCGCACTGAACTAGGATCAATTTTGACTGGAGAAATTTCTCTAATCAAACTCGATCTCAGTTGAAGGGTCTGTTTTCTTATTTGAGCCACATGTTCAGCTCATTATCAACATAATATTAGGCCTACCTGTGTGGTTATGATAACTATCAAAAAATACTGTAGTTGTGCATATATAGGCTATGCTAGGCTCCTTATAATGCAGTGTAACATAACTCTACAATATAACCTCTATAAATTGCTTATTACCAGGGGCCGGATTCCAATGACATGTCATCTTTTTATTGATGCGGCATAGACATTGCCAACTTGTAGATAAATCCTTATCAAGGCCTCTAGATTATAGAAATACATTTTTATTGGGTAATTTTTTGTCATTTTTATGCCATTTTATACTTTTAGGGCATTTATTTCAATTTTAGATAATTATTTTGTCATTTGCTTCCTTATTTAGTCATTTTCATGTATTTACATTGAGTCTAACTTTTTTTCGTCGCTAGCGGTGCTGTCTTTAAAGTGTTGTTTGTTTAATGCAAGAAGGAAACATTCTGTGTTGAAGTATTGTGGTGTCTCTGTCGGAAATAGGAATCAAAGAAACCCCAAAATTTTGTATTATATTACTATTGTTATTAGATTGACTTAGCACCAGAGTATGCCACCTGCTTGTATTTGAGAGTGCTTATCAATAAACAATAATATAATCCGGCAGACCACAAAAGAAATGCCGAAGTTTGACTCGCCAGTGCCTTAGTGCCAGTATAAATTTCTGTGAGGAAAGAACATTCACAACAGTACAGTTATTCACAGTTTCTAGAATTATGTACAAATTAGTCTATAACTTTGTGTGTACAATAATAATTTTTTATAAGTAGAATATATGTTTTTAGGTCTTTTTTGTAATTATTATTAAGTCATTTTCTTTAAAATTTAGGGTCATTTTATGTCATTTTTCAAAGAATTTTAGGTCAGAATCCGGGCCCTGCTTATTACCAACTCATTCCAATTCTCACATATTTCATGATGATAAAAATGATTAATTTTTTATTTTGTCTTAAGCAATTGCTTTCTTCATTCTCTTTTTTATGTGACCTTTTAATTCTTTCAGAACTGAGATTTTACATTGAAATAAGGCAGCCATCAGGTAAAAACTTCAGTGGGCCTTAAGTTTAAAATTGATAGAGAAAAGTTCAGTGGAATACCTGGTTTCCATAAATTACAAACATACTGTAACGGAGGAACAAAAAACCTCAGGTTTTACATAAAACATTACTCTATTAATCTTACATCTCTGCTTTTATACAATTCTTGAGACGAAACATTTATACGATAGTAGCTGTGAAAATGTTAAGCTGATTTATATTGCCAGAACTGAAATCACCAGAACATTTCTAAACACATTTTGCTACTGCACGAATGTTATTGCATCCGTCTTTTTGGATCCAATAATGTCTTTATATTTTCCCAATCGGGACATCCTCATCCTGCTTGGAAAAATTAAGGGAACGATCCTTTTTCTGCTTAATTTTGATCATATTTTCCCTTCCTTTCGCACACACCCAGTCTGAATAAGAAGGAAAACAAATTAACAAATCTCTCGTCTCTCGATATTCAGCTGTTTCTGAGATGTTGCCAAGCGCTCTTGTATGAACTGGGATCAAAATAGAACTTCGATTAGTTAATCTTAGATTAATGTTACACAATACGACTCAAGTCTGAACTCAGATCATTTGCTGAACTTAGATCATAATTGATCTCCAGTCAGTGATGTTTTACCTTAAAGTTTTCAGTTTTATGTGGATCTCACTATATACTACTACTATTAATGGCATTACAGCCCATTTTGGGCCCTGGCCGCTGACAAGACTCTGCTCCATTCGTCTCTATCCAGTGCCCTCCTTCTCCATTTTCTAGTACCAAGTTTCCTTAGGTTCTCTTCTACTCCGTCCAGCCACCTTGATTTAGGTCTACCTATTCCTCTGCTTCCTTCAGGTTTTTGTAGGGTGAGCTTCCTAACTGGGTTATCGTCAGGCATTCTCATTATATGTCCTATCCAGCGTAATCTGGACACTTTGATTGTTTTAATAATATCGGGTTTAGCATATAGGGAGTACAATTCACTATTATAGCGGATACGCCAAGTTCCATTTTCACATTTTGGTCCAAAGATTTTCCACAGAATCTTTCTCTCAAATACCTGTAACTGTTCTTCAGTACTCCTGTATAGTGTCCAGCACTCACAGCCATAAATTAGGACAGGTTTTAGTAGAGTTTCGTACAGATTCAATTTGGTTCTTAGGCTCAAGAATTGGGAACTAAACTATTTCTTTAATCCATAATAGCACCTATTTGCAAGGGAGATTCGATGTTTGATCTCTCTATCCATATTGTTGTCATTCGTTACTATGGTTCCCAGATATTTGAAATGCTGAACAATTTCAAATTTATATTCCCCAATTTCCAACTTTGACGACATGGTGGGTCTCTTGGTCACTTGCATAAATTTTGTCTTCTCATTTACTTCCAAGCCCATTTTAGCAGCTGCCCTTGAAAGGGCAAGAAATGCTTCCTTGACAGAGGTCATGGTCTGACCCACTATATCGATATCGTCAGCATATGCGAGCAGTTGTATCGATTTATTATATATTGTGCCCTGTATTTCTAGTTGTGCATCTCTAATTATTTTTTCCAAAACAATATTAAAGAGCAAACAGGACAGACATTCTCCCTGTTTTAGTCCTCTACCTAAGGTAAAATGTTCTGAGAGGTCATTTCCATCCTTAACTCTGCATTTGACTGATTTTAAGGTTGCCTCAGTCAAAGAGATTAATTTCTTTGGAATTTTAAATTCGTGCATAGCTCTAAAGAGAGTTGATCTTAATACATTGTCATAAGCTGACCTGAAGTCAATAAACAGATGGAAGGTACTTATATTAAATTCCAAGGTCTTTTCAAGTATCTGTCTTAAGGCGTGGATCTGATTGCTTGTCGACATACTTTTCCTAAATCCACATTGATAGTTACCGATGATCTTGTCCATATAGTGGCACAGGTGCTGTAGTAGAACACCTGAGAAGACTTTATAAGATGTATTCAATAATGTGATTCCTCGATAGTTCTCACAATTTAACTTGTCGCCTTTCTTGAAGATAGGGCAAATTATTCCTTCCTCCCAGTCTTCTGGCATTTTCTCACTATTCCATACTAACGTCAAAACCTTTTGGATTCCATTTATTAGGTCCGGTCCACCTTCTTTAATTAGTTCCCCTGATATGCTGTCTGGTCCCGGGGATCTATTGTTCTTCAGTCTATTAATAGTTTGTATAACCTCTTCTAGTGTGGGCGGTGGCTGTTCAACCTCATTACCATGTTCTAGACTTCCGATAGTCTGTTCGTTCTCACTGTCTTGATCTTGTCTCCTAATTCCCATATTATCCTTTAAATATTCTTTCCATCTTGACAATACCTTTTCTCTGTCACTTATTATCTCTCCTTCCTTATTCCTGCATGCTGTAAGGTGGGGTGTGTTGTGTGTTGTAATATTCCCTTTTTTTTCTTCCTATGGATTTTCTTTTCGAGTTTCTTTATATTCTTTCTCTACTCTTCTGGTAAATTGTCCTTGGATCATTTTCCTGTATGCTATTTTTTTTTCTCAGTAGCTTTGTGGCACTCTTGGTCAAACCATTTACTTCTTTCTACCCCCTTACTTTTCCCAACTGTTTCCATGGCCGCTTCACATATTTCTCCCATTGGCATGAGTCAGTGTTATTTATTCCTTGTTTGATTTTGTCTCTGTAGTTTTGTTTGATTTCTGGTATTTGTAGTTTCTGTGAATCATATTTATAAAACTTATTATTTACCTTGGAGTTTTTAATATTTGAGATTCTGCACCTTAATTTAGATATTACCATAAAATGATCAGTGTCTGCGTTTGCTCCTCGATAACTACGGACGTCTAGTATATTACTGCAGTGCCTAGAGTCAATAAGGATATGGTCTATTTGGTTGAATGTATTGCCATCAGGGGATTTCCAAGTCATTTTGTGTACATTTTTATGTGGGAATAACGTCCCTGTTATATTCATTCTATGTGCTATTGCGAAATTTATTTGACGTTCCCCATTACTATTGCTATTGTTATGTAGACTATGGGGTCCAATATTTGGTTTAGCTTCTATCTCCTTTCCAATTGGCATTGTAGTCCCCAAGACAAATTTTGATATCAAATTTTGTGCATTCCTCGTAGACTTTTTCCAGGTTATCATAAAACTCATCTTTAGTGTATTCGTCTTTTTCTTCAGTGGATGCATGGACATTAATCAGAGAGTAATTATGGAATCTTCCTTTAAATCTTAAAACGCAGATCTTCTCGCTAATTGCTCCCTGTAACTATGAAACCTGTTCCGAATTCATGTTTGTCGCTATTACAGCTATAATATATTGTATCTTTTTTCCTTTCCATAATTCCATGTCCTAGCCAGCGTACCTCTTGTACTGCCGCAATATCCACCTTATATTTTTGGAGTTCATTTGTCAAATTATGAAGTGCCCCTCCTCTATACAGTGATAGAACATTCCAAGTAGCAATCCTCAAATCATATTCCTTTTTCATTGCAAGGACGTTTTCCTGTGAGAGACGTCCGGCTTTCATCTTGTGCAGTTTCTCAACGATAATGGTTTTACAAGGATGAGGTTGTCAGCCTCAAGCCCAACCCCCAACCTGGAGGACCAGGTTATTTGATTTCGGGGTTTTCTTCCCCTAGATCAGTTGCTTTCTCTACATCTACAGAGCCTGATCTGCCCCTCCCTAACTTAAAGTGTCTCTTCCGCTGCCTCCGCCATTGGGACTCTCACTCCTCCTCTGCCTTCAGCACCGTTGGACCACCTCTTCTGAGTTGCTTCTTAGTCTGGATCCTCCCCTATGACCTGTCCGGCATGGGAGGCCCTACCAGTAGCTAAGCTACCGCCGGCATAGCCCATAGGATCGTCGGACCACGCAAGCTCTCCCACCAACTACAAGGTCTTGCAACTCCCAGGGAGAGATCTCACTATATATTAGGGCTGAAAATCGATTAAAATTGCTAATCGAGTTAACGCTTGACTTTAATCGATTAATCGACTGATTAATCAACAAACAGGTCGGTATTTTAAACAAAACCAAAGTGTACATTTAATATTGTTTTACATATTTAATAACTACTACACTACAGATAATCAGAAGAAATCCTGAATTAATGAATACCATTATTAGTTAACTAGTGAAAAAAATATATACAAAACTTACATTTCCAGTTACTTTATCAGCCAAGACTTAAGACACGCGAGTTTGTTGACTAAACTACCCTTCAGGTTTCTGGATAACAGGAATTGTTTAGACACAATAGGCTGAATGACACATGATGTGCCAAGGCCGGAGAAGCGAGAGAAAGGAGTTTGGTCATTTGACCCATTTCTCGAAAAACTTTCTTCAGAATTCGACTAAACCGATTAATCGGAAAATGTAATTGATCGACGATTAAATGTTTAATCGATTAATCGGTACAGCCCTACTATATATATATATATCCATGTAATAATTGCCTGTTCTTTGCCCCTACAACAGATCCATCGATCAGAGCGTGGTCCTGGTCTAACCCTAAAGAACAAGAGGTTTGACATCGATCTAGTCCCTGCACTTCCTTTCAGGACAGAAGACTTGCCGGAGAAACAGATGGCTATCTTACTGAATTTTCGACGTCATGTTGAAGTGGAGAAGTTTGTGAGTACAATATTTGTACAAATAAAATCAGGTAAACTGATATAATCATATAACAAAGTGCCATAATGCTTTTGTTTAATCAGTGATAATTGCAATTATGATATGCAGAAAATAAGTTATTTTTGTGAAACTACAAAGTATGGTGTGAATAGCCTAATGTCAAGAATTACGAAAGTTTATAATGCACTCCCTGATAATATAAAAAATTCAAATTCCATTAGTATATTCAAAACCAATGTTCAAAAATTATTTTTAGATGAATACTTTAAGGTATAACTCAGAGCTATTACAGATGTTATTTATTCATGTAATGCACACTGTTAAGGTAAATTATACTGCAAACCAGCTTATCATAATGTTTTACCAACTAATGTATTAAGTTCTAACAACCAATGTTTTGAATTTTTACTTATTTTATGTATTATCATACTTATCCTTTGTATTATATGTATGTATATTGTAACAGTCCCTAAGCGCGAGCCTTATGGCTCATTGGGGCTAATTATGATGAATAAATTGAAATTGAATTTGTTATCGATTTTCGAATTAAGCTGCAGATCGGTTCATTAAGTAGGGCTTACGGAAGAACAAAGGTCTAAAGTTTGATAAGCATATGTAAAGGAATATGTGGGTAGTGTTATTTGTCAAAAGCTAACTCTATTGCAACTTCCAAAGCCATATATGAACACTGTAAAACAATATGTTGCCATGAGAAATGATTTGCATTTGATAAATTCAGTCTTAATATATTACTATCAAATAGGCAGTAAATTGGGCATTACTCCAGTACCGGTCAACCGATTTGATCCAAAATCCATAGGCTTTTCTCCATGAATGTTATAAATAAGTATACCAAGTTTCATGAAAATCCTATAAAGCATATTTGAGTTGTCGCGCATACAGACACATGGACAGACATTTTTCCATCCACCATACAATCTCATAAAATGCCATTCTGGCACTTAATAATAATTAGGATATGTCATTTTAAGAATCTTGAAAATGTAGGCTACAATACATGATTTGTAAACATAGGATAGTAAAGTACATACTCAAAATTCTAAAGTTATTCCTGTAGTTGGGAGAATAAATACCATATTTTACGGAAGATAAGACGCACTTTTTTACCTTGATAACAGTGCCTCGAAAGTTGGGTGCATCTAATGGTCTGAAGTACACTAAAAACAATTAAAATTATGGTGAATATTGCCGGAATACCATAGTTATAAACAAGGTGTTGTAAACAATTTATTGTTTGTAAACAATTTATCTTATTAGATAGTTACCAATTTTGGCACGGACTGTACATCAGTCCACTTGTCACAATCGTAAAATGAGGGCAGCTGGAAGCCAGGTATACGCCTACAATGCAAAAAGAAAGGAATGTTGAGTTCTTTTATACGAAAGGAGTTGTCTCCGCTGGGTGTTTTAAATTAAGGAAATTACCTCTAAACAGCCTTTTCCCGCTACACTTACCGTATTCTTAATTGAGGGTTAGAGGACGTAAAAGTATTTTCAGAGGGTAAAGTATTATGAGAAATCAGTTCAGTTGTTAAAATTTACGTGATACCACCTGTACAGAAGAGATTTTCGTACAATGCAGGTTTTAAGTTAGAAGTCAGACAATAAGCACTGAAAGTTGATTCCATTGTACAAGACTATAATTTGTTTATCAATGTAGTATATTATTCCCTTTAAAAAAATTGTTTAGAAGCACATAAATTTCTTTTCCTTAAATTTACATCCTAAATTCAAGGTGCGTCTTATAGTTCCTAAAATACAGTAAATCAATATAGTTGATGAGGAATGTTTCATTGTTATGGTAGCAGGACACGGTCTATAATTCCTTCAATTTGTTTCAGGGCTGGTTTCTGATACCAAAGATGCCGGGTCACTTGAGCAGTTCAAAAGACCGTGAGAACCAGTGGCGAATGTCACTGTACCCTTATGAAAGGGAAATGATGAAAGATCTGAATGGACTGAAACCAGGAATTAAGTTACTAAAGGTACAGTATATTTACATTCAAGTTTGCATCATCAAAACTATAAAAAGCTAACATGGAAGGAAAATATTGCAGAAATTGTTTTCTGTTCTGTTTAAAACGAGTGGGTACCAAATTTTTCAAAGAAGATGGAAATACAGTTGCCCAAACATTTTAAAATTTGTTTATGTAGACTATTTATATTTTATAGTCCTAGTTAGAAAGAAACGAAGCTCTGATTGTTGCAACAAGTGCAGCTTCATTCAGCACAGTTTTCTTTTTAACTTGTAGGACTATAAACATATGTCATTCTTTTGATTGGGACCAAATCTTACGAGGGTGGATCAAAAAGTAACGCACAATAATTTTTTTGCACGGCGTAACTAATTAGTGGTACTTACGAATATTGTTGCCGTAGATCGTAACTTGACATTCCCGCATGCAATCGTTGCTATGGAAGCAAAACAAATTTCCGTGCGGTTAAAATTACAAAAAGCACAAGTGCCGTAAGTAAAATCATCATAATACAAGCCTTTAATGAACCAAGGCCCCCTAGTTTGTGGCGACTTTAATAGGACAAATATTCGGTTCCCATAACAACAAACACGTGCGAATCACTTTCTGAAATATAACATCCATCTTCAATAGTGTATATACATAATGTTTTCAGCTAATATCTCAATTAATATAAATAAATTGATATAAATAATCATCGTGCAAAAAATAGCATGCAATACTTGTGCCGTAAGCGCATAACGGATCTCGGAAAATTGAAAAAACTCGGTGCAAGTGCCTCGTTTTTTCAAACTCTTTCCTTGATCCGTATGCACCGCTTACAGCACTTGTATCGCAATATACTATTTTACATAAAGTTTAATAGGTACTATTACAAACAAATGCACACATGAAGGGACATCTTTGGACTATTTTTCTATATAGTTGTCAAGTTTCTCAACACATTTTCCCATCGTGATACCAGTTTCAAAATACCCTGTTATTAGAAGTCCGTTCAGTTGGAGTACAGCCATCTGCGGACTTTTTTTTTTTTTTTTTCTTTCTTCTTTTTCTTCACTTCTGCATCTGACACAAAGCGTTTACTGGCCAAAATTTCTTCAGGGGGAGGTGTAGTGCAATATTTATGGGCTAAAGGGCATAACTAGAGTGAAATTTACAGGGACATGCGTGGGGATGACTGTATGGACCATAGCAATGTCCCCAGGTGGTGTGCATTCTTCGAAGATGGCCGATAACCTTACATTTTTTTGGTCCCAATATTTTTCAAAACTGACTCTTCAATAGCGAAAAAACAATCACATTTTCAGCCACTTTTTCACTCATAACTCGTGAACAAAAGAGAAATAAAAATCCAGCTCCGAGGTGCATTCGGAGGTGTTGAAGAGTATGTTTATTTAAATACTTAAATTGCTTGTGGAATAAAATATAACAATTTTTTTCTTACAGTTGTATAGAGATCGCCAACATTTCAAAAGGTTTTCAAGTTATTTCATAAAGACAGTGTACTTACATGAAATACAGGAGAGAAGTGAAGATTTCTGGATCAACAATAATCATGGCTTCATTTTTCTTGAGGTAAGAATTTCTTTTTATGGAACTAGACTGCATGTTGAAGGTAGTGGTGATATGAGGCATGCTCGGAAACTGAGTGCCTAAAGGGAATAAAAACAAGTAATGTTTCCAATCTTTTGTTTTCTTTGCATTGGCCCCATTTTAATCTTTCTTTTCAACGTAGTTTCCACAATTATTCAGAAACTTGTCAAAGTTTTACAACAGTTTTTTTGCACGATGTAACTAATTAGTGGTACTTACGAATATCATTGCTGTGGATCGTAACTCGATATTCCCGCATGCAATCTTGTTGCTATGGGAACAAAACAAATTTCTTTGCGGTAAAAATTACAAAAAGCACACTGTGCCATAAGTAAAATCATAATACAAGCCTTTATGGACCAAGGCCCCCCAGGACGAATATTCGGTTCCCATAACAATAAACACATGTGAATCACTTTCTGAAATAAACATCTATCTTCAATAATGTATATACATAATATTTTCAGGTAATATCTCAATTAATATAATTAAATTGATATAAATAATCACCGTGCAAAAAATAGCATGCAATACTCGTTCCGTAAGCGCATAACGGATCTCGGGAATTGAAAAAAAAAAAACTTTCCTCGATCTGTATGCACCGCATACGGCACTTGTATCGCAATATACTATTGTACCTCTGTGTCATAGAGCAATACCATCTGCAATGTTTTGGCGTTACAATCCTCATGAAAACGCTGACCAATAAAATACCTTTTCCGATAAAGAAAGAAATTATACGAAGGCCATCCATAAAGTAAGTTTCCATGATGCTGTTTACAGATACAAAACACAATTTCATGAAAATGTTTATTGCAACAGATACAGCAAGTGTTCAGCTATTTTTCAACATATTCGCCACTGGAATTGATACTTTTTCATTCTGTAGGACCAACATTTGAATATCTGTGTCGGGGAAGTCTGTCACCTGGAATTTTAATCATTTTGTGACAACCATTTCTGCCTCTTTCATTCTCTGTCATTTCTTGAGGTGTAGGAAAAGATGAAAATCACTGGGAACAAAATTCGGGCTGTAGAGTGGATTTTTAAACACCTCCCAAGAAGTCTCCCCCAGAAGTTCGGCTGGGAAGAGTGTACTGAACAGCTCAGTGAACATAATGTACTCACAATCTTCAGATTTAAAGAAGTTCTATTGGAGCGCATATTAAGTTTATTTTGGAAAAGCCATGTTTACATTCACCAATAGCAGTAAGATCTTTTGCTACAAAATTAACTCAAGGGTATTGATACATGGACTGAACTGTACCGGCAAAAAAAAAAGCACTAGTTACAATTACCGTATTTACCCGATTATAAGACGATCCTGAATATAAGACGACCCCCCTATTTTGAAGAGGCTTTTTGAGATTTTTTATTTTCCTGAATATAAGACGACCCCTATTTTGAAGAAGATTTTTGAGAATTTTATTTTTAGCAAATTCTGGTTTTGAAGCTACGCTCTGCTTCCCCCACCACACCTACTAACCACTGCCACATGTATCGATGCGAGGCAAGTTGCTGACTGAGCTGGGGTCCACTACGCAATCGGTTGCTGACCCCCTCACCTCAACTCAGCTTTCGGTGGCCGGTCAGCCCTAAGAGTCAACAACTCTCCATTCATGAATGCAGCTGGGCACGCGCAGAACACGTGTGCTGCGGCAATGCAGCGGGTTTCCCCACGCAAATGATGTGTGTCCGAGCCAAGGTCAAATTCACCGAACTTTACCGAACTTAATTTTTCCTGAAGTCGTGCTTCTGCTTGTACTGTAACAGGACCTTCTGGTCCTGACTGCACTGTTACTTGCGTGGCGTCTCTATGCGTAAAGCTTTTGTTTGACCACCATGTGGAAAAGAAAGCATCTTCATTGTCTCGATGCGTAAATAAAGGCGAGAGAAAAGTTACGACATGAACTTCAAATTATTTTTTCATAACTACCCTTCAAAAATTCAGGGTCGTCTTATTTTCGGGCCAATACAGTAATAATTGTCAAACAAAACCAGCCGTATGCAACTTGCCTATAATAGTAATTAAAACACTCGTAAGAAAATTATGAAAGTCCCTTTCCTCACTTCATTAGCATACCCATGTCTTAATAAATGCTGTTATAGGCTTCTTGCATATTGTACTATTATTTACTTTTTGTTTGGTTATTGTTCAATTTTTATTTCATTTTTGTTTAGTTATTTTATTTTTATTTTGTTTCTTTCATTTTTGTTTGGTTGTTATTTTTATTTATTTTATTTTTGTTTGGTTATTATTTTGTTTTTATTTTGTTTCTTTCATTTTTGTTTGGTTGTTATTTTTTATTTCTTTTATTTTATTTTTGTTTGGTTATTATTTTATTTTGATTTCATTTTTGTTTGTGTATGTAATGCTTTTCCAGATGTTGAGGGTATTAGAGAGGCAAATGGGACAGAAAGGGAGAGAGATCCCATACTTCTGGGATGAAGATCACAACCTTGTTGGTCATATGTCTGTCGGCTTCAAACAGGAATTGCACAAAAGTTTGACCGAGTTTAAGAGGGAGTTAGAGGATGCTGTCAGGACACAAGATGCATCCGAAGCTACTAAGAGAGTACTGGAAAAAATGTTCAAATGCAAATTGACATCAGGGAAAGCCAAACTGGTTTCTGATCTCCACAATAGTTTGAGTGAATTGTCCCTCACTTAATTTGTCAACACTCGAATTGGGATCCGGGATGACAGGTCCACTGATCTCAAGGCCATTTTCTACTAGAGATGGGTTGATACCATTTTTTCAATACTCAATACCAATATAGAGAATCCAGAAAATAAGTATCAGTTTTGTTGAAAGAGTGATTTTACTAGCAACGTTTTTCATATAACATATTTGTTACATATTACCAAAGCAACCCATATTATCCTTATTAAAAATAGTCAACTTATAAACACTTATAGCTCCACTTACATCTCATTTTTATGGACTAGTTTTGGGAAAAACCATCAGTCAACCAGTAGCCAAGACAGAATGATGGTTTTCCCCAAAACTAGTCCATAAAAATGAGACGTAAGTGGAGCTATAAGTTTATAAGTTGGCCATTTTTAAAATGATTCGATAGCTTTACTCTTCCTTCTTTGTTTGTAACCCATATTATGTTTTATTTTTTTAAATCATCCTTTATTTTGCTTTATTTTTTATAACGTAATTTTTCATACAAATAAACTTCAGTGTCTTAAATGGATTTTTTAATACACGCTCTCTAAAACAATATAAAACACACTTATTTTGTTACTGAAGAAGTAAGTAAACACCCTTAGCAAAAAATAATTTTTTTCTGAACTGGCATGCCCATCAAATTGCCCGTAGCAAATATGTGCCATTTAAAAAGAAAGAAAGAATACATTTATCACCTCGAGACAAACTGCTGTGGTGTTTACAAGAAACATGAATTAAGATGAACTATGAACACTTGGCAGAGATTCTCAAATAAAAATGACTGTCTGTTGTTTAAAAGTAATGGAAAGCTCCTCTCTACCTCCACCAAAACATGACCTAAAATGCCGAGAATGACCTAAAAATTGCCAAAAAATTACCTATCTCTTGAATATGACGAAAAATGTTAAATAAAGCAATAAAATGCAAAAATAAATTGACCTTATTTAATCAATTATTTCATGATACGCATTTATATACAGGTTGTTAATGAATAATACTGAAATATTTTACCTGTGTACAGCGGGACGTAGACAAACTTTTATTAGGATATTTTTGCTCTATGTCGTAAAATGTGTATGCTACAGGGCATTAAAGTTATGAGAATTTGGTGCTCATAAGTCAATAATTAAGCGAAATAGGCTTAAAATTTTCATTAAATTAATTTCATGCCTTCTTAGTGATCGATAAAAACCTCATTCTTGGTCAATCATAACCAGCTATATCATCATTTAGAGTTTTCATAATCTGCAAAATTTACAGCCTAATCAAATGGCTGACCATCACTGCATTAGTTTTTATTATTCATAACTCCAGTGTTAACAGCGAAGTTCATTTGTTTTTCATTCTTTCAAACGTTAAAGTCAGTGACGGCCATACCCTGGGAGATTTTATGCTGTAACAGGAAAAATTGAATCCCTAGAACAAAAATCTCCTAATAGAAGTTGCTTGTCTATGTCCCCTCTATACACAGGTAAAATATTTTGGTGTTACTCATTAACACACTGTATATTTGAGCTATGTTTTAACCTACATTAAAAAGATGCAGAATCATCAAATGCCGTACCCTAGTTATTTCATTATGCATGGACTTCTGTCTAGTCTATTAGGGTTGAAACAATGGGCTTGCTGTCTGTAGACTTAGAAATACCTGGACTTGTGAGGTTATGTGGACATATCATCCCTGATCTTGCATTAATGTAGGACACTCTGATGTTTTATAGCACGTGTTGAAATGTTCCTGACTGTGTTTGCATTATATATTTTTATTTTATTTTGTTTTGTACTTAATTATCGATGATCGTGTGAAGTTTTGTTGATCTTGTTCAGCTGTTCACTTGGGCTATCGCGTGCGATCACTTCAAAGCAGTTTATATTGTGTGAATGCACTTACTCGTGACTTCAGAATTTACACTCTTTCAAGTATGATGCACATTTAGGGATCCCAGATTCTGAGAAAAAACCAGGATATCTAAATGAAATAATGAGAGAGGGATTGTAGGTGAGGTTGCCAACTATTGAAAGTAGAAATAAGGGATAATTGGGAGTGAAAATCTATAATAGTAATTGAAAGTGTATGTCTGTGTGCGAGCCCAGCAAAATCTACTGCATGCAGAGTTCTGAAATTTTAAACATAGATGATCTGAAAGGTGGTCGAATGCACCTTGAAGCCGGATTTTTAATTTTCACTTTCGTTGGTGAGTTATGAGTGAAAAACTGGCAGAAAACGTGAATCTTTTGCACTAGCATAGCATCAGTTTACAGTAATACATTTAATTTGTCAAATCAATTGCAGGTGGCTTTGTTTTTTGTCATAATTTGGAATTAAAAGCACTGTGATTTTTTGAATATATCTCATGGAATTATCGATTGCTTCAATTCAATGAGCTCACCCTTAGTCATTTCATTTGTTTATAATGTCAAGGCAAGCACATTTTGTGCAGCATAAACGAATGGTCATTTAAAGTACTGTATTAGTATTTTCTATTATAAAAATATATGTGTTACATTAACAATACCAACATTCTTGCCATTACAAAAAGACCTCATATTTGAGTTCCCTAGCTCAAGAAAACCTGCATAGTATGTTTTGTCCAAATCGTTCAATATTTTTCCATTTAGGCATGCATTCATTCTCCCCTTCTGTCCCCCTATGTTAAAAAAATCAGATCTCTGCGAATCGTAAACAAATGAATAAAAATAGCAACCGAGCAAGGCCATCTTGAATTAATTTCACAATTGAATACTGTTTTCCACAACAATCGAATTGCTCGTGTGTTTCTTATGGAAGGTATTTTATCTCCTCAAACATTTGATTTTTTGCATTAAAAATCAAAATTTTCCAAAACCCTTTCTTTGTGAGCACTTACATTATGAAACAAAGGTACTGTCAAAATTTCAAGTGTCTATCTATTATGGTTTAGGCTCCACGTTGATTCTCTGTCAGTCAGCCAGGACAGAGCCCCTTGTATATACAGTAGAGTAGAGTCCCGAAAACTCGGCACTCGATAACCCAGCAGTCCAGATAACTCGGCCACACCCTGGCTGTTGAAACCGTCCTTCAGTATTTTGAACAACAAGGTGCGTCAGTAATGGACTTACTGTTCCTCTGTTGTCTTCATGATGAAGCAGCAAAACGCAGAGTGCAGTGCGGAAAACAACAGGATATTACGCATTTCTTAAAAAAATGTAGCCAGATTTTGCAAATTCAGCTAGTTAATTTTTATTATAGACAGCTTATGCCTTTATGGCCTTATGTATTCTCAAGCAACCAATACATACAAGTACTGTTTTTCTGAGGAAACACTCGTACTTATTCTTTTTTAAAACCTTTCCCAATAACCCGGCATTTTCACACACTCGGCCACCCTCCGGTCCACATTAGGCCTAGTTTTAGGGGATCTACCATATAAGAGATGGTGTCCAAGTCAGATAATTTAGATTGAATCTTATTGCTGCTATGTTTCTCTATCGCTTTGATTAGTAGAACATCTGCTGGAGATGCCTCCTCACCCTCACCCCTCTAATAATTGTCGCTGATATAACAAAGAGGTCTGCTTAGTACTTGCACATCATCTGGTCATGTCACGCTATATTCCTGCGAAGAAGTCGTACTACTATCTACAAAGCAACTTGCTTCACACAAGTCATTTCCGGATAGTCCTTGTAATATTCTTCCAAAGTCTATCATTTTCAGTCGAAAGCTTTGATTAAGAAGAAATTTCAATTTTCACTGCCTCCTAGTAAGAATTAAAATATCTAGTACAGTCATTTTCTGAGCCTTTTACCTAGAATCGAGAAAGTACAAACTGGGAATTGCTCAGTGTTACCTTTTTTTAATTTTATTTTTATTTTTTATTATTACAAATACGAATGAGAGTTACGTTCATATAGAGTGGGTATACAGTAAAACCTCCTTTTTACTCTGTAAAACCTGTAATGTTGTATATTGCAAAATTTAATACATGAAAATAAATATAGGTACATATGTTCACTATTTAAAATAAATGGTGCTAAATATGTTGCACAAACTTTTTCACATATACATGTTGGTTTGCTGAGGTCGACGAAGGAAAGTTGACGAAAGAAACATGTATGTACCATTCAAAAATGAATGTACAACCTCCAGGTTGATTAGATTTAGGGATTTTACAAAAGTTTTAATATAATGTTCTCCTTGCAGCATAATACATATTGAATGAATAAATAATTGCTCTAAACTTTTCTGTAGATTTAGATGGTATTCAAAGTTGAGTCAGAGAGCCCAAGCTTTTTCGCCAACTGAACATATGTTCTGACATGTGAATCAATACGACATAGAATTTCCAACTTTTCTTGCCATGAAATGCATTTTCTATTGTGTTTCTTCACCTCCATGATACCACCAAAGATCATGCAACACGAAAATACCGACGTTGCTTTAACTTGACGATGAATTATGCTATATGAATAACTACTGTATAATAAAACGCACCCCCACAAAAGAAACAAACTTCACCTGTACTAATGCAAAATAGCATCTGACACCACGTCTAAGAGAGTTGGCAACAGAGCAGAAAATTTAGTTATGTGAAAGTGGTTCTTCATCGGAAATCAATGCTGCCAGCAGGAAAATATGTAAATGGCAGAAAATACAACTGTTTACAAGTTGTTAATGGCCGGAACACTATGTATTGTCGGTATAGGATAAAAGACGAGACCAGTGGAGATTTATGTAAATGGCAGGAACATAAAAAGGGGGTTTTACTGTAAATATATAAATTATTATTATGTGATTTTTTAATGAGTTTGTATTCATAGTGTTATAAGTTGGTATTGCCATCGTACAAAAGTGCAATTATTTAGTCTGAATATATTATATCGTCCATTCCTTGTCTAAGTTCCAACTCATATAAGCATTCCATTCATGTCATTATGCCAATGTAATAATTTAAAGACTTTTCTTGATATTTTCTTATAATTTTGTTGTATTAAACGTAAATAGCTTAAATCAAAACATGATATTGAAGACGACTATGTTTATTATATATATTTATACTAACTTGACATGAATCAAGCGACATGCCGTTACTTAATTATAAACACTTCGTTGCTTCACTTATTATTTTTGTAGGACAGGTTTCAAGGATTCTCATCGCCATTTTCAGATACAGTGTCAACTGCCAAATCTTTCAGGGAGAACCTGATGCGTAACTGGTGTTCTTTTTATGAACTTCTTGATTAGACTGTCTTTTTCTAATATTCATCAATGAGTTTTCAAATTTTTTAAACAATTTTTAATGGTTCATACTGAGGGATTAAAAGGCTGGATTTTAAAATGTTAGTACTATTTTTCGATCATTTTAGTTAAGTATATCTGATTCGTCTTCAGTAGGGTATATAGATAACTCTAGCACTCTACGTTTTTTGTTTTTTGTCGCACTGATTCCAAAAGGGGATGGTCATTGAACCCACTAGATAAAATGACTTTTAGCCTTTTACCTGCTGTAGCTGTCGCTGTGACTGAAGATAATTTTTAAATAACTGAGGAAAATTTCAATAAAATAGCTGTGTTTTACAAGTGATGTTTGTGACACATGGATAACAATCTGCAGTTTTTATCATTGAAGCATTACTGTGAACTTGTATTTTATAATTGTCATCTCTTTGTGAGCACATTTGAGAAAATTTCCTTGTGGTCACGGCCACAGCAGCTAAAAGGTTAAGCGAGGAAAGTGCACATTGTATTATTTTACTAATTTAAAATTGATTTTGTGAACTTTAGAACATATTTTTCAAATTGTTTGATTTTTGCTTCTTTCATTTCAGTTCTGTTGAACTGATACTAATCTTTTTATTTGTTGTCATCAAATAAATAACACTAAAAACAAAGTTATGTTACTATTACAGTGTTTCTCAAACTTTTTTCGCCATGGAACACTTCGTTTAAGGGAATATATATGGATAACTTGTTCTCACAGTAAAAAGATAACTTTTTTATGATACCTTAAAATAAATGTTACAATTTTAAAACACGTTTAAACTGTTTACTTACTGAAAGTTTTTTTACCATGTCCTTCTAGCTTAGAGATCTGTTTTTTCATAAGTGATATAATTTAATTTTCAAAATCCAATTACCAAACAAGTTTCTAAGTCATGTGGTAAAATTGCAATTTGGAGATTCAGCTGATGTGCATGCTAAATTAATATCAAACTGAAATACGTTATTTTATTATTGTTGAGCCATCCATGATACTGAACGCCAATTTTATAATAAACAGGGGTGACGGTATAGCTGCTCTTAAATGTCACGACTAGCAGAATGAAATGGTTGGTTCTCGATAAACGTTGGACGTCAGCTATAGAGTACATCTAAACTAACGAAATTTCAATTACAATTTCAATTTTATGCCATAAAGTCTACTAAGACAATTGCAGACCCTTACACATGCCACATGGAACACTAATGTTCCGTAGAACACAGTTTGGGAATCACTGCACTATTGTTTTCTATAGTATTGGAAAAGCAATAACTCAAAAAGATGTGATTCGGCATAAATAATCTGAAAAACCCTTTTTGGAATCGTAGAGTGTTAATATTGGATAACTTGAGAATTTTGTATGCAAATACAGGGTGCGGCAGAAAGAAAGCCCCGATTTGGGAGATAGATATCTATGTGGTGGGTGGGGGTAAAGGGGCGGGGTGAATATTGCCGAACAGCAACTTAGGTGCCGTTTTAGTTTAAACCTTGGCTTGGTCAGGAGTGCATCGCGCTTAAGCCGTAGAGCAGTTTATTCAAAATGGTGAGTCGCCGACAGCAACACAGCGCAAGAACGCAGCGTGCTTTTTGCATACATTTCGGGCTCAAAAGACAGGACATCTGAAAGCCAAAGTGTACCATCATCGTCCCCAAACTTTGGAAGCTCTTAAGGAGACAATCCAACAGGAATTTGCTGCTGTTCCGCCCGAAATGAGAATGAGAGTCCTGGACAACTACCGAGAGAGGCTCAATCAGTGTATAAACAATGGAGGCCGCCACTTGAATGATGTTCTCTTCAAAACACGTTGATGTAAATGGCATCATGTGTACTTTAAAAAATTACATCAGTTTTTTCATATTTTATTGGGTTTTGGATATATTTGCCTTCTGTAATCGGGGAGTTCTTTCTGCCGCACCCTGTATTTCTACTAATAATCTTTTAACAAACCTAAAAGATGAAAATCTTGGTTTGAGGGATTAATAGTGTGTGTTAATCTTGCAAATGTTTTTATGATCACTTAACACACTTGCCCATCTTCAAGAAATATATTTTTGTTAGTAATTTAAACTTTTGTATCATGTATTGTTTGTGTTGCATGTGTATATCATAACTAGGGTTCGGATGTTTATGACATGTCATATTTTTATCCTGACCTCCATTCTCGCCGCAAACACAAATTAAACTTCAATTGCACATTTGTTATCCTAATCGGACCGTTTTTATTTTGCACATAAAGTCATATTTTGGTAATTTTCATGTTCTTGGTCATATTTTGGCCATATTTTAAATTTAGAATCATACTTCAGTTATAAATTTAGTAAAGGATCACAATTATACAGTGTATGCACTACATGGTCGAGTTAAATTTGAAATTTATTTAATTAATTTAATGTTTATGCCATATTAGTAGGTAACTTACATTTTAAAAGTAATGCAGTTGTTCATATTTTATAGGGACACACAAAGTCTACAAAATATTACAAGTATTTGTAGCTGATGAAGGGAGCAAACAGGAGAAAATTCTTTAAAAATAGTAGTTTGTTACAACTAAAACTGTGAATCACCAAAATTGTCAAAAAGTGATTATCTGATTCAATTCAAGTGATATAAGAATTTAGTGTCTTTAAGCGTCTTGACTTGGAATATTTATTTTTTGAAATTGCATTATTATTAGGCCATATTTGGGGTTTGTGGGTCATATTTAGTCTTTTTTAAGGGCATATTTGCAGTCATATTTTCCACTTTTTAGGTCATAAACATCCGAACCCTAATTGTAATAAATATATATTATTACTTGTAGTTAATGGCTTAACGCTAGCTATATAGCTCTTGTTTTTGTTCCTAATTTTTCAGTGCCATTGTTTTGTATTTGGTTTTGTATTAAGAATGTTAGGAAATAAAGTTTTCTTTATTTCTTGTATGTTCTGTCAAATCCTTTGTTGTTTTATTTTTGATGGTAGTAGTAATGTAGTGTAGTAACGTAGAAGGTGGCAGCATTCTTTAGTAATAATAATAGTAGTAGTAGTAGTAGTAATAGTAGTAGTAATAATAATAATAATATTAGCGACCCTTAGCGAGCTCACTCCATTTTGAGGCTGCATCAGCAAAAAATACTTTCACGTAACGGGATTAACTGTAACACTAAACAAGAGCTACTTGGTGCATTTGTAATCCAAAAGTCAGGGGTTCGAATTCCAGTGCCAGATAAATTTTTCTCCTAAAACGGTTTCATAATCTGAATAAGATAAGTGTTAGCATCAAGTTACAATATGACACATTAAATCGGGTTACCATTAGATGAAATTGTCGGTTGCCAGATTGCCATTGGCTCCCTAAATTCTGAGGCTCGCTACAGAGATTCATTTTTTTTAAACTGCCATCTTTTTTTATTTTAATGATTGTATTATTTTAGTTTCTGAAAAAAAAATCAAATTTAATAGTGGCAGTCACTTTTGACAAGAACAAGATGGCTAAATTTACTGGAAGCATTTGAAAATTTCTGCAAGGACCATATATTTCCCAATTAAAGGTGCACCCCAAAATATTTTCCTTTATCAAGCGAATAAAGTTTGAATGTGAGTATAAGGTGCACCTCAACATATTTTACTTTGTCAAGTTTTACTTTCTGTCTTCTGCATCCTCAGCTATCATTGCAGCATTGGAAGACAGTTATTTACTGGTAGAAGTGAGGATTTAATAGTGATTGAGTGTAGATGCAGAACCAAGATAATGTCATTTGATGTTTGTTTTAAAAGAAAGGTTATCCTGCTTGCCGAAACCCATGGAAACAGGCACGCTAGTCAACTTTCAGTGTTGTGGAAACGAACGTCCATCGCTGGAGAGATAAGAATGATGCCTTTTATGCAAATATAAGGCACATGGAAATATATGATATCCGTATAATTTGAATTTTCCAATCAGTTTTCTCCCTGCGATGTTGCCAGTCGTTGCTTCAGTAACAAACAATTTAGTTTGTGTTATTAGCTTTTGTTTGCTACAGCCGTTAAAGCTTACAATCAGTTGCAATTCTTTCAGAATATTTAGTTTGTCTTAAAAATTTGTTAAAAATTAGTTGATGCCATTATTTAATTCTGAGTACTTAATATTTTACACGTACAGAACTGTTTATTAATGAACATGAATCAATGTACATGGGACCTCTCAATATGCTGTCTACCGATGTCAGTACACTGCTGCCACCTTCTTGGCTACTTCATTATTGCATCACGGAACCATTGTTTGGGGGTACTACGCACCCACTCGTGGACAGCTCCCTGCAATTCTTCGTTATTGCTGAACCTTTTCCCTGGATTGGATTTTCTTCAGGCGTATGGTAGTGACACCATGATTCGTCACCATTCACCAGTTTCTCCAAAAAATCTGGATCATCATTGTTCATTTCCAATAGTCGATGACAGACTTCAACTCTGTTCTCCTTGTGGGCCTGTTTGGAGAATCTGGTGACTGGTGACAAATCATGGTGTCACTACCTTGCACCTGAGAAGAAAATCAAATCCAGGGAAAAGGTTCAGCAATAATGAGGAATTGCAGGGAACTGTCCACGAGTGGGTGCGTAGTACCCCCAAACAATGGTTCCGTGACGCAATAATGAAGTTGACAGGAAGGCGACAGCAGTGTATTGACGTAGGTGGAGAGTATATTGAGGGATCCCATGTACATTGATTCATGTTCATTAATAAGTAAAGTATAAAAAACTATTGTAAATCATTTCCAAACACCCCTCGAAGTAAATCTTTATCTTATGTAACAAAAATGGTGACTAAAATTATTGGTTTGGCTACATGTCTTGCATGAGAGAATGATAATGATTATGTAGAGGATGAAGGTGGTGGTGGTTGTAGTTTTGGTGGTGATGGAAGTTCTGACATGATTTTCAAAATGTTCAAGGCAGATGCCTGCTTATTTGTCCACAGACTTATCCACCATGAAGTACTTTCCATTACTTCCACAGCAAGACAGAAACAGCACATCATCAAAAGAGCTGGAACCGTTGTCTACACGTAGCAGATAAGTTAAGGTAAGACATTCACAAACTATGTAGGTAGAAGTTGCATACTCTCCTTTCCCGTTGACCCTTTTTTAGTACAAGTTTCAGTTTATACAGACACAAACTACAGTAGACTCTCTGTAGTCCGGCACATTGCTAATCCGACCCTCCAGTAGGCATTGCTTTTAGGTAGACGTGTTTCATTTTACTGTACTAGTATAACCATATAAAACCGTGTTTCAACAAATTTTAATAATTTTATCGCTAAACTTGAGAATAAGGTGACTGCCGTCACAACCGGGCTGTACCGAGTGGGACCAAGGCTTCAATGTCACCAATATTATGAACATGATTACATGCCGATTGAATTCGACTGATAAACAACTGTTGTAGTGATGTTTTATGAAAGATGTGGAAGGGTAAAAAATATTCTGCATTAAGAATTTTAGGTCCATGACAGGTTATGTTAGGAACAGTCATGTTAGTTTAGCAGCAGTATTCTGCATAGCGCGAGGTTCGTCCCATTTAATGATGTTTTACGAAAGGCGTAGAAGTAGTGACAGCCAAATTCTAGGTCAGTGACAGGTTATGTTAGGTTAGGAACATTTGTATTAGTTTAGGAGCAATATAGTGAATAGCGCGGGGTTTATTATGTCTCACATTGAATCTTTTCTGCAACGGGAAATTTTTCCGATCGTTTCTCTTTTGTTCCCCGCGGCACGGAGGGGCACGTTCACTAATGGCAGAGATTGTCTGGCTACGCTGGCTGGCTAAGGAGTTCCAATTTTATAATATAAATTAAATTAATTAGAATATAAACAATAGAAAAAAGTAGGCAGGGAAGAAGAAACAACAAATGCAGACTTATTGTTATCCTTGTTGTATTCAATACCCAACAGTTCGAATTACTCGGTAACCATGACAGGAAAAATAGAGATGGCTAAAACCCCAACTGTGGTGGAAGTTCAATGGAACATATTGTTCCTCTGCCTTCTACAAGATGAAGTCGTGCCATAGAGTCCAGTGCGAGAAACAAATAAGTAATGTTTAAAACACCATGTGAAGCAATATACTATGTTAATTGAGATGGTTGACATTTAAACATTTTAGACTTCACTTTTACTCACATTTCATGGGCTTTGCCCACATTTTCAACTGCTAGTCAAGTGTCAAATCCTTGCTTGAAGAATACTGCTGTGGCCTCTGGTATAGTTTTGATCAAGTTTTCCTCTTGCAGTATTTCAAAATTCATTAACCTTTCTTCGACATGTTTTATATAATTTATTTTTTATTTTTTTAATAATATAAACCACTAAACATTTCTCCTAAGCAATATTGTAAATATCTGGGAGCAATAATTACAGACATCTAAAAATAAAAATTATTAGACAGTTATCCTGCCGGTTGTATTATATGGATGTGAGACATGGCCCCTTACATAATCTGAGTGTGTTCGAAAATATTTGGGCCTAAGAGAGATGGAAATGGGGACTGAAGAAAACTGCATAAAGACGAGCTTCAGACTTGTACTCTTCACCGGATATAGTAAGGGTAATTAAATCACGGAGGATGACATGGGCTGGATATGGGGGAGGAAAGACATCTAAAAAATATTGACTGGGAGACCCGAAGTGAAAAGACCACTTGGAAGACCTAGACGTAGGTGAGAGGACAATATTAGGATAGATTTAAGGGAAGTAGGATTTGCATGGGATGGTTGGATGGAGTTAGCACAGAATAGGGTTGAATGGCAGGCTCAGGTAAGCGTGGCAATGAACCTTTGGGTTCCATAAAATAGATAGTATTCCTTTAGCTTGCTGAGGAATTGCCTATTGCCATTGAGTGAATAAGTAAGTATTGTATAGAACAACTGAATACGAAACATCCGATTGAGAATGTGCATGTTTCACAAAATGAAACTGGGATGCACCCACTTCTCCATCATCTTGTACGGTCTGAAAAAAGTATCTTTTGTTTTGAGTACAGATTTTATTAAGACAACTTAAGGTACATGAACATTTTATTAAGGTACAGTACAAAATATTAAATATACATTCTTAAAGACTTATTTTAATAAATATTATACAGCAGATGTGAAATACAGATACAGAATTTTAATATTGTATTTTTTCAAAGAAATGTTTAGTCAGTGCATTCATCAGTCGTTCAATCAAACTGCCTTGCATTGGAGGTAGTCCAAAGAAGTCAGTGTCAAGGAGTAGTCAGGATTTCAAAGTAATGCATAGATCAGGTGTGGATCCAGATCTTATTGAATTGGGACAACATAAAGGAAAGCTTGCAATTACTGGGTGGTGCGGAATATCCCCCCAAAATAGAGGGGAGCCGAGATCCTCCCCAGAAAAAAAATTAAGTCCAAAATGGTGATGCCGTTCTGTGTGATTTCTGAACTGCTCCAAAGTTATGTCTTTTCCCCAGGATTTTTACATTCTGAACTATCCATTGGCTGTGGCCAGGTCTGAACTGGGACCTTCAAATCCAGAGGTTGGCATCGCTTGCAAATTACATTTATATTACTTGACAAAATATTTTCTTTAAGTATTATACATGTAGATTTTTTATTTAAGCTAATAACGCTAAACATAACAGATTTTTAAAAAGCAGAATATACTTACTTTTCTTAATTAGCAGGTAGTTTGAAAACTGAAATACATATGTTATAGTTCGACAAATTAGAAAGAAACCTCTGCAGCCTGCCTGGAATGTAGCTGCAGCAATTAGAGCTCCATTCTACGTACCTTATATTTCTGCAGATAAGACGATAGTTGAAATCATAAAAAGAGGCCCCTAAAATCCAGGTTCGTATTATACGACATGTACAAAAAAATATATATATATACACACTGAAATTTATATAAATTAAAACCATTATAAAATGATGTATTCAGATGTCAAGATTATATTATCTTGATATATTAAGATATTAAATACCATTTGCAGGTAAATGTATGCCTCGAAGTAACGCGAATTCTGTAAATAAAACTGCAAATACCATAATCTTCTAAATAAAACCTATTTTTGGTATTTTTTCATTTTTCCCTATATACCGGTACAAGTATCACATAGCTTACGCACAATGCAAGTATCGTTCTGTTCATTGTGGTCTGACTGTGCTCAGCGATGCCATTTTGAAAAAAGAAAGAAGCTCAAGGGAGCTTTGTTCCAGTAAGGATAGCCAACAGTCGCTGTAGTTATTTTGCCCTAAATTCTACTACCCACTCTATGGATTATAATAGTGATGTTTGGCGACGTTATTGTGATCAACCAGAAAACTGAAACAAAAAACTTTTTTAAGTTGTTTCATAAACATAAATTCATAGGCCATTGATAGTTTGGGACAGATATATGCTAAAACTATAAAACTTTGACGAACATTTATGCCTCGTCTTATCTGCGGAAATATATGGTAGGTTTCTTTCTAACTTGTTAGACTGTAATCCTGATTGGACTCTATTTGAACACGATCTGCATTACAGTACCTAATAAGAACAGGAAAAGATTTTCATAGATCAGGGGCACTCTTAGTGGTCTTTCATGTTGTATGAAGCAGAATTTAAATTATATCAGTACTTCGTAATGATTTGAGTTGTTTTGAATCTTCGTTGTTTGCATTGTCCTTATGCGAAGAGAAGTTCTATGGTCGCCGGACTTTCCCATAGAAGCCAACAGTTCCTTCTCCTATGTTGTCATCTCTGTCATAGACATTTCTATCGTTCCACTGATTTCCACCTCCCCTTCCACCCCACTGGTCACCTCCACGGTTTCTGTCGTTCCACTGATTTCCACCTGAATTTCCTACCCTTCCACCCCACTGATCACCTCCACGGTTTCTGTCATAGCTGCTTGGCTGATTTCGATTTCTGTCATCATATCTTCGCCCTCTATTTCCATTGTATCCTCCATAACCTTTCTCGTCATAACCTCCTCCTCTTCCATTGTAACCTCTGTTACCGTTATTGTCGTAGCCTCCTCTCCCACCCTGGTATCCATGGTATGATTTGCTTCTTGGGTCACACTCGTAATCTGTGAAGTTTAAGTTTAAGTTTAAGTTTATTGTTCTTGAAGCATATACATGGAATGCAGTTGAACTTGTCAGATGAAAAAAATACAAATACACTATACAAACAAAGACACTATATCCAATCGATTAATCCCACAGAAAAAAAAAAACTCAATTTACAAAATTTAGAATTATAAATCAATTTAAAACACACACAATAAAATTTATAAACACATAGATATTAACTAAAATAGAACAAAACAATATTAACACTGTCAGTTTCAAAGAATTCACTCAGGTTATAGAAGGGGTTGACTATTAGTAGGGCAAGGCATTTGATGATTTTGCATCTTTTTTTATATGAAGGTTAAAAGATAGCTCCAATGTATATAAATGTATATCATTAAATAATTAATGAAATAAGGGCAATTTGTATTTGCATTATTTTGCTTTATTTTGCATATTTCTTCATTTTTCAAGAGATAGGTCATTTTTTGGCAATTTTTAGGTCATTTTCGGCATTTTTAGGTCATTTTCAGCATTTTATGTCATTTTTGGCATTTTAGGTAATTTTCGGCATTTTAGCAATAAATATTTTTTCTTTCTTTTTAAATGGCACATATTTGCTAGGGGCAATTTGATGGGCAAGCCAGTTCAGTAAGAATTTATTTTTCGCTAAGGGTGTCCAAGTACTGATTTCTTTAGTAACAAAATAAGTGTGTTTTATATTGTAAATTTATATATAAAGCATCGTCATAAACTGTATTTAGCAATTCATTACTTAAGAAAAAACTAATTTTAAGTAATAATGGTAAATTTATTGGTCATTATTTTAAGATTTCGGGTCATTTTTTCACTATTTTTAGGTCATAATTGCACTTTTATTTTGCATTTTTTCACTATTTTATGGTCATTAAATGCCTTGCCCTAACTATATTAGCCACTCAAGTAGTCTTGTTGTAAAGAGTGGAAGTGTTATGTCTATCACTGAACTGTGGAGCTTGTTAAATAATTTGAAACCTGTTACTGAGTAACTATTTTGCATCTTGCTTAGTCTACAAAAGGGAATGTGCAAAATGTTTTCATCGCGAATGTTATGTGCAGTTTCCCTTACCTTAAAATCATTGTACCTTATTTTAATAAAGATTAAAAGTAAGTAAATATATAAATTAATTATTCTTAAAAATTTTAACTCAATAAACAGTGGTTTACAATGTGTCCTGTTGGATGAACGAGTAAGTATTCTCACAACTTTCTTTTGTATTAGTAAAACTTCATTCAATCACACACAATTCCCCCATAAAATCAGACCACAGCTAATTAATGATTGGAAGAATGCAAAATAGGCACAGCGTACGTAATGGGAAGGTACATAATTCCTTAAGTTCATTAATAAATCACTCTAGAAAGCTTAGTGCATATATAATCAATATGGGGACCACAATTTAAATTCTGATCAATATTATATGCCTAAGCCTAATATTTTCACACTTTTACAATTGTTTACATTGACAATTGTATTCAACGTACAGTCAACTCCTGATTATCTGGGATAATGGGTGGTAGCCACCTCATGGATAAATGAAAACATGGTTAAAACAAAATTATACCTAAACTACTGTAATTGAAAAATTATTTTAAACTTACATAGGCCCATGTGGAAACCTCTTGCAGTGCTAGTGTATTGTTGTCAGTGGTCTCAGGTAGGTTTGGAAATAAATGATAGGGGACTTTGGCAAATCATAGAAGCTATCGATATAATTCATTGCTGTAAATAAATATTGAAGATGAAATCCCCGAAAATAATGCACAATGTGCTGCAGTCACTTAACTTTCTCTACCCTGGACATAGAGAATACCGTACGAGGTATGGTAATATGTATATTATTATATCGTAGGTTTTTGGGGAGGGAAGTATGAAAGTGATATTGCATTTCTATTTAATTTCATCCCCGAAACTGTTGTATGGTAACATGAGAAATAAAATATTCCGCAAAGACAATACAATTTTATGTTACCGGAATTTGTTTCTTCTTATTTGATCCCCTACCAGGCTTGGTGTGTAGAAGCAATGGGATGCAAAATTTTACATCCTCTATGAGCCATAAAAAGTATATCAAACTATTCTGCGCGAATAGTTTGTGTGTGATAAGTCATTCTTCATTTCAGATTTTTAATACATATATTTGAAAATCGAAAGTCATTCATAAGTTAATTTCAAATTACAAAATACAAAACCCGGGCGACGCCGGGCCTTTTAAGCTAGTGAACTTATAAAGCAAAAAAACATATCTTAGGAAAACTTCAGAGAGATGAATCTTACCTCTTCTGTTGCTGGGACTTGGCTCAGGGTTATAGTTGGGATAGTAAACAGTGTCCCCTCTGGATTTCTGTTCATAGTAATACGGATCCCTATCTATCTCATTGCCAAGGTATCTGTTCCCATCATAGTTGTTGTCGTAATTGCGTCTGTCGTCGTACCCTCTCCTGTTCTCGTTTCCACCCCAGAATCCAGGACTTCCTCTTTCACCCATCATCTGTCTTCTGATCCTGTTCCCTTCCTCCTGATCCAGGAACGTTGCACTTCCTTTGGGAACCCTGAATCCTGGCTCTACACCTGCAACATAAATGTCTTTAATTCCTGTAATCATTATGTACCTTTAAACATATAAATTGCAAAATTTAAAAAATAAAAAAAAAACTGAAGTCAGATGAGTTATAAGTAGGGACCGGATTCTTAGGTTTTTACCTATTTTTTTCCTTGCTTACAAAACAAAAAGCGCTCATACACTTTTTCGAATCATGTCCATAGGATTCACCCACATTAATTCTGTGGCACCTAAAAATACCTAAATGGGGTATAAAAACCTAAATATACCTAAACGGGATATAAAACCTAAAATATCTAATTTAGGCTTCTTTTTATTGTCTTTTTTTGCTTGTCAGTTGAGAAATCGATATTTTGCGGAGAGACAATAATTTTTGTCGGGTTGAAATTAATACCACCAGCGTTTCGTTCAACTCCTTGTCGTCTAGGATGGACTGTATCAAGAGAGGAAGTGTAGAGTACCGGCGTATTCCTTTTAAAATATTCATACGAACAACCATGGTGCCGTGTATGAACAAGGATATAGAAATCTGTGTTTTAAAGCGTTTGTTTGCCTTTAGTACTGTCTTGTTATTCACACTGAGTGTCACACTGTGTTTTAAGAAGACGTGTTAATGATGTATTGAATTGTATGTAGCACATTCAAATTCTTTAAACAAATTATTCTACCAGAAAACGATATTTTGGATAAAAAACCTAAAAAAAACTATTTCACCTAATGGAAAACCTAAAACCGTGTTTTTAAAAACCTAAAAATCCGGTCCCTAGTTATAAGCTTTCAAAAAATAAATAATAATAATAATAATAATAATAATAAACGTATTTTATAATTATGCAGGGGTAACTTTTATACTTCGATTAATGAAGATAAGAAAATCAATATAAGACTATTATCTTGCCGGTTGTACTTTATGGATGTGAAATGGTCGCTTACTCTTCGGGAAGAACATAATCTGAGAGTTCAAAAACAGGGTGCTTAGGAAAATACTTGGGCCTAAGAGAGATGAAAATGGGGACTGGAGAAAACTGCATAATGACAAGCTGTACTCGTCATCGGATATAGGAATGCTAATTAAATCACGGAGGATTGAATGGGCTGGACATGTTGCGCGCATGGGTGAGGAAAGACATATTTCAAAATTGTTGACTGGGAGGCCCGAAGAGAAAAAGATAACTTGGAAGTCCAAGACGTAGGTGGGAGGAATATTAGGATAGACTTAAGGGAAGTAGGATTTGTGTAGGATGGTTGGATGGTGTTAGGCTAGAATAGGGTTGAATGGCGGGCTCAGGTAAGCACGGCAATGAACCTTCGGGTTCCATGAAATATATATTATTCCTTTAGTTTACTTAGGTATTGCCTTTTGCCATTGAGTAAGTAAGTATCAGTATCGGCGAGTTCTATGACGAAGGTTCCAGGGCTTGAATACTCGGCATCTACCATAATATTTTCCTTTAAATTTTGTACACGAAGTGCTCATCTATCTGTACTCTTCACCGGTAATTAAATCACGGAGTATGAAATGGGTTGGACATGTTGCACGTATGAGGGAGGAAAGACATGTCTTAAAAGTATTCACTGCGAGACCCGAAGGGAAAAGACCACTTGGAAGACCTAGACGTAGGTGGGAGGACAATATTATGATCGATTTAAGGGAAGTAGGATTTGCAAGGGATGATTGGATAGACTTAGCACAGAATAGGGTTGAATTGCGGGCGAAGGTAGGCCTAAGCGCGGCAATGAACCTTCGGGTTCCATAAAATAGATAATATTCCTTTAGCTTGCTTAAGAATTGTCTATTGCCATTGAGTAAGTAAGTATAGTTTCATTTTTTTAAAACGATTTTTCTGTTCGCAGTCACATTTCTAATTCCTGGCTTCAGGGTGGCTTAAAAACATGTAATTATGTTGAAAACGCGACATGGAATTTCAGGGTCGAACATAATACTTCCTCCACCTATAATTTCCGTTGATGCGCGAATAAGACAGACAGACGGAAGAGCCGATGAGAATCGAAGTGGAACACAACACTTGCTGGCGTAACTGACCAGCGGTCACCCACCCTAAGTTCCTTTACCTTCTTCTTGTGTGATCCGCAATTCACTTTCTCAACCGTCATTTATACCCTTAGCAAACAGTGATGGCGTGTGGGCCCAGGTAGGTTCCTTCACCCGCAAGCACCCTCATATTTACAAGCGCAGGGGATTAGGATCGACCGTAATTTCCGCCCCATGAGTCACCTAATCTACTTCAATCAATCTTAGATTTTTTTAAATATGTCATTTTATCTTAAAATGTTTGTTATATATCAATTCTACACATAATTACAAGAAAAATGACACCAAACAATGTATAATTTACTTTAAGATGAACATAGGACTTGAAAGATGTTTTCTTGGCCTACCAACCTAGGTTCTCCAGGTAGCCTATATAGCGCCACGGAGTTACTGGAGCTATTAGTTCAAAAAAAGTATTTTTTTTTGTATTTAATCATAATAATGGAATGTAATAAAAGTCATGGTTTTATTCTAGTTTAACATGAACAGAATATTATGACACAACACTACACGGCAGAAAGGAAGCATTTACCCAAAGATCTTAAACACGCGATATGACTTATGTGGGGTAAAACATGTATAAATACAGATATGTGTTGGTAGAGAAAGTGAACATTATTGTTAATTTGAAACACATTGTTTATACTTCTTGAGACTTTTTGTAATATCAATATACTAGAAAGTTTAACTGAAACATTTTTCATATGACTTAATTATTATTTGAGTGATAAGCGAGAGCCGAGAGGTAGGCTAACCATACAGCATTTATGTAAGACGTGTTGCCTACATTTCCGGCATCGAACATGCAGCACTCATTTTGACCTCGTTTTTTTCAATGCTAAGATGATGCAGTTCTTTGAAATGAATAGTAAAATAGAAATGATTGGCGCATTATGTGAATTGCAGTGTTTTGACGATCTTTTTTGACCTTCAAGTAAATTCTACATACAAAAAAAGACCTGTGCACTTTAAGTTCACCTTTGAACATTCTCAATATTCCATTATTATTATTATTATTATTATTTATTATTATTATTAATTATTATTATTGCGTAATTAGGTAGAATGAAGTATGCTACGATGACATAAATATCCTAAAAGCTTAAATTTTATTACTGCTGTTCAACTGCAGTACGGTGCCTTCATAGTGACGGCTGAAGATGTCACTGAGAAACATTTCATGAAAAAATCTAATGTGATACTCACAAAACTTCATCTGTCCAGATAAAAAGTTTTTCCTCGTAGTGTAATATGTTATGTATGACATTTTCTTAATGTAAAATGGTCGTAAGAACGAAGAGAATCGCATCCCCGAAGGATACACAACCCAAATAAAATCTGTTTAATACTCACGTAACTTTACTTTAAACATGGCCAATACATTTTTCTCACTTCACTTTCTGATATAGAATAAGAGGCCGTATTGCAGGCTTTTGGGTTACACTCTTTAGTTGCATGAAATCCTGGACGGTCAGTAGCATTTGCAAGGTGGAGGTTTGTTGCACAAAGAGAAGGTCAAGTCATAAATGACTTGCAATGTTTTGCTCCGTTGACTGAATTCATACAAAGAAGACAACACTAGAAACCATATTACCGCGGATAAAAAAGATAGGCATTTATTTTTACTTTCATAGATACTTTAATAGCTATTTATGTATCAAGTACGCAAAATAACGCTTTAGCGGACGAATCTAGTATAGCGGCCGAGGCGAAAGCCGAGGCTGAAATACTGGATGAGTCCGCTAAAGTTTTTGCGTACGTGGTGCATACACTATTTTTTAGTGATAGCTCTCTAAATTATATGAAATGAAACAAAAATACACTGCACTTTTATGCAATTTTAGCGGACTTGTCCTTTAAAGCATAGGCGTAACGAGGGGGGGGTTTTGGGGGTTTGAACCCCCCCCATTGATTAAAAAAGGGAAAATAGTACTATTTATTTCATTATTGTGATATATCACCTTTTTAAAAATCTGCTTATAAATTACTTAATAAGGTGAGTTTAAAGCGTGGGAAGCTTAAAACTCGTTATTGTGCACCTTAATTTTTAAAATTTTCCGGGGAGAGGACCCCGGAACCCCCCTCTCCAGATGTTATAACCCCCCCCCATATGGTCGGCCTGGTTACGCCTATGCTTTAAAGTGCAGCTTTTCGGCGTGTTACCAGTCGGATAAGCAGCTGTTTTAGAGAGCGTGTACTAAAAAAAGTAATTTAAGTATCGTTTTCGATCCTCAGACTCCATCAACTTTTCAGCATTAAAACATGTTGTCTCCTGAATTTAAACAAAAATTACAACCGAGCTAAGTCATGGACTCGCATTCGGAGATCCCGGGTTCAAACCCCGTTGCTGCCAGTTTGACTCATTGATCGATGCGCATTATACAGAGTGTTAATGAATAACACCGAAATATTTTACCTGTGTATAGAGGGGACATAGACAAGCAACTTTTATTAGGAGATTTTTGCTATATGACGTAAAATATGTATGTTACAGGGCATTAAAGTCATTACAATTTGGTGGTCATAAGTCAATGATTAAGCTAAATAGGGTTAACATTTTCATTAAATTTACTTCATGCTTTTTTAGTGATCGATAAAAGCTTGATTCTTAATCATTCATCAATAGACTAATCACTAGACTTCGAATTTTAGGTAAAAACCTATTTTAATCCTTAAGTTTTATATGGACGAAAACTTGTATATGCATGTTTCATAAGTGACTATGCCTAAAACTGATACTTTTATAGGACCTAAAACAGCCTATTTTTACGTTAGAGCCTAATATTGCCTTTTTGCTTGTTTTTTTTCTCTAAAGTTCAAAATAAGTTATTTTTTGTTATATATTCTAGCATTTATTTTCAGTTCGTACTAAATTTTTAGCTCGGAATGTGCAGTACATGCCACATTTGTGACGTGGTTAAATAGTAAGGAATGTTTCGTCTTCAGGAGAAAAATTTCTTGGAATTCCAAAGAAAATGTAGTGTTTTTCTCACGACTCCCACACCCAGGGAAAGAAAAACGGTAGTTCTCTGAATCGCTGAGGGATACAAGGGGTTGAATATGCTAGCGTGCGTAGCTTCTGGGCGCAGGGATTAGGTTTTCACTGTTATGGTAGTAGGCCTAATACAGACCCTAGTAATAGGTCTATATAATTCTGTTTATCATAGTGCTATATCTGTGTTTTATCATGATTATTGATTAATGGTGAATTCAATAAATATATATAAAAAATTGTCAACTCACCGATTTTATAAGAGACTATTTTACGATTTTTAGAACCTATTTTCCAATTTTTAGATCCTATTTTAAGTACCTAAAAACAGCATTTTTAGCGACCTAAAAGTCCGAAGTCTACTAATCACATGACTGGTCGCCACTCGCATATCCGTCCAGTTTCTGTGACCTTAACAAGTTTCCGTCAAGAACGCCCTGAATTTCCTCAGGAACTCCTGGTTTACTTTCCCGAGGTGACTAGCCGGAGGTACGACAGAGTTCCTTGTTAATTGCATCCTCCTTGACATTAAGGTATCCTATTTCCTAGGTCTAACTACTCTCTTCTACTTCCTATGGTGGAGTTTTCCTTCTAAATAATTGTCGATATTCTTTTACTCAGTGTAAGTTTCCTCTCATATTACTTCCTCTGCCCGTACCATAGGTAGCGGAAGTATTGTTTTCGACCCCAAAATTCGAAGTTGAGTTTTTAGCATATATACACGTTTCAAGGCCCCCTGAATCCAAAAATACTATTTTTGGAAACATGTCTGTGTGTCTGTCTGTGAACACTCTAGCTCCAAAACGGAAAATCGTATGAAAACAAAATTTCGTATTTGGGTCAGGTGCCTTCTGAAGATGTGAGGATAAGATTGGCGACTATTTTCTCTTATTTTTAAGGGGACTTTACATGAAGAAATTTTCGTTTTTCGCGATTTTCTCGAAAACGGCTCTAACGATTTTCTTTAAATTTTGCACAAGTGTAGCTTATAGTGAGAGCTAAAACTTTTATTTGAAACTTTTTTTTTTCGAAAAAATTCTCTGAAGGCAGTTACAAGCCACCCACTGTTCACCCACTGTTTGTAAAAGGTTTGCGTTGTATGGTGAACACACTCTTTCACGGCCTCTTATTCTATATAAGAATGAAGTGAAAAAGACATATTGGAGGGAAATATTCGATAAAGTTCGGAAATTATTCTTAACGACGGAAGTTCCAATAAATGTCTGCAGTCACTTGTTTTTGTTTGCTATATTATAGTCTGCACTTTTATTAGTCGCATCATTTTCAAAGAAGAGGTTATCAGGTATTTATCGTATAATTTGCGTTAAATTGTGTCTTGCGTTTCTGTACAAGGATTTGTGAATACTGCTAACTTTTATTTGGGCAGAGGAAGTTGTCAGATTTTTACTTCCTCTGCCCGTACCATAGGTACTATAGGTAGAGGAAGTATTGTTTTCGACCCTAAAATTCGAAGTTGAGTTTTTAGCATATATACACGTTTCAAGGCCCCCTGAATCCAAAAATACTATTTTTGGAAACATGTCTGTGTGTGTGTCTGTATGTCTGTGTGGAAGTTTGTGAACAGGCTAGCTCCGAAACGGAGAATCGTATGAAAACAAAATTTCGTATTTGGGTCAGGTACCTTCTGAAGATGTGATTCGAAGATTGGCGACAAATTTCTCTTATTTTTAAGGGGACTTTACATGAAGAAATTTTCGTTTTTCGCGATTTTCTCGAAAACTGCTCTAACGATTTTCTTTAAAATTTGCACATGTGTTCCTTTTACTGAGAGCTAAAACTTTTATTTGAAACTTTTTTTCGAAAAAATTCTCTGAGGGTAGTTACAGGCCACCCACTGTTCACCCACTGTTTGTAGAAATTTTGTCTTGCGTGATGAACAACTGAATACGCGCTCTTCCACGGCCTCTTATTCTATATAAGAATGTGAAGTGAGAAAGATGTATTGTTGGCCCGGTATAGAGTAAAGAAGTATCTGAGGGAAATATTCGATAATTCCGGAAATTATTCTTTACGGCGGAAAGTTCAATAAACGTCTGCAGTCACTTGTTCTTTTTTTAAGTTTGTTATATAGGCTAGCCTGCGCTTTTAGTCGCATCATTGAAAGAAGAGGTATTTATAGGATAATAATAGCGTAAAATTGTGTCTTGCGATTCTGTAAAAGGATATGTGAATACTGCTAACTTTTTTTTTTGGCAGAGGAATTTATGTGACTTTCACATCAGATTTTTTTGTATTAGCCTCGTTCGGGTGGATTTCGTAATTCGATGGAAATAATCCTTCCTCTTTACTCCAATCCTTATTTATTTATTAAGTGCCAGCATGGTACTTTATAAGATTGTGTTGGGGACGGGAAAATATCTGTCCGTCTGTGAGTCTGTACGCGCGATAACTCAAATAGGCTACGCTTTATCGGATTTTCATGAAACTTTGTATATGCATTTATAATGTTCATGGGAAGAAGCCTATTGATATTGTACCAAATCGGTAGACCGATACCGGAGTAAAGCCCAATTTAGTACCTACCTATTTTATGGTAATGTAATAGAAAGAAGATATCAAATGCAAATCAGTTCTCATGACAACATATTGTTTTACAGTGACAAGGCTTTGAGAGTTACAATACATTTAGCTACAGTATGACAAATAACACTATTCCTTCACATACGCTTATCAAACTAGACCGTTAAAACTGAGCGAGGTGCCCGAGATTGTAACGGCAATTTAACTTTTTTTTTTATGTGAGTGTGCGATTGTCCAGATATCACAAATCTGTATAGTTTTGCTGATGCTGGACGATTTTAATCTGATTTTTTTTAACAGACCTTTGTTCTTCCGTAAGTCCTGTTTAACGAATCAATCTGGAGCTTAACTCGGAAATCGATAAAAAATACTTATTTTCTGCATATCGTAATTGCAGTTTTAACTGATTAAAAAAGCTTTATGACACTTTCTTATATTAGTTTACCTGATTTTATTTATTTAATTCTTTTGCTAATTCAGTAAAATTACTGAGTAATGTTGGAAGTGAGAAAGTTTAAGAATACTGTAATGTTTCTCCATACCCGTTGCTTTTCGTGTATAAATTCCTTAGGGGTTGATTTCAAAAATAAAGAAAAAAAACCCTTTAGGCAAGCCTACAGGCTGAGGTAGATTTCTAAGTGCTTTTGGTTAATTTACTGTCGCTGCGTAGCACTCTTCTTCTTTAACCTTGGCACGACAAACCCACAATAATAACAGCAAAAAAGGAAAGATCACTTTTCAAACGTTCAAATCTCGCCTTATATGAGAACTATCAAGAAACTAGTTATTGATTTGTAGAGTACTCATCATGAGCTTTTCAACGATACCCAACAAGACTTAGTTTCAAAAATTTCGAATTTCCTTCCCCTCACCCCCACCCCACTCGTACCCCCCAAAACCCCTGAATTGTTGGTGTCACTGTGAACTCCATAGGGAGTACTCTAATTTATTCAAACAAAGTTTCCCTCTATACTTCATAGGGGCCGAGATATAAATGTTTTAAAATTTCAACCCCCTCCCCCGACCACCCCCTTGGGCCAATTTTGCTCATTAACGAATTTGTCCGAGCTATTGGGCCTAGAAATAACATAATAAAATTTGGTTCAAATATCTTCAAAATTACGGCCTGTAGCGTGTAAAGATATATATATATATATATAAATATCACAATTTTTTTTTAACAGGCGGTGGTTTCGTACTTAGGGAAGCATGAAACGTAAAGATACGAAAGAATTTTTCGAAAATCATGACATGGTATCGATCGCAATAGGTAGATTTTTCTTCGAAATCTACCTTAAAAAAATCCCTTTAGGCAGGCCTACAGGCTGAGGTAGATTTCAAAGTGCTTTTGGTTTAATTTATTATCGCTGCGCAGCACTCTTCTTTTTTAGCCTTGGCATGGCAAACCTGCAGTAAAGAGGAAGAGCCTACAATCATTTGTTTTGACAACAAGAATAGGATATAATATTCTGGGAGGCCGTGCGCAAGATCAGCAATGAATAAAATTAGCAAAGCCGCTAAACAAGACAAAATTATGATATAATAATTCTTTTAAGTGTTATTATTTTCAAACATTGAAATCTCGCGTCATATGAGAGCTGTCAAGAAACTATTTATTGATTTGTAGAGTGCTCATCAAGAGCTTTTCAACGATACCCCACAAGACGTGGTTTAAAAAGTTTCGAATTTTCATCCCCCACCCCCACCCTCACTCGAACCCCCGAATCGTTGGTGTCACTGTGAACTCCATAGGGAGTACTCTAATTTATTCAAACAAAGTTTCCCTCTATACTTCATAGGGGCCGAGATATAATTTCGAATTTCCTTCCCCTCACCCCCACCCCACTCGTACCCCCCAAAACCCCTGAATTGTTGGTGTCACTGTGAACTCCATAGGGAGTACTCTAATTTATTCAAACAAAGTTTCCCTCTATACTTCATAGGGGCCGAGATATAAATGTTTTAAAATTTCAACCCCCTCCCCCGACCACCCCCTTGGGCCAATTTTGCTCATTAACGAATTTGTCCGAGCTATTGGGCCTAGAAATAACATAATAAAATTTGGTTCAAATATCTTCAAAATTACGGCCTGTAGCGTGTAAAGATATATATATATATATATAAATATCACAATTTTTTTTTAACAGGCGGTGGTTTCGTACTTAGGGAAGCATGAAACGTAAAGATACGAAAGAATTTTTCGAAAATCATGACATGGTATCGATCGCAATAGGTAGATTTTTCTTCGAAATCTACCTTAAAAAAATCCCTTTAGGCAGGCCTACAGGCTGAGGTAGATTTCAAAGTGCTTTTGGTTTAATTTATTATCGCTGCGCAGCACTCTTCTTTTTTAGCCTTGGCATGGCAAACCTGCAGTAAAGAGGAAGAGCCTACAATCATTTGTTTTGACAACAAGAATAGGATATAATATTCTGGGAGGCCGTGCGCAAGATCAGCAATGAATAAAATTAGCAAAGCCGCTAAACAAGACAAAATTATGATATAATAATTCTTTTAAGTGTTATTATTTTCAAACATTGAAATCTCGCGTCATATGAGAGCTGTCAAGAAACTATTTATTGATTTGTAGAGTGCTCATCAAGAGCTTTTCAACGATACCCCACAAGACGTGGTTTAAAAAGTTTCGAATTTTCATCCCCCACCCCCACCCTCACTCGAACCCCCGAATCGTTGGTGTCACTGTGAACTCCATAGGGAGTACTCTAATTTATTCAAACAAAGTTTCCCTCTATACTTCATAGGGGCCGAGATATAATTTCGAATTTCCTTCCCCTCACCCCCACCCCACTCGTACCCCCCAAAACCCCTGAATTGTTGGTGTCACTGTGAACTCCATAGGGAGTACTCTAATTTATTCAAACAAAGTTTCCCTCTATACTTCATAGGGGCCGAGATATAAATGTTTTAAAATTTCAACCCCCTCCCCCGACCACCCCCTTGGGCCAATTTTGCTCATTAACGAATTTGTCCGAGCTATTGGGCCTAGAAATAACATAATAAAATTTGGTTCAAATATCTTCAAAATTACGGCCTGTAGCGTGTAAAGATATATATATATATATATAAATATCACAATTTTTTTTTAACAGGCGGTGGTTTCGTACTTAGGGAAGCATGAAACGTAAAGATACGAAAGAATTTTTCGAAAATCATGACATGGTATCGATCGCAATAGGTAGATTTTTCTTCGAAATCTACCTTAAAAAAATCCCTTTAGGCAGGCCTACAGGCTGAGGTAGATTTCAAAGTGCTTTTGGTTTAATTTATTATCGCTGCGCAGCACTCTTCTTTTTTAGCCTTGGCATGGCAAACCTGCAGTAAAGAGGAAGAGCCTACAATCATTTGTTTTGACAACAAGAATAGGATATAATATTCTGGGAGGCCGTGCGCAAGATCAGCAATGAATAAAATTAGCAAAGCCGCTAAACAAGACAAAATTATGATATAATAATTCTTTTAAGTGTTATTATTTTCAAACATTGAAATCTCGCGTCATATGAGAGCTGTCAAGAAACTATTTATTGATTTGTAGAGTGCTCATCAAGAGCTTTTCAACGATACCCCACAAGACGTGGTTTAAAAAGTTTCGAATTTTCATCCCCCACCCCCACCCTCACTCGAACCCCCGAATCGTTGGTGTCACTGTGAACTCCATAGGGAGTACTCTAATTTATTCAAACAAAGTTTCCCTCTATACTTCATAGGGGCCGAGATATAATTTTTTTTAAATTTCAACCCCCTCCCCTGACCACCCCCTTGGGCCAATTTTGCTCATTAACGAACTTGTCCGAACTCTTGGGCCTAGAAATAACATATTAAAATTTGGTTCAAATATCTTCAAAATTACGGCCGCTATCGTGTAAAGATATAAATATATATATATCACAATTTTTTTTTGAATGGGCGGTGGTTTCGTACTTAGGGGAGCATGAAACGTAAAGATATGAAAGAATTTTTCGAAAATCATGACATTGTATCCATTGCAATAGGTAGGTTTTTCTTCGAAATCTACCTAATAGAAATACTTGTTTAATTATTCATGTTTTAAAGTACTTCTACCAACTTCTAAGTCAATATAATCGTTAAATGTTTTTTCCTATAAATTCTAAACCCTGTCTTATGTCCCTTTTCGTTTTGAAGCCCCTAAGGGGTTGAATTTTGAGAGTTGCTTAAATAAGTGTTTATTATTTATGTTGTAGTGTTTTTAAGCTATTTAAAAAAATATCCGTTCGAAAATAAGTATTTTTTCCAATGCAGACTTTTATACCCACTTAGGATTTGAATTTTCAAAATACCTTCTTAGTAAACCTCTACATTATGAAATAAAACTGCTAAACAAATTTCGTACTGATAGTCTCAGCTGTTTCGGCTCGGCGATGATGAATCAGGATTTGCTACGACTTTCTTTTACTTTTACATGAATGAAAGTTTGTTTTCGAGATTTCCTTTAAAATAACTCCAACGATTTTTCTGTAGTAAAAGCGTAGGATGTTTCAGTAAAAGCGTGCAATTAGAAACAGCTCTAGTGAACTGAGACCTGGAGGATGAAGGATTAAAAGTGTCATCCAGGGTGATTCAATACCTCTGCAACAAACATTGTGGAAGGTAGGTCTCACTGAGTTTTTTTTTTGTCTTTTTTGTCTAGCAACCGATGTTGACAAATGGGTTATGTTATGACTAGGGTTAGGATGTTTATGACCTGCCATATTTTTATCCTGACCTCCATTCTGGCCGCAAACACAAATTAAAAGTGAATTGCACGCTAGGACTGTTTTTATTTCGAATATAAAGCCATATTTTGGTCATATTGTGGTCTTGGTCATATTTCGGTCATATTTGTAATTTAACGTCATATTTCAGTTATAAATTCGGAAAAAAGAGTGCAATTATGCAGTAATTATGTGCACTAAATTGTCGACTTAAAATTTTTTAAGAAAAAGAGTCACGAATATTTTGGTTTCACTGTAACTGAAATGTGAAGGTACAACAACAAGTACTGTAATAGCACAATTACCTTTTCCTCCTTGTTGTTAACTTCCAATAGACATGTTTTAAAAGTATTTTCAGTTCACATTTGCAGTAGTATCTGGAAACATTAACCTATTAGAAGTTCTTTACAAGTAAAACTGTAAATCATCTGTAGGATTGTTAAAAAATGATTATCTGATTGAATTCATGTGATGTAATAATTTATTGTCATTATACGATTTAAGTATGAATATTTATTTTTAGAAAGTAGATTCTTCTATGAGATCATATTTTGGAATTTTGGGCCATATTTAGTCATTTCTAGGGTCATGTTTGGAATCCTATTTTTCCACTTTTTGGGTTATAAGTAGAGACCGGATTTTAAAGGGAATTCCTTTTTTTATATTTCATCACAAAACGTGATAAAATTGAACAGGATATTACTGAGTAAGTTTCAACTGCAAATGACCTGGTTTTAACGTCCTTTTTTTTTCCCCTTTCTTTCATTTTTTAGGCTCATTTCCCTTTTTTTTAAGAACTTTCCCTTTCCAATACCTTTTTTGTTAATTTATTTTGAAAAATTCGTAAATTACCCAGTATTTGGTAATATGAAAACATTAAAAATTGTTTTTACTGATTCACCATTGAAAAAATAATTCCTCCCAGCAGAATAGAGCGTTACAGGGAAATCACAGGCTTGCCATTGTCTAAGTTCCCCATTATAACAAGGTGGGGAACATGGATTTCGTGTGCTATTTTCCTCTGTGAGAATTTCAACAAGATCAAAAAATTTCTTCAGTCATTAGATGTTACAGAATCAGCAGCTGTAGAGCAAGCAAAGGCTTTACATAAAACAAACATGTATCTCTCTGATGAATGTTTACACTCTCTTACTTTTATATCCCTTTTTTCCCCACCTTTTTTGGCAATAATTTTCCCTTTTTTCCCCACCTTTTTTGGCAATAATTTTCCCTTTTTTCGTCCTTTTTTTGGGTGAAAATTGTCCCTTTAAAATCCGGTCTCTAGTTATAAGCATCCGAACCCTGGTTATGGCAGATGTTGTGTGAATTCGCGTTATTTCGCGATTCAGAAGGGCTGATTTTGGGATTATAGAAGGCTGTAAAATGGAATTCTTAAAATATGTTTCGAATTGGTAACAATTTGCTTCTCGCGAATTTCTCCTACGACCATTAAAACACTTCTACATATTTTATGGTACCCTTCGAATACGAGGAGGACCTACCCTCCTAGATAGACGTTATTCCACATTAACATTTGCACCAATTTAGTGAGGTTAGCTCTCATTGAGTGCGTGTATTATGGTAATTGTGTATTGTTATGAATATTAATGTGTCCTTGTGGAATTTGCATTGTATATGTGTATTGTATGAATATCTTGTTAGCATCAGCACAGCGTGAGAAAACTAGCGATTTGCACTGCCAGCCATGCGGCTCCATGGACCACACCACAGCCTCTTCCTCTTCTATTGTTTGCAACAATAATAAAATAATAAAATAAGGTAAACTGATATAACAAAGTGCCTGAATGCTTTTGTTTAATCAGTGATAATGTGCAGAAAATACGTTATTTTTTGTATCGATTTCAGAGTTAAGCTCCAGATCGATTCATTAAGCAGGGCTTATGGAAGAACAAATAAAGGTCTAAAGTTACGATTCGCAGACATGTTTGTTTCAGATTTAAAGCAGTCGTATATAATATAAATTAATTAAATTTAGTCTGAAATCAATCTTTCAGGAATTACATTAGGTCTATTGCTTGCACAGGAGCGTTTAAACTGAAAAATACATTAAAATAGTAGATATTGGTAGCCGTACATTTCGATAGAATGTAAATATTATATCAACTGCAGCTGCATTTAACTATTCAACGGATAGATTATTATTATTATTATTATTATTATTATTATTATTATTATTATTTATTTATTACAAGAGATATTACAAGAGGTATTACATTTAGTAATACACCCGAATGAGCAAGACTGCTCGTGCTCGGGTGCCGTTTCAAAAATATCAAAGTGAAGAAAGAGGAGAGACAAAGAAATAGAGTGTGTAATGTGCTTAACTAAAAAAGAAAGTAAAACAAAAACATTAAACATAAAAACATAAATACATAAAAGGAGTGAAACAAAAATTACTTAAAAGCTAAAAAATTACAAAAAATTCTTTACATATCTATTAAATTTAACAGTGGAGTATGCTGAGAGATCAGGATTTTTTCTGATAATTGAGTTATAGAAGCGCGGTCCAAAATTAATGCTATGCTTTAATCCTGCCGATGTGAGACATTTGGGTTCTAATAGGAGTAAATTAGTATTTCGTCTAGTTTTGTAGATATGATCACTGGAAGAGTATTTTATACGATGTTTGTGAAAATAAGATGTTTTAAATCTTTGATTTATAGTTATTTATATTCATTTATTTTGATAAGCATATGTGAAAGAATTAGTGGGATAACAAATGCCTCACATCTAACGCAAGGCATGATATAATAAATTTACAAACATCTGACTGCATTGAAGTCAAGGCCCTCAGTGATTAGCAACGCGGCTTTGTGGTATAGTGATGATTTCCCATTTAAAAAGGATGTGACCTTATAATTAGTTGTTACTCCGGTACCGGTCAACCGATTTGATCCAAAATCTTTAGGCTTCTTTCCACGGACGTTATAAATGTGTATATCAAGTTTCATGAAAATCCGATAAAGCGTATTTGAGTTATCGCTAGTACAGACACTCGGGCAGATGGACATTTTCCCGTCCACCACACAATCTCATAAAGTTCCATTCTGGCACTTAATAAAATATTTAAATATACAAAGTGTTAAGCACGTGACTAAGTATGTTAAATAACTACATAAATAAAATCACTGTTCTATACATGCATTGATATCACCGATCTATATTAATAAAAGGAAGTGTCTGTCCTCCGTCTGTCTGTCTGTCTGTCCGCGATGCCCAGCGAAATCTACTCAACGCAGAGATATGAAATTTTATACATAGGCGGACTAAAGGGTCGGAATGTGCACCTCGAAGCCGGAATTTTAATTTTCGCTTTCGTTCGTGAGTTATGAGTGAAAAATGAGCAAAAAACGTGCATTTCTTGCGTTTTCGAAGCATCAGTTTCAGTAATAAATTTCAATATCAAATCACTAACAGTTGGCTTTGGCTATTTTTGTCATCATACCTCATACCTTGGAAATAAAAGCAACGCGATCGCTTGATTTTGTTAGTCCATCCTAGACGATTCATTTGTTTAGAGTGTCAAGGCCCACAGACATATGACATTTTCAACCTACACGGAAGAAGGATAATCAACCCTAAATATGGTCAAACATTGTTCGATTTGAACGAAACTCACTATACAGGGGTTTTCTGGGACAAGGAACTCTAATCTGAGGTCGCTTTTACCAGGGGACGCTACCTAATCGTGGAATGCACTCCACGTGATTTAGGTGTTAATAATTATAATGATTTAACTATGCTCTTAATTTTTAGTTTTTAATTATTTAAATAATTATCCCGGAGGAAGCCGCGGGCACATGATGTTTGTCTGTCTGTCCACGATGCCCATCGAAATCTACTGAACGCAGAAATCTGAAATTTTAAAGATAGATGGACTGAAAGGTGGGCGAATGCACCTCGAAGCCGAATTTTTAATTTTAGCTTTCGTTCGCGAGTTATGAGTGAAAAACTGGCAGAAAACGTGATTTTTGCGCTGTCGAAGCATCAGATTTCAGTAATACATTTCAATGTCAAATCAATTGCAGTTGGCTTTGGCTATTTTTGTCATACCGTGGAAATAAAAGCATCGCGATCGCTTGAATGTTGTAAGCCCACGCTGGTCGATTCATTTGTTTAGAATGAATAGCCATATGAAATTTTCAACCTACACGGAAGAGGGTTAATCAACATAGACCTAAATATGGTTAAACATCGTTCGATTTGGACGAAACTCACTATACAGAGGTTTTCTGGGCCAAGGAACTCGAATCTGAGATCGCTTTTACCAGGCGACGCTATCTAATCGTGGTATGTTGTCCACGTGATTTAGGTGTTAATAAATATAATGATTTAACTATTATGCTCTTAATTTTTAATTTTTGAAATAATTATCGCGGGCCATATCTTGATTTTGTAAGTCCATCCTGGACGATTCTTTTGTTTAGAATATCAAGGCCCACAGACATATGAAATTTTCAACCAACACGGAAGAGGGATAATCAATATAGGCCTAAATATGGTCAAACATGCTCGATTTGGACGAAACTCACTATACAGGGGTATTCTGGGCCAAAGAACTCGAATCTGAGGTCGCTTTTATCAGGCGACGCTATCTAATCGTGGTATGTAGACCACGTGATTTAGGTGTTAATAAATATAATGATTTAACTATTATGCTATTGATTTTTAATTTTTGAAGTAATTATCGCGGGCGAAGCCGCGGGCACATGCTATCTTAAAATAATAAAAGGACGTGTTTGTCTGTCTGTCCACGATGCCCATCGAAATCTACTGAACGCAGAGATCTGAAATTTTAAACATAGATGGGCTGAAAGGTGGGCGAATGCGCATCGAAACCGGATTTTTAATTTTAGCTTTCGTTCGCGAGTTGTGAGTGAAAAACTGGCAGAAAACGTGATTTTAGCGCTGTCGAAGCATCAGATTTCAGTAATACATTTCAATGTCAAATCAATTGCAGTTGGCTTTGGCTATTTTTGTCATACCGTGGAAATAAAAGCATCGCGATCGCTTGAATGTTTTATCCCACGCTGGTCGATTCATTTGTTTAGAATGAATAGCCATATGAAATTTTCAACCTACACGGAAGAGGGATAATCAACATAGACCTAAATATGGTTAAACATCGTTCGATTTGGACGAAACTCACTATACAGGGATTTTCTGGGCCAAGGAACTCTAATCTGAGATCGCTTTTACCAGGCGACGCTATCTAACCGTGGTATGTAATTCACGTGATTTAGGTGTTAATAAATATAATGATTTAACTATTATGCTCTTAATGTTTAATTCTTGAAATAATTATCGCGGGCGAAGCCGCGGGCACATGCTAGTATATAATATAACATGACTAGCTTAAAAGGCCCGACGTCCCCCGGGTTTTGTATTTTGTAATTCATAATTAACTTATGAAGGACTTTCGATTTTAAAATTCTAGGTCCTTTTATAGGTATTTGGAATTTGAAATAGGAAGAACGATTTATCACACTCAAACTATTCCCTCAGAAAACGCTTGGTATAGCTTTTTATGGCTCATAGAGGATGTAGAATTTTCCATCCCATCGCTTGTACACAGCAAGCCTGGTAGGGGTTCAAATAAGAAGAAACAGAAATTCTGGTAACATAAAATTGTATTGTTTTTGCGGAATATATTATTTCTCACTCTAATGTTACCATAAAACTGTTTTTGGGATCAAATTAAACAGAAATGCAATATCACTTTCATACTTCTCTCTCCAAAAACCTGCGATATAATAATATACATATTACCAAACCTTGTATTGTTTTCTCTACGTCCAGGGTAGAGAAAGTTATGTGACTGCATTATTTTCGTGGATTTCATAATTTAATATTTATTTATAACATTAATTATATTGATAGCTTTTCTAAATTGTCAAAATTTCCAAACCCATCTGAGACCACTGGAAACAATATGTTGCCATGCCAACTGTGATTTGGATTTGATAAATCTGTGGGAAAAAGGATTAAGTATACTCAAAAACATTTTATTTTTGGCATTTAAAATTAAAATTTTTCAATCATTTCTTAGTGAGCACCTACATTATGAAACGAAGGTACTGTCAAAATTCCAAGTCTCTACCTGTTAAAGTTTAGGCTCTACGTTGATTCTCTGTCAGTCATTCATTCAGTCAGTCAGGACAAAGCCTCTTATATATAGAGAGAGATAAGAAGATATGATAGCCTATATTTACAAACATCTCACTGTATTGTAATCAAGGCCCTCAGTTATTGGCAACGCGGGTTTGTGTATAGTCATGATTTCTCATTTAAAAAGGACGTGGCATTTAATTTAGTCGTTACTCCGGTACCGGTCAACCGATTTGGTCCAAAATCAATAGGCTTGTTCCCATGGACGTTATAAATGGGTATACCAAGTTTCATGAAAATCCGGTAAAGCGTATTTGAGTTATCGCGCGTACAGACACACGGACAGACATTTTCCCGTCCACCACATAATCTCATAAACTACCATTCTGGCTCTTAATATAATATATATATATATATATATATATATATATACAACGTATTAAACTCGTGACTAAAGCAGAGGTTTGTTAAATAACTTCATGGATAAAAGCATTGTTCTATACATGCATTGATATCACCAATTTGAACCAGCTATTAAACTTTTAAATCAACGGGGAAACAGGTTAAGAATACTTAACCCGCTTAACATCCATTTGGAAGACGACCACCTGCTTTCGGCGGACCGGGTTCGATTCTCAGTAGGGTTGGCTATTGTGTACAGCTCGTAAACATAAGTTTCTTCTCCAGTCTGGGTTCATCCCAGACTTCAATCAGTGCATATGACTTGGATGTAGGCTATTTGTCACTGTTGACTGTGATTTGACCGTCGGATACCGACGTTAAGCTTGGTGGTTCCCTCGGTGTCTTTGCAGAAGAGTGCTGTGTGCTCGCTAGGTGCCTAAGGGCCAGCGAATGATAAGTTTGGATCACCTATCGCGTTACGCTTTCTTTTGTTCGGTCCCGTGAAGAAATCCCTGGCCGGTAAACGCTTTGCGTCAGATGCAGAAATGAAAACAGTCCGCAGGTGGCTATACTCCAACCGAACGGACTTCTATGCACAGGGTATTTTGAAACTGGTATCACGATGGGAGAAATATGTTGAGAAACTTGGCGACTATATACAAAAATAAACAAAATATGTCCCTTCATGTGTGCATTTGTTTGTAATTGTACCTATTAAACTTTTTGTAAAAAAAAATTATTGTGCGTTACTTTTCGATCCACCCTCATAAATACTATTTAACTTGCATCTTACAGTCCTCAGATTGAAATAGGGCAAGTGCATAAATGCTTGTTTTGAATTTAATTAAATTTGAATGTTATTTTGCTAGGTAAATATTTGCGACGAATAAAAAAGTGAAATCAACGTGAATGTAATACCACTGCTTTATATGAAGAAAATTTCATTTTTTCGCAATTTTATCTAAAACTGCTCTAACGCTTTTGTTAAAAGTTTGTACATGAGATGCTTATACTAAGCACTAAAACTTTTATTTGAAACTTTTTCGCAAAAATTGCCTGAAAGGTAGTTATAAGCCAGACACCGTTTGCGCAAACAAGGTTTTTAAACTTGCGTGATGAATACATGGGAAAAAATAATATTAAGTCGCACCTTGGATGAATGTTCCCACCCACCGCTCCCTCGCGATGCACTTTCTTTTATACCACTTCTTCTGTCCTCATATTACATAGAAACTCGTGATTGGACGTTGGTAGTGTGACGTCATACCGGTAAACAAAAGATGAACAAAAGTTGACAGGCTTACTAACGTGTGGAAGATATAATATGCCACATTTTCGAAACCTACAAACAGTGTATCGTACATTATTCGAAAATGCAAGGGCGCTTCGCTTCGGCTGCCGCCTCCGCTCGCGCACTTAACTAAGTGGATAGTGTTTTGCATTATTTAGATTATGTGAAGAGGTGATTGTGGTCTGGTCGGGATTGCCGAGTAAGCTAGAGGGTTGTCATTTTGGTGTATGGGTTGGTAGCTTGTATTTGGTACGATCGGGAGTTTGGAGAGAAGGAACGATCGGGTGTGCCGAGATAACAAGCGAACAGCAACGCATTGTTTGGAGCGTAAGGGGGCGACTTAATCTTCTCTTATGCCAAAAAATTGCATATGCCTGCCTATACTTAACGCAGAGAAAGCTATTTGATCGTAATACATCCGCATTTTTTCTTTATTGTGGTTCAACAGATATAAATAATAATAAAATCAGGTAAACTGATATAACCAAGTGCCAGTATGTTTTTTTTTAATCAGTGATACACGCAATTATGATAGGCCCATGCATAAAAGTTATTTTTGTAATAGATGTCCGAGTTAACTCCAAAAACAAAATGTGCCGGCAATAATAATAATGATGCAATAGACCTACGATTCGCTGATATCTCTGTTTCAATTTAAAGCAGCCTTAAAGGTTATGAATGAATAATAAGCATATGAAATCTATCTGTCAGGAATTACATTAGGTATATTGCTGCACAGGAACGATAAGAAAAATACTCACAGTAAAATATAGCCTAATGTAAATATCGGTAGTCTACATAACCATAGAATACACATTATAATATCAATATTCAACGGCTAGTTGTTATAAATCGTTTATTTAAGTTATTATTTAGCCACACTGACATCGTTATGAAGAAACAAATCAATGAAGGCTGCTAACAATATGAGTAAACGATTGGCAATTTGTTAAGTTTTTTTAATACATTGTGGGCCTTGAAAGAATATTGATTACATAATTAATATTGATATACGCGTTACTTCGGTACCGATCAACCGATTTGGCCCTAATTCAATAGGCTTGTACCCAAAAACGTCATAAATTCGTATACCAAGTTTCAAGAAAATCCGATAAAGCGTATTTGAGTTATCCACGCCTTTGTGATATATTACCATAAAAAGGCACTAAATTGGGCATTATTCCGGTATCGCCCAACCGATCTGGCCCAATATCAATAGACATCTTCCCATAGACATTATAAATAGGTATTCCAAGTTTCATGAAAATCCGATAAAGCGTATGTGAGTTATGGCGCCTTTAAAATATACACTAAATTGGGTTTTACTCCGTTACCGGTGAACCGATTTGGTCCAATTTCAATAGGGTTCTTCCCATGGACATTATAAACGCGTATACCAAGTTTCATTAAAATTCGATAAAGCGTATTTGAGTTAGAGCGCGTACAGACACACGGACGGACGGACGGACAGACATTTTTCGTCCCCCACACAATCTCATAAAGTACCATACTGGCACTTAATAATAGTGGTATATCCCACAATGTGCATTGATTGTCTACTCTTTGCAGAACTTTAGCAGCGAAGATCCCCGATATAAATACTTACAACCTAATAGTATATTGTGATACAAATGCCTTTACGGCCCGTGTGTTGCATGCTATTTTTTGCACGATGATTATTTATATCAATTTAATTATATTAATTGTGATATTACCTGAAAATATTATGTAAATACATTCTTGAAAATAGATGTTTATTTCAGAAAGTGATTCGCATGTGTTTGTTGTTATGGGAACCGAATATTTGTCCTGGGGGCAGTGTCCATAAAGGCTTGTATTATGAAATGTATCGTAATGAATTATGACGTAGCGCTTGGACCGTAAGTAATTTAACCTCATCGCAACCGCCCTTAGCAACAAGACTGTGTGGGAATGTCAACTTACGATCCATGTAAACAACGTTCGTAAGTACCACTTACTAGCTAAGGAGTGCAAAAAATCATTTAAACACGATTGTCAGTTTCTCATATATACAAACCCATGCCGGACTGCACAGAAAACAGTTAAGGATATGATCAGGCGTTCGGTTTATTTCTTGCCCTTCTTTATTCTGTAATTCTTCATTAAATTTAAATTCGTCATCCTATTTCTTTGCCATCCTTTTATTGCAAATTTAAGAAATACTACTGTAGGCCTTATCCCAAAAGATATATTGTGAATTTAAGCTTTAAGTTTTTTAATTAGTTATTAAAAAAGGCACCTACTTGCCACGTCAGAATTTACAGTTTCCCCTCTTAACCCAAAACTTTTAATATTTCTCATGTTCTGATTTCTTTCTTTTTTATAATTTAAGACAAATAACAAAAATAACACCTTCAAGTTTATAGTTAAATACGAGGCGCTTCATGAAAATTTTTATTGCAACAGATACAACAAGTGTTCAGCTATTCTTCAACAAATTCGCCACCGGAATTGAAACATATTTTGTCTTACCATGGCACCGACTTTTGAATATCTATGTCGTACAAGTCTGCCGCCAGGTATTTGAACCACTGTGTGACAAACATCTCCGCCTCTTTGTCATTTCGTGAGGTGTAGGAAAGGATGGAAATCACTGGGAGCGAAGTCCGGGCTCTAGGGTGGATGGTTAAACTCTTCCCAGCCGAACTTCTGCAGGAGACTTGCTGGGAGTTGTTTAAAAATCCACTCTACAGCCCGAATCTCGTTCCCAGTGATTTTAATCTTTTCCTATACCTCAAGAAATGACAGAGAATGAAAGAGGCAGAGATGGTTTTCACACAGTGGTTCAAATCCCAGGCGGCAGACTTCTACGACACAAGCATTAAAAAGTTTGTCACATGGTATGGCAAATGTCTCAATTCCGGTGGCGAATATGTTGAAAAATAGCTGAACACTTGCTGTATCTGTTGCAATAAATATTTTCATGAGATTGTATTTTGTTTCTGTAAACGGTCCCAGGGAAGCTTACTTCCTGGACGTGCCTAGAAGATCATTTACAGGTTTTCAAGGTCTCTATTAGTCTTAAATCTGTTAAAAAAAAATAGATTTTATACACAAGTAGCATGTGAAGATTTCGAAATGGCTGAGTGAAAATGGGTAGGAAACGAGGAAATCTTACTTTCAATTTTAATTTACGAGCATTACAATAATTGTAATTCTGTGTGTATCAGTTGTAGAAAAAAATATTTATGAGACGTATCTCAGGAGAAAGCTCAGACTCCTGGGATTAAGGACAATAGTCCAACTAGGAAACTCTCGCAGCAGTTGATCCGGGTAAGGTTTTTCGGGGTTTTTCCTCACTCATTAGGAGAATACCGGATCGGAGGACCCCGGACAGATGACAAAACAGCTGGCTCTAATCACATTACCACAAGCTTAAAGTAGATAAGAGCGAAAAGTTGTTGGGACCGGAGTATGGCCTATGGTCGAGGGCTCCGGGGCGGCAGAGGGCCAAAAAAAATGTAGAAAAAATAGTTCGGTATATCCCTCTTACAGTAAAAAACATTAACGTTTCTAATAAGAGTGAAGTGTTCTTATAAATGGAGAGATATGTGTATTACATAAACGTCTGGCGTGGCTGGTGTTTCCAAACAACGTGAGATAATTTCACAGTCCGCACGCTTCTGAACGCAGTCATTTGTTTCACAGAACTCTCACAGTTACGTCACAACAATTAAGCTAAGTGATTGTTCTCTGTCACACTAAGATGAGTCAGCAGTGTCGGTTGCTATGGTTACAACACCGGACATGAAATTGAACAAAAGCGACGTCGATATTTTATGATCAGCAGGGCTCGGATTCTGATAACCTAAAATTGTTTGAAAAATTACCCTGAATTTTAAATAAAATATCTTAATAATTTTAAAGAACGACCTAAAACTGATATTTTATTTATAAGTACTGTACATAATTCTTGTTCACTGAAGGTAAAAAGGTAGAGTGTTCCCTATTCAGGGCATGGAGGCCTAGAGTGTTCCAGGAGGTTGAGGCTCCCAGATTTTTAGACATTCGGGACATGAAGGTGGTAAGGTTGTCAGCCTTGCGCACCGGACGCCTTTACCTCCAGGATTGCTCCTGGTACTCATTTCTGTTGGAGGCTGAGTCGACAACAGGGCCATTGTGCCACCAGGAGGATTAAGCCAATTGAAAAACTTAAACGACCTCATCGGGAATCGAATCCGCGACCTTCCGGTTTGTAGCGCAGCGCGTCAACCACTACGCTACGGCGTACCCCTCTTGTACACTAATCCATACATAAATGTAAAAACTGTAAATGCAGAAAGGATGTTGTTAGTCTAAAAACTTTGTTCTTGATTGAAGCATCTGAGAAGAAAAGTAAGAAAATTATTTTTAATGTAGATCCTACAAAAATGTTGCTTTATTTTAACTTAATAATTTATTTAAAATATTACTCTTTTGGAAAAAAGCTTGTAAACCCTACCTTATTCAGGATTGCAGTAAATCACTGTTAGCATAAGGAGATTATCGAAGGTAAATGGCCTCCGATTGTCTGAAAGGATACATTTACATATCCGCCGAAACATACTTGGTGCATTATTAATGAATTTCATTTTCAGACAGGGTAAAATGGTTTTAAAATAGAGAGATTGTCCACCTTAGAACCCTTGTCGTTTCACTTATCTGGGGCCTTTTATAAAATATAAAATAACACAGAAGTCACAAGCACACGTTAAAAACACTGTTGTCAAATTATTAAATGATGTACATCATCAGACATTGTATCTGTTGTGTCTCCAAGCTGAACTGAAGATGATGCAACTTGCATCGAAATGCATTTTCAAATATTAGACGCATCTGGGACCAAGAAGAAGTTTTATTAATTTGACAACAGTGTTTTTAACGTGTGCTTGTGACTTCTGTGTTATTTTATATTTTATAAAAGGCCCCAGATAAGTGAAACGACAAGGGTTCTAAGGTGGACAATCTCTCTATTTTAAAATACTTGGTGCATACTTGAAATATGGTAAAAAGTAAAAAATAAAATCACTCTGCTAACTGTAACTGTTGTGAATGTTCTTTCCTCAAGGAAATTTATACTAGCACTGAGGCACTGGCGAGTCAAACTTCGGCATTTCCTTTTGTGGTCTGCCGGAATACATTATTGTTTATTGAGAGTAAATATCCCAAATCCAAACAGGTGGCAGACTCTGTTGCCAAGGCAATCTAATAACAATAGCAATATAATACAACAGTTTGGCGTTTATTTTATCCTTCTTTCCGACTGAGACATGACAACACTTCAACACCGAGGGTGTCCTTCTTGCATTAATCAAACATCACCTCAAAGACAGCATTACTGGGGACGATGATAACTAGACGACGAAAGAAAGTTAATATACTCATTGTAAATGCATGAAAATTACTAAATAAGGAAGCAAATGACACACAAATGACAAAATAGTGATGTAAAATTGAAATAAATCCCCTAAAAACATAAAAAGGCATAAAATGACAAAAATGACTAATATAAATGCATTTCTGTGATCTAGAGGCCATGATTAGGATTTAAGTACAAGTTGCCAATGTCTATGAAGCATCAACTAAAAATGACATGTCATCAGAATCCGAGCCCTGATGAAATTCGTAATCTAGAACCTTAAAAACATCAATTCTTGTTGTCAAGGAAATGTAAGTTTGTGGTCATGGAAATTTATATTGAAATTTCTTTGGACACCCTGAACATGTGTATTTTAAAGATTACCCACGCCCTTAACAGTAATACAGTAAGTACGTATAATAGTGGAACCACGTGCTTTGGCAAACACGTGTAAGCTTGCGACGCGCGTCCGGCAATTAAAAATCTCGTGTTGAGGATGTTCGCGTAATTAAGTCTGGAAATATTCCCCGTCTTCTGGCCACTTTGTATCTCTATTGTGTAAGTGACCAATTCTCCCGTATTCCTCAGTATTTATATCTCGAAATTCAATCTCTATATATATAAAAGGCTTTACACAGAATTATCCCAACAAATTCACAGAACATATTGTTGCCAGTTGTATCAGGTGGGTTTGGATTAAATGAAATGGATGTTTGACAAATTAGAGAAGGTATCATTATAATTCATATTATCTATATTAATAGAAGGAATTGTCCTCGATGTCCAGCGAAATCTACTGAACGCAGAGATCTGAAATTTTAAACATAGGTGGGCTGAAGGGTCGGAAAATCCACCTCAAAGACGGAATTTTAATTTCAGTTTTCGTTCGTGAGTTATGAGTGAAAAACGGGCAAAAAACATGCATATCTTGCGTTTTCAAAACATAAGTTTCCAGTTATACATTTCAATATCAAATCAATTACAGTTGGCTTTGGCTATTTTTGTCATACCTTGAAAATAAAACTTTCGCGTTCGCTTGAATGTTGTAAGCCCTAAATATGGTCAAACGTTGTTTTATTTGGACGAATCTCACTATACAGAGGTTTTCTGGGCCAAGAAACTCGAATCTGAGATCGCTTTTACCAGACGATGCTATCTAATCGTGGTATGTAGTCCACGTGATTTAGGTGTTAATAAATATTGATTTTACTATTATGCTCTTCATTTTTAATTTTTGAAATAATTATCGCGGGCGAAGCCGCGGGCACATGCTAGTTAGACAATAATTCCGGTAAATTTTAGGCTACGTGTTAGGTATTGCAGTCTAATGTCCACACTAAGAGGGTTTTCAATGTAACTTATTACAATCAGAGCTATTAGTAGTGGCCATTTTGATTATGACAAGACAAACCCCTGCTGAGGTTTTCGGGTAAGTTTATATATATATATAAGAACAAGAACTGACACCGTATCGGAGATAAGAGTCCGTGTATTTAGATTGCCTTATAGTCGCCTTAAATGTGAGGGAAAACTTGGATTTTTCCGGGGTAAAATATTAAATCAGAACTTTTCGAAATTTTGCTGTCGGTTACAAGCTAAAAGGTATGTCTGCCAAATCTCTGGTTCTGGCTCAACTGGAAGTGGGTAAACATTAATGATATATTTTATGCAGTAAATTCAGGGATGTCCATTATAGGACTGTAAAAATTACAGAAGTTGAATTTTATTTTAAATGTACAAAATAGGCGTTTTAGGCACTAAAATAGTAAAATAGGCTCTAAAGGTTCAAATAGGCATTTTAGGGCACTATAGAACTCTATAGGCCTAAATGTAAATGATTTATCACGAAACGTCCACATATTTAAAAATGTTCATATTATTTCATAAGGAACAAAATAGGCCGGAGTAACGCCCAATTTAGTTCCTATTTTATGGTAATATATTAGAAAGAATATTCATAAAATGCAAATCAGTCCAATCAGTTCTCATGACAACATATTGTTTTAGCGTATTCATATACGGCTTTGGAAGTTGCAATACAGTTAGCTATCACAAATAACACCATTCGTTCACATACGCTTATCAAACCAGACCGTTAAACTGAGCGAGGTGCCCGAGATGGACTCGTCTTGGACTCGCTGATTCAAATCCCGAAGCCGGCAAATTTGACTTTTATTTTGTATTTTTATGTCAGTGTACGATTGTCAAGATATCACAAATCTGTATAGCTCTGGTGATGCTGGACGATTTTAATGCGATTTTATTAAACTGTTCTGTTTTGTTCTTCCGTAAGCCCTGGTTAATTAATTAATCTGAAGTTTAACTCTGAAAACGATTAGAAAAAATTACTTATTTTCTGCATATCATAATTGCAATTATAACTGACTAGCATGTGCCCGCGGCTTCGCCCGTGATAATTATTTCAAAAATAAAAAATTAAGAGCATAATAGTAAAACCATTATATTTATTAACACCTAAATCATACCACGTGGACTACATACCACGATTATATAGCATCGTCTGGTAAAAGCGACCTCAGATTCGCGTTTCTTGGCCTAGAAAACCTCTGTATAGTGAGATTCGTCCAAATAAAACGTTTGACCATATTTAGGGCTTACAACATTCAAGCGATCGCGAAAGTTTTATTTTCAAGGTATGACAAAAATAGCCAAAGCCAACTGTAATTGATTTGACATTGAAATGTATAACTGAAAACTTATGTTTTGAAAACGCAAAAAATGCACGTTTTTTGCCCGTTTTTCACTCATAACTCACGAACGAAAACTAAAATTAAAATTCCGGCTTCGAGGTGCATTTTCCAACCCTTCAGCCCACCTATGTTTAAAATTTCAGATCTCTGCGTTCAGTAGATTTCGCTGGACATCGAGGACAATTCCTTTTATTAATATAGATAATATGAATTATAATGATACTTTCTCTAATTTGTCAAACATCCATTTCATTTAATCCAAACCCACCTGATAAAACTGGCAACAATATGTTCTGTGAATTTGTTTTGATAATTCTGTGTAAAAAAGGATTAAGTATTTTCAAAAACATTTAATTTTTGGCAATTAAAATCAGAATTTTTCAAAATCCTTTCTTAGTGAGCACCTACATTATGAAACGAAGATACTGTCAAAATTCCAAGGCTCTACCTGTTATAGTTTAGGCTCTACGTTGATTCCTGTCAGTCAGTTAGTCAATCATTCATTCAGTCAGTCAGGACAAAGCCTCTTATATATATAGAGATTAAACAAAAGCATTCTGTCACTTTGTTATGTCCGTTTACCTGATTTTATTTTTCTATTAGTAGTGTATCCTCATTTCTCCTACTGGATTATTTATTGGGCAGGGCTATCCCGAAGAGCTGGTGATTATGAATGCATTAATTAGTAAGGAAGGATTTTGTGACGTATGGAATCTGGGATTTATTTAAATTAAGGTCATCGTGAAGTAGTGCAATGATATCAAGCTACTGTGCGTTCAATAACAAGATACGTGATTAATAAGCGGTGCGGTGTGCGGCTGGTCTGCTTGGTTTACCTGATACTGGCTGTTCATCTATCGTTACTCTGGCTGAACCTTTAGTTTGGTACGTCCCATGCACCTGTCGTTCATTTAGTGGCTGAGTTTCTAATATCCTCTCTCCTTTAGCTTGGATTAGACGATCATTTCGTCGTTGACCGTCTAGAATAAACGATTAAGAAGTGTCATTTGTGTCCCAGACAATAAGAACATTGCTACTAATTATCAAAGGTAACACCATGAGCGACTTCATAGGTAACACCATGAATCTGCCAGTGAGTTTCTAAAGAAAACATTAAAGAATCTCACATAAAAAATATTCAGATCCATATTTTGATATTTGTCGGAGGAGGTAGATTTCAATTGTGATTAAAAAATTAATTTAATTAATTGTATCCCAGAAAACAATTGAGAGATGAAGGGGACATACAGCTTTGGGTGAAATTCATAGGTAAGAAATAGGTGAAATTCATTATTTTTTCCTCAGCAATGAATTGCTCTACAACCTTGTAATCTGACATACTCTTTATTGACTACTTCTGCAATTTAATACTATTTACAAAATGGCTGCCACGTTTCGTGCACTCAAATGCAGTTACCTTGATAACTTCCACAAATATCAATATTTCTGACTGATTATTCTCCTGTGTATTTGTTAATATCAAATGAACAACACTATCTACAATCATTTATTTTATGGTAACATGAGAGTGAGAAATAAAATATTCCGCAAAGGCAATACAATTTTATGTTATCGGAAATTCTGTTTCTTGTTATTAGAACCCCTACCAGGCTGGGTGTGTAAAAGCAATGGGATGCACAATTCTACATACCTATTTAAGGATCTAGAGTTTGAAAATCGAAAGTCCTTCATAAGTTAATTTCGAATGTCAAAATCCGAGCGACGCCGAGCCTTTCAAGTTGGTATATATATATAATGAATAAGAAAAATCTAAAAAAAATATTTAAAAAATACTTATACTTTAGATATTCCAAGGATTGTAGGTGATGTTGTTCATACGATGTTTGCAAATAGATAGAAAAAATCACTAAAAAATATTGCCATTAATTTTTTGTGAAGATTATGACGGAAACGGCATTTTAGTACACGAAACATGGTTGCCAATTTATAACGATAATTACCCGTAATTGTTGAAGTTTGATTAATTTTGAAAATAGTTTGCAATTGTAGAAATAGTCAAGAAAGAGCATGTCAGATTGCAAGGTTACAGAACAATTTAATGCTGAAAAAAATATGAATTTCACCCAAAGCTGTAGCCTATATTCCTTCTTAATATAAATTTTTAAACTGTAGTTTGTATTTACGTTTCAATTAAGTGTGCGAAATTTCAAGTTTCTACGACAAAGATTTTAGACAACTAGGCCTACTTGCAGAACGTAGGGCGTGTTTTCTGTTTCATCGTATGAAGACCTTGCAGGAATCGAACTCTGGTTCCTTACCTTTGTAGGGAAGTGGTGTGATGGTCACTGCAAGCAGACATCCGGACACCATGAGGATGATCCCGGCATTCTGCAAAGCAAAACAAACACACATCGCAGTTCACTATAGAATAAGAAAGTAAATTTCAGTTCAAGGCCGCCTGTGGTCTATGGATAATGTGGGAACCTTTGTTCTGGCACTTATGACATGATACCTTGTCTTGTTACCGACTTAATTATTTTGAATCGTAAACATTGTTTGACAGAATTATCTTTGCCTGTCTAAAGTTCCATTTTACAGGCTAAGCATGTTAATGTAAAGAAAAAGGTGCTAGCACGTTGTAGAGATTGTAGGGGATATCCCCAGATGTCACTATCGTTCAAATCATTACCAATTTCCTTCATTTCAACCAACTGTTATTCCTACTACTACTATTATCGTGTATCTATTAATCATTTCCAATTTTCAAAATAACATAAATAACTATTTCGGCAGTAAAAATTTGATCCATAACGTAGATATATATATATTCTAACAATTATATTTCTAACAAAGCACAAATGTAAGTCAACACAATATTTAGTTTCGCTGAAAACATTAGACTACTTACGAACTTTATTATGTGCCAGTATGTTTACTTTCTGAGATTCTGTGCGGGACGGAAAAACGTCTGTCCGTCCGTCCGCCCGCCCGTGTGTCAATACGCGCTATAACTCAAATACGCTTTATCGGATTTTAATTAAACTTGGTATACTCATAACGTCCATGGGAAGAAGCCTATTGATATTGGACCAAATCGGTTGACCAGCCTCTCCCCTTAACGTTCTGGGTGTCGCGGGTGTAAATAAATAATTAAAACGAATATAACGAATCTTGTGCTGTTGTATGGTTTTACAGATTCGGAATGAAACTATTAAAATGAACCTAAGATTCATGAACTTGACACAAATCATGCATAAACAATTAAAGCGATTGATGATTAAAAAACTAATAATCCGGCTTCGAGGAGAATGAACAAAATGCGCCGCCCGGGAATGGGCAATCGATGTAATAAAGGGCCCATTAAAAGCTTCGAAAAATTGATTTTTTTAAATTTCCTGTCATATTATTTACATAAATGACCCTTATAATTTAATTTCGCAGAAAAACATAGATTTCGCATTATATACTAATTTCACCTTTTATACTAACTTCGCATTTTATCGCGGATTGAAAAAACACAATAATAAGCTTCATATGCTTCAAAACCAAAATATTACTTATTTCGACAGCATTTGGGGACATTTAGCATTTACCATGATTGCGAAAAATCTACCATCCCTACTCATAACTAGACCTGGGATTTTAGGTTCTAAAAATTAGTTTTAGGCACCTAAAATAGGCTTTTAAAACAATTAAATAGGCTTTTAAAAGAAAGAATAGCCACTTAAAATAAGCTTTAAAAATGTGTAAATAAAGAAATTAGACTTTAAAATACTACAGTATGCTCTTCAACTATAACGTAATCTTTTTTTTACTGTAAAAAACGTGGTACACCTATTCGAAAAAGAAATAATTGCAAAATTATGACAGAATTAAAAATACATTTATCAAAAACAGTTTAGGATTATATGAAAAACTGACACAGTATGTCCCTTTTTACTATAGGCCTATACCTGCTAGGCCCTCTTGTTTTGAGCGAATCCTCCCCGTCAGTCAGCATTCCTTTGGCGACAATTGTATGAAAAAATCAAGCTTCTGTGAAACCCACCCTCTGCTGTTCTACCCTTCATTCAGGGATGTCCATTAAATTATTTTAAAGTTACAGAAGTAGAATTTTATTTTAAATGTACAAAATAGGGATTTTAGGCACTAAAATAGTAAAAATAGGCTCCAAAGGTAGAAATAGGCATTTTAGGGCACTATAAAACTCTATAAATATAAGTGATATATAGACCTGGGATTTTAAGGCATATGCCTATTTTGTTCCTTATGAAATAACATGAAAAGTTTTAAATATGTGGACGTTTCATGATAAATCACTTACATTTATAGAGTTTTATAGTGCCCTAAAAATGCCTATTTGGACATTTAGAGCCTATTTTAGTATTTTATACATTTTGTACATTTAAAATAAAATCCAACTTCTGTAATTTTTACAATCTTATAATGGACATCCCTCAATGAAAAGCAGAACAGCAGATATGGGTTTTTCATTGAAACTTGATTATTCCAAACAATTGTCGCTAAAGGATTGTTGACTGATGGGGAAGGACTATTATGTCAAGTCACCAGTGAAAGAACATCTGTTTAAGTGAATATAGTTCGTGATGCCTAATTTTGCACGTAATTCTGTTAAGAATAGGTATACCACGTTTCTTGCAGTTAAAAAAAAATAACAGTTTAAGTGTATATTGTAATATTTTAAAGTCTATTTTCTATCTATTGACACATTTTAAAGCATATTTTAAATGCCTGTGTTCTCTCTTAAAAGCCTATTTACTTGTTTTAAAAGCCTATTTTAGGTGCCTAAAACTAATTTTTAGCCTAAAATCCCAGGTCTAGTGATATATCATAAAATGTCGACATATTTAAAAATGTTCATGTTATTTCATAAGGAACAAAATAGGCATTTGTCTACTCCTAACTTAGAAACACTTGCACTTATGAGACACACACACGCACTACCTGTATTCCCCTGCTGAAGACATCCATGGCTACTGAGTTACTGGCAACCGAAGTCTTTGCGCACGCTTCTTATATCAACACGCAAGGTTGCCTGGTCCCTCGCAGTTTTTGTCACTTTCGTGATGAAACTCTTCTCCAGGTTAATTGTTAAGCCCTTGTTTCGCGCTGTCATCAAGGTCCCTCTGTGTTAACAATGCCCTGACACGGGTGTGATCACAGGACCCTTGCAACACATGTGAAGAATATCGTAATTAAAGGTGCATTAAACCTCAGAGGTCTCTAAAGTGGTGCATTAAGGGGCAGGTATCATTGACTAATGTAAATTGGAGCCCCGAGGAGAGGGAGGGACCCGGAGGTTCAATGCCGCGCTTACATGAGCCCGCCATTCAACCCTATTAATAATAATAATAATAATAATAATAATAATAATAATAATAATAATAATAATAATAATAATAATAATAATATGTTTAGATCCTTAAACATAACACGTTATGTAATAGATCTCGTCAATGGTATTTATACTAGATATCTTCAAGGTGGGCTTCCATAAATTCTTGAATTGAATAAAAGGGATTCAATAGTAACCATTTGTGAAGTCTAGTTTTAAAAGAATTCGTGGGAAGTCCAGTTAAGGCCGTAGGTAGCAAATTGTATAGGCCTAATCTAAGTCCCTCAACTTTATAAGATTTAGAAGTCTTAAGCAGCCGATGAAATGGTATATCAAATTTATTTGCATAACGTGTATGGTATTTATGAACAGTATTTCTAACCATAAAATTTGCTTCATTCTTTTTTATGTACATCAGTACATCATATATATATATATATATATATATATATATATATATATATATATATATATATATATATATATATATAATTATGACTGTTAAAATTTTTTCAGATATAAACAAAGGTTTACAGTGATCTAGTTTTCTCGAATTTGTTAATGTTCTTATTGCTTTTTTTTTTGTATCAATAAAACTTCCTGCACACCCACACCATTCCCCCACAGAACCAACCCATCCAACTCCCTGCTAACTCCATCCAACCATCCCTCGCAAATCCTACTTCCCTTAAATCTATTCTAATATTGTCCTCCTACCAACGTCTTATATATATACACTGGTCAAAAAAAGTTAAGCATATAATGGTGATGCCGTACAAAAATAAAATATCAATAATTTGACATATTTGTTTGCTTTAAACAAATGCACTTCAGAATAAAACAAACGAAGGAATTTGAGTTGGTCAACAATATATGTGCGACATAAAACTAAAAGAATCTTAAATATTAGGTATCATTGAGTAAACTAGACATATGCTTAACTTTTTTTGACCAGTGTATTTGATATATTTATAAGACCTTTAGGCAGTACCAACTGCATTCCGTCACATTAGCTATTTACATAAATACATATCTTCAACAACCTAAGCTTTGAGTATTTACAATCTTAACAAACTTAATTACATTAGTCAAAATTATCATTCTAAGTTATACTAATGTTATACTATCGAGCGAGGTGGCCGATGTCGTAACGTCTTGGACTCTCATTCTGGAGGTCCCAGGTTCACATCCTGTGGCCGGCCAATTTTACATGGGTTTTTTCATGGCTTCCCCAGCCGTAAAGGCAAATGCCGAATTGCATATTTACATACCATGAATCATCCTCACCATTTCATCCTGTATCATATCCATTTAAATTAATATTAGTAGAAATTTATTCCATAAGAATACACCAATAATAGAAACAATTGACAGTTAATAGTTCCATAGCCTACCCTACTGTATAGAGACTCATTCCGAACTCCTGAGATAGCCTCGAAGCTAAAAGGAGTATAAACACAGCTGAATTGAAAAAAAGTCTAGTTCCTAGGGTAAAGAACATTTCGGTCACCACTTAAATTAACATATTTTTCAAACTAATTTCGCGGGCCTTAAGAAAAGGCGGAGCTAGTAGAGCTTGATCAATGTTGTCACTACACCTGGGATTTTAAGGCAAATGCCAATTTTGTTCCTAACATGAAATTTTTTAAATATGTTGACATTTCATGATAAATAACACTTGTATTTGTACAGTTTTTTAGTGCCCTAAAATGTCTATTTGGACCTTTGGAGCCTATTTTTACTATTTTAGTGCGTACATTCCAATTTTGTACATTTAAAATAAAATTCAACTCTTGTAACTTTTACAATAATTTAATGGACATCCCTGAATGAAGAGCAGAACAGCAGAGAGTGGGTTTTTCACAGAAATTTGATTTTCCCAAACAATTGTCGCCAAAGGAATGCTGACTGACGGGGGAGGATTAGCTCAAAACAACAAGTAGCAGGTATATAGTAAGAGGGGACATACTGTGTCAATTTTTCATATAAACCAAAACTGTTTTTGATAAATGTATTTTTAATTCCTTTCTTAATTTTACAATTATTTCTGTTAAGAATAGATATACCACGTTTCTTACAGTAAAAAAGATCACATTACAGTTTAAGAGCTTATTGTAGTATTTTAAAGTCTACTTTCTGTCTATTTACACATTTTTAAAGCATATTTTTAGTGCCTATTTTATCTTTTTAAAGCCTGTTTACTTACTTTAAAAGCATATTTTAGGTGCCTAAAACTAATTTGTTTTAGAGCCTAAAATCCCAGGTCTACTTATCACTGTTTAGTACAGAAAAAAAAAAAAACAAGCAAACAATGATTTCTTGACCCAAAATTATCGATACTTCACCATCTCCTCCCATGTTTCGGTTGTCTTACGCGTGGAGTGCAAGCTTGATGACACAATACAGCTTCTCTCGTAACAGAACATAAAAAAGCGGTGCTTGTTACAATGACATTTTTTTAGAGTAAAGCATTGTGTTATTAATGCTATTCACAGAATGTAAACAATGAAACTGCTTTCACCCCAGTTTAAACGTAAGCAATAATAATAATAATAATAATAATAATAATAATAATAATAATAATAATAATAATAATAATAAATAAATAAAAAATAAAAAAATTGAAAGCGAATATTGAAGTTATTCCTTTTGATCTATGCCTATTTATCTGTTTGAGAAACCCAACTTCCTCAGCCGTTTAGCTAATCAAGTTGGGATTCAATTCGGCTCAACGAATGATATTGAATTCCGTATAAAATGACTGACTGATTCGAAACCACTTAATCTACGAGGCATGTCCATAAAGTAAGTTGCCCTATCGCCGTTTACACAAACAAAATTTCATGGAAATATTTATTAAATCAGATATAGCAAGTGTTCAGCTATTTTTCAACATACTTGCCACAGGAATTAAGATACAGTATTTGTATTACCGTGAGACCAACTTTTGAATATCTGCGTCATAGAAGTCTGCCGCCTGGGATTTGAACCATTCTGTGATAACCAGGGCCCGGATTCTAATGACATGTCATCTTTTAATTGATGCTGCATAGACATTGCGAACTTGTAGGTAAATCCCAATCATTGCCTCTGGATTATAGAAATACATTTTTATTAGGTCATTTTTTGTCATTTTATGCATTTTTATATTTTTAGGGCATTTATTTCAATTTTAGGTCATTATTTTGTCATTTTCGTGTCATTTGCTTCCTTTTTTTAGTAATTTTCATGTATTTACATTGAGTGTATTAACTTTTTTTTTGTCGTCGCTAGTATTGTCATGTCTCAGTCGGAAATGTGAATCAAAGAAACGCAAATTTTTTTTATTAAATTACTATTGTTAATAGATTGACTTGGCACCAGAATCTGCCACATGCTTGGATTTGAGAGTGCAAACTACTGTTTTTCCTCAATTAAACAACAATTTAATCCGGCAGTCCACAAAAGAAAATGCCGAATTTTGACTGGCCAGTGGCTCAGTGCCAGTCAGAACATTCACAACATTACAGTTATTTACAGTTTTCACAATTAAGTACATAGGCGTAACCTGGCCGGCCATATGGTGGGGGGTTATAACATCCGGGGGGGGGGGTCGGGTGTCCTCCCCCTGAACATTTTTAAGCTTCCCACGCTTTATACTCGTATTAAGTAATTTATAAGCAGACTTAAAAAAAATTGTACAATTTCCCTTTTTTTTAATCAATGGGGGGAGGGGGTTCAAACCCCCAAACCCCCCCTCGTTACGCCTCTGATTATGTACAAACTGGTCTATAACTTTGTGTGTACAATAATAATTTTTTATAAATAAAATATCAGAGTTTAGGTCATTTTTATAATTATTAAGTCATTTTCTTTAAAATTTAGGGTCATTTTATAGGTCATTTTTCAAACAATTTTAGGTCATCAGAATCCGGGTCCTGGTGATAACCTTCTTCGTTTCTCTGTCAATCTCTACCGTTCTCTACCATTCTCTGTCATTCTCTACCATTTCCTGTCATTCTCTGTCATTCAGTAGTAGTAGTATCTAATGCTCAGACACTTGGATGATCTCCATTCGTCTCTGTCATTCATTGAGGTGTAGAAAAGATGGAAATCACTGCTAGCGAGGTCCGGGCTGTAGGGTGGATGTTGAAACATCTCCTAGCCGAACTTTTGCAGGAGACTTGCAGGGAGGTGTTGAAGTCTCCACCGTACAGTTCGTACCGCGCACCCAGAGATTTTCGTCTTTTCCTACCCCTCAAGAAATGACAGTGAATGACAGAGAACGGTACAGATTGACAGAGAAACGGAGAAGGTTATCACACAATGGTTCAAATTCCAGGCAGCAGACTTCTATGGCACATGTCTTCAAAAGTTGGTCCCACGGTATGACATACGTCTCAATTCCTGTGGCGAATATGTTGAAAAATAGCTGAACACTGGCTATATGTGTTGTAATAAATATTTTCATGAACTTTTGTTTGTGTAAACGGCCTTAGGGAAACTTACTTTGTGGACGAGCCTTGTATAAACATGAAATTTTGTCAGCTGTTTTATTTCGTAATGTAGAGACTCACTCAGAAGGGATTTGTCGAAATTCAGCCTCTAAATTCAACCCCGAAGAGAGTCATAAGGGGTTAAACGTTTATCCTACATGGAGAAATATAGTATTCTTCCACTTTCTCATTTTCAATATTATTCAGTAATTTTACAACTTTAGTAAAAACTAAGAATTGGAGTATCAAGTTACGAAGCTGCAACAGCTAATTGCCGGTAAATGTGCTAGCGAACGTTGTATTTTAAAGACTTTTTCGCGAATAAAATGGAAGAGTTGAATTAATTCTTAAACCGCACTATTAAAATCTACTCATGATATACTTTCTGTTGTTGAAAAATCACGATACAAACATAGTTTGCTCCATGAATAAAATTGACAGAAATTGTTAAAATCAATGCCAAATTACAGAGTAAGATACAAAAAATAAACTGTGGGCCTAATCATTGTATTAACTGTTTTCTATGCGGTCCGATGTGGGTATGTATAGATTTACCACTTGTCACGATTTTTAACTTTTTAAATATGGTCGTATAGTTTTATTTTTCTGCTGGTTTATGATTTACGACTCTAATAATTATCTTTAGAACCTTTAGAATTCGCTCTATTTTATTACAATTTCCCCATTAAACGCTCCCATACTTTACAATACTAGAAACTAAATAATAATAATAATAATAATAATAATAATAATAATAATAAGTACACTTCGGACTTTTAGGTTGCTAAAAATGCTATTTTAGGTACCTAAAATAGGCTCTAAAAATTGGAAAATAGTCTCTTATAAAATCGCTAAGTTGCCAATTTTCTGAAATATCTCAATTGCAATGCAGAATCTATATTAATAAAAGGAAGTGTCTGTCCTCCGTCTGTCTGTCTTCCGTCTGTCTGTCCGCGATGCCCAGCGAAATCTACTGAACGCAGAGATCTGAAATTTTAAACATAGGCGGGCTAAAGGGTCGGAATGTGCACCTCGAAGCCGGAATTTTAATTTTCGCTTTAGTTCGTGAGTTATGAGTGAAAAACGGGCAGAAAACGTGTATTTATTCCGTTTTCGAAGCATGAGTTTTCAGTAATACAAATCAATTACACTAGGCTTTGGCTATTTTTGTCAAACCTTCGACATAAAAGCATCGCGATCTCTTGAATGTTGTAGCTCACGCTGGTCGATTCATTTGTTTAGAATGTCAAGGCCCGTAGCACCGCCGTCTCGAGAATTACACTGCCTGTCCTATGCTTTATTTTAACATGGAGTTCAGAGTATTGTTAAATTGCCTAATTTATCCAGTAGAGGCGACACAGTTCACACCCAGATTGCAGCAATCACTAATCAAACTAAGCATTAAACAGACACAGATACTTGTGTTATTTGTTTAGAACGTAATGTTATTCCAGTATATGACACTTACCTTGAAATGAAATTTTGGAGCAATAATTAAATAAATGTAAATTAATTAGACGCATTGATAGACTATATTATGAGCACCGCCGTCTCTAGGAGTAATACAGTTTAGAAGGCAGTGATTATGAGACGGCGGTGACAGCACTACATAATCAACAATGTCGTAGCAAAAAACAAGAAGCAGTCTGGGTGTGAAAGGTGCTGCCATCTGTAATGTCGCCGAGTACGCAAAATTAGCCGTATAGGACAGGCAGTGTATACACGATTAATACAGTTTAGAAGGCAGTGGCCCGTAGACATGAAATTTTCAACCTACACGGAAGAGGGATAATCAATATAGGCCTAAATATGGTCAAACATTGTTCGATTTGGACGAAACTGACTGTACAGGGGTATTCTGGGCCAAGGAACTCGAATCTGAGGTCGCTTTTACCAGGCGACGCTATCTAATCGTGGTATGTAGTCCACGTGATTTAGGTGTTAATAATTATAATGATTTAACTATTATGCTCTTAATTTTTAATTTTTGAAATAATTATCGCGGGCGAAGCCGCGGGCACATGCTAGTATTATATGTATTGAAGTCACCATTAATCAATAATCATGATAAAACGGAGATAAAGCCCTATGGTACAAATTATTATAGAGACCTATTACTAGGGCCTGTATTGCTACCATAACAGAGAAAACCTAAACTTTTTTTTTTTTTTTTTTTTTTTTTACTGGGTGTGGGAGTCAGGAGAAAAACACTACATTTTCTTGGAAATTCCAAGGAATTTTTCTACTGAAGACAAAACATTCCTCACTATTTAACCACGTCTCAAATGTGTCATATACTGCACATTCCGAGCTAAAAATTTAGTACGAACTGAAAATAAATGCTAGAATTTACAACAAAAAATAACTTATTTCGAACTCTAGGCGAAAAACAATTAAAAAGGCAATATTAGGCTCTAACGTAAAAATAGGCTGTTTTAGGTCCTATAAAAGTATCAAATTTAGGCATAGTCACTTGTGAAACATGCATATACAAGTTTTCTTCCATATATCACTTAAGGATTAAAATAGGTTTTTACCTAAAATACGAAGTAATAAAATCAGGTAAACTGATATAACAAAGTGCCAGTATGCTTTCGCTGAATCCAAGACGTTACCATTCGGTTAACTCAGTCAATTTGACGATGTAGTTTGATAAGCTTATGTGAAGGAGTATTGTTATTTGTCAAATCTAAATATATTAGGCCTACAACTTAAAATTCTTAAAATACGTCAACATTTCACAAAATTCAGTGGCATATAACTCCGCTAATTATTTCACAGTAATAGTATCTGATAGTACTTATTTTCAACTACATCAGCCTAGTAAACAAACATCTGACTGCACTGCAGACAAAGCCCCCAAATGATTAAAAATGCGACATTGTTGTATGGATATGATTTTAAAAAATGTGACCTTTAATTAGTTGTTACTCTGGTACCGGTAAACCGATTTGGCCCAAAATAAGTAGGCTTCTTGCCACGTACATTATAAATGTATATACCAATTTTCATGAAAATCCGATAAAGCGTATTTGAGTTATCGCACCTTTTGCTATATAATACCATAAAATGGCACCAAATTGGGTATTATTCCGGTACCGGCCAACCGATTTGGTCCAATATCAACAGACATCTTCCCATGGACATTATAAATAGGTATTCCAAGTTTCATGAAAATCCGATAAAGCGTATGTGAGTTATGGCGCCTTTAAAATATACACTAAATTGGGTTTTACTCCGGTACCGGTGAACCGATTTGGTTCAATATCAATAGGGTTCTTCCCATTGACATTATAAATGTGTTTTCCAAGTTTCATGAAAATCTGAAAAAGCGTATTTGAGTTAGAGCGCGTACAGACACACGGACGGACGGACGGACAGACGGACAGACATTTTTCGTCCCCCACACAATCTCATAAAGTACCATACTGGCACTTAATAATAAGACATTCATTCATACATACTCTTTAATATCGTTTTAGCATCCGTTGAGGATTCAGTGACTTTAATTACAGAATGCAGCAAAAACTTAACAATATGATTTCATTGTCACTTTCGATTGTGCTGAAGGTAGCTATTAAACGTTACTTCTGGTACAAAAAGCGTTAACATTGTGTAAACAAAAGTTCATAATGTGTCGTTTATTATTTCTTCGTATAAAATAATATGACCTTTGCGTTTGAGGTCGTACATCTCTTATAAACAATAGGAAGCACGCTAGAAACTGCGGAAGTACGCTAACTTTTTAACTCATGTTAACAAGAAACATAAATAACCGAGCAAGATGGCGGACTGGTATTTGATAGGTCTCTGGTTCAAATCTGTGAATGGCCAATAATTGGAGTTGACTCTTTTTCATGGTTTCTCCAGTAGCAACGGCAAATGCCGGATTGGATATTTACTTACCATGTTCATCGATGTTGTTTCATCTTCTATAATAATAATAAACGGAAATGTCTGATGTCCAGCCTAATCTACGACTGGCAGAAATCTGAAATGTTTAACATAGGAGGACAATAAGGGGTTCGAATGCACCACATCTACTACTACTACTACTACTACTACTACTACTACTACTACTACTACTACTACTACTAGAACAACTTCTATTACTTCTATCACTTCTACTATAACAAAAACTACTACTACTACTACTACAACTACCACCACTACAACTGCTGCAGCTGCTACTACTACTACTATAACAACTACTACAATAAAAAAATTACTACTACAACAACTTCTAGTACTACTACTACCACTACTACTACTTCTACTACTACTACATCTACTACTACTAGAAGAACTTCTATTACTTCTATCACTTCTACTATAACAACTACTACAACTACTACGACTACTACTTCTATAATAACTACTACTACAACAACTAGCATTACTACTACAACTACTATTACTGTAACAACTGCTACAACTACTATAACTACCACTACTACTATAACAACTACTACGACTACTACTACCACTACTAATACTTCTATAAAAACTACTACTACTACAACTACTACTACTACTACTACTACTACTACAACTATTACTACAACTACTACTATTAATATAACTACTACCATAACAACTACTACTAAAACATCTACTACTACGACTACTACTACTACTACTACTACTACTACTACTACAACATAGTAGTATCATCTTTGTTGTAGTAACAGCAGTTGTAGCAGTAGTACCAGTTATAGTAGTAGTTGTAGTTATAGTAGTAGTTGTAGTTGTTATAATAGTTGTAGTTATTTAATGCAAGCTTGCAGGGGTATGTATAATTAGAATGAACTTCGGGTCTTTTTATTCCCACGTGAAGAAATATGAAACTGTAGTAAATCTTTTGAATGCAGTTTTACCAAAATCTCACAGAAATAAGAATTTCAAAATGTAGTTTAGGTCCGAAAGGGAGACAGTGACTTTGAAAGTTCATAAAATATGGTACCGATGAAGAAAATGACAGTTTCGTTATTTGCTGATGACTTGGTCATTGTTCCACTTTACACAAGGCCGTGGTTACAAGACAGGAGAGTGAATTGATGTGACTTTAATAAGCATGCTTCGTCATTTTAACATTTTGTTTAACAATATTTATACAGCGTGCGAAGTGCATCGTAAGGCTTAGCTCATAGCACAAGATTGATACTTTCATTTCCTGTGACCAGTGCAATGTTAAATGAAACAAACAGCAATAAACTTCAAGGTAAAATTACATTACTTATTTCCGCCACTGACAAGGGAACCACTTCTTCAGAATCTGTACACTATTCATTTTATATGAGGGCCGTCCATAAAGTAAGTTTCCCTGTGGCTGTTTACAGAAACAAAACACAATTTCATGGAAATGTTTATTGCAACAGATACAGCAAGTGTTCAGCTATTTTTAAACATATTCGCCAAAGAAAATGAGACATTCTTCATTCCATGGGACCAACGTGTGCCGGAGAGGTCCACCGCCTGGGATTTAAACCACTATGTAACAACCATGTCCGCCTCTTTGTCATTCTCTGTCATTTCTTGAGGCATAGGAAAACATTTGAAATCGCTGGGAGCGAGATCCGGGCTAAAGGGTGAATGTTAAACACTTCCCAGTGAACTTCTGCAGGAGACTTGTGGGTGGTATTTAAAAACCCGCCCTACAGCCCGCATCTGCTCCCAGTGATTTCCATCTTTTCCTTCATCTAAAGAAATGACAGCGAGGCGGACATGGTTGCCACACATTGGTTCAGATCCCATGCGGCAGACTCCTCCAAAACAGGTATTCAAACGTTGGTTCCACGGAATGAAAAAGTCTCAATTCCGGTGGCGAATATGTTGAAAAATAGCTGATCACTTGCTGTATCTGTTGCAATAAACATTTCCATGAAATTGTGTTTTGTTTCTGTAAACGGCCCCAGGGAATCTTGCTTTATGGACGCGCCTCATAGTAAGGTGGGACTTTGCATGTTTTTCCGTTTAAACATAAAGATGTGGATACAGACCATAAACTTATTTATTGTTAAGAATTAAGAAGTTAAGAATCAACAGACCATCAAGAGTATTCTCAAGAGAAGACTTGAAAAAGGGACTATAAAATGGAAAATGCTCGGAGAAGGAGGAAAATATATTCAGCTGTACCTGATTTTTTATGAGAGCCTATTGGTTAGTGAAGCTTTAGGACACTTTTTATGCTTTTATTTCAATGCCACAGGACAAACATCTTCCAGTTAACATTAACTGTGCATAGTATTTTGCAGTTCATGATTTTTAATCCGCACCAGACCCAAATTCAGTATTTTCCCATAACATAACTGTAGCCCATCCTGAGAAACTTTTGCCTCAGGCCTGCCGCAGATTCACTGTAGCATAAAAACAATCAATGTTGGTAAAATGAAGGACGTCATTAATTCTTTGCAAGAGCGTGTACTGGAGCTGACTTCGCTGATATCGTTGGCACTGGTCTCGAAATCAGTTCTCCACCTCGGATCATCCGCTTCGTAGCCGTGATCCCATCCAGAGCGCCAGCCGGGGAGTCTTCGGGTCTTCTCTTGAGAATACTCTTGATGGTCGTACGACTCCTGACGCCGCATGCTGGTGGAAGATCCATAGTTCCTTTCGGTCTCTACTCCTAGCTCCATTTTGTCGTTCACGACGTAATCGTTCAGCAGGCTTGGAGGTGCTCTGGATATGCCTTCATCTTCAAATGATGGTTTAGGTGCTCTGGATATTCCTTCATCTTCATCAAATGATGGTTTAGGTGCTCTGGATATCCCTTCATCTTCATCAAATGAAGGTTTAGGTGCTCTGAATATGTCTTCAGCATTATCAAATGATGGTTTTGATGCTCTGGATATGCTTTCATCTTCATCAAATGATGGTTTAGGTGCTCTGGATATGCCTTCATCTTCATCAAGTGATGGTTTTGGTGATCTGGATATGCCTTCATCTTCATTAAATGATGGTTTTGATGCTCTGGATATGCCTTCATCTTCATCAAATGATGGTTTTGATGCTCTGGATATGCTTTCATCTTCATCAAATGATGGTTTAGGTGCTCTGGATATGCCTTCATCTTCATCAAGTGATGGTTTTGGTGATCTGGATATGCCTTCATCTTCATCAAATGATGGTTTTGGTGCTCTGGATATGTCTTCATCTTCATCAAATGTTGGAGGTGCTCTGGATGTGCCTTCATCTTTATCAAATGATGGTTTTGATGCTCTGGATATGCCTTCATCTTCATCAAATGATGGTTTAGGTGCTCTGGATATTCCTTCTTCATCAAATGATGGTTTTGGTGACTCAAGTATATCCCTTAAACTGTTCCTGAGTTTCGGAGTGTTTCCCGAATTCTTTGTTATGTCAAAGTCTTCAACAACAGGTGTTTTGATGAGGTTGAACCCCTTGATATTAGCTGGTGTGTCAGGAATGTATTCGTTATGAGAAAGCTTTGGGTAGGAAGTATCTGAGTTGTGCTGGGTGTTCTTTTGATCATGAAATACTCCAGTAGAAGGCTTGTCTGTTTCTTTGTATGTAATCATGTCGTCTTTTGTCAGTACGGTTTCTGTATGTACCGTACAACCCGGCGTTCTTCTGGACCGCTCGATTGATGAGACTGAATCTTCCTAAAATTATAAATAAAGAAAGCAATAAGTACATTGTTATAGACTTATAGATAATGTAACTCGAGACTCAGAATTTAATTTGAGAGAATCCAGAGCTCGAGTCACATTTTTTGTGACTATTCAGCGAATAATCACAGAATTAAGCATGTGATGAATATGATTAAAATAAAAAAATGAACTAAACAAATCGATATTTGTGTCATTGTAAGTGAGATAGCCTATGGCTAAACAATTGATATGCTATTCTACATCGATCGTCACGCCATTGTCGATAGCCGCGCTTCTTTGAGACTTCACATCAGCTGTGTTGTTGTATTTTTTAGGTTAAACTCATTGCTATAATAATATCGTGTAATTAATTCTGTATTTACTATTATACGAGATTTAAAATGTTTAGACTCATTAATAAATAATTATATATTCTTTTCCTACCTTCTTTTATGCATATGTAATATATATTTAACAATCGCTGTGTTCATTGTTTTTTATCAAAGAAGCTACAAGTATGAATATGTTTCAGTGTTCAGTGTTTTTTAATTTAGATGAAAAATAATTGCATGTAGGTCCATTAAAATGGAAATGATGAAAATAAAACCATAACATTTTGATGATGATGATGATGATGATGATAATAATAATAATAATAATAATAATAATAATAATAATAATAATAATAATAATAATAATAATAATAATAATAATTTTATTTTCTTGTCATTAAACCATTTAGGTAATAGACCAAGTCAGGAGTACTAAAATGACATACATAAATTACATCGCCTACATAAATTATATACATAATTCACAACCAATTTTACAATACAAGTGAAATTACTACATTAAGTTTCTTGTACATTTACTAACTATTACTAACTATAAATTCTTAAAATCATAATCGAAATATTCATTAACAGAATAAAATGGGTTGTCAACTAGAAAATTTTTCAAAAATAACTTATATCTAGATAATGGTAAATCCGTGATTTTTGTCGGATGATGATAGACTCTTGCGATTGGTTGAAATTACACAGATTTTCAAACATTCTCTACTATGAGTATAATTAAGATATATTTAATGTTTTCATATAGTATGATATATTTTATTGCACTGCCATGTTTATTTCACGCCCTTCTGGCCTTTATTTTACTTGTAGAGGTCCAATAGGCCTACTCCATGAGGAAATGCATCTCTCTTATGTACTTTTTACTTTCTCCCATATACGTAGTATAGAGAAAGTATTGTGATCGTGACAAAAAATCGAAGTCGAGATAACACCGGGAGAGCATGTTTCATGAAGCCTAGAAACCGAAAAAAGTATTTTTGGAATGACGTCTGTCCGTCTGTCTGTCTGTCTGTCCGTCTGTCCGTCTGTCTGTGGACAAGCACAGCGGGTAAACGGCTCGTTGTATTTACTTCATTTTTTGAAATAAGGACTTTTTCGAAATTTTGTCGAACCGCCCAGAAATTTAGCTTTACAACTGAAATATTAAGGGGACTTTTCATGAAAACTTTTTTAAAATGTTTGATTTTTGAAAAAATGGCTCTAACGATTTTAATAAAAATTGAAAATTGGAAACTCTTATCTATGACCAATAAAATGGCTATATCCGTATTTCTGCAAAAATGACTTAAGGGGTACTTTACTCGTATCCATTTTCAATTTTGTAGATTATATCCATTACTGTAGGCGATACAGGAAAACCTACCACAGTAAAGTTGTAGAGAAATTTAAAATGAACATTTTTTGTTAAACACATTTCTTTATACATTTAATAGATATCAAGATAAAAACGAAATAAGGACGGCTTAAATGCGAATTTCAGAACATACATGTCAATTGAAATATGAATGACATTTTGTTGCCCCTAGCAACAAGAAAACTATAGGCCTAATGTACTTATTGTTGCAAATGCAGTCAGTTTAGCTCAGTCGTAATGAACACGCCAAAACCAATTACAGCGAGGTGGTATAGGCTAACAGGGAAGAGGTCCTGAGTTCAAATCAAACCTCGTGGCTGCCCAAATTGACTTGGGTGTTTCACGGTTTCCTCGTTCGCAAAGGCAAACGCCGGGTTTGTAGGACTTGTTTATTTTCCATAACTCATCGCCGCTATGTCAGTGGATATTATAATCGTTTAAACTGAATATTACATAAGACATCACTAAACAATAGATGCAGATGACGCGAATGAGCTGTTACTATAGACTAATGATTCACGCAAACATACTAAACACGTTATATGACCTACATGCAGTTAAAGCGTGCAATATAACCTAAGTAGTAGCAGTAGTGGCGAAATTCAAATATAAGTCGCTCCTTAAGCTCCGCCCATTCGATATTCACATTTGCATGGACTGTGTGATGTATTTTGTTTCAGAGCGAAGCAGAGTGACCAACTGTCCTTGTATATTGTCGCAAGTGCCTTGTATCCCCCTCTACATATAACTAAATAAGCATAACACTAACCACATAGTTAAAGTGCGCGAAGCGGAGGCGGCAGCCGTAGCGAAGCGCCCTTGCATTTTCGAATAATGTACGATACACTGTTTGTAGGTTTCGAAAATGTGGCATATTATATCTCCCGCGAGGTTTGTCAGCCTGTCACCTCTCGTCTAGCGGTATGACGTCACACCTCCAACGTCCGATCACGAGTTTCTTCATAATACGAGGACAGAAGAATTTGCTAGGTCGTGGTACAAAAGAAACTGCATCGGTGAGGGTGGGTTGGGTGGGACCGATTCATCCCAAGGTGCGATTTATATTTGAATTTTCCCGTAGTATTAGTACTAATAATATTACTGCCATAGTTTTACTGCCATTGATTATTATTATTATTATTATTATTTCACAGTAAAAGCATTGAACATAAAGATCGATCCTGATGCTTTCCGTTCTAGATATTTGTTAGTTTTTATGAAAATGTAATAAGTAAAATTTAATTATCTCTTTAATTTACTTTTCTCTGTGCTAGCCTTTAACACGTACATGGGAGAAAGTTTGTGCAATATATTTTTGCACCATTTATTAGTTCGGGCATCCTTTAAAGTACAGCCGTTCATTAAAGTTCATTCTTTTATGTTTAAAACTGAATAAAAAAATATATGTATGTACTAGGAATGCTTGTAATAAATGTAGAAAGATGTTAAACCAATTGTAAATACAGTAGTTTCATTTTTCAGTATACCCTTTCTATAAATATTAAAAAAACACTTTGCACTTAAATAACTTGCAAACGGTAGAAGATATCAAAAAATGTATAATAACATTTTTGGTTATATTTTTAATTTCCTTTTATTTAAAAAAAGAACGGAAAGATTGGACCAGGGGTCATGGAGAAAATGGCGTAAACATGATGTGGCTCATCCGCCATCTTTAATGGCGGCTCAAGATAACCTCGACCACAATATTTGGTGGCAACCTGCATTTCTACATACTGTAAGGTGTCATAATTAAGAATCAAAAAAGAAACTGCGTCCGAAAAGTTTTGCATACTCGTGCGCCAGTTCGGCCTGCACTATATATCATTAATCAGTATTTTAAAATATTTAGCAAAAAATCCTGGTTGCGCCAGTGTGCGCAAAGCTTTCAAATCCGATATTATTTATATTACGGTATTTTGTAAAATAGAGAGATTGTCCACCTTAGAACCCTTGTCGTTTCACTTATCTGGGGCCTTTTATAAAATATAAAATAACATAGAAGGCACAAGGACACGTTAAGAACACTGTTGTCACGTTAAGGACACGTTAAGAACACTTGAAAATGCATTTCGATGTACTCATTGTGACTGTTGTGTCTCCAAATCTGAACTGAAGATGATGCAACTTGCATCGAAATGCATTTTCAAGTATTAGACGCATCTGGGACCAAGAAGAAGTTTTATTAATTTGACAACAGTGTTTTTAACGTGTGCTTGTGCCTTCTATGTTATTTTATATTTTATAAAAGGCCCCAGATAAGTGAAACGACAAGGGTTCTAAGGTGGACAATCTCTCTATTTTACAACTATTTTAACCCTGTCTGAAGATGAAATTCATTAATAATTACGGTATTTTGTTACCATTTTTATATTTTGAAAAAGTTCACATTTTACTCCATATTATGAAGTTTTTTAGCCTGTATGTACCTATGTGCATGGAATCTTTTCGGTATGATGTGCAGTGGTTTATATTGGCAAGGGAATTCTAAACCTCAATGCCCACTCCCCACCCCTGCCTCTAGGTTCGTTGGGAGAACATAATCATTATTTCAGAGTTAATCTTAACCTTGTTAAGGAAAATAACTCTCTGTTTGTTGTCCATGTCCTTCGTTCACTTCAAATGACTGTATGTATAACATAGAAGATACTACATACAAGGCAGGTTCACCCAACCCTCCACTTAACGTGTGTCTTATCCCCCCCCCCCAATCGCTCCTGAAATTGAAGCCAAAATGTGTTCATAGGTTAATGTTTGAGTGCCAGACTTTTGACATCAAACCAATACGAGTCTAGACATTCGTTGTGAACACGCCTTGCAGCCCCTTTCGCCGCTCAACTAGACCTGAGCGTTCTTCATAGGCTATACTGTATGCGGTCGGACTTGAACTGACTTCAGTAAGAGATTAGCTCACCCAGAGGATAGTCATTGCCAATTTTAAATAAAGAAAAGCACTATAAGAAATCAGAAGCATTAGAAAGTTTCCGTGCATTCTACTGTACGTGTTCGTTCTAAATTAGGCCTACCTGTTTTCTCATCTCTTCTATCTGGTAGTTCCTGTCGTCTGTCTGCTCTGTGTTCTGGGCGTGACACCGAACTTTCATGCGCTGTGTCAATGGCCTCGGCTCCACAACCAGCCCGCCGATACCAAAACCAAATGAAATAATTAGTTTATTATTTATTGAACTCCTAGATGTTTTATTTAAATCATTTATTTAACATAAAAATAATTAATACGATGGGGAATCGAATGAAAACCACAATTATTTTTTTCCTACTATTTTTCTGCAGGAAGAATGTTTGCTTGTACATTACTTTTCTACATAATCCCTTCCCAGTTCAGTGCACTTATGCCTTCAGATAGGAAGTGCTTCGCTACTGCATGAGAAAAATAATTCTGGTCGACACTGTAGGCACTCATGCACCGCCGATAGAATGTCTTCGTCAGACTTGAACTTCTGCCCTCCAAGGAGCTCCTTGAATGGACTAAAGATGTGGAAATCTGATGATGCCAAACCTGGCAAGTATGGCAGATGTGGGAGGCACTTGAAGCATATGTCGTCGATGGTTTCCATGGTTACACGAGCAGCATGAGGACGGGCGTTATCACGTTGAAGCAAAGCACCTGCTCTCAGCAACCCCCTTCGCTTTGTCACCGTCAGATTTCCGAATCTTCGGTCCGTTAAAGGAATATTTTGCGTTTATATTTTTTATAAAAATTAGTTGGGGCCAGCAGAAAATACAAACTAGTTTTTAGCTTTAGTGCCAGAATAGAAGTTGGTGAGATTGTACGGTGGACAGGAAAATTCTGTCTATCCGTCTGTCTGTCCATGTATCTGTACGCACGATAACTCTACTACGCTTTATCGGATTTTCTTGAAACTTCGTATAAGCATTTAAAACGTCCATGGACCAAATCGGTTGACCGGTACCGGAGAAATGTCCAATTTAGTGCTTATTTTATGGTAATGTAGGCCTACTATACAGAATTTATCAAATGCAAATCTGTTCTCATGACAACATATTGTTTTACAGTGTTCATATATGGCTTTGGAAGTTGCAATACAGTTAGCTTTGACAAATATCACTACCCACATAATCCTTCACATATGCTTATGAAACTAACCTTTGTCTCACCGTAAACTCTACTTATGAATCGATCTGGGGATTAACTCGAAAATCGATTAAAAAGTAAGTTATTTTCTGCATATCATAAAATGGCAACTATCACTGATTAAACAAAGGAATTCTGGCACTTTGTTAATGAGCAAAATTGGCCCAAGGGGGAGGGGGGGTCGGGGATTGAAATTTTGAAAAATTTATATCTCGGCCCCTATGAAGTATAGAGGGAAACTTTGTTTGAATAAATTAGAGTACTCCCTGTGGAGTTCACATGGGACACCAACGATTCGATGGTTTGGGGGGTACGAGTGGGGGTGGGGGGATGGAAATTCTAAATTTTTGAAACCACGTCTTGTTGGATATCATTGAAAAGCTCTTGATGAGTACTCTACAAATCAATAACTAGTTTTTTCGATAGCTCTCATATAAGGCGACATTTGAATGTTTGGAAAAGTGCTCTTTCCTCTTTTTTGAGTTATTATTGCGGGTTTGTCATGCCAACGCTAAAGAAGAAGAGTGCTGCGCTGCGACAATGAATTAAACCAAAAGCACTTCGAAATCTACCTCAGCTTGTAGGCTTGCCTAAAGGATTTTATTATAATTAAGAAGGATTAATGAAGTGGTATTTTATATGTAAAGAAGAATTGGGGAAGGAGGAAGTTCTTTATAGCCTAATTCCAAAATAAATGCTATTACCATACGTAACAATAATGACGGCCACTGTTTCAGATTTAATTTTCATGCCGTGACATAGTAGTTTCAATGTAACGTAAAAAGCAATAATAATTTCACAATGAGTTATTGTAATACAGTATAATTGTTTATTGTACTTAAGTAGGGGTGACAGGTATTGTCACTTTCATGCATCGGAGTTTTTTTTTTGTAACTTTTAAAAATTAAAATCAGAATACTGGATAAATACAGATTTATTTACATTGTAGAAATTTTCTCATGCTGGTGTAATGGCAGAATTGCGTGTGTAGATGAAAATGATAAATATGAATTCACTATTACGTGAACTGCATGTGCATTTGTACAGTTGGTAGTCTTGTTATATAAACCTGTAATTTATTGCATTGGATCAGAAGGTATCTTATCTGATATGATCAGATCCCCGCGGCTAAGTCCACGATAATTATGAGCTAAATTTGTGACAGAAAATCCAATTTATACCCCGTTAATGTACTACAGTACATTTATAAGTTCAACCTAAGAAATCTAGGCCTAGGAGAGAATAAAATATCTTTTATATACACAACTACACTTTAAAGTTATGAAATAAAGAATATCTAAAACCAAGTTCACTTAAATTAAATTAAAATTAAAATAATATAAAGCCACTCGGCTGACTGACTGTCTGATTGACTCACTCACTCACTCACTGACATTGTTTGCCCACTTCCAGATGAGCTAGAAACTTGAAATTTGGTACACATATAGCTTTTAGGCTGTAGACCACAGGAAAATTCCAAAAAGTTTTTTTTTTAACTTTAGCCCTAAAAATCTCCCGAAAAAGGACTGTTTTCATGGCAACGGTATTATCACTCAGCGGGGATTTTGGGGCGGAGCCCCCAATGAGCGAAGTGACTTTTATTATATACTGACCTGCAGGTGAAATTTAAAAATGTTTAAAGAGTATTGCAATGTAGGCCTACGATATTCTATGTCGATTAAAACTTTACAACATAATGCAAATTGGTACACAACAGCTGTTGTCTGAATTAAAAGAAATAGAGTCCAAATTCAATAAACATGATAAAACACGAGTCCTCAATTAAAATAAGTAAAAATCTTGAGGCATCCACTGTTAAAACTCTTTGTACATGGGTGTTTATAAATGTGAACTTAACTTAAACACGATAATTAATAAGGAAGATTAAAAATTAAGAGCAAGATAATTGAAACATGAATAATTGAAACGCAAAACATTTATATACCTTTTCAACTTCAAGTTGAGACTAAACAATTTCAAATTGAGACTAAACAATTTCAAATTGAGACTAAACAATTTCAAATTGAGAATAAACAATTTCAAATTGAGACTAAACAATTTCAAATTGAGACTAAACAATTTCAAATTGAGACTAAGCAATTTCAAGTTGAAAATGATCACATTCAAGCTATTACATTTTTGTTCTCATACTATTCAGTATCATAGTGACATCTGTCAACAAGCAATAGAACCAGAACAACAATGCTAACTGATCCAAAAGACATTCGGTACAGATCCAAAAGGAAACTGGCAATAGTTTTGCTTGATAACAGTGATTTAAAACAGGAACAAGCTTGAATTGTATCATATCAAATTCCGTTCCGTTATCATGCCTTATATGAAGAAAAGGGAATCTGAAAGTATCAAAAAGCAAATTTGTGCAGTGTACAACAATAATGGCGATTGGAGAGGTCTGGCCAATGCACTCGGGGTGAAGAAAGCAACTGCATATCGATGGGTGAAAAATCAAATTCAAGTTCAACGACAACATGGTGGTAAAAGCAGAGAGAAAATGACGGCAGATCATCGGGCCGTCATAGAGGAAAATCCAAGAATGACATTGAAAGAACTTAAAAGAAAATTTGAAGAGGACCATCCTGTTAGTGTCTCTACCGAATGTTTACGGCAACATTTGGATGGTTTGATGTTCACATTGAAAGATACTCGCAGAGAGCCAGAAAGAACCAATAGCGAGGAAACTAAAACAAAACGATATATGTGCGGCAGCTCTTGGATTATCAATCACAGAACATTACCATAATATATATGGATGAAACAAATTTCAATTTATTTATTTCACGACGGCAAGGACGTTCTACAAAAGGAACACATATCAGCAGGCACCCGTGGGAATAACGTCAACGTTATAGGCTGCATTGGTAATTTGAGACTAATTTACTCTGAATTCAGAAGAGGCTCTTTCAAAATGGCAGAATGTAATGAATTCGTATGTCAATGCCTGCGAGCAGCTCAAAACATGTATCACTCAAGTGTAGTGCTGGTAATGGACAATGCCCCTTGTCATCGCAATGTTGAAGCAGTTTTCGCAGATGAAGGATTGAAACCATAGCTTGTTGAGGTTGAGTCCTTACAGTGCAATGTTGAACCCAGTTGAGCTTGCGTGGTCCAGTTTTAAAGCTGCTGTTAAACGAAGTTTGTGTGTGCAATTGCCACAGATTTTAGTTGATGAAGACAGGGGAAATTTATCCCAAACTGAGTATCGTCTTCGTCAGCTAGAAAACAATATGGCAGAAGCCTTAGGTACTATAAATGTAAACAGTTGCGCAAGATATCTAGCTCACATACTTAGATTCGTTCCTGATGCCTTAAACTTGCCTATGTAAGAGATAATAAACTTGTTTGTTAACTTTTCTCCTTACTGCAATATTTTTAAATGTATGCAGTATGATAAGTAAACTTCATTATTATGTAAGTTCAGATCCAATAAAGTGCTCCTAACTTCAATTTAGTTTATTATTTGCTTAAAATTCATTATTCTCAACTTGAAATTGTTTAGTCTCAATTTGAAATTGTTTAGTCTCAATTTGAAATTGTTTAGTCTCAACTTGAAGTTGAAAAGGTATAGACCTAAACTAAACGATTAATAATTAATGAAGCAGCTAAAAATCCGGCTTTGAAGTGAATTCCACTATTAGAAAGCGCCATCTGGGAAAAATAAAAGACCTCAGGTTCGAGTTCCCTGGCCCAGAAACCCCATGCATAGTGAGTTCCGCCCAAATCGAACAATGTTTGCCAATTTAAGCCTATATTCATTATCCCTCTGTTAAATTAAAATATAAAAAGTCAAAGCCACCTGCAATTTATTTTACAATTGAAATGTATTACCGAAAACTAATGCTTCCGCCGCCGTGGGTGAGTCGGTAGCACGCCTGCTACTGCCTTCCACTCCGGCGGCCCGGGTTCGATTCCGGGCCGGGTGGGGGATTTTTCAGTAGTGAAAGATCCCCTCCCCGGGTTCAGGACTGGGTAGGTTAAGATAATGCACATTGTGCGCGATTCCTTAATTATTTATAGCTCAAGTGTTGAAGTTCTGCGCATGTCCATGAATACTGAAAACTGATTTATTTTTGCTTATTTTCCTATAGAGGTCAGGGAGTGTCGCATCGACTATACGAAAGCATTACGTGGACATGAAAGGGCCGGGGAATTTGGTCCAGAGACTCTGTGCCGTTATTTACGACTTGGGATCCCAGGTTTTTAGTCCCTTGTGGAGAATATCAAGCCGATTTTTACGACCTGGAAATTCAAGCCCTCTATCGGATTTGAGCCCTTGGCCATCGAATCCAAATGCCTTCTAATTAAAGGGTGTGAAGTGTGACTTACCGCTCGTTTCTGCCAGCAAAACCGCCACAAGAAGTAACACACCCATCGCCATCTGCTGAAAGATCAACATTTATCTAAGGTCTTAGCTTTTCTAATGTTAACTGTTATTTCCTAATTGAAAAAAAAATATTGAAAGAATCGAGGAAGAGTTTCCGAGATGCACTTAAAGCTTTAATTTAGCACACTATACCTTTTCAACTTCAAGTTGAGACTAAACAATTTCAAATTGAGACTAAACAATTTCAAATTGAGACTAAACAATTTCAAATTGAGACTAAACAATTTCAAATTGAGAATAAACAATTTCAAATTGAGACTAAACAATTTCAAACTGAGACTAAACAATTTCAAATTGAGACTAAACAATTTCAAATTGAGACTAAACAATTTAAAATTGACACTAAACAATTTCAAGTTGAAAATGATCACATTCAAGCTATTACATTTTTGTTCTCATACTATTCAGTATCATAGTGACATCTGTCAACAAGCAATAGAACCAGAACAACAATGCTAACTGATCCAAAAGACAATCGGTACAGATCCAAAAGGAAACTGGCAATAGTTTTGCTTGATAACAGTGATTTAAAACAGGAACAAGCTTTAATTGCATCATATCAAATTCCGCTCCGTTTTCATGCCTTATATGAAGAAAAGGGAATCTGAAAGTATCAAAAAGCTAATTTGTGCGGTGTACAACAATAATGGCGATTGGAGAGGTCTGGCCAATGCACTCGGGGTGAAGAAAGCAACTGCATATCGATGGGTGAAAAATCAAAATCAAGTTCAACGACAACATGGTGGTAAAAGAAGAGAGAAAATTACGGAAGATCATCGGGCCGTCATGACGCGGTATATAGAGGAAAATCCAAGAATGACATTGAAAGAACTTAAAAGATAATTTGAAGAGGACCATCATGTTAGTGTCTCTACCGAATGTTTACGGCAACATTTGGATGGTTTGATGTTCACATTGAAAGATATTCGCAAAGAGCCAGAAAGAATCAATAGCGAGGAAACTAAAACAAAACGATGTGAGTATGTGCGGCAGCTCTTGGATTATCAATCACAGAACATTCCCATAATAGATATGGATGAAACAAATTTCAATTTATTTATTTCACGACAGCGAGGACGTTCTAAAAATGGAACACGTTGCAGGTACATATCAAAAGGCACCCGTGGGAATAACGTCCACGTTATAGGCTGCATTGGTAATTTGGGACTAATTTACTCTGAATTCAGAAGAGGCTCTTTCAAAATGGCAGAATGTAATGAATTCGTACGTCAATGCCTGCGAGCAGCTCAAAACATGTACCACTCAAGTGTAGTGCTGGTAATGGACAATGCCCCTTGTCATCGCAATGTTGAAGCAGTTTTCGCAGATGAAGAATTTAGAAACCATAGCTTGTTGAGGTTGGGCGGAATTCTGGAACAAGCCTTCAACTCCTCCTGAAACCTTCCTTAGTAAAGGAGGGTAAAAAGAAGGCACCTTCTTCAAATGCAAAATCAAATTCTCGGTTCTTTCTTATAGCGTCCTTAATGAAGGACAGCTTATAAAGCCTCCTTCAGTTGCCAGGACAGTTGGCATCTGCATGGAAGACAAATGTTCCCATATGTTCGATTATACATTAAGTGCTGTTGTATAATGACTATTTATTTTATGAAAATTGATGACAATTAAATTACGGGATTGAAGTTTACTTCATTTTATGTCAGATTAGTAATTCCTGACCTCTTAATAAATAACAACATGAAGCTCTGAGAATATGATAGGTTGGTAGTAACTAGCGTCTTTATTCCGTTGTACGGGACTGCAGCGAGGCACACATCTGAATTTATCACTCGAATATTCAGCGTATTATGGTACCAATGAATGAAATTCTTCAATAATGTAACATAAGAAAACTTGCAGGGCTCCGAAGTAAAGTCCAACGTCGAAATACGGTAAGTGTTTTTTTCTATTCTATGAGCCACTGATGCGATAGCCATCTTTCCTCCCCGCATGGACGATTCAACGTCACAGTGTGTTCGTGGTCTCGGGGTAACGTGCGTGTCTTGTAATGGAGAGGTCTCACGTTCAAATCCACCCCAAAGCGACTTTTTTTTTTATTTATGTGAAATTGTGCACATTCCATTCTTGTGTTCTATTTTATCAATGTGCTTGAATGAGTATTATATTCTTCTTACAAAAAAAAAAAAAAAAAAAAAAAAAAAACTGGGAATTCATCGTCTTTCATTGACTTGTGCATTTTCTTACATTAACCTGTAACATCAGGCCTAAAGAATGGTAACATAAGCATATAAATGTTATTTCATGAACATAAACTTGCTTTAAAGTTAAAAGTGCATAGGCCTATAGGACTACTCAGAACAAAACTGCGTACCGCTTGGTGGAACTATCCTCTTTTTATTGTCATACTGTACTATTTTATTGAGAACATAAAGACTATGTAGTCTATGATATAAAAAATGTCTCGCATTTTTATAATATTGCAGCTGCTTCTATTACCGGTACTCTTCATTAATATTGTTATTATTAGTAGTAGTAGTAATAATAATAATAATAATAATAGTAATAATAATAATAATAATAATAATAATAATAATAATAATAATAATAATAATAATAATAATTTATTTGCTGTCAATTGACTTGATACAAGTTTCTGACATTGTCAAGCTTACAGACTAAGAGCTAATATTATACAACCTAATATTGCTACAATCTAGATCTAAGGATAAAAGTGTGTGATTGATCAAAATATAATAATGTATATGTGCAAATCGGTTATTACAATTCGTCTAAAGAATATAAACATTTTTCTATTAAGTATTTCTTCAGAATTGTTTTGAAATTTTTCTTGTCAGCATTCTTAATTTCTACAGGTAGCTTGTTGTATAGTATAGTTCCAATTACACTTACGTCCTTAAATATAATTTGCTTTTTGCATTTATATCTATGACAATCTAAGCTACTTCTTGTGCTATAATTATGAATTTCACTATTTTTTGTTAGATTTCTAACTACTATTTCTAGTACTATTATTATATTTTTATTATAGGCCTATTATTATATTTGTATTATATTATTATATGTATATTAAATGCCCATTATTATATTTGTATTATATTATATTTTTATTATATTATTATTTTTATTATATTATGGTATTTATATTGCATTAATATTATACTACTACTACTATAATTATTCTTAATGGTATTGTCATTGTTAGGTCTATTGCTATTATTTCTGTATTTATTATCATTATTATTATATTATTATTATGTTCCTCTTTGTTTTGTCATAAGTATTGAGATCAAACATACGTGCAATTAAACAGTTGTAGGCCTAATAGTTGGCTTTCAAAATATATATTTGTATTCTTTAAGGTTAATTAGACAGTACTCCTTTCCTTTGTTATATGGATATGTAAGAGTTATGTTCATGGGCCTAATTTACGTATTTTATATCCACGCTTCAATGTCATTTATCGTGACATTGATCACTTTATACTATATCCAATCTTAATTTTTTTAATAAATAGACAATAATGAACTACCGTACATACAGTACGCTATTCTTTTCCAAAAATAGTTATTTATGGAGCTTATTTAATAGATATTCTGCTCACAATGGACTGTTATTTTGAAATTCACGGGTTTTTTTGCTCATAATAATGAGTTTAATTTGTTTGTGTCGTATCTATGTAGTCATATTTTTATTTAATACTTCTAGATAATATAATAATTATTTCGTAGCATTATCGTTAACCTACGTTGCTGTAGTACAATCTGAAATTTGATATAAGTTGCATAAACTCAATAAATTCACCATCTAATATCACAGAAGTGAGAAAACTGACGTCTGAAAACTATAGAGGATGGAAAAAGGCGACCACTCGGCTTCCTTCAGTATTTAAGATAAGGAAACTCTCTTACTTCCTCCTTTAAACTAACAGGGAGGTTCGAGAATAAGAAAAGGTGCTTCTTAAGGGACATCACAAGTCCCCTTTCACCTTTAAGGAGCCATCCTTCCTAAAGCGAAACAAGGAAGGTTCCAGAGTACGAATGGCTATGTAAGGAGGATTGAAGGCCCATTTTAAGTGAAGGAGCTTGAAAGGAGGATTCCAGAATTCCGCCCTGAGTCCTTACAGTGCAATGTTGAATCCAATTGAGCTTGCGTGGTCCAGTTTTAAAGCTGCTGTTAAACGAAGTTTGTCTGTGCAATTGCCACAGACTTTAGTTAATAAAGACAGAGGAAATTTATCCCAAACTGAGTATCGTCTTCGTCAGCTAGAAAACATTATGGCAGAAGCCTTAGGTACTATAAATGTTAACAGTTGCGCAATATATCTAGCCCACATATTTATATTCGTTCCTGATGCCTTAAACTTGAACGATAAGCCAATGTAAGAGATAATAAACTTGTTTGTTAACTTTTCTTTTTACTGCAATATTTTTAAATGTATACAGTATGATAAGTAAACTTCATTATTATGTAAGTTCAGATCCAATAAAGTGCTCCTAACTTCAATTTAGTTTATTATTTGCTTAAAATTCATTATTCCCAACTTGAAATTGTTTAGTCTCAATTTGAAATTGTTTAGTCTCAATTTGAAATTGTTTAGTCTCAATTTGAGATTGTTTAGTCTCAACTTGATATTGTTTAGTCTCAATTTGAAATTGTTTATTCTCAATTTGAAATTGTTTAGTCTCAACTTGAAGTTGAAAAGGTATATTTTGTCTACTATTTTCTGGATACTGGATGAATGCGGTATAGCTTTTGCGTGCGTGGTGCTTACAATATTTTTTTTAGTAATAGCTCCCTAACTTATATGAAATGAAATAAAACGACCGTATAATTAATTATAATAAAATTTGTTCAGCCATTTGTTGACGTCATATTCCCACTGCCCCCTGAATCTCAGAACAACAATGAACTTACCAATACAAAATGCGGTATAGATGCATAGAATTATAGAGTAGCTTGTTTGTAAACGAACCTTTATTTATGAGTGATAATCACGAAGACATTCCAAGCCAGAAACATTAAATTGGAGCTTCTGCCAGTAAAACATCGGCAGCAGTAGACTAGGAGAAGGAATATATTGCAATTAAATGCTGGTGCATCCATGGTAAGCAATGGTTCTCTTGTGAACCAAGATGTAAGTTGTTGACTTATATTTGTTGTTATATGATGAAATAGGCTACCCTGTTTTGCGAAAATACCTGGTAAAGTTTCTGTTTATTATAAACGTGTTGGCTTAAATTTGTTGTTTTATGGCCAGATTTGTTTATAGATTGCTATGACGACTTTAGCTTCCTATGCAGATAAAATTACACTTTAAGTGCAGTTTTATGCAATTTTAGCGTCCTAGGTCGCAATTTTTAGAGAGCGTGTAGGCTACTAGAGAATATGTTTTCTTTAAAGTGAATGACTTCCATCCGTGTAGGCTAAGCCTGATATTGCTTTCAGCATAACGTAGGCTAAATTTGTCTGCATCCACACAGAAATCCTTCCCTTACTTAGTAAACAAACAGTAGACTGTCACTTACCATTCTCTTTGTGAACTAAGGATTTGCGAACAACTGAATGCTAATATAGGCAGATGTCGCTGTTTTCTTTTTGGCAGTATTGTTCTGCATGATACGATGCGTTTTAGCCTACTGCTGTGCAAATCAGATTTAATGCACCAGTCTGAATTACTTAAGATTGTGTTTACACTTTCTAGTGTGGTTTCGTGCTCAAGCTTCTGATTAGTAGCCCCGGTTCAGACCCAGTGGACCTTTATTTTACATTAGTGTTGGAGAAACGATAAACGAACAAAAACGCAAAGATAAAAGATGACTGAAGATAATGAAATAATCGATTTTCTTCACGCTTCTCACAGTCCGAAATTGCTTATTAAATCTCTACTTTCTCGCATAGGCCTATATTTACGAAGGCTATTCACAAAGTAAGTTTCCTTGGGGCCGTTTACACAAACAAAACAAAATTTCATGGAAATATTTATTGCAACAGATATAGTAAGTGTTCAGCTATTTTCAATATATTCTCCACAGGAATTGAAACAGTTGTCATACCGTATTAGCAGCTTCAGAACACCTGTGTCGTAGAAGTCTGCCGCCTGGGATTTGAACCACTGTGGGACAAACATCTCGGCTTCTCTGTTGGCATGTCTCAGAGTATAGTAAACAAATTTGCTAATTAGTTTTCAGTGCTAAAATAGCAAAAAACGTGGTTTTCATTAGTTCAATATTTAAAAATTTCCGGGGGTGAGCCCACAACCCCCCCCGGCACTTATTAAAAATTAAGAGCATAATAGTTAAATCATTAGGCCTATATTTATTAACACCTAAATCACGTGGACTACATAACACGATTAGATACCTCAGATTCGAGTTCCTTGGCCCAGAATTCCCCTGTATAGTGAGTTTCGTCCAAATCGAACAATGTTTGACTATATTTAGGCCTATATTGATTATCCCTCTATGAAAATTTCATATGTCTGCGTGCCTTGATATTCTAAACAAATGAATCGTCCAGGATGGACTTACAAAATCAAGCGATGGCCCGCGATAATTATTTTAAAAATTAAAAATTAAGAGCATAATAGTAAAATCATTATATTTATTAACACCTAAATCACGTGGACAACATACCACGATTAGATAGCGTCGCCTGGTAAAAGCGACCTCAGATTCGAGTTCCTTGGCCCAAAAAAACCCTGTATAGTGAGTTTCGTCCAAATTAAACAATGTTAAACCATATTTAGGGCTTACAACATTCAAGCGATCGCGAAAGTTTTATTTCCGAGGTATGACAAAAATAGCCAAAGCCAACTGTAATTGATTTGACATTGAAATGTATAACTGAAAACTGATGCTTCGAAAACGCAGAAAGTGCACGTTTTCCCCCCCCCCCCCCCGTTTTTCACTCATAACTCACGAACGAAAACTAAAATTAAAATTCCGGCTTCGAGGTGCATTTTCCGACCCTTCAGCGCACCTATGTTTAAAATTTCAGATCTCTGCGTTCAGTAGATTTCGCTGGGCATCGCGGACAGACAGACAATTCCTTTTATTAATATAGATCACATGATTTATATTGATACCTTCTCTAATATGTCAAACTTCCATTTAATTTAATTCCAAACCCATCTGATACCACTGGCAACAATAAAAAGGGATTAAGTATTCTCAAAAAGATATTATTTTTGGCATTTAAAATTTAAAAAATTCAAAAATCCTTTCTTAGTGAGCACCTACATTATGAAACGAAGGTACTGTCAAAATTCCAAGTCTCTACCTGTTATAGTTTAGGCTGTACGCTGATTCTCTGTCAGTCAGTCAGTCAGGACAAAGCCTCTTACATATAATATATATATCATCTTATTACTTTTGAGGGTATAAGGCGAAAATTAACTCTTATACTTTGTAAATTTTAACCTCAAAGACACTGAAGATGAAATTTATCGATGATCCTGTAAATAAAATTATATCTTAGAACCAAGGTAGGCCTATTCATTCTTTTTTATTATAAAAAAATCGATGTAGCAAAAAACATCGGTTTTCCATCGATGTAGAAAACATCGATCATCGATCATCGACATGAAAACATCGGCCATCGATGTTCAACCCTACAATACAGATCTGTTCTGCGTGTCCACCCAGTAACGTGCGTGACGATGCTCCACTGTTTAATCGGACTTAATCTCTGTGTTTCTGGAACGGATATTCATGAATAGAACTGTTGTATGAATTCATTACAGTTTGTAACATTATGTTTACATGCCTGCATTATAAAATTTTTCTATATAAACTTTTAGTTTAATTATATAATAATGTTGCAGTATACAGAATTTTACGTCTTTAAAATCGGTCTTAAACAGCATGCAACGATAATACGTCAAATATAGACAAATGAATGTAGAAACCACGGCCACACTAGGCTTATTCCATTATACAATGGAGTCAGATGTTTGTAATTACAGTACACGCCGCTTATTGTGATCACTTCAGGACGCAGCTAATCTGATATTAACAGATTGATAACAGTAGCCGAAGGAATTAAATGAAGTTTATTTATTCATATATAAGATAATACACTATACAACAGAATTAAACATACTTATTCATAACTGTGAATCGTTCAACCACTCATAATACAGTAATAGACTGCAAGCAACTATTTTACAACCAGTAACAAAGTTTTAAATTTATTTTACTTTCTTTTAGGAGTCCATTAACCAATACTCCATACTCGGTTACCAGTATTTTTGTAAGTCTATACTGATATATGATGAACACCGCGTATCAAAACATCTAACGCATGTCTGTTCAAGTCGTTTCGTTTTACACTAGCCATCACTGCTATCTTCATAAATAGAAAGCTGCAGCTTAACTGTGGGTGAAACATGTTTTATTGCTTAAAAGAGAAAGTTATGTAATTCCACCCCCCTCCAACTGTTCATCCTGTGAGCTGGGAACAGTATTGCCAATACAACATAATACAGTTTAATTAGAAACGAAACCTTTAAAAATAAAATTTCTATGACGTGCAGTACTTGGAAATAAAGCAGCAAAAGGGAAAATGGGATAACATAAACCGAATCTTTGATCACAATAAACAGCATTTTTTCAATGTATGAGTATTAATCCGTTCGGGACTTCATAAAAGTGATAACATTACCCGCGATTACATTAAGCGGCGTTCACTGTATATTACCGTCACGAATTGCTTTAACAGGGAATGTGTGTATTATAGGTACGTATATTAATTTTGAAACATTAACCAAATAGTAGACTATAACATACGAACCGAGCGAGGTGGCCGAGATGGTAACGTCTTGGACTCGCATTCAAGAGGTCCCAGGTTCAAATTCCGTGGCTGGCCAATTTCACATAGGTTTTTCATGGTATCTCCAGTCGTAAAGGCAAATGCCGAATTGGACATTTACATATCATGAATCATTCTCACGATTTCATCCGGTGTCATATCCATTTAAATTAATATAAGTTGAAATGTAATCCATAAATAGTAAGGGTAATTAAATCACGGGGGATGAAATGGGCATGATATGTTGCACACATGGGGGAGGGAAGACATATCTGAAAAATATTGACTGGGAGACATGAAAGGAAACGACCAGTTGGAAGACCTAGACGTAGGTGGGGAAGACAATATTAGAACAGATTTAAGGGAGGTAGGATTTGCGAGGGATGGTCGGATGGAGTTAGCACAGAATAGAGTTGAATGGCGGGCTCATGTGAGCGCAGCAATGAACCTTAGGGTTCCATCAAATAGATAATATTCCTTTAGCTTGCTTAGGAATTGTCTATTGCCATAGAGTACCAAAATAGTAGGTAATAACTAGGGCCCGGATTTTTAGGCTTTTATAAAAGGTATTTTAGCATTTTATTTCTCTGGAATAGCCCTATTTAGGTTTTAAACGATTTTAGCTGTCTTAATAAAACAATATTAACACCGAATATTGTATTATAATGTTTTGACCCAGACCCTCCTATACCCTCCTATACTTCTCTGTCGTCGGTCTGCAGCGTGTTATTTTAAAGTTGAAACGACAATGGATTACTTGCAGATTTCAATGTATTGAAGACGGCTCAACATTTCCTGCGACGGCGAGGCGGCACATTTTTGAGTTACAAATACAAGTCACAAGTGACATATACATTGTTAATTTCAGTGCGTTGTACCTGTATAAATTTATTCTTATTATGTCTTTTCTTAAAATGCATAAATTCACATATTTAATACTAGCATGTGCCCGCGGCTTCGCCCGCGATAATTATTTCAAAAATTAAAAATTAAGAGCATAATAGTTAAATCATTATATTTATTAACACCTAAATCACGTGGACTACATACCACGATTAGATAGCATCGCCTGGTAAAAGCGACCTCAGATTCGAGTTCCTTGGTCCAGAAAACCCCTGTATAGTGAGTTTCGTCCAAATAAAACAATGTTTGACCATATTAGGGCTTACAACAGTCTTGCGATCGCGAAAGTTTTATTTCAAGGTATGACAAAAATAGGCAAAGCCAACTGTAATTGTCAAACTTCCATTTAATTTAATTCCAAACCCATCTGAAACCCACTGGCAACAATATGTTTTAATGTCAAATGTGATTCGGATTCGATAATTCTGTGTAAGAAGGGATTAAGTATTCTCAAAAACATTTGATTTTTGGCATTTAAAACATTTGATTTTTGGCATTTAAAATCAGAATTTTTCAAAATCCTTTCTTAGTGAGCACCTACATTATGAAACGAAGGTACTGTCAAAATTCCAAGTCTCTACCTGTTATAGTTTAGGCTCTACGTTGATTCCTGTCGGTCAGGACAAAGCCTTTTATATATATAGAGATGTGAAAATAAGTTTTATTTTCCTTTGCATTAATTCGAAAATCTATTTAAAAATCGTGTTTTTCAGCAAAAGTTCTCTTCAGCCCCTAGCTTTTCGGCAAAAGTCCTATTTAGCCCCTAGTGTTTCAGTAGAAGTCATCTTTAGTCTTTTTTTAGACCCTTTAGTCCGATTTTGGTTAACTAGGCTACAGAATTATTTTTCTGGCGGTTGAATTAATTGATTGTTATTCATTATTACAAACAAAGACATTGTTTCTTATCCAGTTCTATATTTTATCCGAATTATATAAGTCCACTTCATGAATCAGAGGCGTATTCAGGGGGGGGGGCTGAGGGGGCTACAGCCCCCCCCCCCGAAATGTTAAGTAATTCCAATATGTTGCACATGAGGCCACTTTAATATTTCATAACAATAATATAAAACATAACAATAAAATAAAATAATAAAATTAGTAATATAAATTACTTAAATCTTGCCCTTTGTTTATTATTATTAAATAATATACTAGTGTATATTCCCTTTTTAAAATTTGTGTTCAGAAATCTTAACTCATATTTTCAATTTTTCATGTCATATTTCCATAAATTTAAGGTCAAATTAAAGGTCATTTTTCAGGAATTTTTAGATCGTCAACTTCTGAGCCCCTCCCGAAAATAAATCTTGGATACGCCCCTGTCATGAATCAAATAAGGGGCGGGATTATGAAAATTTTAAAATCTATGATCCCATCCAATGTTTTCAAAAGTTGGCACCACTGTGTATTTATGTTGAAAGCTCGACACGGAATTTCAGGATCTCAAACAATACTTCCTCGATAGTAACTATAGTACGGATAGATTAGTTAAAAATCAACCATATGTTTTGGTTGTATACGTCAGTGATGACGATTGCGCTAAATTCCACGCAGGATATGGCTTTGTTTGATGATGTTATACATAGGGAGCCCAGGATTCGTTCCCTCTCAGTTTGCTGTTTGGTACAGACAAGATGCGTGCGATCTTCTCCATCCTCACAGTTACTGTGGCTATCATCTACTCTGCTAAAGGCGAGGTAAAATCTGCTTCCATACCAGGACACTGGATTTATGATTTCGTGTTTATTTTCTCTAGCTACTCAGAGCTACCTGGTTTTTGTGAGTGACGGATTCACGACAGTTTTTTTGTTTTTTTCCAAATTCATTTCTGGGCCTGAAATATAGTAGTTTTATCCTTGCGGAAAAGTGAGAAATTTTCATTTTTTTGTGCCAATTTGTTTTTTCCTGTGAACGAAATGTAATATTTCATTGGAAATCTAGACTTTTATTAAATTCACTAAGGTATTACTTTTATTGAAAGTCGCATAAATATATTTTGTAGGCATTGATACAGTAAAAGGTGTCTGTAAAAAGGTGCCTAGAGTAAGCTATCTACTATGGAAACTAAAATATTTAGTAATTTCTAATTATTTAAGGGTGACTTATTTTGGTCTTTTCCAATCTCATATTTCCTATAGTACAGGGTGCGGCAAAACATCCTCGATATTTTAAATTCCAAATAAAAAACAGATGGATCAAAATAAAGAAACTGTATTAATATTAATGATATCTACACAGTGGGAATTTAGGGTTTTTCAATATATTACATTAGTTCACCTGACTTCTAAGTGTAAATAGACCTTAATCTTGTCTCCGTGCTCTTATAGCAAGGTTCACCATATCGTTATTCACTATACCCAAGCCGCAACATTCGCACAAGATGGGAGTGGCAGTCAACTTGTGTTGCCATAACGACAGAAAAAAAGTGATAAACAGTAAACAAAAATTGAATAGGATATTGAAATCGTGGAATTGACATTCAGTACAGTATCCAACCATGCTGTGGACGGGAGAAGAACGTGCTTACGCGATTATTTTCTGTGGGGATATCTTAATGCTGAGGTGTTTAAATTTCGGCCGACGACTTTGCCAGCCTTAAAAAATGCAATACAGGAAGAGATTGGTCTTATTTCTCAAGAAATGTTGGTTAGAACGATGGAGAATTTCCGAATCGCATTCAACAATGCATTGATAGTGAAGGACACCACCTGAGTGACACATTGTTCAAAAAATTAAACTTCCCACTGTGTAGAATATTTTAATGTTAATACAGCCTCTTTATTTTGATCCATCTGTTTTTTATTTGAACTTTAAAATAGGGAGGATGTTTTGCCGCACCCTGTATAATCATTTGGGGTCACTCCTCACATGTAAATACCTTACTTTTGCTACAAAAGAAATGTTTGCGTACAATGGCAGGTGTGGGTCCTATGGTACACTGCAGACCACTTTTTATTTTACATAAAATTTAAATTTAACTGTAATTAATTTATATATTTATAACATTCTTTTATTTACAAAATAAAATTTACATATTTTTGTCACTAGACAGAATATTCATGAACACTGCACAAGGGGCAAGAATAAGATAGATTTACCTTCACATAGATTAGCTAAAACTGCAAACTCTTTTAGAATTTATTGTGTTAATTTTTTTAATAAATTACCCGATATTGCTAGAGATATTAGTTATAATAGTTTTAAAAGGAAAATATATTTATGGTTAGTAGTTGATAACCCCTTTTAAAAACTAGAAGAATTTTTGCATAATGAGGTTAATATTAAATTCTAGATCTTGTCACTGTGATACTGATAAATAATTATAATATTATGCAATATGTATGTACAATTTTAATTTTGGATAAATGGTGTAATATGACGAATATTAATATTGAATTCCTAAGATTATAAGTTTTATTATATGTATAGACACAATGTAAATGGACGTTTCCTGTATCATTATATGATCATCGGAATACATTTTCTTGATTCTTGAATACATACTTATAAATAGAGCCCGGAAGTTCAGGCACTTATTTTGGTTAAATAGGCAGGTAAAAAGGCACTTAAAATACCGAAAGTATGCAGTAATATAATTAAAATATGCATTTAATAGAAATCAAAACAGAGAGTAGTCTCATTTTTTATGAATGAAAATTGCTATATAAGATACTTGATTCATTTATCACGTACGGAACTCGCTCTTTCTTTCCTTGATTATAAGGAATAACACATTCATTTCATAGGTTCTGCTATTTAAAGAGTTTAATTGAATCGTAAACTAAAAACTGGCCCTACCATCTTTAAATGTACGGAATAATGTTTATCTCTATTTCCTATAGTCTAGGTATCCCACTGCTGCGCAGCCACGAATCTATCGATAAACCCTTCAACTCGAGTTTGATTTATTAAGACTATTTCATGAGTAAAAATGTAATGGATTATACAAATAATAATTACTTTCGTGCTTTGTTGTGTAAAAACAAAACTAACAGCTGCGAGATCACGGCATACTATGAATCAACCATCCATGAATGGATTCGAGTTACCATGTTGTGACCAATGCTACTAGTTGTGCGTACAAGACGTAGTTAATCTAATTCAGGTAAGCTAACAGCAGAACAGAATAAAAGGACACGAACTGGCTTGCACCGAATTGAAATTGAGTTTTTAATCAAGGTGCATTTATATTATTTCAATTTCCAAACAAGTTATGTTGTTTAAATTAATGTGTTTCCGTTCTGCTGAATGGCAGCATGTGTCGTATTAATCACCGCATGTTGTGATGCCTTACATGTCCGGTAACGAGCTGACGTTTTATCAGATAAAAGCACATCCTTGCGATCCCAGGAAGGATATTACAAGATAAACGATCGTGATTGGTCTATATCCAAGGAATTGCTAAACGTTATTGGTCAATATACACACGGCGTATGTGTGGAATTGTGCCTTAAATCTATCAACCCAAGTAGAAAAGTCATTTTGCCTAACTTCCGGTCCCTACTAATAAATATTTAACAAACCAAATAAGTCGGCAATAATATTGTGTTAGGAACAAACAAACAAATTAAATTTAAAATTAAAATACTGCTATGTGTACCAGTTCCAGTGCAAATTGATTTTTCATGTATAGCAGGTTTCAAGTTAGGATTAAACCTCATTTCTCGTGAATTTATTTTACATTTTCTTTCAATAAACAGCTGTGTTTTGGTACCCAGTAGTTTATAAATACCATGTGTAGCAAGCTGACTGGACAGACTAGGCCTACCATCCGACAACCACAGGCAGATGGCAGGATTGGGGGCATACGGTCAGCATACCGACACCCACGGCCGTTAGCGATGGTTTCCGTAACCGGAGTCGCTACTTGTTAATAAAGTACCTCCTCAGTTTATATCACAAGGCTGAATGCACCCCGTTCCAGACCTCCCGACTCTGAAAAATGCTAGGTGGTACCGGAGATCGAACCCGAGCCTGCGAGCCCAGTCATATTGGACAACAACAAAAATGGTGATCGAGGGTGAAAAAATACCGGAGTTTTGTAATTTTGAATGGCCTTTCGTTTGTATCTACAGTACATCATACTAAAATGCTGGATCTTGGAATATGAGCGGGAGGTTTATGGAGTTGTTTTAAGGTGGGATTTCAACATAAATTACCTATCCTGCCGAAAATGATTCCATAATTGTAGGAAATTGTAATAGGCCTAGATAGAATTTACTACGATGCGTCTAATGTAACTTGGCTTTGCAGGCAAGCTTTAGTAGTTAACTGATATTTTTTAATACACAAAAAGAATGGCCAAAAATTTGCAATATTTTGCACCAGATGACCGGTTTGAATGCAAAATATCATCGAAATTAACCTCGCTCTAGTGCGGAAATTTACCATTTTTGTTTGCAGAAAAATAAGATTCCCTTAACTTTCGTGAGTGACGGATTCGCGAATTGTGATTATTATTAATTAAGAGAAATTCTTTTGTTTCAAACAATTCTCTTTTACACTCATCAAAAAAACACGAACTTAGTGGTTTTTTTTGAGAAATTTACGATTTTAGTACAAAATTTTTCCTTTTTGAACGAAATATTGTTTTTCAAGGGAAATTTTGAGTTTCGAATTAAGTATTTTTCGAGCCCACATTGTTGCAGTAATAGAGGAATTATGCTAATGATGGTAAAAGAACTCAAATGCAATTCCAGTAAATACAAAATCCATGGCAGAAAGTTTGATTGTCTATTATAGGCTACAAGTCAACAATACACACTTTAACAATGTAAGATACAACTTTTAAATATTTTATCAAACGAATAGTTTAGCTTGAATTTGTCATGCACATGCTTCTTCCTCTTCTCCAATCCACTTCCTGGTATAAATATTATTTACATGATTGCTCTTAATTTTATTTTGATATTTAATTATATTATTCACATGTTTTATTGCTCTAGTTCTAGTGATTAATATGTAAATTTATCTTTTCCTCAAATTGTCCGGTAAGTTAATCTAAATATAATTTTAAATAATAATTGGTTATATTATTGTCTATAAATGGTATTTTTATTTAGTTAATATTGAACTACACTCACACAGGAAATAAACTAATTTTGTAATACTAATGTCATGAAAGTGTCTTGCTTAAAGGAGTCACATTTAAGAAGAGAAGGGGAAAACCAAGAACAGGTTGCCCCTTAAGCTTTTCTAGGTGTGAATGGTGGAACTACTAGCAGCATTGAAAATTTGGAAAAGTGTTATTCTTCCCCCCTTTCTCCTCTTCTTTTCATCTTTCTAATATTCAGTCCATTTTCTCCTTTACCGTGCCTACCTATTCCTATCCTATAAATTTTTGACCTAAGGAGATTCAAACAGGGGAACGCTAGCATGATAGCCAGTTGTCTTACCCACTATGCCATTGAGTGATCGTTGCAGTGTGAAGCATGAATTCATCTATTTAACTTTAAAGAGTTGAGTGAAATAGCAGAGATTGGTAATTTTGTATTAATTGCAATTGTGAAGTTTTAATTGGTACAAAGGTCGTTTTGGTTTTATTAATCAACTCGTCTTGAGGGTGGCATATTATTGAAATCTAAAAATCTTGTTCCCAAATTAACCTCTACCGTCACGTGGTGATATTTGGTACAAGTGTTATTTTCGAATTGTAGTAATTAGTGCAAATGCTTTAGTACGGCATGAAAAGGTTGGAGGCTAGGGGAGTGGGGTAAGCGGGTCGCCATAGCAATGCAATGGCTGGAGAGTAAGGGGCAACTTGTTCTTGGTTTTTGCCGAAGAAAAAATTTTCCATCTATTTCTATATTCTTGAAAAGGAATTGGTTCGTCATAGAATCCTTCAGAGTCTGTGGCAATAATATTGTTAAAAGCCAACTCCAGCCAAAGTTATTTATTGACAATGAATTCATAAACCATTCTATTGCCTGTGATGAGCAAGTTTGCTTTGATTTTGGACCAAAGAAAACTAATCTTAAGAACAATTTAATCCTTGACCATCAGATTTGAAGTAGGCGAAAGTCAACCTCAGGAAGTACACATTTATATTCTAATCGAGGACTACTTGAAATCCAAGAGACTGGACTCATGATAGGGGTAAGAGGCACCATTCCCAAAGTTTTTGCTAACTTCTGCCGTGAATATAATTTCACCTTGGAGTTCTTAAGAGAAATAGCACCATTGGCATTGAAGGGCTTTTTATTAATTCTATGCCATCATTTATACAATCCAAAATGATACTTCCTGTTATAAGTTGATAAAACTATTATTAAAACTTTGGCACATTGGCGTGGAGGTCAGGCTGAAACGTAGTGACTGTTCAAGGTAATTTTATCCACTGTACCAAAGTTTTACTAATAGTTTTATCAACTTATATCCATAACCGGTGGAAAGAGTTGGACCTGGGTTTGAATTACCTAGTTTGAATTTGAATTACCTACTTCCTGATTTAATTAAACATCAAAATGTTTTATCTGATTTCAAATTTTGTATACAGTGCATGCCGCTTATTGTGATCACTTCGGGATTAAACTAATCTGATAATATTACCCAATTGATAACAGTACCTGATATAATTAATTGAAGGTTATTTATTCATACATAAGATAACACACTATAAAAATGGAATTAAAAGCTATTTATTCATGACATAATATGTAACTGTAAATCAATGAACTACTCATAATACAACTGTTACAACTGCAATTAACTATTTTTTCAAGCAGTAAAAAAGTTTTAATTGTATCTGTTTTCATTTTGGAGTCTATTAACCAATACTCCATACACAGTTACGAGCATTTTTGGAAGTCTACTGACCTGTAGTAAACACTGCGTAGCAAAACATCTAACACCTGTCTTTTCAAGCCTCTTCATTTTACACCAGCCGTCACTGCATGTCAATAGTGTTATCTTCATAAATCAAAAGCTGCAGCTTTACTGAGGGGTGAAACATGTTTTATTGCTTAAAAGAGAATGTTAGGTAAAGCCACCCTTCAAACTGGTCATCCTGTGAGCTGGAAACAGTACCGCTACTTCCAATACACAATACAATTGAGTTAGAAATGAAATCCTTAAAAACAAAATTGTGAATGGCGTAAAGTATTTGGAAATAAAGCTGTAAACAGGAGAATGTGATAACATAAACTGAATCTTTGATCACAATAAACAGAATTTTTTCAATGTATCAATATTAATCCATATGGGACTTCATGAAAGTGATAAACTTACATGACTGATAACATTATCCACGATTACATTAAGCAGCGTTCACTGTATTTGTATTCTGTGTCTTAGAGGAAAAGGGAGCTATCTCTTAGAAAATATAAATAAAAAATAAAGCAATTAAAATGAAGGTTTTAATTTACAGTTAAACTGAATCAAATTTTAGTTTAATTCGGGCACTAGATTATTGTTTTATCTTTTAAATGGGACCAAAATCATGTAAATATCTTCATACCAAGTTGAAATATGATGTTTTTGCTGACCAAGTACATTGCAAAACTAAACTTACATTAAATGGCCGTTGAAGTTTGAACTCTTGACAAACTTCAAACGTCATAGGTATCTCCCCCAGATTCTGTTTACTGATCCCCAATGAAGGAAGTGAGAAAAATCCAGAGGCGGTATGCTATCCCAAAATTTACCTAATTTTAAAAAAGCTCATTCCCTCCCTTACACGATAATAATTATGTGGTATACCACTTATGGCCGGTTTCTATAAAATCCCAAATTACCTATGGGTAAATTATCCAATGCACAGAATTTACCCAAAAATAACACCACACAAACACAAATAATTTAAAGATAGCAATCACATACACTTGTGGCGAGTTTCTAGATAAATGTCCTCTGGGTAAGTAAGAAAATGACAGAAAAAATGTTCCTACAAACTCGGGATAGATCTTTCCAAGGGTAAATCTTCGGGTTAATTTATCCTTTCATGGATGGCTGGATAAAATTTAACCTTTCATAGGATCAATAGTAATATTTAAACAATGAGAATCAAAGCCTTCTGAATTAAATTAACGGTACAACTCCAAGGCCTTGCTAATTTATCATTGTAGGTTAAATGGAACTAATTTGTCCATGGATAATTTACCCATAGGTAATTCACTAGTTTGTAGAAACCGGGCATTAGTGGTGTTTTTAATTAACTTCCTTCATGAGTAACCAACCCTGCTTTATAGATGATTGACAAGTAGGAGCACAACACAAGACTAGAACGTCATGTACTGTCGATTGACAGACCTTTATTTATTTCACATCACGGAAACCATCAATAACAGCAGTGGGTGTCGGCATGCTGACCACAAGCCCCCAATCCTGCCATCTATGGTAGATGAGGAGCAATCGGTGATAGGCCAGGGATGTGGAGCCATTGAGTTTAGTTTATTTTCCTCAATAAGTATATTTTAAAAGTATTTAAGGCCAATATAAGTCACAACATTTTGTTACCGACAAATATTTTTGAAACATGTGTAACTTAGTCATTAAGATGGCAACGAAGACCATCACAAGTTATAGTGACAATGGCTACCGATGACAGCGTACGAGTTGGTGAATAATCATGAAAAGTAATTATTATATTACAACTCAAAGGAACATGAACAATTTGTATTAAATAGCCATTGATTTTCAGTGACGGTATGCTATTTCACCATTGAAACCAGTGTCGGGATGCCATTGAACCTTTAAAACCAGTGATGGTATTCCATACCGGCGCATACCGCCACACTTCCCTCACTGCTGATCCCACTTGAACTTTCTTCTATTTTTGGCTTCTGGTGTTTCTCGTTTCTTGGCCTTAATTTCTTGTGTTTTCTTGTTAGATTGGACTCCAGCTATTGTATTAGTTCCTGGGTTGATTCCCATTTTCCTGTATGATTCTAATTCACTCTCACGTCCAATATTCCAGTGACATTCTGCATCCATAACACATAAATTCAATGTTTTGTTTACTATTAAATCTCTTTTGGGCACCGTTTCAATATTGAGCTATTGAAGGACTCATTCACATTCTCATTCTTGCCTTGAAGACATTTTTCCAGCATCTTCTCTTCCGTAAGACTATTATACACTGGTTTTATCTCCCTAATTATTTCTGTAGGTATGCCAGGACCTATAGGTTTATATTTCATACCTTTTGCCTTAACAACTTTTTAGTCACACCAGCATGGCCGTCCGGAAGGGGGGGCAGGGTAGGGCCGCTGCCCCTCCCTGGAAATTTTGTTTACACATAAACCTCTAAATTAAATTACTCTAAGCAACTAATGTGAAGTGAAGTTTAAGTTTCCACATACTGTTGTATGTTGGCGTTGTTTTGATGAAAACGAACTGTAACAGCTGACTAGATATGAGCATGTAGGAATAATTACTTCCCCTAAACTTGAAACCATTTATAGCCAAACATTTCATTTTAATGAAGATAAGGCAAGAAAGTATCACATTTTATATTTTATACGAATATATACCTGTGAAATTTTAAGATGTGGAAAAAGTCATGTGAGTGTATACATCAGATGTTTTCTTTGTATCCCTGGTCATAGGTCCAGCTACAGTAAATTAAAGATGTTGATTATGTAATATAAATAGCAATAATGATAGTAATAACTAATAATAATAGTAGCATAGTGATGGTAATTTGTTCATTGGCCCCCCCTTGCCAAAAATTCTGCGGACGCACATGCACACCAGCTGTTCTCTTGAGCATTAAGGTATAGCTAATCAAACTTGACACTGAAAATGGTACCCTGACAGCTTGAAAAGGGGCATGATGATTACGTGGTATGACTAGAAAATATATAATATCAAAATAACTACTAGTCATATTTAAGAAGTAAATATACCAAATTAAAGAGGAGAAATTGCTGAATAAGATAGACTTATTTTCAAAAATCGACATTTTTTACCATTTTAGGGTGAACACATACCTTAAGGTATAACGTTATTTTATTGATCAAGCTGAATGGTACAGGGTGGGGCAGAGCAACTTGCTTACTTACAAATTCAATTAAAAATAAAGTAATGCAGATATATACAGTCAACCCTTGATGTAATGCCACCATCTGTTCTCTAACATTTAGTGACACAAAGCGAGGGTGGCACTAAAACGAAATTTAGTTTTTAAAATGAAAATGGCATAATACAGTGCTGTATTAATTTACTGTATTGTATCATGAAAGAAAAATTAAATAAAAGGCAAATAATCATTTTTCTGTCTCATTCACAATATTGCTTACAATTTCCGACTAACAGTTTTCCCCCATTATAATGAAAAATATGGCTCCTGGCTAGATTTTGGAAATCTTGAAGTGTAACAACAGCTCTCTTCATTATAACAATCTTACGAGTAATTGTATGGACACTGGTCTAAAAGAAGTGAAAGTTTGGAATGTCTCATTGCATGAAGGGCACTTTCTACTTGCTCCACCCTCACGCAGGCTGTCTGTCAAACTTCTTAACATAGCTTCCTCATTCCATCGCACTACATTTACAGTTAGTGGCAGGTGAACACTCACTTCTTGGAAATACAGTACAGTATATTTCTTAAATATTCTTCCTAACATGTGTGGCAGTTTTAAAAGAAATCTGTAACTAAAAAATTCACGGTACACTATATTTTGTAAAATTATTGTCTTATATTCAGTGGCACTAAATGAATTGGCACAATAAAGAAGTTTCTTATGTATTTCACATGGGAGAAGATCCGTTCACTTGCATGTATTGGCACAGTGCGAGGGTGGCACTGTAAAGAGGGGCATTATAACAAGGGTTGACTGTATTTAATTCTTTGAACAACATGAAGTACAACATTTAAATTTTATGTTTACACAGTTTTAAAGATATCAGGCAGATTGTGTCCATTATTCTCAATACACTACGTTAATTGAACTTGGAAGTTTTGTTCAACTCTTTCCAGCATATCGACAGGTTCCTTGACGAATGTTGTTCTTCAGGTGAGCAGGATCCTAGGACAATTGTTGTAAACAAGTGGTTTTAGATAGACCCTTAAAAATAGTCTCAGGGGGCTAAATCAGGCTGGCCAGTGCAGATCGCCCCCCTCAAGGAGATGAGGCATCCTGGGAAGTGTTGCCGAAAAATGGTCATTAATCACGTGTTGTGTGTGCCATGGCACCATCCTGCTGGAACCATTCATCTCCCACATCCATCTCGTTGAGCGTTGGCAGGAAAAACTCCTGAATCGTGTGGACATAACGGTCAGAAGGCAAAAAACCATGGACCAATTATTACAACTTGCGGCAGTTCACACCGAACAGTTACACGTTGTGAAGATGTGACTTCTTCACATCACCGGTTTCCCTGAAGTTGTTTACCCATGAAACAATCGACTGGCGGCCAGGAACACAACCATGGGGTGCAATATTGAAATGGGTATGGAATACATGTTGCGTGGCAATGATTGAGCAACCGTTAGAAAAGTATGCCTTGACAAGCAAACGTGCGCTCCACCTTCGTCCACTCCATGATGCTAACTAAACAGAGCGGAGCTACAACTTTAAGCACCGTCCTCTTGAGTGCCTACCCCCACCCTCCAACCATTGCTTCAGGGCACCAATTTCAAATAAGCAAGTTGCTCTGCCCCAAGGTTTTCAACCCACACACGAGCAATGCTCATTTGGATGTTAAACATAAATTCTATATTTTATGTATCTCATAAGTTTTGCAGATATTTTAAATCATAAAAGTGTTAAGATTGGATCTCATTCCTGTTTTATTGTTTATGTCTGCACAGGAGTCAAAGCAACATATACTTGTCGATGGGATTCAAAATGATAACGAGTGCCCAGATTCTTCCATCGATATGAAATTTAAGGTTTCCAAAGTCGACAGAACAACATACAAAATCAATGGAAATGCAGAATATAAGGAAGAAATAACAAAGGATATGACCGTAAGTACAATAATCATCAATGGAGGTGGGATTTTTATGTCGCTTTATTTGGAAAATATGTACATAAGTATGTAGTGAAAAATATTAGAATATGTACAAAAATATGTAGCAACTACGGCTCGGATTCTTATGTTATTACTAGGGGGCGGATTTCTATGACATGTCATATTTTTCCCCTTTGCATTATTTCAGGTTTCCGACTAATTTAAACTCGATTCCAAGCCTCTGGTGAAAATGGGATGGCTTTTATTGTGCATATAACTGCATATTTAGGAAATTTTAAACTATTGCAGCATATTTAGTATGAATATGCATATTTAGGTCATATTTTTGGCATATTTGTGTGCATATTAAAGAAACTTTGAAGTTTCATATCATGTTTTGTAAATTTTGCATTATAATGATACTTTTTGAGAATTTACAGATATTTTAAATAATTAACATTTTATTTTAATAAAATGAATTGTAATGAAACTTTTAAAAAATATATACATAATGGGTAAATGGTAAAGTCATATTTTAAATTTTATTGGTTATATTTTAATGTTTTTTAGGTCATAAATGCATGCATACAGGGTGTTAATGTGTATAGAGGGGACGTAGACAAGCAACTTTTATTAGGAGATTTTTGCTCTATGGATTCAATTCTTCCTGTTATAACATAAAATATCCCAAGGTTATGCACGCCACTGTCTTCTAATACTTGAAATGATGGGAAACAAAGGAACAGCGAATATTGTGTAGTGGTCGGGAAAATTGTAAAAAATGACGATCGATATCTTACAACTCGAGGGAAAAAAAGACAAACGAAGCATTTTTGTTAGGTTTGGAATTAGGAATAAAAACATAATGCAGTGGCGGGCTATCATGTGATTAATCAGTAAATTTTGCAGATTATTAAAATTCGAAATTATGGTATAGCTGTTGATGAATTGTTAAGAATCAGGTTTTTATCGATCGCTAAGAAGGCATGAAGTCAATTTAATGAAAATTTTAACCCTATTTCGCTCAATTATTGAGTTATGAGCACCAAATTTTAATGACTTTAATGCCCTGTAGCGTACACATTTTACGTCATAGAGCAAAAATGTCCTAATAACAGTTGCTTGTCTATGTCCTCTCTATACACAGGTAAAATATTTCGGTGTTATTCATTAACACCCTGTATATCCTATTTTTTAGTTCATGAAAATCCACCCCCTAGTTATTACATATTCTCTTCCCTTACTTGTAAATTACTAAAAATGAAAGTGTCGGCTATTTGAGCTTGTGATATGATTACACTGCCCAACAAAAAAGAACTTTTTGTTTGGTGTCTCAGATGATTTACCAGATTTTTACTCTACCAGCTCTACTTTTATATAGAGTGCCATTAACTTATAACCTCTTTTGCGAAACAAAATCTTTCTTGATAATATAGCTAGTGAAGGTTCTTGACCATACTTTGGACCCATAGGACAAGAACTGTATGAAGTACAAAAAAACTAAAAACGGGATTATTATTTGGCCCTTGAATTGATAGCTCATTTGTCATAAACATCCATGCAATATGTGATATCAATTTTTTGAAAGACCCCATGTTATATTGTTATTGTAATGTTAGTGTGTTGCTTTTTTCTTCATGTGATTTAAAAACTAAAAATAGGCACTGTTTTTATATCAAATGTAAAATAGGATAATATACATAATGGTAATAAGTTACCATATCTCACAAAATTAAAGTTGATAGGGCAAAACTAATGACACATTTGGCATCAGCGACCTAAATATACCAAAGAATAGGTATAAATTCTAAGGCACCAAAATGGCTGTTGGTCTGTGTTATTGTTGGGTTTCATTTTACATATTTTTACATATTCACAGTAATATTACATATTTTACATATTATGTAACAAGTATAACATTTTTGCTCATAAAATGCACGAAACCTAAAAAAATCGATTTTATTTCATTTTGTTTTATTTTTCAGTGACTAATAATGTAATTAGCTAATTTTCTATTATAAAGAATACATTTCAGTTGCTGAAGATAGGGATAATTCTTCAAACTTTGTGATTTCCAACACAAATGCAAAATACAAAAATACAAAATACAATATAGCCTCAGCTATATACCTTAGCACTTACCATTTCTCAGAAGTTGGGCTAACCAGGTATATTTGTCTCTGTACTATACATTGAAACCAGCTAATTAGGAAGGGTTACAGTCAGGTTTCAGTTACGCAAAAACATGGTTATTTACATGATACAGATGAGTTTTCCAGAAAGTCTTAAGGCTGAAATTGTATCAATCTGTGTCTGAAGTGGCTTGTTATAAATAGCTCCAGTTGCATGTAGTCTTGCGTCAAAACTAAGGCGGTGGTAGAGTATTGACGAATGTTTTACAATGGATGGGAAAGTAGTAATGTTTTAAGTGTGTGACAAAACTATAAGATGCTCCATGAAGTCACAGCTTCATCAACATTAACACAATGCAATGCGCACAAATAATAAATATCGCATGTCTTCTAGGTACTTTAATACAAATGGGACAGCCGGGTTCAAAAAGTGAATTTTCAGGGCACGAGGACAAAAGGTTTTGCTACAATGCATATTTCTCCTCAATGCCTGAAGCATTTTACTATGGCTTTCATTTGGTAAATCATATAAATTGCACTTACTTTCAAAATTAGAGGTAGCGTGTAGAAGTTTGTGTGAACATGTTTGTATATTTATTGCATTAAAAACATTAATTTTAAAATACATATTTTGTGATAGTTATATATTTTATTACTTATTGCCCTGATATTTACTACATTTTTATGTATGAGGGAAATCCCAAAAGTAAGGTCTCCTATATTTTTATACATACAAAGAACGGTTTATCTTCTATAATAGTTACATAATTTTAAAGGTTGAAGAATGCTTTATTTTTCGACATAATCGCCCTTTTCGTAAACGCATTTTTGTAGACGAAGTGGCAGTTTTACAATGCCCATGTCATACCAGCTCGCCGCCGTGTCCTTCAGGAAGCGTTGAACCTCTAATTTCACCTTGTCGTCGGAGCAGGCAGAAAGTCGACCAACAGTACCTCCTTCCGGTCACAAAACACTGTTGCCATGACTTTTACTGGCAGACTGTGTTCATTTGAATTTTCATGGCTTGTGATAAGAATGCAAGATTGTTTAAAATATCTCACATACAGTGTTTTAAATTGTTGTTGGAGTTAATACTTAGTTTTTCACCACACATAACAGAAATTCAGTAATTGATTTTAAATGCGTTAGTTTTCAGCGTCGCTTAATATTTGCCAAATGGAGTCCAGATCCTGCTTCCTGTACAAAGTTTGCTGCAGGATTCATAATAGCAGAATACAATAAAATCTTCTGTAATAGCAATAATTTCAAGTCAACACAAAAGTCAAAACAATTTAGTATGTTTAGTTCTTTATATTACTCTAGTAACAACAGCCAATGTTAAATTCTCCGTCAATTCGTCATTCATTTAGCTGATTGTCTGAATACAGTTTTTAACTCTTGTTTGCTTCAGCGCTTCACACAATCTCTTTATAAGCACGCAGAATCCAATAATATCAGCAAGCAAATTGAGTTGTGATTAGACCTACTGTATCATAACTGTGAATTTCAAAAATTGAATGAAATGCTTTGCATTGTGATGTGTTAAAAATGGAATATCAAACTTTTTATAAACAACAAATGAGGTGGAAATTTGTGATGATGGCATATGATTTGATGATGATGACTGTAATGATAATAATAATAATGTTAACAATGTTTGCAGTAGGATAATAACTTCATTGAATTAGAATTAGTTGTAAAGAATATTAAAAAATTAATTGCACCCAGCTTATAATAAATGTTTGTTTCTTTTTTAATTTTATTAGCATGTACTTTATCATTTTAGCACCCCCAGATTAAAATTCTGTCTGCACCGCTGTAGTAGAATATGGACTACTGTATTTTACGGATTATAAGATGCTACGGACTATAATACATGCCTTAATTTTTAAGCAATCTTTTTAAAAAAATAACATTTTTATCATTTTTTTATCACATTGCAAAGCCAGACTAAAAAAAAAAATCTTAGTTTATAAAACCGAACTGGCCTTTAAAATCCCTTTCAATTCAAGTTCACTGCCACTTTTCTCGGCAATGACGCATCATAGGCTAGACAATGTTCTGGGTTTATGATGGGGGAGGGGAGGCGGGAGGGATCCATGCAACTCATGATCGTCGCATTGGTGCACTGCTGCTGCCAGTTGAATCCAATGTTGCCAGATAGAGATAGGTTTCCCATGGCATCGAATATATGGCTATTTTTAAGACTGGCAGGAATTTAAAATCAAACACTGGACATTTTATATTAATTTTGAGTATAAGACACACCTGAATTTTGGAAGCAATTTTTTGTAGAAAAACATGTGCCTTATAGTCCATAAAATATGGTAATGCTTTTTAAACTGTGCAAAATAAAGAACGCCTTATATTATCAACAGTGCATAGTTATAAAATGAGTACAATAAATATTTCTTACTTAAACATGGAAGTCACAGATGAGAATAGAATACATGCCACACAACAATAATTTAAAGGAGAGTCACAAAACGAAAGTTCAACATTCTAACATTTATAATTTAGATTTTTTTGGCTGTTGCTACAATCTGAAGAGCACATCTTAATATTTTAATGGGAATTGCCCTTTTTGAATCTGTGGGCTAAATTTTCAAAACTGAAATTGCATTAATTGTCTCTGAAAACTGCTTTGTAAGCTACTTTGTGATTTTGTTAGTACACTCTCTCTAAAACAGTTGCTTGTCGATCTGGCAACATGCCAAAAAAAATATCATTTTAGTCACCTAGGCGCTAAAATTGCATAAAGATGCATTTAAAATGCAGTTTTATTAGCCTAGGACACTAAAGTCGTCATGACAATTTATAAACAAAACCCAGACGGCATTGACCAGTCATACCAACTTTAACATGGATTTAAACATATATTTGATCATAAAACAACAAATTTAAGCCAACATGTGTCTTTATGATAATCTAAAACTTTACCAGGGTTTTTCGCAATGCACGGTAGCAAAACAATATAAGCCAACAACTTTTCACATCTTGGTTCACAAGAGAAACATTGCTTACCATGGATGCACCAGCATTTAATTGTGATAACATATTCCTTCTTATAGTCTACTGCTGCCAAGATTTTACTGGAAGCAGCTCCAATTCAATGTTTTTGGCTTGGATTAAAATTTCCTCGGGATTATCACTCATATTTTCACAGACTTTTCATAAATACTAGTTCCTATGAATTATTGTTTACAAACACGCGACTCTTATATTATGCATCTATAGGCCTACTGCATTTCATATTGGTACCACTCATTGTTGTTCTATGATTCAGGCGGCTGTGAGAATATGATGTGAACAAATGGCTGACTATACCTTTCATTATAATGAATTATACGGTACTTTTATTTCATTTTATATAATTTAGAGAGCTTTTACTAAAAAATATTGTATGCACCACGTACTCAGAAACTTTATCGCACTCATCCAGTATTTCTAGATTCGTTCGCTAAAGCAATACTTTGCATAATTGATAAATAAATAGCTATTTGTAATGATAGTAACGTCCGCCGGCGTGGTCTTGTGGTTAGCATCGCTGACTACAGATCCGTCGGCCCGGGTTTGATTCCCGGTACCTCCTCGGATTTTTCTGAGGTAGGGAGGTCTGGCAGGGGTGCACTCAGCCTCGTGATTCAAACTGAGGAGCTACTTGATAGAGAAGTAGCGGCTCCGATCAAGAAAACCCCCATTAACGGCCGTGGGTGTCGGCATGCTGACCACATGCCCCCCAATCCTGCCATCTGCCTACGGGAGATGACGCAGCGGTCGGGTGGTAGGCCAAGTCCCTCCAGGGATGTAGCGCCACGGAGTTTAGTTTTAGTTTAATGATAGTAACTGGCCCTTAGTTTTCCACTGTAACTTGTTAAAACTGTCAAAGTCAAACATACACAAACACAAAGATAAAACATTTGAAAAAATCAGTGGATAAAATACCTCGGTGCAACGTTTCGACCTTGTCCGCCAGGTCTTTTGGGAGGAGAGACCAGGGGTATACGCCATATCATGCAGGGATTGTACGGGAGTTGACATAGGGGAAACGGGAAGATCCTTTAACCTAAGACTTTGGGAGCATGAGAGAGACGTCAGGAATGAAAGAACCAACACTGGTCTTTGTCAACACATGTCTAAGGACAAACATCGGATTGGTGAGCTGAAGATATTGAAAATTGAGAGTGACACCATTAGGAGGAAAATTTGCGAGGCGTTCAGTATTTTCAGCACACAAGAGAATTGTTTGAACAATTATAATGGTGACCTGGGTGATGAATGGCTTAACGTCATCAGAGATGTGGCAAGGAAGCGGCATATACCAAAATTTCTACCGGTAGAAGCTTGACCGGAATCCGTGTATGAAATCCTAAATGAATGGATACTCGAACACCACAGAAGTACAAGGTTTTTAAACCGGGAAGTTGGGGGGAAATGATGGTGGGGGCAGTGAGGAGGTTGGTAACCAACACGAGGCGATGGCAGCACCAATGGAGGACGACTTGGTCAGCGGTGTCGATGTGGAGCAGTCAGTTGCCTGAGGAAGACCTGGAGGACAAGGTCGAAACGTTGCACCGAGGTATTTTATCCACTGATTTTTTTCAAATGTTTTATCTTTGGGTTTGTGTATGTTTGACTTTGACGGTTTTAAATAGCTATTTACTATAAGATCCCTAATGATAGCCATGGGCGTACGGTGAAATTCTGTTCGGAGGGGGTTGAATATAATGTTGTCTCAGCTCCATGTGCTTGCACACATTTAACAGTTTTATTGTGATCAGTGCTTTTTTATAAAAAAATATTTAAGGAGTACTCTAGCTTTTGACTTGACGAAACATTGCCAAACTTACCCACATATTTAGAATGAAAGTGGAATCGCACAATATGCATAATGTTATACAAATTTAAGTCCTCTGGATTCAGTTCCTACACATTTATTCTCCCCGTAAGCTGCAATTTAGTCTATGATACGATCACATGGTTTCTTACACCTTTCACCAGAAGATGCTAAATTTAAAATTAAAAGTAGCTATACCTCTATTTTCGAGAGTTGAGGCCTGACAGGTTTGTGACCAACCTCAAAATACTGTGGGATATTGCTGACATGTATATAAGCGGAGTCATTTTCACAAGGACACTTATAAATTAACACATGAAAAACAACTGCAGAATAGCCAGAAACAGAATGACACATGCAGCAACATTAATTCATTCAGTCATTAATTAGAAATTAACATTTACAAGAGTTATTTTAATATTGCTGAGTTATGTAAGAAAATATACGTAATAACCAAACCACTTGTTTTTTAATTTATTTATTTCGTAACATTATGTTATAATTAGAGACGAGACTTTCATGCCCTATAAAATTGCGAAATATGCATGCATTCATGCATTATCAAACCATGAAACATGCACTATCAAGGGAAAAATACACTAAAATATGCACTAACATTTATGGCTCAATATGAAATTTTTTAGTACACTTTATCTGAAATTATAATAGATCTTACTATTATGGAGAGAATGTTTGTAAACGGACATTGTAATTTAATTAAGTATTTAAGGTTTTTAATAATGTTTTTCAAAAAACAGCTGCCATAGAAAATATTCGGAAACAGAATAAAAGTGCTTACCTCTTTACTGTAACAGTCGCAGAAGACGACTTCCCCATCTGATCTAATAAAATCCTTACCCTTGATGCACTGTGCAAGGAGTTCGCTTTTGGAACATTTAGCTGGAGGCATAGTAAAATCACAGAACAGACAATCACACTAACCACTACACACACTGTAAAGATACTGCAGGTTTCTCGAGCTCTGACAAAGTACAATGCACCCCAAGTGCGGGCCAGAAATAGGTGGGGGTGGACAAAGGCAAGGTCAAATTCCTTTTTGCACATCTCGCGCCACTTCACAAACGTCTGTAAAAATGGGTAGTAAAAATCGAAGATAGGGAAACTTTGCCACGATGTCACTTTCTTGAAAACCCATTAAACATGCATTTAAACTGAATATAATGTATATTATATGCATAATTTAGCCAAAAATGCCCTAAATATGCTTTATGCATGTTTTTTCCTCCAAAAAGGTCAAAACATGCAAACATGCACGGAAAAAGTATGCATATTTGGAACTGGAAAGTAATGACATGGGTAAGTACTCAGTTTGAGCTATGTCCTTAGTTCTCATAAAAACATGCATTTGCATGAAAGTCTCGTCTCTAGTTATAATCCTTAAAAAATCACAGATATTTCGGGAGGGGTTTCAACCCCCTCAACCCTCCCCCACCGTACGCTCATGATGATAGCCCAGGTCGTCGGCAATACTACTTAAATGGAGTTACATTGCTGCTGACATAATTTTGTGCAAATTCAGTGTAATTGTTAAACTTGAGATATTTGGAGCCGAAACGTTGTGTTTTAATTTATTTTAATAAAACATTCACTGTAAGTAATTACTTTTTATGGATTTTGATATCAGTGTAATTGTGTTGTGTTACAGTTGGAATTAACTGTCTTCAAACAACAAGGGGCCAATCGCTATGCACCAACTCCATTTGGATTTAAAGGAAACTTGTGTGAAACTGCGGAAGGCGATAAAGAATATTTTCCGAAGGTAGCAAAATCAGGAGATCTGCCTACAGTCTGCCCCTATCCCAAGGTACGTACAACAATTTACTGTAACAGTACAGTATATTTTAATTCTTTGCTGCTTACTATTTATGAGGGTTTTTTCAACCTCCAATGGGGCATAAAATGAAAACCACAGTGAAAATCAAAACTGTTTTATTTGAAAGAATTAGGTACACCTTCTAGCTACTTCTGTACATAACCTCACTCCGATTGAGACATTTGTCCTTGAATGGTACCAACTTCCCAATACACTCTTCGTAGAAGTTTGTCGCCAGCGTATTGAGAAGGGTCTTCCCTGCATTTTGAAGTTTTTTGAAATTCTTTGTTGGTGTGGAAGCCAGATCTTGGATTTGTTCGGGAGATTTGTGTGCATTCATTGTTTGGAATGTTCTTTTGATTCTGGATTGTTGTAACGAATCCACATTTCATTTTAAAAACTCATCCCCGTGTTGAGTGACTTTCGTCTTTTTCGGCAGCTGAAGAAAGATCTGGGAGGACAGTACTTCCACATGAACGAAGAACTTCCAAACACTTCAAAATGCCATGAAGACCCTTCTCAATACACTGGCGGCAAGCTTCTATGAAGAGGGTGTCGGAAAATTGGTACCACACAACAACAAATGTCTCAGTTGGAGTGCGACTATGTTGAGAAGTAGCTAGAAGGCGTACCTAAATGTTCAAAATAAAACAGTTTTGATTTTCACTGTGATTTTCATTTTATGCCCCATCGGAAGTTTAAAAAAACAAAAAAACAAAAATAGCCCTCGTAAATTTCTCTGCATAACCTTAATTATGTTAATGATTAGCTACGAACAGACAATGATGGTGACTACTGCTTGGTTATAGATGTTGATATTATTGCCACATGTTGTTCAGCTGTAGGTAAGAAAAGTGATGGTGGATAAAAAAAGAAGGAAAAGGCATAACTGGAAGAGGTGTTTCATACTGAGGTAGTAGTAGTGTAGTGTATTTATTTCTCACAAAAAAATTCTTACATATAAACCATATTATTTACATTAACCGGCGCACGGGTCGGTGTCGACCATACGTGCTCACTGCATACACTTAAACATAAAAACCCAATTGAAAAAACTATATTCTATTATTTACATAACTGCCGACCATACGTGCTCACTGCATACACTTAAATATAAAAACCCAATTGAAAAAACTATATTCTATTATTTACATAACAACGAGTAACCACAGATGTAACCCCCCACCCCCAGCAGTAAAAAAAAATTCCTAGACACATAGACATTATTAAGACAAAACAAAAAGATAATAATAATAAAAAGAGGTAGCGGACCAGGTGGAAAAAGTGATGGATTATTACCAAATTGAAACAAGGTTGGCCAAACGTGTAGTTTTAAAACACCTGGTCAGCATTCAGATGTTATACGAAACCACCCCCAAAAAATAGTAACAGTGATTGAATGTTAAAAGTGTTGTACATTTTGATACTTGTCACTGCACCAGATATCCACGCACTGATTCTTCCCTTTCCTACAACATCCTTAAAGGTTACCCCACACAGAGTCTTTGCTATGCTACAATATGCTAAGTAGTGCTGCACACGAAATTAATACTGCGCTAGACAGCTATTTGAAGATGAGGCACTTTTATTGGCTATTGTCATAGATGCTGTAGAAAGAGAAAGAGAGAGAAGATTTTAGATACCGGACGGTGAAACTGGAAGACAGAGAAAAATTTGTAGTGAATTCCATCATATGGTTCAAGAACTATGTACATGGAATGATGAAGAATATATACATTATAATATTACAGGAGAAAAATTCTTCTGACACTGGGTTTGAACGCAGGACCTTTGGCTATCTATGCCAATGCTCTACCAACTGAGCTAAGCCAGAGTTTACTTCACAGCGCCAGATGGAACCTCTCTCCTATGACTGATTGCCCTTAATCGTCTACTTTACTGACAGACAAGTTATGCCATATGCAGTACTGTGAGGCACACTAATTAGTGATTTTTGTGACTGGGCTCATAGGAGAGAGATTCCATCTGGTACTGGTGCTCTGTCTTAGCTCAGTTGGTAGAACATTGGCACGGATAGCCAAAGATCCTGGGTTCAAATCCCAGTGTAAGAGGAATTTTTCTCCTATAATATTATCATGTAATGTCCAGCAGAGACAATAATCTGTGGATCATGAATGCATTTGCATATATCTATAATGTATACGTTGCCTATGTCTGAATCAAGAACTGTTTCATGATCTTCTCTCAAGTATTGACAATAGAAATAAGAAAAACTTTTCTAATTGGAGAAACTCTATTGTTACCGAAAGAGAGATTAGCAATATATTTAAGATAAGAAAGGAAGATTATGTTTATTATTATTATTTTCAATACAACCATTTCTTCAGTCTTCTAAATTTCAGGGAAGACAACTGATAGGCGTGCACAAAGACAGTTTTAAGGAGCTTCACCTATGAAAATTGCCTCCTCAAGGATCAGTGAAATGTACGAGGGTGATCCAGAGAGTAAGTTCCAATCACTGATAAAGAAAACAAAAACATCAATAAGCAAAAAATATTTATTGCAATATTTACAGAGATTCAATGACTACTTCTCTACATAGTTGCCACTTTTATTGAGGCATTTATTGTACCACTGCACCAACATTTGTATGCCCGTATCGTAGGACTCTGCCGCCAATGTCTGGAGCCTTGAAATCACTGCAATCAGCATTCCACGTCTTGTTTTGGACTGCCCTCCTCAGATTTTCAATGTTAGCAGATCAACATTTATGTTTTCTCTCTCGGTAAAAACTACATCGACCCCAGGTTTTTCTGACAGAGATTGTGTGCTTCACAGGTGAACCATTATGCCGCCAATGCATGGATTGTGGTTTTGTTTCTGGTGTGGAGTGCGACACTCATGTTTCATCCCCAGTGACAACATTGTCTCGAAACTCATCACTAGGGGGCGGATTTCTATGACCTAAAGAATAGGATATATGCATGCATTTGTGACCTAAAAACATTAAAATATCTAATATATAAAGTCGAATGTGTGTTTGTGGGTATGTATGTATGTTTGTTCCTTATACAAATCCACATTTCTTCACCAATTTGTACGAAATTTTGCACACATACCCAGTTAAGCCCGGGAAGTTACGCGGTCAACATTAAAATTGAAATAAATCAGTCCTTCCCTTGAAAAATATATAATTTCTGAGAATTTTATACTGAAAAAAAAAGAAATGCTGTTTAGTTCACATGGCAACAATGAATTGTTTACTATGATTACATAGGGCCTTGGCAAGTATATAGCCTAATGCTGGAATTTAATGTAATACGAGTATATTGGCGAAAATAATTACTGAAAATGAAATCCACGAAAATAAAGCACAGTGTGATGTAGTCACGTAACTTTCTCTACCCTCGACATAAGAAATATTTACTCACTTCACATTTTGATGTAGAATAAGAGGGACAACTTAAGTGTGTGAGTATGCTATATCAAAAGTCTGTAAATAATCCTTTCCGCTGATAAGTTATCCATACCTGTAGGCTTTGTATTAGTTGAGAAATAGGGATGTTTATCATAGGCCCTAAGCATGGGATGGAACATTTTGACTCGCAGTATATTATGTCTCGGGTTCTAGGGGAGGAAAGTATGAAAGTGATACTGCATTTCTCTTTTATTTCAGCTCCGAAACGATTGTATAGTAACATGAGAATGAGAAATATTATTTTCCGTCAAGTCAGTACAATCTTATGTAATTTGTGTTTCTTCTTATTTCAACCCCTCCCAAGCATGATGTGTAGAAGCAACGGAATGCAGCATTCCACATCCTCTATGAGCCATAAAAATTTATATCCAGCGTTTTCTGATGGAATAGTTTGAGTGTGATAAATCTTTTTCTTCATTTCAAGTTCTACATACATAAAGTCCTTCATAAGTTAATTTCAAATTAAAAAATACAAAGCCCGGGCGACGCCGGGCCTTTTCAGCTAGTGACCAATAAAATTTAAAATATGACTTTACTACTTACACATTGTGTATGTTTTCTTTAAGTTTCATTACAATACATTTTATTAAAATATGGTGTTAATTATTTAAAATATCTGTAAATTCTCAAAAAGTTCATTATGATGCAAAATTTACAAAATATGATATGAGATGTCAAAATTTCTTTTATATGCACACAAATATGCCAAAAATATGACCTAAATATGCATATTCATACTAAATATGCTACAATAGTTGAAAATTTCCTAAATAGGCAGTTATATGCACAATAAAAGATGTTCCATTTTCACCAGGATGCTTGGAATCGGGTTTAAATTAGTCGGAAACCTGAAATAATGCAAAGGGGAAAAATATGACATGTCATAGAAATCCGCCCCCTACTCATCACTAGACTTCGGACTTTTAGGTCGCTAAAATGCTGTTTTAGGTACCTAAAATAGGCTCTAAAAATCGGAAAATAGGTTCTAAAAATCGTAAAATAGTCTCTTATAAAATCGTTAAGTTGCCAATTTTCTGAAATATCTCAATTGCAATGCAGAATATTATGTTTATTGAAGTCACCATTAATCAATAATCAATTAATCATGATAAAACTCAGATATAGGCCTATGGTACACAGAATTATATAGACCTATTACTAGGGCCTGTATTACTACCATAACAGTGAAAACCTAATCCCTGCACCCAGAAGCTACTCACGCTAGCATATTCAACCCCTTGTATCCCTCAGTGATTCAGAGAACTACTTTTTTTTTAACGGGATGTGGGAATCGGGAGAAAAACACTACATTTTCTTGGAAATTCCAAGGAATTTTTCTACTGAAGACGAAACATTCCTTACTATTTAACCACGTCACAAATGTGTCAAGTACTGCACATTCCGAGCTAAACATTTAGTACGAACTGAAAATAAATGCTAGAATTTATACCAAAAAATGGCTTATTTTGAACTTTAGAAGAAAAACAAGCAAAAAGGCTCTAACGTAAAAATAGGCTGTTTTAGGTCCTATAAAAGTACCAGTTTTAAGCATAGTCACTTACGAAACATGCATATACAAGTTTTCGTCCTTATATCACTTAAGGATTAAAATAGGTTTTTACCTAAAATCCGAAGTCTACTCATCATCTTTCTCTGCATACTGCTGGTGACAGAGTCCTATGATATGGGCATATATTTTTTGGTACATCACTAAGATAAATGCCTCAATAATGGTGCTGACTATGTAGAGAAGTAGCCAGCAAATCTCTGTAAATATTGCAATAAATATTTCTTACTTACTAATGTTCTTGTTTTCCTTATCGGCGATCAGAACTTACTTTCTGGATGACCCTTGTAGCTTAGCTTAGCCATCGTATATATAAACTGCATTGGAGTGCTCACGTAGCATAGCATAACACTCTGTGTATGGTATTTTTTCTCAACTTACTAAGAATATTTACTGGTTGCATTTTCAGGGAACCTACTCTGTTAACGACGCTGTAATAACGTATGATAATATACCTCCTGGCACTGAACCAGGCTGCTACAAGGCTAATGTCCGTATACTTAGAGGGGCCGAGAAACGTGCCTGTTACAACGTGATGTTCAGAATAACAGACAAAGAAGGCAAGGCCCCCAGTAAATGTCAAAAATAAACCCGATCAACTCTTATAATTACGTAGCCAACTGGACTAAATGCTTACTTTACCACAGATGAAGAACTTTTTGCATAATCTTTGCATTTTAGACCAGAAGAAAAAATACAAAATATGCGTTTCACTGATTTCTTGAACTAGTGTGCATACTGCTGTGAAAGAATCTCCACACACACACACTCAAGATCTGTATCATGGTTATATTCAAAATATTTCAAAGCGTTGAGTACTACCGACCTTGATTAATAAAATTTAACAAAATTGATTTCATTGCTAATCCCTGTTCTGTTAGGAATGCCATATACGGAAAACAGCTATTTCACTAACTTCCCTCGTTGCCCAATTATTTCACTTGATGATTACATACATCAGTACATAAATTTAGCTTTGAATCAGTTAATAAAGGTATAACATTGCTATTAATATTGCCATTTCAAATGCTACATTATCTATATAAATACTGTAATTGCATTGAAAATGTGATAAGAAAAAATTCTTGTATCTGGTCCATTTTCTTATGTATGCAGTTACATTTAATCCAGTTGGCCAAAGTGAACTTGTAGCACTGTTGCACTCAACACCTCAACATATTTTCTAGTTAATTTCACCGATCTCTCAGGTATGTTTTGTTGTATCCCAATAGACAATAAATATAGTTGTTCGTATCAGCAGCAGCATCCAGAAATGACTGTTGCAGTGATTAAGGTGTGGAAGGTCTTCATGTATCCTTGCCTGCCTATTTTACTTGTACGGCAGAATAAAGAGTGGTGGATTGTTTTCCTTGTTCACCTCTACTCCTTCATTACTAACAACTAGGGTTCGGATGTGTATGACACTAGGAGGTGCCCATGGCTTCGCCACGATAATTCTTTTAAAAATTAAAAATTAAGAGTATAATAATTATTAAAGCATTATATTTATTAACACTTGCACGCGAATCATTCATAAACTAAGCCATTAATAATTAATGAAACAGCTAAAATTCCTGCTTTAGAGTACATTCCACGACATGAAAGCGCCCCCTGGGAAAACTATATCAGAATCGATTATGCAGTTCCAAAGAACCTGTGAACACATACGTAGAGCATTGGCGCGAATAGCCAAAGTCCTGGGTTCAAGTCCCAGTGCCGGAGGAATTTTTCTCCTATAATATTCTCACATACGTATTGTTTCTCAGCTGTTTATTGACATGAATATGATGTGAATTTTATTTTATCAATTCAGTGTAATTTTCAGAAATTATATAATGTTTCAAGGGAAGGAATGGTTTGTTTGGATTATTATTATCAGCGATATTTCAAGAGATAAAACCATCAATATTTTTCAGCTGTTGCCCCCGGCTTCGCCCGCCATTATTCATTGACTCCAGGATTTTTAAGAAAATTACACTGGTAGATTATTAAAAATGTTTGTGGTTCAGAGCTATGAAAATTGTAAGTAAAAATAAAATTAGAATATTTGTTCATTGTGTTCATTTCACTTAGGCCTTATATAATAAAGAAACGGTTTTCTTTCCTAATTTTGTAGTCGTCATGAAAGTTTAGACTGCGAGAGACGAACATCGCCAAGTATACCCGATGTCTCACGAAGCGGGCGAGCAAGCACGCTATTTAGGGCCGTTGAATTGTATAAGAGTAGATGTCATATTTTTATCCTGACCTCCGTTCTTGCTGGAAACACAAAATAAACACAAATTGCATATTTGTTGTCCTAATTGACTGTTTATATGCAAAATAAAGTCATATTCTGGTCATTTTCATGGTCATCGTCATATTTTGATCATATTTATAATTTAACATATTTCAGCTATAAATTCGGTAAAAGAGCACAATTGTGCAGTAAGTGCACTAAATTGTCGACTCTTTTTAAAAAAAGTGTTACGAATATTTGGTTTTACTGTAACTTAAATGTGAAGGGACAGTAACAAGTAACAGCACAATTACCTCTTCCTCCTTGTTGTTGACAACTTCCAATAGACGTACGTATTTTTAAAATATTCTCATTAAACATTTTAAATTGGAACGTTTATTTTTAGAAAATACGTTCTGTTATGAGGTCATGTTTAGTATTTCTGGGTCATATTTAGTCATTTTTAAGATCATATTTGCAGTCTTTTTTTCCACTTTTTTAGGTCATAAACATTCTAACCCTACTAATAACCTGTAGTATTCCAGTGTATCAGCCGGAATTCTCAAGCTGAGACTTCTCTTATGTAGGGCAATGTTAGGGTATTCATTCTTCCTGCTTTTCCCGATGCTGTCCCGTTTTTTGGTAAAATGACCCGCTGTCCAAAAGGTTCTAAAGTTTTGAGAATATTATATGAGAAAAATTCCTCTGACACTGGGATTTGAACCCAGTGGCAGGGATAGCCAAAGGTCCTGGGTTCAAATCTCAGTATCAGAGGAATTTTTCTCCTATAACATTCTCGTATAATGTTCAATAGAGACAATCTGTGTTTTATGAATGCATATATGTCATTCCGAAGTTTTATTGGGAATACTCGAATGTCCGCTTCGGTGCGTTTCCGATTGGCAGTGAATTGTACGTGACATTTTTTAGCACATGGTTTTAGAACGCATATGAGCTGAGCCAATGAATGCTTGTGACAACTGCCAAGTGTTATTCTGAACGAGTAAGGCGCAGACATAGAGGTAAGGAAATAATATTGTTCTTGTCACTTTGTTTTGATCCAGACATGATAACTTGAGAACCTTACAGTGCACAAATGTTGTGTTTGGAAGGCTGCTTTAGAATTTCTTGCGAGTTATATGGGGGTGAGTCAGCAATTATCCGGACTTTTCATAAAACACTTTATTTACTTCAAAAATGCAGTAAGATTTTCTCATTTTTCAATATAGTCTCCCATCTTTGTAATGCACTTGGTCCGGCAGCCCACAAGCTTGTGTTTTCCTGCTGAAAAGAAGGTTTTTGGTTGGTTGCAGAGCCACTGAACAACATTTTATCAAACTATTCCAGTTTTCCATAAAATTATATCACATCACCAGGATAGGGGCCCGGGCCTGTATCCCTTGGGTCCGGCAGCCCCTCCATGTGGCGGCCCTATAGAAAATATGTTAAAAATTAAGTTTAATTAACCAACATTATTATCTTAATGATATCTTTAAAATTTGTTTAAGGAAAAGAAACAATCCACAGCAACCGAAGTTAATAAACAGGTACTACTGATACAATCGCCATTATCTTTGCTTTCTTTACGCAGAATCATTGAAAATGAGTGAAAAACTTAGCTCATTAGTAGTAAAATTACAGAGCTTTTACTGAAAAATATTGTGTGCTCCATGTACACAAAAACTTTAGCGGACTTATCCAGCAACACTACATTCATCCTCTAAAGCCTTATTTTGCGTACTTGATATATAAATAGCTATTGTTCTGCTAAGGAAAAGGGTGAAGGAATTCTTGGTCTCCACAAACCAGTTGTTTCCTCGATTAAAACTTCCTTTTTCAATATATAATGGAATGTTAGTTAAGTTGTCTGGCCAAAACTACCCCCCTTACATGCCTCATCTTTAGAGACACACTTCGTAGAAAAAATACCACCCAAGGGGAAGAATTCAGAACGACAGAAGCTATGCATGGTATTACAAAAGAATAAAAGAAAACAGGTTACTACACAAAGTAATGACATAAGAAACATATAGTTTCGTATCTTGTAGATTAACAGTTTATTTTTAAAACATAATGCGTGCACATAGGAGGAAAGATATCTAAAAAATATTGACTGGGAGACCCAAAGGGAAAAGACTACGTGGAAGACCTAGACTTAGGTGGGAGGACAATATTAGGGTAGATTTAAGGGAAGTAGGATTTCAAGGGATGGTTGGATGGAGTTAGTACAGAAGAGGGTTGAATGGTGGGCTCAGGTAAGCATGGCAATGAACCTTCAGGTTCCATAAAATAGATAATATTCCTTTAGCTTGCTGAGGAATTGTCTATTGCCACTGAGTAAGTAAGTAAGTAAATATCTATTAATACTTGAGATGGAGATTTTACATACATACTTCGCTAATTACAGAAAACTAACCTGAACATGTTTTAATGGACTCATCCTCAGCTATACTCCACACTCCCTTTACTTTTCGACTTCCCCTCGTATATTCTGCTCCCAGCATTTTCCCAAGATTTGCCTTAATATGAATATTTTCTTGTGTTGCACTGAAAATCCAGTTGATACCTTGATATACGACCCCTGGGATTTATGTTTGCCGCTCAACACAGAAGGAACAGTGTTCCGTTCATGCATGCGTTTTAGCAGTTTTTATTGTCTGGGTGGTGGGAAAGGAGAAAAAGATCCCAACATGTATATCTATTGTCTATTGTCCATCATTCTATGTATTGGAATGATGTGTGAATCAGTTGGAAAATTTAATGTTCTACCAGCATGTTGCAATGGTACCTCAGTGATAGAGCAGCTGCATGGAGAGCCGAAGATCCTGGTTCAAATCCTGGTTATAGCAATGAATTTTTCAGTCTGACAACCTTTCTACTCCATGCATTATTCTGAGAACTTAAATTTGTAGTTTGAAAACATATTTACTTGTTTGATTGCTTCCCTTTTCCCTAGAAGGCCATTGCTTCATGTTTCACATTGTCAGCCATAATGCTATTGGCCAACACTCTCTTCCTGAATATTCTTGATCTTTTGCGATGAGGTACGTGGTTATTTTTATTGTAATTTTAACTGTAAATGTGAGAACCTGAATCATTACAACGACCGCGGCATTATTTGCGTAGATATTTCACCCGATCGCTCGGGAGTTGGAGCTGTGCCAGCCGCGACGCAGAAACCCGCGTCATTGGCCAACTCTTGCGTGGGACTCACTGTATATGTGAGAAAGTTTGTGCAACATATTTTTGCACCATTTATTTTGTTTGTTTAGAAGTTAATGAGATAATACTCTTTCCATCACCTAGGCCTATAGTTGTGCTATACCGTACAAGATTTAAGGGTATAAGGTTGTTACTTGGTCAACATTTTTAACTATACTACACCATTACTGGGAAAATGAAATACATTAAAACAGCTTATTGCTTCAAAAATGTATTGGAAGTTTACATAATGAAGCTATATTATACTTACTCAATGGCAATAGATAATTCCTCAGCAAGCTAAAGGAATATTATCTACTTGATGGAACCCGAAAGTTCATTGCCACGCCTACCTGAGCCCATCAATCAACCTTATTCTGTGCTAACCCCATCCAACCATCCCTTACAAATCTTACTTCTCTTAAATCTATTCTAATATTGTCCTCCCACCTACGTCAAGGTCCTCCAAGTGATCTCTTCCCTTTGGGTCTCCCAGTCAATACTTTTGAGATATGTTTTCCTCCCCCATGCACGCAACATGTCCAACCCATTTCATTCTGCGTGATTTAGTTACCCTTACTATACCTGGTGAAGAGTACACGTCATGAAGCTCATCATTATGTAGTTTTCTCCAGTCCCCCTTTTCATCTCTCTTAGGCCCAAATATTTTCCTAAGCACCCTGTTTTCGAACACACTCGGATTATGTTCTTCATGAAGAGTAAGCAACCATGCATTATATATTATACAGGATATAATAATAGTTGGGTCTAGCACATATACGAGGGTCATTCAATAATTAAAGAGATAAATTGGTCTGTGGAAAAGATGGTTGGTAGTTCAAGTTTGATAAATTTAGGATTTTAAGTTGGCATCACTGGGATGCGTTCTAATCAGCTGATGGATCAACATTGCTCTGTTTATAACCTCAAAATTAAGTTTAACGATGTCAGGTCTTCTTGAAAATTCCACATTGGTTGAACAATGTTGTGTGATTCTTTTTTTTGATTGCTGAAGGTGAAAAACCAGCTAATACATACTCTAGAATGACTAAAGTGTATGGTGAAAGTTGTATGAACTGTGGAAATTTTTACAAGTGTGTAGAACAGTTCAAAAGTGGTCGAGAATCAGTGATTGACGAACACCGTTCTGACTGGCCTGTTGAAGTTGCAACTTCCTCACTTGAAACTCAAATTGTTTGGTCCACTGAAGGAGGCATTACGTGGGAAGAAGTTCCAGGAAAACGAGGATGTCGAGAAATTTGTGGGAAATTGTCTCAGATACCAAGAGAAAGAGTTCTTTGCAGACGGTATAAAAAAGCTAGTAACCCGTTGGGACAAGTGAATAAATGTTGATGGGGATTATGTTGAAAAGTAGGAAAAGTATTGTTTTGTAAAAATAAACTGTTTTTTTCTCCAGGTCAGTTTGTCTCTTTAATTATTGAATGACCCTCATACTTCACTTTTTGTATAAATATCTGAACTAGTTTCAAAGACCATCGTTATTCATAATCATCAGATTAACACCAAGTATAGCTTATTGCTTGGTCAATGTTAGGAGTGCTAACCTAGAAGTAGTAGAGGACAATGGGAACCTTTCTGTCAGCGACTCCTGATAGGTGGCAGCAGGGGAGGTCCAAGCATGTCGTCTGCTGTCCATTGAACATAATGGAACAGACTATTTAAACATCAGTCAGAATGCCAGAAAACATGTTGTGGCAATCCTCTGTGTAAAACAGAGGTGTACACGTATGCTTTACGAAATATACTGTTATAAAATATAAAGAAGATTAAACGGATGCTAATAGTTAATAGTCTATGAGTTCCTTCAAATCTCCTCGCTCAACACTTTTAGATCCTCAGAATTGACTCATTATCTTAATCATTTTTTACAAAGAATAAAACTTAACAAGAAGTAGTATTCTCATTATTTACAACAGAAGGTCATTTTTCCAATATCTTCATCAAACGGACAAGATTCACAGATGTTGATATAAACAGGAATTTCGCCCAGCAGGAAACTCAACCATTTATTCTCTTTCAAACTATGATACAAAATTACTTCTTAAAAAGGTATGGACAGCATTTGATAAATACAACTTACTTAATTTATTAACTTCATAACAAAAATTCACATTTTTCTGTTTCACATTTATTATAATTTGTATAATAAAATTATGAATATTTTGTTTAAACGGAATTTGTAAGTTTTTTCATTGCAAAAATTAAAACAAATCGTAAAATTGAAACACTTGCAAAACTAAATTATTCTTACAGGCATTGGTGGTTCTTGTTAATTGAAGATTAAAAAAAAAAAATTATTATAAAGAAGACGTCTCAGCATATTTTTCCTTTCTATACTGGCAATTGGCACTGGCTATTTTCCCCCTCTAAATACAAAAAAATACAAAAAATAAAAAGATAAATAAATCAACTATACTGTTATTATATACAACTCACTTTTATAATGCACATTAATGATATTAAAACACTATATTAGAACTGGAATTCCGATGCACGTAGATATTTTAACTCGAATCGAAGAGAACATAGTATTTTGACTTATTAGCATATGAGAACCCAGTACGATGAATAACAATTCCCTGCGAGCCATAATTCTGAAACTTATGCAATATAATTCTAAAACAAAAAGTATGAACCTACATTATGGATGGGCGTTGACGTTAAAAATATTACGCATTTAGGCCTATAGTAATAACCACAAGAAAACCATTCCCTTATTACCTTATTTTGACATTCCAGCTTCTTTCAAATTACGTTGATTTCATGAAAAGAACATTCTACTACTAATATGATACACTATTCAAATATTATTATTTGTATTTGTTTTCCACACAAACACTTAATGACGGCTATAATTCTGGAGCATGTCTTATTCGTAAGCCTCTAAAGGATATTATTTAGAAGCAAGCAAACGTAACCTAAATTTATTTACAAAATATTAATGATAATAGGAACAAAATATTTACACATTTGTATCCAAGTTCTTTACCTTCTACAACTTCTGTGTTATATTAATCAAATACTAGGATCTGTTTACCACACAGCAAATTCATAACCGAAAGCTGAAATATATTCAGAATATTGTGAAAGCAAACAACCATGAACCTAAATTCCTTTTTAAAAATGATTTACAGTATAAAGAATTTTTTGAAACATATTTACGACTAGGGTTATAAATCTAAAGAAGATGGGATGTTTTCTTTGTGAAGTACTGTACAACAAGTTTTAAATGTTTCATAAAATTTGAATTATTTCTTCACCATTTAACGAATACAAATGTCATCGCGATATACAGGAATAACTTTAATATTTTGAATTATTTGTCACTAAGCTACACATATCTATGCCACTGCAAAATAATTATTGTTCCTGTTTTTGCTGACAAACCCCACGGGTTCTTTTCAACATAATAATTACAACCAATTATTACTTCAGACAGACATTAATTCTTTTAACAAATCAATACTTCTTCTGGCGATCTCACACTCTCCTAGGCAGAATATAGGTATCTGATTTCTGGAATATAACTTAAACGTTATTAATCGCCAGTTTTTATAGGAAAGCTAAACATTATTCACATCTATTGATACGCATAAGCATATGGCAGAACGAGATGGCAGGACCTCCTCTGACCCTGCTGCGCTCTTGTGGACAAATTTTTAACTGCACGCAAAAGGTTCCCATTGTGTTGAGTGTACGCTAGAGTAATCAGTGGAAGAGTGAGCCAAGTGAGAATGGTTGTGGAAATCGAAGTATGCAGACCAAGGATAGGCACGTTTGTAAGAAGAACAGAGACCGATAAGGAACCCACAGTGTAAAAACTCTGGAAACGTGTAAGAACTTAAAGAGGCAAGTCTGACAAATACCGTAACTTAATTTGTCCATTAGCAAACTCTTTCAAATATAAGGATAGACAGGAGGAGCCAAGATAGAGCTGTTGAATCTTCTGTAATGAAACTTAGCACTCAATAAATTCAGTCATTCATGACCACCATATAGAATAGAATAGATTTATTAGCCCATCGGAACATGTTCATGTTATGGGACACGTCAAAACTGTTACAATAAGAATACAACAAGAAAGTTACACCAGTTTGAGATAGAACATACAAACTTTATAAATTGTACAGTGCTTAGAATCTAGACCTAATATTAATACAACATTTTAATATTTACATACTCTAAGTTTTAAGTTACCAAGGTGTTGAGTTAATCTGTTTTTCAACGATAAAAATAATGTACTATATGTTAATATTAAAATAATTGAGTTATTAAATAATACAATAATATTGAATGATTGTAACTGTAAAGAAAGACTAAGATTAATTTAAATAACGTACAAGATACTTAACTAGAATAATTCAGCACATGCCTAACTAATAAAGTGCATCTGTCAGATTGCACTCGCTCGTGCCGCGCATTGAGTTCCCCCCCAGATGACGCTCCTATCTTAGATATGAGACAAAGGAACTGCCCGGCAGTTGACTGACTTTGTTCATTCTCGACAATGAAAATAAATTAAATAACTTTGAAAATAACGAAAATAGGCACCTACCTTATTATCCTCCTCCTATATCCACACATTTTTGGCATCGTGGTAGGAAATTCCGATTAACATGAATTAATTGTTCTTCCGTTATTGAGTTTATCTCTATCCTAAAATGAAAATCTGAAAAGCATATTTAAGTTATCGTGTGTACAAACACAGAGGCAGACATAATAGGGCAAAGTCAGTCAACTGCTGGACAGTTCCTTTGCCGCATACCGGTGATATAAGCGTCATCTGGGGGGAACTCCACACGCGGCGCGGCAGGTGCAATCTGACTGAGACACACTGTACATGGAAGTTTATAGTGTCTCCAGAAGTCAAAACTGTGCTCTATACGACACTGTCATCACTACTTAATTAATTTCAAACTTTCACTTTCTCCTTGAGGCCCATATACGATACCTGGTGAGCTGGCAGTTTTCTCCCTGTAATGAAGAACAAAATTCATCCAATGAATAAAAACAATGATACTGTAGAAGTGTCCAACTTATTTTTAGAATTTAATTGGAGCAGATATCTTTTTTATGTACTGAGGTAATGCATTATATAATTTGAGAACAGTGTATGTGAAGTTCATGAAGACAATTTTGCATTTCAGCGAGTCATCTCAAGTCTGGTACCCTCAAGCAGTGGGAGGGTCTTCCACAAACAACTTACAATGAGTTTAGTTTGTACATAAGCCTAACGGGCCGTAGTTAGCAGTGGTTTGAGTTAGCTCAGTACACCTATCAAACCGACAATCTATAGCAGTAAAGATTGAACTAAAATATTTAATTGAATGGAAGTCCTTTTTGAATTTCATTTGTTTGGTTACCAACCCTTGGCAGAACTGTTTAATTCTAAATGGCGAAATAGAATATGTAACATTGTTTGTCTATTTTTAACCAGCAGACTGAACAATTAGCATTTTAGGAAGGATTTTGATACCTCTTGGGTATTGCTAAATATTTTTTAACAGAATTGAGGAAGAATTATAAAAACAAGACTATGTCTCATACTTCAGACACATATATAGCATACAATTTTTGTATGATGGAAAAAACCTGAAAACTTACATGAAATAATAATTAGAATAAACATCTGTTTGACAAATTATGCTCCAAGTGTGTCAACCTTAAAACACTACCATTTTACCATTTTATCATGGTGAACTGCTTAAGTGGTCTCATGGACGATCAAGTAGGTGATGGTCGGTGGTTATCGATTACTTTCACCTGGCGGCCATCGCAGGTTGTTACTGCTCATCGCACATGTTCTTACCGATATGTTCGTTTGTTAGCCTGACTAGAAATTTAGTAGGTTTAACTAGTTGCAAGACACTTTGAACTTACGAAGCCCTTGTGCGGTGGTGTGGGAGAAGATTGTCATGTCTTATAATACAGTTAAGTGGAGTTTTTGATAAAAGTCAATTAAGAGGTTTCTTATAGCTGTTGTTGTGGTCATCCTCTTCAAGAGCTTTCAACAGTCAGACGTATTGTGACAAGTGACAATAGGCAGAGCTTCAGTTCTGAAACACAACAAAGCAATGACACATTCAGTATGGACATAAAAATGGTTAATTAACTAATAAATGTAATATCACAAGAATATCTAAAATGCACTGAAATAATGACCAGTGTATCAAAAGATGTGAGGAAGATCTGACAATAGCTGATAAGGACAACCTTCTTACTAAGGTTTCCCTACCGGCGAGTCCCTCGTCCAATACCCTCAAGCTGCCCAAGCTTCCACGACCTTAAGTCTGAACAGCTTAGGTCTCCACGAGCAACAGCTTAAGTTGAGCTTAGCTCATACACAAGCAAAATTGGCCTTATTTAGCAGTGAGTATGAGTTAGCTCAGTACAGACGAAACTTGCCCAGCATCCTTAGCATTGAAGTTTGCCTGAAGAAGGAGAAAAAAGTGAGGCATCCTATAGCACAACAAATCCATACAAGGGTAGATATTGAAAGAGGCAAGCCTGACAAGGAACTTGTCCATTAGCAAACTCTTTAAAATATAACGTTAGGGAGGAGTAGCCAAGATAAAGCTGTTAGATTTTCTGCAATGATTCCCTGAACGAGTCTTAGCACTCAATAAATTCATTCAATTATCACCAGTGTACAAAAATGTTAGAAAAATTAGACAATAGCTGATCAGGACAACCTTCTTACTAAGTTTTTCGTACCGGTGAGTCAACTCAAGTCCCGTACCCTCAAGCAGCGCCAGTCTCAACGGCTTAAGTCTCCACTAACAGCAGCTTAAGTTGAGCCTAGCTCATACACAAGCAAAATTGGCCTTTTTTAGCAGTGAGTATGAGTTAGCTCAGTATAGACAAAACCGGCATACTTAGCATTGAAGTTTGCCTGGAGAGGGAGGAAAAAGTGAGTCATTGTGTAGCACAGCAAATCCATTCAAGGGGAGACATTGGAAGAGGCAAGCCTGACAAGGAACTTGTCCATTAGCAAACTCTTTCAAATATAAGGTTAGGGAGGAGTAGCCAAGATAGAGCTGTTAGATCTTCTGCAATGATTCCCTATAATGATTCTTAGCACTCAATAAATTCATTCATTCCCCTCCGCCACCCAGGTCGATTCGACTGGAACAATGATCATTGGTCTTCTACTATTGGTCCCTGTAAGGAGTGTTAGACTAAGGAGAACGATTATTTGAAACAGGAAAGGGATACTCAGATTATTTACTCTTGCGTCGAATTCGTCCAATCGTCTGCAGCTCTCCATCATCCTGACATTCTTGTCAATGTTGTTCCACAGCTGCTCTTCAGCATCTGTAAATATATATAATATTCCTGATAGCATAGTGATTTTGGGACTATGTTTTCACTGATATTGTGATATTAAGATGTTAACTTAGTATCATTAGGAATGAAAATTATGTTAAATAATTTCATATATTCAGAAAATGCACCTTTTTTTTTGAAAAATTACTGATGTAAGATATAATTAATATTATAGTTAATGTGCATAATTTTCAAGAGTGTCAAAACATTTAGCCTCGATTAGCTCTTAGAAAGCCCTGGATTCTGCATTGGCCACTCTTCCACCCTTGTTTCAATTGTAAACATACAGTCGAAGTGCACACAACTTCTCTGCAAGTTATTACTGTTCTGGGCTCTATTCTTTCTCTACAGATATCACATTACAAAATTCACGAATACTAGTTGCTAAGCAATAACCACCGTGTTTATTTAGTTCATGTAAAAAGGGTATAAGAAAGTAATGAATCCTTATTCTAGTTCTCTGTTATTTAACCTCATTCTTATTATGCTTATCTCTAAAACAGGCAGGAAATTACCATCGCCTGTTCGCCAAAACAGCTATATTATTAACTTCCAGTATATTGGGTTCCTTGACAAAAATCAAATTTAATCTCTTCTCTATATATATAAAAGGCTTTGTCCTGACTGACTGAATGACAGGAATCAACGTACAGCCTAAACTATAACAGGTAGAGACTTGGAATTTTGACAGTACCTTCGTTTCATAATGTAGGTGCTCACTAAGAAAGGATTTTGAAAAATTCTGATTCTAAATGCCAAAAATAAAATGTTTTTGAGAATACTTAATCCCTTCTTACACAGAATTATCGAATCCGAATCACATTTGACATTAAAACATATTGTTACCAGCGGGTCTCAGATGGCCATGGAAAAAAAATGAAAGTAGAATAAATTTGACAAATGAGAGAAACAAATGAGAGAACTATCAATATCCACGAAAATAATGTAGTCACATAACTTTCTTTACCCTGGACATAGAGAAAACAATACGAGGTAAGGTAATATGTTTTGGGAAGAGATGTATGAAAGTGATATTGTATTTCTGTTTAATTTCATTCCGAAAACGGTTTTATGGTAACATGATAGTGAGAAACAAAATTTTCAGCCACGATAATACAATTTTATGTTACCGGAATTTCGGTTTCTTCTTATTAGAACCCCTCCCGGGCTTACTGTGTACTGTACAAGCGATGGGATGCAAAATTCTACATATAGCCATAAAAGCTATTTCAAACATTTTCTTAGGGGATAGTTTGAGTGTGATAAGTCGTTCTTTCTACTTCAAATTATAAATACCTATATAAGGACCTAGAATTTATAAATCTAAAGTCCTTCATAAGTTAATTTCCAATTACAAAATAAAAAACCCGGGCGACGCCGGGCCTTTTAAGCTAGTAGTAGATAAAGACACTTCCAGTGACTTTTGACGTGAAGAAAATGACTGAATATTCATATTTAAGGGAAAATGTTTGGATATATCCAAAAGTTACAAAGAATAAAGAGGGTTTGACTATAAACTGGAGTCATATATTTTCAGACAGACTTTCAAGGATTGGATATGGTCATGCTAGTCTATAAACATAGAATTTATTTTGTTTCAGAGTTGGAAATGCTTGAAGGAGACCACGGAGCATCAGCGTGCACTCTTTTAGGTCGTCGTTCAACTACAGGTAAGTGAAATATAGATGACATAAGACCGTGAACTGTGATTAGGGTTTTGTATCAAATGATTCATTGACCCAAAAAGGCTTTCGGGACTCTTTTTTTGTCCTAGTTTTTTCATGCAAACTGAAAAGTTTAATTGAATGGAAGTCCTTTTTAATTTCATTTGTTTGGTTACCAACCCTTGGTAGAACTGTTTAATACTAAATGGTGAAAAAGAATATGTAACATTGTTTGTCAATTTTTAACTAGGAGACTTAACAGTTAGCATTGTAGGAAGGTTTTTAATAGCTCTTGGATGAAAATATAATGTGCATGATTGATAAAACTACATCGCTAAACGTGTTTGAACAGAATTGAGGAAAAATTATAAAAATGAGACGATGTCTCTTACTAAAGACTGACGTATCGCATTCAATTTCTCTATGAGAGAAAAAACCTGAAAACTTACATGAAATAATAATTAGAATCAAACATCTGTTTGACAAATTACGCTCCAAATGTGTGAACTGCTTTCGTGGTCTCATGGATGATCAAGTAGGTGATGCTTGGTGTTGATTACTTTCACCTTGTAGCCATCGTAGGTTGTTACTGCTCATCGCACATGTTCTTACGGTATGTTCGTTTGTTAGCCTGACTAAAAATTTAGTAGGTGCAACTAGTTGCAAGACACTTTGAACTTACGCAGCCCTTGTGCAGTGGTGCAGGAGAAGATTGTCACGTCTTATGCTACAGTTAATTGGAGTATTTGGTAAAACTCAATTAAGAGGTTTCTTATAGCTGTTGCATAACAATGAGCTTCATGACCTATACGCTTCGCCGGATATAATAAGGGTATGACTGGGAGACCCGAAGGAAAAAGACCACTTGGAAGACCTAGACATAGGTATGAGGACAATCTTAGAATAGATTTAAGGGAAGTAGGATTTGCTAGGGATAATTGGATGGAGTTAGCACAGAATAGGGTTGAATGGCGGGCTCAAGTAAGCATGGCAATGAACCTTCGGGTTCCATAAAATAGATAATATTCCTTTAGTTTGCTGAGGAATTGTCTATTGCCATTGAGTAAGTATGTATGTATATATATATATATACCTATACACATACATATATACAGGGCCGTGGAAAGAAAGGAAGGGCCCCCTGAACAAATTTTCCCGGGCCCCCGTCAAATATTAAATTTACTACCCAACTCGCTCTTTATAAGTATGCAACAAAAAGATTGTGTAATGAATTGATATTATATAGTTATTTAGTGCCAGAATGGTACCGGTACTTTATGAGATTGTCTGGTAGACAGGAAAATATCTGTCCGTCTGACTTTCTGTCTGTCCGTGTGTCTGTAAGTGCGATAACTCAAATACGCATTATCGAATTTTCATAAAACTTGGTATAGGCCTACCATTTATAAGGCACATGGGACGAAGCCTATTGATTTTGGACCGAATCGGATTACTGATGCTGGGCACGAAACGGAAAAATACATTAAAATATTCTAATTAGGAACAATGTTTAATTTTTTTAATATTATGATTTTAAATGCTGAACGTTAGTCAGGCCTACTGTTTAAGTCCAAAAGAATTTCTGCTTCTACTTTTCAAAATTAGCAATTTTTCTTCAAGAATAATCCGTTTCAGATTAACATAACTTAAGCTAGAAACATTACCAACATTAGAAACAATTGACAAGCAATAGTTCAATGGCCTGTACAGACACGTCTTGAACTCCTGATATAGCCTCGAAGCTAAAGGGAGTATAAACACAGCTAAAATAAAAAAAATAAAAGATAAAAAAGTTTTCTTCTTTCAGTACTCTCTCGAGTATCAATACAAGAAATATTATGCTTCCTCAATTGCTCTTTTATTTTTGAAGGGCTTCAGTGTTCAATTGAAACGACTGAATGCCACACTGTACATAGCAACTAGTTTGTTGTTGCGTCTTCCCTCAAGAATGGTTATTCTTCTAAATCCTGACTAAAACTATACTTTTTTTTCTTTCTTTCTTTTCTTTCATGAAATATCGTTTCTAGTTTCAGTATTTTTGACTTATTGCAGAGTGCTTTCACAAAAGTGGATAAGAGATATAGTATTTTCAACCTCAAAAACAAGAAATTGAAATATCTGAACATACAATAATGAAGTCATGCTATGAATTTAAGGGAAAAAAGGAACAAAACGGGATCAAAGTCTGTAAAAAGAAAAATAGCAATAATCATCTCTTTAAGGTTTTGTCTGGGCAATGGGACCACAGTGTAGAAATAAATGGTGCAAAAATATATTGCACAACTTTCTCCCATATACGTGTTAAAGGCTAGCACAGAGAAAAGTAAATTAAAGGAGATAATTAAATTTTACTTATTACATTTTCATAAAAACTAACAAATATCTAGAACGGAAAGCATCAGGGTCGATCTTTATGTTCAATGCTTTTACTGTGAAATAATAATAATAATAATAATAATAATAATAATAATAATAATAATAATAATAATAATAATAATAATAATAATCAATGGCAGTAAAACTATGGCAGTAATATTATTAGTACTAATACTACGGGAAAATTCAAATATAAATCGCACCTTGGGATGAATCGGTCCCACCCAACCCACCCTCACCGATGCAGTTTCTTTTGTACCACGATCTAGCAAATTCTTCTGTCCTCGTATTATGAAGAAACTCGTGATCGGACGTTGGAGGTGTGACGTCATACCGCTAGACGAGAGGTGACAGGCTGACAAACCTCGCGGGAGATATAATATGCCACATTTTCGAAACCTACAAACAGTGTATCGTACATTATTCGAAAATGCAAGGGCGCTTCGCTACGGCTGCCGCCTCCGCTTCGCGCACTTTAACTATGTGGTTAGTGTTATGCATTATTTAATTATATGTAGAGGGGGATACAAGGCACTTGCGACAATATACAAGGACAGTTGGTCACTCTGCTTCGCTCAGAAACAAAATACATCACACAGTCCATGCAAATGTGAATATCGAATGGGCGGAGCTTAAGGAGCGACTTATATTTGAATTTCGCCACTACTGCTACTACTTAGGTTATATTGCACGCTTTAACTGCATGTAGGTCATATAACGTGTTTAGTATGTTTGCGTGAACCATTAGTCTATAGTAACAGCTCATTCGCGTCATCTGCATCTATTGTTTAGTGATGTCTTCTTATGTAATATTCAGTTTAAACGATTATAATATCCACTGACATAGCGGCGATGAGTTATGGAAAATAAACAAGTCCTACAAACCCGGCGTTTGCCTTTGCGAACGAGGAAACCATGAAAAACCCAAGTCAATTTGGGCAGCCACGAGGTTTGATTTGAACTCAGGACCTCTTCCCTGTTAGCCTATACCACCTCGCTGTAATTGGTTTTGGCGTGTTCATTACGACTGAGCTAAACTGACTGCGTTTGCAACAATAAGTACATAAGTTGCTAGGGGCAACAAAATGTCATTCATATTTCAATTGACATGTATGTTCTGAAATTCGCATTTAAGCCGTCCTTATTTCGTTTTTATCTTGATATCTATTAAATGTATAAAGAAATGTGTTAAACAAAAATGTTCATTTTAAATTTCTCTACAACTTTACTGTGGTAGGTTTTCCTGTATCGCCTACAGTAATGGATATAATCTACAAAAATTGAAAATGGATACGAGTAAAGTACCCCTTAAGTCATTTTTGCAGAAATACGGATATAGCCATTTTATTGGTCATAGATAAGAGTTTCCAATTTTCAATTTTTATTAAAATCGTTAGAGCCATTTTTTCAAAAATAAAAAATTTTAAAAAAGTTTTCATGAAAAGTCCCCTTAATATTTCAGTTGTAAAGCTAAATTTCTGGGCGGTTCGACAAAATTTCGAAAAAGTCCTTATTTCAAAAAATGAAGTAAATACAACGAGCCGTTTACCCGCTGTGCTTGTCCACAGACAGACGGACAGACAGACAGACAGACGGACAGACGTCATTCCAAAAATACTTTTTTCGGTTTCTAGGCTTCATGAAACATGCTCTCCCGGTGTTATCTCGACTTCGATTTTTTGTCACGATCACAATACTTTCTCTATACTACGTATATGGGAGAAAGTAATATACTACGTATATGGGAGAAAGTAAAAGGATAATCCTGTTAAAAAGGGGACGACCAGTCACCCTAGCTTAATGACTTATAATAATAGTAATAATAATAATTTATTACAACAATGAATATGCATTCTGAAACTGTAAGTCACATGAATATATCATTATTAAAAATATCTAGCACCCTCAGACAAAAACCCTGGTTGCGCCACTGTGCGGGGAACAATCTTCAAGCTTTCAAATCAGATATTCTTTATATTACGGTATTTTGTTAACATTTTTATATTTTAAAAAGTTCATATTTTACTCCATATTATGAATTTTTTTAGCCTGTATGTATGTAGACTCGAGTGCACGGAATCTTTCCGAAATGATGTGAAGTGGTTTTAATATGAAAGTTATGGCTCAATGAAAAAAAAGTGTTGTCCTCAAAGAACATTGGGACTACTGTTCAGTTATGTTGATACCTTGAGTTTGATATCTAGTTATCACAGTCATGGCCCTCTTTAAGAATTATTATAATATCATTAATTTTGTCTTGTTTAGCGGCTTTGCTAATTTTATTTATTGTTGATCTTGCGCACGGCCTCCCAGAATATTATATCCTTGTCTTGTTTTCAAAACAAATGATTGTAGGCCCTTTCTCTTTACCGAATTCAGTTCAACATTTATTTTCAATTACTCTTTTTTACTATTTTAATTAAGCAATAATTATGAATATATTTTATTTATCCTGTCATCATATGACTGTCAGATTGCTTCTCAATCTACGTTTTTTCTTTTAAGAATATCATTGCTGTGTCGTTCATGTTTTCTCCACCAATGGGAGTGCGTTTTTAATCACAATTTCACAATGGGTTATTGTAATACAGTATAATTGTTTATTGTAGTTAAGTAGGGGGTGACAGGTATTGTCAATTTGATACATCAAAGTTCTTTTTTATTGTAACTTTTAAAAATTAAAATCAGAATACTGGATAAATAGATATTTATTCACATTGTAGAAATTTTCTCATGCTGGAGTACTGGCAGAATTGCGTGTGTATATGAAAATGATAAATATGAATTCACTATTACGTGAACTGCATGTGCATTTGTGCAGTTGGTAGCCTTGTTATATGAACCTGTAATTTATTGCATTGGATCAGAAGGTATCTTATCTGATACGAACAGATCTCCGCGGCTTCGTCCACGATAATTACGAGCTAAAATGTGACAGAAAATCCACCTTATACCGTACTTCCGTTAATATAATAGAATGTAAGTTCAACCTAGGAAGTCTAGGCCTAGGAGAGAATAAAATAATCTTTTATACACACAACTACACTTTAAAGTTATGAAATAAAGAATATCTAAAACCAAGTTCACTTAAATTTTATTATATTCTGGCCTGCAGGTGAAATTTAAAATTTTTTTAAAGAGTTTTGCAATGTAGGCCTAGGATATTCTAGGTCGGTTAAAACTTTACAACAGAATGCAAATTGGTACACAACATCTTTTATCCGAGTTAAAAGAAATAGAGTCCAAATACAATAACCATGATAAAACACGAGTCCACAATTAAAATAAGTAAAAATCTTGAGGCATCCACTGTTAAAACTCTTTGTACATAGGTGTTTGTAAATGTGAACTTTACTATTAAACACGATAATTAATATGGAAGATTAAAAATTAAGAGCAAAATAATTTAAACATGTTTATTAACATTTATAACGCGAAACATTTATAGGCCTAAACTAAACGATTAATAATTAATTAATGAAACAGCTAAAAATCCGGCTTTGAAGTGAATTGCACGATTAGAAAGCGCCACCTGGGAAGAAAAGACCTCAGGTTCGAGTTCTCTGGCCCAGAAATCCCCTGCATAGTGAGTTCCGTCCAAATCGAACAATGTTTGCCCATTTAAGCCTCATTATCCCTCTTCCGTCTATGCTCTTATTTTCAAGCTAAGAAAAAAAAGGCAAATTGAAATGTATTAACTTACCGAAAACTGATTCTTCGATAGCTCAAGTGTTAAAGTTCTGCGCATGCCTATGAATACCGAAGACTGATTTGTTTTCGCTTATTTTCCCATAGAAGTCAGGGTGAGTCGCATCGACGAAAGCATTACGTGGACGTGAAAGGGCCGGGAAATTTGATCGAGAGACTCTAATTTATGCATTTCTGTAAAATGCCGTTATTTACGACTTGGGATCCCTAGTTTTTAGTCCCTCGTGGAGAATATCAAGTCGATTTTTACGACCTGAAAATTCATCGACCTCTATCGGATTTGAGCCCTTGGCCATCGAATCCAAATGCCTTCTAATTAAAGGGTGTGAAGTGTGACTTACCGCTCGTTTCTGCCAGCAAAACCGCCACAAGAAGTAACACACCCATCGCCATCTGCTGAAAGATCAACATTTATCTAAGGTCTTGGCTATTCTAATGTTAACTGTTATTTCCTAATTGAAAAAAAAATTGAATGAATCGAGGAAGAGTTTCGGAGATTCACTTAAAGCTTTTTTCGCATACGGTACTATTTTTTCTACTATTTTTCTGGATACAGGATGAGTCCGGTAAAGCTTTTGCGTACTTGGTACTTACAACATGTTTTAGTGAAAGCTCTCTAAGTTATATGAAATGACATATAAATACCGTATAATTAATTATAATAAAAGGAATAGTCAGTCACTTGTTGACGTCATATTCTCACAGCCATCTGAATCGCAGAACAACAATGAGCCTTACGTACCAATAAGAATTGCGGTATAGATGCATAATACGAGTACTATATGAGTAGCTTGTTTGTAAACAATAATGCATACGACCCTTTATTTATGAGTGATAATCACGAGGACATTCCAAGCCAGAAACATTAAATTGGAGCTGCTGCCAGTAAAACATCGGCAGCAGTAGACTAGGAGAAGGAATATATTGCAATGAAATGCTGGTGCATCCATGGTAAGCAATGGTTCTCTTGTGAACCAAGATGTAAGTTGTTGACTTATATTTGTTGTTATATGATGAAATAGGCTACCCTGTTTTGCGAAAATACCTGGCAAAGTTTCTGTTTATCATAAAGAAACGTGTTGGCTTAAATTTTTTATGACCAAATATATGCTTAAATCCATGTTAAAGTTGGTGTGACTGGTCAATGCCATCTGGATTTTGTTTATAGATTGCCATGACGACTTTAAAGGACAAGGCCGATGAATGCACTTTTATGCAATTTTTAAAGAGCGTGTATCCAGTAACGTGCGTGACAATGCTCCACTGTTTAATCGTATTTAATCTGTGTTTCTGGAACGGATATTCATTCATAGAACTGTTATATGAATTCATTGCAGTTTGTAACGTTAGGACTATATGCATGTGTTATGTAATTTGTCGAAAAAAATCTAGTTTAATTACATAATAATGTTGCAATATTTTTACGTGTTAACTTCTTTAAAATCTGTCTTTAACAGCATGCAACGGAAATACGTCAAATATAGACAAATGAATGTAGAAACCACGGCCTCACTAGGCTTATTCCATTCTACAATGGAGTCTGATGTTTGTAAATACAGTGCACGCCGCTTCTTGTGATCACTTCGGGACGCAACTTATCTGATTATATTAACCGATTGATAACAGTACCCGAAAGAATTAAATGAAGGTTATTTATTCATACTGATCTATACAGATTATGGAAACACTAAATTATGATATAGCTGCTGATAAATGATCAATAATCAGGTTTTCATCAATCACTAAGAAGGCATGAGGTCAACTTAATGACAATTTTAACTCTATTTTGCTTAAAAATTGACTTATGTACACCAAATTGTAATGTCTTTAATGCCCTGTAGCATACACATTTTACGTAATAGAGAAAAGTCTCCTTTAAAAAGTTGCTTGTCTATGTTCCCTCTATACACAAGTAAAATATTTCTGTGTTATTCATTAATACCCTGCATAGCCTATAGGCTTACTCCGTTTCTATTTATTGAGAAAGAAAACATCACAGATGGAATTGATTTTGGAGTTAATCTTATATAGGCCTACTTATATAAAAATGTAATGGTTCAAATCTGTCTGTACCGATTTGTCGCAAAGACAGAGCTGAAATTCTGCATGAATATAGTTTTTATACCCGGAAAGGTAATAGGACTATAGTCGTTCACTCAAAGCCGCTATTTCACCTAACATCGTAATCATTAACATTCAATATCAGTTAAAATCACTGCCTTCTAAACTGTATTAATCGTGTATACCACTGCCTTCTAAACTGTATTAATAGTTGAACACAAGCCATGACCACTGCCTTCTTTATTTCTTACAAGCCATGCTGTTAAATCTGACAACATCGCATCGGTAGTCCTATCGGCTATGAACATGTTGTAAATAACGCAATGAACTCCAACAGAATCATCGAAAAATTAAGCATATTTCAGCTTAAAGTAATCCCAGTCATCGCCTATTATTTAGAGAACATCTGGATACATCTGGATACACCTGAAGTGCAACTGGAGAGCATAGGGAAGGTAAAAACCGTGTATTTAATGAGAGATTTATATACATCGTCACCTCTAATTGAGTACACCAGAGAACAGTTTTTCACAGAAGAATTTAGTGTTCATCAGCTACAAACGAATACCAGAGTGAGGTACGGTATGATATTAGTGTCCTTAAGGAAGAATTGACTGGTATTAAAGAAGAATTGAAGAGAAATAGAGTCACTTTTACTAGTATGAACTTTTATCAAGCTGCTCATAGTAGGCCTAATTCATCTTAATGTGGCAGACGCCAAACCGTAGTATATGCAATCTCCTATCCTCCCAATATTACTACCAGCGTCTTCGTACAGTTTGGTGAAGGTAATGAAGGGATTCAAACCTTAACCTCAAAAGTGCTGGCGAATCAACTCAGTTCACCACCGGAGGATGAACGAATGAATGACTTTACAGCAAATAACGGAAAGCTGAGTGTTCCCAAGGAATTAGGCAAAGTTATTCTTTTCATTGACAGTCATGGGCGTAGTCTTCCACAAAGTGCATGTGACAAGAAAAGAGATATCAGTGTTCTAGGTTATATTAAACCTGGGACAACTAACTCAGTGGTGGTACAAAATGACCCAGAGAAGTGTAGGAGCTTAATAAAATATGACTCTGTTGTGGGTCAAATAACAGAGCTCGTAGGCCTAACAGGATAAGTGAGGTTATTACCAATAAAATAAGAAAAACGCGACATCATAACGTATTTATTTATTTATTTATTTATTTAGATTTGTTCATCATAACATAGTACAAAATACATGTTTATGAACATCTGCATTTGCACCCTTGCATTCATAACAAGCACTCTATAAAAAACTCAATATTCACAATACAAAGATATGCATAATAAATGTTACATAATATACAACATACATCATACATACATACATACAGCATACATACATACATTAAGATAAATCATCCTCCAAGAATTCCTCGACATCATAGTATATTGAGGAGACACTGAAAACTACGAATTCCTTCAGATATGTGGAGTCACCGCGCGTTACGTTATTATGCACATCACAAGTATAGGCTATGTAATATAGGCCTACTAATTTGGCCTAAATAAAGTCAGTATTTGTGATGAAGAAAATTATCTGCAATAAAAACGTATTCAAATGCTTCCCACAGACCACCACAGATAGGACTACCCACAGAACACCAATATTATTATTAGAAGTGAACAGCGCATGTCAAAACTCGGAAACAAAAAGCGATTACAGCGCTCCAACGGGTCGGGCAGTTAAGCTGTAAGAATGAAAAATTTGCGTGCCAGAACACATGTATGAAAATGCATTCCAAATTCTGTAAAACCATAGCCCACTAGTATTAGCGGGCTACGGTAATGACCATAGCCCACTAATACCATCAGGCTATAGTGATACAAACAATTATCTTTTAAAAGCATTGAACACAAAATGCACTAAATAATGAACACCTTAAATAAAAAATAATAATTTGCAAACAATATGCGTCAGATCTTATAAAAACCGTAGTGTAGAATACCTTCTAGAATTTCTGCTACTCACAACATACATGTCTCAATGATTGCTGAAATATGTATTACTTTAGATGACTGTATAAATAAAAAACAAACACCCTTGATTAATGAATTATATTTATAAAAACTGATTTTAAAAATATTACATTACCATAAATATTAGTAGCTTCCTGTCACTTGAATTTCTTTTACCTCAGTCATACACAGAAGTATGAATCTACTTTCTATTCTCACAAAAACTAGGCGAGGCTTGAGATCACTTCCCACATTTGATTGGGAATTCACAGGGATTGGGTAAATCACGAGTCGCAAGTTGCTTTGGGATAACTTGTCTAGTATGGTTAACGAAATCTTTCTCCAGGAAGTGGTCTTCACACATGAAATAATTAGCACAATTCCCATTATCATCTAAATTGCACTGATGTTTCAGTTGGTTCACGTTTGATTTTTTCGGAAACCTGTAGAAATGTTTGTTTTTGTAGTTCACGTTGGATTTCATACTGAAGTATTTACTTCCGCAGCCAGGGAACTTACAGGAATATTTCACTCGTTTCTGAAACAAAGAATACGAAACATTAATCTTAATAATTCGTAGAACATGGAATAAATATTAATTCAGGATTGTTTTAAGTAGTTAATGTATTTTAACTTACCTTCGCTATTTGCCATCTTTATAATATGTTAATTATATCTCCTCCTTTTCCAAACACTAATGCATACAGATCGTTTCAGAAAAAAACCAGATATTACGCCTTTTCGTATATTGCTGTCATATGTTTCGAAACAAACCTGCCGCCTTGGCAACAGCGATCACAGTGCACCAAACCGGTCGGGCAGTGAACTAATGAGCTGTTGCTATTCTTTCAATGTTACTTTCACCCCCGTGGGACTACCTCCTGTGTTGCCAGATTTCAAGCAGCATGGCTTGTAAGATATAGAAGGCAGTGGCCATGACACATAGAATAAACAGAAGCAAATCGATATTTCATGGCCTACTGGTAAAACCAAAGATCCTATTTTTCTCTTTCTTTAGGGCCTGTTTCATAAAAGCTTATTGTATTCTTGTGTAAAAATGTATTGGCCAGGAAAGATCAGGGAATCTCAATACGATTTTATAGGAGCCTTTATAGCTTTTATTGCGAAAAATTTGATGAAGAAAACACGGGACAAATTCATGATTGTACAGTCGGTCAAATAAAAAACGTCGGGACTCGTATGCTGTTAAAATTTAAGTTTTGACGCATTAGTTCACAAGTTTCCTATAAAAAAACACAAAATACAGGTCATTTTCGGAACATATGAGGCCATGCGGCAGGAGGGAAAATATGAACAAGGAGGGAAAAAAATTAACAACGCGGAAAGCGCAACATACGATATTCAACTTAATGCATTGTCATAATTCATTTTGCTTTGTGTCATCGCTACATACAAATGCTAACGTGAGAGAAAGTGTAGTTAGGGCTGTAATTGACCTGCATTTTTCGATCTCTGAAGCAGCGAGAAGGTTCCATATTTATGAAAGAGCAGCTCAGAGGTGGGAACGTTACTATAATGCGACCGGAAGTTTTCATAGCAAACGTTGATCTGGCCGGACGCGTATTTCGATACTAAGGGTGGCGTGCACCATCCAGGAGTAAATCTTACTAAAGTAGTAAATTTAAGACGGAGACCTGGAATATACAAGAACCAGTACATCTGTCTCACTCTTTAAGTCATACGAGTAATGTGCTAGAGTGAGACAGACAAACCGGTTTTTGTTGCGTCATGTTCCCGTCTTAGATTTACTACTTTAGTGCTTCTCTTTTAGTAACTTACTCTTTTAGTTGGTGTTGGAGAGCTCAATTCATAGTTACTTCTTTAGTTGTAACTAAAGTAGTAAACGATTTTTACTAAAGAAGTAGTCGAATTCTGCGCAGAACAGAGCAGAAACATTAGTGCAGCGCAGCAGAACACGTGCATTTCAATTGCCGGTATTATTCAAGTGCCAGATAATGAAAAGGAAAGGTTCGCTGAAACAATGAATATGAATTTGGGTTGTTCCAAATATTACCAATGACAATCTTCATGTTTTAAAATAGGTCTAATAGTAATGTTTTATTCATTACTAATTTTAATTCCTTCAATTGAATATTTTCAGTTTAGTAGCCTACGTTAGGGTACTGTGATTACAATTTTTGTGCAAACTATTTCTGTATTATAATGCAAACAATTGGAATTTCCAGTTGATTTTCATAATTGATTCACTGTCAATATTATAATTATTTCTCTCATAATAATAATAAATTTCTAAAATATATTAAAATATTCTTCCCCAAAAACGATAAATCAATTATTCTACAGTTGTTTATCATAAATCTCACTATAATGAATTATTAATACTTATTGACTGTTTAACAATATTAATAAGAAGTTTTACACAAAATCATGAAAAAAGGGGGATAAAAAGGATAACAAAACTAATAAGGGGCATTATGTTTCTGTCCTTTTTCAAATGCATAGAACATTTACTTAAAAAATATTACCTTATAAAAATAATAATATTACAACTGAGAAATGTAATATTTAAACAAAAAATGGCGGTACAATATTTCGGAAGCTATGAACTCCAATAATAATTATGTAGATGGTTGTGTGTTTAAAAATAATTTCAGTGACTACTTCTCTAGATCCTGTGCTGCTTCAACCTCCGGGCCCCTCCTTAAAATTTTCTTTCGGCACTCATGTTGGCATTTTTTTTCTATATAGTTTATAATGCTTCTCACTTTCCTGTCCACAGGGTTAATTAAATAGTTAGCAGCATACTATAGACCTGCAGCATCTGTTATAGTTTATTCCCAAACATGAAAGTCTCGTCTCACTCCACCATTCGAGACTTGGGGAGTCTTTAAGGAATGGTTTTACAATGTGTCCCCTTCTCAATGTACGCTAATCCCAGAGTCAGTTAAATTTTCTTCCGATGTGGCCTGTTTGGACATTTTTACACCTGGGTTAGAAAAAAGGACATATTCTTCATTAACACTGCGGGTGCAACTATTGAACTTTTAGCTCTTATAATTATTATTATAATCTGGCATTCGCAATGTTGTGCTTTAAGTTAAGCTATAGAAGTGTAATGTAATAAACTTAATTTACAATAATTACATTAAATCGTTTAACAATGAGAATCACCTATTGTTCAGTAATTCTATGGTTAAGTAGCAGGGGGAAGTGTTTTCTGGGTAGCTCCAAGAACGGAGGCTTTCATTTATTGGAATGTACTATACCTCGCCGATATCTGTGTCCATATGATTAGCTTGAAATACATCGTCGTTTTCTGACCCAAAGTTAGGGAGAACTGCAACATCTAAAGGCCGATCCAGCTAGGAAGATATTTAAGAGCACATGAGCTCCTTGTACCGTGCAATGCAAACGTCCCTTCCACTCACTCTTCCCCTCACCTTTGGTGGACGTCTTCCTAGCTGGATCGCTCTCCGCAAAGATATTTCCACATTTGACTGGCTGAAATCACATGGATGTAGTGAGAATCTGACATCGTTTCTTCCAAACGCCAAAATTTCATGTAAGGATTTATGAGCTTAATTATTTACGTTATTAAATGCCCTACTAGGTATGGTTCGCTTAATATTTATTAAATCACCTGCCACAACTCTCATTTTTGGTATACAACCTTCTTCATCTCAATAACTTATCCTCAGTTTAACTATGTAATCCATTTAATGTGATATGTAACTCATAACTCACGCAAATGCCACAGAACACACTTACTCCACAACTTTACTCCACCCCCTGAGTAGGAGTAAATATTGGCCTTATTTACTCCACAACTTACTACGTTAGTAACGTACTCCGTGTTGGTGCTCTCCACCACTTGTGGAGTAAGTTCATTTACTCTGGGAGTAAATAAAATTTTTACTTCTTTAGTACATTCCTCTATGTTGAAAGCCGCCGAGTTTAGTTTACTCCTGGTTGGTGCACGCCGTCCTTACTAAAAGAGTACGGTTACTAAAAGAGTAGCGTACTAAAGTAGTTAGAACTAAAGAAGTAAGGCTTACTAAAAGAGTAAATGGCATGAGTTTGGTGCACGCCACCCTAAGATTGGTTGCAGAAGTTGAGCGTAAGTTATTGATTTTGCACTAGAAGTACCGGTATATAAAATAAAATCATAAAAAAATGCTCCTTGAATAAACATATTCCTCGCGAATCTATTAATTATTAATATTATAAAAATTTGCAATCAAGAATATGACGGATTTGAGGGATATAGTCACAGCCTTCTATACATGTTTGTTTTGGAACAAAACTGACTAAATAATCAAGAAAATACACGGATAGACAAGAGGCGTGTGTAAACCTAACCGTAAGTCTTCCTGTACATGCGCATATGCTCGTTCGTGATACTTAATCAAATACCGCCCGACGTTTTTTATTTGACCGACTGTACTGTAGCAATAGGTATAGGTATAGGTGTAGGAAGTTTAATAGTGGCAACACATCTATAAAATCAAGGTGAATTACAGGTTATGTTGGATGTTGGTTGGATATCCAGCATACTTCAGAGCAAATAGGAGCCTTCTATTGCTACGAATGCCTTCACAGTAACCAGAAGAAGTTGAGCTCGCTATATGAACTGGTCTAAAATGAATTTTTGATGAGAGAAAGCAATTATTAAAAATAATTGAATACCTCAAAACAATTCTTGATTCACAATAATATTAAATAACATAATGGAGCTAGATGGGTCAAAGCCTGTCATTTGTTCTTCGCTCCCTTCCGGCGGAGGTTCAATCATGCGTTACATTCAATCACTCATCATAATAAGTAACATTGTTTAACCAATTGAACCAATGTGCCTCACAGTACTGTCAGCGAGGTAGACCATTAAAGGTAATTAATCATAGGAAAGAGGTTCAATCTGGAGCTGTGAAGTGAACTCTGGCCTTAGCTCAGTTGGTAGAGCGGCGGCACTGATAGCCGAAGGTCCTAGTTTGAGTCCCAGTGTCAGTGCAGTTTCAACGGCCACCGCTGGTTCTAAAGACAGGAGAGATCAGAAAAGCTAGATTTAGAATTTAGACGATGCTTGTGAGAAAAAATCGCAGGAAGGCCATTAATGGACAAGACAAAAAATTGTTATATAATACAAAGGTGTAGACATTGGTAACTGGTTACAAAGACAGAGTGGTGGAACATGTAGAAAGAATGAATATAACATTATTAATTTCAAAGGATTTCCGTTCAGGGCCGTGGAGAGAAAGCAAGGGCCCCAGGGACAAATTTTCCCGGGCCCCCGTCAAATATTAAATACAATATTAGGCTACAATATTAATGATATTACATAATTATGAAGTGCCAGAATGGTACTTTATGAGATTGTGTGGTAGACGGGAAAATGTCTGTCCGTGTGCCTGTAAGCGCGATAACACAATTACGCTTTATCGGATTTTCATAAAACTTCGTATACGCATTTATGACGCTCATGGGACCAAGTCGGTTGACTGATGCCGGAGTAAACCCCAATTTAGCGCCTATTTTATGGTAATATGTAGGGCCCGGATTTTTAGGCTTTCATAAAAGGTATTTTAGCCTATTATTTCTAGTTTTACAGTAAAAGTCATCCTTAGCCCCTTGTAGGCTCTTCAGTCCGATTTAGCCCTTTTTAGGTTCTATAAGATTTATATATTCGGAAGCAAGGGGCATGAAACTGGAAAATACGTTAAAACTTAAAATGTTCCAATTAGGAACAATTTAACGTTAGTGAGGCCTACTGTTGAGTCCAAAAAGGATCCCTACTTCTACTTTTAAAAAATGGCAATTTTTCTTCAAGAATAATCCATTTGACCATTTCAGATTAATTTATTAATTCTGTGTCACTGTTATACGACAGAACAATGCAGATTAAAAAAACACACATAAAACATAACTTAAGCTGTTTATTGACTTATAATCAATTTTATCTTAATATAAATTTGGAAGGTAAAAAATAAAACTTTGTCGGGCAAGCCGGGCCCCGGGGCTACAGCCCCGGCTGTCCCTCCCTCTCGTCGGGCCTGTTTCCGTTTACTAGGCTACAGAATTCTTTTTCTGGCGGTTGAATTATTATTCACTGTTACAAACAAAGACATCGTTACTTACCCAATTCTACATTTATCCGAATTATATAAGTCCACTTTATGAATCAAATAAGGGGCGGGATTATGAAAATTTGAAATGACGATTGCGCTAAATTCCATGCAGGATATGGCTCTGTTTGATGATGTTATACATAGCGTGCCCGGGATTCGCTCACTCTCAGTTTGCTGTTTGGTACAGACAAGATGAGTGCGATCTTCTCCATCCTCACAGTTACTGCGGCTATTCTCTGCTGTGCTAATGGCGAGGTAATCGGCTTTCAAACACACTTATAGCCAGGACATTGATTTAGCATTTTGTGTTTCTTACATTCTCTGCCCGTGCCATAGCTACTCGCAGCTACCTAGTTTTTTTTCTCTCTCAAATTCACTTCTGGGCCCGAAATACTGTCTTTTATATCTGCGAAAAAGTGCGAAAATTTCATTTTTGTGCGAATTTGTTTCTTTTTGTGAACGAAATGTAATACTTCTTTGGAAATATTTGAATTGGAATTTGATTAAGTACACTTAGGTAATACGTTTATTGAAAGTCTCATAAATATATTTTCTGCGCATTTATACAATACACACTAACAAATAAGAGTCCAGAAGTTCTGGTTAAAATAGGCAGGTAAAAAGGCGCTTAAATTCCGAAAAAGGCAGTAGGCTATCAGTAATATACTTAAAACAGGCATTTAATAAGTGTAAAACAGAGAGTAATCCACTTTTTATTAATGAAAAAAGTTATATAAGATACTTAATAATTTATTTATCACATACAGTATTTAATCTTACTTTTCTTGATTACAAGCAACAAGTATTCTGCATTCCTTTCATAGATTCTGCTATTTAAAGAGTTTAATTGAATCGTAAATTAAAAACTGGCCCTACCGTCTTTAAACAAAGGCTAGTTTACACGACGAAATTAGGTTTCGTAACTGAGTTTCGCAACTGTTTTAGGTAGATTTCGAAAAAAATCTACCTATTGCAATGGATACCACTTTATGATTTCCGAAAAATTCTTTCATATCTTTACGTTTCATGCTCCCCTAAGTACGAAACCACCGCCCGTTCAAAAAAAAATTTTGTGATATTTATATATATATATATTTATATATATCTTTACACGATAGCGGCCGTAATTTTGAAGATATTTGAACCAAATTTTAATATGTTATTTCTAGGCCCAATAGTTCGGACAAGTTCGTTAATGAGCAAAATTGGCCCAAGGGGGTGGTCGGGGGAAGGGGTTGAAATTTTTAAAAATGTATATCTCGGCCCCTATGAAGTATAGAGGGAAACTTTGTTTGAATAAATTAGAGTACTCCCTATGGAGTTTACAGTGACACCAACGATTCGGGGGTTCGAGTGAGGGTGGGGGTGGGGGTGGGGGTGGGGGATGAAAATTCGAAACTTTTGAAAACACGTCTTGTGGGGTATCGTTGAAAAGCTCTTGATGAGTACTCTACAAATCAATAAATAGTTTCTTGATAGCTCTCATATGACGCGAGATTTTAATGTTTGAAAATAATAACACTTGAAAGAATTATTATAATATCATAATTTTGTCTTGTTTAGCGGCTTTGCTAATTTTATTCATTGCTGATCTTGCGCACGGCCTCCCAGAATATTATATCCTATTATTGTTGTCAAAACAATTGATTGTAGGCTCTTCCTCTTTACTGCAGGTTTGCCATGCCAAGGCTAAAGAAGAAGAGTGCTATGCAGCGACAATAAATTAAACCAAAATCACTTCGAAATCTACCTCCGCCTGTAGGCCTGCCTAAAGGGATTTTTTTACTTGAATGCGCAAGCGCTAGATGTACTGGCGACAATGAGTTACGACACTACGCAGTTTCGGCTGATTCCAACTTTTCACGAAACTATAATAGTAATTTTGAGATTATACGCTTATTTAGCTTGTTCGCATTTCGTAAAATGAAATGGGGAAGAGAGGAAATTGTGAATGTCTGTATTCATACGTGTTTCAAACGTTTATATGGTCTTTTAACAACTTGAACTTCAGAAATAACATGAAATGTGCGGTTGCATTGGAAAGAAAACGTGTGTAATTAGTTTCACGAAATCACTTTCATGAAAGTGGTTACGAAACCTAGTGTCATCGTGTAAACTAGCCTTTACGGAAAAATGTTTATCTCTATTTCCCAGTCGGGAATCTATCGATAAACCCTAAAACTCGAGTTGGATTTATTAAGACTATTCCATGAATAAAAATGTAACGGATTATACAAATGATAAATACTTCCATGCTTTTTTATAGAAAAACAAAAGTAACAGTTGTGAGATCACGGCATACTATGAATCGACCATCCATGAATCGATTCGAGTTACCATGTGTGATCAGTGCTTCCATTAGTTCATATAAGACATACTTAACTTCATTCAGCTAAGCTAACAGCAGAACAGAATAAAAGCACACCAACTGGCTTGCACCGAATTGAAAATGTGTTTTTTAATCAATGGACATTTATATTATTTCAGTTTCCAAACAGTTATGTTGTACTAGCATGTGCCCGCGGCTTCGCCCGCGATAATTATTTCAAAAATAAAAATTAAGAGCATAATAGTAAAATCATTATATTTATTAACTCCTAAATCACGTGGACTACATATCACGATTAGATATCATCGTCTGGTAAAAGCGACCTCAGATTCGAGTTTCTTGGCCCAGAAAACCTCTGTATAGTGAGATTTGTCCAAATAAAACAACGTTTGACCATATTTAGGACTTACAACATTCAAGCGATCGCGAAAGTTTTATTTTCAAGGTATGACAAAATCAGCCAAAGCCAACTGTAATTGATTTGACATTGAAATGTATAACTGAAAACTTATGTTTTGAAAACGCAAAAAATGCATGTTTTTTGCCCGTTTTTCACTCATAACTCACGAACGAAAACTGAAATTAAAATTCCGTCTTCGAGGTGCATTTTCCGACCCTTCAGCCCACCTATGTTTAAAATTTCAGATCTCTGCGTTCAGTAGATTTCGCTGGACATCGAGGACAATTCCTTTTATTAATATAGATAATATGAATTATAATGATACCTTCTCTAATTTGTCAAACATCCATTTCATTTAATCCAAACCCACCTATACCATTGGCAACAATATGTTCTGTGAATATGTTTCGATAATTCTATGTAAAAAGGGCTTAAGTATTTTAAAAAACATTTAATTTTTGGCATTTAGAATCAGAATTTTTCAAAATCCCTTCTTAGTGAGCATCTACATTATGAAACGAAGGTACTATCAAAATTCCAAGTCTCTACCTGTTATAGTTTAGGCTGTACGTTGATTCCTGTCAGTCAGGACAAAGCCTTTTATATATATAGAGAAGAGATAAAATAATGTTTTCATTCTGCTGAATGGCGGCACGTTGGTACCTTACATCTCCAGTAACGAGCTGACGTTTTATCTTTGCGATCCGAGGAATAATAATACAAGATAAACGATCATGATTGGTCTATATCCGAGGAATTTGTAAACGTTATTGGTCAATATCATACACGCGGCGTATGTGTGGAATAGTGTCTTAAATATATCCACCGAAATAGAAAAGCCATTTTGCCTATCTTCCGGTCCATACTAACTTAATAAATATTTAATAAATCAAGTAAGTCGGCAATAAGTGTTTTAGGAACAAACAAACAAATTGAATTTGAGATGAAAATAATCTTACGTGTAGAGAAGTTCCAGTGGAAACTGATTTTTCATGTTTAGCAGGTTTGAAGTTAGGATTAAACCTTATTCCTCGTGAATTTATTTTACATTTTCTTTCAATAAATAGCTGTGTTTTGGTACTCAGTAGTTTATAAATACCATGTTTAGCAAGATGACTGGACAGACTAGGCCTACCATCCGACAACCACAGGCAGATGGCAGGATTGGGGCATATGGTCAGCATACCGACACCCACGGCCGTTAATGGCTGTTTCCGTGACCGGAGTCGCTACTTCTTAATCAAGTACCTCAGTTTGCATCACGAGGCTGAGGGCACCCCGTTCCAGACCTCCCTACCTGTGAAAAATGCAAGGCGGTACCGGGCCTGCGAGGTCTGTCAAATAAGACAAAAAAAAAATCTGTCCAGAAATCTAAAAATAGAGATTTATAAGACAATTATCCTGCCGGTTGTATTATGTGGTTGTGAGACATGGTCTCTTACTCTTCGGGAAGAACATAATCTGGGAGTATTCGAAAACAGGATGCTTAGGAAAATATTTGGGCCTAAGAGAGATGAAAATGGGGACTGGAGAAAGCTGCATTATGACAAACTTCATAAACTATACTCTTCACCAAATATAGTAAGGGTAATTAAATCACGGAGGATGAAATGGGCTGGACATGTTGCACGCATGGGGGAGGAAAGACATCTCAAAATTATTGCCTGGGAGATCCGAAGGGAAAAGACCACTTGGAAGACATAGACTTAGGTGGGATGACAATAATAGGATGGATTTAAGGGAAGTAGGATTTGCGAAGGATGATTGGATGGAGTTAGCACAGAATAGGGTTGAATGGCGGGCTCAGGTAAGCGCGGCAATGAACCTTCGGGTTCCATAAAATAGATAATATTCCTTTAGCTTGCTGAGGAATTGTCTATTGCCATTGAGTAAGTAAATAAGTAAAATTTACTACTGTTTGTCTAATTTAATTGGGCTGTACAGGCAAGATTTTGTGGTTAACTGATATATTTTATTGTACAAAAAGAAAGGCCTCAAATTCCTTTCATTGTGCATTTTCGCAAAAGTATGCAATATTTTTACTTCCTCTGCCCCTACCATAGGTACTATAGGTAGAGGAAGTATTGTTTTCTACCCCAAAATTAGAAGTTGAGTTTTTAACATATATACACGTTTCAAGGTCCCCTGAATCCAAAAATACAATTTTTGGAAACATGTCTGTGTGTCTGTCTGTCTGTCTGTCTGTGAACACTCTAGCTCCTAAACGGAAAATCGTATGAAAACGAAATTTCGTATTTGGGTCAGGTAGGCTACCTTCTGAAGATGTGAGGATAAGATTGGCGACTATTTTCTCTTATTTTTAAGGGGACTTTACATGAAGAAATTTTCGTTTTTCGCGATTTTCTCGAAAACGGCTCTAACGATTTTCTTTAAAATTTGCACATGTGTTCCTTTTACTGAGAGCTAAAATTTTTATTTGAAACTTTTTTTAGAAAAAATTCTCTGAGGGTAGTTACAAGCCACCCACTGTTCACCCACTGTTTATAGAAATTTTGTCTTGCATGATGAACAACCAGGGGCGGATCCAAATTTGTAACATTAAGCACAAATTATTCAAAATTTATTAGAACATAACCCAAATACTTAAATTAAAGCAACGGCATTCATTATTTTGAAATACCTTTGTAAGAAAATGCTGAAATATTCATTTTGTTTTCAATTGTGTACTGGGAATAATTAATTTTTATGAGTAAAAACTTCCCTCTCTACTTTGGTTCCCCCCCCAAAATGTCTCTCTGGATCCGCCACTGTGAACAACTGAATACACGCTCTTTCACGGCCTCTTATTCTATATAAGAATGTGAAGTGAGAAAGATGTATTGTTGGCCAGGTATAGAGTAAAGTATCTGAGGGAAATATTCGATAAATTTCGGAAATTATTCTTTACGGCGGAAAGTTCAATAAACGTCTGCAGTCACTTGTTCTTTTTTTAAAGTTTGTTATATAGGCTAGCCTTCGCTTTTAGTCGCATCATTGAAAGAAGAGGTATTTATAGGATAATTAGCGTAAAATTATGTCTTGCGATTCTGTACAAGGATATGTGAATACTGCTAACTTTTATTTGGGCAGAGGAAGTTATGTGACTTTCACATCAGATTTTTCACCATATGATTGGTTCGAATGCAAAATATCATCGAAATTAACCTCGCTCTAGTACGGAAATTTAGCATTTTTGTTTTCAGGAAAATAAGATCCCTAGATACTTAATTTTCTTGAAGACGAATTCGCGAATTCTGGTTATTATTGATTAAGAGAAATTATTTTCTATCAAATAGTTGTCTTTTACACTCATGAGGGGGGGGGGGAATCAAGAACTTTGTGTTTTTGCGAAATTTACGTTTCTAGTGAGAATTTTTTCTTTTTTGAACGAAATATTATTTTTCAAGGGAAATTTTGAGTTTCGAATTAAATATTTTTCGAGTCCACATTGTTGCAGTAATAGAGGCACTATGTTAATGAAAGTAAAAGGACTCAAATGTAACTTTACTAAATACAAAAACAATGGCAGAAATTTTCGTTTTCTATTATAGGCTACAATTCTACAATAAAAAAATTTCCACCACGCCTTAACAATGTAAGGTACAACTGTTTTAAATATTTTATCAAACTAATAGTTTAGCTTGAATTTGTCATGCTTCTCTTTTCCAATCCACTTACTGATTGCTCTTAATTTTAACTTGATATTTAAGTTTATTATTCACTGGGTTTATTGCTCTAGTTATAGAAATTAATGTGTAAATTTGTATATCACCGTCTTTTTCTCAAATTATCTTGTAATCTAAATATAATTTTGCAAAATTCGGGAAAATTTAAAAACAAGTCTCTCCTTCGGATGGTGGTATCCCGCCCAACCCACCCAAAATAGTGCACTTTCTTTTATACCATGATGTAGCGAATTATTCTGTCCTCGTATTATGAAGAATCTCGTGATTGGACATTAGAGGTATGATGTCACATTGCTAGACAACTGGTGACAGGCTGACAAACCTTGCGGGAGATATAATGAGGTGGGTACAAGGCACTTGCGACAATATACAAGGACAGTTGGTCACCCTGCTTTGCTAAGAAACAAAATACATCACGCTGTCCATGCAAATGTGTATATCGAGTGGGCGGAGCTTAAGGGGCGACCTGTTTTTGGATTTCGCCCAAAATTCAAATATAAGATGTCCCTTAAGCTCCGCCCATCAAATATTCACATTTGCACGGACTGTGTGATGTATTTTGTTTCTGAGCAAAGCAGAGTGACCAACTGTCCTTGTATATTGTCGCAAGTGCCTTGTACCCACTGTCCTTGTATCCACCTCTACTTATAGCTAAGTAATGCATAACACTAACCACATAGTTAAGTGCACGAAGCGGAGGTGGCAGCTGTAGTGAAGTGCCCTTGTATTTTCAAATAATGTATGATACACTGTTTGTAGGTTTTGAAAATGTGGCATATTATATCTCCCAGGAGGTTTGTCAGCCTGTCACCTCCGTCGAGCGGTATGACGCCACACCTCCAACGTCCAATCACGAGTTTCTTCATAATATGAGGACAGAAGAATTCACTAGATCGTGGTATAAAAGAAACTTCAGCAGCGAGGGTGGGTTGGGTGGTTTATATCCATCCCAAGGTGCTACTTTTATTTGAATTTTCCCTATAATTTAATTAATAATTACTTATATTATTGTCTATTAATGGTATGTATATTCACCCACACGAAATAAACTAATTTTGCAATACTAATATCATCAGGTCATCTTGCTTATAGTCACATTTAAGAAGACAACAATTCTCCATCTTTTTCTGTATTCTTGAAAATAAATTGGTCTGTTATTGAATCCTTGAAAATCTGTGGCAATTAATATTGTTAAAAACAAACTCCAGCCAATGTTATTTATTGACGATGAATTCATAATCCATTCTATTGCCTGTGATGAGAAAGTAGGCTATGCTATCTTGGTGGTGAAATAAACGACACCTTAATTTTGGACCAAAGAAAGCTGATAGCTAATCTTAACAACAATTTAATCCTTTGAAGTAGATGAACATCGACCTCTTTATACTCCAACCGAGGATTACTTCAAATCCATGAAACTGGACTCATGATAGGGGCGAGAGGCACTATTCCAAAATTGTTTGATAACTTCTGCCATGAATATAATTTTACCTTGGAGTAAAGCATTAAAGGGCTTTTTATTAATACTGTTTATATAATCCAATGTAACTACTTCCTGAATAATTATACATCAAAATGTATTGTCTGATATCAAATTTTGTTTATTAGTATAATAATAATAATAATAATTTATTTACAGCTAGTATATCAAATACAAGGCATTGTCAAGGTTATAAAACAGTAAATTTTAAAAGGTCAGATCATGCACTCCAGTTATAAAAAAAGTCATCAACGGAGTAAAAAGCCTTGTTTAACAACGAACTTTTTAAAATTCTCTTAAAATGTTAATTATTTATGTGTTTAGCAGAAGGGGACAACACATTAAAAAGTCTGACTCCTATAGATTCCCAGCTATTCAAGGCCTTTCATGTGTGAATTTGATTTGTCTGAAGAGCACCACAATTTCTTGTATTATGAGAAAATTTCAGGACGAATAGTATAATCATTTATTCTCTCCTTAATAAAAGTCAAAGACAAAGAAATATAGATGCACGGAAAAGTTAAATCTGGGTGTCAATGAAAAGCTGTTTGGAATGATCAGAGGTGCACTTTCCATTTATAATTCTGATTCCTTTCTCCTGCAGTCTAAATACCTTATCAGTCAGAGGACAGTTACCCCAAATATGAGTTCCATATGACAAATGAGAGTGGAAAAGGCCTAAGTAAATCTCTTTAAGTACTTTATTTGAAACTGAAAAAAACAAGTCTACAAAGAAGAAAAATTAGGCTACTCTGGATAATTAATTACACAAAACTGATATGTGGTCATTCCAAGATAATTTCTTGTCTAAAACAAAGCCAAGTGATTTTACTGGGGAATATCTTAAACTAAAAATGATTTCCTGGGTTTTCTCTTTGTTAACTACTCGCTCATTTCTAGAAAACCATAACTCAGCGGATGATAAGATATCTGCATTCATTGTCTTAAGAAGGAGAAGATCGGAATTCATGCTTATAAAAGATGTATAATCAGCATACAGAACAGGAATTGTGTCAGTATGATTCACTACATCATTAACCACAATAAATAATAGAGGTCCCAAAATAGAACCTTGTGGTACTCAACAGACGAAATCAACAAAATCAGAAAAATCACCATTTATATAAACACACTGTTTTCTACCAGTAAGATAAGCACATAAATCTAGACAAATTCCTCGAATGCCATAATGACATAATTTACTAATTAAAAGTCTGTGTGAAATGCAGTCAAAGGCTATGCTTAAGTCCAACATACTCAAGGAAGTAATATTCCTTTACTTAAACACAAATTTGTAAGTATAGCCAAAGGGATTGCAATTTCATGAACAGTTTCTTTAAGAACATCGTTGGAATTATCATACATATCAGTAGACCTAGACGGCTTGAAAGTTTTGACAGCATTTGTAATATCAACAGGATGAACATTCTTCCAAGAAAACTAGCTCTGAACTGGAGCATACTTGTCAATATCTTGTGCTATACCAGTATTAGTTATAGGTGTACAATTAAAACAATTTTTTAATTCACAAACAGAATCAATACAGAAAGAATTGAAGTCGTCAGGTGAAAAGTTAATATTAGCAGATGTGTCAGTACTGCTTCGGATATAATTCTTTACAATGCACCATGATGCTTTGAATTTATTGCTTGAATTATTTATGTAATCATCATTGGATTGTCTTTTAGCATCAAGGAGCGCTATCCTGTAAACATTTTTAAAATAATGATACGCATTAAAGGCTGCATCAGAGTTGATATATTTCCACATAGTGTGAGTAGCCCTAACTTTAATATGTAGATCTTTCAAGTAGGGTGTGTACTAGTTAAAACAAGGCTTTTTTAAATCTTTAAAAATAATTGTACAATTTGGACAGCAAATATCAAGACTTTGATTAAATATATTTAAGATCAAAGAGAATGCAACATTCTGTGTCTTAGGGCTAAGGTAAGCTATCCCACGGAAAATATAAATAAAACATAAAGCAATTAAAATGTATGTTTATATACAAATCAGTTATTGCAAAATTTATAAAACATTCTAAATCATAAGAACAAATTCAGTCAACCCTCCATATAATCTCCCTCTTGACACTGCCACCCTCACACTGCACCAATAAATCCAAGTGAACGGATCTCCTCCCATATAAAAATACATAAGAAACCGCGTTACTGTGCCAATTCATTTAGTGCCAGTGAATATAAGACAAGATTTTTTACAAAATATACCTGGCAGTGATTTCAGTTGCAGAATTATTATTTTATAACTGGCGAGAATGTTAGGAAGATTATTTCAGAAATGTACTGTACTGTATTTCCAACAAGCGAGTGTAAATGTAGTGCTGTGGAATGTTAAGAAGTCGGACAGACAGCCTCCACGAGGGTGGAGCAGGTAGAAAGTCGTTCCAAACTTTCACTTCTTTTAGTCCAATTTAAACACAGTTACTCTTAATGAAGAGAGCTGTTGTTACACTTCAAGTTTGTGAATACAGTGAAAGATTTCCAAAGACTAGCAAGCTGGATATTGCATCACATTTTCATTATTATGGAGGAAAACTGTTAGTCTAAGAGTCATTGTACAGTATTTTATTTTGCGCTAAAGTTCTCTATTTACCTTTTATTTAATTTTTCTTTCATAATACAGTACAGTAAATTAATACAGCACTATATCATGCCATTTTTATTTTGAAATTAAATTTCGTTTTAGTGCCACCCTTGCTTTGTGCCACTAAATGTTAGAGAACGGATGGTGGCATTATATCGAGGGTTGACTTATATGAAAACTACAGATGCTCCATGTAACTGAAACAAAGAAGTTGAGATTAAGGTATAACATTAGTTTATTGATCAAGCTGAATAATACAACCGACATGATTTTTAACCCATGCACGAGCAATGCTTATTTGGTTGTTATACATAAATTCTGTATTTTATGTATCTAATAAGTTTTGCAGATATTTTTAATCATAACTGTGTTAAGATTGGACCTCATTCCTGTTTTATTGTTTATGTCTGCACAGGAGTCAAAGCAACATATACTTGTCGATGGGTTGGTAAATGATGAGAACTGCCCAGATTCTTCCATCAATATGAATATGAAGGTTTCCAGAGTCGACAGAACAACATACAAAATCAATGGAAAAGCAGAATACAAGGAAGATCTAACTAAGGATATGATTGTAAGTACGATAATCATCAATAGAGGTTGGATTCTTATTCATTTTTATTTGGAAGATACAGATCGTAGGCCTATGTAAATATGTAGTGGAAAGTGTTAGAATATGTAGCACTGTATTTACAATGCTAAAAATATGTAGTAACACATATTTATGATGAGGATTAAGAGACAATAATGCAATAAGGTTTTCAGCAGTGGCGACTTTGAGCTAAAATTAGTGGGGGTGCTGCTCCAGAAAATTTTTAGCCTTTGTTTTAAAATTGTGTAAAGGAAACACAGATATAAAAAGAAAATTCATTCAGAAACTTGATAAAACCCTGAAATAACAAAATCAAAAGTTTTTACTTACTTTAATGAAAATTGTTACAGTTCAAGCTTGATCTATTCGTTTAAAAATGAAATCTATTCTTCTTGTTTTAATTTCCGCGAAAAGATCAGTAATTTTTTCCTTGATCTGCCATGATTAAAGTTTTCTGTTAAGTAAAAGAACCGAAAAAAAATAAAATAGAATAGCTGGAAACAAGATAATAATCTAGTTCTACATTTTATCACATTCAAGAATATGGTGTATGGTTTATAATCACAACACATGTGGAGCAAAAGAAATTAAAGAAACACTACAGTCCACCAATATGCCTCGGTAGGCACTGTGGAAGTGACAGTGCTCTCTCTTCCTCACAGCTGCGGTGTGCACCTTCCTGTGTGGGCATGCGCACAACAGTCAAATACCACGCTGATGGAACTGTGAAGCGTACACTGGTATTCAGTATAGTGAAAATTACCTATTTTTCTAAATTCTCTGGGATCATTGACCACTGTCAGAAAGAATGTTCTTATGTGCGGAAAACATGTTATAATGAGGGTAGGCGTAAATTTTAAGACAGGAATCTTTTCTGAGAAAATCCTCTCAGGAGGATCAATAATGCCCAATTTAAATATTAGTGAAGGCAAGCAACATACCCTTGACAAGATTCAGTAAAACCTGCCCTTGTGCAGTGATGTCATGAACAGGGCTAGAATTTATATGTAACAAAAAATTGCTAAATACGAGGGTGGATCAAAAAGTATCTGTATCTGTCTGTATCTGGTACCCTATGATCCCCAGGTGGGGCGAAGGGGCTTCCGAGCAGAGGTTTCATTACCTATACTAATTTTGATATGCTTATTTTCCGAGAGAGGGTAGAGGGACAGGTGGTAAGCCCATCGCCTCGCAACCCCCCTCAGGAAACTAAGTATTTCTTAGACGTGAAAGGGCCGAGAAATTTTGTCCAGAGGCTCTAATTTAGGCTTGGAGTTCTTTTACGTGCCGTAAATCTACGACACGGGACCCCCAGCTTAAAGTCCCTCCCAGAGGACTCCGTGCCCAGGATTTTTACGTCCTGAAAAATTCATCGACCGCGGCCGGATTTGATCCCGTGCCCTGCGGATCTAGAGGCGGGCACGCTACCTCTAGACCACCCCGGCTGACGGATCGAAAAGTAATGCACAATAATTTTTTTTACAGTAAGTTTAATAGGTACAATTACAAACAAATGCACACATGAAGGGACATCTTTTGTCTATTTTTCTATATAGTCGCCAAGTTTCTCAACACATTTCTTCCATCTAGATACCAGTTTCAAAATACCCTGTTCATAGAAGTCCGTTCGGTTGGAGTATAGCCATCTGTGGACAGCTGTTTTCACTTCTGCATCTGATGCAAAGCGTTTACTGGCCAGGAATTTCTTCATGGGACGAAACAAATGAAAGTATAACGCGATAGGTGTTCCAAGCTTGTCATCATTTGCTGGCCCTTGTGGTAGTTTATCAGATTCTTAGGCACCCAGCGAACACTAACTTTATGAAACTTCAATGTGTCATGCACATTATCGTACACCGCACCATATGAAATCTTGAACTGCTAAGATAAGGTTTGTCATGTGTGCATTTGTTTGTAATTGTATCTATTAACCTTTTTGTACAAAAATTATTGTGTGTTACTTGTGGTCCACCTTCGTATGTAGCCTACCCAACATACATATGGGATAAAAATTATCAAAATATGAAGTAGAATATGGACTAATGCTTTTTGAACGGTGCAAAATAAAGACCACCTTATACAAGGGTTGATTTTTTAGTAGTGGAAACTAATTTATTTCTCCACATATAGCATACATACATGGTTCTAACTTTTATAGGCCTTCGATGTAATCACCACCATTGCGTACAACATATTCCCAGCAATGCAAAAATCTCTGGAACCCACTGGCAATGCCTAATCTGTTGATGGTGCAAAGAGAGTGGTTGGTTGCCTGTAAAACATGATTGGGATGGTGTGATCTAAAAACATACCGTTCCTCCAAGGCAGAACGTTATTGTGGGGTACTATTGTTCATTTTTGCAAAACAATATGTGAGCAGCTCTAAAAAAAATGGCTACACTTCATGGATAATCCTCCCATCATTCTGCAAGACAACACTAGGTTGCATACAACAGGAGTTGTGTCTGAACTGTTCAATCGCTGGGGCTGGGAGGTGCTCTATCACTCTCCATACTTTCCAGATTTAAGTCCCTGTGACTTTGATCTAATCCTGAAGATGAAGGAGCCATTTTGCGGGATTCGCTTTCATATGGTTGAAGATGTTTTACGGGTAACTGATCACTCTCTTTGCACCATCAACAGATTAGGCAGTGCCAGCGGGACCCAAAGACTTCCGCATCGCTAGGAACATGTTGTACACAATGGTGGTGATTACATCAAAGGCCTGGTTGAGTGGAAGAGAAGGCCTTATGGCCTTAACTCTGCCATGCAAAATAAATCATTTACTACTACTACTACTACTAAAACTTAGAACTGTGTACGTATGCTATGTGTGGAGAAATAAAATAGTTTCCAGAACTAAAAAAACCCTTGTATTATCAACGTTGCTTAGTTATAAAATGAGTACAATAAAAATGTATTGCTTAAGCTTCAAAGCTACAGAAGAGAATACTGCCACACAACAATAATGTAAAGGACAGTCATAAAACAAAAGTTCAGCCTTCTTACATATACAGGGTGTTTCAAAAATACTTTTACAAACTTCAGCCATGGTTTCCTTACACCAAAATAAGGAAAAAAGTTCATATGAACATAGGTCCCATAATCCTTTGTTTTCTTGTTAGGAACTGTTCAACACATTGGTACACTCATAACATGTCAACACACAAAACTCATAACCAGGGCCCGGATTCTGATGACCTAAAATTGTTTGAAAAATGACCTATAAAATGACCCTAAAATTTAAAGAAAATGACTTAATAATTATAAAAAATGACCTAAAAACTTGTATTTTATTTATAAAAAAATTATTATTTTACACACAAAGTTATAGGTACTAATTTCTATATAATTGTAAAAACTGTAAATAACTGTAATGTTGTGAATGTTATTTTCTCACGGAAATTTATACTGGCACTGAGGTACTGGCGAGTCAAACTTCGGCATTTCCTTTTGTTGTCTGCTGGATTATATTATTGTTTATACTTACATTTATACATTACACTTCAAAGACGGCACCGCTGTCGACGAAAAAAAGTTAATACACTCAAAAATGCATGAAAATGACTTAATAAGGAAGAAAATGACACAAAAATGACAAAATAATGACGTAAAAATGAAATAAATGCCCTAAAAACATAAAATGGCATAAAATGACAAAAAATGACCTAATAAAAATGCATTTCTATAATCTAGAGGCCATGATTAGGATTTATCAACAAGTTGGCAATGTGTATGCAGCATCAATAAAAAGATGACATGTCATTAGAATCCGGGCCCTGCTCATAACAAATGCTCGAAATGACCTCCTCTTGCTTCTAGACATGCATGCACTTGAATCATTGACTGTTTATGGAGCAGACATCCCGGACGAAGAAACTTTTCATCGACGTGTCATGGAAGCCTGCGAAACCATTCAGCACCATCCCGGAGTATTTGAAAGAGTGCGACAGTTCATGTTGTGTAAGGAACCCATTCCTGAAGTTTGTAAAAGTATTTTTGAAACACCCTGTATAATTTGGATATTTTTAGCCGTAGGGAGCACAACTTAATAGTTTAATAAGAATTGCCTTTTTTGAAACTGTTGGATAATTTTTTTAAACTGAAACTCTGTCAATTGTCTCTGAAAACTGGTTTATAAGGTACTTTATAATTTTTTTACTTACTGAAATGAGATCCCTAATGATAGCAATAGTACTTAAATGGAGTTATATTTCTGTGCAAACTCATTGTGATTGTGTTGTGTTACAGTTGCAAGCAACTGTCTTCAAACAACTAGGGGCCAAGCACTATATAACAACTGGAATATCGTTTCAAGGAAATTTGTGTGAATCTCTGTTGAACGATAAAGACTTTTGGCCAAAGATAGCAGAATCAGGAGATCTCCCTACAGCGTGCCCCTTCCCCAAGGTATGTACAACAATTTACTGTAACAAAACAATTTGTTGTACGAAAATCTCTTCTGTTCAGGTGGCATTGTGTAAATTCTAACAACTGAACTGATTTCTCATGAAAGACTGAAAATACTTCACACCCTCTAACCCTCAATTCAACATACAGTAAGTGTAATGGGACAAGGCTGTTTAGAGGTCTTTGCCTTCATTTAAACCATCCGGCGGTGACAGCTCTTTTTGTATTAAAGAGCTTAACATTCCTTCCCTTTTGCATTGTGTACCTGGCTTCCAGCTACCCTCATTTCAAGATTGTGACAAGTGCACTGTGCCAAAATGTTCAACTAACCTATCCTTACAACACCTTCTTTGTAATTATGGTATTACCCACAATAAGTGCCATGATTTTAATTTTTACTCCCTCTGCCCATACCATAGGTACTATAGGTAGAAAAAGTATTGTTTTCGACCCCCAAATTCAAAGTTAAGTTTTTGACATAAATACACGTTTTGAGGCACCCTGAATCCAGAAATGCTATTTTTGGAAACATTTCTGTGTGTCAGTGTGTGTGGAAAAAGTCTGTGAACAGGCCAGCTCCAAAACTGAAAATTGTATGAAAACAAAATTTCGTATTTGGGTTGGGTACCTTCCGAAGATGTGAGCAGAGGATTGGCGATAAGTTTCTCTTATTTTTAAAGGGACTTTACATGAAGAAATTTTCGTTTTTCGCAATTTTCTCGAAAATGGCTCTAACGATTTTCTTTGAAATTTCCACATGGGTTCCTTTCACTGAGAGCTAAAACTTTTATTTGAAACTTTTTTTCGAAAAAATTCTCTGAAGGGTAGTTACAAGCCACCCACTGGTCACCGACTGTTGTAGAAAGTTTGTCTTGCGTGATGAACAACTGAATACGCGCTCTTTCACGGCCTCTTATTCTGTATAAGAATGTGAAGTGAGAAAGATGTATTGTTGGCCATGCATAGAGTAAAGAAGTATCTGAGGGAAATATTCGATAAATTTCGGAAATTATTCTTTACAGCGGAAAGTTCAATAAACGTCTGCAGTCATTTGTTCTTTTTTTTTAAGTTTGTTTTATAGCCTGCCATTTTAGTCGCATCATTGAAAGAAGACGTATTTATAGGATAATTAGCGTAAAATTGTGTCTTGCGATTCTGTACAAGGATATGTGAATGCTGCTAACTTTTATTTGGGCAGAGGAAGTTATGTGACTTTCACATCAGATTTTTTAATGTACTTCAGACCAACAGATGCACCCAACTTTCAAGGCTCTGTTTTCAAAGTAAAAAAATCCCTTTAGGCAGGCCTACAGGCGGAGGTAGATTTCGAAGTGCTTTTGGTTTAATTTATTGTCGCTGCATAGCACTCTTCTTCTTTAGCCTTGGCATGGCAAACCTGCAGTAAAGAGGAAGAGCCTTCAATCAATTGTTTTGACAACAATAATAGGATATAATATTCTGGGAGGCCGTGCGCAAGATCAGCAATGAATAAAATTAGCAAAGCCGCTAAACAAGACAAAATTATGATATTATAATAATTCTTTCAAGTGTTATTATTTTCAAACATTAAAATCTCGCGTCATATGAGAGCTATCAAGAAACTATTTATTGATTTGTAGAGTACTCATCAAGAGCTTTTCAACGATACCCCACAAGACGTGGTTTCAAAAGTTTTGAATTTTCATCCCCCACCCCCACCCCCACCCTCACTCGAATCCCCGAATCGTTGGTGTCACTGTGAACTCCATAGGGAGTACTCTAATTTATTCAAACAAAGTTTCACTCTATACTTCATAGGGGCCGAGATATACATTTTTAAAAATTTCAACCCCCTCCCCCGACCACCCCCTTGGGCCAATTTTGCTCATTAACGAACTTGTCCGAACTATTGGGCCTAGAAATAACATATTAAAATTTGGTTCAAATATCTTCAAAATTACGGCCGCTATCGTGTAAAGATATATATATATATATAAATAAATAAATATATATATATATATATATATATATATAAATATATATATATATATATATATATATATATATATATATATATATATATATAAATATCACAAATTTTTTTTTTTAACGGGCGGTGGTTTCGTACTTAGGGGAGCATGAAACGCAAAGATATGAAAGAATTTTTCGAAAATCATAAAGTGGTATCCATTGCAATAGGTAGATTTTTCTTCGAAAATCTACCTAAAAAGTGTGCATCTTATGGTCTCTAAAATACAGTAGCTACAAACAGACAACTTGATTATACATGTTGGTATTATAGCCACGTGTTTATCAGCTGTAGGTAACAAAAGTGACAGTGGATAAGAAAAGAAGGAATGAGCACAACTGGAAGAGGTAATGTTTCATACTGAGGTAGTGGACCAGGTGGAAAAAGTGATGGATTATTACCAAATTTAAACAAGGTTGGCCAAACGTGTAGTTTTAAACACCTGGTCAGCATTCAGATGTTATACGAAACCACCCCCAAAAAATAGTAACAGTGACTGAATGTTAAAAGTGTTGTACATTTTGATACTTGTCACTGCACCAGATATCCATGCACTGAAGTCTTCCCTTTCCTACAACGTCCTTAAACGTTACCCCACACAGAGTCTTTGCTATGCTACAATATGCTAAGTAGTGCTGCACACGAAATTAATACTGCGCTAGACAGCTATTTGAAGATGAGGCACTTTTATTGGCTGTTGACATAGAAGCTGTAGAAAGAAAAAGAAAGAGGAGAAGATTTTGGATACCATACGGTGAAATTGGAAGACGGAGAAAAATCTGTAGTTAATTCCATCATATGGTTCAAGAACTACGTACATGGAAATGACGAAGAATGTATACATTAATCATATGTAATGTTTGCGGGACTCACAGTGAAGAGATCAAATTATGAAAACCTTATTTTATCACTCAACTTCACTTTTAAGTGTTTACTTACACATAACACGTTTCACAAGTGACTTGCTTGCATCCTCAGATGAGGTCCATTGCTGGGTCCGTTGTTGGGCTGATAGATGTCTCTGTTGGATGGATCATTCTGGAGATAAGGTCGCTTTCCTTTGGCATGTCAAAATTTACTAAGTTATTCTTATTTCTTTGGATGAAGATTTTTTTCCCATGTAGTCAGATCAACCTGTTTATGTACAATTTTTAATAATTTTATATCATCCTCAAACTCATGTTCGTTGGTCATGGGCAATTGCAGATTTTCCCATTTACTCATGAGTCAGTCTGAATATAATAATAATAATAATAATAATAATAATAATAATAATAATAATAATAATAATGATTTATTTGCTTATAGACTTTTACAGGAAAAGTATCCAGCATCGTCACATTTAACATATTATTAACACTTTAGGCATTTGATACATTTTCAATAATTAGTTACAAATTAAACTAATTTCATATAATAATTATAAAATTACAATTAATGTCATAATAAATTGTATTATAATTCATTATAAAATTACACTATTAAACATTACAAAAAAAAAAACACTATAACCACATTTTAAAATTCTAAAACTTTATTAATATGAGTGTCAATAGTAAATTAGTTAATTAAGCTAAAATTCATCTAACCTATAGAGACATCTTTGTATCAGATAATTTTTAAGTGCAATGTTAAAATTTCCTTTCTGTTTCTTTTTTTTATTTCTATCGGTAACTTATTGTACAGTAAAATTCCCTTACTTAACGGATCTTTGTATGTTGAATTTTTATTTATTGTCACCCTGTGGTAGTCTGTTTCACCTCTTGTGCAGTGAGAATGTATGTCTTTATTTACTGGAGGCTGTTTTTTATTCCTAACATATAGTATCACTTTATATACATATAGGCTAACTACTGTCAAGATTCTTTTGGTTATAAATATTTCTTTACATGATTGTCTATTACTAATCCCATATATACATCTCAGGCTCCTTTTTTGCAACACTAGTATTCTATCCATATTAGTTATTCCTGTTGAACCCCATACTTCTATACAATATCCTATGTGTGGTTGTATCACTCCATAATAGAGATTCAGAAGAATTTCAGAACTAAGGTAATTACGGAGGTTCCTAAGAAGGTATATGTTAGAACTAATCTTATTACATATTACATCTACATGATTCTGGTAAGTTAAACTTTGATCGAGATATATCCCTAAGAATTTTATGCATTCAATTTGTTCAATATTTTTATCTTCAAGTCTGATATTTAATCTATTGTCATTTTAGCTCTTGTAATGTTGGAATAATAATAATTTTGACTTGTCTACATTTATTTGGAGAAGGTTATTTGTTAGATACTTTGAGATGTCTTTCAGTGAATTTGTAATATTTACTTCTAAGCTTTGAAAGTCCCTACTCGAACATACAATTGATGTATCATCTGCATATGTAGTAATTTTGTAATAATTTGACTGAGGAAAATCGTTTATGTAAATTAGGAATAGCAGTGGCCCCAGGACCGATCCTTGAGGCACTCCTCAAATTACTGTCTCATATTGAGATTGAAAAGTTTTGGTGCAGTTCCCTATTTTCCAGTATGTTTCACAACACTGTTTCCTGTTTAATAAGAATGATTTTAAGATGTCATATATTTTACCCCTGAATCCATACATCTCTAATTTCTCTAAGAGCAGTTCATGACATAGGCCTACTGTATCAAATGCTTTGCTTAGATCTAAAAATATACCAGCTGTTTTATTGTCAATGTCTAGATTTACTAGTACTTCATGGATAAATTCTGCAGTTGCTGTTGTTGTAGAAAATCCCTTACGAAAACCATGTTGAGTGTTAATAAGTATATTATTATTGTTAATAAGTATATTATAATATAATGCATCATGAGCACAGCACACAGAAATGGTTTTAGTCCTGAGCTAGTTAACAAGAAAATTAAAAAATTTGAAAAGCAGAAACTAGAACAGAATAGCACTTTTAGCAACATCAGAGATGACACTGCATTCAAGAGGTTCACTTTCTACCCTAAACTCCATGACAAATTCAGTAAAATTTTCAAAGATGTTAACATCATTTGGTTCCAATTAAAAAAATTCCCTTTAAGCAAGCCTCCAGGCTGAGGTAGATTTCAAAGTGCTAAATCTCGCCTTATATGAGAGTTATCGAGAAACCGGTTATTGATTTATAGAGTACTCATCAAGAGCTTTTCAATGATACTCCATAAGACGTGGTTTCAAAAATTTCGAATTTCCATCCCTCCACCAACCACCCCCACTCGTACCCCCAAAACCCCCGAATTGTTGGTGTCACTGTGAACTCCATAGGGAGTACTCTAATTTATTCAAACAAAGTTTTCCTCTATACTTCATAGGGCCGAGATATAATTTTTTCAAAATTTCAACCCCCTCCCCCGACCCTCTCCTAGGGCCAATTTTGCTCATTAACGAACTTATCCGAACTATTGGGCCTAAAAATAACATAATGAAATTTGCTTCAAATATCTTCAAAATTACGGCCGCTAGCGTGTAAATATATATATATATATATATATATATATATATATATATATCACACAAAAATTTTTTGAACAGGCGGTGGTTTCGTACTTAGGGAGGCATGAAACGTAGAGATATGAAATAATTTTTCGAAAGTCATGACATGGTATCGATTGCAATGGGTAGATTTTTCTTCGAAATCTAGCTAAAATGCAGCATAAAAACTGTACATAATTCGAAACAGAGAGATAAAATTCCCCCAACAAGAAATCAGGCATTTATGAGTTAAAATGCAAAGACTGGAAAATTTTATGTTGGCAAGACAAAAAAGAAATTTGAGCACAAGGAACATCTTGCCACTGCAGGGCTGTAGCTAGGCAGTGACGAGATGTGCCCCCACCAAGGGTGCAGGTACAAAGAGGGCGCAAAATTAACCATGAAAAATCCCGCCTTTTTTTTAGACTGCTGCAATTTAGGCTATAAATAAATACTATGCATATTTTCATTTTCTCATTCCATGTTGCAAAAGCTGTTTTAAAAAGTTTCTATTCGAAAAAAATACTTTTACCTAAATTAATGTGTTAAACATTTTAGTAGGTCTCAGGTCTATTATGTACTTTATTTTTGATACTAGATTTTATGATTTAATTATTTTTTTAAGTAGTTCAATCGTCTGAAAATAAGGTTTTAGTACCTTGAAACTCCAACACTTAGTTCATTTTCAAATTGAGGTTTAGGTTTTCTTTGATAGTAACAGTATTTTTATGTTAAAATAATAAACAATTTTACAGAAATTTAAAAAAATTGTTCAGGGAGGGTGCAGATTTGTCAAACTCACCAAGGACACAGAAAGACCTTGCTATGGCCCTGTACTTAAGGAATATAAGGTACAAACAATTGGAATAATCTGTGGTTGCCCATCACTATTGGACCAATGAACATGTGTTTGAGCAAAACACAATTATTAAAAGTTGCATATTAAAAGTTGTTGAAAAAATCTTCATCCAAAGGAATAAGAATAATTTAATAAATTTTGACATGGCAAAAGAAAGTGACCTTATCCTACAGACATCTATCAGCCCAACAACAGACTCGGCAGTGGCCCTCATCTGAGGATGCAAGCATGTCGCTTGTGAAACGCATTGTAAGTAAGTAAACACTTAAAAAGTGAAGTTGAGTGACAAAATAATGTATACGTTGCTTATGTCTGAATCAAGAACTGTTTCATGATCTTCTCTCAAGTATTGACAGTGGCAATAAGAAAAACTTTTCTAATTGGAGAAACTCTATTGTTACCGAAAGAGAGATTAGCAGTGTGTTTAAGGTAAGAAAGGAAGATTGTGTTTATTATTATGAGGGGGAGTCCAAAAATAAGTTTCCCTTGGCGACTGTGTACAGAGGTGTGAAGGAAAGACAAAAAATATAATGAGACATTAAAGATAAGACGTACCTTTATTTTTCCACATAATTACCATGTACATTGAGACATTTTTCATACCGCTTTACAAGCTAAAAAAAGCCCTCCAGGAAAAAATCAGGGCTCTGCATACGGAAGAAGCGTCGAACGGCTTGTGTGATGTCCGCAGTGCTCCCAAAGCACATTCCACCAAGAGTTTTCTTCAAAGCCAGAAACAGATGGAAGTCATTTGGTGCAAGATCAGGACTGTATGGTGGATGGGCTAGGTGCTTCCAACCAAGAGTTATAATTTGGTTTAGCATTGCCGTCGCCGAGTGTGGTCTCACCTTGTCATTCAACAACAGAACGCCAGATTGGAGAAGGCCAGGCTGCTTTTTCCTAATCACTTCCTTCAGTTTCGACCAGGTGTGACAGTACCGCATAGCCATGATCCATCCTCCAAAAAGTCCAGCAACAAAACCCCTTGAGTGTCCCAGAACACTGTAAGGAGCACTTTAACTGCAGAGGGCATCGTTTTGAACTTCTTTCGGTCAGGTGATATGGAAGTTTCCACTCCATAGATGCTGCCTACGATTCGGGCGTGAAATGGTGGTCCCACCTTCCATCCCCCGTTACAATCCGAAACAGAAAGTCATTGCCATCATGATGGTAACACACGAGATGTTCCCAGGCTGATTCCCATGCATTGTTCCATGTGGTTCAACACTTCTTCTGTATGCAGAGCCCTGATTTTTATCTGGAGGGTTTTTTGAAACTTCTAAAGTGGTATGCCAAATGTCTCAGTTTACATGGTAATTATGTGGAAAAATAAAGGTACGACTTATCTATAATGTCTCATTATATTTTTTGTCTTTCAACCACACCTCTGTACACAGTTGCTAGGAGAAACTTATTTTTGGACTCACCCTTGTATTTTCATCACAACCATATATCCAGTCTGAGAGATGCCAGCTTTGTGGATGTAGCTTAGCTTAGCTTAGCTGTCTGTATGTGTCATCCTATATAAACTGCATTGGAGTGCTCACGTAGCATAGCATAACACTTTGTGTATGGTATTTTTTCTCAACTTACTAAGAATATTTACTGGTTGCATTTTCAGGGAACCTACTCTGTTAACGACGCTGTATTAATGTTTGATAAAGTACCTCCTGGCTTTGATCAAGGCTGCTACAAGACTAATGTCCGTGTACTTAAAGGAATCGAGAAACATGGCTGTTACAACGTGATGTTCAGAATAACAGACAAAGAAGGCAAGGCCCCCGGTAAATGTCAAAAATAAACCCGATCAACTCTTATAATTACGTAGCCAACTGGACTAAATGCTTATTTTACCACAGATGAAGAACTTTTTGCATAACCTTTGCATCTGTTTGGAATTTTTGGACCAGAAGACAAAATACAAAATGTGCATTTCACTGATTTCTTGAACTAGTGTGCATACTGCTGTGAAAGAATCTTCACGCACACACTCAAGAACTGTATCATGGTTTTATTCAAAATATTTCAAAGCGTTGAGTACTACCGATTTTGAATGATAAAATTTAATAAAATTGATTTCATTGCTAATCCCTGTTCTGTTAGGAATGCCATATACGGAAAATAGCTGTTTCACTAACTTTCCTCGTTGATTTTAAGCTTAGAGCCCAATTATTTCACTTGATGATTACATACATCAGTACATAAATTTAGCTTTGAATCAGTTAATAAAGGTATAACATTGCTATTAATATTGCCATTTCAAATGCTACATTATCTATATAAATACTGTAATTGCATTGAAAATGTGATAAGAAAAATGTCTTGTATCTGGTCCATTTTCTTATATATGCAGTTACATTTAATCCAGTTGGCCAAAGTGAACTTGTAGCACTGTTGCACTCAACACCTCAACATATTTTCTAGTTAATTTCACCGGTCTCGCAGGTATGTTTTGTTGTATCCCAATAGACAATAAATATAGTTGCTCGTATCAGCAGCAGCATCCAGAAATGACTGTTGCAGTGATTAAGGTGTGGAAGGTCTTCATGTATCCTTGCCTGCCTATTTTACTTGTACGGCAGAATAAAAAGTGGTGGATTGTTTTCCTTGTTCACCTCTACTCCTTCATTACTAACAACTAGGGTTCGGATGTGTATGACATGTCATATTTTTTTCCTGACCTCCATTTTTGCCGTGAACACAAAATAAACATGAATTGCACATTTGTTGTCCTAATTTTGCATATAAAGTCATATTTTGGTCATTTTCATGGTCTTAGTCATATTTTGATCATACAGTGAACTTTCGATAAACCGGACTAAAGTGGGCGGGGGTCTGTCCGAATTATGAAATGTCCGGCTTATGGAGAGTAAATTAGGAAATTTCGTGTTTAAGCTGCAATAACAAAACGTATGAGGCAGAATATAATATTAACACTTACAACTGGAACAAAAAAGAATAACACTTCAGTTCTATATTGAAATTTCTGGTCAGAGTCTGAAATACACACTGTTAAATTATTAGTACAATATTATGATGAAGGGGCACTATGAACATATTTTTCTGAGAAGATTTAGGCCGAAAGAAACTGTAAATGGTCTTCTGTTGCTTTTGAATAATTAATGCTCTTGCAGTTCTGAAGTGGCCATAGATTGGCTGTAGATCTGGGTCTGGATCGCCAAGAATCTGTCCGAGTTATCCAAAGTCCGGCATACTGAGGTCCTAATTATCGAGAGCTTACTGTATTTGTAATTTAACATCATATTTCAGTTATAAATTTGGTAAAAGAGCACAATTATCCAGTATGTGCACTAAATTGTCGACTCTTTTAAACAAAAAAAAAGTGTTACGAATATTTTGGTTTTACTGTAACTGAAATGTGAAGGGACAATAACAAGTAACAGCACAATTACCTCTTCCTCCTTGTTGTTGACAACTTCCAATAGACATACGTAATTTTAAAATATTGTCATTAATCGTTTTAAATTGGAACCTTTATTTTTAGAAAATATGTTCTTTTATGAGGTCATATTTAGTATTTTTGGGTCATATTTAATCATTTAAAGGTCATATTTGCAGTCATATTTTTCACTTTTTAGGTCATAAACATTCTAAACCTACTAATAACCTGTAGTATTCCAGTGTATCAGCCGGAATTCTCAAGCTGAGACTTCTCTTATGTAGGGCAATGTTAGGGTATTCATTCTTCCTGCTTTTCCCGATGCTGTCCCGTTTTTTGGTAAAATGACCCACTGTCCAAAAGATTCTAAAGTTTTGAGAATATTATAGGAGAAAAATTCCTCTGACACTGGGATTTGAATCCAGTGGCAGGGATAGCCAAAGGTCCTGGGTTCAAATCCCAGTGTCAGAGGAATTTTTCTCCTATAATATTTTCTTGTAATGTCCAACAGAGGCAATAATATGTGGATCATGAATGCATATATCCATCTTGAATGTTGACTGTACAATAACAGCCCTGTCACAAAAATCACTAATTAGTGTGCCTTACAGTACTCCATATGACATAACTTGTCTGTCTGTGAGGTAGACATTAAGGGCATTTACTCATAGGAGAGAGGTTCCATCTGGCGCTGTGAAGCAAACTCTGACTTAGCTCAGTTGGTAGAGCAGTGGTACAAATAGCCAAAGGTCCTGGGTTGAAATCTCAGCATCAGAGGAATTTTTCTCCTATAACATTCTCATGTAATGTTCAAATGAGACAATCTGTGTTTTATGAATGCATATATATCATTCTGAAGTTTTATTGGGAATATGAAAAAATATGTCTAAGAATAAAAAAGTGGATCTTGATTAAAAACAAACATACATAAACACAATGTTTCAGTCCGCCCTCGGACCTTGTTAACGGTGATTGAAATTTAATATTTATTGTGATTAGTGCGTGATCTGATGCCTTAGGTAGGTCACTAACTCCCAATTAGAGATAAAAAGCAATAGAGAGCGACTGCAAACACTCATCAATGAAACTACTGGAATTGTTGCATATAAATATGGGTTTTTCCCCTGTATTTAAAAATAAGAATAAGAATAAGAATAAGCCCGTGTCATCCCTTTATGGGCAAGGGCCTCCTGCTGTGATGCAGGGTGAGCTCACTTTTGAACCTGCCAGGGGAGCTACTCCTGACAGATTGAACTTTCACTTCACTTGTCACGTCTGTTTGTTGAAGTATAGTGTCCGTTATTCATGTCCGGCGTGGAGTAGTCGTTTCTCTAACTCCTTCCATGTGCGTCGGCATTTTGCTACTCTGGACCACTGGCCACCCGCTATCTTCTTGAATAAATCAGCCCATCGTACCCTCGGCCTTCCGACGGATCTCCTGCCAGTCCTTGGGTCCCACATTGTGACTGTCTGTGTCCATTTTGCTTGGTCCATTCGGCAGAGGTGGCCGCCCCATTTCCATTTCAGTCGAAGTGCAGTCTCTATGATGTCTGTCATTCCTGTCTTACGTCTAACCTCTTCGCTTCTAATTCTGTCATGCAGGGAGATGTTTGTTCTTGTACGTTCCATTTTTCTCTGGCACCTCCTCAACAACGTTTTGTCGTTTTCAGTCATGGACCAAGTCTGACACCCATATAACAGTACAGGGTTGATGCAGCGTTCTAAGACGAGTCTTTTTGTTGCTAGTGTTTGTTGTTTGTCACCCAGTATAAATTTTAGGGCCCAGAATTTCCTCCATGCTTGCGCTATTCTGCTCTTGATTTCTTTCGTGCTGGTATTGTGGAAGGATACTGTTTGTCCAAGGTAGATGTATTCCTGTACATAGTCCAAGGGGTGGGCATCCACGATAACTGCTGCTTCCTGGTCGTTAGTCATTACTTTCGTCTTGCTGGGGTTCATGTTGAGACCTACTCTCTTGCTTGCCTCGTTTAGTTCCACCAGTTGTTTTCTGAGTTCTTCTGCTGATTTTGAGAATATTACAATATCATCTGCGAATCTTAAGTGCGTGAGGTTATGTCCATTTATGTTTATCCCTAGCTCATCCCATTCCAGTTCCTTAAACACTTCTTCTAACAGGCTGGTGAAGAGCTTGGGTGAAATTGGGTCGCCCTGTTTGACGCCTTTCTGGAGTGGAAATTCCTCTCCTTCTTTATCCATTCTGATTTTTGCTGTGGCATTTGCGTATAGCTTGTCCAGGATTCGGATGTATTTGAGCGGCACTCCTTGTTTATGTAGTCCTAGTAGTACTTGACCTTGGTCCACTGAGTCAAATGCCTTTGTGTAGTCTACAAAGGCTATGTACAGGCTTGTGTTGAACTCTTGTGCTTTTTCGAGTATTTGGTTCAATGTCTGTAAGTGGTCTGCTGTGCTGAATCCTGAGCGGAACCCTGCCTGCTCAGGGGGTTGACTCTCATCGAGTATTTTTGTCACTCTTCTGGTCATTATCTTACTAAATATTTTATATAGTGTGGGTGACAGACTTATGGGCCTATAGTTGTTAATGTTGTCCTTAGGGCCTTTCTTGTGGAGCAGTATAATTGTGCTGGTCTTCCATTCCTGAGGTATTACTTCCGTTCTTAAGATCTTGTTGAATAGTTCGGTGATGGGTTTAGCTAATTCTTCCTCAGCTAGTTTTAGACACTCATTTGTCAAACCGTCATCTCCTGGCATTTTATCATTCTTTAGTTCACGTATGGTCTTTTGTATCTCGCTCGTCATCATAGGTGGTACTTCTTCGTCCCTGAGGTTGTTGCTGTCTTTGTTCCATTCACCAGTGGTTAATGCTCTGTCTTTGGAGTATAGGTTCCTGTAAAAGTCTGTCGCTGCTTTCATTATTTCTGTCCTTACTGCAGTCCTTCTTCCTGTTGTATCCTTTATACCCAGCATCCATTGCTTCCCTTTCCTCATCTCCTTCTTTGCTTTCCGGATTGATGATGTACTTTCGATAATTTCTGCTACTTTATTCCTATTGTATGACCTTAAATCTTTCCTTATCTCTCTTTTTGTTACTCTGTTTAGTTCTGCGTATTCTAATCTATTTTGCTCAGATTCGTCCCTCGTCGTGTGCCTTTCTTCTCTTTGTTTGAGTAGGCTCAGCGTTTTTTCCGTCAGTTTGGTCCTGTTTTTAGTGCTTGTTGGGGGGTGAGTTGTTTGCTTGGCTGCTGCTACGATGGTGCTTTCTAATCTGTTGTATTTCTCCTGGATGCTCACTGCTTCTTCCTCTGGGTTTGCAGCTAGGCGTTTCTTAAGCTCTTCTTTATACATCTCCACTGCTATGTTGCTGTGTGTTAGTGGCCGGGGTTTCACAAACCATCTCCTCTTCTTTTGTATCATTGTTTTGATCCTTATTAGCCTGTGGTCTGAGTCAAAGTTCACGTTGTCACACACTTGGTAGTTTGAGATTATTCTCATGTTGTCACACAGAATGTAGTCTATTTCGTTTTTTGTCCTTCTGTTCGGGCCTCTCCATGTCCACCTGTTGGATGGTGACTTTTTGAAGAAAGTGTTAACTATTTTCAGATTTTGACCTTGAGCGAATTGTATTAGCCTTTCTCCTCTTTCGTTTCTTTCGTCAAGGCCATATGGTCCCACTCCTGGTTCCTGTATGTTTGTCTTTGCTCCCTCCTTACTGTTGAAGTCTCCCATTACTACATTTATCTGCGATCTGTACTTGTTTATAGTTTCGTCTAACTTGTCATAGAATTCTTCTACGGCTTCTTCCGGGTAGTTTTGAGTTGGGGCGTATACTTGCACTATGGTCATTTTTGTTCTGTTCAGCATTAATGTTAGGACAGCAATTCGGTCTGTTATGCCTGTTATTTCGTGTATATTGTGTCTTAGGTTTCTATGTATTAGGAATCCTACTCCTCTCTGACCTTTGTCTTCTCCTATGTAACTAAAGATATTCCCATTTGTAAGTTCTATTATTGCCTCCCCATGTTTCCTTATTTCACTTAGGCCTAGGATGTCAAACTCTACTTCTTTTAGTGCTTGTTCAAGTTCTAGTTCTTTCTCTTCTGTTCTGAGCGTTCTTACATTGAGGGATCCGATTATTAGTCCTGTCTTTCGGTTGCTGTGGTTTAGATTATTTTCCTTTTTGTGTCTGGCTTCTGTTGCTTTTTCTAATTCCCTGTATCCGCTGAGGCAACTTCCCATTTTTCCCAGTTACCATTTATCTGTATTTTTTTGATATCCCACTTTCACGTCGTTCCCTTTCTAGAAGGGATAAATTATTGGAGCAACAAAAGTCAAAGAAAGCTGTTCCTTTGGCATCATTTATGGGGCTGCCCCAAGAGTAGTGTTTAGCATTAATGTCTTAAAGAATAAGTAAATGTTTATCATACAGGTCCTTACAATTAACTTCTAAGTAATCCAGTTCCACCTTAAAATCACAATCTGGAGCACAGTAGATATTACAAATGTACACATCTTGGTCGGAGCTCCATTATCCCTATCTGCTGCATCATGGTGGTGTCGAAGAAGGGGTTGGCAGGTTTTCGGCAAGTCCAGGCCTTTATCCCCGTTGATGTTCTGGGGTCTTCTCGCTATTTAAATCGCATCTTTCACCCTTCTTGGCCACCATCTTTCTTCTCTACTTATGAGGCAGCAACATGGCTGTAGAAACGTTGGCCTCTCAACACTCGATGCGGCGCTACCCAGACAGCCTAGACTGTGTAGTTCTACAATTGCATACTATTTCAGAATTAATTTAACTATTCAGTTATGGCCTATGGGTAATTTTATCATTACAAAATGACAGCCAAATTTTGTGCACTCAAGTGCTATTTCCCTGATAATTTTCATAAATACCAATATTTCTGAGTGTTTCTTTTTCCTATTTGTTTGTAAATATCATATGAACAACATAATGTAGAATCTTTGGTTTATCTGCAGTACAAATATTTTTTAAAAAATAATTCATCACTTGTTAATATTTTTACATTAGAAATATTAAAAAAAACTATTAAAGTTACATCAATGATTCTAGATAGTGCTGTTCACTAATATCAAATACGGATACTTGCGTGCAAAATTTCACTGCACAAAATTTGGCTGCCATTTTGTTAAATTAATTCTGAAAATAGTATGCAATTGTTGAGCATGCCAGATTACAAGGCTACAGAACAATTCATTGCTGAGAAAAAAATAATTAACTTCATCTATTTTTCAGCATAGAAAGCTGTATGTTCACCCTTAAAGTTGACATGGATAATATTTTTAAATAAAAAGCTTTAAGTAACTTAAGAAACAGATTGTGAAACGTAATATCAGTGTCTTCCGCAGAATGTGAAAGGGATTTTAGGGTCATTTCATGAATAACAATCTCACTATCCTACTAAACTACAGAATCAGATGAATTAACATTAATTTGAACATTAATGGGCGACGTCTAAAAGATATTCCTGCCGAAAGATTTGCAGCAGAGTGGATAACAGGTGGACTTCATTCTTAAAAACACACACCTCACAGGAAAGAGTGTTCCAGGATTTCATCACATCAAAGAAAACTGTTCCTGTAAATTCGGTGAGTGCCTTCTTATTATTAATATTATTTATATCCGTTCAAAAAGTTTTCTTTTCAGCTGTCTGGTAGTACTGCAGTCAATCCTCGATATAATGCCACCATCCATTCTCTAACATTTAGTGGCACTAAAGTGAAATTGAATTTTTAAAATAAAAACGGCATAATACAGTGCAGTATTAATTTATTGTACTGTAATATGAATTAAAACTTTAATAAAATACACAAAATACAATATTGTACAGTAACTAAATTTATTGCAGTATAGGGCTATGTCCAGTGCTACAGTAATAATAATAATAATAATAATAATAATAATAATAATAATAATAAATCTTTATTTAATCTGGCAGAGTTAATGCCTTAAGGCACAGACAGAAAAAAGGAACAAACAAATATGTTATTTTTATAAGTAGTAAGAATACATTAATTATATACAGTAGATAACTGAGTCTATGTTACATGAAATGAAACTATTTTAGCAAAGTATGTTACACTAGAAAAATAAGTAACTTAGCTTAGATCTACAGCAGCGTTTCTCAACCTTTTTGAACCCGAGGACCTCTAAAATGCCTAAAAAATTTTACAGACCCCTAACTTTACATCCCATTTTTAAAAGAAGGCCTATATTGTTAATATTTGGGGTATTAATTATAGGTCATTATAACGAAATATGTGAAAAAATTTTACTTCTTTACTTTCCACTTGCTTTAATTATGTCTGCGGACATCTGCACCATCTATGGTCCGCGGACCATAGGTTGAGAAACGCTGATCTACAGTATACAAGAAACAACAAATGAAGATTGTAACCCAAATAGCTGCTAAGTGCCATTTTTGTAAAAAATTAGTTTTTGCATCAAAACTCATCTAGGCCTATATGTCATTGCCAATTGACCCAAGACAAGGCTATGTGCCACAGTATTTAGTTTAGTTCAAACATTGATCACAAGGTGGAAGCTCTGCTATGTCCCTCATGCATTTAGGAATACGTTTTTTACTGTAACTCCTAAACAACTTTTTGGCACTTAGCAGGTATTTGGGTTACACTCTTCAAATGCTTTATTCCTTAAAAAGTTAGCGTTTTTTTGAAGAGATATTTGTTTACCTAGTTTTAAATGTTGACAGTGTACAACAGGCCCTGATGCTGGAGGGAAGAAGATTCCAGGAACGTGCAGAAGTTACAGTAAAAGACCTGGAATATATGGATGTTCTATGGAAAAGGTTGAAAATCATGTGGGGACAAGTAAGTAACTTATTAACTGTAGTACAGAGTTTAACACCTGAATGGACACTGGACTAAAAGAAGTGAACGTTTTTAATGTCTCATTGTATGAAGGGCTCTTTCTACCTGCACCACCCTCATGCAGGTTGTTTGTCCAACTTCTTAACATAGCTTCCTCATTCCACATTTTACAGTTAGTGGCAGGGGAACACTCATTTCTTGGAAATACAGTACAGTATAAAAAATGTTATCACTGAGTTGGTTGAAATATATTTGATTTTAATACGAGGTGTGTCCAGAAAGTAAGTTTCCCTGGGACTGTTTACAGAAACAAAACACACTTTCATGAAAATATTTATTGCAACAGATACAGCAAGTGTTCAGCTATTTTTCAACATATTCGCCACCGAAATTGATATATTTTACATACAGTTGACCAACTTTTTAATGCTTCTGTTGTAGAAATCTGCTGCTTGCTATTTGAACCACAGTGTGACAACCATTTCCTCTTCTCTATCGTTCCCCATCATTTCTTGAGGTGTAGGGAAAGATGGAAGTCATTGGGAGCGAGGTCCGGGCTGTTGGGTCGATGTTTAAACTCTTCCCAGCCGAACTTCTGTGGGAGAATTGCTGGGAGGTGATTAAAAATCCACTCTACAGCCCAAATCTCATTCCCAATTATTTTCATCTTTTCCTACACCTCAAGAAATGACAGAGAATGAAAGAGGCAGAGTTGATTGTTACGCAGTTGTTCAAATCCCAGGCGGCAGTCTTCTATGACACAAGCATTAAAAAGTTGGTCACACAATATGGCAAATATCTTAATTCTGTTGGCGAATATGTTGAAAAATAGTTGAACACTTGCTGCATCTGTTGCAATAAATATTATATGTTCTGTTTTTGTAAACGGCCCCAGAGAAAATTACTTTCTGGACCCGCCTCGTACTTTAAAGACTTTAATATCGACAAGCCGGAGTTACCGCATTTTAGATTCATTTACAGTATAGTAAATAAATTCGGCGTGGAGTGCTCTGTTTACTGTAGATAGGCCTTCCCATGATAACCATTCACATGAGATAACCAATAATGACCTCATGCGCAACCTTAGCGTCCGAGTGACTAATAAACCGTAACCATATAAACAAAAGGAGAAAACAAAACATCATAGTTCAGTATACCCAGAAGAAGGCCACAACATGAGAGGCAAAACATTGGTTTTAGACAAGATGACACGGCGCCACCGAGACAGTCAATGTTATTATTATATCTAACTACATCTAACCCATGTGTTGTGTGTGTGTGTGTATGTATGTATGTATGTAATGCATGTATGTGTATATATGTATATATATATATATATATATAGGGGTACGCCGTAGCGTAGTGGTCGAGGCGCTGCGCTACAAACCGGAAGATCGCGGGTTCGATCCCCGATGAGGTCGTTGGAGTTTTTCAATTGGCCTAATCCTTCTGGTGGCACTATGGCCCTGGGGTTGACTCAACCTCTAACGGAAATGAGTACCAGGAGCAATCCTGGGGGTAAAGGCGGCCGGTGCGTAAGGCTGACAACCTTACCACCTTCATGTGCCGATGTCTAAAAATCTGGGAGCCTCAACCTCCTGGAACCCTCTGGGCCTCCATGGCCTGTAATAGGGAACACTTTACTTTATATATATATATATGTATATAGCTATACTGATCATTCACACACACATAGACAGTTTCTGAAAATAGCACTCCAGGAACTCAAAACCGAAAAACGCGACTTCGAATTTCAGGGTCGAACACAACATTTATAGTAGGTCTACCTGAGACATGGGTAGAAGGGGGGGAAAGAGAGATTGCTTGATAAAGGGACATGACCTTCGGTTAAAGCTGTGTATGGATGTAATTAATTATGTTGATGGGTTATCTTTGTCTACAGCTGATAGGCGTATTCATATTATTTTACACAGGAAATGTCAGGCTTAGCCTACTTCCTGTTTTCAGTAAGCAGATTGGTACCATGGGGATATCACATATATTTACAGCCTTCATGTTTATGTGGTGTAGTGCTAATGCACAGGTAATAAGTTTTGCATATTTTTATTCTGGTTAAATAATGTTAAATACCTCTTTATTGCTATGACGACCGGGAAAAAAATGTACCATAGCTATAAAGTAGGACACAGGTCCAATTTCTGGGGGGGCAGATAAAATATTTTCTGTTATAAATTGAAATAGTTACTTTAAATTAAATGTTAATTTAAGTTAACTTGTTTTAGTTCATAACTAACAAGAGCACCAAATGTTGGTTGTGAGAAAATTTAAACGGAAATTTCAACCCCTGTTGCACCCAACGAAAGAGTCAGACCTGAAAAGAAAATGCTTTTCCTGTTATTAAAAAGACTCTTAATTCAAACATTTCGGTGTAAACACCTTGTATAATTTTTGTTGCTTGAGTGTTTATCCTCAGAGCACATATAAACGTTCTGTCCCTGACGTGTTGGGATTATGAAACGTATGATGAAAGGATATACTTTCCAGACTTCATTTTAATACTTGCGTAAGTTTCATGTTACCTATACATATTTTTTTATAAATAAAGCAAAATTTATTTTTCTCAAAGATTACTAGATACAATGAAAATCAATATACCTAGTATAACAGTCCTTATAAGCAATCTAAGTTTGACAGTCATGCTATGATTAAATAGAGCACATCATGAAGTATATACAAATACAATATTATATACATTGAGTGTAATTTGAAGAGAAAAAGACATTGCGAAGTTTACTTAAAGTGAGGGTTTCAGAAATGAAGAGTTATGTCACTTTTGCAGTATTATATCTTATAAGTTATTATCTGAGGAAACCAAAGAAAAAGCGAAATTAAAGTGTGCTGATAAATGTAATTTACTTGGAAACTTGTTAGGTGTTTCTATACTCAAGTTCCAAAATCGATTTTTGTCCGCTTCCCCCCCCCCCCCAAATTTTGACCACTATGAGTCGTCTGGTCTCGATGGACGTTTGCTGTCCAAGAGTGGATGGCTGTATACAAAGGTCTATTGCATAATTGATATCGTTCAACATACTCTATAAAACGATATGTTAAAACTTTTGGGAGACATTTCATCACTTGTAGAAGATGATTCATTATATGAGCATGTGTCCGGAAATGCAGTATTAGAAATATTTTCTACCACTCTGCTTACATTGTGGAGTTAATCAGTGGTGGCTCCTGTATAGAATCACATGAGCATGTGACTTCCGTAATAATTCTCATTTTACCTCAGTTTCTCAGTATTATTGATTAAATAGTAATTACCAGGGCCCGGATTCTAATGACATGTCATCTTTTTATTGATGCTGCATAGACATTGTCAATTTGTGGATAAATTCTAATCATGGCCTCTAGATTATAGAAATGCATTTTTATGAGGTCATTTTTTCTCATTATTTGCAATTTTCTATTATTGGGGCATTTATTTCAATTTTAGATCGTTGTTTTGTCATTTTTGTGTCATTTGCTTCCTTATTTAGTCATTTTCATGCATTTACATTGAGTGTATTAACTTTATTTTTCGTCGCTAGCAGTGCTGCCTTTGAAGTGTGTTTGTTTAATGCAAGAAGGAAAAATTGGGCGTTAAAGTGTTGACATGTCTCAATCGGAAGTCAGAACCAAAGAAACGCCAAAATTTTATATTATATTACTATTGTTATTAGATTGACTTGGCACCAGAGTCTGCCACCTGCTTGGATTTGAGAGTGCAAACTACTGTTTACCCTCAATAAACAATAATATAGTCCGGCAGACCAAAAAAGGATGTACCGAATTTTGACTCACCAGTGCCTCAGTGCCAGTATAAAGTTCCGTGAGAAAAGAACATTCACAACATTACAGTTATTTATAGCTTTTACAATTGTGTACAAACTAGTCTATAACTTTGTGTGTACAATAATAATTTTTTATAAATATAATATCAGTTTTTAGGTCATTTTTTATAGTTAAGTCATTTTCTTTAAAATTTAGGGTCATTTTATAGGTCATTTTTCAAACAATTTTAGGTCATCAGAATCCGGGCCCTGGTAATTACTCTATTCATTAATACTGCAGTACAACTTGGTGCTGGAATATGTCAAGGTTAGAGGAGTGTTTTACATCAGAGTTTTTGACATCAGTGATGTTTTCAGGAGCAGGGGATCATTGTGGACGGAGTTGTCCCTGATAAAGCAATCCTCGACAGTATTATCAACATTAAGAAGCTGAGAATGAAGAAAACTGACAAAACCACTTTCAAGATCAGTGCTAATGTTGAGATACTGGAGGATATGCCTGAGAGCTCCACGGTAAGCTAATGAATCAAAACAAAACTTATATGTATGTATGTATATATGTATGTTTATTCGTCCTTTGATCATTTTACATGATATAAATAAATAAATAAATAAAATTAGCCTGTAACATCCCAGTAAGGGCCAAGGCCTCCTGCAGTGCAGGGATAGCTAGAGGTGCTATTCCTAAGGAGGGTGCTAGGTTGTCTCACAGTTTTTTACATAGATCACTTTCGCACTATTCTTTTCTCACTTCACTGATTCCAGTTACGAGCTTTTTCCACTCCTGATGGTCTCGTACTCTCCTCGACCATTGATCGCCTGCCACTTTCTTGAATACGTCTGCCCACCTGGTTCTTTGCCTTCCTACGATTCGTTTTCCGACTCTCGGGTCCCACATGGTTGCTCTATAAGCCCATCTTGTACTGGCCATCCTTGCTACGTGTCCACCCCATTGCCATTTCAAACTGTCTGCCCTGAGAGTTACCTTGTACATGCCTGTTTTCTTCCTTATCACTTCATTTCTTATTCTACCCTTTGTGGACACGTCAAATTCTTACATGACTACATTAATTATTAAATAACTTAATTGCTAAAGTTTACAATGCTAGTTTTTAAATTAAAATTAAAATACTGATAATATTACCTAAGAGTTTAATTTAATATTTACAGGAGAGCTTAAAATTACTAACTTATTTTTATAACTAGGCCTAATAACATCATTAACTTACTTATTTCTAACAGTTTCAAAAAATTCATCTAAGCTATAAAAACAGTGCTCTATTATAAACATTTTGGGACAAGATTTGAATTTATGCAGTACAGAAATTTCCTTTAGATGTTGTGGTAGGCCATTATAAAGCTAGTGGCCTGTATAGATAAAACTCTTTTCAAACAAGCTTGTGTTATGGGGAATTATCCTAAGTTCCTCTCTGTTGATGGTATACATGTTTGAATTTGATTTGACAAATGTCACTATTTTGTAAATATAAATACAAGGCAGAGGCAATATATTTAAAATTGATTTAAATTTTGCTGTGATTTTTGCTTCCTTTAGTAACAATGGTAATCTCTTAACTAAGTCTACGCCAGCGTAAGCAACACCTTTAGCAAACCAGGTTTTATTCTGTCCTGACCTCAGGTCAATTAGTTAGCTGATGCTATTGAAATATTTCAGGTTGCCGTGCAGTTTTACAGTGGAAACATGAAAGGAGATTGGGAAGATATGAAAATAGAAATTCCAACACAAAGCTTCTGTGACTGGATGCAAGGTGACAAAGATTTCTGGCCAAAAATAGTAGACAAGAGCAGCTTACCTTCCAAGTGTCCACTCAAGAAGGTGAGAATATTTATTTATTTATGAGGCATGTCCACAAAGTAAGTTTCCCTGAGGCCGTTTACAGAAACGAACCACAATTTCAAGGAAAGATTTATTTCAACAGACACAGCCAGTGTTCAGCTATTTTTCAACATATTCACCACTGGAATTGAAACATTTGTCTTACCATGGCACCAACTTTTCAATACCTGTGTCGTAGAAGTCTGCCACGGGGTATTTGAACCACCGTGTAGGACAAACATCTCCGCCTCTTTGTCATTTCTTTAGGTGTAGGAAAAGATGGAAATGACTGGGAGCGAGGTCAGGGCTTTTGGGTGAATGTTTAAACACCTCCCAGACAAACTTCTGCAGGAAACTTGCTGGGAGGTGTTTAAACATCTACCCTATGGCCTGTACTTAGCATCCAGTGATTTTAATCTTCTCCTACACCTAAAGAAATGATAGAGAGGTGGAGATGTTTGTCACACAGTAGTTCAAATACCTGGCAGCAGACTTCTACGACACAATGAACTTTCGGGTTCCATAAAAAAATAATATTCCTTTAGCTTGCTTAGGAATTGTCTATTGTCACTGAGTAAGTAAGTAAGTAAGAAAGTAAGTAAGTAAGTAAGTAAGTAAGTACAGTAACTAGTCTGTAATAACTAGTAAGTACAATAACATGTATGCTTCATGTAGTATTATTGCATTTTGAAAATAGATTGCTTTCAAAAAGATGGATAATAGACATTAGTTTTTTCAACACAAACAACATCCAGAAATCAATATAATTATTCAAACATACAATAATGAAGTCATGCTATGAATTTAATAAAATACAGACAAAACTGGATGAAAGTCTATACAAAGGAACAAAGCTTCATGGGCGGCGATGCTTTATGGTTTTGGGCGGAAGGCATTTTAAAAGAGAAAATAAGTTAATGAAAAACCAACTGAAAGCAACTTAAATCATGCAAAGTAAAGTAAAGTGATCCCTATACAATACAGGTCATGGAGACTCAGAGGGTTCCAGGAGGTTGAGACTCCCAGATTTTGGACATTCGGCACGTGAAGGTGGTAAGGTTGTCAGCCTTTACCCCCAGGAGTGCTCCTGGCACTCATTTCTATTAGAGGCTGAGTCGACCCCAGGGTCATTGTGCCACCAGAAGGATTAGGCCAATTGAATCATCGGGAATCGAACCCACGACCTTCTGGTTTGTGGTGCAGCGCCTCAACCACTACGCTACAGCGTACCCCACTTAAATCATGCATTGGTGCATAAAAACAACATATACCTTGTATTTTGTTTTATGAATTCTGCCCTAATCTGCTCCAGAAACGATTTTTATTATTTAGCATGAAAATGTTTGTGTGGAAACGACACAAGTCTCACTGCGAGCACATTATAAGTTTGCATAGGCCTAGATTTTCAGTTGGATCAATATCTTGATCAAAATCAGAAGGCAGATCTGATCGTTGCTGGATATTGAATATTGTGATGGTAGATGATGGGCCTGACCACCGGCGTAGTCTTGTAGTTAGCATTGCTGACTACGGATCCGTCGGCCCGGGTTTCATCCCCAGTACCTCCTCCGATTTTTCTGACATAGGGAGGTCTGGTACGGGTGCACTCAGCCTTGTGATTCAAACTGAGGAGCTACTTGATAGAGAAGTAGCGGCTCCGGTCATGGAAACCACCATTAGTGGCCATGGGTGTTGGCATGCTCACCACATGCCCCCCAATCCTGCCATCTGCCTATAGGTAGATGACGCAGCGGTCAGGTGGTAGGCCTTGTCCCTTCGGGGATGTCGCGCCACGGAGTTGTTGTTTTTTTTCTTTCTTTTTTTAAATAATGGGTTTGCATTGAAATTACTCATTTCCATTCAGCTGGGTGCAATATTGCCTCACTTACGTTGCTCTCACTCTCACTAATGCTGCCAGTAGTGATCTTGGAAAACATCCCTTACTATCACTAAATGATAATTCTGACACTTCACTATCACTTTGAATAATTACCGTAATTCTTCAGTTTCAGAATCTGTAAAACTCTTGCCATTTTTCCAAAAATAAGGGGAAAACATGAAACAAAAAGAGCATGCCTTCACTAGATACGCACGTCCAGTGAAACCCTCTATTAAAATCATCCTGGACACATGTATAGTATCAGGGAATTCTCAAGTCAGAGTAGTTAAGAGAACATTCTCCTGCCATCATTTGAAGTTTTTGTGTACTTTGTGTATGAGAAGTCTGTTCGAAGAGAACTCATATATGGGGTTTCGCCTGCGAGGGAGAGTGCATGCATGCCATATAAGGGTTTCTGCCCACGAAGGGTTAAGGTTTTGTCAGGACATCAGGATCATAGTCTAAAAAAAAAGGATATTCCCAATAAAAAAAGGGACATCTAGTCACCTTATATTACAATCTAGTGATATTAAAAACAGAGACCACACACAGAATAGGAGGAACAGATCTTTACATAAAAAATACAGCGAAACCTCTGTATAACGATGATTGACATAACGATAAACCTGCATATAGCAATATTTTTGTTTGGTCCCAACAAATTTCTTAATTTAATAATGCTAAATGTAACTCACTATAATGATGAAGCTATTTTAGAAACACCTTTTTATAATGATATTTGGAGGTTGAATTTTTACTGTGAAACCAGTCACCAATATTGTTTTCTGGGTGCCTGATATGAAACCAGTCACCAATATTGTTTTCTGGGTGCCTGATATCTGTTGTATTTCTTAGATATTCCAGAAAAGAAAGGTTCATGAGGGGTGGGGAAATAGGATCACTGAGGCTAAAATCATCCCTTATCTGTGCATAAACATACTGTTAGTTAGGTTTTTACTTCAAAACCAATTAAAACGCCATAAGGACCAACTGTTTTAGTGTTGAATTTGCTTTTTTCTTCTTCTTCTTCCCTCTTCTCACCAACTACGAGTTTGAAATTTCTTACGATGGTTAGGCTCAAAGCGTTCCATGATCCGTGATGTTAAACCCATATGAATAGTAATTTTTTAGTGTGCAGGTGTAAAGTAGATACGGTTACAATTCAACGGAAGTCAGTAAGTTGAGTAACAAAATTAACGTTCTACTTCTTCGCATGTCCATTCCATGAATTATCCTGTAGATTACACAGTTTTCTGCATGCAGTCTTTTTAATATGTCACAACCCTTCAATATAACAATAACCCTCATATAACATCTACTAGGGCCCACAAATATCATTGTACGAAGATTTGACTGTAGTAGTTATTGAAGAACATAAAATAAATTATTAAAAAATTGACAAGGAGCTTATTTCAATTGCCACTTATGTGTATCGTTCATGTTCTTTTTCAGGGCATGTATCGTGTAGATGGAGCAACTTTAAATTTCAGCTTTGTACCTCCAGACATGAAACCTTTCTGTTACAGGGTAGTTCTAACAATTGCTGACAGCAATAGTATACCTATTTATGGGTTTAACGTTTATGGGAAAATTGTAGCTACAAATGAAGGAGGGAGTGCAAAATGCTATGATGACCTGTGAAATAAAGTATTTGCCTTGTTGTAACCTCTGATATCTCCCTTTTACTTTTGTTAAGTTTTTTATTCATGTTAGAATTGAGATTGTACGATTTAAGTGTTATCTAATTGGAATCTATTTTAAGGAAATATACGCTTTTTAAAACAATAAAACAAATAGCCTGCAAACAACTAAAGGGTGACCGACGGGAACCGGACGTTTTTTAAATGAATAGTACTCACTTGTTTTTGTACCAAGAAGCTATTTTATAACACAATAATATTTGGAATTACATGCCATTTGAAATGCATCTTATGAATGGAAGATAATGTCAGACAGGTGGTGTCCACTTGCTTGAATGCAGGATTCAAGTCAAGACGACATCTACACAACAATGAAAATGTGTTTTTTTAGCAAGATGGTGCCACCCCGCATACTGCACGTGCTTCAATGGACTTGGTTCGTCACATGTTTCCTGGAAGGGTTATTTTATGTTTCGGCGATATCCCCTGGCCTCCGAGGTCCCCTGATTTAAGCACTTGCGACTTTTTTTTTTTTTTTTTTGTGAGGATTTCTGAAATCACGTGTCTATTCTCATAGACCACGCATCTTGGCCGATTTGAAGGAGGCAATCAGGCCGGAAGTGGCAGTAATTGATCGCGAGATGTTGGACCACTTACACACGGCTTTTCTGCAAAGGATTGAATCCTGCATTCAAGCAAGTGAACACCGCCTGTCTGACATTATCTTCCATTTATAAGATGCATTTCAAATGGCATGTAATTCCAAATATTATTGTGTAATAAAATAGCTTCTTGGTACAAAACAAGCGAGTACTGTTCATTTAAAAAATGTCCGGTTCCCGTCGGTCACCCTTTATTTTAGCAATCAATAAAAAAAAATTTATTGTTTTTGTTTTCCCTTTGGAGTCCATTAACCAATATTTCATACTCATACTGAAGTGTGAAACATGTTTTACTGCTTAAAAGAGAAAGTTAGAGAATGCCATCCCCTCGAACAAGTCGTCCTATGAGCTGGGAACACTACCCTTACTTCTAATACAACACAATACAGTTGAGTTACAAACTCAATTCTTAAAAACAAAATTTTGAATGACGTGCAATACTTGGAAATAAAGCTTCAAAAAGCAAAATGTGATAACATAAACCGAATCTTTGATCACAATAAACACCATTTTTTTCAATGTATGAGTATTAATCTGTATGGGACTTCATAAAAGTGATAACATTACCCAACTGATAACATTATCCACGATTACATTAAGCAGCGTTCACTTTATCAGGAATTGAATAAAAATTATTCTAATCATCATTCAAATGATTTAATGCTACAAGAAGCATGAAGTAATGAAGTTCTCGACTTATCATGCAGTCATATCACTTTGATTAACTTTGTTAATGCGGCATAGGTTTTGCAGGCAAAAAGAAAAGGCGTATGTGAAAGCACAGAGCAGTATTACAATGTTGTCAGATTGACATTTTTGAACACACCATTGTATTTTACTGTTCTTTACTCTGTCAACGCTTGTAGTAGAATGCCATTATCGCAACCGCTGACAGCGATGCAAGAAACTAACTCCTATTTATGTGTGGATCCCTGGATGGGTAAACTACACCCATTGCAGGAACCAATAGGCTAGATCTTGTAACATACGGTAGACATTGCCGAGATGAACTTGATGATTTGAGTTATCAATTGAGTCAGTCTTTAGTTCTTAGATAGCGATTCGAGTTTCCACATCTCACATCGCGAGATATTCTCTGATCCTACATTCATACAAGAACTTTTTCATTCAATTCTTTATGTTACCGGAGAACAGATTACAGTCAACTCCCGAATATCCTGGTGTGGATCACCCGGTTTGCGGATTAACCGTTGAGCTATACCTTAAAAATCTTTAAAAAATATTCACTTAGTTCCTTTAGTGATAAGTTCATGCTACGCAGGCTCCGTTCCGATATTCACAAGAATGAAAATGCGGTCAAAAAACAAAAAGTGTTAACAGACTATTTCAGCAAAGTGTAAAAATTCCTTGAAAGTCCCAAAACCAAGCTGTTAATACAGTAGTCTTGGTGTTTTATTGTTGTGCTGAAACAGTTTGTGACCTCTGTTGGTGAATGATTCTAGCACTGCAAGACCTATGTAAGTTTTAAATAATTTTTCAATCACAGTATATTTAGGTATAAATTTGTTTTAACCATGTTTTCGTTTATCCGTGAGGTGGCTACTACCAATTTTCCTGGATAATCGGGAGTTAACTGTACTTGATTCTTAAAATCATCAGATTTTGCCCATCACTAATGTATATGTGTATTAAATGACCATCCTTTTGCCATGACACATTTGGGATTCACACTGAGGCAGATAGACAACAAAGTGTGGCACATTTTTGAGTTATGCACTACTTAGTAGGCCAGGTAAGGTGTAACTGGAGGAAGTATAAGGTTCGAAGAGGTGGTTGTGTGTAGTGTAATGTGATGTGTGAATGATGGTGAGGGGAGGAAGGGTAGTGGAGAAACCCAGTGTCAACATTAGCCTACTCTTGTTGAAAGACACCAGAGGGACTGGCAGACTTAACATCCTCATGCAATATATGATTCACTATCAACAGTGACATACAGGGTGATAATAAATAACACCGAAATATTTTACCTGTATATAGAGGGGACTTAGACAAGCAAATTTTATTAGGAGATTTTTTGCTCTATGACGTAAAATGTGTATGCTACAGGACATCAAATTAATTATAATTTGGTGCTCATAAATCAATAATTTCACAAAATAGGGTTAAAATGTTAATTAAATTGACTTCATGTCTTCCTAATGATCGATAGAAATCTGACTCTTAATCAATCGTCAACAGCTATATCATAATTTAGTGTTTCCATAATCTGCAAAATTCACAGACTAATCACATGACTGGTCGCCACTGCGTTAGTCTTTTTTTTTTATTCATAACTACTGGCTACAGTGTTAACAGCAATGTTCCTTTATTTTGCATTTTTTTCTAACATTAGAAGTCAGTGATGGCCATGCTCTGGGAGATGTTATGCTGTAACAGGAAAAATTGAATCCATAGAGCAAAAATCTCCTAATTAAAGTTGCTTGTCCAAGTCCCCTCTGTACACAGAGGGTGTTATTTATTAACACCCTGTATATAAATTTAATTTACTACGTGAGTTGACATAAACACACTTTAATGCTTCACTTACCATATTTTAGTATGATGCGTTTCAAGGAGCCTCCTCCCCATTTTCAAACACTCTGTCAACTCTTTGAAAATGGGGAAGAGGCTCCTTGAAACATGTCATACTAAAATATGGTAAGTGAAGCATTAAAGTGTGTTTATGTCAACTCATATAGTAAACTAAATTTATAATAGTTGCTTCACTGTGTAAAGTTCCACAAAGTCTTTAGTGACATATATTTGCACATCTCAAGCACTGCTGAAAGGTTTGGCATTGAACCCAGGTATATTTGGTGCAGCCCTTAGAGTGAGATTAAAAAAAAATCCACCCATACCGGAAATCAAACCTGGGCCACCAAGGAAGGCATGTGTGCTGCCAACTGCATTATGGCAGCGATCAGAACTATAATGTAGATTTTAAAATATAACTAGGCTTTTCTTCTGGAGAACACTTTGTGAAATGATTATTTAAGTGGTTTTGATATTATGAAATATTCATACGTTTTAGGAACATTTGTAATTATTTAGTTCAAACTGAAAGTGCTTTACAGAATTTATAATGTAATTTGTGAGTACTGATACTTAAATTATGTATATGAAGTGTCACATCTCGCATGCAGTTTCATTTTTAAAATACCATAATAATCATCATCATCATCATCACAGGCACTACAGCCCTGGGTGGCCCTGGCCTCCACAAGCAGACTCCGCCATCTATTTCGATCCTTTGCCATAGTTTTTAACACCAAGATTTCTCATGTCCTTATGGACACCGTCAATCCATCTCGTTTTAGGTCTTCCTGCATTTCTTTTTTCACTAGGTGTTTCATGTAGAACTTTTTTATTATTTCATCATCCTTCCGCCTCATCACATGACCAGCCCATCTCAGTCTGGATATTTTAATTGTTCTTACTGCTCGTTGTTGGTTCTGCTTCTCCATGGATCCCCTTCTCGAATGCCACCATAAATTCTTCGCAGTATTCTTCTTTCGAAGACTCCAAGTGTCCATTCATCGGTCTTTGTCAATGCCCAAGTCTCAGCAGCATACGTCAGTACGGGTCTTACCAGAGTCTTATGCAGCTTAATTTTGGTATTTCTTTTAATGATTGAAGATCTAAAATACTCTCTTAATCGAAAATAACTCCTATTGGCCAGTAGCATTCTTTTATTGATTTCATCTCTAAGTTGGTTATTTGAGGTTATTATTTGGAAAATACTGGTATGTGCAAATATACAGGTAGGGGGGAAAAAAGGCGGGGACAACTCTTGTAGCTGTTTTCAGAGCCTTGTTCACACCATTGTCCATGTGTATTCCTTAGACCTGTGTAGTTGGACCTTTTTTTTTTTTAAGTAGGCCTATATCATAGAAATATTTATTGTTACAGCTTGTGGATCTACTCACATTTGAGTTTAGTAAACAAATGTGGGCTATTATTTGGCAAAAAATATAAATATATTTATCTGGAAGGTGCATCTTGTCTTCCTCTATCAAAACCAAAATATACGTCAATAAAATAAAAAATAATTAAGATCAAATAGGCTACATACTCTGCTATCCTGTGAATGCCGCTAGGCATGTGCAGTGGCTTGTATCAGCAACTTAGATATTTTAGTCGATTCGCTTTATTTTACTCCTACCTGCACGTAAATATGTTGTGAAATATAAAATATATGTAGTTTCTCAAATTAAAAGCATTTATTTATGATTATGATTAACAATCATGCATTACACTTTGTCAGGAGAGTGAAATTCTCTGGGGTCATTGGCACCTGTCAGAAAGAGTGTTCATATGTGCAGGAAATTACCTGAAGTCACATGGGTGGCACAGTTAATATCGTGCTGGCTTTCTGCGCCGAAGATTTTGTTCAATCCTGCCAAGGTCAATGGCATTTATATGTGTACATAAATATGACAGGTCCATGTCAGTAGACATGACAGGCATGTAAAAGAACTCCTGGGGGACAAAATTTTGCCACACTGGTGACTGTCATAGGCCTAAGTTGCAGTACATCCCCATTGTTAAATAACCACATACCAACCAACCTATGTGACATGAAATAGCGAGGGTTGATGTCTGTTGGGTGATGACATAAACACAATCGAGAGAAATTCAGAAAGTCTTTTCGATGCCAACAGGAATGTTGGATTGGAAATTAATACAGGAAAAACTTAGTATATGGTCATGAAACATCAAAATAATGCAGTAGGCCTACAAAATATTAGAATAGCTGGTAAATTGTTCAAACAAGTGGAGAAATTCAAATATCTTGGAGCAATAAATGCAGATACAAATAATTTAAGGTAGAAGTTAAGTGCTTACTAAAATCAGGAAATGCTTGTTTTTATGCAGTTCAGAAACTCTTATCTTCTTGTCTTCTGTCTAGAAATATAAAAATAAAAATTTATAAGACTATTATCCTGCTGGTTGTATTATATGGGTGTGAGACATGGTTGATTACTCTTCGGGAAGAACATAACATGAGTGTCCGAAAACAGAGTGCTTAGGAAAATATTTGTGCCTAAGAGAGATGAAAATGACTGGAGAAAACTGTATAATGGCAAGCTTCATAACCTGTACCCTTCACCAGATATAGTAAGGGTAATTAAACCATGGAGGATGAAATGGGTTGGACATATTGTGTGCATGGGGGAGGGAAGACATCTCACAAGAGACCCGAGACCCGAAGTTAAAAGACCTTTTGCTAAACCTAGATGTAGCTGGGAGGACAACATTAGGATAGATTTAAGGGAAGTAGGATTTGTGAGGACCCCCTAGGGATTGCAAGACCTTGATGTTGATGGGGGCACTTGCGAGTCACAACAATCCTTTGGGCTATGCCAGTGGTAGCATAGCTACTGGTAGGACCTCCCAAGCTGAACAGGCCAAAGGTGAGCGACCAGACAAAGAAGCAATCCAGAAGAGGACATCAAGCAGCTTTAATGGTGGTTGAGGAACCTGTTTACCAACAGCAAACCAGGTGGAAGAGGTGACCAAATAAGGGCAGAGGGGGCTCGTGAGGTATGTTGAAACCAACCCTTCTAGGGGAGGAAACCCCAAAATCAAATCTAGGGGACTGTGCTTATCACCCCCATCCCTGAAAAATATTGCATTTATTATTATTATCATTATCATCATCATCATCTTCATCATTATGAGATGTGTTTAACATGCGTCTCTAGCGTTGGATTCTGAAACTATTTCAGACTGTACATCTGTGCTTAGTGCAAGTTATACAAATCAGTGTAGCCAATGTTGTCAGTATGTGGGGAAATTTGTATTTGTGATGGTTTCGTGATCGATTTAGTTCTGATTGTACGTATAATTATGCAGAATGCAGATATTTGTAGGCTGTGGGGATGGAACGTGCTCGTTTCCTTAATTTTACATATTTTATGATCATTTGATTTTTAAGGGCTGCAGTAGCTAATGTATGTTGCTTATTTACTTGTTCTGTGAGCTACAGTGTGAGGGGGTTATCTAATCCAGTTCTAAGGTATCAAGGCTCAGTAACTGGACAGGGGGAAACCAGATCTCTGTGTTGGACCATAAATGCGAGTTTAGCCTGACCGCTCCCTCCATGTTAACTTCAGAAACGTATGGGCAGTGTTGATCATAATGTCTAATGAGACGAGATCAAATTCTGCTCTTTTTAAAAGGGCTGAACAATTAAAACGGTGGGAAGAATCTGAAACGAACAGTGAAGGTGTAGTGCCCAACAGTAGGACTAGGAAAATCCAGTTTCATGCAGAATGTGTGTTTTTAGCAGCATGTGCAGCGGGCGACAAGGAAGAAGTATTACGGTTACTCGAAATGGGGGCTGACATTGACACTGCTAACGTCGATGGACTGACAGCACTTCATCAGGTAAAAAAGATTGTTGTTTATAATTTTTGTGAAGTAGATGTTTCAGTTCCGTTGCCATTAAGCCTCCTGGAGTGCATAGTGACAATAAAATTGACGAATTTAGAAGTGGGACGTACCCATAAACCCACAAGATGGCCGTCATTTTTTTCGCCAGCTGTCTTTTTAAAACAGTTTTTTCCCTAGAATCATTTCAAGTAAAGGTGAGACCTTTCTGGCTTTCGGTAGAATGAAATTTCATGATCAAAAACGTATACAATACCGGTTATGAGCCCACTTAAATAGGTTATATTCACGGTTTCAAATTGTGGTGATGTAACTGGTGTAAACAAATAGACCTTCCTGCTATATTTATGCCTGTCATTCCGTTTATTAACGATATAACTGATAATCTGTATGGCAGATTTGTTGCCGCCGTAAAATGCACAATTTTGTCAGAATGTGTTTGCAGATTCTTGTGAACAAGAATTAAATAGCCTACATGACATGACAAACTTAGCATTGCCAATGTAACTCGACTCGTGCATGTTAATTTAGAAAGTGCAGCAATTTAAACGTCTGATGTTACCTAGCCAACTAAAATAATGGAATTAAAACAATATGATTGTTCTAAAAGCTTGCACTGAAGATAGCCATGTGCTTGACTTGCAGCTGTCAGGTAGTAAAGAATATGGCGATGCAGTGTGTACATGATAATCTTGTACTGGTATCATTGGTTTTGAAGTTTCATTATGTGTATCAAACAGTGGAGAGCATTCTGTAATGAACCTTACAGATTTCCCCATTTGCTACAGCTTCTTACATTTTCTGTTACGGTACTTTGGTCATTGAACTTGATTGGTGAAATGGAAGAATCTGCTACACCTTGGCCCTCACTCCACTCTCCGCTGTGCGTTGCCATGACGATTGCCCGCTTCCCCTGGCCTTCAGCCTTTCCACTTGCAAGCTGCTCAATACCGGTAATGCAGCTCACTTGCCGCATGATATACTGCTCTGTGCGCTATTAGTTGTACCAGTATTTAAAATGACCCTTGCACTAAAGTAGCTGTCTTCAGAGCCAACATAAAGCCTATTTTACAATTTAAAAATAAAAATCTTGCACCAAAACTGCTATTTCTCATGTATTAAAGTTCTCTAAAATTTAGATAGATGAATTTTCCCTTCACCGCTCAGCAGTCACTCGTGGCGTAGTGGTTAAGGCTGTTAGCTGCGATGGTAGTCGTCCCGGGTTCGTATACCGTTTGATGGATAAAGTTTACGGTGGTGTAATCCCACTGTAGGGTATCCCAGCTCACTCTGTACAGGTCTTCGTGCACGATGTGATTTTTTTTGGGGGGGGGGGTTTGTATAATATAATTCTACTTGAGGTGTTCAGAGTGGTTACGTGACCCAAAGGTTGTACATCAACACTCCCATTGGTTGGCCGATGATCTTTTATCTCATTGGCACTTCTCGCAAAGTCTTATCCAGTGCTACCAATAATTCTACCAGATGTGGTGGGGTTTGGGGCCAAAGCCCTCAATACAGAACAACAGGAGGGAAATCCAGGACAGATATGAAGTTTTGTATGTGGTAGGCCTAGATACCGACTGAGCCACTGAGACCAGGTTTTTACCGTTAGGTTTCCAGTATTGGATTATCACCACGTGACTGATTGCGTGACAATAGAACATCGGCCAGCGCACGGAGATTTGTGTTTTGACAGAAGTTCTCAGTGCCATTTTAGGTTAATTTTGTGTTTAAATTACTTCCCGATTTTACTTACATAGGCTATAGAACTTTCGTACAAATATAAGGTGCTTATAAATGGAATCTACAGGTTTTAAAGGATGACATAACATCAAATTCAGCCGTTTTCCGTGCTTTTAAAATGAAAAAAATCACAAATAGTAGGCTATACTATCCCCGTTATTTCTTTTTAAGCATAGTAGTGTGACCAACTATGATTCTTCTACTTTTCTTTTCATATTTTATCTCCCTTGTGCATTGTGATGTTTAATGTTAGGTAACTATGAACAGTGATATTAGTTTAGTAGGCCATACTGAATTCGTCAGTTTCGAAAATATACCATATTAAGTTATCTCTTCTGCGTAGTTTGTTACCGGTAACCTGTTTACCCAGAATTCTAGCTGCTCTGGCTGTGCAACTTCACACTTGTAATGTCCAATCATGAGTTTCTTCTTCATATGGAAATGGAAATATCAAGACAACATCTCTCCACAGAACGATTTATAACACGATACGTGTTATGTTAGGTGTTTCATGAAGAGAATCTCGGTTTTAAAATTGGGGTATCACAATAGGATTCTGTCTTTACTGTTAGGAATAAGTCCCAACTAGGTAGGTACGTTGAAGAGGTGGTGAGAGAAATGGAGGAAAAGGAAGAGAAGAGAAGAAAGGAGAAATAAATTATTTAATTTTTCCCCAGTTCTGTCTTTTGCAAAGTTGATGACAATGTTGGTACCGTAATTCAAATGTCGGCGCTAGTTGTCTCCCAGGAGGGTCCCATTAGTGAGTAGGAGTAGGGAGCTAGAGTGTAGCAGTTTCTTCCGTTTCCTCCTTTTTTGTTGTGCTATTACTTTCAGGCTTGATGTTTGTTGCCTGATCTAAATAGTGCAATAAATATTGTGTGGATATACACTGGTAGTCTGAATATAATAACCTTGTCTTTGCTCTTCTGTAGAAAAAGTCCGATCAGATTATTATTTTCAATCTCAGCTATAGTGGTATTGGTTGATATCAATACCTCTTTAGAATCAAGGTATCAGAAAATTCGAGAACCCATCTCTAGTAAGAATAAAATAAGGTACCCACAGGTTCACATTAAAAAATGTGGCCATCACTAATCTGATTCCTTCAAATTTCCAGCATGGGTTTCAAAGCAAATTTGAATCACATTTACCATGTTGGTGCACCACTGTTTTCTGGAAGTTTGTGTTTTTGTGGTACTGCTCATTCATTCTCATTTTATCATTTATTTACTGCTGTAAAGCCCTATTAAGCATTCAAAAAAGAAAATATGTGAAAACCTTGTGAGCAGTGGCGTACCAAGGCTACTTGGCGCCCAGGGCTAATTAGATGGTTCAAGGTTCAATGAGTTTAATTTAAACACAGTTTAATGTTCACAATTATTTATTTTTAATAAGTAGTATGTTACTTTAACACATTATAAAGAGAAAAAATATGAATGAAATAAAACTGTATTCATTATAAGGTTAGTTTGTTTGAAAAAAAATAGATAAAATTGCTAAATTACACCGTAAACTTCTCCTGTGTGTTCGGCGCCCACGACCTATTTCGTATTGTCTATAAATAGTTTAAAATGAAACGTTTATTTCATTTCTAAATAACATTACTGCAGTATTTAATAAAGTAGTAAAGAAAATTTGGCCAATAAAACCTTATATTTTGCCTGAAAAATTAATTTTTCTTAAACTAAAAAAAATATGTTTTTCAATTTTGGCGCCCCTTCTTTACGGCGCCCGGTGCGGCCGCCCCGTTCGCACCCCCCTTGGTACGCCACTGCTTGTGAGTTGTATGTTGCAGAGGAAGTGGAAAAACTTAATAGTGGTCTGTTTGTTAGAACCAATTTTGTGAAATCCGGCACTCCTCAGGTCCAGAGGTGGCTGAATTTTTTACCACCACCATGTATTTTTCATGACATCCATTATATTCAGGGTTGGCATTTTCACTTCCAAATCTAATAGGCCTATATTCCATCCCAGCGAGAAAAACTTGTAAATACCAGGCAAAAGTGGGAAAAACTTGAAAACATTGTAGGCTATGTTAAAATCCAACTTGGTGAATTAACTTACTGTATATTCTTATTCCAAAATATTTCTGTGTAATTTCTTCAGAAATAGATTTACGGTAAAACTAATTTCATAATTATGATGTAATAATATCTTGCTTTATTACTTGTGCCATCTAAGGAGGTATATAATAGACTAATAGTGGAACTGGATAGCAAGAAAGCTGATATATGGAAAGATTTCTACCAGACGGAAGCGATGACAACACGAGAGTGGACAGGGACCAACTTCAAGCTAAGAAGGATAATCACGGACTTAGCAGTGCACGGTTTCCACCACAGGATATGTTCAACGAAAAGTTACCATGACCCCAGTGATCAGTGTGTGTGTGAGCTTTGTGGTAGACCGTGTGATAGGCAGGGCCGTATTTCTAAATAGGCTAAGTAGGCTGCAGCCTAAAGCGGCAAATTTTCAGGGGCGGCAGTTTGGCAATTTATTCAAAAGTTAAAATGAAGTATTTCAGACGTTAATAGTATTTTCCGTAAGAATTTAAGAATACATGTTACTTAAAAATATGTTTTAGTCCTTCTACATAGCCTACTTTCTAGAACTATATCATAATACAAATCCACAGCACATAATCTTGTGTTATAACTTTCTTAGTAATGAAAGATAATGAAGATAGTAGATAACGAGTAATACAGTCTAGAAGGCAGTGTATAAAACAAATGTATTAAGCAAATATGAACTATAGAGGGGGCGGAAAATGGACTTTAGCCTATATGCGGCATACTCTTAAATCCGGCCCTGGTGATAGGTATCACATCACAAGGTGCTCTGAGAGAACATGCCCAATAAGCGAGCTGGCAGGAAACTAATGTTATTAAGAATGCACACTGTGCGAAATACCTATTTTATTATTAATATCTTGCTTTATGATTCATTTTTGCAATAAAGAAACCTTTAGAAATATTTGCTTTTAGTGTTTGATTGTTTTATAGAGATCGTACTAGCCAAGTCCAAAATAAATAAAATCAGGTAAACTGATGTGACAAAGTGCCAGTATGTTTTTGTTTAATCAGTTATGACTGCAATTATGATATGCAGAATATTTTTTTTTAAATTGATTTCCAAGTTAAGCTCAAGATTTATTCATTACAGTAAGCAGGGCTTACCGAAGAAGAAAGGTCTACCATCTCGGCCACCTGGGTCCTTTTAACAGTCTAGTTGGATAAGCACATGTAAATCAATAGTATTTTTTGTCAAAGCTACCTGTATTTTAATTTCCAAGGCCTTATAAGATCACAGTAAAACAATAGGCTATGTTGTCAAGATAACTGATTTTCATTTTTTTTATAAATTCTTTCAAATACGTATATTACCATAAAATAGGCACTAAATTGAGCATTACTCCGAAACAGGTCAACCGATTTTATCCATTATGAATAGACGTCTTCCCATGGACATTATAAATGTGTATACCAAGTTTCATAAAAAATTCGGTAAGGCGTATTTGAGTTACCGCGTCTTTAAAATATACACTAAATTGGGTTTTACTCCGGTACCGGTCTACCAATTTGGTCCAATATCAGTAGACGTCTTTCCACGTACATTATAAATGGGTAGGCCTATACAAAATTTCAGGAAAATCCAATAAAGCATATTTGAGTTATCGCGACTTCTTATATGGGTGATTCTTCAAATACGGGAAAATTTGCGTTCCGGAGTGATATTTCCCTTCAAATTCAACTTTTAAAATAAAAGTTTGTTTCTACTACTTCCATACTACAACTATCAGTTTGAAATGTCACTAACTTTAAATTCTGATATTCCAAAATCGAATTTAATTCAATAAAATGTCATCCACATGCCCTGTCCCAAACCTCGGTTTTGTATATTCTAATGCATTTTTCCACAAAACAAAATGTTATTTCCTTTTCAACTTTTTTCCTGTCAATGAGTATGAATGGGTGAAGAATATTAACCCCTAAAAAATAAAATGAAATAAAATTGTCACCCCACCTAATGAACATAAAGAATGTCCCAAGGGTTTTTGGTCATCCACATGGCTGAAAAGAATGGAATTTTTTCTGCAGAAATGAGAAATTTTTAAAACTGGCAACAGTGTTAGAAAGCCAACAGGGCAGCTTGTGGTTGAATTATAAGGTTGAATTTTGCTTGCTTAGAAACAGTTTAGGATCAACAAAGGACTTTGTATCATTTTCAAGGAAAACGTTTTTATTCCCCGTCATTAACATGGCTTCTAGAAAGTAGGCAGAAAGTGAATATTAATTAATTTTGATTATGCACTATGATAAACCTTCCAATTCAAAGTACCTGACTGAAGTTGAGCCTACAGAGGTTTAGAAATGGCTTGCTGAGACCACTTAAACTCCTTTTTTGTCATCCACATGCCTGATTTTTGTGTCATCCACATGTCTCATGAAGGGGTATGTGGATGACTCTCAAGTCATGTAGATGATAAATGTAGGATACTATTGTGTTTGCGGTGTCTGTGACCTGTACTTAAGATTTTAAAACTGATTAAATGAATTTCTGCTTGATTCCCCCCTCCCCCAAAACCATAAAAACACAGTCTCGTTAAAATTACATTAATTCCGGAGTATGCACACAAATTTGCAAATTTGATGCAAAATCAACTGAAGTATGATGAGAAAAATATGAAATCACATAAAGAAAAGCAGATTGTTGCCAAAGTTAGTCATTAATGTGGCCTTCTGCCATCCACATGTACACGGATGTCATCCACATGGCTTTAAAAAAATAAAGAAATTAAAATAAATAAAAATATAAACATTTAAGCTCTTCTGGTGTCATATTATAATCAAGTAACCCCTGAAGTATTTTTGTGATTCTTTTTAGATTTTTTAAACAAAGTAAAAAATTTGGATTTTACACACTCCAAATTTTCCCGTATTTGAAGAATCGCCCATATATTAACATAAAAACACTAAATCGGGCATTATTCCGGTACTGGCCACCCGATTTGGTCCAATATCAATAAACGTCTTCCCATGGACATTATAAATGCGTATACGAAGTTTCATAAATATCCGATAAAGCGTATTTGAGTTATTGCGCCTTTAAAGTAGACACTAAATTGGGTTTTACTCCGGTACCGGTCAACAGATTAGGTTCAAATTCAATAGGGCACTTCTCATGGACGTCATAAATGGGTATACAAAGTTTCGTGGAAATCCGATACAATCTATTAAAATAGGCACTAAATTGGGCATTACTCTGGTACCGGTGAACCGATTTGGTTCAATATCAATAGGGTTCTTCCCATTGACATTATAAATGTGTTTTCAAAGTTTCATGAAAATCCGAAAAAGCGTATTTGAGTTATGGCGCGTACAGACACACGGACGGACAGACAGATGGACAGACATTTTTCGTCCCCACACACAATCTCATAAAGTACCATACGGGCACTTAATAAAGGAAATACTAAAATTCTGGCCAAAATATATAAATTTCTATTATAACTTATATAGGCAATTATAAAAGTAATTTGTTAGGTTTTAAATAACACTATAGGTCTACAAAGTACTTTCATTGTAACAAGGTAGGCTATAACCTGCTAAATTACTGAATGTTCTTTTAATAGTTTGCTACATAGGGCTATATTTCTTTTCTAGACCTGGCTATTAAGAAAGATGTGCCTTGTGTCGCCACTTCTTGAGCTTTCTGAATAAACATGAATTTCATTTGCTTTAGTGTTCATCCTCAAAGTTTACTTTTATGTACATTGCAATTTCTAAGACTGGTGAAAAATGTCAGTAAGTTTTTATGATAGGCCTGTATGGAAATTGTGTATTGCCAGGATTTTTCTATATTTTGTAGAAGTACTCAGTGGAATCAAGTCATGGTATGACACTTTCAATTTATTCAAGCATGACTTTATTTCACAGCCACATAAGAATATTTCAACAGCTTGATGGCCTGAGTGTATGTTGTCATTAATTATGATACATTTACAATGGTCTTGTACAGTGAAAATAATACTTAGAAAATAAATTTTGTTGGATGAAAAGTTGCAATAACAGTATAGGCTATATTACGCCTACTCAAAAAATGTAATAATTAAAATTGTTTCAGTAATGAGTTTTTCACATGCAGAGAAAACTGAATATTTCCCAGAACGGTAAATACCGGTTTTTACCATGGTATTTACCGAGGGTGGGAAAGTGGTTGCCAACCCGGAAGTCGTTTACGTCATGTTCTTGTTTGTTAGCATCAAAACCTTGGCTGTTCTTGTACAATGGATTTTGTTCCTGGGGAACCCAGGTAGACTTGACACTGTTAATACTGTTACCTAGTACAGTACTAACAAGACCAGGGTAAACACACTCCTTGACCTTAGGCATGAGTCATTGACAGAAGTTATCTACACTTGTACTTTGAATTAATTTACTTTCATAGCTTGTCACTTCATTTGATTAAAATAAAATGTATAGCCTATGTTAGCACATTCAGTACCAGGTAGCTGCTAGCCCTTTAAATATCTCAGTCCACCCTTTTAAGAGACTGTTTGAAAGCTCACATTATGTTTACTCCAGTTCTGGAAATTTAACTTGTCTTGAAAACTGTTTTGTATAAAATTATAGAATTTTGGAACATACCTTCTGGAAGGCAGCTAGAATAATTTTAATGTGTATCATATGCACCAGGGTGAAAGAGCACTCTATATTTACCACATAGTCACCTAGTTTCACTTTTTTTTTCCAAATTAACTCTGCTCACACAAAAAGCATTGTCCAATAAAGAATCCACTAATGACACAACATGATCGGAAGAACTAGGCCTAAATTTAAAAAAAAAAATTTAAAAAACTAGGAGACCAAAAACGAAGGAAGTTTGGATGCTTTTTCACTTTCAGTGCACCTAAAATACATAAAACTAAACTCCATGGCACTACATCCCTGAAGGGACAAGGCCTACCACCCTACCTCTGCGTCATCTACCATAGGCAGATGGCAGGATTGGGGGCATGTGGTCAGCATTCCAACACCCACGGCTGTTAATGGTGGTTTCCGTGATCGGAGCCACTACTTCTCTATCATCAATTTAAATCATGAGGCTGAGTGCCCCTTTCCAGATCTCACTACCTTAGAAAATCCGAGGAGGTACCGGGGATCAAACCTGGGCCGATAGATTTGTAGTCAGTGACACTAACCACAAGACCTTCTTCTTTGATTTTTGGATTACTATTACTGAGGGATTAAATCCAGTGAAGGAAGTGAGATGGTATGTGCTGATGGCATATGGCGTTGGTTTCAGTTTGTAAAAAAGCATCCAGTACCACCACTGAATATCATTCCTATATTTCCAGTTTGTTTCTACTTATGCTGTTCTCTTGAATAACCACTTATCGAATTTTACAATTTTACACTTGTACACTTAATACTACACTTCAATACTCTATTGAATTACAAAAGTTCTGATCGCTCTAAGATATTTTTGCACTAAGTGATGTGTGGTGGCTGGCCAGTGTCCTTTCTTCCTGATTTGTGCTATTAACTTTGTTCTCTGTTGTTTTAGTTCGGAACATAAATATATTATGTGATTGACAGTTTGTTGGCCTGCGTTGCATGAGCAAGTAGGGTCATCTTGCCGTGACCTGTTACTAATGCTGTGAACCAAGGTGTTACTTCTAATTTAGCCTTGAGTCTTTCTTTAATGGAAGGGAAAAAATACTTCGTTGTTGCTCCTTTTGTTGTGGTGTCCTATCTGCTTTGCCAGTCCTGTACTTACAGGTTGTAAGTCGCCACTGGGTTGGTATCTCATATTGAGGACGCCTGGTGGTTTGCTGGGATATGTGAGGCAGTTGGAGAATTTAATGTTGTACCGTCATGTTGTCATGGTAGCTCAGCTTGTAAGTTTAGCGGCATGGAGAGCCGAAGATCCTGGTTCAAGTCCCTGCTATGGCATTGCATTTTTTAGTCTGGCTTCACCTTTCCATTGTTTACTTCCTTTTCTAAAAGAGTCTGATAGAAGGCTCATCTATTGAAAGGAATACTAGTGATGGCAAATTATCCTACTTCTTCTTCGGTTACTCTTCCTTCTTAGTTTTTGAACGAAAAGTGTAACCTTTCTGACTCATCCTTAAATAGTGATCTTGAACAAAGTGTTTGAAAAAGTATTGAACGTCAGATTAAGTACCAGCAAAAATGGAGTGTAAGGTGTTGTAAATGTAAGTTATTTCATGCTATAATACGAGGGTCATTTCAAAAGTTCTGCACTCTGCAAGATAAAATTGAAGAAAATAATTTATTTTACAAAATACTTTTACAGGCCTTCAACATAATCTTCATTCTTGCTTATGACAATTTCCCAATGTTTTGACAAATCTGTATTCCAAATAGGGCACCTTCATTGTTGAGCTGTCTGGTTACTCGGGTCACCTCACTGGAAGCTTCATCAATTGTATCAAAACATTTTCCAAGGAGTGGTTCCTTCAATTTGGAAAACAAATTTGAAGTCTGGTGTGCTCAAATCAGGACTGTATGTTGGGGGGGGGGGGGGGGGGAGAGTCTTTCCCATCCATATTTGTCGAGCATTTCTCTCAGTGGTAGGGCAATGTTTTCCAAAACATTTTGTTGCACAAACAGCTTGTAGTATGTCCCTTGGGGGACTCTATTTGTAGCTATGACTCCATTCATGTCATACACAAAGATCTTAATCAGTTTCACCTTTGATTGTTGGCGGAATTTTTTCGAGCGTGGAGAGTTGGAACTTTTCCATTGTGACAACTGAGACTTCAGTTCTGGCCTCTGAGAGAAACGCTTGACAAATATGGATGGGAAAGACTTCCCCACCCACCATACAGTCCTGATTTGAGCCCACCAGACTTTGATTTGTTTCCCAAATTGAAGGAACCACTCAGTGGAAAACGTTTCGATACAATTGAAGCTTCCAGTGAGGTGACCTGAGTAACCAGACAGCTCAACAATGAAGGTGCCCTATCTGGAATACAGAATTTGCCAAAACGTTGGGAAGCTGTCATAAGCAAGAATGAAGATTATATTGAAGGCCTGTAAAGGTATTTTGTAAAATAAATTATTTTCTTCAATTCTGTCTTACAGTGAGCAGAACTTTTGAAATGACCCTCGTATTATTTTGACTCTTCATAATTTACAAAATTTTTAAGCCCATGCTCCCCCCCCCCCCCCCCGCCCTGCCCATCTCTCCATTGGAGAGTGACTGTTTACAACACTGTTTACAAATGTATATCTGCAGCTGCTCAGTACCTAATCATTCCCCATATGAACACTGTTAAACCGAAGATATTATGTGCACAAATTCACACTACATAGAACCACCCAATTTCCCTATCATAGGGCGTACATGCACAACATGACGCAAGTTCATGAAATGAAATACTTGAAACTTTCAAGATATGATAAAACAAAGAAGTGAGCATATATCCTGAATGATGCGGCAAATTGACATTTCAGTCAGAACAATGAACTGACATTTATCTTTGTATAAAGGAACTTGAGTCAGAATCATTTCCTGTATTGAAAAACCTGTAGAAATACTTAAACTTAGGTCTAGGACTCCATGGACTCTAAAGGGAAGGGTTCATTGAACCCACTAGATAAAATGAACGTTACATTAATTTCAAATGCAATTTCAACAGATTTTGAGACCATTGGAACATGTTGCTTTTTAAAGAAAGTATTTGTTTATTTTCAAGCATGAAGGATCATTTTCCTTCTGTCAAGTTCATACTATGAGAATGAATTTGTTTAGTTAGGCCCAAGTGGCATACGTAAATGGTTTCATAAAATATATGGAGATCCTTTCAGTGTCAGAATTTAGAAATAGTGCCTCTGATTCCCACTTTGAAGGAAACCAAGTGGTATTTAGATTTAGAATAGCATTAATTTATGCTCATAAATAGCACGCTTTGCCATTGATCAGCATCTAACTCTAAGGGAGCATTCACACCGAACTAGCGTAGCAAGCTAGTCCCAATAGTTGGATGCAGGTTGTGTGCTACTCCTTTTTCCTCCCAAATAAACAAGTTCAAGTCTTCATACCAAAGTAGCGTGGCAATAATGAATCTCGCAGAGTGCAAAATTCATTTCTTCCATATAGATCTGGACTTATTTCATGCGACGCTACTCGGGATGACGCATGCTTTTCACCTGTTTTCTAATTCTTAAGGAAATTCAACACATATTCGTCTGTGTAGCGGTAGACTATGGCATAGATGTCATGAAAACTGCTGGAAAGAGAGTTACAGTTTGTACATGCATAGTCTATACGATATGGCAATCAAAACTAGTAGGAAAAAGCCTCGATTAAAATTGCTGAAACTATATCTTCTATAGGTAAATTACATTATTTTAAATGGGTTTCTCAATAGTTCAAATGAAAATATATAATTTACGTTAAACTGCAGATCGCATTTGCTACTTCGGTATGAATGGAAAACTGTGAACCATGCAACTCGATGTGCAGCCTGGCAAGAATGATGTATAGTGTTTTATTCCATGGAGTGTTAAAATTTAAAAGCTGGGTGGTTGCTTTTTAAAAAATATAAAAAAATACTTAAATTTTATAAGAAAAAAAATGGTTTTCATTTCAGCATGTGGTCCTTGGACTTCAGTGTTGGCCCTTAGCAAAAGTTGAGTTTGACATGCCTGTTGTAGATGGTAGAAATTTCCTATATAATAGGAGGGGAAAGTTAAGCAAACAGAAGCATTTTCACCAATGTATTGGAAGTCTGAGGTTGAGAGCGCTGAGCCATGACTCGAACAAGTTCAGGAAATGTGAAATCTCACATCCACATCCCCTCAACACCACTAAACTTTTCACAATCTTCAAGCAAAGTTCTGCCTCTATGTGCATTCCAGTCTTAATGGGTTTACCTTTCTAAGAACACTTGTAAAGGGAAGTCTTCCTCTAGGAATTTATTTCGAGGGGAGAGGTAGGTGAATTTTAAGCTTCTTTCCCTTTAATTTTAGGATATATTCAGTTTGTTTACCCCCTTAAAGCATCTTCCTCTGAATATATGCATCCACTTTGGAAGTCTTCCTCTTTCTCTCTTCCTTTTTTTGTTTGTTTGTTTGTTTTGTTTTGGTTTGTTTGTTTGTTTGTTTTTTGTTCTTACCAGCCAGTCTTCTGCCATTTTGGTTATAAGCTAGAGCAAGGCATTTAATCACCATAAAATAGTGAAAAAATGCATTTATGACCTAAAAATTGTGAAAGAATGACCCGAAATTTTAATATAAATCTCAATTATTTTGTTAATAAAGAAGTATGTCAATTTTTACTACTTCAACAACCTAAGCAAAAAAATTATTTCTTAACTGGCATGCCCATCAAATTCCCCTAGCAAATGTGTGCCATTTAAAAAGAAATAAAAAATATTAATTGCTACAAGACAAACCGCTGTGGTGTTTACAATAAACTTGAATTAAAATGAACCATGAATACTTGGCGGAGATTCTTAAAAAAAAAAGATTGTCTGTTGTCCGAAAGTAACGCTTTGTACATGGAAAAGCTACTCTCTACCTCCACTGAAACATGACCGAAAATGACGTAAAAATTGCCAAAAAATTACCTATCTCTTGGAAATTACGGGAAAATTCAAAATCAAGCAAAAAAAAAAAAATCAAATAGCCCTTATTTAATCAATTTTTCTTGATACACATTTAAGCTATATATATTCGAGTATCTTTTAACCTTCATATAAAAAAGATTCAAAATAATCAAATGCCTTGCCCTAGATAACCTACGTTCTTTCCAATATTTTCTTCTATTTTAATACATTTGGTATTATCTTTAGTTTTACTATTTCCCTTATTTCTATATCATGTATCTTATCAAATAGTGTCTTCTGTTAAATAGTCCTTAATATTTTTATTTAACATCTGCTTTCTCTTGTTTTTCTTGTACCAGCTCTGGTTTCTGCTGCATATGCCAAAATTGGTCTACCTACTTTTTTTTCCCTCGATTATCGTGCCTGCAGACAGACGGTCAGACATTTTTTCCCTGCCACCGTATGTCTTAGAAAGTACCATTCTGGCACTTACTAAATTTTTGTTTCAGAAATAAATTGAGATACTAAACTGAAATTTTAAACTGTAATTTCTATTCGAGTTTTAGTTAATTGTGTTAAATTACAAGTTTGTAGCGCAAATAGATTTAAAAATCACTCAACACTTCGGTCATCACCAGGACCCGGATTTTGATCGCCTAAAAATACTTTTAAAAATGAGCTGTACAATTCCCGTAGAAAAATACAGCAAAAATCACCCAAAAATGTATAAGTTTAAACGTCAGAATTGTGCCTATTCTACAGAGTGGACCAAAAGTCGCGATCGGATAATGTTTATATTGAAATAATCCATTTTCCGAAACCGAAAACTAATTAAAAACTATTCATAGGCTGAGAGGAATATTTACCCCCTTCATATACTTTTTGTAGCATTAGTTTGTCAATTTTCCGATATAGCAAGGACATTGTTATGTTTTAGTGACAAGCCAGATTTTTCTTGCGCGCGTGTTTATTAGGCGATTCTTGTCGATGTGAAACGCTGTGTTATGTTTGTGTTGTAAGCAATGGCGGATACAAGCAAATATACGATTGAGGAACGTCTCATTGTTAGTGTGTGGGTTCATGAAAAAGAACAAACTGGCGAAACGTACGAAGAAATCAGAGAGAACTTCTTTCTTCGTTTCAATAAAGCAGCTCCCACTGAAGTCAAACTGCGGAAACTGGAAAAGAAGACTTTCTTAACTGGCTTTGTATTGGATGCAAAATGTAGCGGAAGACCTAAAAAATATTGCAGCGATGATATCAGTAATCAACTGAGTGAATCATTGGAGCGTTCACCGATGATATCAACAAGTAAGCGATCGGCAGAAATGCAGATCCCAAGAACTTCATTGTGCGACAACTGGCTGTGGTCCTACTTAAAAGAAAATCTTGCAAAGATTCGGATGGATTTTGTTGAACAACTGAAGAGAGAGGGATCTGTATCTTCAGAACGATCACTCCCGAAATGCTGAGGAGGGCAAGCAAAAGGACATGGGGCGCATTCAACTGTGCGCAGAAAACAATGGTGCACATACCGAAACTTTGGACGTTTAACAATGACACTGACAGGCCCAGGGAACTTTATTTCACCATATTTCCATCCCTTAATACTTGCTACTTCAGTAAATAAAGTTTTTACTTCAATTGTGGCATTTTATTGATTGCATAAACTAACATACAAAATATCCGATCGCGACTTTTGGTCCACCCTGTACATTTATGTTGTTGACCCTCTTATAAGCTGTGATTAGTTAATTAGATACGGTTAAATGGAAACAGCAAACACCGTTTTTCTACATCCAAATTAAAATTGTAACAAGATCTATTTATTTTTGCTTTTTTAAAGTTCCGATAATATTCATTGTAAGTAAATGCACAAACACACTGTACGTATATAGCAGCAAACAACACAAAGTGAAAAGATAATGACTTTAAATTAAATAAATTGCAAAAAAATTGAAATTAGAGGAAAACCCTAAAAAAATTGCCACATGACATTAAGTTTTAAAAAGACCTAAAAATACAACAGGGAGAAAAAACTACAAAAGACCCTAAAATTACCATTTGTATAATCTAGGAGACATGATCAGAATATCTGCACTATAATGGGCTACGTCCAAGATGTTCCAGTTAAAAGATGACATGTCATCAAAATACGGGCCCTGGTCATCCCTGTGGAAGAAATTATACTACACTCCCAAAGCACTTCCAAAACAGCAAACAGGGGTTGGTGCAGACCCCAGTGGAAAACAGGAATTCCAAGCATTCCTGGGGATTTGCATAGCAAGACAGTGGCTTGTGATCTCACGCAGTTAATAATAGCTGACACCTACACTCACAAATCAAGCCGGATAAATTTAACAATTCTGTCAGCACAGAGCAATCTCTACACGTCGCATAAATCCTTCCCACTGTCAGGATACCCCTGTATGTTCATTAAGAAATTAGACAACATTGCAGTGAAGGAAGAACTTGCAGAAAGTCTCCTCTTGGTTAAACCACGATTAGGGATACGGTAAACTTTTTTATAAAAAGAGAGTTGTTTATTATGTTTTAAATTGATATTATATTTTATTACTTTTTATTTTGCCATGCATTATTGTTCTAAAGGTGTGTAACTATTATTTTTAATATTTCAAGCTCTGTTACATTGGTAATTTTATCCTTAGTCGGTCCTCACACATTCCTTTCAACAGGCCTTCAGGCTGAGGTATATTTTTAAGTGTTATTGTTTTTTAAACATTCAAATCTCGCCTTATATGAGAGCTATCGAGAAACTAGTTATTGATTTGTAGAGTACTCATCAAGAGCTTTTCAACGATATCTCACAAGACGTAGTTTCAAAAATTTCGAATTTCCATCCCCCCACCCCCACTTGTACCCCCAAAACCCCCAAATCGTTGGTGTCATTGTGAACTCCATAGGGAGCACTCTAAAAAACAAAGTTTCCCTCTATACTTCATAGTGGCCGAGATATAAATTTTTCAAAATTTCAACCCCCTCCCCTTTGGGCCAATTTTGCTCATGAACGAACTTGTCCGAACTATTGGGCTTAGAAATAACATAATAACATTTGGATATATATATTTGGATATGGATATATAATACAAAACAATTTTTGAACGGGCAGTGGTTTCGTACTTAGGGAGGCATGAAACGTAAAGATATAAAAGAATTTTTCGAAAATCATGACATGGTTCCGATCCCAATAGATTTCCAAGAAAAATCTACCTAAAAGAACAACAGTGACATCTGAAGTCCTCAATAATTTTCATAACGTGCTAGCATCTTTTTCTTTGCCCTTTTTTTTTTTTTTTACAGCTCAGGCCGTAAAATGGAACTTTTTATCTGTCATGGTATCCAGCTGCTACGATGCACAGTGAACGCCGCTTAGTGTAGTCGCGGATAATGTTATCAATCGGGTAGCCTAATGTTATCATTTTTATGAAGTCCCGTACGGATTAGTACTGATACATTGAAGAAATGCTGTTTATTGTGATCAAAGATTCGGCTTATGATATCACATTTTCCTTTTTACGGCTTTATTTCCAAATACTGTACGTCATTCAAAATTTTGTTTTTAAGGGTTTCAACTGTATTCTATTGTGTTGTACTGGTAGTGATCCCAGCTCACAGGATGACCAGTTCGATGGGGGTGGCATTACCTAACTTTTTCTTTTAAGCAATAAACACTTTTGCTTTTTTTGCTTTTGATTTATGAAAATAATGTTCACATGCAGTGATGGCTAGTGTAAAATGAAAAGGCTTTAACAGAGAGGCGTTAGATGTTTTGCTACGCGGTGTTCACCACATATCAGTATAGACTTCCAAAAACACTCGTAACTGAGTATGGAGTATTGCTTAACGAGCTCTTAAAGGAAGCCAAAAACAATTAAAAACTTTGTTACTGGTTGAAAAATATTATAGTTGCTTGCAGTCTATTACTCTATTATGAGTGGTTCAATGATTCACAGTTACGAATTACCTTATGAATAAATAGCTTTTAAGTCTATTTTTGTAGTGAATTCTAGTATATGAATAATGCCCGGTTTCTATAAACTCGTGAAATACCTATGGGCAAATTATCCATGGGCAAATTAGTTCCTAATCACCCACAATTATATAATGAGAAAGGCATTGGAGTTGTACAGTTAATTTAATTCAGGAGGCTTTGATTCTCATTGTTTAAATTATTATTGATCCTATGAGAGGTTAAATTTTATCCAGCCATCCATGAAAGGATAAATTAACCCGACGTTTACCCTTGGAAAGATCTAGCCCGAGTTTGTAGGAACGTTTTTTCTGTCATTTTCATATTTACCCAGAGTACTTTTATCTAGAAACTCGCCACAAGTGTATGTGATTGTTCCCTTTAAATTATTTGAGTTTGTAAAAGTTATTCTTGTGTAAATTCTGTCCATTGGATAATTTACCCATAGGTATTTCGCGAGTTTATAGAAACCGGGCATAAATAACCTTCAATTAATTCTTTCGGCTACTATTATCAGTGGGTTAATGTCATAAGATTAGCTGCGTCTCGAAGTGATCACAATAAGCGGCGTCCACTGTATTTCCTTATTTTTAGAGTTTGTAGGAGTGTTATTGCGGAAGTTCGGCAAAGAATGCATGAGTGCAGTTTGGCAGATTCTTTGGAGTTGTCCAGTGTATTCTTAGCGGAGCATATCGGCGATTGGCGCCATGAAATCAATCCTTCCTGAGATGCTAGGATTTAAACTCAACATCTGGTTCGCTCACTAGCTGTTCATAAATAAATTCGTCGTCGAAATGACCGTGGGTTTAAATATAGCTCTTGGGGTGGTCTCGCGTCTAAAGCAGCGCGATGGAGTCGCTGACCTAGAAGCCGCTAAATGGAATTAAAATGATTGCCGCTGCAGTTTTTGCAAAATATGAATGTCGAGGTGTGACTCCGTGCCAGAGTTATCTAACCGTACAAGTCGCGGTCACTCACACACACACAATACTCTGTTCCCTGGAAGCAGATCAGTGCTGAGTAATCATAACAGATGTCATAGTATTCTTTCTGATTGAATTGCTCAGGTCAGGTTTCCGTATACGGATATTACGGCAGGTTAAGGTGGACTCCACACCAAGCCACTGTGGAGTTTCTTAGATTCTTCTCGCTTACTCTTAATAATTTTCGTTTGTAATCTGTAGGGCAAGGCATTTGCTGATTTTGCATCTTTTTTTTTATAAGAAGGTTAAAAGATAGCTTGAATATTACCGTATTTTACGGACTATAAGACGCTCCGGACCATAAGACGCACCTTGATTTTTGGATGGAAATTTAAAGGAGAAGAAATTTAATGTGATTCTAAACTAAAAAAAGAAAAATTAAGGGAATAATATACTTCTTTCCATAAACAAATTATAGCCTTGTACAGTGGAATCAGTGGAATCTGACTTAAAACCTGCGTTGTACGAAAATCTCTTCTGTACATGTGGCATCGCGTAAATTTTAAAAACTGAACTGAAAGACTGGAAATACTTTTACACCCTCTAAACCTCAATTCAGCATACGGTAAATGTAACGGGACAAGGCTCTTTTAGAGTTCAATGCCTTCATTTAAACCACCCTCATTTCACTATTGTGACAAGAGCTCTGAGGTAGGCTACAGACTGTACCAAAATTTGTAACTGTCTTATTGTTTACAACACCTTGTTTATGACTATGGTGTTTCGGCAATATTTACCATAATTTTATTTTTTTAGTTTACTTTGGACCATTAGACGCACCTAACTTTCATGGCTGTGTTTTCAAGGCAAAAAATTGCGTCTTATGGTCTGTAAAATACGTTATATAAAATAAACTGCACCATGAAAAAATTAAGTAGGGGCAATTTGTTTTTGCATTTTTTGCTTTATTTTATATTTTTCATTTTCAAGAGATAGGTAAGTTTTTCGGCCATTTTTCAGTGAAGGTAGAGAGGATCTTTTCCGTATAAAAATCGTTACTTTCGGACTACAGACAGTCGTTTTTATTTGAGAATGTCCGCCATAGTTAATTTTAATTCAGGTGTAAACACCATAGCAGTTTGTCTTGTAGCAATAAATAATTTTTTTCTTTGTTTTTAAATGACACATATTTGTTAGGGGCAATTAGATGGGCATGCCAATTCAGAAAGTAGTAGTAGTATAAACGTACTTACTTCTTTAGTAACTAAATAAAGTGTGTTTTATATTGTAAATTAATACATAACGCACTGTCGTCCACTAAATTGCTTTTAGTAATTCATTACTTAAAATCGTAAGTTTATAGGTAATTTTTTTTAAATTTCGGGTCAATATTTCACTATTTTTAGGTCATGTGCATTTTTTATTTTGCATTTTTCACTATATTATGGCCATTAAATGCCTTACCCTATTAATCAGTAGGTTTTGGATGTTTATGATATGTCATATTTTTATCCTGACCTCCGTTCTCGCCGCAAACACAAATTAAACATGAATTGAACATTTGACCGTTTTTATTTTGCATATAAAGTCATATTTTCGTAATTTTTGTGTTCTTGATCATATTTTAGCCATATTTGTAATTCAACGTCATATTTCAGTTATAAATTCGGTCAAGGAGCACAATTATACAGTGTATGTACTACATGGTCGAGTTAAATTCGAAATTTATTTCGTTAATATAATGTTTATGCCAAATTAATAGGCAACTTATATTTCAAAATTAATTCAGTTGTTCATATTTTATAGGGACTAGCAAGTTCTACAAAATATCAGGAGTATTGGGAGCTAATGAATCGAGCAAACAGGAGAAAATTCTTTAAACATTGAAGTTCATTATACTAAAACTGTAAATCACCAAAATTGTTAAAAAGTGATTATCCAATTGAATTCATGCGATATAAGAATCTAGTGCCTTTAAACGTTTTAAATTTGATCATTTATTTTTTAAAGTTATTTCATTATACCGTATTTACGGTTTTTAGGTCATGTCTAGTCAATTTTAAGGGCATATTTTTCACTTTTTTAGGTTGTAAACATCCGAACCCTACTAATCAGGAACCTTATGAAGTTTTCACACTTCATCCTTTGTGGCAGGTGCCCAGAAAAAGTTCCTTTAGCTAAGTAAGATGGGATAAAATTTATTTACTCCATCTGAACATGTACGTCTAATGGGACGCGTCCAAATAATCACAAATGGAAGTACAGGGTTCACACAAATGCACTTTGGGGTTTCGAACTCTCGTCACGTAGTTTAATGAAACTCAGAAACATGAAATGTGAACCACGTCAAGCCTGTAGTCTATTTCCGTTCAGGTACGTTGTAGCATTTGGCATCAATTAATGCGATGACTGCTTTCATGCGCCCTTTCAGGCCAAGCACAGTCTATCTTGAACAGGTCATCAGGTCAGGTGAACGTGGAGGCCAACGAAGAAAATGTCTATCGTATGCAAGCTCACATGGAAACTTTTATTTTTGTTTAATCCAAAGTGTTCAGTGACGAATGCAGATTCGATCTTTCACGTAAAGTGAGTAGACATCCCCGTACTTACATGCAACATATCAGGTACTCCCATAAGATTAGTGTGTTATGTGCTTTAAGCCATGAGTCCCCTTAAAAATAAGAGAAAGTCGTCGCCATTCTTCGTGTCACATCCCTAGAAGGTACCTCACCCAAATACGAAATTTTGTTTTCATACGATTTTCCGTTACAAGAGGCCGTATTGCACTTAATAACCGACTTTACTGTAATTGTGTGTATCCACCGTACATTAAAAAAAAGAGTGCGTGGAACGCCACGCGACAGAAGTAAAACTTTATTTTATTTTTTTATTTTTTCAATTTTGCATTATTGGACTTTTTAATATTGGGTTTTTGGGCTTTATAAATTTTGGATTTTGGACTTTAATTTTGGATCTTTGAATTCTTTATTTTGGAGTTTTTAAATTTTCGATCTTTGAATTGTTTATTTTTAAATTTCGATTTTATTGTTTATTAAATTTTGGATTTTTGGATGTTATAATTTTTAATTTTGTATTTTTTAATTTTGGATTATTAATTTTGGATCTTTGAATTTTTTAATTTTGGATTTTTTAAATTTTAATTCTTTGAATTTTTTTAATTTTAATTCTTTGAATTTTTTATTTTTTGGATTTTTTAATTTTGTATTTTAGTTTTTTATTTTGGGTATTTCGATTTTTTCAATTTTGGTATTTTCGATTTTTTAATTTTGGAATTTATTATTTATTAAATTCTGGATTTTTGGATGTTTTAATTTTTAATTTTGTTTTTTTAAATTTTGGAAATTTGTATTTTTTAATTTTGGATTTTTAATTTTGGATTGCGGGTTCCATAAAATAGATAATATACCTTTAGATTGCTTAGGAATTGTCTATTGCCATTGAGGAAGTAAGGTCTGAAAAATTTCCTTTGATTACTCCTAATCATTGAGTTGATTGTTTTCTGTGCAGTCCGCACCGAAACAAGTCGGTTTTAGTGTGACTGATTTCGTGACGGTTTTAGTGTGGCTGATTTTCCCGATTTACCCTCTACCGCCACTAAAGAAGTTTTACTTAAAAAAGAAACGAACATTGCTGTGTTATACTGTATCTATTCTCCATTGGACAGAAAAGAATGAGTGCGGGTTACGTGAGAGATGAGCGAAGTCACCTGTCAGTTACATGCTGTGAGGATTGGCAGCAGCATCGCCATGACCTAACATTTTTAATTTTAGATTTCGCGCAAATATTTATAGAAATTCTCTTTGTATCGATGCCATCCTATTGTTAATAACAATAATAATTCCCAATCGTGATACGTGCCAGTTCTGCGAAACGGGGCAAAGTTGGCAAGCATTCTTTGCCGCCCAGCATTACCCTAGTTGGTGGTATATTGATTACTTTTAACGACTTGTTAACTAGGGTACTGAAGAAAACCTCATCCAAGCACTGGAGCTGGGATCATCTCATACAGTTATCAGTTGTCTGAAGACACAATTTCTCATAACATAACTAGGATTCGGATATTTATGACCTAAAAAAGTGGAAAATATTACTGCAAATATGCCCTTAAAATTGTCTAAAAATGACCCAATAAATGACGTATTTTCAAAAAATAAATATTCCAATTTAAAACGTGTAATGACACTAAATTCTTACATTTCATGAATTCAATCAGATATTCACTTTTTAAACATTTTGGCGATTTATACTTTTACTTGTAATGAACTTCTATTTTCAAAGAATTTTCTCCTGCGTATTTTCCATGCTTAATAAAGGATGCTATGTGAATCTGTCAAATATTTTTTATTAAACTGGCCTATTATAACTTCGGCAATCAAGTACAGTGTTTTGGTAATAGCAGTGCGCGATTCGTAATGGCCCAAGGCATCCAAAATATTACATAACGGTCCTGGCAACTTCTCTTTCTTGATGCAAGGCTTCATTATATCAGTTTATAGCATTCTTAATGTTTATACGCTGGTAATTTAAATGGCTATGATGAGAATCGTGGTGTGTTAAAGTGATTTCTTCTTTTGTTTACGGAAGTGTGATAATACGGAGTTGACAAGGTTTTCCTCGGAACAAAACACATTTAAGTGTGACGAATTGAATCGGCACCTGAGCACAGATGTTGTTTGCCAGTCCCTGTTTGTTGCACTAATTTTATCAGTATTGCCCTTCACCTAGATGTCAGTCCGTTAATCGCGATCTTGCTCACCAAAGTAATAACTACAGTGCACGCCGCTTATTGTAATCACTTCACTTTGATCCGATAACAGTAGCCGAACTAATTAACTGATGGTTATTTATTCATATATAAGATAATACACTAATAACAGAATTAAAAGCTATTTATTCATAAAATATGTAACTGTGAATCATTGAACCACTCATAATTAGACCTGGGATTTTAGGTTCTTAAAAATAGTTTTAGGCACCTAAAATAGGCTTTTAAAACAAGTAAATAGGCTTTTAAAATATAAAATAGGCACTTAAAATGTGCTTTAAAATGTGTAAATAGAAAATAGAACTTAAAATACTACAATATGCTCTTAAACTGTAACGTTATTTTTTACCATAAGAAGCGTGGTATACCTATTCTTGACAGAAATAACTGCAAAATTAAGACAGAATTAAAAAGACACTTATCAAAAACAGTTTAGGATTATATGAAAATTAGAACACTACAGGCCTTCGGGAAAATCAAGTTTCTCTGAAAACCCCACACTCTGCTCTTCTGCTCTTCATTCAGGGATGTCCATTAAACAATTTTAAAAGTTACAGAAGTTGAATTTTATTTTAAATGTACAAAATATGCATTTTAGGCACTAAAAGAGTAAAAATAGACATTTTAGGGCACTATAAAACTCTCTAAATATGAGTGATTTATCATGAAACGTCAACGTATTAAAAAAAAAGTGTGCGTGGAACGCCACGCGACAGAAGTGAAACTTGTTTTAATTTTTGGATTTTTTCAATTTCGAGTTGTTGGACTCTTTAATATTGGGTTTTTGGACTTTTTAAATTTTTGATCTTTTAATTTTGTAATTTTTAAATTTTAGATCTTATAATTTTTATTTTTTGGATTTTTTTTAAATTTTGAATTTTTTATTTTTAAATTTTGGATTTTTTCTTTTTTTAAATTTTGGATTGCCTATTTTATTTTGGATTTTTTTTTTTAATTTCTAAATATTTTGAATTTTTGGAGTTTTTAAATTTTGTATATTGATTTTTAATTTAAATTTTGGTTTTTTAACTTGAGTTTTTTAATTTTGGATTTTTAAAATTTTGGATCTTTGATTTTTTTTTATTTCTTTGATTTTTAATTTTGGATTATTAGATTTTTAAATTTTAGATTTTAGATCTTTTAATTTTTAATCTTTTGATTTTTTAAATTTTGTATAAGCCTAATCATTGAGTTGATTATTTTCTGTGCAGTCCGTTCCGTCACACCTCACTAATTTCGTGACGATTTTTAGCGTTACAGTAATTTCGTGACAATTTTGAGCGTTTCACAAGCTCTCGATTTACCCCTACCAAGGCTAAAGAAGTTCCACTTCAAAAATGTAATGTTATTTCACAAGGAACAAAATAGGCATTTGCCTTAAAATCCCAGGTCTAAACATAAGATTTAAAAAAATGTAATCGCTAACGTACAGGAATGTGACGCTGATTCTGCTGAAATAGTATCACAGGATTTGATAGAAACATACTTGGAGAGCTTAGTGATTTAAAATAAGCTGAAGATTGCTTGCAGATAAGGGCGAAGTTGGCAGCGGCACACAAGCCTGTTTTTATTGTTTGGTAATTTATTTCACAGCGCAGGTAATCACCAGCATCCCTTTTCTTGGCCGCAGATTGGATGTAACCTGTTTGGAAAACAAGTCACAGAACACAACTTGCTTCCTACTCATGTTAAGATATTAGAAATTATTGTTTTCTGTAAATCTAGTTGTGTTCAAGAAACCGGCAACAGCGCTAAATTGTTAGGAGCCAGATTTTTTATGTGAAATAAAATGGCTAATTTTGGTGTTAACGTCTTTCTGTTTCTGTGGATATTTAGCGAAATCCTTTATTTTATAGATTACTGAATTTGACATTGAAAAAGTTTATAACTTTACTTCAATTAATACTCAAAAACAGGGTGTTTCAAAAATAATTTTACAAACTTCGGGCATGTTTAGCGAAATCCTTTATTTTATAGATTACTGAATTTGACATTGAAAAAGTTTATAACTTTACTTCAATTAATACTAAAAAACAGGGTGTTTCAAAAGTAATTTTACAAACTTCGGGCATGTGTTCCTTACACCAAAAGAAGGAAGAAAGTTCATATGAACGTATGTCCCATAATCCTTGTTTTCTCGTTAGGAACTGTTCAACACATTAGTACACTCATAACACGTCAAAACTCATAAGAAATGCTCCAAATGTCCTCCTCTTGCCTCTAGACATGCATGCACTCGTCGATTCATGGACTGTCGCACCCTTTCAAATACTCCGGGATGGTGTCGAATGGTTTCGCAGGCTCCCATGACACGTCGATGAAAAGGATTATGGGACATATGTTCATATTAACTTTTTTCCTACTTTTGGTGTAAGGAACCGATGCCCGAAGTTTGTAAAAGTATTTTTGAAACACCCTGTATAGCTGAGAGAAATAGACGACCAAAATCATTATAATAACCAGGACCCGGATTCTGATGACCTGAAATTGTTTGAAAAATGACCTATAAAATGACCCTAAATTTTAAAGAAAATGACTTAATGATTATAAAAAAATGACGTAAAAACCGATATTTTATCTAAAAAATATATTATTGTACTCACAAAGTTAGTACACAATTGTAAAAACTGTAAATAACTGTAATGTTGTGAATGTTCTTTTCTCACGGAAATTTATACTGGCACTGAGGCACTGGTGAGTCAAAATTCGGCACATTCTTTTGTGGTCTACCGGATTATATTATGTTTATTTAGGGTAAACAGTAGTTTGCACTCTCAAATCCAAGCAGCTGGCAGACTCTGGTGCAAAGTTAATCTAATAACAATAGTAATATAATACAAAATATTGGCGTTTCTTTGATTCTCATTTCCGACTGAGACGTGTCAACACTTTAACGTCGAATTTTTCCTTCTTGCATTAAACAAACAACACTTCAAAGACAGCACCGCTAGTGACGAAAATAGTTAATACACTCAAGTAAATACATGAAAATGACTAAATAAGGAAGCAAATGACAAAATGATGACCTAAAATTGAAATAAGCGCCCTATAAATATAAAATTGCATAAAATGACAAAAAAATGACCCAATAAAAATGCATTTATATAATCAAGAGGCCATGATTAGGATTTATCCACAAGTTGGCATTGTCTATGCAGCATCGATAAAAAGATGACATGTCATTAGAATCCGGGCCCTGATAATAACATTATTTGGCAATAAAAATAAAGTTTAGTTTCAGTTTTGAAAGATTAAACATTAGTCCATTATGCAACGAGACTCGAATTTCATTTATTAAGGTACGAGTATGTTTTATGAAACGAGGTCAGTAAGGGATGCAGGCCACAGGACTTCTCTTGACGTTTTAACGTCAAACAACACTTATTTAAACACACGAAATGAGCTCAATTTTGAATTGACATTAACAGTATTAATTTTATTTTAAATTCAGGTTGTTTATAACGCAGTTTCAGTTGCTGTTCTCGTGGTTTTAAGGCGTTCCGTGTTTAAGTTGTTGTTACGTCATATAAAATAAGCGTATTATAGTATGATCAAACAAAAAATATATTACAGCATGCATTATTTAGAGATTTTTTTTAAATTTTAGATCTTTGTGTCTGTGATATTTTAATTTTAACGTAATTTCTTTTGTTTGTATCAGTTTGTCCAGTGGCAGCCTCTTAGTGGGGGAAATTTTTAATAAAAGGATGGCCATTTGCTCATGAAGTATGGAATCGGCAGAATATCACAGGGATCGGGCAGTCCTAGAGATTAACTTATTAAGTGCCAGTATGGTACTTTATGAGATTGTGTGTGGGGAGGGAAAATGTCTGTCCGTCCGTCCGTGTGTCTGTAGGCGCCATAACTCAAATACGCTTTTTCGGATTTTCATGAGACTTGTAAAACACAATTATAATGTCAATGGGAAGAACCCTATTGATATTGAACCAAATTGGTTCACCGGTACCGGAGTAATGCCCAATTTAGTGCCTATTTTAATAGATTATATTAGAAAGGCGCCATAACCCAAATACGCTATATCGGATTTCCATTAAACTTGGCATACGAATTTATGACGTCCATGAGAAGTACCCTATTGAATTTGAATTTAATCTGTTGACCGGTACCGGAGTAAACCCCAATTTAGTGTCTCTCTTAAAGGCGCAATAACTCAAATACGCATCGGATTTTTATGAAACTTCGTATACGCATTTTTAATGTCCATGGGAAGACGTCTGTTGATATTCGATCAAATCGTTTGGCCAGTACCGGAATAATGCCCAATTTAGTGCCTTTTATGTTAATATATAAGAAGTCGCGATAACTCAAATATGCTTTATTGGGTTTTCCTGAAACTTTGTATACTCATTTATAATGTACATGGGAAGACGTCCACTGATATTGGACCAAATCGGTAGACCGGTACCGGAGTAAACCCCAATTTAGTGTCTATTTTAAAGACGCGGTAACTTAAATACGCTTTACCGGATTTTTATGAAACTTGGTATACACATTTATAATGTCCATGGGAAGACGTCTATTGATATTGGATAAAATTGGTTGACCTGTTTCGGAGTAATGCTCAATTTAGTGCCTATTTTATGGTAATATACGTATTCGAAAGAATTTATAAAAAAATGCAAATCAGTTATCTTGACAACATAGCCTATTGTTTTACTGTGATGTTATAAGGCTTTGGAATTAAAATACAGTTAGCTATGACAAAAAAACACTATTGCTTTACATGCGGTTATCCAACTTGACCGTTCAACTGACCCATGTGGTCAAGATGGTAACGACTTGGCCTCACATTCTGGAGTTCCTTAGTTCAAACCCCGAAACCGGCCAATTTGACTTTTTTTGTTGTTGTATTTTTATATGAGTGTGCGACTGTCAACACATCACAAATCTGTATAGTTCAGCTGATGCTGGACGATTCTAATCTGAGACCTTTGTTCTTTTGTAAGCCCTGCTTAATGAATAAATCTGGAACTTAACTTGGAAATCAATTTAAAAGAAACATATTCGCATATCATAATTGCAGTCATAACTGATTAATCCAAAACATACTGGCACTTTGTTACATCAGTTTACCTGATTTTGTTAAATTTATTTATAATCTAGAAATTGAGTACTTGTAACTAAGTTTTTGTTTTTGTTCAATACATATTTTGTTGAAGCCTTGTAAACTTTTGCATTTGACTAATATCTACAAATCTACTACTCTATAACCCAGGCGATAAGGCAGCAGATCATAAAAGTGCAAAGATAAACATAAATATGAGATGTGTATATACAGTATAGGAGATGTGCGTCAGTAGATCGCTGTACAGATTCTCGGTGGCAATGCCCACGCTGTAGCTCAGGAACTTTATCTCCTAGAATCGTGGTTGGCGATGACAGATTCGTGTGCGGTTCTTTCATAAGAAACATTCCGTGTTCCAGAGAAATGTGATTTGGAGATACAGTAACACGAATAAAATGGGATGCTTTCCACACAGCTAGACTCCTTAGTTCCACGTAACGAATTAAATTCAGTCTCAAAATATTTCTACATTTTCTAGCCGTACACCGGAACCCGGAATGGTTCACTGATCCATGAATAGAGCCCTGATTTCTAATGCGCATTTATTTTCAGACTGCTAAACGTAAGGAGAAAAGCTATACAATATTTCCTAAAACATTCCTTGACAGGCGATTTTAGCTGTATTTGATAGTGCTTATTAATTAACATAGCATACAAGGTGTTAATGAATAATACATAAATATTTTACTTTTATATAGAGGGGACATAGATAAGCAACTTTTATTAGGAGATTTTTGCTCTATGGATTCAATTTTTCCTGCTACAGCATAAATTCTCCCAGGCCATGGCCGCCACTGAATTTTACAAAGGAACTTCGTTGTTAACACTGGAATAATGAATAAAACACTAGTGCAGTGGCGGCCGGTCATGTGATTAGTCTGTAAATTTTACAGATTATGGATATAGTTGTTGGTGAATTATTAAGAATCAGGTTTTTGTTGTTCACTAACAAGGCATTCAAATTAATTTAACGAAAATTTTAACCCTGTTTCGCTTCATTATTGACTTTTGAGCACCAAATTGTAATGACTTTAATGCACTGCAGCATACACATTTTACGTCATAGAGGAAAAATCTCTTAATAAAAGTTGCTTGTCTATGTCCCCTCTATACACAGGTAAAATATTTCGGTATTATTCGTTAACACCCTGTATTTCACTGTCACATTAAGGACCTGTATTACCTCCTCTTGATATGTAACTTCCAGATAGCTTAACTGGAAGATGTCTTGTAATACCACCGTCAAACTGCTATCGGGAAGAGTGCAGTAAAATTTCGTAACTTGGATAGTAGACCGGTGAGCGCCGAGGTGCGTTTTTTCTAGTTCGAGCGGCCTCCGCTAGGTGCGACATCTCGATAGTAGTGTATTTTTCTACTTGTACAATTAAATTACATCACCACATGTAGTTTTAAGTAAGGTAAAGTAAATTTTTGCAATTCTGTATGCAAATGTGAACATCCGTTCTGAAATTCATGTAGCTACAAAGCTCCAGTAGGCAGCCATTTTGTTGCCTCCAAGTCTTCCTGTCGGGCAGTTGGTACTATCAACCAAGCACGAGAAAAACTCTGACCAGCACGAGGAGCGGTACGTGACGTCATACCATGCTACTATTCTCTAAGAAAGCATTGTCACCTTGCAGCTTGGAACACACTGCACACTGGAGGCTAATGTTTACAACGCGCATACAACAGAGAGGCTCGTCTTTTCTCTGCCCAATCAGAACGCTAGTATCCACCTGCTTGTCAATCAACCCCTCTCACCGCACTCCGCTAACAGAGTTTTACTCGTGCTTGGCCGATAGTAGTTTATCCGCCAGCCCATCCTCTTGATAGCGTAACTGGGAGTTAACCTTCCAGATAGTTTTTATCGGGAGGTCGTAGTACGCAATTCTTGGCCAACTTCCTGGTAAGTTCCTCGTCTGGAAGATAAATATTTTTTATCTGGAGGTGGCTGTACAGGCCCTAAAATTGCTTATTTCACTCCTTGACGTCATTACCGGTATTATTTACATTGTCGGCCAATAGAATCACTGAAAAATGTGGGCTATAAAACACTTCATTTTCTAACATGTTTTCTGGTTGTTGTTTATTTTACTATTTTTTTTACTTATAAATTCGTGCTCTAATCATGGGCTAACTAGTCAATATTTAATATTGATGTGTTATTTAGTGTGCAAGTAAGATATACATCGAGCGAGGTGGCCGAGATGGTAATATCTTGTACTCTCATTCGGGAGGTCCCAGGTTCAAATCCCGTGGCCGGGCAATTTGACGTGTTTTTTTTTCACGGTTTCCCCAGTCGTAAAGTCAAATGCCGAATTGGATGTTTACATACCATGAATCATCCTCACCATTTCATCCTCTAACATATATAATATATTTTGTCAAAAAAGTTTTTCTTGGACTCTCATTCGGGTGGTCAAAGGTTCAAATCCCATGGCCGGCTATTTTGACATGGGGATTTTTCATGGTTTCCCCAGTCGTGAAGGCAAATGCCGAATTGGATACTTAGATACCATGAATAATCCTCGCCATTTCTTCTTGTTTCATATCCATTTAAATTAGGGCTGTACCGATTAATCGATTAAATGTTTAATCGTCGATCAATTACATTTTCCGATTAATCGGTTTAGTCGAATTCTGAAAAACGTTTTTCGAGAAATGGGTTAAATGACCAAACTCCTTTCTCAGTGCCGAGTGAGAGAGTTCTGAAAAAATAACCGGAAATGTAAGTTTCATATATATTTTTTCACTAGTTAACTAATAATGGTATTCATTAATTCAGGATTTCTTCTGATTATCTGTAGTGTAGCAGTTATTAAACGTGTAAAACAATATTAAATGTACCCTTTAGTTTCGTTTAAAATACCGACCTGTTTGTCGATTAATCAGTCGATTAATCGATTAAAGTCAAGCGTTAACTCGATTAAAAATTTTAATCGATTTTCAGCCCTAATCTAATATATAAAATCGAAAGTGTGTATGTATGTATGTTTGTTCCTTATACAAATCTACATTTCTTTACCAATTTACACGACACTTTGCACACATACCCAGTTAAGCCCGGGAAGTATAGCTGTCAACATTAAAATTGAAACAAATCAGTCCTTCCCTTGAAAATTATATAATTTCTGAGAATATTATGCAAACAAAATGAAATCCCATTCAGTTGTCAAGACAACAGAGTATTGTTTACACAGTTCATATAGGGCTCTGGACATTACATAACATTGGACTTTAAACGAATTCTGATGCTAACGTTTTGTAAAAATAATTCTTGAAGAATAAAATCCACGAGAATAAAGCACATTGTAATGCAATCACATAACTTTCTCTACCCTCGACACAAGAAATATTTTCTCACTTCACATTTTGATGTAGAATAAGAGGTCGTATTGCTGGGATAACTTAAGTGTGTGAGTATGCTATATCAGAAGTAGGTAAATAATCCTTTCCGCTTATACGTTATCCATAGCTGTATGCTTTGTATTAGTTGAGAAATAAGGATGTTTATCATAGGCCCTAAGCATGGGATGGAACATTTTGAGTCCTATGCTGGCAGTATTTTATGTCCCGGGTTTTAGGGGAGGAAAGTATGAAAGTGATACTGCATTTCTCTTATTTCAGAACCGAAACGGTTGTATGGTAACATGAGAATGAGAAATAAAATTTTCCGACAAGTCAATACAATCTTATTTAATTTATGTTTCTTCTTATTTCAAATCCTCCCAAGCATGATGTGTAGAAGCAACGGAATGAAGCTTTCGACATCCTCTATGAGCCATAAAAAGCTATATCTAGCGTTTTCTGATGGAATAGTTTGAGTGTGATAAATCTTTTTCTTCATTTCAAGTCTTACATACATATTATATAAGCACCTAGAGTTTCAAAATAGAAAATCCTCCAAAAGTTAATTTCAAATTACAAAATACAAAGCCCGGGCGACGCCGGGCCTTTTCAGCTAGTTTAAATTAATAATAGTCTTTCAGATTTACTCCATAAAAATACACCGATAATAGAAACAATTGACAATCAATAGTTCCATGGCCTACCCTACTGTATAGATACAGATTCCAAACTCCTGATATAGCCTCGTGGATCAAAGGAGTATAAATACAGCTGAATTTAAAAAAAAAAGTAAGAAATGTTTGCAGTAGCAATGTTTGAAGGCGATCTGACATTTGCTAGCATTAGGAGAACACTATGATATATCAAGATTTACAAGTTAAACTACGTTTCAATTGGAGATTAATGCGAAGTGGCCTTCATGCATCCGAGTCTCATCAGAATTTCCAGGAGCTTTCTTGTTTATGTCATTGCTCATTCCTATTAAACTTATCTTTACTACTTCAGAGAAACTAGGCTACGAGGCAGGTCTGAATCCAGTCATTTTTTGACCACCTTATGTTGAAAACTAGTTAACTCATGCGTCATTCTTTCGGTCCGGACTAGTAACATTTTGTTTTGTGCTGCCATGTAACCAAATGCTTTTGCAATTGTCTTCTATTGTTGATGTATTATGTCGTTTATTAATTTCAACTAATTAATTACAATGAATAAGATGCAGGATGAAATAGCGGGGTTAAATCATGGTAAGTAGATATCCAACTCTGCATTCGGCTTTCGACTGGGTAAACCATGAAAAAACTCAAGTCAAATCGGAATTTGAACCCGGGACTTCCCGAATGCGAGTCCAAGACGCTACCATCTAGGCTTTGTCTTTATAATCTACCGAAAAACTACATATTATAGTCAAAACATTGATTTTATAGTAGACTACAGTATATAATAATAGTAAAAGCGGGATCCGAAGCCATGAACGAGCGAATTCTACCTAAGTTGCGTCTGTAGCCGCTTAGCTAATCAAACATATTGTCTTGATAGGTTTCATGAACATCTTGTACATGTTTAGGGTAAGTATTGACGTTGGAAATTACATTTTCTGGCCAAATATTTTTTATCCCATAAAGAAGGTTCATTTGTCTGCTTCAAAATTATACCTATATTCTTCTAAACTACTTTGAAAAATACAACTGTGATAGGTGTTTCTTTATAGGAATTAAAAAAAAAAGCTTACATACACATAGTTCACAACATTCTATGCATAATATATATATTATATATTTTAAATACAGTATAAGAAATAATTTTAGGGAACTGACAACTAAGTTTCAAGATATATCCATAGGTTACCTGGTAATAATCTCAACAACATAATTAGTTACAAAATATGGATTTCTTCTTCCAATTTTAATACATACGCATATTTGTTTTATCACTTACTGGCTATAGGCTATAACATGTTACGGAGCACGTTTTTCACTTGCACATTTAATGCCGCTATTAGAGAGCGTTGCATTTCCACTTTGCAAAGTCCATTATGTTGGCTGTGAAAATGTGCAGAAAGGCGTTAATTGTGTCAAATCTGCGAAAAACCTGGCATACATTCAACAAACGGATTATAGCGTAGCGTGGAAATGCCATTGAGAGTAGAGAGATGCAACAAGCCAAAGTAGCAGAAGACCGCCGTCAGTTTCGAGGGAATCCCGGCGTCTGGACTCGCGTTTGGACGCCTTCCAGGCCCCTTCAGGGACGTCAATGACGTCCTGGTTTATTTGCACCCAATAAAATAATGTGATCTAGAACTTGATTTATAATTATATATAATTAGGCTTGCCAGATTTCTGAAATGTTCAACCGGGATACAGGAATGCCCCCCACCGTCGCGGGTATTCAAGGGTACACACCCTTGGCGGATTTTAGAGGGTAGTTTATTCTCAATGCTATGAATAAATGATTACTGATTAGCAACCTAAACCAGGGGTAAAAATAAATGACATAAGCATACAAATGACATTTTATTTCTAACATGTTAATATTTAAAAGTTACTTAAGTAAAAAGAAACACTTTGAAAAAGGAATAAAAATTTGAACAATATTTACATGTACTTTTCATTGGCTAGGACTTTTTTTTAGTCTATTTTGGTCATCTAGAAAATAAAATTTAATTTTTACCGGGACGTGAAGTAAACCGTCCGGGACACCGAGATTTTGTCTGAAAACCGGGACTGTTGGCAAGCCTATATATAATGCGCAGCGATTTACGTTGTTCATCCACCTATGGTTCGTTTTATTCGTTTCATTTCGAATCTATGTGCCCATATGCCAGTACAAGATTCTTTTAGGCCGGTATTCATAGTCGGCGACTTAAGAACCGACTTTATAAAGCTGAACTTATTTGACAAGTCGACTTATTTGTTTTTCGTATTCATAGTCTTCTTTAAAGTCGTACTTTATTAAGTCTGACTTCATAAAGCTCTACTTATTCTACATACTAAAGTCGAACTCAGTAATATGAAAAATCACGCGTTCACTGTCATAACAATTGAATTAGCCAAACGCGTTTAAGATTTTTTCAGATTTTATGTAAAGCAAAGCCATCTGAGTACGTATTTCGCTGTCATGATATAAAAATACAGACGGCGGTGTGCATTGTAAACAAAGAATTCAGTTCATCCAGATATATTATGCACCGTGTAAATAAGCTGATCAATAGTTTTTTTTTTTTACAATATTCTGTGTATATATTAGCTTGGACATTGATCAGAATTAAGACCGGTACGCTTATGCATTTATTTCGATGTTAATTATTGTTTTAGAGAGATATAAAACAGCTTAGGAAGGTTTGGGCCGATATGAAATGCCATCAGAGAAAAATACCGATGAAAGATAGGAGATTGATATTTCCAAAATGTTGTCTTCTTGAAACGAAATCTATTTTTAAATTCATTGTCACTGTAGAATTTGAATAGATTCATAGTGTTTCGCAAATAACGATTTGGGGCGCGAGTTTATTCTAATTCCTCGCCAAGGTCCTCAAAATCACTGTCTATGGTTCTGGCTTAAACTGAAATAAGTCAGGGGGACCCTTGACTTGATAAAGTACGACTTATTTCGACAAATAAGTCGTACTTTAGTGACTATGAATAGCAATAAGCTCGACTTTGTCAAGCCTGACTTTGTAAAGTAACTACGTCATAAGCCGACTTGTTGGTGTCAGAAACTCAACTTAAGACGAGATTAAAGTTCGACTTGGATGTAAGTACGACTTATTGCGACTATGAATACCGGCCTTAGTCGTTTTAATTATTATTTATACAATAAAATAACCGAGCGAGGTAGTCGAGATTGTAACGTCTTGGACTCGCATTCGGGAAGTCCCAGGTTCAAATCCCGTGGCGGGCCAATTTGAAATGGTTTTTCTTCATGGTTTCCCCAGTCGTTAAGTCAAATGCCGAACTGGATATTTACATACCATGAATCATCCTCACCATTTCATCGTGTATCATATCCATTTAAAATTAATATCAGTTGAAATTTACTCCATTAAATACATCGACAATAGAAACAATTGACAATCAATAGTTCCATGGCCTACTCTACTGGAGAGACACAGATCCCGAGCCTCGAAGCTAAAAGAAGTATAAACATAGCTGAAATAATAAAAAAAACTATGTAATTCATGTATTGCATGTAAAAACTATGTCAATATTATTCATGTTTTTATTATTGTGTTGTTAAATAGGTCTAAATTATTAAAAAAATATCTATCGATTGAATTAATAAACACGGATGAAGCTGCGATGTAATGCAAATAATATTCGTGTCATAGTTTTGGGTGCACTGTGGTTACGCATCCCAAAATGGGAAATCGTTAACAATAATCATCATACCAACATTATGAGTTCAGCTAAATTTTAGCTAGCACGAATTTCTAGTTTGCAATAAAATGGAATGCAGTAATATTACCCTATTTGATGATCGGCGATATCACGGCCCCCTTTGACTTCGAACATTTGACTTTCGCAGATCTTGCTGATTATCTCGGACTTGTCCTATTATTCCTGGGAAGGAAACATAAACACGCTTTGGTACCGGCACCGGGCGTGATGACGTAACACGCATGAGGAACTCGCTCGTGTTGCGTTACATAACGCGTTTTATTGAATGCCTGCCGACATCGTGTCTGTTAAACTCCAGTTTCCGTTCTGTTGCGCTATTTTATCACTGGAACAGCACACGCAATACTGAAAACAAGTTCTGTGTCACGGAATGTTCTGGTGTAAATTAAAGTAATCCCACCCCCCAAATTTCTAAGAAATGACCAAACCAGGAGAAAAAAAAAATTGGTGACTGGGAAGGTCACTAATCTGATAGCTACCACCCACAGGACTAAGCTGCTGGTTTACAGTAACAATTAAACTTCAAAATATTGTCATAAAAGGGTTTCCCCAAAGTAGCTTCATCGTTGTGGTGAATTACATTTAACATATCCATTAACATAGGAAATTTGCCAGGACTAAAGAAAAATATTGCAATATGCTGGTTTATTGTTATATCGATTTTCGTTATACAAAGGTTTTATTATTATTATCATTATTACTTTATTATTATTATTATTATTATTTTCTACTTCAAGTATTTTGAGTTGAAACTTTAATTGATACCTATTTGTATTAATGTGGGGTTTTTGTAGTAAATTGTAATTTTCCGACTTAAACATGAGCAAATCCATAACTTAATACTTACTTTTCTGACCTTTAAACATGAGCAAATCCATAAATAATACTTACTTTTCTGACATTTAATCACGAGCAAATCCATGATTAATACTTTTCTGACTTTTAAACATGAGCAAATTCATGATTAATATTTTTCTGACTTTTTAACATGAGCAAATCCATGATTTATAATTACTTACGAGCAAATCCATGATTAATACTTTTCTGACTTTTAAACATGAGCAAATCCATGACTTATACTTACTTTTCTGACTTTTAAACATGAGCAAATCCATAATTGTATAGTTACTTTTCTGACATTTAAACATGAGCAAATCCATAACTACATACTTACTTTTCTGACATTTAAACATGAGCAAATCCATAACTACATACTTTTTTAACACTCAGTGACATTTTTCATAGATGTAGTGGAGTATAAAGGTATCAAAGATAAAAAGGACTTTTATAATAGGGCAGTTCTATGAGGATTCTAATGAAAGCCTGTTTTCTCGATTTCACTTCACAGTGGGATAGCTCAATCTCTCAGGAACCTGCTCAATTATTTAGATAAATATATAGTTTTCATGGGCGAAAGAGGCAAATTGCGGTTGCAATTCTACCATCACAATTTCTCCTGAATAATCCTTTTGATATCTGTGGTTGTGCTTGTTTCTCATTTGGTGGGCCCATAGAGCTGTCACTGTATATAAAGCTGGTTCATGTTTCTGTACTGAGCCCCTTGATATCGTATGGCTTAGATCAGTGCTTAGGAATTTATGAAAACAAGAGAACTAGTCTGACAAGTTCTATTCAGATTCCTTACATCTACAATATATAGACACTAATCACCTTCAACTTCCTTTGATCATGGAGGGAATTTGAATTCAAGATAATAAAATGCAAACTGTATAGACAGAAGCCCTCCCATTCCGTTAATTTGTAGCCCATACCAAAAGGAATAGTAAAGAAGATAATTTATTACTAGTGAACTTGAAGGACAACAGCTAATCCCAGTGGACAGCTGACCAAGCCTGATGATGATGGTGATGATGGTGATGATGGATGACAGCTAGTAGCAGCGGTTGTAGAGAATCTTTCAATCATGTTCTGTTTCGATATGACATTAGCTTTCCTTTTCATATCTACAGGATGTTGCAGAAATTCCTGTTTTAACTTGACTGTTCAACATTTCATCTGTTACATAGTCGTGACCAAACACACTGTTCGATTCGTATAACCGTACATCACAATGTTATATACCAAATGACGTATCCATATACTAGAGGTGCCACATTCTCCCATGACGTACAACATATGGTGTCCATATAATGTTTCTATAAAAACCTAGGACCATTAAGGGAAAAAGGGGGACAAAAATTTAATTCATAAAATTTATACCCTTAGCAAACAGGGATGGCGTGTGGAGCTAGGTAGGTTCCTTCGCCCACAATCACCCTCACATTTACAAGCGTAGGGGATTAGGACCGACCATAATTTCCGCCCAATGAGTCACCTAGTCTACTTCAATCAATCAATCTTAGATTTTTTTACGTCATTTTATCTTAAAGTGTTTCTTATATTCTACACATAATTACAAGAAAAATGGCACCAAACAATGTATAATTTACTTTAATAGGAACATTTCTAACAAATACATAATTAAAAGTTATGAGAAACTGCTTTCAAGTCCTATGTTTCTATTAAAGTAAATTATACATTGTTTGGTGTCATTTTTCTTGTAATTATGTATAGAATTGATATATAACAAACATTTTAAGATAAAATGACATATTAAAAATAAAATCTAAGATTGATAGTTTGAAGTAGACTAGGTGACTCATGGGGCAGAAATTACGGTCCTAATCCCTGTGCTTGTAAATGTGAGGGTGCTTGCTGGTGAAGGAACCTACCTGGTCCCATGCGCCATCACTATTTGCTAAGTGTAAAGGGAATATTTACAATATACTTTAGACTCGTGTACACAAATGATCCCAAATGACTTGTTAAATTTCTTCTACAGACTGGTGAAGATAATTTATTCCACAGAAATACAGCAGATGCCTCATTGTCACTGTACATTTCACTTTTGTATATTCTATCAAGAAGCGCGTTTTTTGTTATAATTTATCATAAAAGTCAGCACATATTACTCCATTAAAGTATGTTTTGACAATGAGGAAGACCGTCACTGTTGTAACTTTTAGTAGCTTGAAACACACTGGCCAATCACAATCTCAAAAAAAGCGGGACATTTGAGTGTACCCAATAAAACTTTCAGATCGGGGGTCATTTTGTCAAAGAACAGGACTGTCTCAGGAAAAACTGGACAAATGGACAACCTAGTACAAATCTCATCGTACCATCACCTTACTTTAAAGGAAAAAAAATAGTTGTCATGACTTATGCTCCATCCCTTGTATTTTCTCTCTTGTCACACGCTGTTATTTCCTTTGTTTCAGGCGTGTATTGATGACAACCTAGACATGGTGGAGTTCTTAGTGGAGCATGGGGCAGATGTGAACAGAGGTGATAATGAAGGTTGGACACCACTGCATGCCACTGCGTCGTGTGGCTTCATCAGCATTGCAAAGTAAGAATAATATTCTCGTATCTAATGCCAACACATTACTCATAAAAACTAGTGCAGATTTGCATAGATATACAAAGGTGACCCTATTAATCGCCCAGCTTGTGTGTGTATACTACGAGTATTTGATACATGTGATACATTAATAATGGTTTCACAGGCTATAAGCCGAGTAAAAGGATATAAGGCATCCAAGCTTTCGATCGCTGACATCTCTGTGGCCTTCCTCAGGGAAATGAGTGTAGAGTAAGGGAAGAGAGAGCTTATATAAGATGTTTAGTGAAAATGAAATTTTGTCACTGAATTTTTCACTAAAAATCATATATAAGCTCTCGCTTCCCTTACTCTACACTCATTTCCCTGAGGAAGGCCGCATGTCAGTGACCGAAAGCGCGGGTGCCTAATATCTTTTTACTCGGCTCATAGCCCGTGAAACCATGATTAATAAAATCAGGAAAACTGATGTAACAAAGTGCCAGTATGTTTTTGTTTAATCAGTTATGACTGCAATTATGATATGCAGAATATGTTTTTTTTTTAATTGATTTCCAAGTTAAGCTCCAGATTTATTCATTAAGCAGGGCTTACGGAAGAAGAAAGGTCTACCATCTCGGCCACCGGGGTCATTTTAACGGTCTAGTTGGATAAGCGCATGTAAATCGATATGTTTTTTGTCATAGCTACCTGTATTTTAATTTCCAAGGCCTTATAAGATCACAGTAAAACAATAGGCTATGTTGTCAAGATAACTGATTTTCATTTTTTTTATAAATTCTTTCGAATACGTATATTACCATAAAGTAGGCACTAAATTGAGCATTACTCCGAAACAGGTCAACCGATTTTATCCATTATGAATAGACGTCTTCCCATGGACATTATAAATGTGTATACCAAGTTTCATAAAAATCCGGTAAAGCGTATTTGAGTTACCACGGCTTTAAAATATACACTAAATTGTGTTTTACTCCGGTACCGGTCTACCGATTTGGTCCAATATCAGTAGACGTCTTTCCACGTACATTATACATGGGTATACAAAATTTCAGGAAAATCCAATAAAGCGTATTTGAGTTATCACGACTTCTAATATATATTAACATAAAAACACTAAATTGGGCATTATACCGGTACTGGCCAACCGATTTGGTCCAATATCAATAAACGTCTTCCCATGGACATTATAAATACGTATACGAAGTTTCATAAATATCCGATAAAGCGTATTTGAGTTATTGCGCCTTTAAAGTAGACACTAAATTGGGTTTTACTCCGGTACCGATCAACAGATTAGGTTCAAATTCAATAGGACACTTCTCATGGACGTCATAAATTCGTATGGCAAGTTTAATGGAAATCCGATATAGCGTATTTGGGTTATGGCGACTTTCTAATATAATCTATTAAAATAGGCACTAAATTGGGCATTACTCCGGTACCGGTGAACCGATTTGGTTCAATATCAATAGGGTTCTTCCCATGGACATTATAAATGTGTTTTCCAAGTTTCATGAAAATCCAAAAAAGCGTATTTGAGTTATGGTGCGTACAGACAGACGGACAGACATTTTTTCATCCACCACACACTCTCATAAAGTACCATACTGGCACTTAATAATTAATCAGCGCCAAGAAAGCCTCAAGTCTTACGTACATATGATACATGTTATTTGTGAAAAGTGTTTAGAATAGTTTCTCATTGGTAGGGATCCTATGACGTTTCTCATAATCCCTTTGTTTTTTCCTTTGGGTATTGAAGTCAGTATAAGTACAAAATGTGCCATGTAACACACAATAAGAACAAAACATCCAAATGTAACAAAAGTATTGGAATTCAAAGTGTTTAAAATCATGTTGAATGGTACTGTTGAGTCAATCAGTATAATAATAACAAGATACATTATGTCTTAACTTTTATTTTATTTTCAAGACCTTTCAGTTATTTAACCGTCTTCAGGGAATATCTCTTGTAGATTTACATTCAATAATAATAAAACTCCGCCATCACTTTTTTATTTCTAAATAAATGTACGATCAATAAAATTATTTTTACAGATTACTGTAGGGGGCTTTATTGTTTAATATGTAGTTAAAGGAGGTATTTTCCATCATTAATATGTATATTCAACCAAACAATTTATATAATGCAGAGTTACAAAATCATTTATTTTTCCTTTTATTAGTAAACGAGATAATCCTGCTCTAGGTGGTACACTTTATCTTCATCTCCAGGCTCCACAATGTTGCAAACAGTCCATATCAAGAAGACCTCAAAAACGAGCGCTAAAAAATGAGAATGTCACAAGGGAAGAAATTTCAAGTCTGAAGGCAGCAGCCAAACCAATAAATGTTAGTCACCATTATTAAGCGCCAGTATGGTACTTCATGAGATTTGTGTGCGGGACGGGAAAAAGTCTGTTCGTCCATCCGTGTGTCTGTACATACGATAACTCAAATGTGCTTTATCCGGTTTTCTTGAAACTTGGTATACACATTTATAACATCCATGGGAATAAACCTATTTTATGGTAATATATTAGAAAGCATTTATCAAATGCAAATCAGTTATCATGACAACATAATGTTTTACAGTGTTAATATACGGCTTTGGAAGTTGCAATACAGTTAGCTGTGACAAATAACACTATTGATTCACATATCCTTATAAAACTAGACTGTTAAACCGAGCGAGGTGGCTGAGATGGTAGCCAGCCAATTTTATATATTTTTTGTTGTATTTTTATGTGGATGTGTGATTGTCAAGACATCATATATATATGGTAAAATCATTACAGTCTATGGGAGTTATTGAGAACTACCCCTCTCCTATTTAAATACGAAAAATAGAATAAAGTAAATACATTTTTTCTATGATTACTAGAGGATCTAGAACGACGACTGTTAAGCACGGGAAGAAAATCGCATGGGAAATTAAAATTATATCAATAAATGTTTGTTACTGTCCACAGTAAAATAATTTTATATAGATATTTCAGATCTCTTGCAATTAAAAATTTTCTGATACTGTCACTGAAATTCGTCAATGGATGGCAGCATCACCTGCTTAGTTGAGAATACCTATATGTGAAGCTGGTCTCACAGATTTGGGCCAGACACAATAAAAATATTTGGATTGAAGCCAGATTCCGACTTGAATGAAATGATCTTTTCTGAACATCATTCACAAATTTATTGCTCTGAGAGTCATTTTAAGCTTTCTAAAAACTTAGTTGCATGCAAACTAGATTTATTGAATTAGTTATTGTGTGATGAACAACGGTGATGGTTGTTTGTTTCCCACTGGCAGCATTGCATTATTCATTGTCACTCAGTAATACCATCAGAAGTTGATCCTTCCTCGTATGAGTTAATTATTTTCTTCTACACTCAATCCTCCACACAGCGATATATATGGGTCCTAGCAGGTTATTATTGTATTGAGAAGCTGTGATATCTATGTTAATATGATGAAGTGTGTGTGTGTGTCTGTCTGTCTGCACCTCAAAGCCGATTTTTAATTTTCACTTTCGTTCATCAGTTATGAGTAGGGACCGGATTTTTAGGTTTTTAAAAACACTGTTTTAGGTTTTCCATTAGGTGAAATAGTTTTTTTTAGGTTTTTTCCCTAAAATATCGTTTTCGGGTAGAATAATTGGTTGAATGAATTTGAATGTGCTACATAAGATTCTATAAATAATACTTGTAAAGTTTAACTTAACAAAATTGACTTAAATTTGTGTAAACTTGCTTTACTACAGTATTATACAATTGAAGAAAGAAAGCATAAACAATCAAAAGTAGCAATGAAAATAAGATTGCCTCACATTTCCTGGTTACAGTGTATCACTAAATATCTTTCAAGATTCTCAACTGTGAAGTTCTTCCTGTTATCTCTTAGTTAATAGTTAATACTGTATCTAGACACTACCCTTCTCAGGATTCGAACCAGATGCTTCTAATTTAGTGAGTAAAATACTTATGGTTGGATGTGGATAATGTGAAACTATATTTTCCTTTCTTCGGTTGTTACGCATGCTAACCGTACAACAGATCAACTAGGGACGAAAACTTCCCCCTTTTCTAGGAAGGTAAATAACACTTGCGTGTTTCTGGCAGGCTTGACAAAATATTACTTTGCCATCGGTAGTAAAATTCAGTTCGTCGCCAATCCACTGCCGGAATAAACTCGATTTCATTTGTTTCGGCATAATTAACACGTCTACTTAAAACTCACAGTGATACCACTCAGTATGAATAACAGGGAAGTACTAAAGGCAAACAAGCGCTTTAAAATACAGAAATCTATATCCTTATTCATACACGGCAACAATGGTTGTTCGTACGAATATTTTAAAAGGAATACGCCGGTATTCTTACACTTCCTCTCTAGATACTGTCCATTTTAGACGACAATGGGTTGAACGAAACGCTGGTGGTATTAATTTCAACCCGATGAAAATTATTGTCTCTCCGCAAAATACCGATTTCTCAACCGACAAACAAAAAAGATAAAAAAAGTAGCGGAAATTAGATATTTTAGGTTTTATATCCCGTTTAGGTATATTTAGGTTTTTATACCCTATTTAGGTATTTTTAGGTGCTATAGAATTAATGTGGGTGAATCCTATGGACATGATTCGAAAAAGTGTATGAGCGCTTTTTGTTTTGGAAGTAAGGAAAAACATAGGTAAAAACCTAAGAATCCGGTCCCTAGTTATGAGTGAAAAAGTGGCAGAAAACATGAACTTTTGCGCTATCGAAGCATCAGTTTTCGGTAATAGGTAGGCCTACATTTCAATTGTCAAATCACTTGCAGATGACTTTGCCTTTTTTTTTATCATAACTTGGAAATAAAGGAATCACAATTTTTTCAATATATCGCATGGAATTATCGATCATTTTGATTCTGTGAACTCACCCTGTTCAATTCGTTTGTTTATGATGTCAAATACAATAGGGATTCTTTCTAATCGTGGAATGCACTCCAAAGCTGGAATTTTAGCTGTTCCATTATAATTATTAATTGTTTAATATATGATTAATATATGATTGATTTTCGTGTAAGTGTTAATAAATATATTTTAATTATTTTGCTCTTAATTTTTTATGCTTCGAATTAATTATCATGGGTGAAGCCGCAAACACCTTCCTAGTGTTACATGTTAGGAAGACTGCATGCAGAATATTTTATGATCTGCAGGATAATTTATGAAACAGATATGGAAAGAAGCTAAGACTAATCCAAATCTTAAGAGATTGGTGATTTTGTTTCTAAACTTACTCACTTCCTGGTAACGATATCTCTATTGTACAAGATTTTGTTAACCAATAATTAATAATATGAGTTGTGATATAGTTAGGAAGTTCTGTGAAGCCCTGGGGCAAAAATTCATCAAATACCAAAACATGTTTGCTTAATCCATGAAGACAAATGAATTTGATTGCAGTAAAGTCTTGCAAAACAAAAATCACACAATAATAAACAATTTATAGAATGTAATACGTTGGAAAAAGTGAGGGTTGGGTGTGTTAACAGGAATTGAGCAAATATGATTATACTGTGTTTTACTCTCTTCAGGTACCTGATAGAACATGGTGCCAATGTTGCAGCTGTTAACAATGATGCCGAGTTGCCCCTCGACATCGCCGAGTCAGACGAGATGGAGGATATGCTTCAACAGAATATAAATGCTCAAGGTTAGAATGAATATCACAATTGTACAATTAATTTTTCCTGGCCACAGTTATGGGATAGAATTTTTTTAAAGTTATATGGAACTATATGGGGTACGCCATAGCGTAGTGGTTGAGGCGCTGCACTACAAACCGGAAGGTCGCGGGTTCGATTTCCAATGAGTTCGTTGGAGTTTTTCAATTGGCCTAATCCTTCTGGTGGCACTATGGCCCTGGGGTCGACTCAGCCTTTAACAAAAATGAGTACCAGGAGCAATCCTGGGGGTAAAGGAGGCCGGTGCGTAAGGCTGACAATCTTACCACCTTCACATGCTGAATGTTCAAAATCTGCGAGCTTCAACCTCCTGGAACCCTCTGGGCCTCCATGGCCTGGATCGCTTTACTTTACTATGGAACTATATTCTACATTCAGAGTAATCTGAGATGTTTCTGTTATTGGATGCTGATCTGAGTATGATTTCAGAATGTATACAGAGTAGGTCTGTGTTTTGTTTACAATACTGTACCTTATAAAATATTTTTACTAACTCAAGCATTGTCATCTTATATTATACCAGCAAAAACTCCTTCAAGAGCTATGACTATATTTGATGTTTTTTTTTCATTCTGTGTGCAGGCATAGACTGTGATGAAGCTCGGAACGAAGAGGAGAGAATAATGTTGGACGATGCAAAGGAATGGTTAAACAGCGGTGATATAGAAGAAGCTCCTCATCCAAAGACTGGTGCCACAGCGCTTCACGTAGCAGCTGCTAAGGGCTACATCAAAGTCATGAGGTATTTAAGATTCACTTATAATACTTATGTATAGGGTTCAAATGTTTATGACCTAACAAAGTGGAAAACTGACTGCAAATATGACCTTAATAAATGACTTAATATGACTCAAAAATCCTGTACTGTATTATGCCATTTTTATTTTAAAAACTAAAAACTAAAAACTCCCTTTGTGCCACTAAATGTTAGAGAATGGATGGTGGCATTATATCAAGGGTTGACTGTATCTGCAATTTGAGAAATAATTGTTAAAAACATTTAATTCGCTTATATTAACATTTTTAATATACTTGGACATTAGAGCTGCTCGGGGGAACAAAATGGTAAGTGCCACTGACATGATATGGCCTTCCAGCTTGTTTGGTGTAACAGAATGGTAAGTGATAGGCATTGATTTCTATATTTTCAAAAGTAGTGAGTACAAAATTGAGGTGACAATAAAATTATTCAGATTTCTAGGTTAATGAAAAATTTACTTGTTCTCTTTTTCAACACACCCCATTTGGCACTTACCATTTTGTTCCCCCGCGCGGCTTTAAACACCATATCTATATATATTCGTTTCTTTATGGCTTCCCGCTCGTCCTAATTTTTTCTCCGATGTTCTCATTTCTCTCTCTTACTGCCCTCTTTTTTGTTTAGGTAGATCTGGTCACTCTATCCAAACCGGGTGTGAGATTTTGAATTTCCTGCACTTAATTTCAGATAGCTTCCATTTTGTTATCATATTGTGGATATATGACAAAATTAACTGTGGGGAATAAAAAATGGGACGGAATAAAGTGTGGGTAGTTCAAAAAAAGTGTGGGAAATTCAAAATGACGTGTGGAAAATTAGAAACTAAGTGTGGGAAATTCAAATTTTTGCACACAGATAATCCGCAAACCGGATATTCAGGAGTTTGCTCCAACTAACCTGGATGATAGCCCGAGAAAGAAGAAGATATGAGGTCATTCTTGTTCTTTTGCAGTGTTCTTTTACAAGTCGGTGCGAATATAAATGCACAAGATTTTGATGGTTGGACGCCCTTGCATGCAGCTGCCCATTGGGGGCAAAAAGAAGCCTGTGAGATGCTAGTTGAAGAACTCTGTGATATGGATATGAAGAATTATGTGGTAGGTACTAACTTATTCTACATAACTAGGGTTATCACTCAGTGAAGTGGCAATAAATATTCAATAAACACATGTTCAAAGCTAAAACACTTCTATGTGATTTAGTGTTAGAACATTTAACATGCAGGAATTAGTAAAGTTTCAAACAAAAAGAATCAAATGGACGAATTGTTTTGAAGAATTAAATCAGTAGAATTTATTCTTTGAAATAAATAACATTTCCCATCTCTATTGTCTACAATACCTGAATTTCCAACATCACTGGTAACTTATACAGTGTTTTTCACATATGAGTTGGCCAATCATGCGGGTTTCTGTGTCACGACAGCCACAGCTCTAACTCCCAAGAGATCAGGTGCATTATCTCAGCAAATAAAGCCACTAACGGTGTAATGATTCAGGTTCTCCAAAGTTAAAATTACAATGAAAATAACAACGTACCTCATCACAAAAGATGTTAGAAATGGAATAAACCTTGCGTCACATATTTTTTTCACAGAAATAAAGTTGTGCACTTTAGCAAATAGCATACGCAATACACACGCATAAATTCAGCTTCCGAAATAGAGTTAATTTTTCTTGTGATACTGTCTTTGAGTTCTTCTAATGTAAAAGGTTTGACCTATACACATATTTTTCAAGTTCAAGTTCGGGTGAAATAACACAGAGAAATAATCTATCTTGGAAGGTGAACTTAGGTGCATGAAAGAAAATTTCCTGCAAAGATGCCAATTGAAAAAGATTTAATTTATGAAGCTAATTAATTAATTTGGGATATGTAGCGGCACACTTTTGGGATGATGGACATGAATTTGACAGGGATCCAGAACTACTAAAATGTGTCCATGGACACAAGGAACTTTCAGTCTGGGAAAGAATTTTTATTCACTGTTTTCTTGGCATCTCTATGCAGACCATGTGCATAAGAAAGCATCTTCTTTGTTTCATTTTCCTTTCATTACAGCTTCGCTACTGTTATACTATACTGTGATGCCACTACAAAGCATCGTGCTATATTGAGCTGAATAAGGTACAAAATTGTCAAAATTCAGATGAGTGAAGTCCAGTATTCAAATAATACCCACACCCTGCATCGCGATTTAAAAAAAAAGAAATATGCGGGTAGTGTTCAAGTATATACCGTAGTTTGCAATGATACTCCTCATATACATTAAATGTAAATAAGTTACTTTGTTACAGAAAGTATAAATATGGTGCCTGTGCCATATATAAATACAGTATTATTACTAATCTTTGACTGCATTTCCCTTTCAAAGGAAATGCCAGAGGTACTATAAGAGATACACGCTAAAGAGTTTAAGTAACTGTTTATTGTTTTTCCTTGGGCGGCCGTCATTCCCATCTTCATCCTCTGTCAAGGATCAAGTAAGTGTAGTTTCCCTCTTTACAAAGAGCAAGTGGTATGATCTTGGATTACCTGCTTTTTGAGTGATGTTAATGAAGTCAGGGAGGTGAAAGCTGTTGATACAGTGTTACATAATTGTCTATAACACGATATTCCAAAGAATATTTTCTTCAGTTTGATGGATGTCTTTGAAAATTGCCGCCTCATAATTAGAGGGAGAGTTTCATTTGGAGAATATGTTTATAAATATATCGTGAAAATGATGGAATAGGTTACAAAGTATTTAAAATTATAAAAATATGTAATATCACATTTTATATATTTTTATTATTATTATTTATTTATTACAAGAGATATTACAAGAGGTATTACATTTAGTAATACACCCGAATGAGCAAGACTGCTCGTGCTCGGGTGCCATTTCAAAAATATCAAAGTGAAGAAAGAGGAGAGACAAAGAAATAGAGTGTATAATGTGCTTAACTAGAAAAGAAAGTAAAACAAAAACATTAAACATAAAAACATAAATACATAAAAGGAGTGAAACAAAAATTACTTAAAAGCTAAAAAATTACAAAAAATTCTTTACATATCTATTAAATTTAACAGTGGAGTATGCTGAGAGATCAGGATTTTTTCTGATAATTGAGTTATAGAAGCGCGGTCCAAAATTAATGCTATGCTTTAATCCTGCCGATGTGAGACATTTGGGTTCTAATAGGAGTAAATTAGTATTTCGTCTAGTTTTGTAGATATGATCACTGGAAGAGTATTTTATACGATGTTTGTGAAAATATTTTAATATAGAAAATTTGTAAATTTGGTCCAAACTTAAAACATTAAATTCCGAAAATATTAGGCTAGTTGGGTAATCAATGTGTTTTCTTAGACAGATTTTTATTATTCTTTTTTGTAAAAGGCAGAGGGGCTTAAGGGTAGTTTTCGCTAATCCTCCCAGACGAGAATGCCATATTGAATAATGGACTGGAAAAGTGCTAGATAAACGGAACGTAAAACGTAAAATATATTTTTATTTATGATTATGATTAAGGGACAGTCTTGTACTTTGATATTTTCTTGATGCTGGTAACGTAGAATATTTTCCTGGGATTCTGAGCAGGTGGTTACATGCCCCTAGCCACATCAGCTCTATGAAAAGAACACCATTCAGCCATGGTACTTCATTCTCCTTGACAATGGGTACTCAGATCAGCCCTAAAGTGTTGGAATTCAACAAAGTAACGACCTCGTTAGAAACCCGGGAAAATATACTATTGATATCACACATTAAATTTTTCAGCGTAGCGATCAGTTACATATTTTTATAAATTCTTTGGGGTCTTTGACATCTGTCAGAAATAATCTTATAGGTAGAGAACAACTTTTAAACAAGGGTAAATTTTAAGAAAGGAATATGCAGCATAAAAATGCTATTCAACCGTTCCTGTAACACCATTTTAGATAGCTTTCAAATGTCAAAATCTTCTCGACTTCATTAATATATCACTCTCTTCCAACTCAGTTTGCTTTGAGAAAGCATGTTGTGCATGGAGCAGTCTACACAATTGCTTTCATTTCCACTTTTCAGTCTTAAATTTATTACATTCTTTCAAACTGAATTGTGAAGGACGTTTCATCTTCTGTTTGCATATTATGAATTACACTTTTTTCTGTAGAAAAGATTTCCTCCGTAAAACCAAATTTGTATAATGGTTTCTCGGTCTTCCAACCAAGTGAGCAGGATGATTGATTGTGAGCTTTCAGCAATTTGCTCTGCTGGCGTCTTCTGGGAGAAGTTAGCTGATCATGGGAATATATAGAAAAGAAATGAAATGCTAGATGGGGTGGAGGCCAAAAGTGGAACAATCAGATGGAGAGTTCTGATTGGTTGGGAAGGAAAAATTGAATTGAATAATAGTATGGGATTAATAGTATGGGATGTCCTTTTCATGGCCAATACTGGTTGCCACATCTAGGTAAGCTATATACAGTAAAACCTGTCTTAAAGACCATCCCTCTTTAGCGACCACCTCCTTTAGATACCAATTTTTCTAGGAACGGACAGTAAAACCCATAAGGCCAATGTTATTTGTACCCCTATTAAACAACAACCCCGACCAACGACCAGAGTTTAATTTTCGTTAAACTCCTCTATAACGACCAAAATCGTAAAGAAAATTTACTCAAATGGTAGGCATTAATCAGCATTTGAAGAGAAATACTGATGTGGGCACTGCAATTTTCAATACAATGTTTTGGGTTGTTTTCTTTTTGCGTTCTGGGAAAATCTTTACAGTAGACAGCGTACAAGTACCGTACAGCGCACGGCGTGAAAAGAACACATTCCAATCTCCTACTTCTGACCTGCTTGTTTCAATACACTTAAGAATTCATACCTTTATTATCTACATGATCGCAGTGACTCAGGGGGGGGGGGGGGGTAATTCTATTTATAATGAAAACGTTTATTCAGTGGACATGAGGGGGTTCTGAAATTCTCGATTCTAAGAAACGTGCTGGATGAGTCCCTTTCATTGTCCATCAAGCAAAATGTAATGTAGGGAAAATAGACGTGTCTTTCTTTTCCTGGAAAACATTACCCAGGTATACCTACTGTAAATAGAGGCTCGGTGTTCTTGACCTGCATAGATTAAAGTGTCTTATTGTTCTGCTGCAAATTTTAAATACATTAAAAGTAAGTAATAATCAACTGTGTGTTACATAAGACACCTACTGTATTGTACCATATTTATTCTATTGTATTTTCACTTTCAAACATAAAAAAGCATTCCCCTATTAAGAGACCACCCCTCTTAAAGACCACTTTTTTGTGGAACCAGTGATGGTCGTTATATAGAAGTTTCACTGTACTAGGGGTGGCCACTAACCTTAACTTTGAGAGCCACAAATTTATGAAGCTGTTCAAAGTGAACCATGTTGTTTTTACTATACACATAAAGCATTATTGTTCAATTACACAACAAGAAATAAGATTTCACTTTTGAGAAGTGCTTTTTCGAGTGTTCATGTTTGCTGTTACTTATTTGAAATCTGGCTTGTAATTTGTAAGTGCCGTTCGCACGAGTACCAAATATCGAGATAACTCTCTTAGCACACTCTTTCGTTAGTAGGTATTTTTCTTCTGGAACTTTCTTTCAAAATTCTTTGGCCAAAACACCACTTTTTTAAAATCCTTTTAGTCCTTCGTCCTCTTGCAGTTCTAGTGCTCCAACTCTACTCCAACTGAATCCTTTGTAATTGATGATGAAACAGGACATTCATCGCCCACAACATCAACAGCAAAAGGATTTTCCAGGATTGAAAATTAAGCTTTAAGTATTCTCAAATCATTAAATCTGCCATTGATTTCTTTAGCAAGGCCAGACATTTTACACAAATTATCTTCTGTTTCCACCTGAATGTCAGGAAGGCTTTCAGTAATTTTCTTCAAACATTTGAATTGAGCGAATGTTTTAGTCTCAAGGTCTTTCAGAAAGAGTCTTAATTTGCTCTGAAAGCTAAATACACTCTGCGCTAAATCAGAAATAAGTTTTTAGGGATGATTTAATTTGCTCTGAAAGCTAAATACACTCTGCGCTAAATCAGAAATAAGTTTTTCACTTCCTCGTAATATGTTTTCATTAAATTATATAATTTCATTTCATTTCAATTTATTCACCAGAAGAATCTTGTTACAAAACTATATCAACTATATACTTTTTAAAATCTGTATCATATTTACTCTTAGCTTGGTTTCAAGAGCCACATGCGGCTTGTGAGCCTCATTGTGGCCATCCCTACTATATACCTTCATCCCTATTGAAGTTTCGGTTTCAGCCTTGGAAATCCAGATCCAAAATCTAAGCTTAAATAGGGTTGGCAGACTATAGTTTCGCCAGGTCTGTCTGCCAGTATTGGCCTCTCGCACTCCCATCTCATTTCACATCTCATACCACCATTACAGTCTGATTTAAACAACCTGCAACTTGAGATAGGTGTAGGAAAAAATGGAAATCACCGGGAGCGAAATCCAGGCTGTAGGGTGGATGTTTAAACACCTCCTAGCAAGTCTCCTGCAGAAGTTCGGGTTGGGGATGTTAAACATTCATCCTAAAGCCCGGACCTCACTCCCAGTGATTTCCATCTTTCCCTACACCTCACAAAATGACAAAGAATGACAGAGCGGCGAAGGTGGTTGTCACACAGTGGTTCAAATCCTAGGCGGCACACTTCTACGACACAGGTATTCAAAAGTTGGTGCCATGGTAAGACAAATGATTCAATTCCGGTGGCAAATATGTTGAAAAATAGCTGAACACTGGTTGTGTCTGTTGCAATAAATATTTCTTTGAAATTCTGTTTTGTTTCTGTAAATAGCCCCAGGGAAATTTACTTTATGGACATGCCCCGTATATTCTCAATACCAAGAAAGCATCAAGTCACATAAAACTACCTTATTTAATGTCTTTAATTGTCTTTACAGGGTCAAACGGCATTTGATGTTGCTGATACAGAAATGTTCCGATATTTAGAAGAATTAAAGAAGAAGCAGGCAACTCTTCAGAAGGATCGTGGAGATATTAATTCTTTACTCCAGAAGAAGGGAGCGAGCACACCAAAGAGACGGTCAGTGTTAATGTGGGGGGGTTGGATAAAAATAGACAGTTCTCTTCTCTTTGTTTATAAATATAATCACCATTTTCAGATTTCAGAATCTCTAAAATGTTTCTGTGGGGTACAGAATTATTAACGCTAAATAGGAATTAACACAATATGGGTCGATTGCTAAAATGGGGTCTTGATCCTGTTGAGGTTTTCAAGGCTTTGCAGAGTTCCTGTTGTCTTTGTGATTTCTAAAATGAAGGCTGGACATGGTCTGGACAGATACCAAAGTCGCTTGTTTTATAACTGGCAAAATAATTTAAAATTTCTCACCAAGATATTGCTGCAGAAACATAAGACTACAAAGATTCTGCTTGTTCAAACCAGGAATTTGCTGTGAAGTTATCAAATGTATTAATGGTTAATAATAATAAGCAGTGAAGGTGTGTCATCTATTAGGCCTATGCATTGTAAGAGTATTTAATTCTGAGTACAAAATAAGTGTAAATATTTTAAATATAACAACATGATATTATCTCTGCACTTCTAACATCGGTGAACTACTTGTCACTGCAGTTGTGTAATGGATTACTTCTGTCCTGAATATTTAACACGCTGATTTATTGCCTTTGTAAGATCAATTCACCTCTGAATAGCTTCTAGCTGATTGAGTATACTGCCCGCCTTATTTCTCCAAGCTTGGCGGCCGTTATAATTATGAAAATTCCAGAGGAGAAAGTGGCATTAGCGGGTGGGGAAGAAGGTTAACCGGGTGCGAAATCATCCCTTACTGTTCGAGCAAAAACATACGGTCATTTCAGCTGCCATGAAAAGTGTTGACATGTACCAATCTAAACCACAATACCGATCATTTTCTTTCTATAATAAATTGATTTGAAATAAGTTGATCAAAAAGTCCTGTAGCTAATCTCCTAATCAGTGTGTAGTATCATAATACTGTAGTAGGTATAACTGTGAGTACACGCATGTTTTTAGTTTTGCCTTAGTTGTAAAGCAACCATGTTCTATCTCTTTCTTCCCTCTATCCACCCTCTGCCACGTTTAAGTTTCTATTACATAGGCTAGGCTCGGAGAAATAAGGCGTGGAGTATATATCCATCTTGAATATCTTCAGCCAAGGTTTTAAACCTACCACAGTTGTGGCTCGTGTAGGTGGCCATGGATAAAATCTTGTTTTAGCAATCGACCCTGTGGGTTTTGCTATTTTAAGGAGTAGAAAGTTTGTAAAGAAATTGATGTTATTTGGTGAACAATGCTTTAGTTTGAAACCATAATTACAATTAAAACTTCATCAGGGTCAGGAAATTGCGTAAATGCAGAACAGTTGGCTATAAGCTGAGGTGGTTGAAACATGTTCTTTATTATAACACAATGAAGTCACAACATATTCTTGTAAAGAAAAAAACACTAGTTACGAATAAATATCTTACAATGTAATTGCTCTCATCCTCAGCTGATCTCGACTACTGGATGCTTTGTAATCCCTCTGGTCGTGGATGATCAAACTGCCTTCTACTGGTGTTTGGAAATCATTGACCTATGTTTATATGGTAGATACCCGAATTGTTATTACTACCCATGCGTGATTTCTTGGACGCTTCGCTCCCTAGTCCTCATTCGGTAGGTTTTGTTCAATTTCGTAGGTAGAGCTGACAACATTGAAACACGAAGTAAGCTATACACCCTGACATCTATAGTGGCTTCAGTACTAAGCTTTCATTCTGTCTCAGGATCCTTATTCATTTATTAACATCTTTTCTGACGTATGGAGTTGTTATGGGGGAAAAAATACAATTTTGCAAATTGCTGATTTCACAAACACATCACATTGTACATCCAACACTTTCCTGGTGCTAACACCTCTTTTTAGAATTTCTTATGTTCTAATTTATGACTCTCCCTTGAACTCTGATGTCAATTTCACGGACTGAAAGTTAAGCAAACTTTTCACAAAACGTATTAAATACTTTTAAAATTAGGCCTATAGTTTTCTCCACTTTTAGATGCCTTACCTCTCTTACGTTTTACAACACGAAATGGTGAAACATGTTCTGCTAAGACTCTTCTTTATGCTTAAAACTAGTCATCCAATGTAAAAGTATTGAGCCTTTATTATTTAATATTCTATTCCAGAGGAAAATTACTTATTTGATAACCAAGCCTTTATGATGTATAATTAATTGTTACGCAATACCGTCACCACGTTATATTATTGCACCGGATTAAAATCGTTGTATATTAAATTTCAATTTATTGTTTGTGCACATAACTCACACTAAGCTGTTGATGCGAGATTCTGCTGAAATGTGGTTTCTTTGGTTGACAACACTGCAGAAAGACAGACGGGCTAGCGATGTTTTCTTCCCCCCGACCCTTGCTTCCCCGTAAAACCCAGCGCCCAAGAAATCGTGCGGGGGTAGTAGGAGTTTCTCTGTCTTTGTGTTCTGCTATACTGAATTTATCTGAGGGGTTAGGGTTGTGTTGAATTCCTTAAATTCATTTTGAAATCTTTTATGTCCCCGTGGATGGAAAGTGAATTTCCTAAATTTAGTTTAGTTTAGTTAGGTGTTTTATATTCTTCTTTCCTTTAAATTTATTGATTTTCTTGTCAATGAGTTCTAACTAAAACCTAGTGTTTCAGGTTCTTCTATGTTATTGTAAACCCTTGTTTGATTTGTCTTTCCTAAGGGGAATATTGACCAGCTTGTGGGCCAGGCTATTGGTCACTGCATGCTTGTGCTGGATTGGGTTATAGTTGTTTGCTTTTGTGTAATTGTCTGTATATACCATTACCATTCTATCCAATATGATTTCATGAAAAATATATGAGAAAGTCCTTGTCCTTGTCACACGATTGAGTTTGTGGAAATTTGGACCAAAAATTGGATCGTTGTACGAGGGTGGATCAAAAAGTAACACACAATAATTGTTTTTACAAAAAAGTTTAATAGGTACAATTACAAACAAATGCACACATGAAGGGACATCTTTTCTCTAGTTTCTATACACTCGCCAAGTTTCTGAACACATTTCTCCCATTATGATACCAGTTTCAAAATATCCTGTTCATAGAAGTCTGTTCGATTGGAGTATAGCCATCTGTGAACTGCTGTTTTCACTACTACATTTGACGCAAAGCGTTTACCAGCCAGGAATTTCGTCATGAGACCAAACAAATGAAAGTTCTACAGTGCCAGGTATGGACTGTAACAATCATACTGAAGGTGTCAAACTTCTTCATGACAATGCTCGCCCCCACATAGCTGCAGCTGTTCATGAGAAAATCAACAAATTTGGTTGGGAGGTGCTCCAGCATCCTCCATACAGTCCCATGAAGAAATTCATGGCCGGTAAATGCTTTGCGTCAGATGCAGAAGTGAAAACAGCAGTCTGCAGATGGCTATACTCCAACCGAACGGACTTCTATGAACAGGGTATTTTGAAACTGGTATCATGATGGGAGACATGTGATGAGATTCTTGGCGACTATATAGAAAAATAGACGAAAGATGTCCCTTCATGTGTGCATTTGTTTGTAATTGTACAGCCTATTAAGCATTTTGTAAAAAAAATTATAAGTTTCTTTTCGATCCACCCTCGTACATCGGCTTTACAAAATTGAAACTAACAAAACTGTCAAAAAATTCAAAATACAGTTTGAAAACTTTGGAAGAAGGAGGTGTGTGCAAATATATGCTTGTAATGTCGTATTTACTTGAATCTAATTCACACCTTTTTGTCCATTAGTAGCATTCAGAATTGGGGTGCGCATTACATTAGAATGCAGATCTGTTATGTAGTTCATTGGTAGCTTTGGTCACTTGTGTAACAGTGAATTGGTTTAATTCTCGACTTTGTTACATTTATTTTTGGCTTGTTGCCAGTAAACACAGAAGCTGGTTAAAGTTAACGTATTGTATTGACACTCACACTTAACACCAAGCTTGTTCAAAGGTGGTGAGGTTCAGTGCAGAAGGATCTATTGTTCTGCACCCCCTCTACTATCCCCCAAAGTGTTATACCGACCTTTATTAATTAGGATTCACAAATCCGTTATAGTGTAAAATAAAATAAGATAAAATACCAAATAAAATATTCTTCCATTGATGCACATAGCATTTGCCAACAAACTTTTTCTTTAATGATTTAAAGTTTCAAAATTGCAGTGTGCATTAGATTTGAGTAAAGCAGTATTTTTTAGGCATGTATTTTCACATTTCATCTTTCATAAAATAAAAAATATATAAATTACCATTCACAGGAGCAGTATTTCTTAGTAACAATTTAGAAATATACATTAGCAAAAATGCTGCATAGTGAAAACTTTGTCAAGTAACTTGAAACTTATTTCAACTTCTACATTATGAGTCCTGCAATTCAGACTCGATAACCTGGCAGTTTGGATAACTCAGCAACCATGATGGGAAGAACAAAAAAAGCTACAAGTGTATAATTTTTTATCACAGAAGAGTTACTATATCCATAGTAATTTTTTTATGATGATTTTTAACAGTGTTTGTTATACTTGAGGCCAATAAACACATTTTTTTTATCTTCAAAGTAAAAGTTTTAATGTTTAAGTGTTTATTCCTGATAATCGGTATTTCAGAAACTCTGCAACCTTTCGGTCCATATTAGGCCAAGTTTGTGGGACTCATATGTATACCTTCTTCATCCACTTAATCCCTTCAGTTGTCCCTGTGTTTTATCTGTTGTCCCATGTGTTTGTGTTTTTGTCACCTCTTCCCTTAAGTGTGTGGATTTGTTATGTATTAATGTGACAGGTACTATGTTCTCTAGGTCTTCAATAACCAGGATGTCTGGAAATGACAAGTCTAACCTAATTAATAAGGATGCTTCGTCGGAGCGTCAGTTGCTTGACCGCACCATAGCAGAAGAAGGCAGTAACAGGGTAAAGAAGGTGGAACTGGAAATCCAGTCAGAGTCAGAGAAAGAAGATTCTAGTATCCCACCGTCTGAAAATGAAGTTGGTAAGAAGGAAATCTTGTATAACATTCAACTTGCACACTTCATTCATATATCTACATTTCACATTACATTTCAAAAGCATTGTGCAGTTTTTATTTTAAAATTCCCTTTGTAGATTTGCAGTTATGGTACTCAGAGGCACCACCACACAAAGTGCAAACTGATTATCCAGTTTTTCTTGTTCACTGTCAAAAGAGGAGAAATAAGAAAGCTTCTCCTGGTTGTACTTTTATAGTTCTTAATGCCGTCACTGCAGCATTGATGGTATTTATTCTTAACACTTTGACTGCAAATCCCATCAATTGATCATGATTTGAGAAGATTTTATCGGTATTTGTATTCCTTTCTATCTTTTAATTTCGTTTCCTACCGCTAGTATGTGTTTTCTTTAATTTGTTTAGATAGCAAAGTGATTTGTTTGGCAGCATATTTGCCACATATTTTTACATCTACATTGTTGGAGCTTTGCATATATTTGCTAAAATTGTTATTTAATTTAATTCTTTGTAATACTGTAATGTTATGTCAGTATAGCAGTATGATGAACTGCATATATTTGTAAATATAACTTCAAAATACACTTCTAACGTAGAATTAAATTTTACAGTTTATATGTTCAACTTTTTTTATTGCAAATTTGTCAGTTTTCTATATTATTGGAGGTAAAGATTTTTTCTGTTCATGCATTTAATATCATTACCATTTAAAAGAGAAAATTTCAAACTTTCAAACCATATCAACATTAATATTAATATTAGATGGAAATCTACAGTGAAGTGTTGATATCTGTAGCAAGATTGAGATCGGAAATATACACACTAAACTTCACTAAAAGGTATATTTACTCAGGATGATCATTTCAATGGGTCTTCCCACCATCATCAGTTGATTCCGACTGGTCCTCTAGCGGCGGGTCCTCGAGTGGCAGGTGAATTAACTTGTCGATCAAAGTTCCTTGTATGCCAACTGAATTGTCAAAGTTTAAGAGAAGAACCGAAAAAATCTCATAAACTTCGACACTTCAGTTGGTATAGAAGGAACTTTGAACGACAAGTTCATTCACCCGCCGCTAGAGGACCAGTCGGAATCAGCTGATGATGGTGGGAAGACCCATTGAATTGATCATCCTGGCTAAATATACCTTTTAGTGAAGTTTAGTGTGTATATTTCCAATCTCAATCGTGCTACATATATCAACATTATTTTTGTAATACTATAACTTATTTTAAATTTTGATTTTGAAATACTGCAAAATTTGCGAGCATTTTTCACAACGTCATTACAGAATGACTCGTCACTCAAAGTGTTGAAATAACTGAAATTATGTAGCGAAGTTTTGTCTAGTGTGGTGTTGCCCTAACCAAAGTTAGCAAGTTGACTACCATAACAAGATTTCTCCATAGAGAATAAACTGCTCATTATAATCAGAGGTGTTGGTTTTAATGTAGGTTTTGGAAAAATGCATTAATAGGATTTGCTAATATCCTAATGGGATAACGTGAAGGTGATGGTATGGGTGAAGGTTAATACAGTGTTTAAAATTTAGTTTTAAAATAACCAACTTCACGTTGCAGAGTTAGAGAGATGATGTTGAAATATTTGAGTTCTGAATGAATGAAGATTCCCCCCAAATCTGTTCACATTAAGTAGTGGATGTCACATGATGTCTTGCATATTGGTGTGTAGGATGTGCTCTTGGTGCAGCTCCGTAAGACAAAGTGTAAATGCATCGTTTATCTTATCTCAATCTCCAAAAATTACCTCATATATATATATTAATGTTTATTTACATTCAGCTTCCCTTAGTTAAGGGTTGCCCTAAGACAAAGCGTAATATAAAAGAAAATCATTTGCACCACAAAGAAGTGTTTACAAGTATTTACAATAAACATAAAGAAAAAACTCACATATATCAAGAAAACTTATGAAACAAGAAAAAAAGAACATTGAAAACAAATATATACAATTTAGGAATATAAGTGATTCCTGAGTATTGAGAGGGAACCTTTCAGGGCTGTCAGAGACACTACTTTTATTAAAATGCTGTTCAGACGGAAGAATCTGCAGAAATCTACAAAGAATGAAGGAATTGTTCCTCTTGCACCCACCATCAGGCCAAAGATGGTAATAGAAGAAAGGGAGTATTTTTCTTTGTAGTATGCGATGGTGGGTTCGTAGATACGACATTTTTCAGCATGAACTTCTGCAGGTTGGGTGCTACTTGTTTCAAACCTGACTGTAGGATCGATTACATATCCATTGGTTGAGCCTGGTGGAATGGCGATGATGTCAATTCTTCTAGAGGAGCCACCTTCAGAAACGCCGTAGACCTCTTCAGCTACTTGATGATGATTTTCCCGCAGAGCATTTGCAATTAAAGTTTATTTTTTAAAATTGCAAGTTGCAGAAGTTCATAAGACTACTTGAAATGGAGTTTTATTTTATTAAGTATCAGAATGGTACTTTATGAGATTGTGTGCAGGACGGGAAAATGTCTGTCCTTATGTCTGTATGCGCAATAGATCAAACAAGCTTTATTGGATTTTCATAAAACTTGATATACACATTTATAACGTCCCTGGGAAAAAGCCTATTGATATTGGACCAAATTGGTTGATCGGTACCGGAGTAATGCCCAATTTAGTGCCTATTTTATGGTAATATATTAGAAAGAATTTGTCAAATGCAAATCAGTTCTCATGACAACATATTGTTTTACTATGATTGTATATGGCTTTGGAAATTGCAATACAGTTAGCTATGACAAATAACACTATTCCTTTGCATATGCTTATCAAACAAGACTGTTAACCAGAGTGATGTGCCCGAGATGGTAACATCTTGGACTCACATTCTGGAGGTCCCTGGTTCAAATCCCGAAACCAGCCAATTTCACGTTTTTGTTTTTTATATTTTTTATGTGAGCATACGTTTGTCAAAATATGACAAATCCGTGTAGTTCAGCTAATGCTTAACGATTTTAATCTGATTTTTTTTTTTTTTTTACTAGACCTTTCTTTTTCCGTAAGACCTGCTTAATGAATTAATCTGGAACTTAACTTGGAAATCAGTTTTAAATAAACTTATATTCTGTATATCATAATTGCAATTATAACTGATTAAACAAAAGCATTGTGGTATTTTGTTACATCAGTTTACGTGATTTATTTTATTTTATTTTAGCATTTCTCTAGACCAGCAGTGCTGGTGTACGATAACAATAAATGCAAATACATTGATCACAATATCAAACAGTACAATGAACACAATACTATGAACTTTACAGAATAATTACAATTACAGTACAATAGAATAATAAAGTTATGAGAAAAACATATCTTTACGCAGGTTCACTAGTAATAAAATTAATACTTACTTACTTGTTTACTTACTTACTCAATAGCAATAGACAATTCCTAAACAAGCTAATGGAATATTATCTATTTGATGGAACCAGAAGGTTCATTGCCATGCTTACCAGATTTTTCATTTGGATGAACTGTTAATTTTTAAGTAATATTTTCAGTTACATTTCCCCCTCCCCCCTTGATTTTCTCAGCAAATGATCACATTAACTATTCAGAATGAATTGTTTTCTCAAAAACATTAATATGCATATTCCACTTTGTCTTACGAGCAGTTTTATTGTGTTCCAGTATATGAAATTGATGGTTAATATAAGTTGAGTGAAAGTAGAATTGAAAAAGGAGCAGCAATAAATGGGTTGGTTCTTTCTGTTCTGTTCGTAGTAGTTGACGTTAGAATTTCTGGTTAGTTTGTCATAGCACCAATTAGTTTTCTTGAGCACTGTCTGTTCGAGGAGCCGCTGGTTTCTTGTTCTTATTTAGTTAAGAAATATTAATGATAGATCATGAAATTTTTCTCGTTTATTTTTGGGCTGATTTCTGCAGAAAGAAATCAAAGAAATATTTGTAAGGACTTTGATAAGAAAAAAAATATCAAAGTAGATAAATTATTTTATTGAGAGGGAAGAAAAGCATTAATCGTATTGATCCAAGAGCCTCTTGATTTGATTTCTTTCTTTGTTTCTTAAGTGGAGGTTTAACGTTGAACTTAAGTAATTTTATGTTAAATGTGAGTCTAATGTACATGGTTACTAATATGCTATTCTTGTGATAATGTAATATAATCACTGGCTAGAGAAGAATTGTGGCAATCATGCCGAAAGCTGTTTAAATTTTAGTGACAGAATCATTATGTTGCAAGAACTTGGGCATTAAAAATTGAGATATTTTCAATTGTGTTTCCTAAATCACAGTTGGAATCCTACACCAAATTTTTGCAGGAGCAAAATTTCGGACATCTTACAGAAGGGGAGAAAACGTTACTCAAGATACCAGTACATTTATTATTTTTTCCACAAACAGGGACATCTGACCAACAGCTATGGCTGACCACAAGGGTCTAGAATACAAAACACAATATTATAATAAATAAAACCCACAGAGAAATGGAACAGTAATTACCCTGACATAATTATACATGGTTATAAATGTTTATGTAGCATCGTCAGTGAGTCTCTCAAGAACATGAGGCAGATGTTATGTTTGTCCTCATTTGAGAAGTTCATTTTGAGGAGGAAAGATTTAATTAATTCATACAAACATAAACTTATTGTACTGGCTATCCGGGTTGGGCCGCATCGTGGTTTTAGTGTCTAACGTTTTGGACATCCTACCGTGTCCTACTTCAGAGATAGATTTGCATTAAAAAAGAAGTGCCTGTGAAGAATAAACAGTCGCAGTTGTCATGACATCAGTGGGTACATTCTTTAAAGTTTTAATTGTTTCCTGCCAGATGTCGCTGATCTTGTACCCATCTTCCCTGTTTATGTTATGAGTGTATAACGTGCGTAGACAGTGGACTGTAAAAACAATTAAATTAATTAAGGGTGATAAAGATTGTACACACGCTATACATTTCGCTTAGAATGAACGATAACAAGGTTATAAGCTAAATAAACCATAGGTGAGATAACACTGACACTTTGATCTTCTTGAATCACAAACACTCGTTGGAAATTTCATCGACGTCTTGAAGTCTTCTTATAAGCAGGGATGATTGATTCCGCCAGTAAATGAAAGAGCTTGCTGATTTAAAAATATATTTAATAACAATTCCGGAGGACCTTTGGAGTCAATATTCCAAATAAAATTATGTGAATGACAATGAAATACACACATGTACCAATTATATGCCGTATTAAGGTTTACAGTCAATCTTGTGATATTTTAATTCACCAAATAATGCGCAATAATAATGTTACTGAATTTATATTGCGTGTTAAAGTAGATACAGCTACGTTGCAATAAAATCAATTTAATATTATTAGCTGTATGAAATAATTTTAGAGCTTTAATGCACTCACTAGGTAATAAGATTCCTTTCGTAGCTAATATTACCTCAAAAATAGTCCTGAAGTCCAAATCAGGTCATAATCAAGATAGTCAATTCATGTAGAAATGCCTGGTGGAAGCACTAAACGAATCCAGCCTTTTCTGAGACGAATAAATGTGAAAAATTGCTTCTGTGCAATTAATATCAATTATAAAGAAGCCTTAACTTGCAGGAAGCGAAGAATAAGGAATTATGACGTTAAAAAACCACTGCTAGTTAAGTCCAGATATGGACAATGATCCTTTAAGAGGATTTAAAAATGGCGAAGACGAAGAAGGAATGTTTGAAACAAGAAGAAAAGAAGAAAGCTAACAATATAAAAAACATATTGTAGAGAAATTCAACTGTCCTTAAAAATAATGAAGAGAATGCAAGGCCCCCTGAAAACGGGCGAAAAGCAGAAAGAAATCAAACCAACCATCCATCATAATAAAATTAAACATTTAGCAATAAAAATATTAACAGCTAAAAAGATCACAACATAACTGAACATATTGCCCGCGATTATTCACTAGGGAATAATCAAACAGAAATGCGAAGTTATGTTGGATCTTCCAAAACACCAATAAATCCTAAAAGTTGAAAAATAAGAATAACTAAACGAAGAAAATGCATTGAAGTCTGAAGATACCAAGCAAAATAACGACTGCTTTAGTCGTGAGAGTCATAAATGGGAATTGGGGCTAGTTTAATGATGGGTCGTTTCATATAACTTGTAGAAGTCCTGACCGTGACAACCCTCACAAGACCGTCTGGGCCTGGGTGAGTTTGAGTTATGATGCCAACAACCCATTTTAAGGGAGGCATATTGTCATCCATGATTAAAACTGGCGTACCTATGGTAACATTAGGCATAGCCTTCAACCATTTAGAACGTCTCTGCAAGGAAGAAAGATTTGAAGAAGAAGATCCTCTTGAAATAAGATCTGCATGATTTTCCTTAGAGGCGACATGAGAACAAGAATCAATAGATGTAGTCTCCTGAATATCAGCGGCTCTATTGGCCACAAGAGTTTTCAAAGTCGTGGGTGAATGAGTAAGCTGATTACTGATACCCTCATCAGACGTAATGAAGGCTGAGTAATTCACAGACGACTCAGTAGAATTAAAGGGTTTACCTGATGAAGGCCTATTCAAGTCTGAACATCTCCCTCGACGCATTGGAGGCATATTGTGATGCTTAAGAGGGGACGAAGGCAACTTGCCAGAGAAGTACCAGCCTAGTTGGGAGTTCTGTATAGTAGGCAAGTTGGGAGCAGATATCTGTCCAGATACCAAGATTTGAGAACATATCTCAACTCCCAATAGCAAATCAATAGGCTTAGGAGAATTAAAGCTGGGATCTGCTAAGGGTAAGTTAGGAGGAATGTTCCAACCTCTAGTATTAACAAAGTTTTTAGGGAAATTAGAAGCAGAGATCTCAGGCACTATAATGGCCTTTGTATCATAGCGCCAATTCGTAACCTGAGATCTGATAGAGACTTCTGTAAGCCTTGAGACGCTTGCATTGGTAGAAAGGATACCAGCGAGAGAAGTACGCTGAGATAATGGCGACAAACCAAGCTGCTTGAACAACCTGTCAGTAATTAGATTACAGTCTGATCCAGTATCAAGAAGAGCTGTGGCCTGTACGGCACTGCCATCGTTACTTAAAATTATCACGCTAGCAGTAGGTAAAAGACATTTCTGCCGTGACTGACTGGCAGACATGATATTGGCCGTATTTATGGCTTGAGAATTGCTTGGCCGTGAAGGGTCATGCAATAAGTTGCTGTGCCTGCCTTGACATTGTCTACATCTAAAAGTGTTACAGCTCGAAGTGTGACCATTTGAGCTAAGGCAAACACGACAAAGTTTGTGATTTTTCACGAATTGATCGCGGGATGAATAATTCAGCGATCTAAAGGCGTCACAATAAATGATAGTGTGATTCGATTTACTACAATAATTGCATTTCGCTCTAGGAGCGGAGAGGTTAGCCTTGACAGAAAGAGCAGATGAGGGCTTGACGGACTGACCTTTCAGAACCGATTCTGTCATCTGCAGCACCCTAACCCTAGACTCCAAAAAACTGAATAATTCCTGCAACTTGGGAAGTTTTCCTAACTTAATTGAAGATTCCCATTCTTTAATTAATTCTACTGGGAGCTTATCCACAATGATACGTGAAATAATTAAGTCAGACAGAGGAACATCAGTATTTAGTACGTTCAATGCATGAACCGTACTTGTAAAATGATCTAAGTATTGTTGCAATGAGCTTGCAGAATCTCCTTTAAGGGGCGGTGGAGAAAAAAGGTTATCCAAATGCGTGTTGGCAATTAACCTGTCATTATCGAATCTTTCAGCTAAAGTCTTCCAAGCTACATCAAAGGTGGCATTGGAGACCGGGATATTTTGAATTACAGTCATTACCTCCGGGGATAAACAAGATTTTAGATATTGAAATTTATCCATGTTGGATATATGACTGTGCTGAACAATTAATGAGTTAAATGTATCCCTGAATTCAAGCCAAGCTCTAGGATCGCCTAAAAAACTTGGTAGCTTAATTTCAGGCAATTTAGGTAAGTTCGGTAAAGGTGCAGACAAAGAAGAGTTGTGATTAGAGCTCTGCTCTTGATTCGGCTCATATAACAGTTTTGCATCTGCAATTGAAGAATTGATATAAGCTAAAGCCCTTGAACATTCTGACTGAAGCTGGCGCTCTTGAAACTCAGCCTCTTCATCGTAAATGTTACGATGCTGAAGACTTTCAACCTTATACCTATTAAACAATTCTTCTAGCACCGACTTAAGAACAATGGCCTCTTGATAGGATATTTTGTCCAGAATTTCAAATTCAGATACTGTTTGAATTTGAAATATGAATTGATTTTTCAGAAGGTTAAAAATAGCTTCGGCTTCGGCCTTGGCTCTAGCCTTAGCTTCAGCTGCTTCAGCTCTAGCTCTAGCTTCAGCTTCTTCAGCTTTAGCTATAGCTCTAGCTTCAGCTTCTTCAGCTTTAGCTATAGCTCTAGCTTCAGCTTCTTCAGCTTTAGCTTTAGCTTCAGCCGCTTCAGCTCTAGCTCTAGCTTCAGCTTCTTCAGCTTTAGCTTTAGCTTCAGCCGCTTCAGCTCTATTGAAAGCATTAATCTGCTTGCTAATATGGGAGATGGCCCTTTGTATGGTTTTCTCAATTTCTGCCATATAGGCATCTTCGGATTCAGAAAAGGCTAGTTCATTGATCTCAGACTGGACTCTGTTATATTCAGATTCAAGCTTGCTTAAATCAATCTTAAGCTCAAGAAGGTCTTGAGGAGAGGTTTCCTCATTGATAACGCAGTCTAGAATGTAATTAACTTTGCGAGTGATTCTCGACTTAATAGGTGTTCTTTTTGCCTTTAAAGTCTTAAGGGTGCCTTCTACGTCAGTCATGATTTGACAATTGATTGTTCAAATAGTATTCGACTTAACGTGATTCACTGTTTATGACTTAAATTGACCGCACTGAGAGCTTATTGAGCACTAAAGTTAGTTGCCCGCGGTTAGACAAAATGTGACAATAATGTGTGTGTACATGGATTCACAAAGGTGAGTGCAATTATGTAAATAATATCAAACCCTTTTAATAAATTAGTTTGAAGAGCTGTTGTCTGAATATTAGGCCTCACACGTGCAGATTAAAACACGGAGGCAGAAGCACTTAATATGAGATTAAAATTACCTTTTCAATAAGAAACTTCAAACTGACTTAAGTCAGGAATGTCAATTGTGCTTCAAATAAGTCAATTATTTGCTTGAATGATATTTGTGTTCAAACAGCATGAATTGCGGAACACCAACAGCTTGAATTATCTCAATAATGTTTACTACGGGCGGAATAGAACGAGTGTAGGTTTACAATGCGTGTTACAATATTGTGGTTCTATCCGGCCTCGGAGGTACCAAAAAATGTATAACGTGCGTAGACAGTGGACTGTAAAAACAATTAAATTAATTAAGGGTGATAAAGATTGTACACACGCTATACATTTCGCTTAGAATGAACGATAACAAGATTATAAGCTAAATAAACCATAGGTGAGATAACACTGACACTTTGATCTTCTTGAATCACAAACACTCGTTGGAAATTTCATCGACGTCTTGAAGTCTTCTTATAAGCAGGGATGATTGATTCCGCCAGTAAATGAAAGAGCTTGCTGATTTAAAAATATATTTAATAACAATTCCGGAGGACCTTTGGAGTCAATATTCCAAATAAAATTATGTGAATGACAATGAAATACACACATGTACCAATTATATGCCGTATTAAGGTTTACAGTCAATCTTGTGATATTTTAATTCACCAAATAATGCGCAATAATAATGTTACTGAATTTATATTGCGTGTTAAAGTAGATACAGCTACGTTGCAATAAAATCAATTTAATATTATTAGCTGTATGAAATAATTTTAGAGCTTTAATGCACTCACTAGGTAATAAGATTCCTTTCGTAGCTAATATTACCTCAAAAATAGTCCTGAAGTCCAAATCAGGTCATAATCAAGATAGTCAATTCATGTAGAAATGCCTGGTGGAAGCACTAAACGAATCCAGCCTTTTCTGAGACGAATAAATGTGAAAAATTGCTTCTGTGCAATTAATATCAATTATAAAGAAGCCTTAACTTGCAGGAAGCGAAGAATAAGGAATTATGACGTTAAAAAACCACTGCTAGTTAAGTCCAGATATGGACAATGATCCTTTAAGAGGATTTAAAAATGGCGAAGACGAAGAAGGAATGTTTGAAACAAGAAGAAAAGAAGAAAGCTAACAATATAAAAAACATATTGTAGAGAAATTCAACTGTCCTTAAAAATAATGAAGAGAATGCAAGGCCCCCTGAAAACGGGCGAAAAGCAGAAAGAAATCAAACCAACCATCCATCATAATAAAATTAAACATTTAGCAATAAAAATATTAACAGCTAAAAAGATCACAACATAACTGAACAATGAGGATGTTTAATAATTTCTATGGCTTCTGTAACAAGTCTATGGAATCTTCTGTTTTCATGTTTTAGTAAAGTTATATCATCGAAAAGTATTTTGTGGCCCGTTTCGTCCGAATGAGATGCTATGGCGGAGTAGTCAGTGTTTTTTTGTTTCTGGTGTCTGATATGTTCTTTTCTTCTGACATCCAGAGAGCGTCCCGTTTGTCTTATGTATACTTTTTCCACACATACATGGAATTGAGTAGACCCCACTTTATGTAAAATGTTGATTTTGTCTTTCTTCTTAATAATAATACAATAATAATAGTACAATAAGTTTATGTATGATACCGGCCGTGGAAACCTACGAACTAATTTAATTCATACAAAGTTCTCTCGTGCTGAAAGCCCTTTACTTCCCGTGTTTCAATTTTCATGTTGTATCTCTCACTTAGTGAGGAAGACTTGGGTTGTAAATATAAATTTCTTCAATAATCATACATAATGTACTCACAATGAAGACGTCAAATTGTAAAAACTAGCAGGCATACTACACCTCTTAAGTTGTAACCGGTTGAATGTTAGCAGTGTCCTGATGTTCTTCTTGCTAAGTCCCTTGATCATGGATTGAGCCTGCCTAGCAGTAGTAAGACTACTCCACAAAGTGCCATGCTGATGAGATATCACTCTGATCTCACTCCTATTTGGCCTCCTTACTAATTTCATTATTATTATTATTATTATTTCAACAGTGAGCTGCTATTGCTGGCTTCTCTATTTGACAAGGTTTCATATTTCTCATATTCTCTTTCAACCACAAGTCCAGATTTATTTTTCTTTTACTGAAATCAATAAACACAAAGTTTTGGAAGTATGGAAGCAAGCATGGTCTATCACCTGAAGAAAGAATTACATTTCTAATCAATTCCAGTCTCAATATACCTAGGTACAGTCAGACCTCCATATAGCGATATTCGTGGGACATAGCAGATTATGTTGTTATATTGGGGTTATTGTTATATTGAGGCGCTATTATTTACCTCATATTGGGAAGACTACAAGTATAATACTTTATAATCCAGAGGGTAATTCAAGGAACAGACGTATAAAGAAGCGAAAAATAATTGTTCACAAATTCAAATCTTAAAGACCTCTTAGTCCTATGCCAGAAATTCCAAAATCATAGAGGGTGGGAAAAGGGAAGAAAAGCAAATTCACCCTATAGCCCTATAGCTAACCATTTGCTCGGAATGGTGTTTTAATAGTGTTGCCACCTGTCCCGAATTATGCCTAAGAGGGACGCATTATATATGTTTTTATTATTTTGCTAGCCTTTTCTTTTCTAACATTAGTGCTACTGTTACATAGCCCATTAGTTTTGACTTTGTAACGAATATATACCATCTTTCTCTTATTAATAAATTGTTACATGTACAAATTTAGGTATGAAGATCGGCGATATGCATATTTTCGATAAGTGTCCCTCCTTAGTCTTACCAAAAGGTGGCAACACTATGTTTTAACTACACATGAAGTTTGGTTGAAGTATCAACCGAACTCATTGAAATGTTCCTGCATCATGTAAGGGATTATTTTACCCTCAATGACCCTATTTTCTGTCACTTACTCAACCTTTCTCTTGTGGAATTTCCAACGAATATACCATATTTATCCAAATATAAGCCACCCCTGAATTTAAGCCGCACCTGCCTTTTTAGCAGTAAAGTAAAGGAAAAATAATTAAATTAACCCCAAAGTGAAAAAATAAATTGTCTCATTTTCATAATATTAAAGTAACACATTTCTTAGCAGAAATAGGCCTGAAATAAGAAAATAATATTTTAATTTTATTTAATATAATTAAATAAAACTGAAGAAAAAGAAAACAGAAATCAGTACTTTACAATTCATATGACTTTATTTTTCGTAACTGCACCATCAGTTCAAAATTGCCTTTATTCACATTCCCATATGTTACGGCATTTTTTTACTTCTGAGCAGCTCATAATACATGCATATTCTGTAATACCACTATCAAAAATGACAAAATATGCAAAACATCACTTGCTTACACATTTTTACGCATCTTCTACGATGCTTCAATTAAAATTGGTGTATTTTCGATGTTAAATCGATTAATATATCGATACTCCTGGAGATTCGAGATAATCGATCGGTGGTGGTGCTTGGAGGAGGGGAACCAGCTACGATGGATCTGCTATATTGTGCTCATTTTTACCATTATTGCCTAAGAACACTTGTATGCGATTTTAAGCGGCAGGCATATTTTGTTGGGCTTAATCTATGAAAAGAAGTGCGGTGTATATTCAGATAAATACAGTAGGTCTTACAGTTATCAGAGAAAAGAAATCTTGATGACTGGGATGAACACTAATCTGATATCAGCTCCCATTCACAGAGCTAAAATAGTGATTTGCAATAGAAATTTAACATCAAAATATTGTTGTGTTTATAAAATATCTTCATCATTGTATTGAGTGAAATTTAACATTATTAAGATAAGAAGTTTGCCAGGACCAAAGAAAAATATTGCTAAATGCGGGTTTATCGTTATATCGATCTTCGTTATAAAGAGGTTTGACTGTATTAGCAAAATCTGAACTCTTGACTCTAAGGGAGCTATCCTGTATGAATTCTGTAACGGAATTTCAAATAGCTTACGAACTGATGCCATTGATTCTTCTCTTAGGCTGCAGACTGCTAAGAATAATTGTGTGAGTTTTGGCAATGAATTAAGCTGCTACATTCTTGTTAGAATGTCTTGCATAGCTTCAGCATTGGCACTGATATATCAGTTAAATCCCATTAAGAATAGAGATTTCTTGCTTCTTGCATTCACTTTGGCAGTTTTTGCATTGCAGTGTGGTGAATGATAATTTAACTTATTGCAGTTAAAATGGTGTTAGGTAAAATTAATTTTGCAGTAAAAATATGAAAGAAAAAAATAGTATTGCGAAAAATTGTGGCAAGGGGAAAAACACTTGTTTGTTTGTGTGAAGATTGTACAGGTTTATTCCTTCCGTATTTCAATAATAGTATTTTATTGCAACTAGTAAAAGGAAAATTTATCTGACAAAAGTTTTCGTTTCAGTGTTTAATCTCAGATTTTGTTTTAAGGGGTAATTCCTCATTTACTTTGTTTCAAACTGAGTTGCCTCTCTTATAATTAATATCGGAAATAACATCACACATAATTGGTTAAATTGTGCACATACAGTCAATTCTTGCTGACTCAGACCCTACATCTTATACTTCCAATAACTCAGACAATATTTTGTAGAATAAAAACCTGCTGCAAACTTACATTTGCTAAGAAAAAGACCTCCCAATTATAGTCTAATAGTTCCGGAATATGTGGGACTTGCAGACTAAGGGATGTGTTCACCAGCACAGGTAAAATTTCTCGCTATCGTGGATAATAAAAACTACGATTAATCTGTTATCTCAATTAGTAAACCTTTCAGGTTTCACCACATCGTTTGTCATCATGGTTTTCAAAAGCTTGGTTTTTCTCTATTGCTTGTCTGGACTTAAAATTTTCATAAGAAAAACTGTGATCTGGCAGGTGTTGTGTGAAACAGCGGTGAAAAAACGACTATTGGCTTGCATCCGGGCACTAAATGTACACATTGCCCTAGCAACAGGAAAGTTTCCCCTCACGTTGTCTCTTGCTAGTAGTTCTACAAATGGTCACTAGATGTCTCACTGTTTGTGGGGGTGTTTTCCCCCCTTGAATGGTGTGCAGAAATAATGTTATCATAGATGCCAAGTATGTACGTTCCTTTATCCATCTAGGGTGCCTTATTCTGTGTTTTGCTTCATATTCCTCGACACTGTCATCATTTCTCATGTTGATCAGATGTTCCAATTGCCTACGAGCCATATTGATGCTGCAGTTAGCTTGGTTTATCCTGTTTTGCTGGCCGATGTTTCACCGGCCCCTTTAGTAGGAATTATTGAAATTTACTGTAAGTCACTCACTTAAGGATTAGTATCTTAGACCATCCTAGAATTTGTAGGAAGTTTATATAGTGAAGTTATAATTAATTGAAACTTGAGATGGAGGTTTAACATACGTAACTTCACTTCATTCAAGCACTGACCTGTACATGTTTCGAGCAATCCTTCATGACTCATCATCAGCTATACTCCATGAGTATATGACTCATCATCAGCTATATTCATGGAGTATAGCTGATGATGAGTCATGAAGGATTGCTCGAAACATGTACAGGTCAGTGCTTGAATGACTCATCATCAGCTATATTCATGGAGTATAGCTGATGATGAGTCATGAAGGATTGCTCGAAACATGTACAGGTCAGTGCTTGAATGAAGTGAAGTTACGTATGTTAAACCTCCATCTCAAGTTTCAATTAATCTTAGACCATGTTTAGGTTTCGGTTGCTGTTGCTCTCATCTTCAGTCAACCTTGACAATCTGTGGGGGCTCACTGGAGAGAAAATAAGGAATTTAGAAAATAACGTAAGAAATATCGAAATTCCAGCGAATGGATAAGTCCGCAAAAAGTGAACATTTTTGAGAGGTCAAAGAACTGAAACAAAGCCGCCGATATTACAGATCTGAACAGATAGTTCCGAGTCCAGCATATGTCATGGAAATTTGATCCTCACAATACATCTTAAGGCAAATTTAAAGTCATTTACTTAATACTGTTTTAGCTATGAATTATTTGCATACTGAAATTGTAACTGAACTGTTAATGTGTTTTTTTGAAAGCGATGGTGGACTCTACTTGCCATATACTAATGAGACTTTCTCGTCTGGAATTTACTATAAAAAATGTGTGACTACTTACAGGATGAAAGGTGTTCAGCGTCCTTATTCATGTCATATTTGCTCCGGTAATTTGTGCATTTTTTACCCAATTTTGGTACTGAAAAATGGGGGTGCGTAAAATATGTTTAAAAAAAAAAAGCAGAAGCAGCTTTCGAAGCAAAAAAAAAGTGACCTGCTGTCTCTCTTTTTTTCTTTCTTTCTTTCTTTTTGGCGTGTCTTCTTACTTTCTCCAACAACACACATTGGACTCTAAAATGCCAAATTCTCTTTCTGCTGTCTGCAAACCTTATCACTTTTAATTTGTATGATATTGTGTAATAATTATTATTATTCTTTCCTATCTTGAATTTTCAACACCACTTTTACTGTAGTGTCATCACTGCCCTGATTTAAAAGACAAGCATCAGTGTTGAAGTCACGATATCTGAAATTTTCTTTGCAAAACAGTTTAGTACATGAACAATACTTACCATGGAATGCGAGAATTGAGCTTGGCGAAAGAACTACAGATTCCAAAATTCCTACCTACCTGACTAACTGACTGACTGACTTGCTTGTTCCTGTAACCCCTATGAGGGGGGTTGAGAGACAATGAGCTTACCACCTGTCCCTCTGCCCTCTCTCGGAAAATAAGCATAACAAAATTAGTATAGGTTTCTTCCGGAAACTAAGGTATTATTTGGACGTGAAAGGGCCGAGAAATTTTGTCCAGAGGCTTGGGGTTCTTTTACGTGCTGTAAATCTACGACATGGGCCCCTCAGCTTAAAGTCCCTCCCGGAGGACTCCGTACCCAGGATTTTTACGTCCTGAAAAATCCATCAACCGTGGCTGGATTTGATCCTGCAACCTTCGGATGTAGAGGAGGCGGGCACGCTACCTCCAGACCACTGTGGCCAACAAAATTCCTACCACTACACTGCAAAAAAATTAGCTTCAAATACCTTGCTGTAAAGAAAAAAAGTGTATAAAATAAGCAAAACAACATTAAAGTTCAAAATAATTCTTAGATAATCAGGGTGCGTGAAATACACTGGGCACAAATTATGGGATCAAAAACAGAGAAAGATAGAAAGGCAGGAAAAAACAGTTTGATGTGAAGATGTGAGCAACAATTCCAATACTTTATCTTTGAGTCCTGTCGTATGTGCAAAATTCAACCAATAATTATATCTTTCAGTTTGTATTAACATCCGATACTGATTAAAAAATGTTAACAACTTGTTAAAAATTTAAGTTTTATTTTATTTCATTAATTTCAGTTTAGAATATGTTATTTTTAGTATTATTTGGCAGGAAGCTAGGTTAGTACTAAGGGGTTCACACAGTTCTCTTGCTTGCATGCAGCTGTAGAAAATCAAGAAACCACAAGCGACTCAAGTGAATCTACTGACGATTCTGAAACCTCTAGTGATAGTGAATCTGTTCTTATTAGTGATAACGAGGAAGGTAAGTTACCTGGACAAGCATGCAGTTCTCACTAATAGCATAGCATGATTTCACTTACCCATGCTTATTAATATAATTAATCTGTTCAGTGCTTTTACGTTACCAGAGATGTCCAGTCTGTGTTATTGTCCATACAGATTTGTGGACATGTTGAATGTCCAGTATCTGTGGGTAAATTGAATAATTTTCCCCCTGACAGCATACTCCCAGTTATCAATGGTCATATTATTAAGTGCCAGAATGGTACTTTATGAGATTGTGTTGGGGACAGGAAAATGTCTGTCTGTGTGTCTGTAAGCTCAATAACTCAAAAACACTTTATCGGATTTTCATGAAACTTGTTATAGGCATTTATAAAGTCCATGAGAAGAAGCCTATTTATTTTGGACCAAATCGGATGACTGGTACTGGAGTAACGACTTATTAAAGGTCACATGCTAATAGGAAATCATGACTGTACTGAAAGCCGCATTGACTCCAATGCAGTCAGATGTTTGTAAATGTATTATACCACTCCTTGCTTTAGGTGCGAGGCATTTGATCTAAATTTGTTCTGTTAATATTCTAGTTATCCCACTTATTTTTTCTTCACCTTATTTTATCTTGTTTGCAGATTATCCTCCTTTTTTAATCCTTTATGAGCAGAATATGGATATAATGTGTGAGATTTTGAATTTCTCGCATTTTGTCACTATATTGTGCATAGAGAATCAAATTCTCTAAGCACAATATGGCGATATAAAGTGTGAACCCTTTTATATCCGTATTCCACTCTCAAAGGGTCAAAATTTATATTATACAGAGATGCCAACTGCTACGGAATTCCCGTAGTTTCTACGATTTTCTTGAATTTCCTACAGCAATACGGAAAGTGTACTGAATATTACGGATTTTACGAATCCCAATATCTATTTTTAAAATTTTTCGTTTCACCCGCAAACATAAAAAGAAGTTAATGTGTGAGCAGAGATGCCAACTGTTATCATGAGAAATAGTTTGTAAAAGAAAACATCCGTTGTGTTGGCGACATTGGACACTACAATCTTTGACGTGAGTGTGTGTTAACCAAAGATATTATATCTTACAGTTATAACATAATTGTAGTTATAACATCTTTGGCGTTAACATATTTCCTCTTTTTTATTATCACTGTAATGCCGCTGACGACTGACGACGCCGTTGCTTGCTAGAAGTTTTATTGAGTGTTTCAGTTCAAGTAGAATATTGAGGAAATATGTCTTGTAAACGTAAAACCAGTGACGAGTCTGATGGACAAAAACGAACTGCGGCAAATCAGCAATATCGAAAGCAGTATACAGAAGAGTTTCCTTGCCTCGGACCTTCAAACATTTCACCGAATCACGTATTTTGTGAAACCTGTAATTGTGATTTTTCGGTTAACATGGATGACTCACACTACTGATAACCACCTTTCAAGGTTGGCATCTCTGTATTATATACTGTTATTGTTAAAACTTCAGAATAATGAGCATTAAGACAAATTTATTAGCTTTTACAGTCTATTGAAATCACATTGGATTATACGTGTAGCCTATAACAGCATTGCCTGAAGCTGGAAGAGTAATAATTCTAACATTCGGATTATTCATGTTTTTTTGATTACTTGCACATGTCACGGATAATTGGGAGTTTGCTGTATGTCAAAATACTGAATTTTCGCTTCATCATTATTTGTGATGGGGAAAATGAAAAGAGACCATTTATTGGATGTTTTTGAAATTGGCTTTTTGTATCAACATTTTTAACAATTCGATACCAAAACCGTATAAATATCTTAAAGTATAGCAGAGTTGTAACTGTTTGAATACAGCATACTGAAAAGTGATATTTGATAAAAATGATGTAAAATGCAGTGCTTTTTTTTCTGAGGTATACGGGGGTGTGCATATCCCTTAAAAAAGTTTTCAGTTTCATATGCTAGAAATTCATTAATTCCCACAATTTTAAAATCTGGAGAAATTTGTGCCAAACAAAATAACAAAAGTGATTATACACGTCATTTGCATGGAAGTAGCTATTTTTAGTGATTTTCGAGAGGTGGTGCCTGACATTAGCGCTGCGATCAGCAAAACAAATGAGCGCTACAGATGACTATGTAGCCAATGTTACTGTTTCAACATTAGTACATGCTCAAAAGTTTGTTGTATCCCTTTCCTCTTGGCTTCAAATTGCATTTATTTGCATTAATGCTACTACACATGACATTCTGCCTCTGGCTATTCTGCTGTTTTTGTAGTGAAACTTATTTAGCCGTGGTAGGGGCAAATAGAGAGCTTGTGTAACGCTCAAAAATCGTCACGAAATTAATGTAATGCTCAAAATCGTCACAAAATTAATTTAATGCTCAAAATCATCACAAAATTTTGTAATGCTCAAAATCATCACGAAATTAGTGAGGTGTAACAGAACCGACTGCACAGAAAACAATCAACTCAATGATTATGCTTATCCAAAGTTTAAAAAGTCCAAAAATTCAAAAATCAAAAATCAAAAATTTTAAAAATCCAAAATTAAAAAATTAAATGATCCAATATTCAAATGTCCAAAAATCCAAAATTTAAAAATCAAAAATTCAAAAGTCCAAAATTTAATAATGAAAAAATCCAAAATTAAAAAAGCCCAAAAACCCAATATTATAAAGTTCAACAATTCAAAATTTAAAAAATCCAAAAATTAAAACAAGTTTCACTTCTGTTGCATGGTGTTCCATGCACACTTTCTTTTTCTTGTGTTAAATTATATGTGCCCTTATGAATATGACTCCACTTATAGTACCCCTTAAATTTTTTATATAAAAAAACACTGGTAAAATGTATGTATATAGGCTCTAAAATGCTATAGAATTATAAGATTGTGCAGACATTAGTTCATTTCACTGCAGTATTTGAATTCGTTGTATACCTTCTGTAGCTGTGCTCTGTCAAATCCTGATCAGATTGCCACAAGCCCTAAAAATTAACTGTGAATGTACAGGGTTAATGAATAACACTGACATATTTTACCCATGTATAGAAGGGACATAGGCAAGCAACTTTTATTAGGAGATTTTTGCTCTATGACATATGCTATAGGGCATTTAAAGTCATTATAATTTGGTGCTCATAAGTCAATCAAAAAGCGAAATAGGGTTAAAATTTTCATTAAATTGACTTCATACCTTCTTAGTGACAAGTAAAAAACTGATTCTTAATCATTGATCAAGAGCTATATCATAATTTAGAGTTTCCATAATCTGCAAAATTTACAAACTACTCACATGACTGGCTGCCACTGCATTAGTCTTTTTATTCATAACTCAATTTAACAACGAAGTTCCTTTGTTTTGCATTTTTTCAAATGTTTGAAGTCAGTGGCGGCCATGCCCTGGAAGATTTTATGCTGTAACAGGAAAAATGTAATCCATAGATTATGTTTGTCTATGTCCCCTCTATACACGGGTAAAATATTTCAATGTTACTCATTCACACCCTGTAGATAACGTTTTGGTATGATCTAACATGCATGGTTAATGTTGCAACCTCTCAGCCTATTTATGCTGATATTATTTCTCTGTGTCCTGTAAGCTTTCTAATTTCTTTAAAAATAATGAAATCTGCAATAGGATCTCCAATATACCTGAATAATTCATAGTACTTACTGTATAAGCTTGGCACTGTGTATGAATGGACAGATTTTATATATTTTATTTTACTGTACTGTGCAAATCCAACATGCATTCTTCTACCATCCATAGCACGTTGCCTTCTGGCAGTTACTAGGAATTGTGTGGCCGATCATCACAATTTAGCTACCTTTGCTACTTGAATTACAGAAGAATTTCAAGGATTTAACTCAGCTATCTTAAATTACTTATTGAGAATGTTACCGCAGATCTACATATGTATCTGGCAACAACATACAAACTTTATGTGGATGGAATATCGAACATTGATTGATGTTTGAGAAATCCCCGTCTATTTGCAAATGGTAATTTTTTGACAAAATTTCCTTGTTTGAGGCTGCCACATGGACAAAGTGGTTCAAGAAAAGAAGTAAGATTAAAATGAAAATCGAAGAATCACAGATATAACTATCTAAACATTAAAAAATCCATACATAAGTCGTAAAATTATGTTTTATCTTTCAACACTGAAACTAAAATATACTTTTCTTGCCAAATAATGTTTTATAATGACATTTGTTGTATGTATCACCACTATATTTCAGTGTTAATGTACAAAATAAGTTATTTTGCAAAATCAAAGGAGGTAAACACATTGTCACGTACTGAGCCGGCTTCACATATCGGCTCCCGGCTTCACATATCGGCTCAGTACGTATAGATCAGAGTGGAAGCATTTTCAATGTCTACTTTAAAATAGGTGTGTTAAATACTGGAATCCTTAAATTCATTTGGGTATTCTCTTACTTCAATCTTTGGCAGGAGATGGAAGTAGCAGAGGTAGGTAAAATCTGCTGTGATAGGCTGCCAATTCCCGGTGAAGGCCACGGCAGAAGTTGAGTGGCTTCATGTTTGATTTGCACTGTACTTTCACTACTTAGAATACACAATTTATATAACTTACATAGTTTGCGTATGCATTAAATTGTTATACTTGTTTACTTGTTTGAGGATTAAAGTCTTGATTAATATTTGTATTTAATAATACATTGGTGACCAGTTTTAGAGTACGAAATATCTCCCACCTTTACAGAAACATACTGCATTTAGGCATTTTTAGTGTTCTTTGTCATCTAATGTGTAAATTTTTTTTTTTTCTACAGAAAAGAAAAATAGAGCGAACAGAGATGAACCCTCTAGAATACCTGTAGTCTCTGAAGTCAGCAAAACAGTTCCTAATGCAGTAAGTATTTCTATTTATTCGTTACTTCATCTTGCTTATAGCTCAAGAAGAATGTAAGGACATGCTATTATGTATTCATTGTAAATCTTTGAATACAATAGAGCAGTGGTTCTTAACCTTGTTAAAGGTACTGAACCCCACCAGTTTCATATGCGTGTTCACCGAACACTTCTTAATTGAAAAAAAAAAAAAAAATGCTGCATATGGACAATGATGGACAAGCGGGGCGTATCATAACGAATCATATGAGTCGGGTGTGTTTTGACCTCCGCCGAACCCGCAAGACTGACTCACCGAACCCCTGGGGTTTGATTGAACCCAGGTTAAGAACCACTGCAATAGAGTCTTGGTAATTCGAGGTAGATAATTATTAATTGTTAATTCAAATTTTTTCAATTTGGATTTATGGGAATATCAAACTATCGAGACTCGAAATAGCGAGACAGTACTGATTACAGGGGAAGGACATAAGGGTTTCTTTTTTATTGCAAGAAGGCTGAAATAGTACCAAAATGTGCTATTTTAAGCAAAATAACAATCCAATTTTTGCACTGAAATTTAACATTTTTATTCACTCTAAAATAGGATCCCTCATTATAGTTTTAACATGAGTACCACTGTACCTGAAAATGTATACATATTAATTTGCCATATTTATCTTGTTTCACTTTAAAGTTGACATGATTAATGTTTTCAGGCTCCCAACTCTCCAGCCAAGATAGCTAGTGAGGCTGAAGACGCGACACTTCACTTCTGGAAACGTCCTGGCTCATTCAGAAGTAGACTTACCGACGGTAGAGTGGAACACCCTCCAAATAAGAATTTAACTCTGCGTAAGTGTCTTCTCCAAATCACTGACCAGTAATGTAAGAACGAGCAGTTAAAGTCATGGAAGTGTTTAGTCTGTCAATTTTCATATTATGTTAGCTGATTCAAGCATTATTTTGGTTCAAGGATCCTCATTCTTGTTTTCAACTGCATTGTTAACTGCCACATTTTCTCAGGAGACCCGGATGTGCATCTGGGGGACATTTTTAAGAACTTCTTGATCAGGTATCTTTTTCTGGCACTGTTTATCAAAATGCATCGGTGAGTTCTCGGATTTTTTAATATAAGTTTTTCCTCAATTTTCAAGTGGTTTTAATAATTTTCTTCATTACAAGTGTCATGATAATTTCCCCAAACATGCGATGCTACAGCTGATCTTTAAATTTGAAAATAATATTCCTTATATGTTCTTTTACTCTAGTATATAAGCTTATATATATATATATTTTTTGTTCTTTTCTTTCTTTCTATGTGAATCTTTTCACATTAAGAAGTTACCACTTGCTTATGGAAATGTGAGTGGATATTTTTTACACAGAACTTTCACTAAAATTATGAAACTGATCTGGACAGTTGTTCGAGAAATTAATTCTCATCCTCAACATACTCCAACTGCCTGCTCTGTGATCCGAGTACCCTCTTGTGGGCGTCCTAATTAGGCCATCTTCCATCTTTTACATTAATTAAATATCATTCGCTTCTCGTTACAGGCACGCTTCACTCGGCTTACCATAAAGCATTGTGAGCTATATACCGTATTTATCTGAATATAAGCCACCCCTGAATTTAAGTCACACCTGCCTTTTTAACAGTAAAGTAAAGTGGGGGGGGGGGGAATTAAGTTCAAAGTGACAAAATAAATTGCCTCATTTTCATAAGTTAAAGTAACACATTTCTTTGGTGAAATAGGCCTTAAATAAGAAAAAGAAAGTGTCAGCTGATTTAAATATAATTTCTATTTTTACTTAATATAATTAAATTTGACTGATGGAAAAGAAAACAGGAATCAGTACTTTACACTTCATATGACTTTCAGCGTTAAATTTCATGCAAATTTTCTATTTTACATAACTGCATTTTCAGTTACCATCAGTTTAAAATTGCCATTATTTGCATTCCCATATGTTATGGCAGTTTTTTACTTCTGAGCAACTTATAATACATGCATATTCTATAATACCGCTATCAAAAATGACAAAATATGCAAAACATATATCATAAAATGAACATCACTTGCTTACTCAGTTTTATGCAATTTCTGTGATACTTCGATTAAAATCGATGTATTTTCGATGTTGATAGTCGATAGTCCTGGGGATTCGAGATAATTGATAAGTGGTGGTGCTTGGAGGGGAACCAGCCCCGGTAGATCAACCGGCTATATTGTGTGCATTTTTACCATTATTGCCTAAAAACACTTGTACATGATTTTAAGCCGCAGGCATATTTTGCTGGGCATAGTCTGGGTAAAAAAGTGTGGCTTATATTCAGGTAAATACAGTAGTTAAGAATTTTGTTATATTGTATTACGTATTTATGTACCATACACATTTCTGAATTGTATATTGTAGTAACTTATAGGAAGTTGTTCTGATACAGGGATTGGCGAGAAGGAGAATGTGTCTCACAAGGCCACGACTCCCACTGGAGCCGAGAGTCGCAACAACACAGAAACACCAGAAGTAGTGTTGAGGAGAACGCAGAGTTTTGAAGCCGACGAGAAGTAAGAGTTGTGTTTTCTTGTGTATTAACATCCCGGCATTGCTTCAGCACACTAACAGCCACATAATTGTGTTTGTTGCTTGAACAGAATGCTTTCAGTCATAGCACTAGTCTGCACACACGTTGAAGGGCACAGTATAACAGCTAACAGGTGTGGTTGATAACATAAACTAATTGGCAATTCGGTTTCGGATAATCTTCTTACTAAAGAACCTGAATTTTTGGTGGAGTGAAGCAATTGATTTTGGTGAATATTTCACGTAATAAGTTATTTTACTTGGTGGAATGTCAGTTATCCAAACGAATTGGGGCCGAGAGTGGCTTGGAGAGGAAAGACATGTCTCAAAAGTATTGACTGGGAAACATGAAGGGAAAAGACCACTTGGAAGACCTAGAAGCAGGATGGAGGACAATATTAGGATAGATTTAAGAAAAGTAGGATTTGAGAGGGATGATTGGATGGAGTTGGCACAGAATAGGGTTGAATGGCAGGCTCAGGTAAGCGCGGAAATGAACCTTGGGGTCCCATAAAATATATAATATTCCTTTAGCTTGCTTAGGAATTGTCTATTGCCATTGAGTAAGTAAGTAAGTAAATAATGGTAATGGTAAGTAAGAATTAATTACAATAGTTCTCTCTTACTCTTCGGGAAAAACATAATCTGAGAGTACTTGAAAACAGGGTGCTTAGGAAAACATTTGGGCCTAAGAGTGATGAAAATGGGGACTGGAGAAATCTGTATAACGACGAGCTCCATAACCTGTACTCGTTACCGGATATAGTAAGGGTAGTTAAATCACGGAGGATGAAATGGGCTGGACATGTTGCACACATGGGGAGGAAAGACATATCTAAAAAATATTGACTGGGAGACCCAGGGAAAAGACCGCTTGGAAGACCTAGACGTAGGTGGGAGGACAATATTAGGATAGATTTGAGGGAAGTAGGATATGCGAGGGATGGTTGGATGGAGTTAGGACAGAATAGGGTTGAATGACGGGCACAGGTAAGCACGGCAATGAACCTTCAGGTTCCAAAAAATAGGTACTATTCCTTTAGTCTGCTTAGGAATTGTCTATTGCCATTGAGTAAATAAGTAATTGATGGATTGGATACTGACATTCTACTGTTGTACGTATTTGGCATTTTTAAGTTTGCTCTTTTATTTACATTTATACTGAAATATAACAAATTTATTATAAACATTCTTTGGCAATGAAAATACATTTAAGTTTCAGCGATATAAAACATAATTATTTACAGTGTTCCTTATGTAATGATTTTTTTTATCGTTTTATCGGTGGTAACTTATATCAACTTATATTAATTTTAAGTTCTGTTGTTCATATTGCTTTATTTATGTGGTAACTAAGGAATAAGGAAAGCACTAGTAAGTAAAAAAATATAAATTTTCAGATGGAACTGCCGATCCGTTTTTTGTCATTGATTTAATCGATCTTAAGTAAGCATAACTTCTGAGCTTTCATAGAAACAACATAAAGGGAGAAGAAGTTACTAAGAGAATGGGGAAAAAATTAAAAACGCAATTATGATTTTAAGCTATAAAAGCTAAATATAGCTTCTGTAAGCTGTTTTGTAAAAATGTTGCACATATCAAAGTACATTCCTAGTTGTTCCGAAGAAAACATTTGCTATTACACTTTTTGTCCCTAAAGTACAGGCTACTCTTTTTTACTCCATACAGTCAACAGTCCTTACATTTCTCTATTCTATGATTAAAGTTTCCACCAAATGACCATATTTACTGATGTCTTATACAAATATTTATTATTAAAACATAAAAGACAAACTAAAATTTTTTAAACAGTGGATAACTCGATGATAACATGTAGCACAACGTTTCAACTGGTTCCTCCCAGTTTTCATCAGGTACGTTGTGCTATAAGTTATCATTAGGGACCGGATTCTTAGGTTTTTACCTATTTTTTTCCTTACTTCCAAAACAAAAAGCGCTCATACACTTTTTCGAATCATGTCCATAGGATTCACCCACATTAATTCTGTGGCACCTAAAAATACCTAAATGGGGTATAAAAACCTAAATATACCTAAACGGGATATAAAACCTAAAATAACTAATTTAGGCTCCTGTTTTGTTTGCCAGTTGAGAATTCGATATTTTGTGGGAAGAGAATAATTTTTGTCGGGTAAAAATTAATACCACCAGCGTTTCGTTCAACCCATTGCCGTCTAGTTTGGACAGTATCAAGAGAGGAAAAGAGTACCTCCGTATTCCTTTTAAAATATTCGTACGAACAACCATTGCTGCCGTGTATAAACAAGGATATAGATTTCTGTGTTTTAAAGCGCTTGTTTTTTGTTTGCCTTTAGTACTTCCCTGTTATTCATACTGAGTGGTCACACTGTGAGTTTTAAGAAGACGTGTCAATTATGCCGAAACAAATGAAATCGAATTTATTACGGCAGTGGATTGGCGACGATCTGTGAATTTCACTACATATGGCAAAGTAATATTTTGTCAAGCCTGCCAAAAACACGTATTATTTACCTTCCTAGAAAAGGGGAAGTTTTCGTCCCTAGTTGATCTGTTGTGCGGTTAGCATGCGTAACAACCGAAAAAAGGAAAATAATCAGTTTCACGTTATCCACATCCCACCATAAAGTATTTTACTCACTAAATTAGAAGCATCGGATTCGAATCCTGAGAAGGGTAGTGTCTAGATACAGTATTAACTATTAACTAAGAGATAACAGGAAGAACTTCACAGTTGAGATATACTGTATACTGTAACCAGGAAATGTGAGGCAATCTTATTTTCACGGCTTCTGTTGATTGTTTATGCTTTCTTTCTTCAATTGTCTTAAAGCAAGTTTACACAAATTTAAGTCAGTTTTGTTAAGTTAAACTTCACACATATTATGTATTCAATCCTATGTAGCACATTCAAATTCATTAAACCAATTATTCTACCCAAAAACGATATTTTGGACAAAAAACCTAAAAAAAATTATTTCACCTAATGGAAAACCTAAAACAGTGTTTTTAAAAACCTAAAAATCTGGTCCCTAGTTATCATCGAGTTATCCACTGTTTAAAAAATTTTAGTTTGTCTTTTATGTTTTAATAAACTGACACAGTTGGAAAGTTTGCGGACTGAATTGTTTAAATAAATATTTATTAAGATTTGTTTTAATAGTATATAAAAAATACTAATATTTAAAAAATAAATTTATCATAAATAGTTAAATATCAGCGTAGATTTAGCTACCATATCTATCAGCAGCTTTCGTCTCAAATTCATGAAAAATGTTCTCCAAGTAAGAACTGATAGCTGCTCAGTCCATACTGTGCTCTTAATAATTCGTCCCGAAACAATCTACTGTTGTTAGACTGCAAAATGTTAAGGTAGAGAACATATACTAAACACTATTATATGCGGGAATCACAGTGAAGTAATCAAATATTACAAAAAGGATTGCTATGGAGCACTCAACTTCACTAATTTACATGTACTTACACATGACGCGTTTCACAAGCATCTTGCTTGTGAAACGCGTCATGTGTAAGTACATGTAAATTAGTGAAGTTGAGTGCTCCATAGCAATCCTTTTTGTAATAGAGAACTTATATTTTTTTCTGTAAGTTTTGAGGCAAGCCAGGCTTCCACCAAATCCTCTGTGAATGTGGGGATATTTACATAGGGCAGATGGGCAGCACCGTAGAGAAAAGATGCAATGAGCGCTGGCTACAAGATCTAGTTTAATCAGACAAAGATTCTGGAAGGCTGAAACTTCAATAGGTATGGCAGTCTCCTGATAGCGAATATTGGCGTCTCTCACTCTCAAATAGGGCATTGGCTTTGAAAAAGGACCGTTGGCACATCACATCACTGCTATTTGATGCATTTTTCCTTCTCAACCGATCAGAGCTCTCTAATATTTGTTCCACTTTCCAGTTTTCCTATTGTCCCGCCCACTCCATCTAGCACTTTACGTAATACCGATCTTTTCCTGATTAGCTCACTTCTCATAGAAGATGGCAGTGAAGTTATTTGCTCTAAGTCAGGAAGTAGAACTGAACGTGTATTGATGTATTCTGAAAATATTCGTGGATTATTACATTAAAATGTAACGTTTACAGGTATTTTATATGAGAAATAGGTCTGTTCAAATAAGCTTCATACCATACTTAGCCCTTCCTGGACAGCCATATTTATGGATCTGAGCAGAAGGAAATTCTTCAAATAAATTCTATAATACTCATTCTAAACACTTAAAAGTGTGCATGTACCTGTAAAAATAATACTTTACCTCAATTAGAAGTAGTGGCACTTATGAGAAGCACGTAGTTGTGGAAGTAAACATCCTGAGGGAGATTTTTTCTTGCAGGAAAGGCACAAATGTCACTTGACCTTCACTTTCATTCACTTTTTTTTTTTTTTTTTACATTTTCTTGATTACAGTTCTTACTTATTTATGTGATCAAATAAATATATTTTCTTAAGATGCCCAGATCAGAATCGCTTACTTCCACCCGTTTTATCTGCACACGTTGCAGCGGCATCAACATCACTTGCCCTCAAATGCTTCCATATCTGAAATACTGTCACTCGAAGAAAAGTGCATATCACTTAATTCCTCGTCTTGTTTCCTCCAACATTTGCATTATCTTGTCCTGTGTCAGTACTCATTTTCTAGCCATTTGTACAAAAACTAGGACCCCGGAAAATAAACACTGGAGAAAACTGTCACATGCACAGACTCGTTAAATTCACTAGAACTGATAAATAAACCTTATGACACGGGTAATTCCCCACCTGAGGACTCCAAGATCTTCAACTAGCATTATCATGACATCTGTTGTTGATTTATTGGTACTTCAACAACTTTCCCACTGAATGTATTCATTTTCGACTAGGAAGGGTTAATACTGGATTTTTCTGGAAAAGTGCTTAGGTTGTTCATATAAATACTGTATTTTCTTTCAAAGTCTTCATAGACATAATGTTTTTAAAATTGTTGAGTGATAAAAACGGTTGCAAAATCTCATAAGTCTATGATTTGATGAATATTTGATCACGTACAAGCCATTTAAAACTCTAGCGGTACCTGTCAGTTTATTGATCTTTGTAATGCCAATGACTTCTATGCCTGGAAGGTCTGGGTGATCTTAACTGGGGGTTTTTGAAACTAAAACAACAAAATAGAGTCTTTAGATACATTCAGTACCTATTATAGAGGTTAGTATGGAATTCAGGAATGGCAAAGTCAGCTTTCCTTCTCTTAGAAAGCCTACATTTTTTATATCAATATGTGAACATAATGATATAAGAATTATCAACCACTGTTAGTGAATGTTTACTGAACCCTTCAAATATGGCTGTGTTTTTTTACTGAATCCCATGTACAACTTGTTTATTGAATCAGTTTGATTATTTTTTAATGTGGGTTGTTTTTTTAAAGGAGCGTTGTGCAAACTTATTTTTCCTTACTAGTGGAGTTTCAATCTTTCTGAAGAAATTTGTGTTACATTCTGTAGTGGGAAATTTCTCCTTGGCGGGAATCAAACACTGTATAGTATTTGTTGGACAAACTGGCTAAATCTTCAAAACATGATACATAGAACACAATCACATCCATCAGGCAAAACACAGATTCTGCCTATGCAACTTAGTTTGGAATCTATAAATCCCTGCCAGCTCTCTAGAGATTCTCTGTGTTTACAATTCCCCAAGCAAACCACTTGGAACAGTGGTGTTTCTTATTATCTTTGCCAGAGGGGATATTTTGTTCTTTCTAACACATCACTATTGCAATATTCCACTTGAATAATATATTATTCTTATACAATCTAGACACTTAACCCTTTGTGAGCGGTAAATTTTATGGCTGTACACCGCAGGTTCCCCTTAAAATTTTAAAATCCTGTAAATTATGAAATTTTTCGCAAAAGACATGCAATATTGCATAACATCAAACATTTCCCTTGTTCTGAAGATAATATTCACAGCTGGAGTAAGTAGGAGATGATAGAATAATTTCTGTAGGACTTAGTTACCAGAATAATGGCATAAGGGATATTCCACTATATTCCAAGATCTAATCATCAAAAAATAAAATTTAAACTACTGGATCTGTGTTTCTATTGGACTGAGATGATAATGTGGAACCTCGGTTGTTATTGTAAATGGGGATGGGCCTGGATCTGAATCAGTCACGTCTATACAGTCGAAACTGCTAAACCTTCATTTAACTTGGCATTGTCACATGTGTCGTGGGTGCTCAATTTATTATTATTATTATTATATTTACTTGGTCATGCAATCCAGGAGGAAATCTTGTGCTGAAGGGGATTCACTGCAGGAAGTGTAAAAGAGACTTCCCATGATATTTAGTATCAATTTTGTGCACTTGGTTGTCAGAGAGGCAGGCCAGTGACGTGAATTTAATATATTAAATTCCAGACTACCACAGATTACATTAGATTTAATATGTTAAATTTCGCCTGAAAGAGTTAAGAGTTGATTTCCAAAATAATTAATATATGTTTAATTATCTATGTTTTGTAATACATTGACCAAGTTTTAAGTCAATAGAACTTCCTATATAAATTAACGTGATAGTATACACAATGCTTTTGTATATACTGTATATACTCGAAAACTACCAGCATATTTAGGGGAAAAAAATCCCAAACAAAAAACAAGGTGCAGGTATTATTTGAATACTGGACTCCTCGCATCTGATTTTCGACATCTTATACCATATTGGCTCAATATAGCACAATGCTTTGTAGTAGCCTCACAATATAGTAAAAGTAGCGAAGCTGGAATGAAAAGAAAATAAGACTAAGACGAGGCTATCTTATGCACATGGTCTGCCAGTCTGGCAGTGAAACAAAGCTTTGCGTGTAGAGATGCCAAGCTAAGAATGCAGTTACAAGCAGAACCACTAGATTGGGGAAAGTATGTTAAAGTTCGGTGAATTTCCACAAGACTTTGACCTTGGGTTGGACGCATGTCATCACGTATAGATCCCGCTGAACAGCTGAATTCACAAATTTGTTGTTGTTTTTGTTTTGAAAGTGTACGCTGGTCATATAAGACAGCAAGATTTCGGCTGGCTGTTACCATGCATGTTATTTTAAACTATTACATTTAATTCTTTTGTGATATGTGATGTTAAATATAACTCTTTAATTAAGAATAAAACTGGAAAAATAATTTTATGTATGGGCCTGTAGATTTTTTTCCCCCCTTCAGATTTTCTTTAAAAAAAATAGGTGCGGGTGTTATTCGGGGGCAGGTAGTATTCGGGTATATATGGTATTTTAAACTATCCCATCATGAAACACTTCACTCAAAGTTTATGTTGTATTCTAAAGTTTGCACAACGCCTTTTTTATTGTAGAGTTATTGTTTCTGCATGCAAGTGATCTGCATCTACGTTTCCCCCGTATGTTTTGTTTTTGTTTTCGTGCATGCAGGTTCTATCGCAGATACATGGAGTTGCAAGCGAGAATAAAAGCTGGCTCTTGCCCTACCTTACATTCGTCCCCAGTCTCAGCCCTTCCAACCCGCTCCGCATCTCTCCGAGAGAGACACTTGCCAAGGTAGGCCTCTGCCATGCACACAGCCCTGCTCAGTGTTGCCTCTTGTGCTGCTTAGCTGGAATGATATTATTAAGTTGAACTTAACACATTGTTGACGTGTCACATACTTTATGTATTGATTTTTCAAAGTACAACATGTTTTAGATCATATGATGTACCATATTTATCATAGGTAATCCCACGAGAGTTGACGAGTTTATCGATAGATTCGCAACTGCGCAGCAGGAGCGAATTTATCTAATGCAACTCGTCAACTCGAGTTGGATTTATTAAGACTATTCCATGAATAAAAATCCAACAGATTATACAAATAAAAATAACAACTTTCGTGCTTTGTTCTACAAAAACAAAACTAACAGCTGCGAGATCACGGCATACTGTGAATCAACCATCCATGAATCGATTCGAACTGTTTTGGTGTAATCAGTGCTACCACCAGTGCATATAAGACATAGTTAATTTCATTCAATTAAGCTAAAAGCAGAACAGAATAAAAGCACACGAACTGGCTTGCACCAAATCGAAATTGTGTTCTTAATCAATGTACATTTCTATTATTTCAATTTGCAATCAAAATATGTTGTATAAAATAATCTGTTTTCGTGCCGCTTAGTGGCAGCATCTGACTATTAATCACTGCACACTGATACTTGCGTCTCCAGTAACGACCAGACCATTTTACCCGATAAAATGCCATCCTTGCGATTCCTACAAGAATATTGTAAGATAAACGGCCGTGATTGGTCTATATCCGAGGAATTGCTAAACGTTATTGGTCAATATCAAACACACGGCGTATGAGTTGAATAGTCCGCATAATTCATGCACCAGAAATTATAATGTAACATTTTAAATTTCTAAACTAATATTAAGGTAGAAGTTAAGTGTCGGCTAAAATCAGGAAATTCTTGTTTCTATGCAATTCAGAAACTTTTATCTTCTCGTCTTCTCTCCAGAAATCTGCCGGTTGTATTATATGGATGTGAGAGTGATGGGTGTTTTGTTATAAGAGTTATTGCTTATTTCTTTCCAGTGCACATGTGGATCGTTCACAACATTCTATGCATAAAAAAAAGGAACAGATCAGTGAAAGAGTTAAGATTGTGTCATTTTTTGGCAATTCTATGATATTCTGAAAATTTGACATGCAGTTGTTGCCCAGTTTTGGGAAGAACCAGAAGCAAAATTACTACAACCGCACAAAACTAAAAAATCAGAGAAAAGTCTTCAATATAATGCAATAAGAGATTTGAGATTGATTGAAATTCTCATGAAAACTTGTGTAGATTATAGGGGTGAGATTTATTTAGGCCTACAGGTGGGTTTCAATGGCCAATCACGGTGGGACATTAAAGAAAATACTGGTCAACAATGTGTTAAAGTTTATGATCATTGCCTTTATTCTTTCTTTTTAAAATAAGAACTGTGATAATAATTTGTAAGTATTAAAAAAAATTTGATCGTCTGATGGCCGGTTTCTATAAACTCGCGAATTACCTATGGGTAAATTATCCAATGGACAGAATTTACACAAGAATAACATCGCACAAACACAAATAATTTAAAGATAGCAATCACTTACACTTGTGGCGAGTTTCTAGATAAATGTCCTGTTGGTAAATATGAAAATGACAGAAAAAATGTTCCTACAAACTCGGGACACATCTTTCCAAGGGTAAATCGTCGGGTTAATTTATCCTTTCCTGGATGGCTGGATAAAATTTAACCTCTTTGTAGGATCAATAATAATTTAAACAATGAGAATCAAAGCCTTTTGAATTAAATTAACTGTACAACTCCAAGGCCTTGCTCATTATATCATTGTGGGTGAAATGGAACTAATTTGCCCATGGATAATTTACCCATAGGTAATTCACAAGTTTGTAGAAACCGGGCATCAGTCTAGTACACTACTACTTCCCACATGAAACCAATCGTACGTTACATCTTTTCACTCATTGAAGTAGGCAGGCCAATTATCTGAGGCAGTTAGATAAAACCTGTAAGAGTTATAAAAACATAAGACTTGGTGCTTTCTCGGTGCTGATTATTAATAATGGTTTCACGGACTGTAATCCGAGTAAAAGGATTAACAGCATCCCAGCTTTCGGTCGCTGACATCTCTGCGGCCTTCCTCAGAAGGCGAAAGCTTGGATGTTGTTAATCCTTTACTCGGCTTATAGCCCGTGAAACCATTATACAGTGGAAGTCCATTATACTTTACAATTTAAGAAAACTGAACCATTCTTTACCTTAATATGCTTAAAATATCAGAAGACATACGGTACCCACAATATATCAAATCATGACAAAGCAAGCTTCCACTGTATCGACAAATTATTGTGAATAAGTGTAATGTGTTGTACAATATTTGTATTTAATTAACAATATTAATCGATTAACCAGTGTACATGGTGTAATGGGCTAAGTTCTAATGTAATATCTTAAGAATGGAGACCTTGCATGTAGCAAAAATATAATTTTACAGGAAACCAAAAGAACTGTACTGTACCATAACCTCTTGACAGCGTCACGTGAACACAGTACAAGCTGTATTGTGTGAAACACGTCTTGTTTGACTATATGTTATTCGAAAGAAGAAGGTTTAGTCTTGTAATTCATGCTACTCGTTGTGAAAAAACATTTTCCAACTCATGTCTCCAATTATTTAACAAAATCTGCTATTGTAGAGAATATATCAGATTTATAACTTATATTCATGATCAACCAGTGGCGACTCGTAGCTAAAATTAGTGGGGGTTCTGCTCCAGAAAATGTTTAGCCTTTGTTTTAAAATTGTGTAAAAGGAAACGTACATATATAAGAAGAAAATTTATTCAGAAACTTGATAAAACCCTAAAAGAACAAAATCAAAAATTTTCACTTCGATGTAAATTGTTCCATTCATTGATCTATTCATCAAAAAATTTAATCCATTCTTCTTCTTTTAATTTGCGCAAAAAGATCAATAATTTTCTCCTTGATCTGCCATGGTTAAAGTTTTCTGTTAAATAAAGAAATGAAAAAAATGAATCAAATAGAATAGCTGGAAACAAGATAATAATCTAATTCTACATTTTATCACATTGAAGAATATGGAACGTGGTTTTTAAACACACCACACGTGGAGCAAAAAAATTTAAAAACAAAAAACACTAGCTTTCACCAATATGCCAGGTTGGCACTGTGGAAGCGACAGTGCTGTCTCTCCCTTGCAGCCGGCATCCAGCGACTGCATGCACCCTCCTATGTCCGTATGCACACAACAGTCAAACACTATGTTGCTAGAACTGTGAAGCGCACAGTTCCATACAAAGATTTTCTTTTCTCTTTTTAATAAACTTTGGAATGGCTACTGGCATTAAGCTTAAGGATTATATTGTACAAGTATAAAAAAAGAATTAAAGAAAAATGAACTCATTATATTAAATATTATCGATAATAACATGTGAAAATAAGGAGTGCTGCAGTTCCACGAGCCACCACTGTGATCAACTATAATTAATTACTTATTTAATGTTTGAAATTATATAACTATGAAATTATGAAATTAGTTTGTAAACTACAACCCTACCTTGCCTCTGTGGCGAAATAGAGTTTCTATTCCTGCAGATTAAATAATAGAAACACGTATCTGCAGAAGTAGATTTTGCACATCTACCTGAGACACCCGATAGTTAAACTTGCAATAAACTACAGTAATATTTAGAATAAAGTTAATCTACTATCTCAACAAGAGAAGTAGTGGCTCCGTTCATGGAAACCGCCATTAACAGCCGTGGGTGTCGGCATGCTGACCACATGCCCCCAATCCTCCCATTTGCCTATGGTAGATGACGCAGGAGTTGGGTGGTAGGCCTTGTTCCTTCAGGGATGTAGCGCCATGGAGTTTAGTTAGTTTTACTATCTCAACCGTATTGAAAGGTCAGGTTTACTAATTTGATGCAAGAAAACACAAGGAAAATACAGCGTAGTTTCTTTCACACTGCAACTAAAATGGCTTCAACTGTCTGTCGGCAGACTGACATCAGATACGAGGTGTCAGTGTCAATACATTCTAAGCAATTAATATATCGGGTATTTTGTTATAGACTTCTGTTAAGCAATGAAATGCTTTTCAGCAGAATTGTTGATACGAGGTCTTCATTCTTAAGTAACTATTTCCTCCTACTTCATTATTGGAATTTTATTTTAATTTTTAATACTTGAACAATTGAAAACTTATTACTCATATTGAGGTGGAAATCATACTAGATTCAGGCCAATGTAGTTTTAATTAAGCCCATCCTATGTTATAAGGGGTAAAGGAAAAGTTTAATATGTAATGGACTTTCTGTCCAAGTGTATAAAGTTCCTGCATGAAAAACCTGAACTATGAAGACTTTTCTGTTTTGTTATATGGGACTATCTGTTGGGTTATCTTCAAACAAAAGAAATGTTAAGTTTACACCTTTGATTTACGTTAAAACCTAAAATCAGGCACAGAATAGGGTTGAATGGCAGGAATTGTCTGTTGCCATTGAATAAGTAATTAATTCATTAATTATATTATAAACAATTTTATCAACTTCACTCAGTTGTGAGTCTTTTTCATATAGTTGGTATTATGTTTTGCTGTTTTTCGTTAAAATCATGTTCAGACATTTGCAAATCTGTCTTTCTGTCGTTGACTTTTGTCTTCTATATTGTCTTTCAGTAAGGCACTTCTGCATTCAGTTTATTCTTTATTTCCTTGTGAAAGCAATCACAGAAATAGCAAGGCCCACTGTAACTTCTTCAGGATCCATATTGAATTGCTGACAAATGAATGACATAACAAATAACATGTTAAGTTCAACATTGGAATGTAAATAGTTGTTAAATGACAAACCATTTTACTTTTATATTTCAACATGTTAGTAATCTCTATATATATAAAAGGCTTTGTCCTGACTGACAGGAATCAACGTAGAGCCTAAACTACAACAGGTAGAGAGACTTGAAATTTTGACAGTACCTTCGTTTCATAATGTAGGTGCTCACTAAGAAAGGATTTTGAAACATTCTGATTTTAAATGCCAAAAATCAAGTGTTTTTGAGAATACTTAATCCCTTTTTACACAGAATTATCGAATCCGAATCACATTTGACATTAAAAGATATTGTTACCAGTGGGTTTCAGATGGGTTTGGAATTAAATTAAATGGAAGTTTGACAATTACAGTTGGCTTTGTCTATTTTTGTCATGCCTTGGAAATTAAACTTTCGCGATCGCTTGAATGTTGTAAGCCCTAATATGGTCAAACATTGTTTTATTTGGACGAAACTCACTATACAGGGGTTTTCTGGACCAAGGAACTCGAATCTGAGGTCTCTTTTACCAGGCGATGCTATCTAATCGTGGTATGTAGTCCACGTGATTTAGGTGTTAATAAATAGCCTATAATGATTTAACTATTATGCTCTTAAGTTTTAATTTTTGAAATAATTATCGCGGGCACATGCTAGTAAACATATAAACTGTGACATGTAAATATTAAATGTTATTGAATAGAGACCCAGGCACTGGAAAATGTCTTGTTCTACCACTGCCAAACTGCTATCAGGAAGAGTGCAGTTGAGGTATATTTCTTTTAGTTCAAGTGACCTGCGCTAGGTATGACAACTCAATTGTAATATATTTTCCTATTTGTACAATGAAATTACATAACATAGTTTTAAGTACATGAATCGATTTGTGCAATTCTATATCATTCATATGTGAGAATATTATAGGAGAAAAATTCCTCCGACACTGGGACTTGAACCCAGGACCTTTGGCTATTCGCGCCAATGCTCTACCAACTGAGCTAAGCCGGAGTTCAATTCACAGCGCCAGATGGAACCTCTCTCCTATGACTAATTGCCCTAATGGTCTACCTCACATGTCATACGCAGTACTGTGAGACACACTAAGTAGTGATTTTTGTGACCAGGCTCCCACTGTTATTGTACAGTTAACATTCAAGATAGATATATAAGCATTAATGAGCCACAGAATATTGTCTCTGTTGGACATTACATGAGAATATTATTGGCGCGAATAGCCAAAGGTCCTGGGTTCAAGTCCCAGTCTAGGAGGAATTTTTCTCCTATTATAATATTCTCATGTAATGTCCCTCAGAGATATTATTCTGTGGCTCATTAATGCTTATATATCTATTCATATGTGAGCCTAAAATGGCACTATTGCATAAATTAAACCTTCTAGCATCAGTTCGGAAATTCAGATGGTTTCGAAGCTCCAGTAGGCAGCCATTTTGTTTTCATCAAGTCTGCCTATCTGGCAATTGGTACCGGTAGTTAAAGCCACTCCATCCTCCTGATAGCGTAACTAGGAGTTGACCTTCCTGGGCCCTATCCTATAAAAGTATGGATTTGTATTACAAGTGCTTTTATTAGCGATTCGAAAGTATGGAATTTTATAAAGCTTTACAACTGTAAACTTAATACTAGTTACAAGAGAATCGGAGACAAACGAATACGTCACTGTTGAATTGGATAGCTTCCTATATAACTATTACTGTAGCCCGGCACTTGTAAAACTGGGCAGCATTTTTACAAATGGATGAAGACTCGTAGAAGGAAATACCAGTGTCCAAGCAGACGTCAGCCATTGGGCTTCTAACATCTTTTCTCTGATTTCCCTCTTTTCAGACGATTTAGGTCCCGGTAATAATGTTATCAGTATCGTGATACTATTTTTCCGAACTGAACAGTGCAATAAATTTTACAGAAACACGTCTCATAGGTTTACAAAGATAATTTAAAGCGTTGACGTGAGACACAGGCGAAGACGTATGGGTTTACATTAGCAATATTCAAGCGCGCTTGTTAGTGTCGTTCGTGGCTCAGTGGTTAGAGAACTAAGCTATGGTGCAAGAGGTCGCAGGTTCAAACCCCGGTGGTGACTTCTTTTTTTTTTTTCCATAATATTTTTAAAGCCTAATTGCAGTGAAATGTATAAAATTTAGGAATTCACTGCCATATGCTTATATTTTTTGTTTTCATAACATTTTAAAAACGTAAATACAATGTTCCGTAATTTTTTTTTTTTTAAGAACTCGCTGCCACTACCTTGTACCCTATTATTTTTTTCTTTAATGTGTTTTAAAAACGTAAATACAGTGTACCATATAACATTTTTAAAAATTCAATACCACTACCTTATAATTATTTTTTGCCTTGTTTTTAAAACATTTAAATACAGTGTTACGTATAAGATTTTATAGAATTCATTGCCACTGTGTCGTACTTTTTTGCTTTTATAATATTTTAAAACTTAGATTCAGTTTAACATTATTTAAGAATTCACTGCCACTAGCTTATAGGCTATGTTTTTTAGTAATTTAAAAACTTAAATACAGTGATTGGTATACTATTTTTAGAATTCACTGCCACTGCCTTGTGTTGTTTTTGTTATTTTTTAAAACTTAATACAGAGTACCATATAACAAATTTAGTAATTCACTGCCACTATCTTACATATTTACGCATTTTTTAAACTTAAATACAGTGGTCCGTATAAAATTTTATAGAATTCACTGCCACTACATTGTGTTTTCTTTTGCTTTTATAATATTATAAATACTTGAATTTAAAAAAATACACTGCAACATCTTTATTTTCTCTTTTGCTTTGCTTTCATATATTTTAAGAACGTAAATACACTGTATCGTTCAACATGTTAAAAGTTCACTGCCACTACGTTATACTTTTTTGCTTTCAGAATATTTAAAAAACTTAAATACACTGTTCCATGTAAGACTTAACAGAATTCCCTGCCACTGCTTTGTGTGTGTGTGTGTGTATTTTTTTCTTTTGTAATATTTTTAAAACGTAAATAAAGTTTACCGTATAACATTTTAAAAATTCACGCCCACTGTCTTTATATAATATAATAAATTGTCACAATGATTCAGACTACAGTCTACTGAATAAAACTTTATGAATTCTGTCATTACCCTATATAATTCTTCACCAAGAATTATACAGGGCAGTGACAGTGAATTCTTAAAATTTAATACAGTACCGCTACACTAATAAAAAATAAAAATATTATGAAAAAAAAAATTAGTCGCGACCGGGGTTTGAACCGGCAACCTCTCGCACCACAGTTCAGTACTATAACCACACAGCCACGAACGACATTAGACATCTCGCTTCCATATTGGCAATCTGAATAGGTAAGGCTTCTCCATCTCGCGTCTTGTGACTTTGAATAGCCTTTGTAGGTCTATGAGATGTGTTTATATAATATTTGTTGTAGTTTTCGGTTCGGAAAAATGGTATGATGATACTGATAACATTAATATCGAGACCTAATTCGTCTAAAAAGAGAAATAGGAGAAGAAGAGAGTTTGCAGTCGAAGGCACGCAGATGAGTGCAAGAGCGGCCCTCCCTTCCCGGTCATGACGTCAGTAATGACGTGGTTTGTAAAGGCGTGCTGTCTTTTACTAACTACAAATTACAACGGTAATATCTTTATAGTATACCATATTTTCACTCTAGTATTTGTAAAGCGAATTTTACTAGCGATCTCTTGTAGCTTTATAGTATAGGGCCCTGGTGGTTTTTGTCAGGAGGTCGTAGATAAATATTTTATTGGGAGGTGGTAGTATAGACCATAAGTGTTTGTAAATATGTTGTAATTGTTTTTGTTTGTGTTTTATTTGTAAACTGTCAAATGTCTTTCTCTGATACTGTAGAATGTGAATAGAATCTCTTAAGAATTTTTTGTACACTTTTTTGAGTTCCTTATAGATTCTAAATTTCTTCGTATGAGGGCCGCCCACAAAGTAAGTTTCCCTAGGGCAGTTTACACAAACAAAATAAAATTGCATGGAAATTTTGTAGCAACATATATAGCAAGTGTTCAGCTATTGTTCAACATATTCGCCACAGGAATTGAGACATTTGTCATACCATGGGACAAATTTTGAACACTTGTGTCGTAGAAGTCTGCCACCTGGGATTTGAACCATTGTGTGATAACCTCCGTTTCTCTGTCAATCTCTACCATTCTTTGTCATTTATTGTAATTTCTTGAGGGGTAGGAAAATATGAAAATCTCTGGGTCCGTGGTCCATGCTGTAAAGTGGAGACTTCAACACCTCCCTGCAAGTCTGCAAAAGTTCGGCTAGGAGATGTTTCAACATCCACTCTACAGCCCGGACCTTGCTACTAGTGATTTCCATCTTTTCCTACCCCTCAATAAATGACAGAGAATGGTAGATATTGACAGAGAAATGTAGATTATCACACAATGGTTCAAATCTCAGGTGGCAGACTTCTACGACACAAGTGTTCAAAAGTTGGTCCCACGGTATGACAAATGTCGCAATTCCTGTGGCGAATATGTTGAAAAATAGCTGAACACTTGCTGTATCTGTTGCAGTAAATATTTCCATAAACTTTTGTTTTGTTCGTGGACGGCCCTCGTAGATTGTAAGTAAATTTCAACAATGTGCTGTGAGCACCAAACAGAAACCTTGAACAATTAATTTATATGAGGAATATTTTTTTTTATTTCTTTACCCTTTACAGGATTAAGTGTGTGTTAAAAGTGCTTTACTTAAAATATCAAATAACACTTTATTTAAAATATCAAATAAATTTTATTTATAGAAGTTAATGAAATGAATTACACTTGCATGAGTAATTATGTAGAAAGCCAGCTTAGGATATTGTTTATTGTTCTGTGTGTGCATTTGTGTATAGGAGAGGAGCAAGGGAAGAAGTACCAACCTCAACAACGTCTGCAACGACTACAACTGTTACTACAACCACCGCTGCCATGTCCACAAACACTGTAACTAGTTCGCCAGTGAAAACAACTGCCACTTCACCCACTTCCACCAGCCCCTTGCCAACGAGTCAAGTCAGGAGGTCAGTAATAATTTTATTTACTTCAGAGTAAAATAGAAATAATTGCTATTTTTAAGACATGAAAAAGCAGTGGTTTGCAAACTTGGATCTGTTAATCTTAAATATTGGACAGTTCCTTCTCCTTATGATTATACCAGAGGTATCTACTTTAGTTTTCATTCACAAATTGTGGTACAGTAGAGTCCCCCAAACTCGGCCTAATATGGACCGAAAGGTTGCAGAGTGTCCAAAATACTGAGTTATCGGAAATGAGGGTTTAAAGGTTAAAACTCTTACTGTGAATGTTAACACGGTTACACCATATTGGCCCGAATATAAGACAGTTTTTTTTTTCCCCTCAAAATGTGCTTAAAAAAACTATACTCGTCTACTATAAGAAAAGAGGTGATAGGAATGTAAACATCTTGCGTAGTAGGTCGCAGAAAAATGAAAATGTATACTTAAAAAACCTGATAGCAACATATCTGTGCGAACTGTTGTAAACCATTTGTGAAGCAGACAACATTTTCTTGTCTGTTGTTATTTATTTCTTTATAGAATGCTTTATTGATCATTAGACAACATAAGTTTCAGTAGGTCTCATCAAAGCTACTGGATACAATGAATATTGATGAGTGAATTACAATCAAAATTAAGAACAACAAATACAATATTTGACATCATAAAGTGTTATAAATATTTACGAAAGTAAAAATAATAATTACAATATAATTTCCTAATATCATAATAATATATAAAACTTTATTAGATATATTGTGTAAATAAGAAAAAAACTAAATCATATGATAAAAAGTGAGTGTAAAATTCAGCATTTTTTTAAATCCAGCATTCCCCACGTTTGGAGGTTGCTGGATTTTTAATGCCATCCAAAATTGTATTAAGTTTAATATACTAAACTTAGGAGTATGGATCCAAGTTTGCAAAACTCTGCGGTAGCTGTGCACTTCACTCTTCTCTGAGATGCATACTTGGTAATTTCAGTCCTGCCACGGGCAGTAGCCCTCCAACACCAAGCACACCCACCACTCCGGGGGGAAGTAAGCTTAGCCCCGGAAACATCTTTAAGAATTTCTTCAAGTGCGTAGTCTAGTTTTTCAATCTGCAGTGTGTGTGTGTCTTGCTTTTGCTTTTCCTTCTCTCATTTCACTCTTGAGCCTGTTGTGTTTGTTCCTTGCTGTACAGTGTGTCTCAGAAGTCACAGTTGGGCCGTATTACATCAATTACGAGGTGCGTCAATAAAGTAAGTTTCCCTGGGGCCATTTACAAAAACAAAACACAATTTCAAGGAAATATTTTTTACAACAGACACAGGAAGTGTTCAGCTATTTTTCAACGTATCGCCACCAGAACTGAAACATTTGTCATACTATGGAACCAGCTTTTGAACACCTGTGTCATAGAACTCTTCTGCCAGGGATTTTGGACCTCTGTCTGACAAGCATCTCCGCCTCTCTGTCATTATCTGTCATTCACTGACATTTCTTTAGGTGTAGGAAAAGATGGAAATCACTGGGAGCGAAGTCCAACACCTCCTAGCAAGTCTCCTGCATAAGTTGGGCTGGGAGGTGTTTAAACATTCACCCTAAAGCCCGGACTTTGCTCCCAGTGATTACTTCTTTTCCTACACCTCACGAAATGACAAAGAATGATTGACAGGCGTAGGTGGTTGTCACACGGTGGTTCAAATCCCAGGCGGCAAACTTCTATGACACAGGTATTCAAATGTTGGTGCCACGGTAAGACAAGAGTTTCAATTCCGGTGGCGAATATGTTGAAAAATAGCTGAACACTAGCTGTGTCTGTTGCAATAAATGTTTCCTTGAAATTGTGTTTTGTTTCTGTAAACAGTCCCAGGGAAACTTGCTTTATGGATGCTCCTCGTACATTGCTTAAGTAACATTTTTGTTTTGAAAAACAATAATTCCACTTTTGGTAAATTTGATACTGTTTTTATAAGGTCCCTTCTTAATAAATTGCAAAAAGCTACCGTTTAACATGCCATTTCTATTAAGGTGTAGAATTACCCAGTAAGACTATGTATCTTCTATACGTGTATATTTAGAAAACTGTGTAATGACTGTTTTGCCCGATAATAAAAATTTTATAGCTCCTTACTTAAAATAAGTGCATGTTCGTGTTGGAAACAAAACAAGATTCCAGTGATGACTTCTGAGCAGCCTGGTACAGTTTATATTATACTTCCATTGCATTCCGTAGAGTGATTGATTTAGTTTATGCATAGGAATGCTAAAACATTCTGAAAAGTATTTTAATACTTGCCAGTCGTACTTAGATAAAAAAATATACAACTCTTGCAGACTGTCCTAATCTGTAGATTTTGTTTTTTAGAAATCATAACACTGAAAGAATTGTTGAAAACGAAGCAGTTCTTTGTTTTGTATAACAGTAGATATATTATGTAGCTTTCTTAGTATTTTCGCATAATGTTCCAATATTGATTTTAACCTCCATATTCTCTTCATTGAAATCCTTTCTACATCTCCATTATACTTTGCTGTTTTCATATCCTTAGTTTTGTTTACATGTAGTGTAAAACTGAGGTTTTTCAGACATGTTGGTGGGATGTAACTAGTGATGGACAGAATTGAATGATTTTAGGAATCAAGTAATACAAGGAATTGAATAATCATTTGAATGAAAAAGTTCTCGGATGAAAGCAGGATCTGAGAACTCAGGATGCAGGATGCAAGATATGAGTCGGAAGCAAAGAATAACTAAAAGCTGACTCAATTGATAACCTAATTTGGTATTTGAACGTTTAATTTGGCAATGAATTGGATATTTACATATCATGAATCATCCTCACGATTTCATCTTGTATCATTTCCTTTTAAATTAATATTAGTTGAAATTTACTCCATAAAAATACACTAGTAATAGAAACAATTGACAGTCAATAGTTCCA